>CM065590.1:476132567-478532567 GCA_033119425.1 Bufotes viridis | reverse complement strand
ATGTTTGAGGGTCACCAGCAGGCCATCAATCATAATGTTTCAATGGTGTGTATGATGCTCTCCTTTGTGTATAATAAAGAGTGTATTGGAGTGCCGATTCCTTGTAATTTTTGCCAGTGCTTTATGAGTGTAGCAGTGTATGTGAACAATTGTAGCACCATGTGAGTGAGGCCCTCCTTTATGTGATATACAGGCTGTATCGGAGTGCTTCTTCCTTGTAATTTTTGGCAGCATTTGCACTGTATATAACAATTTTACCTCTAAATATTAGTTTTTTTGAGGGGGCAGGATTTTGGGTGTGATTTTGTCGCTATGTAAAAGTGGCGGACAACTGGGACAATATGGTTCACAGCAGCGACATTGGAGTCCAAGATGCACCCAGACATGGTCCCCATGCTGTTCCATATCCCTTTCGGTGGTGTTTCTGTCACTTTCCAAGCAGTGCCTGGTTGTCTTCCATTGACTTCCATTATACTTAGCTGCTCGGCTGAGCGCACGAATATCGCTATGTGTTCGGACTAAGTACCCGAACACTTTGGTGCTCGCTCATCACTACAGGCAGACAGACAGCATTAGTGGTATGATGGAAGCAGTAGCCATACAGAACATAATGGTACGCAGGCAAAATGTTGGTAGGCAAACAGGCAAAGAGCAACAGTAACAACATGAGGCACCAGATCTATTCATCGGTCTTAGCCGAGGGAGTCTGAAAATCCTCCTGGACCCATGCCTGTTTTATTTTGACAAAAGACATGTTTTGGACAATGATGGAGGTCAAATTGGTCTGTCCATGGGATGAGGGAACAGGGTATGCGACGAAGAAAGGCCACTAGGACTGAACCTGGGCATTGAGGTGGTAGGTCTCTCTTTGCAAGGCACGTGAAAAAACTGTTCTATCATGTTGAGGAGACTGTTCTGGCTGAACATTTAGCTTATTCATCTTGAATCTGTATGGATGGAAGGTAGGTTTTATAAGTATATTTTAACTTTGTCTTTTTATATTTTGTAATTGGAATGTATGCAATTTTAATATGTAGTGGGAGGTAGTTAATGGTGCTCCCAGGAAGTGAAGCATATGCCCCAGAAGAAGCTTTTGAGCAAAACTCATGTTGGGCTGGTAACTGAGAAATCAGTATGGATTTTATGCCCTTTTGTGCTCTCAGTGTTTGTAAGTACAATAAATCACATTGCTGTTTTACTGAATAGTGCAGTGATTCACTATTTTGGGCTGCTCTGCGTCTTTCCCGATATAGGTTTTCTGTGGAGCACGCCTGGAGTAGAGAACATTATATCATCTGCAGCTGTTCAGACTAGACAGTGAAGAATGATTCTGTGTAGTATCCTATGACTACATGAAAATTCCTGCAAGAGGGCTGTATCGATGTCCAGATTGCTGGGCGTGTAGAGTCCTAGCCACACATTACATTATCGATGGCTAACATAGCCTAACAACTGAGCAGAGGAGGAGGAGGGTGAGGAGTCTAAGCGGGAAACACTGGTGGACAATTTCCTATAAGATTGGGTGATGTCGATTCATGTGGTTCAGTAGAGCTGTGGTGCCTATGTTTGTGTTTGACTGTTAATGGCTTTTTTTTATACTTGCAGATCTTGCACAGGACAATGTTGTTTTCTAGTAGCATGAAGAAAAACTGCCAGACAGGAGATACTTGCGCAGAGCTAGAGGCAGCCCAGCTTGGCTTAGTTCTGGCATGGTGTTGGCCTGCTGCACCCACAGTAACAGTGGCATCACCAGTTCCCAAAGCAGATCTGGCACTGGCAGTTTTTTGGGAGGCTTTAGTGCTCCACCACTGCTCTGCACTTCTAATGTTATCTCCGCCTCAGCACCCCAATCCGGCTTCCAGGTCCTATCCAACACACAATGATGATCAAAGTCCTCACCCTCCCACCACTTTTATCAGACTATGATATATCATTGTGGGCTCCTTGGACCCTCTCCTGACTCCCTGTACCTGCCCAGAATGCCACTGTCACTACCACTGCCCCCATCACCAATACTGTGGCTACAGGTGCCACTTTTGCCACCACGACCAGCACAGCTATGCATATGGTCCCCTTTCTCCCCCTCCTTAGGGCAGTCAAAACTCTGACAACTCTTGCACAAGTCATCAACACAGGCTGTTTTGACTATCTGCCATATGGCATGGTGTGGTTTTGTTGCATCTTGTTAGGATAAAAGAAGTTTCCCGACTAGGAAGGGGCAGTGAAGACAGAGAGGACATTACTGAAAAAGCTTCTCTGGGGCTGCAAAAAGGAAAAAAACATCAAATGGCCAAAAAATGATGTCAGCCCTAGGGGACTTTGTTAGAGCCCCAGCTACCATTGTTCAGCATTAGTACTCCACGAGAAAGACTCTCTTTTTGACTTCCTAGGATTTAAATCTGAGGACTTAGAACACCAGAATTAGAGTTAGCTTTGATCCCGCTAGTTGCAGCATCATGATATAGGAATTAGCACCCAATGATGATGGATATACAGTATCTGCATATCTCTTATACAGACAGCAGAATACCCTGTATCTGTGCATCCGCTGGACTGATTAATTTTCCCTTCAGTGCCTGTGCAGAATAGGAGGCACTCAGTAACAGCCAGAGGAAGCTGTCACTGCCATCTTTCAGCTCGTCGATGCAGAGGATGAAAGGTGAATAACTTTACTTCCCTGAAACTGGGGCAGTAAGGGTGCTCTATTAGGACACCTGGAGGACAGTATACATTTGTCACGCTTCGATGTGGGAGGGAAACACCACATCGAGCATAGAAGGACAGGGAATCAGGCCTGAGAACTAGGGAAGGAAGATGGACACCCCCTAGTGAATCCCTAACCAAAATACTGACTGACTATCAGTATGAACAGACCCCCAAAGGTAGGCAAGTTCATACGCAGGAATACCTAGAGTCCTATCTAGCCCTATAGGACCCTCGTACTAATGGCAGGGACAAGACTACCTGTTCTTCAAAAAGGAAGGACGAACAGGAGTCTCCTTTAGGCCTAATACAATACAGAAATGCAACACATAGAACCCAAACAAAATACTAATTGAAAAGGAAAGACTAAATTTCAATGGGGCAATGGAACCACCAGGAACTCAGCCGAGATCCAACCACAATCTATCCAAAGGTCCAAACAGAAGCTATAAACCGCACAGCATTGTGGGAGAAGCAACTATAAATAGAGAATGTTAACTCTAATAGCCACACTTGGGGAAAGAAGGTGTGGCAAGCACCAGAAACAACACAGACGTCATTTGATCCAAACGGGAAACATGTCAGATCAAACTATCTGCTGCCAGTCTCACCAATCTCCTGCCACCTGTCACGGGAACATCTGTGACAACAGTCATATATGCCTGTATGGAGCATACAATATGACCATGTGACATTTAGACAAATTACTATTCAAACTACCCAACCCATTTAAGGGGTTAAATTACAGCTGAGATACAAGAAAAAAAATCTAAATCTCTACTAGAGCCCAAGATTAGACTGAATTGCATCTAAATGACAAATAACATCAGTCTCCATATCTCTCTCTAAGAAACTATCTATACCTGATAAAAATGAACATGATTACCATGAGAAAAGACATGTTAAAGCTGGGTCTGTGAGCTACCCCTGGAGAATATCAGATATTATCAGAAATATGTCATCCCAAATGGAAGAGCAACAATGACATTTTAAGGTAGATTTTACTTTATTACATAAAATGCCTCTACTATAATTTCACATTCCCTTCAGTACAGTGACAAATTAGTTCTACTTGTTTAACGAGTTGTCCAACTGTTTAACCCTTTTGCTGCCAGGTGTGTTTGGACATTTTGCACGTCTGGTAGCCAGGACAATTTTTTGCAGTTTTGACATTTTTTTTTACATAAAAAATAAAAAATCATACTAACCACCCTATACCCATATATTTTCTGAAAGTAGACACCCGGCACATTGTCAAAATTGTCAGCAATTTATACACGCGGACATTTTCTAGTAATTTTGCATCAAAATGTAATTTTGCATAAAAATTGCATAAAAGTTGATATTAGTGGGTAAAAGTGTGACTCAAACAGAAAATTATATGCACCCCACCTCCTAAAATTATGTCATACATACCACTTAAGCCTAAATTTGCACGCACATATTTTCATAAAATCGCCAGAACCGGAAAGACAAAAAAAACTGGTTTTAAGCTGGAAATGTTAAAAAGCTAACAACCTGCCATATAAAATACCGGGATTACAGTCTTTTAAATGTAAGTGCACCCCCAAAACCTGTATACTTCCTGAAAGCAGACAAGTTGATGATTGCAGTTGCCTTGATGGACTGTTATTATGGACTGAATTATTTAACCCCTTAAGCCACCTTGATGTACCGGTACGTCACAGTGGTGCAGGGGATGTATGGAGTGGGCCTCTGCAGCGGGCCCGCTCCATAGACGGCGGGTGCCGGCTGTATCATACTGCTAGCACCCGGCCGCACAGACAGGGAGTGATGATTGCGCCGCCCCTGTCATTTAACCCCTCAGGTGCAGCAATCAACGCCGATCGTGGCACCTGAGAGTCAAGGCAGAGGGATGTGGCTCCCTCTGCTTTCCGATCGGAGCCCCAGCAATAAAATCACATGGCTCCGATCGGTTGCCATGGCAGCCTGGATGTTGCTGAAGCGATCCATGGCTGCCATGGTGGGCTCCCTGCTGCTGTGGGCAGAAATCACAGGACAGCAGGGAGCCTGTGAAAATTCTATTCCCCTAATAGATCTCTATTAGGGTGAATAGGACAAGGGATCAAAAGATACCAGGTTCTAGCCCTGTAAGGGGGGCTAATAGTTAGAAAGTGAAAAAAAAGTTTTAAAAAGTAAAAAAAATTAAAAAAAATACATTAATATATTAAAAAATCACCCCCCTTTCCAAATTTAACATATAAAAGCATCTGCACAATAAAAAAAAGAAACATCTGTTTGCATTTGAATAAAGAACTGTTCTGCTGCAAAAATGTCTCATCATTGCTTCCTGACTGCTACACTGCACAACAACCACAGGTACACCAAGGGACTATGCCTTGCACCTAGAAACCTGTAACATCAAAGGCACCTCAACCAACATCAGGCAGGAGAACGCCGGAAACAGAGTGTGCCCTGAAAGGAAGAAAGGTGCATCATCGCAATCATTGCACGGCCCAGGGGAGCTACAGAGTCCCCTGCTGCACACTGTATGCCATGCACTTTCTGAAAATGTAATTTTTTTGTTAATTTGACAGCTGTTTGCTGTGTACATACATATTTATCACAATTATGAATAATGGCAAAATATTGCATGGGCTTGGTTTTAGTGTCTAAGTGCACTCACTCTTGTTCATTTACACACATTTACACATGTAGTATACATGAGTTTTGCACTCGTATTAGATATCACGACGTACGAAAATGTCTGAACTATTAAAATATAAAAAAAAAATCCCTGTCCAGTGAACGCCGTAGCAGAAAAAAAATTACCACACAATTCGTATGTACCGCAAAAATGGTACCAATAAAAACAGTTCATTATGCTAAAAACAAGCTCTCGTACAGCTCTGTAAACCAAAATATAAAAAAGCTATTACTATCAGAAAATGGCGATGCAAAGAAAAGCTTGAGTTTTTTCAGAAGTTTTTATTATTTTAAAAGTAGTAAAAAATAAAAAACCTACACAAGTTTGGTATTACTGCATTGGTATTGAGCTGCAGAATAAGAACATCATGTCATTTTTAGTGTACCATGAACGCCGTCATGTCCAAACCCAAAAGATCTTGGTGGAATTGTGTTTTTTTTTTTTTTTTCAATTTAACCCCACAAAGATTTTTTTTTGTTTTGTTTTCCAATAATAGAAATTGTAAATTAAATGGTTAAAAAATGCATCTTGTCCCGCAAACAAATAAGCCACCATATGGGTATCTGAATGAAAAAAAAAAAAAAAAAGCTAAAAAAAAAAAAAAAAACATCGCTATTGGAACGTGGGGAGGAAAAAAAAAAAAGGCAAAAAATGGGTGTCACGGGGCACCAAAGGTGCACTCGGTCTCCCATCAGCCACAGACCCGAGGGTTGTGCTAAATTGTATAAATGTTCCAAAGTTTAATTCTTAAGGTGTCGGCCCTTTAAAGAGTAATGAGGGGGAGTTGCAGAGAGCAACAAGGAGAAAGCAAAGCTGTTAAATATCATTTACTCCAATGTATTTACTGAGTAAAATAAACTGTCAGAT
The DNA here is from genome assembly GCA_033119425.1 of Bufotes viridis. Lineage (NCBI taxonomy): Eukaryota > Metazoa > Chordata > Amphibia > Anura > Bufonidae > Bufotes > Bufotes viridis. The sequence goes on along the minus strand of CM065590.1, from coordinate 478,526,329 downwards.
AAAATGCAGAATGTAAAAATAAATCCCCCACTAAAAGTGCCCTGTCTGACCCAAGAAGAAGTACAACAGCGACTTAAAAAGATTAAAATAGACAAATCGCCAGGACCGGATGGCATACACCCCAGAATCCTAAGGGAATTAAGTAATGTCATAGCCAGACCCTTACCCTAGGTACACAACTAAGCGTTTTTCAGCGCGTTCAAACGCGCTATAAAACACACAACATGTGGAAAGCCATGCTTCCCTATGGGCATGGTTCATATTTGGGCGTTTAACAGCGCGCTTGAACGCGCTGAAAAACGTCAAACGCTGTCGCTTCAGCATGAGCTTCTTTTGGGTGTTTTAACGCGCCTATGGACCATGCTGAAATAGGGGAGAATCACTGAATCGCGCGTATGATGCGCGTTTCTTAGTTACAAAAACGCGCATCCAAAAACGCGCGTACGCGTCATACGCGCGATTCAGAAACGCTTAGGCGTGTTCCCAGCCTTATTTCTAGCAAAAACCTCAAACTGAAAGACAGTCAAGAAGACCACAACAACAATGCACATCCTACAATAGAAAATGAATAAAAAAAGAGTTTATTATGACAATAGTAACACATGAACACATAAAAATTGTATACAACGAGACTGAGTGTTAGTATAAAATCAAACCAACACCTTAAGCAGGGTCCACTAACGTCCAAGAATAAGGACACCACATATATAATGGTCCTTTCACACTGGCGTTTTTCTTTTCCGGCATAGAGTTCCGTCCCTGGCGCTCTATGCCGGAAAAATCCTGATCAGGATCATCCCCATGCATTCTGAACGGAGAGAAATCCGTTCAGGATGCATCAGGATTAGAGATGAGCGAACACCTGGATGTTCGGGTTCGAGAGGTTCGGCCGAACTTCCGGAAAATGTCCGGGTTCGTGATCCGAACTCAACCTGAGCTTCATCCCGAACCCGAACCCCATAGAAGTCAATGGGGACCCGAACTTTTGGGCACTAAAAAGGCTGTAAAAGACACCCAGAGGGATAATATACCGCAATAAACGCATTGCGATTACAACTTTGAGCTAACGATCACCATGAGAACGCCTCCTCCAGTAGAATGTACTGTCGGATCTGAGAATTAAGTTGAAATCGCAATGCGATTCTTATATATTTGCTTAATCGCATTGCGATTTCAACTTAGCATTGCTAAATAATTCCATCCATATCGTTAACTTACTGAGTCAGTAAGTTAGCGAATATGGATGGAATTATTTAGCAATGCTAAGCTGAAACGGCAATGCGATTAAGCAGATATATAATAATCGCATTGCGATTTCAACTTAATTCTCACATCCGACAGTACATTCTACTGGAGGAGGCGTTCCCATGGTGATCGGTAGCTCAAAGTTGTAATCGCAATGCGATTAAGCAAATACATAAGAATCGCATTGCGATTCCAACTTTTAGTACTCAACTTTTAAAATCGTACACCACTTTAAGTTCCAAAGTTGCAATCGCGTTCGAATAGAACTTAAAGCTGTCTCTTAGTCAGTTTTAGTATTGGTGTGCTGTAATAGAAGTTACATTCGATACGCGAATATAACTTAGAGCAATACAGTCAACTTTACACTGTTAGTTTTATTATCGCGATAATACAACTATTCAAGAATCGATATGCGTGCGTCTGTACGTGTGTGCGTTACCTCGGACACTATTCTATTTTGCCAGCCACAGCTGAAACCACTGATTTATGGTATTGCTATTTTGGCAATTGAATTTAACCCCAGAAAATAATCTATCCTTTGCCAGACAGCAGACAGTATTATACTTGTCTAACCAAAGATGGAACACCAGATTTAGGGCATTGGTATTTGGGCAATTGTATTTAACCCCTTAATAAAATATAGAAATTTCTTTCCTGAGTTTCTAGGGGTGACAATTAGCACAGCCAAGCCCCTGATGTAGGATATAGCAAAAAAAAAAAAATAGTATTGATGGATTGATGGACTTAGTGGCAGCTTCTTCTGGCGCACCACAAGTCACAAAATGGCCGCCGATCAACCCAGAAAATAAGTGACAGAAAAACGCTCTGTGCAGCCTAAAAACCAGCGAGCAAGTAACTAGCAGAAGTTCAATGATTCTCAGCTGTAAATTGATCCGTTCATTAGGTGCTGTTGCTGAGTTTTCCCTGCCTAATCTCGCCCTGACAGAAGCTGCGTCCTCTCCCTACACTAATCAGAGCAGTGTGACGTGCGGCGCTACGTGACTCCAGCTTAAATAGAGGCTGGGTCACATGCTGCACTTGGCCAATCACAGCCATGCCATTAGTAGGCATGGCTGTGATGGGCTCTTAGGGCAAGAAGTAAAACGCTAGCTGATTGGCTGCTGTGCAGCCCTTCAGAAAGCGGGAAGTAATCGACGAACACCGAACCCGAACCCGAACTTTTTTGAAAATGAACTATTCTCGAACTGTTCGCTCAACACTAATCAGGATGTCTTCAGTTCAGGACCGGAACGTTTTTTGGATGCAGCAAATACCGCAGCATGCTGCGCTTTTTGCTCCGTCCAAAAATCCGGAACACTTGCCGCAACGACGGATCCGGAATAATTGCCCATTGAAAGACATTAATCCGGATCCGGCCTTAAGCTAAACGTTGTTTCGGCGCATCGCCGGATCCGACGTTAAGCTTTTTCTCAATGGTTACCATGGCAGCCAGGACGCTAAAGTCCTGGATGCCATGGTAAAGTGTAGTGGGGAGCAGTATACTTACCATCCGTGCGGCTCTCGGGGCGCTCCAGAGTGACGTCAGGGCGCCCTACACGCATGGATCACATGATCCATGCGCATGGGGCGCTCTGACGTCATTCTGGAGCACCCGGGAGCTGCACAGACTGTAAGTATACCGCTCCCCACTACTACTATGGCAACCAGGACTTTAATAGCGTCCTGGCTGCCATAGTAACCTGAAAGCATTTCGAAGACTGATCAGGATCCTGATCAGTCTTCTAATGCTTTCAGGCGACTTGCGTTCTGACGGATCCGGCGGGACGGAAGTGCCTGCCGGATCCTCAGAACGCAAGTGTGAAAGAAGCCAGCTACATCAATATATATGAAAGCCATAAACTACCATATAAGAAGATAATGGGACATAAAGAGCATGAAAACATACACCATAAAATAATCATTATATACAATAAATTACCATGATAATGCATGCTGCAAAAGACAGAAAAACTAATATTTATTGGCCAATAAATATACTAAAAAAACCTCTCTTCATGGAGAAGGAAAAAAAAAAAAGGGGAGTTCCTCATTCAACCCGTGAGGTGCCAATGAGTCCAAAGCAAAATGGATTCTAAACGGAGTAAATTAGAAGTGACTGAACCCCCTCTTATATTCTTGAAAACTAATGCAAGACCAACAATCTTTAAACCATAAGCGTTACATTGATGGTGATCAATAAAATGTGTGGCCACTGAAGTAAAAGGTTTCTCAGCTCGTTCCCTGTCACGTTTTGCCAGAGTAATAATAGAAACGTGCTATTGAATCCGTTTTTGTAATTTCTGGCTCGTCTGACCGACATTGATCTTTTCACATTTACAGATAAGTCCATATACAACATTTCTAGTACGACCTATCTGTGGATTTTTGCTTTGGACTCATTGGCACCTCACGGGTTGAATAAGGAACTCACTTTTTTTTTCTTCTTCATGAAATTAAGATTTTTTAGTATATTTATTGGCCAATAAATATTAGTTTTTCTGATAGTCTTTTGCAGCATGCATTATCATGGTCATCTATTGTATATAATGATTGTTTTATGGTGTATCTTTGGCGGCAAATGTGGTCGCTGACTAATCATGAATTATTGTCTGTTTATGTAAGAAAAACTAAAATAGTGAAATCATATAATCATGTTATTTATACTTAAAATGTTTCATTTATGATTGTACAAAATGTTTATATGTGTAAGGATTTATGTTATAAATCCTTATATTGAGATCTTTTTATTACTTTATATGTACTGAATTAATATGAGTTGATCTAGTTATGGTATTGGTCATGATTATAATTTTAGGTTTGCATTATATATGCTTCTTTACATGTTTGCATTATATCATTGATTATCAGTATTATTACTATATATGTCTCTAATCATGGCTAATCATGGATTAATTTCACGCACTAGCACTTTATAATCACTTTTACACTTTATACATGGGGCTGCGCTCTGACAGAGCAGACCACATGTATGTGTATATATCTTTTGATCAGTACTATGCTGTTGGAACGCATACAAGCGTTCCACTATGGCCCCTCCTTGTTTCTCATTCTCTGTGATGTGGTCAGTGTTTTACTCGCTCTTTTGCCATTTATTGGATGTCCATTCTAACCACTGGTGGAACGCATATTGCATTCCATGGCGGCCATTTTCTTCCGGTCACGTGATTTCCATTTCCTGTTTCTCGGCCATTCCGCACAAGCGCATTTTGTCCTCAGGCGTGCCGGATACATACATGAGTTAAGATGTACGCATGCAGGTGATCTTTATTAATATGTTCTATTATGTCATTTATGGGTATAAATATGGCTCAACAACATTTGGCACAGCACCCCTGAGGAAACCGGATTGTGTCGGCGATACGCGTGGGGCGTCGTATCTTATGCTGCTTGGGTCCACTTCATCAGCTGTCTTACAGGTTATGGCACGTCTACTTTGACCACATTTGGTCTTATTTTCATGCTCTTTATGCCACATTATCTTCTTATATGGTTGTTTATGGCTTTCATATGTATTGATGTAGCTGGCGTATATATGTGATGTCCTTATTCTTGGACGTTAGTGGACCCTGCTTAAGGTTTTATTTTATACCAACACTCAGTCTTATTGTATACAATTTTTAATGTGTTAGTGTTGTCATAATAAACTCTTTTTTATTCATTTTCTATTGTAGGATGTGCATTGTTGTTGTGGTCTTTTTCACTGTCTTTCAGTTTGAGGTTTTTGCTTGATGTATTTAGGACCACTGTTTTGCACTCACATTTATTAATTCATTTATACGAGTGTGCTCCCTTGCATTTATTTCTGTTAGACCCTTATTTATGATATCTGTGGACTCTATACTGACAGGGAATATTCAACAGGATTGGCGCATAGCAAATGTGGTGCCGATATTCAAAAGGGGTCCAAAAACAGAGCCTGGAAACTATAGGCTGGTAAGTTTAACATCTGTTGTGGGTAAACTGTTTGAAGGTTTTCTGAGAGATGCTATCTTAGAGGATCTCAATGGAAATAAGCAAATTACACCATATCAGCATGGCTTCATGAGGGATCGGTCATGTCAAACGAATTTAATCAGTTTCTATGAGGAGGTAAGTTTTAGACTTGACAGCGGCGAATCAATGGATGTCGTATATCTGGACTTCTCCAAAGCATTTGACACCGTACCTCATAAAAGGTTAGTATATAAAATGAGGATGCTCGGACTGGGAGAAAATGTCTGTAAGTGGGTAAGTAACTGGCTGAGTGACAGAAAACAGAGGGTGGTTATTAACGGTACACACTCAGATTGGGTCACTGTCACTAGTGTGGTACCTCAGGGGTCAGTACTAGGCCCTATTCTTTTCAATATATTTATTAATGATCTTGTAGAAGGCCTGCATAGTAAAATCAATGTTTGCTGATGACAATAAACTGTGTAAAGTAATTAACACTAAAGAGTACAATATACTGCCACAGAGGGATCTGGATAGACTGGAGGCTTGGGCAGATAAGTGGCAGATGAGGTTTAACACTAACAAATGTAACGTTATTCACATGGGAAGGAATAATGCAAGTCAACCGTACATACTAAATGGTAAAACACTTGGTAACACTGACATGGAAAAGGATCTAGGAATTTTAATTTTAAACAGCAAACTAAGCTGCAAAAACCAGTGTCAGGCAGCTGCTGCCAAAGCCAATAAGATAATGACGCCCGTGATGAGAACATAGTCCTACCACTTTACAAATCACTAGTCAGACCACACATGGAGTACTGTGTACAGTTCTTGGCTCCGGTGAACAAGGCAGACATAGCAGAGCTGGAGAGGGTTCAGAGGAGGGCAACTAAAGTAATAACTGGAATGGGGCAACTACAGTACCCTGAAAGATTATTAAAAATAGGGTTATTCACTTTAAAAATAAGACGACTGATGGGAGATCTAATTACTATATATAAATATCAGGGGTCAGTACAGAGATCTCTCCCATCATCTATTTATCCCCAGGACTGTGACGAGGGGACATCCTCTGCGTCTGGAGCAAAGAAGGTTTGCACACAAACATAGAAGAGGATTCTTTACGGTAAGAGCAGTGAGACTATGGAACTCTCTGCCTAAGGAGGTGGTGATGGCGAGTACAGTAAAGGAATTCAAAAGGGGTCTGGATGTATTTTTGGAGTATAATAATATTACAGGTTATACTGTAGCTACTAGACATGGGTCGTTGATCCAGGGAGTTATTCTTATTGCCTGATTGGAGTCGGGAAGGAATTTTTTATTCCCCTTAAGTAGGGAATATTGGCTTCTACCTCAGATTATTTTGCCTTCCTCTGGATCAACTAGCAGGATGACAGGCCGAACTGGATGGACAGATGTCTTTTTTCGGCCTTATGTACTTTGTTGGGCCTCCCCTTAGGCTAAAGCCCTAGTACGGCCTTTTTCTGGACAGACTAAGATGCCAGCTGTCACATTCGACATGTAATTTGTTCACCCTCTCAGACTAGACTACACTGAACTGTCTCTAGAATGTTCCTCCTCTCTATATAGAGAGGGTGACACCAGCTTCATCTAGTGGTGGCTATGGATGTAAAATACATTAAATGCATATATCACACAAAAATGAACTTTTAAAAGGGTCTTCCAGGATTTATTTTTACTGATGACCTATCCTCTGTAATGCCATGTTTGGTACCCAGACCCGAAGCCGGACTTCATCACTGAAGTCCTGTTTCAGGTTGAGTATTCTGTATATTTCATTATTTTCCCTTATAACATGGTTATAAGGGAAAATAATAGCATTCTCACTTCAGAATGATTAGTAAAATGTGCATTAAGGGGTTAAAAAAATAAAAATAAACTCAACTTATCCACTTGATTGCGTAGTTATGATCTCTTCTCTCTTCTTCAAGCATTAGCTGCCGGCTAAAGGACCTGTGATGACGTCACTGCGCTCATCACATGGTCCAATCACATGGTCTGTCACCATAGTGATGGACCATGTGATGTGACATCACCACAGGTCCTTTAGCCGGCAGCTAATGCTTGAAGAAGAGAGAAGAGATCAGCAACTACGTGATCAAGTGGATACGGTGAGTTAATTTTTTTTATTTTTAACCCCTTAACTACTACAGGACCGCCTAACGCAGGGATGCGTCCTGCGGGCGGTCCTGTAGCTCTGAGTTGACGCGTCGGCGCGTCATCTCGTGAGAGCCGAGATTTCCTGTGAACGCGTGCGCGCGGCACGACAGTTCGGCTACAGCCTGCCAGCGATGATCCATCGCTGGCAGGCTGTAGATCCGAATAAAATCGCATCAAACAGCTATATCAGACGCTGTTTTATGAACAGCGTCTGATATAGCTGCTACCTGGTCCTCTGGTGGTCCCGTTTGCTGGGATCGACCACCAGAGGACCAGGTAACACAGTAAAGTTGCACCAAACACTACACTAACCCCCCCCACCCCCCCTCACCTATTAACCCCTTGATCACCCCATCTAGACCCCCTGATCACCCCCCTGTCATTGATCACACCCCTTGCAAGGCTCCATTCAGACGTCCATATGTGTTTTGCGGATCCGTGGATTCACGGATCCGTGGATCGGATCCGCGGATCCGATCCGTGGATTCGATCCGCGGATCCGATCCGCAGATCCTCAAAACACGGACACCGGCAATGTGCTTTCCGCATTTTGCAGATCCGCACATTGCCAGAACTATATAGAAAATGCTTTTCTTGTCCGCAATTGCGGACAAGAATAGGACATGTTCTATATTTTTGCGGAACGGAAGTGCAGACTCGAAGCGCGGATCCGTAATTCCGGATCCGAGCGGGACAAAGTCTGTCCCCATAGAAATAAATGGGTCCGCAATTCCGCTCCGCAAACAGAATTTCGGACGTGTGAATGGGGCATAAGGGTCCCCTATTACCGCCAGTTAGCTAGCTACTTGTTAGGTAGCTAGCGCCCAGCCCACCGCACCGCAGTCACTGATTTTGGCAGAGATTTTTCATCCACATTGACCGACGCGAATGAAAAAATCTGTGCCGTTCATTTTTTTTTTTCAGCGCAGAGGCTGAACGGAAAAAAAAAATCTCATTACCCGTATGCTCAATATACGGAGAATCGCAGAAACTCCTAATGCTGGCCATACGTGTAATGATTGCGGAGACCCTCAAATGCCAGGGCAGTACAAACACCCCACATGTGACCCCATTTTAGAAAGAAGACACCCCAAGGTATTCCGTGAGGGGTATGGTGAGTTCATGCAAAATTTTATTTTTTGTCACAAGTTAGTGGAATATGAGACTTTGTAAAAAAACAACAACAAAAAAAATCAATTTCCGCTAACTTGTGACAAATTTTTCTGTGAACTCGCCATACCCCTCACGGATTACCTTGGGGTGTCTTCTATCCACAATGGGGTCACTTGTGGGGTATTTATACTGCCCTGGCAATTTAGGGGTCCTAAAGCGTGAGAATCCAAATGCGTAAAAATGGCCTGTGCAATCCTAAAGGTACTCATTGGTTTTAGGGCCCCTTTGCGCATCTTGGCTGCAAAAAAGTGTCACTTATGTGGTATCGCCGTACTCAGGAGAAGTAGGGCAATGAGTTTTGGGGTGTATTTTTACATATACCCATGCTGGGTGTGAGAAATATCGCTGTAAACGACAACTTTTTACATTTTTTTATTCAAAGTTGTCAATTTACAGAGATATTTCTCTCACCCAGCATGGGTATATGTAAAATACACCCTCAAACACATTGCCCTACTTCTCCTGAGTACGGCGATACCATATGTGTGACCTTTTTGCAGCCAAGATGCAAAAGGCCCAAATCCAACGAGTACCTTTTAGGAGGGCATTTTACGCATTTTTCTTCTCACGCTTTAGGGCCCCTAAAATGCCAGGGCAGTATAAATACCCACATGTGACCCCATTTTGGAAAGAAGACACCCCAAGGTATTCGCTGAGGGGCATAATGAGTCCATGAAAAATTAAACTTTTGTCAAAAGTTAGCGGAAAGGGAGACTTTGTGAGAAAAACAATAAAAATCTATTTCCACTAACTTGTGCCAAAAAAATCTTCTATGAACTCGCCATGCCCCTTATGGAATACCTTGGGGTGTCTTCTTTCAAAATGGGGTCACATGTGGGTATTTACTGCCCTGGCATTTTAGGGGCCCTAAAGCGTGAGAAGAAAATGCGTAAAAATGCCCTCCTAAAAGGTACTCATTGGAATTTGGGCCACTTTGCGCATCTTGGCTGCAAAAAGTGTCACTTATGTGGTATCGCCGTACTCAGGAGAAGTAGGGCAATGTGTTTGGGGTGTATTTTTACATATACCCATACTGGGTGAGAGAAATATCTCTGTAAATTGACAACTTTGAATAAAAAATGTAAAAGTTGTCGTTTACAGCTGATATTTCTCACACGCAGCATGGGTATATGTAAAAATACACCCTAAAACACATTGCCCTACTTCTCCTGAGTACGGCGATACCACATGAGTGACACTTTTGCAGCCTGGGTGCAAGGGGCCCTAAACCAATGAGTACCTTTAGGATTTCACAGGCCATTTTTATGCATTTGGATTCTCACACTTTAGGGGCCCCTAAAATGCCAGGTGAGTATAAATACCCCACATGTGACCCCATTTTGGAAAGAAGACACCCCAAGGTATTCCGTGAGGGGCATGGTGAGTCCACAGAATTTTTATTTTTGGCACAAGTCAGCGGAAATTGTTTTTTTTTTTTTATTTTGTTTTTTACAAAGTCTCATATTCCACTAACTTGTGACAAAAATCAAATTTTACATGAACTCACCATACCCCTCACAGAACACCTTGGGGTGTCTTCTTTCCAAAATGGGGTCACATGTGGGGTATTTATACTGTCCTGGCATTTTAGGGCCCCTAAAGCGTGAGAAGAAGTCTGGAATCCAAATGCGTAAAAATGCCCTGTGAAATCCTAAAGGTACTCATTGGTTTTAGGGCCCTTTGCGCACCCAGGCTGCAAAAAGTGGCACACATGTGGTATCGCCGTACTCAGGAGAAGTAGGGCAATGTGTTTTGGGGTGTATTTTATATATACCCATACTTTGTGTGAAAATATCTCTGTAAACAACAACTTTTAAATTTTTTTATACAAAGTTGACAATTTACAGAGATATTTCTCTCACCCAACATGGGTATATGTAAAAATACACCCTAAAACACATTGCCCTACTTCTCCTGAGTACGGCGATACCACATAAGTAAGACTTTTTGCAGCCTGGGTGCAAAGGCCCAAATTCCAACGAGTACCTTTAGGTTTTACATGGCGGCTCACAATTTAGCCCCGCCCAAAATGCCAGAACAGTAAACACACCCCACAAATGACCCCATTTCGGAAAGTAGACACCCCAAGGTATTCACTGAGGGCATAGTGAGTCCGTCTGAGATTTTTTTTTTTTGCCAGAAGTTATCAGAAATTGAAACTTTTTTTTCTCAGAAAGTGTCATTTTCCGCTAACTTGTGAAAAAAATGAAATGATACATGAACTCACCATGCCCCTCCGCGAATACTTTGGGGTGTCTTCTTTCTAAAATGGTGTGATTTGGGGGTATTTATACTATCCTGACATTCTAGCACCTGAAGAAACATGACAGGCGCTCAGAAAGTCAGAGCTGCTTCAAAATGCCGAAATTCACTTTTTGCACCATAGTTTGTAAACGCTATAACTTTTACCCAAACCAATAAATATATACTTATTGGACTTTTTTTATCAAAGACATGTAGAACAATAAATTTAGAGAAAAATTTATATAGAAATGTAGTTTTTTGAAAAATTTTACAACAGAAAGTGAAAAATGTCATTTTTTTGCAAACATTTCGGTCATTTTTGATTAATAGCAAAAAAAGTAAAAATGTCAGCAGCAATGAAATACCACCAAATGAAAGCTCTATTAGTGAGAAGAAAAGGAGGTAAAATTCATTTGGGTGGTAAGTTGCATGACGGAGCAATAAACGGTGAAAGTAGTGTAGTGCGGAATTGTAAAAAGTGGCCTGGTCATTAAGGGTGTTTAAGCTAGGGGGGCTGATGTGGTTAATGCACATTATACTAAGCATTCTGTAGTGAGAATGCTATTATTTTCCCTTATAAGGGAAAATAATAAAGATCGGTCCCGTCCCTTAGCAACCTTGTGGGAAAATTGCACTGCAATCGCACTTGTTTGCGGATGCTTGCGATTTTCACACAGCCCCATTCACTTCTATGGGGCCTGCGTTGCGTGAAAAACGCAGAACATAGAACATGCTGTGATTTTCACGCAACGCAGAAGTGATGTGTGAAAATCACCACTCATGTGCATAGCCCCATAGAAATGAATGGGTGAGGATTTAGTGCTGGTGCAATGCGTTCACGTCACGCATTGCACCCGCGTGGAAAACTCGCCCATGTGAAAAGGGCCTAAAGTACACTGGGTTGCATTGCTTTTGTGATATATTTCATTGATGCATACTTTGGGACCTTTTACTGTAAATGTAGCAGACAGTCATGATTATTGAAGTACAGATGTAAATTCAGTTAGCATATTGAATAATTGGAGGCAGAACGTTATCTCGCAGTGATTTTGTGCCAAGTAGATTTGGCAAAATCAGGAATATCAATGGTGGGAGAAGCAGCCGGCAGTAATAACAATAAAACCCAGACGGAGTTGGTAACATAGCAAACATATGTTTTTCAATTATTTTTCATTCAGGATATTGTACAATATGAAGTGTTTGTCCCACATTTGTAAATTATATTCCCAACCTGTAGGTTTACCCCTCCCCCTGGTGACGCCTATAACCAGCGCAGATGCGATGTTTGGAGCACGCTGAACAGCCGGAAGAAGCGGTCGTCCCGCGAAACGGCCGTCGCTGTTGTTACTTTCCATGTGAGTCTTTACCCCTGTGTATGAATAACACTCTGCAATAAAGCAACTATCAATATCGGAGGGTGAGTGCCGCGGATCTGTTTTCATTTCAATTGGATGTTTATTATCTATATACGCCAGGCACCCCGATCCATGTAGGTCTGAGAGGCTGATTTAGGAGTCCCGTTTTTGCGTTCGGGTATTGGACGGTGCCACCACTATCTCTTTTTATATTGACTTTGTTCCTGTTGTTTTCTGGTTGAGCACGTCTATTAATTACGACCCGAGACAGTGTATCCGGGAACCATGGCCGAAGACGAGACCTCGAGTTTGGCTACAGGCAGAAAGGGGCAGACTCTTTTTTCATGGACTGTAATTCAAAAGATCTATTACAATCTTGCAGCACAAGGACATTAGAGAACAAAGTCCTTCAATTGGCTGATAAAGAAGTCTGGACACTCAATTCACTAAAATCGTACAAAGAAAGTGGGCGTGTCCCACGCGGTCTTCATATTTACAAGGAATTGGCGCAATACGAGGAGGATGCTGCATTTGTAACTGAATGGAAAGAACTTCATATGAACTTTTCCTTAAAGATCCTGCAGATGGTAACAGACAGGAATGAGAAAGAATACACCCTCATTAATGCGGATCTTCAAAGAGCACTGGAGGAATTAAAAACACGACTTTCTGAGACCCAGTTTATATCCTTTCAGAAGCGAATGAATAGAAAACTGACTGTAATCTAAACAGATCAAAGAAAAAAAGAAAGATAAATTTCTACGGGATAAAATGGATTATGATTCAGGTCGGATATTCGACTGGCAGAGAAGAAAACAAAGGAAACGACGCCCTTTTAGAAAACCTAAGAGTGATTATTGGACAACGGATTCGGAGTCGAGTGCGTCAGACGACTCCAGCAAACAACCACCCAAGCCCCAGAGTAATCCCCCTTTAGGAGGAGAACAAGGAGGGGGGGCCGGGGGAGGAGACGTGCGCAGATCGACGCGCAGAAGGAAGCAGGTGTCTTGGAGGGACTAAATGAGTCCAACTGTGCCACTCCTAACCTTGTGGTCAATATTAGTAATGTCGAGCTGCCTTCCGACTGCACCTCAGTCCTCAATTTGGGACTGGGGTTCAGCCCGACAACGCAGTTCGACAGAACAGCTTTCAAAATCGACCTATTCAGGAATGTTCGCAAATTGTATTTGAAGAAGCATTATAGTAATGTCCCAGTATACCAGGTTGACAAAAAAGAAAGGGACAGGCCGGTAAGCTTGGACCCTATGGGGTATAATGTGTCCGAACCTTTCAATGTACAGGAATTAGAATGCCTAGAGTTTCTGACAGATACCAATTTAGCTCCCGATCCGACGCCCAAAGTAACGGGTGGTGAGTTTCGTGGGGGTGTGCCGTCATCTTTTTGCCCCCCTATGCCCGCTGGCTCGGTGATTGATGTATTTAGTAAAAGGGTTTTGAGAGACACGAAGGCTTTGATTTACCCAAAAGAAAAAGGGAATTTAAGTAAAAAACAGCTAGCCGCTATACAGTGGTTACGTGACTCAGACCTCATCATCAAGCCAACGGACAAGGGCGGCAACATTGTTGTGATGTCACGTGACTTCTATACAACTGAGGCAGGGAGGCAATTGAATGACACTTCTACCTATGAGAAAGTCTCCACGGATCCTGTTCCTGAGATTAGTGTCAAATTGGTGGCACTTTTACGAAGGTACGTGGAGGCGGGCGTCCTCCATGATAGTACCATTGACAAACTGGTCCCTCCTTTTCCTAAAAGACCGGCATGGTATTTCCTCCCTAAGGTGCATAAGTCGCTGACCCATCCCCCTGGGCGACCCATTGTATCGGGGGTTGGGTCAGTGACTGAGCCCTTGTCGAGGTATTTAGATTGGCTTTTGCGTCCTATCTTGTGTAGGTTTCCAACGTATCTAGGTGACACCAACGACTTCCTCCTGGCACTGGAGAGTATCCAGTGGCAGGATGGTTGGAGTTTGGTGTCCCTGGACATGGTAAGCCTCTATACACGCATTCCCCAGAAGGCTGGGGTTAACGCTGTCCTTGAACTCATTGAATACTCAGGGAGGAACCCTTTGTTTGGACGGTTTGTGGAGGAATCCCTACTGTTTGTTCTTGAGAACAACATTTTCCAATTTAATGACCAGTGGTATAGGCAGGTTTTTGGGACTGCCATGGGGACGCCTGTCTCCTGTACTTTCGCGAACATTTTTTTAGGGAGATTCGAGGATAGATATGTCTTCACTACGTCTAATCCCTTCCTTGGATATATACGCCTTTTCTTGTGCTACGTGGATGATATCTTCATGGTGTAGGCAGGGACGCAGGAGCAGTGTGAGCAATTTGTAGCCCATCTCAATGACGCGAACGACATGAACATGGGGTCCCTCAATTTTGGAGGGCGGACCATCGAGTTCCTGGACGTTCGCGTCACCGTGGTAGATGGGGCTTTACGTACCGAAGGGTACCGAAAACCCACTACGACCAATACCCTCCTACACTGTGATAGCTATCATCCACGTAGCGTAAAGGATTCAGTCCCATATGGACAGTTTCTAAGAATAAGGCGGATCAATAACTCCTATGATGTCTTTTTAAGACAGCAGAGGAGTTAAAGAATAGACTAATCCAACGTGGCTACCAACAGAAACGCCTGGATATGGCATTAGAGAGGGCTAAAAACCACACACAGAGAGCACTACTGACGTCGAATGGACGTAGGAAGAAGAGGGATGTAGGAAATCAAAATAGATTTGTTTTTGTGTTCCAACATAGCCCGATGGCTGAGGACATAAAGAAGTCTATTTTGAATAATTGGGAGATACTAAAATCAGAGGAAGGTTTGGGACAACTAACGGAACAAAAACCTATGTTAGCATTCAAAAGATGCAGAACGTTTAGGGACATCCTGGTTAGGAGCCGTTACAATGAACAAAAAGGGAAAGACTGGTTATCCTCAAGGAGAACAATTGGTAACCACCGTTGTGGAAATTGCTCTGTGTGTAACTATATATTACAAGGTCGGCACTTATTCCTTGGAGGTGTGGAGTATTATGTCAACCATTTTATAACCTGTAGAACGAGCTTAGTTGTCTATGCTTTGATCTGTGTATGTGGTTCCTTTTATGTTGGAAAGACGAAAAGACCCCTCCTGGAGCGTATACGCGAGCACCGCAATTCAGTTAAGACTGGTAAAGGGAGGACATGTCTAATTGAGCACGTGAGGTGCCAACATGGGGGAAATGTCAATGTATTAAAATTTGCGGGTTTGGAATATGTACCCCCGTAATGTATGGGGGTGACAGACATCGCATATTGCTCCAAAAGGAGGCCCGTCATATATTAAGAACGGATACTACAGGCCAGCTGGGTCTTAATGAACGGAATGACATGTCAGTTTTTATCTAAGTGCTCTCAACATGATAAGTCCTCTTTCTGTACTTATCCTTGTGCTTTTACACATTTTTCCTTTGTAATATAGTCAGATAAGTAGGACATTTGACAGCCGCTGCTATGTATATCTGCATATATGTGTTTTTTGTTTTTATACCTGTGTCTTTTGAAGCTCCACAGTGCACAGACGCTGCTTGTAAGGCGTTCACCAGTTGCTAGGAGATGGGTTGGTTTACCCCTCCCCCTGGTGACGCCTATAACCAGCGCAGATGCGATGTTTGGAGCACGCTGAACAGCCGGAAGAAGCGGTCGTCCCGCGAAACGGCCGTCGCTTTTGTTACTCCACATGTGAGTCTTTACCCCTGTGTATGAATAACACTCTGCAATAAAGCAACTATCAATATCGGAGGGTGAGTGCCGCGGATCTATTTTCATTTCAATTGGATGTTTATTATATACGCCAGGCACCCCGATCCATGGAGGTCTGAGAGGCTGATTTAGGAGTCCCGTTTTTGCGTTCGGGTATTGGACGGTGCCACCACTATCTCTTTTTATATTGACTGTAGTGTTAGTCATCTTGTTCTGTTTCCATAGCAGCTGTGGCTCAACTCAGCTTCCCTGTCCCAGTGCTGCCTTCCGCTAGCCAACACTGGACCAGCGGGTTCTCCTGCAGTCTGCTTCTGTCCGTGTAATACCTCATTTGTAAATTAAGGTCCATCCTGTGTGTGGCTCTTTCTCCCTTTTTGTGCTTTGACTCTGACCCTGAACTTTCTGTATTCCACTTCTGTCTCAACTCCTTGGATTTGTCACCTGGTTCCTGTTGTTCTACCCCTTTCCCGTCCCCTGTTGGTGACTAATGAGGAGGCCGTAACCTACAGATCTTAACAGGAACTATACCTCCATTCGAGGGGTTAAGGATAAAGAATGAGCAGAATACTTAAACTACACACCCAAACCAACAAGCGCCAAACCAATTTTAACTTAGAGGATCCACTACTTTAATAAGAAACGTAACCGGTAGTATCTGAGGCTTTTCAAAATTAATCTCCATTGACTGCTTGGTGTTTACCAGGGCTCAATTTTCAATCTAATAACACAGTTTAATATATATTTTGGTGCTCACACAATCTATTTCTCACTACATTGCATTTCCTGCTTCATTGTCAGTTTTACTTATTTTTAGTTACAAAGAGAAGTCCTTGAATGTGGATGACCTCTGAACATGGAGGATGTATAGAATATGTTTTTTTTTTGAATGCTTTCAGACTAGCTAACCATTCAGCATCTATAGTCTATTCAATCTTTTCTATGGGTAATAGCTGTGCAGGGAGACTAACCAGGGAGAAAACAAAAGTGAGTCAGTAAACAGGTGCGTCCATCTTAAAAAGAAGTCTTAACCACACGGATTTCACTAGAGTTGTCACGTAAAATGATTTATACAGACACATTATCTGCATTCCTTGTATACTTGAAACATTGCCAAGCATTAGAAAACAAATACAAAAATAAAATATCTATGTAGAAGCTAAAGAACCTAATGAATATTTAATGTAGTAGCTAAAAAAGCTAAAATATACAACTCTAGACACAATCTAGCTAAAACTCTTGACTCTATTAACCCCTTAAGGACCAGGCCATTTTAATTTTTTTATAATTTTGGTGGTCACAGTTTTTGTTTTATTTTCTGGTCTACCTCTCTACACAGGTGTACTTTTTTGAACCTTTCATAGGTGCCATTTTATGTTGCATTTACATTTGCCTTAATCTATATTAATTTTTTTTTTGGGTAAAACTACAAAAAAAAAACTTCCATTTTTTATTTTATTTATGCTGCACACTGATCTTCATAAATTATGTTATACAATTTTTGTACACATTGTATTAAATATGAATCCCAAGACACAAACTAATTTACACATATTTGATATTCACACAACTAATACATTTCATTAAATATAAAAAAGATGTATTTTTGTGCTTAGCGTCTAGGCAACCAGCATGACAAGGATGCTCATCATGAAGCAGTCACTGCCGTGAAGCAGATAAGGATGATAACCATTACTTTCAAATAGAAAAAAAAAACATGGAAAAACAGTGAATCATTACCATCATTACTAAAATGTCAGAAAAGCATCCAAAACAGCCGCAGGCCTCTCTAGTCCCAGCTAAAATTTATTTTCATCACCCCAGAGTAAGAAAGAAATAGGCAAAATGGGGTTCATTGAAAAAGATGAAGGTGGACAACTCTGTCATTCATAAATTATGCAATATCAGAACATTATTTCACCTAAATATACAGTATATGCCCCCATAACCCCTCCCTAAAGGGGTTTTCCATGATTGGGTCACTTTTTAAATTAGGCGACCTAGTGTGTTGTACCTGGGGAAAGAATCATTCTCATCTGCTCCTTGCTGCTCTGGTACAGTGCTGTGGCTCCATTTCGCAATACTTCCGTCCCCAGCTCAATTATTTGAGGCAAAGGTACCAACAAAGTCACATGTCAATGACTGGCCTCAGCAGTGACATTTCCCCAAATGGCCAAGTGGTGCACATGACCCCGTTCATACCCTGGCTGGAAGTAAACAATTTAAGGATTTGAAGATCATGGAATGGAGCCATGGTGATGGACTGGGGTGGCAGTGAACAGGTGAGTGTTTCTTTTTCTAGGGAAACGTGCTAAGGGACTAATCCTGAAAAGCCAATTTAGACTTCCTCTACCTGAGAGTCACAGAAAAGTAACACAAATATAGAGTTATTATTCTTCTGTGCCCCATGGGGAATACTTAGACCACAGACTGTATTGCTCATTACATTCTTTCCACTGGCTATAGCTATACTTTGGGCTTTCTCTGCATATGTTATAATCTATGTAGTGTTCCTAGAGTTGTGATGCTGGTGGAGTTTCAATTTTCAAATTCAACATTATTAGTTTTCAAGCCATCATTAATACATTGAGCACAGTTAAAATGCTTTGTTTTGGACCTAGAGGAAATTTTTACTGCTCAATATGCAGTTCATAGGATCCCGATGGCAGATACATACTCATTCTGTTCTATAAAGGATATACTGTATTAGGCCTGTAGCAATGGAGCTTGGGCCACCTCCTTGGCATATGTATCAAATCGGCAATGATATTATTCTTGGACAGAGTGCATCATTGTTGTTTATTACACATATATACAACTTGAGTGTAATATGTCATTTGTATCATAAATAATTGAGAAATGAGTGTCATGTGCCGGGTCACTACATGGTGCCACTGTCAGTAAAACTTGTCTGCCTAAGCAATATTCTTACTGTACATTATACCATGCTTTCTCCTCTCATCTAGATCTTTGTTTTTTTGTTAGAAGGGTCTCCTGAAAATAAATGAGCGTGTGTTATCTTACCAACCTCAAGTGGTAAGGTGTAATTGGCAGAGAGGCACAGTAGTAAGTGTTGATTTACTTCCAGCACAGAGGAAATTATTTCTTGGTGACTATTGAAATTAATAGAACTTCTGTCTAATGCATGGAAATGTTAGGTCCTCCAGAAAGAAAGATGCTCTTTGTAGCCATTCTGTTGTGATAAAAATCTGAAACAAAGAATATCTCTAACAAACAATTTTGAATTGGAGAAAATTAAAATTTGATTTTTTTAAATCACAGAGCCAGCCCACACCAGCCCACACCTAACCTTCTACAAGGGCTGAGCCAGGATCGTTACTCCACCTGTGTCATCTATACATTGTTGTTCTGGGTACAATACATAGCATGAAACACAGGGGCGTAGCTAACGGTTTATGGGCCCTGGTGCAAGAGTTCAGCTTGGGAACCCCCTTCCCTCTTATGCGGCACAAGGGTATTTGGGCTCCCTCAGGCTCCTGGGCCCGGTAGCGACTGCAACCTCTGCACCCCCTATAGCTACGCCCATGATGAAACAACATTACAGAGTAAACAATTTGCAGATGCCACCTTGCATTGGGTTACTGCACATGGTCCTGGATCAATGTTGCGTATTGAAACATAACTTTTTATAATGGTTAGGAGTCTGACTATCAGGAATCAAGTGAGGGAAAGAGACATAAGTAAGAAAATGTCCTCCTCTGAATTCCAAAGCTACAATCCTTTCTAAAGAACTCATGTAAGGAAAGAAGAGCTACACAGACAGTTGGATTTAGAGTAAAGCTTCATAAGCAAGTCATAGAGTGGGGTTGTCAAATTCTATCCATAGAAAGTATTAGCATTGGTCATGTTTATATTTAAATCTAGGCTTGGGTACCTGGTACCTGCTTCTATACTGTACTTTGCGACTTGTATACTTATAGTTTGTACAATGCAACCTCAACCTCATGAAAGATCTTGCATAAGAGTTAATGTAGGTTGTGCTGTTCTTACATGTTTTTCAACAGATTTCTCTACTCTGTTAATCATCATTACTATCTATGGGGAAATTATCAGGATAATTACGTTCTCAATCTGTGTTTGTTGCTTTTTCCCTCTTGTAAGAGGCCTTTAATTGAACAGAGTGGCCACTTATTGAAGAAGCATCATTAAGATAAAAATTGTTAGTGGAGAATAGAACCAATTAATTAATTCTATGGCCCTACTTAGATTCTCTTCTGTGGGTTCCTATGAATAGCCAATAAAGGCAAAGAAGATCAGCAGTCTGCTCAAAGACCATAATGGACTAAACCCTTGACCTTAGAGGGGTTGTCCAATATATAAAAAAAAAAATAATAAAAAAGGCAGGGACACTGTTAGAATATTAAAAGAAAACATATACTCACTACCCGAACTACCTATGTTCTAAACTCAGTGGTATATACGAGTAGTGGTGATGGAACGGAGGGTGTTCGGAATGGTATGATTTTTTTTTATTTTTCTAACAGTCTAACTTGATTTTTTTAAGTTGGATTCCCCATTTGAATGGAACCGGTCATCATAAAAATACAATGTACGCTAAAGGCACCATGTTATAGAACAGGAGCTGAGCAGATTTATATACAGTATAGTTTTATGGGAAAAGGTTCAATATAACTTTTATACCTTTAAATCCCTGCTCATTTTGGGCTTTAGTGTATCTTATAGGGTGAAAAATATGGTACTCATTTAATTATCTGCTCATTCTGGGTTATATGATTTTTTTTTATTTTTCTAACAGTCTAACTTGATTTTTTTAAGTTGGATTCCCCATTTGAATGGAACCGGTCATCATAAAAATACAATGTACGCTAAATCCCTGCTCATTTTGGGCTTTAGTGTATCTTATAGGGTGAAAAATATGGTACTCATTTAATTATCTGCTCATTCTGGGCTTTTAAATCAAAGAGGGGGTCCTATCAGTGATCGACAGCTAGCTCTGTATACATACTCATAGAGGGAGAACTGTCAATCACTGACTTCAAAGCAGAGAATGAGCAGAGAATTAACTGAGTACCGCATTTTTTGCCCTATAAGATGCTCCCCCCCTCCCCCATCTATATTATGGAAGTGCTCATTGGTACAATAGAACCGGGGAGCTGTGAATACAGCACTCCTTTTGCTGGCTGTGTACCAAGGCACCATGACCTGCGCACACCGTGAGGACGTAGACATGCCCTGTGACCTCATGCTGTGGGATGTTGGGTCGTAGCACAGCGTGGCTGGATCTAAGGAGTGTCGGTAGCGTCCACAACAGGAGAGGTGTTTTTTTTGTCTGATCTGAGGTCTGATTAACGTTGGGGGTCTGGTTGAATAGAACAGTAAAAACAGATTACAGTGTGCTGCCAATCCAGTAGAATAAAACTTTTATAAAGATAAAAAAGATAATGCTGTATGACACGTTTTGCCAGTGATCTTCTGGTTTCTTCAGTATTCGGTTTTTACTGTTCTTTTCAACTTTTAATTGTGGTTACCACAGCCCAGAATCAGATCCACACAGAAAGAGCAGCAGCCGTAATCCCATACTGCATGTGGGATGCCGATATTGAACAGATATCTCCATAGCTAGGATTACTATTTGTGGATGATTTACAATATGGAGCGTCGGTCTGCTCTTCTAACATTGGGGAACTGATTAACGTTAGAGGTCTGATCTGGGGCCTGACTGAGGGTCTGAGCTGCGATGTAATTTGGGGTCTGATTTGAGTTCTTATTAGTGGTCTAAGCTGAGGTCTAATTAACATTGGGTGTATGAGGTCTGTTTGGGATCTTATTAACATTGGGGGTCTGATCTGCCTGTTTCAGTGTCTGATTAACATTGCAGGTCTGATCCGAGGTCTGTATGGGTGTTTGATTAACATATGAGGTCTGGTTGGGGGTCTCTGCTGCAGTCTAACATGGGGGGGGTGTCTGATCTGAGGCCTGATTGGGGATCTGATTAACATTGGGGGTCTGATCCGCCTGTTTCAGTGTCTAATTAACATTGCAGGTCTGATCTGAGGTCTGATTGGGGTCTGATCTGGGGTCTGTTTGGGGGTCTGATTAACATTGGGGGTCTGATCCAATATTCCCAGTGTCTGATTAACATTGCAGATCTGATCTGATGTCTGTAGGGGGGTTAGATTAACACTGGCGGCTAATCTGAGTAATCTGAGGTCTGGTTGGGGGTCTCTGCTGCAGTCTAATTAACATGGGGCGGGTCTGATCTGAGGTCTGATTGGGGTCTAATTAGCATTGAGGGTCTGATCTGAGGTCTGATTAGGGGTTTGAGCGGAGGTAAAATAAACATGGGGGGGGTCTAATCTGAGGTTTGGGGGTCTGAGCTGAGGTCTGATTAACATTGAGGGTCTGAGCTGAGGATTGATTAACATTGGGTGTCTCATTGGGGGTCTGCTCTGAGGTCTTATTAACAACGTGGGTTTGATCTGAGGTCTAATGAAAAATATTTTTTTCCTTATTTTCTTCCTCTAAATCCTAGATGCGTCTTATAGGCTGGTGCATCTTCTAGTGCAAGAAATATGGTAAATTACAAGTTATACTGAATCTTCTCCTGCAAAACTATGAATCAATCTACTCAGCATCTCTTGCTCTATAACATGCGGCCTACAGCTCAAACACCATGCTAAATGTGACAGGTTTCTTATAACCCCTAGAGGACGGGTGCCATATATTTACAGAGCAGTGAAAATAATATTCGTGCAAAGTGCAGTACATGTACAGTGATCTGATTAAGTGGGCACAGGAGCTATGCCGACATAATCAGTACAGGGCCTGGCTGTTACTGACAGCCAGTGCACTACTGTATCCTCTGGCATTGCTGAGGTTTACTGCCATGTACGGAAGCCCAGCCCCCACAGTATGTAATGTACTGCATTGAAATAAGGATCACCTTAGTGGGACTTAAATTTCTCTTTTAAAGTATTATAAAAAGAAATGTTTTAAGTGCAAAAACAAAAGCACCCCTTTCACCTAATCAAGACATTTACAATTAAGTAGACATACTGTATTAGGTATCACCATGTTTGTAATGACTGGCTTTAAAAAAGTCACCACATAATCTACCATAAAAAAAAAAACTTATGATATTAAGCAATCAAATAGTATTATATACCCTTATAGGTACCAATGAAAAGGTCACCTCATCTCCAAAAAAAACAAGCACTCACAGAAGACCATTGATAGAAAACTAAAACAAATATGACTCTCAGAAAATGGCGACAAAAAAACGTGATTTTATTTTTCAAAAATAGAAAAATTATGTAAAGATTAGTACCCCTGAAGTTGTACTGACTAGCAGAATATGTTATATTTTCCCACACAGTGCATGCCGCAATAACAAAAACCAAGAGGCAATGGCAGAATTGCTGCCTTTTCTTTATCCTGCTTTCTAAAAACCGAAATAAAAAGCTATTAAAAAGTGTTATGTACCCCAAAATAGGACCAATATTAATGACTATGATGAGCCAATTATTCAAAACTTCAATTCGGCTGCTTTGCCAAATTAAAAAAATAATAAATTAGCTTCATAATTAATTACTTAGTCACGAAACGCTTTTCTTTGTAAATAGTGGGTGCTATGACAGGGAACGATGATTGAGCTGCTCCCCATCATTGTACCCCTCAGATGCCATGTACATGATCATGGCATCTGATATAAATAACAGAGTGTCAAATAAAATAAAAAATATATATCATACTTACCCAATCCACTTGCTCGAGACAGGCCAGTCGCCACGATCTTGTTTCATGTGGTGCACGACTGGAGTAGGTAGATATAAATGAGCGGCACTCACCATTGGGATGTAACAGCAATCAGATCCTTTATTGCAACAATGTTACTCACATCATAAACGCAGGGATTGGACATGGGGCGGACTCCTAAAAGACGGCAGCTAAAAGACGCTGCAGGACGGCAGCAATGGCTGTTTCGCAGAGGTAACTGCTTCTTCCGGCTACCTTAACCCAGAAGGACACAAGAGAGAGCGAATCATCTATTGGAGCTGGGGCAGTGCTTTTACAAAAGCCTTCTTCTGGTAAGATGAGACCCCGTGGCTTCTTCTCTGCTCCTGAGCGCAACTACTTGATTGGGGACAGAGTTGTTGGCAATCAAGATGGCCCTGGAGGAATGGTGATATCTTCTGGAGGGAGCAGCTTATCTATACCAATCTCACCTGTCTGCACAGGGTGTGCACACTTATGCAACCATATTTTAGTTTTATATTTTTTCTTCCCTCTACCTAAAAGATTTCAGTTTATTTTTCAATTGAGTGGTACAGTTTATAGGTCACATTAAAGGTGTTTTACTGGGATGTATTCCCCCCCTTAATAAAGGAGGATAAGAAAATCTGGAATAGGGGTCTTATGGCAGCCAGAGTGGTTATGGCAAGAGAATTGGGTTCAGATAGAATACCTAATATAAATGTATGGAAAAATCTAGTTCGGACTGTTAAAAAAATATGAGGAATATGCCAATTGATAGATGGAGGGGGATAATTTAACTGATGAGACTTATTGGTCTGAAATAGAAGATGGAGTAGGGATATTCCTCTCCAACGTTCACCGAGACAAAGGGGTTGGGAGGATATTGGGTTATATATATTTCTTATATTATGTTGGATAGTAAAAGATAAATTGTATAAGGACATGAATATGTTATTTGATAATATCTATATTAAGTCTGTGAAGTGGTATTCATATCTTGACAGATATACATAATGTGGAAAATACGGAAATGTATCATGTATAATGTAATATCTGTCCTTTTTAATTGTATGTTGGATTAACGAGATAATAAAAACATTATTAATAAAAAAAAATTAATACTTAATACTTTGAAAAAAAAAAAAGGAAAAAGTTCTGAAATGATTTATATTCGTCTAATTTTTTTACAGCACAGAAACCTGACATTTTAACTGGGTTGTGCAGACTTTTTATATCCACTGTATATGGTTTTTATGTCTAAATAGTGTAAAGATAACTTAGAATTTTTTCTTTCTAACATCACCATAATTTGACCCCAATAACGTTAGTTATATCTATTAAGCTGTGTGTGTGTGTGGGGGGGGGGGGGAGGTTTCATTTTTTGCGAGACAATCTGTAGTTTTTATTGATACCATTTTGGAGTGTGTGTGACATTTTGATCACATTTTATTACATTTTTTTTTAGGTAAGAGAAGCGATGAAAAAATTGCAAATTCCACATTTTGACCCTTTTTCTGTTATGCCATTCGCCATATTAAAAATATATTTTTATATTTGAATAGCATGGGCATTTTCGGTTGCGGTCATACCCATGATGTTTAGATTTTTGCTTATTTATGTATTTTTTTTATTCTATGGAAAGTAGATGATTTCAACTTTTATATTTCTTTAATTTTTATATATTTAACATTTTCTTTAAGAATTTGAAGCTCGTATTTGAGCCTACAAAGTCAATTTTTTTTTATCAGGGGACATTTTGTTAGTTTGGGAACATTTGAAGAAGGAATCTACAGATAGATAAAACTAGTTACTTTCCCAAATTCATACTTTGGAGAGGGCTCAAACAATCCTTGGCTGCGCAACATCTCTTTACACTCATATCTTTTAGAACAGATTTTCAAAAGCTACTCAATGCCTCATCGGTGAAATATTACTTGTCATCCCAACATATTGGGCCATATTAATAAGGCTTTCAAGTTTATGATTAATAGAGTAAAAAACAAAAGACAATCTAATTAATTTCCTTATTATTGTACACTCTCAAGGTAAACCATTATAAAATACAATTATATACACAATAAGTATGACGGTGAGACAAGGCGAGACAGCTCCTTGGTCTCTTCAATTACGAGAAGATGCCCAAAAACCATTCTAGCAAAATCTATCCTCCAAAAACCATATGGCACACCTTACTTTCTGAGCTCTACTGTGTAACCATGCATCAGTGTACAACTACTTTTGGAGTCTTTCCATAATCTTCAGAATCAGGATAATAAATATAGAAGTTTGATTTGCTCTTAATCCTTGCAGTGTTCCAGGAAAATCTGGAATAAAATCTGCATGAAAAATGAATAAAAAAAAAAATAATTGACCTCTATTTTGCTTTAATTCCTATGGAACACCTGAAGGGTTAACATTGTTCTAAAACCAGTTTTGAATAATCTGAGGGGTTCCATTTCTAAAATTGGATAATTTATGGGTTGTTTATATTATATAGGCCCCTTAAAGTCACTTCTAAACTGAAATCGGTCCTTAAAAAAGTTTTGTTTTGGAAATTTTCATGAAAATTTTAAAAAATATGACTTCTAAAATTGTCTAATGTCTGAAAAAATAAAATGAAATTTGCAAATTATACCAACATAAAGTAGACATATGGTGAAAAACTATTTTGTGAAGTATCACCGTTTGTCAAAAGCAGAGAAATTTTAATTTAAAAATAGCATATTGTTCCAAATTTTCCATAAATTGTAATTTTTTTTTTAAATAAAAAGGTAAAAGATATTGACCCAGATTTACCACTAACATGAAGTACAATGTGTCATGGGACAACATTCTACTTATCAGTCGGATAAGTAAAAGGTAGTGTTTATCCTATAATGTGATATGTCAGATTTAAAAAATAAATAAAAATTACTTAGTCCTTAAAAGGGTTATTTGGGAATGAAGAAAACGAACATACCTAAATATTAAATAGTAAAAAAACTAACAACTTCAAACAAACAGTGATACATAATACAAACAATACATATGAACATAAAATTAAGCAGCACATAACATGTAATACAAAAGGCATTATATATGCTATAAAGTGCCCCTGTAGAAAATATTACATCGGCCGTACAAAAAGAATGCTGAAGGAGAGAATGTACGAACATATAAATAATATAAAAAAGAAAGAAAAAGGACATCCATTGTCCAAACACTATCAAGAGAAACATGGAGGGTGTTTTAAAAACTCATTGTTCTTTGGCCTAGAAATTATATATAGGGACAAAAGAGGTGGTGACTATATCAAAAAAATGTCCAAGAATGAAACAAAATGGATCTTTAATATGGATACATTACATCCTAGAGGACTAAACACAGAGATTGAGCTATTTGGGTTTGAATAAAGAGTAACACAGAGAAGATAGAAAAACAGGCAGACCAGGGGTTAAACCCAGACACCAGGGCAACCTATAAAGCATAGTGAGGCATCACAGGCGTGTAATCCCTGACGAAGAACGACGCTAATCGTTCGAAACGCGTTGGATTAAAGTTACAGGCGTTTTGCCTCTCCTCTAACCCCGTAGCTCCTCGGTAGTGATGTCACTCGCTCCTAGCCGGAGCGTGAGCACAGGGGATCGGAGTTTGTGCCACAGGCCGGGGCACACTCCAAAGTTTAATAGAAACCCTTGTATGTCTAGTGAACCACAGGACCGCTGATACTGCAAGAAATATAAAGACTGGGAAGACAGAGAAGGTAGGCAACACTACCGTCTTAGTTTAAACACTGGTACTGGATTGGCAGAATTAAGTGTGTACTCACAGTCTGAACAGTTACTAAATAGCGCGATATCAATCATTTTATATAGACTGATTTGCTTCACCTAATGCGTGCGCGGCCGCCTCAAGATATCGCAGCTTGTAATTAAAGGTTAGCGCCAGTGAAAAAGTTTTTTGTATACCTAAATATTACTTATAAATATATTCCCAAATACTCTTCATTATCCACCCGCGATCCCTGGCTCTGAATGCCTGGATTTAAAAACTCTTGATCCTTTAAAATGCTGTTATTCTGTCTGATTCTGAGATTTTAAAAACCTTATGACGGTGGCTGTCCCACAGTACGTGGTTCCCATCTGCCACTACTTTTGCAGGCCTGCCATCCCTTCCCTGCACAACCAAGTGGCGGACAAAATGAGGTGTGCACTGCGCAACCCTATCTGTGGCAACATCCACATAACCACCAATACATGGACCGGTAAGCACGGGCAGGAAAGTAATATCTCCCTAACAACACTGGGTAAATGTAGTGGCGGCTGGCCCAGAGGCAGATAGCATTTTTTGCGAATGTCCGATTGCAGGGCATTTCTCTTTTATTAAATTAGTTGGTTATATTGTCGGTTAACATTTCCACGGCTATCAGGACTTTTTATTATATATTGGAACAAAAACTATACAATGAACATTTCAACAAGAGAAAATTAACCTGAACAGCCTCACACCCTACACACACACACCACCCCCACCCCCCCTTTCACTCGAACTTTTAACACACCATTTACAAATTTACTTAAAAACATATTAAAATAACTATAATGCAGCTAAGCTAACTATATAAACCAAACTATATTCACTACTTATCCTTAACTTAAGGCCAACCAAATACACGTGGCTCGGAGGGTGGGTTCCTGCACCAACATAGGCCCTGGCCTGGAACACAATTGTCCAGCCAGAGCACAGTTCTGGAGGATGAGGAGGAGGAATTGTGTTCTCAGCAGGTTGGCACCCAAGCCAGCTCACGGGCATCACTGTAGCGTGGCTGGGGGATACAGACGATACACCGCCCTCAAAGAGGACAGCTTGCCCTTTCCTCTGGGCAGCCTGGCACACATAGTAACATAGTATATAAGACCGAAAAAAGACATTTGTCCATCCAGTTCGGCCTGTTTCCTACAAGTTGATCCAGAGGAAGGCAAAAAACCCCTGTGAGGCAGAAGCCAATTTTCCTCACTTAAGGGGAAAAAAAATTCCTTCCCGACTCCAATCAGGCAATCAGAATAACTTCCTGGATCAACGACCCCTCTCTAGTAGCTATAGCCTGTAATATTATTACACTCCAGAAATAAATCCAGTCCCCTCTTGAATTCCTTTATTGTACTCACCATCACCACCTCCTCAGGCAGAGAGTTCCATAGTCTCACTGCTCTTACAGTGAAGAATCCTTTTCTATGTTTGTGTACAAACCTTCTTTCCTCCAGACGCAGAGGATGTCCGACTACATGGTGCAGTGTCTGCGCAACGGCCACCGGATTACAGCCACATTCTAACTTGTGCTGATTACTGGGTGGCCACCCTGCTGGATCCCCGTTACAAGGACAACGTGCCGTCCTTAATTCCCTCACTGGAGTGTGATAGGAAGATGTGCCCGCTAGTAGACACGCTGCTGATGGCATTCACACCTGACACCAGGGACACAGTGTAAGCTCAAGGTGAAGACAGAGGAGGAGGAGGAAGTCACCAATGCAGCTGGGTCACCACCAACAACTCAGAAGGCAGGGTTAGCATGGGCGAAATGTGGAAAAGCTTTGTCATCACTCCACAACAACCAGCACCACCAGCAGATATGGAACGTCTTAGCAGGAGGCAGCATTTCAGCAACATGGTGGAACAGTACACATACTGACTGATGGGTCTGCCCAGAGGCGTAGCAAAAAGGGAAGCTAATGCTTTGGGGCCCTGACCTAAAAGGGGCCCATCCATGAGGAGGAAGACTAAAAGACTTTGTCAGGGCCCCCCTCAACAGTATTATACTATGAAATTATACAGTGGCAGTATAGACAGTGTAGAAAACAGATGTAACAGTTGCCAGGCCTGGTCTGAGAGAGCGATCTTTAGTAGCCCCAGGAATGGCGGCATGAAAGAAAGGGGTTGAGCAAAAATGACTGGGGGAGGGGGGCCCCCATTCAAAAACTTGCAATGGTGCCCAATCATTTCTACGCCACTGGGTCTGCCCCATTCAAATTCTGGGTCTTCAAATTGGGCACATGGCCTGAGGTTGCCCTTTATGCCTTGGAGGTGCTGGCCTACCCTGCAGCCACTGTATTGTGTGAACGTGTGTTTAGCATTGCTGGGGGCATTATCACAGACAAGTCCGCATTTTTTTTTTTTTCCGCAACACCCGTGCAGTATAGAAGGACCACCAAGGGAGGGGAAAACCAGGGTGCTGTCATAGGCTCTGTAAAATCAAATTACCCATAAGTAATAACATTTTTTTCTATCGCCCATGAAAGCACCACTGGAGACTTACTAGAGGAACCCCTTAGAGTGGGAAGTAGAGAGAAGAACGCCTTCACCAAAGGAGGAATCTCCGGAAAAATTTAAGTCCAACCTATAGTGTTTAAAGAAAGTGGAAGGTGAGGACCAAGTGGCTGCTTTGCAAATTTTCTCAATTGGGACCGAGTACCTCTCTGCCCAAGAGGCTGCTACCGCTCTGGTCGAGTAAGCCCTAAGGCTGGGTTCACACGAGCGTGTCCGGATTAGTTCCGGATGCGTTGCGGATGCGTTCAGTGAAAACTGTGCGATTTCACAGGCAAAGCCATTCAGTTTTGCCTGCGATTGCGTTCGGTTTTTTCCGCGCGGGTGCAATGCGTTTTGATGCGTTTTTTAAAGCGTGATAATAAACTGAAGGTTTACAAACAACATCTCCTAGCAACCATCAGTGAAAAACGCAACGCACCCGCACTTGCTTGCAGATGCTATGCGTTATTAACGCAGCCCCATTCACTTCTATGGGGCTAGGTCTGCGTGAAAAACACATAAGATAGAGCATGCTGCGATTTACACGCGTTGCAGAAGTGATGCGTGAAAAAAAACACTCATGTACACAGCCCCATTGAAATGAATGGGTCAGGATTCAGTGCGGGTGCAATGCGTTCACATCACGCATTGCACCCTCGCGGAAATCACGCTCGTGTGAATGCAGCCTAAGACTGACAGGAGGAGACAAGCCAGAGGACAGGTAGGATAAGGAAATAGCAGAAACAATCCACCGTGCAATGGAAGTTTTTGGGGTAGCCGAACCCCTATTCACTCCCTGGAACTGAATAAAGAGTGAAGAAGACTTCCGCCAGACACACGTAGAAGCCATATAAGCAACTAAGGCCATTCTGACATCCAGACAATGTAAGTTTCTTTCCTCCTTCAGAGGATGGATTTTGGAAGAAGGTGGGAAGAACAATCTCCTGGGAACGCTGGAATTTAGTGGCGACTTTTGAAAGAAAAGCCGGATCAGGACGAATAATGACTTTGTCCTCTAAAATCAAGGTGTATGGAAGATTAACTGAAATGGCCTGGATTTCACTAATCCTGTGGGCAGAAGTTAAAGCTACCAATATGGCCAGCTTCAATGTGAGATGTTTGATAGAAATGGAATCAATAGGTTCAAATGGAGGTCCGGTTAATGCTTTCAGTACAATCTCCAGGTTCCAGGGGGGAGGTCTGGGAGAAGATACTAAGGAGGATCTCTCAACGGCCCTGAAGAACCTGGACACCCTGCCAGGTTCTGGTTAAACAGTGCGGACAGAGCTGAGACCTGAACCTTTAGGGTACTAGCCGCTAGACCTAGTTCTAACCCTTTCTGAAGGAATTCTAGGACTAGATGCAGGGGAGCAGAGGCTGGAAGGTCCTCCATTTGAAATTTTTGCCAAACTAGGCTATAGATCCCTACTGTAACCTCTTTTTTATTCTTCAGGAGGGTAGTAATTAGAGCCTCTAAAACCCTTTCTTCTTTAACAACCACCTCTCAAATTCCAGGCCGTTAAGTGTAACTCTTCCACGGCTGGATGTACTACTGGTCCCTGGCTCAGAAGGCCCCGGACTCCGGGAAGTACCCAGGGGTCAGAGACTGACATGGTCCAGAGCCCCGTGAACCAGGACCTCCTGGGCCAGAAGTGGGCGATTAAGATCACTCTTGCCCTTTCTTCTCTGATTTTCCACAAAGGGGATCCAGCCCGACTCAGGGAATAGAACCTCCCGACTTTCTTGTTTGAATGGGAAGCAAACAGGTCGATTTCTGGCATACCCCAAAGATCTACTATCTTCTTGAAAATTGAAGGGTCTAGAGACCATTACCCCTGAGAAAGGGTATGACGACTCAGGAATTCCGCCTGTTTGTTCTCGATTCCTTTGATGTGTACTGCTGAATTTGAAGTACATACTTCCTCTGCCAGACCTAGAATGCCATGTGCTTCCTGCATAAGGGTCCTGCACTTTGTCCCCCCTTGTTTGTTCAAGAAAGACTACTGTCCTGTTGTCTGAAAGAATTCTTAGGTCCTTCCCCTTTATCCTGGGAAGGGAAGCTCTCATTGCTAGGCCGACCGCCATTAGCTCTTTCAGATTGGAGGATTCTTTCATCTGGAGAGAATCCCAGCATCCCTGGAAGGATGCCCCCTGAATGTTGGCCCCCCACCCCCAAGGGCTTGCGTCCGTGGTTAGACAGACTAGACTGTTTTCCAAGGGGTACCCTGGACAAGATTTTCCGTGACTAGCCACCAGGATAGACTTTAAATCAAGTAATTTTTATTAAAGATTTTTGCATAATACAATACAAGAAAACAAAGTAAGTCCCCCTTCTTCCCTCCCCCCTCCCTCTCATAACCCCAACACCCTGTGAGGCAAGAGCATGTGAAGAATGTTCAATAAAAAGTCCATCCTGCTGAGATTTAGACGGTGATGAATCAATTATCGCACAACAACATGGCTGCATATTCTATACACGGACATATAAGGATACAGATACGGATTCCCTAGTCGTCTACAGGGAACAGTAATACAATTTTTCCCCCACAGTTACAAGAATGTGAAATGTAAGGCAGGTAGCCACAACGTAAACATCTAATACACCCTTCCACACCTACTCACTCATCAGACATCCAATCGCGGAATCGGGAACCTATATCTGAATATTATAATGCTGAATCCATAGCGACCATATTTTTTCAAATTTTTTGAGACAATTCTTTTTTGATAGACGAAGTGTTCAAGGCGTATCAGCACACGTATCTTATTCTCCAGCTCATATGTTGCAGATGATGGTCGGCACTGCGTTTGAATGATAGCGGTGCACGTGTCAGCGGGCGGGCATCCCAACGAACAATGTAAAGAGTGAAGACCGGCACTCGCTGTAGATTTGCAGGATAGGATTTATTTCAGTCACTTATTAAATCATAGTGACGCGTTTCAGCACCAAAGTGTGCTTTCTTCAGACTGTGCTAGTCTGAAGAAAGCACACTTTGGTGCTGAAACGCGTCACTATGATTTAATAAGTGACTGAAATAAATCCTATCCTGCAAATCTACAGCGAGTGTCGGTCTTCACTCTTTACATTCTCCAGCTCAGTCACCGTTGGAGGTTGACTATCAATCCAGTGAAATGCTACCAGGATAGACTTTGGAGGATCCGACTCGAGATCTTTAACTGCGAGTCTAGGGAATTGCTTTTTTCCCAACTGAACAGGATTTCTCACTGTAAGGCCCTGGAGTGTAGCTGTGTCCACCCTACGGCCGGGATGCAGGACGTGAGGGATCCCAGGACTGACATTGCCCTTCTTATTCAGATAACTGGTCTTTGGATCAGGTTCCTAATTTTTCCTTGAATGATCTCCACTTTCTCTGTTGGTAGAAAACATCTCTGGAGAGATGAATCCAGAATTAAACCCGGGAAGATCTGCCTCTTTGCTGGATGGGGTCTTGACTTTTCTTGATTTATCATTCAACCTAACTTTTTTTAGGAAGTTCAGGACTTCTGATACCGCAGCTGTGCATGCTTCTTCAGTCTGACCCACGATCAGGAAGTCGTCTAGGTAAGGGATAAAAAGAATATCCCTTTCCCTTATGTGGGCTGACATTTCTGCCACTAGTTTTGTAAATAGTCTCGGGGCCATAGAAAGGCCAAACGGGAGAACCTGGAATTGTAAAAGTTTAAGTTGATCTCCTAGGCAGACAGCTACCCTCAAGAACTTGATGTTCTGCACAAATAGGGACGTGGTAGTACGCGTCTTTAAGGTCGAGAACCGCCATGAAGCACTGGGGAAATAGAAGGTTGACGGACAATCTTATAGTTTCCATTTTGAATTTTTTGGGCTGAAGAAAGATTTAATCTTCTCAAGTTTATGATGGTTCTGAAAGGGCAGTCTGTTTTTTTACTAAAAAAAGTAGGGAGTAAAATCCCTCGCCTTTTTCTTCTTCTCTTACTGTGATTAAAACGGATTTTTCTACTGAATTTTAAAACTTCTTCTTTCATGGCTAATCTTCCTAGAGGTTACGTCGGATCTATTGTAGGTGAGAATCTGGCAGCAGGGGACAGACGGAATTCTAACCTTAAGCCTCTGCTGATAGTATCTAGAATCCAGGGACTTGATGACATTTTTCTCCATTTCTCAGAGAATCTCATCAATCTGCCCCCTACCGGACTTCTGGCGTCATTGTTGGTCCGACTTCTTGTGCAAAGAGGACTGGCTAAAGAAGTAGTTTCTATTTTTCCTCTGACCCCTAAATCGGTCTTCCCTGGCCTTTCTATCCTGTTCTGGATTATCTCCGAAGGTACGAAACGAACGGTTGAATCTACTTTTTGTAGAAAAGGAAACCTGGAATCCAGGAAACTTTCTTTTTGTCTGCCGCCTTATCCAGTAGGTCATCTAGGGTGGGCCCGAATAGGTATTCTCCCTCACATGGAACCCCACAGAGTTTTGTCTTAGATGTGATATCCCTACTCCAATTTTTAAACCAAAGCGCTCTGCGTGGAGAGTCTAGGCTCCTTTAAGGAAGGCATCAGGCTTTTTATCTAGGGGGTCTTTTAATACCCCCGTATCATTGAAGGGGAGGGCCGATTTCCTGGAGACTTTGGATATAGCCACGTCAATGTGAGGGGACTTTGTCCCAAGTAGCACAGTCCTCATCTTTAAAGGGGTATTTGCATTTTAGATTTCTACATATGAATACTCTTGTTGGGTTTTTTCCATTCCTCTTTATTTAGGGCAGAAACATTTCTATGTACTGGGAAGATACTATGAAGTTTAGATTACAGCCCCCCAAACCTAATATCCTGAATGGAAAGGGGTTCACGTGCTTCCTCAATGCTCATTGTAGAGCGTACGGCCTTTAGGAGTTTCTCTGTGTCCTCTATGGGGCAGCAGAGTCTATCACCAATTTCCTCCTCAGAGGAGGAGGATAGCGATGAAACATCAGAGCGTTCCAAATTTGAGGAAGGAGCTCCCTCATCCTCAGAAGACAGTGGCTCCCTCATGTTTTCTTTGCGTCTAGGCTTTTGGTCTTTTTGGATGCCAGGGAAGAGTTAACCTCTAACCGGACTAATGCCTGAAGGCACTTGTAAAATAAAGGCGATTCCTCTGCCACCGTTCTATCTATACAGGGAGGGCACATCTTCTTTCCCCACACAGAAAGTAACCCTGTTCTGCATAAGGCACATTCCTTGTTCTTTTTTGATACCATCTTTCTAGGTCTAGCCTGGAAATTCAAACAACATTGACCAGTCAGGACCCTTAGATTCTAAGTACATAAGACCCACACTCACCCCCACAGAGGTACCGAGAACAGAGGGACTGCAAGCTCCTCAGTAAGCTTGTCCTCCTCCATAGTAGCAGCGATTGCTGTGGAAGCCAGCACTGGTCACATGCAGGACGCCGGCTGGATGAAAGTGCGCTCTACTCATAGGGCCGGTCACGTGATCCCAGCACACTTTTCCTCCCCCTCCGGAGCTCAGCTGTGCCTCTGCCTGCCCTTTACGTACTGCCTGATGCCGCCACTTATCAGGGACCAGCAGGTTATTAGGGGAGCGCCACCAGAGGGAAGGACCTGTGAAAAAAAGTGCTTCAGGCTTCCCACCAGAGACAGGAAACCACACTGAAGGGGAGGAGAGTGTCCGCCCATTTTATTTCTGCAGGTTTCCTGTCTCTGGGGGGTGGATCCTCCTCTCTCTGGTGGTGCTGTCATGGGCGATAGGAACGAAATAAAAAACCTGTTGTTGGCGACTACTTTTGGCTTCACAGCCAAAAAAGGCTTTATGTCATGCAACAATGTAACCGCCAATTGTAAGTTCCCTGTCAGTTATCCAGTGCAGGGGTTTGTACCTGGCAAAACTTGTAATATTACGGTCCTTGACGGTCCCTGTCACCTATGCAGTGCAGGGTTACTTGACAGCAAAAAATTGGAATATGTCAACCCCTGAACTCCCAGACGGATTAACTATATTATTGTCCCCGTCACATATGCAGCGCAGGCCACAAAGGTAATTTCTGGCCTAACAAAATATATGATTTTTCACCACCCATGAAAAACATGAATTTAAGTGGTATATTTTGGGGTGTAGAAACTCATTGTTCTCAACATCATCTTCCACCCAGTCTTCACTCCTGCCCTCTTTGTCGGTCTGCACACCACAGAAAGCCGCAGCAGTTTGCACCTGTGTTTCGTCATCAGAGATGTGTTGCGGTGGTCTTCCCCTGTCCTTATCCTCAAACCTAAGTGGTTGGCATCTGTGCACTCAATGTCTTCCACTTCTGGGGCAGGGCTATGGTTATGGCCCTGGGAAACCCTGCCAGCAGAGTCATCAAGAAGCATAAGAGACTGCTGCATTTAACTGCCAATAGTCAACAATTAAGTTCACCAACAGTAAGGGTCCATTCACACATCCGTGTGTGTTTTACGGATCCGCAAAACACGGACACCGGCAATGTGCGTTCTGCATTTTGCGGACCGCACATTGCCGGCACTCTCATAGAAAATGCCTTTTCTTGTCCGCAATTGCGGACAAGAATAGTACATGTATTTTTTTGCGGAACGGAAGTGCGGACCCACAATTCCGGATCCAGGCAGGACATAGTGTGACCCCATAGAAATGAATGGGTCCACAATTCCGTTACACAAAATGCGGAACAGAATTGCGGACGTGTGAATGAAGCCTAAGGCAGTGCCCGTGTCATAAACAGACTACATTTCTTTGGGTCACACAACAGTGTAATGGAGCAATACAATACAATTACTTCACTATCACCAAAAATTTGATTTTTCAAACCAACAATGTAAAAGCAGAAGTTAACAGTTTTATTTGACTGTCAGAAATGCAAGGTACACCACAAATGTGCTATCTACCACAAAACCAGTGTGTTTGCAACCAACTATGTAAATACCGAGATGAAAAGGTTACTTAAAATGACTGATATACAGAGTAGGCCTCAGATCTGCTATGTAGCACAAAACCAGTGTTTATTGCAACAAACTACAGAAATGCAGTATGTCACTAATGAAATTTAAAATTGGTATTTGTGCGGTGTATGCAAAACTGCTCTGTGGACCAACAATACGGGTTTCTTTCCCCAAAATACACTAATGCAGTATTTCACTGCTGAAATTTAAAATACGTTTGTGCGTTGTATGCACAAGTGCACTATAGCACCACAATACAGGTTTTTGCCCCCAACTACAGAAATGCACTGTCACCCCTAAATTATAAAATAGGTAATGTAGGGGACTTGACCTGCCAGAAAAAAGGAATATTTCCTTCACCGAGCTACCAAGAAAGGATTTGACTGATGTCCCTGGCAGGCTGGCACACATGCAGATCACCTGCAGTTCCCAGGACACTGCAGTTGCCAAAATTGGCGCCGACCCCACCTCAGTAACAGATGGATTAAAACAAATTATTTTGCAGTATAACTGGGCTCAGGGAGGGGTACAAAAATGTAGGATAGCAGTAGCACCCTCCCTCAATAATTGCTGTAGCTTGAAGATTTCACACCACCAAGTTACAACAGATTTTTTTCCTAATCTCTCCCTGAGAGCATCGGCTGCAACCTATCCCTACACTAAGATCAGCAGAGTGACGTGCGGCACTACGTGACTCCAGCTTATATAGAGGCTGGGTCACGTGCTGCACTCAGTAGGCATGGCTGTGGTAGCTTCTTAGGGCAAAGTAGTGAAACACTTGCTGATTGGCTGCCCTGCAGCCTTTCAAAAAGCGGGAAGAAATTGCCGAACGGCAGGGAAGAAATGTTCGCGTCTGGGTGCGAAAGATCGAAAGTTTGGTACGAACCAGAACTTTACAGTTCGGGTTCGCTCAACCCTATTAATAATTGCTCATTTTGTCTAAGGAGCAGTCACTAGGAGAAATAAAATGAGAGCGTTCTATTAGTATATTAGTATACACAAAACCTGTCCTAATCACATAGTATAAGTCACTTCAGAACTCAGAGCCAGAGAGCTGCTTTATCCTCCTCTTCTACTTGTTAGAAATTATGATCCTGTATACAAAAGATAATATCTTCAGCTGAGTGTCTGTGGGAATAGAGGTCATGAGGAGACATAAAGTACAGAAAGGATCGACAGGACAGACTGCGGCAATGTAGGGCTGTAGAAATGGAAACTGCATACAAGGGCTGCTGCTTATTACCCCCACCCTCCTCTCTGTGCTTCATGTCTCCTTATGAACTCCATTCCTACAGAGATTTAACACATTTAAATTAATAGGTATGTGTGCTGTCCGTGTAAAAAGTAATATGAATGAGGCGTTAGACGGCATTACTGTATATTGTCCTAACTTTTTAGCAAAAAATAAAAAAAAACTGTAGACCACTTTTCCAGCCATCGGACATGACATTTGGGAACATATGTCAAAATCTTACCACATACTTGCCTCAACTCAGCACTTCAGTCTAGATAAATGTGTGCTGATAAGAGATGAGCGAACTTTAAAAAAAAGTTCGGCGTTCGGGTTGTGGTAACTCGCGCATCCCGTTATGGATTCCACTATCGCGGCATATGGAATCCATAAGGGGCGGCTTCCACTAACCCGAACTGTTGAACAGCCGAAGGACCTGGGGGTGATGTCACCGTCATGTGATCAGTGCATCGCATATGCCGCGATAGTGGAATCCATAACGGGATGCGCGAGTTACCACAACCCGAACGCCGAACTTTTTTTTAAAGTTCGCTCATCTCTAGTGCTGATAGCTAATCTGTATGCTGTCAGCTGCCATTTTATATTGACTATTTCTTGACTCCATCTACCATTAATCTAATTTTTTTTGTACTTAATCTACTGCCTGAGTAGGAAGTGTTGACGTGTCTGTTTATTGGATTTGTTCCAGGGGTGCCAGGAGGCCAATACATGCCCTTGTTTTTTTTTTGTTTTTTGTTTTTTTTTTACAGGGAAATCACTAGTAGTCCTATATACCCTGGAAGTTACACACAGCGCCCTACCCCCTTAACTGAACTCCACAGCACTGCCACTCCTTAATAGTAACCTATAACAGTGAAGAAAAATGGTTGAGTGATTATGGAAGCCTGGTGTAAAGCGGTGTTTACGTCAGTGAGACGAAGACTGAAGGACCTGTGAGATTCTATTGGTTAATAAGGGTCATATGATGGTGCCATATTTGGATTTTTTGGCGATATCTCAAGAACGGTAAAGAGCTGAGACCTTTCTGAAAACCTTCCTAGACACTTTATGTAACTATGTGCCCAATTTGGTTTCCAACGGTTCAGGCATTTGGATGCCTAAAGGGGACAGATGGATATTCAGACAAACAGACATTGATTTTTATAATATAGAGTCAGTCATTCTGCAGTATTTTTAAATCTCTCCACATTGAACCCTTAAGTCATCTAATTCCAAGTTGATTTTATATACTTATTGTTTAGGGTAATTGTGGAACCACTGTGCCATCCAACCTGATTGACTTTGGGCTAGACCCAAGGGCTAGAGTTGAGCAGTCACCTAGAAGTTTGGGTTCGCCGCGTTCAGCCAAACTTCGACGCAAATTTAAAGGAGTTCAGGACCCGAACTTAACTCGAATCCCATTGAAGTCAATGGGGACCCAAACATTGGGGCACTAAAATGGCTCTAAAAAGTAACGGAAGGACTAGAGGGCTGCAAAAGGAAGCAAAATGGGGGGTAAGAGCTGGACAATTGCCCTGCAAACAAATGTGGATAGGGAAAGGACTTAAAATAACATAAAAATACATAAAAATAAAAAGTAATAATCTTGAACTAGGAGGAGGAGTTCCATATCAAGTAGGAGGTTGAGGAGGCAGTGGACGTGGTGGTGAAGGTGGAAGCGGTAGGTCGCCAACAACACTTTTTTTTAACCTCTTATGGACACAGGACGTATGGGTACGTCCTAATGTCTGAGTCCTTATGGACACAGGACATACCCATAAGAATTAAATAGAGTCTAAAAAAATAAAAAATAAAAATTGGGCTAGAAACATGGTTCCTGCTGCGATCGTGCAGCAGGAACCATGTTCAAATGCCTAGAGAGGCCCTGTGACCCCCCACATCGGCGATCGCTGCAAAATGCAGGACAATTCAGACCTGTGGTTTGCAGCGCTTTGTGCGATCTCTGATCCCCGCAGTCTGTGACCGTGGGGGATCAGAGACTAAATGCCCCCAAAGTGTTAAATTTTCACCCCCCCCCCCGGAGCCCCCAATCATATTGCGGCTGCGGGGGTGCAGGGGGGGTGGTGGTTGCGGTCCGCCCGCCTCCTCTGTAACATCACCCACCCGCCTCCTCTGTAACATTGTTGGCGGTAACATCTGCGCTTGTTCAGATGCCAGCCGTTTAACCCCTTCCA
Organism: Bufotes viridis; assembly: GCA_033119425.1. Taxonomy (NCBI): domain Eukaryota; kingdom Metazoa; phylum Chordata; class Amphibia; order Anura; family Bufonidae; genus Bufotes; species Bufotes viridis. Next base: position 478,486,032 of record CM065590.1, on the reverse strand, counting down.
TATTGCGGTCCGTATGGAAGGTATTAACAGGGAGGGAGGGAGCTTTGCAGCCCCCCGACAGGATGGGATCACAGGGAGGGAGCCCCCCTCCCTCCCCATCACCCGCTGCTCAGTTCTGGCAGCGGGTGATGGTTACCATGGCAGCAGGACGCTTTTAGAAGCGTCCTGCTCTCCATGGTGCTGAAACTCTCAATAGACTTCTGCTAAAGGCAAAAGTCTATTCAGACTTTGTAAAATAAAAAATACAGTAAAGTACACTATATAGTGTACTTTACTATATTATATAGACACCAGATCCACTGGATCTTTAAGAAACAAATGAGTTTGGGTAAAAAAAAAAAAAAATGTAAAGAAATGTGAAAAAAAGTAAAAAAAATAAAATTAAAATAAAAACAGATAACACTGTATGAAAAAAAATAAAAAAAAAATACACTACACATATTAGGTATCGCCGTGTCCATAAAAATCTGCTCTATAAAAATATCACATGACCTGACCCCTCAGGTGAACACCATAAAAAAATGGTGTAAAAAATAAAAAGCCATTTGTCACTTTAGATCACAAAAAGTGTAATACCAAGCAATCAAAAACACGTATGCCTCCCAAAAATAGTATCAATAAAACCGCCATCTCATCCCTACATAGGACAATCGCCCAAACAAATAAAAAAAATATGGCTCTCAGACTATGCAGACATTAAAACATGATTTTTTTTCTAAAATGCCGTTCAAATAAAAACTGTGTCAAAAAAAATAAAAATTGTCACCTCACATCACAAAAAGTGTAATAGCAAGCAATCAAAATATTTATATGAACCCCAAAATAGTACCAATCAATCTGTCATCTCATACCACAAAAAATGATACCCTACATAGGACAATGGCGCAAAAAAATAAAAAAATATTGCTCTCAGACTATGGAGACATGAAAACATGATATTTTTTTGTTTCAAAAATGATATTATTGTGTAAAACTTAAATTGTATACATATTAGGAATCGCCACGTCCGTATCAATCTGCTCTATAAAAATAACACATGAACTAACCCCTTTAGGCGAACACAACAAAAAAAATATATATAAATACGGTGTCAAAAGCCATTTTTGTCACCTTACATCACAAAAAGTGTAATAGCAAGTGACCAAAATGTCATATGCACTCCAATATAGTGCCGAGCCAACCACCATCTCACCCCGCAAAAAATGAGCCCCTACATAAGACTTTCGCCAAAAAAAAAAAAATATGACTTTCAGAATGGGGAGACGTTAAAAAATCATTTTTTTCACGAATGCTTTATTATGAAAAACTGAAACAAAAATACCCAAAAAGTAGTCATATTTGGTATTGTCGCGTCCGTAACAACCTGCTCTATAGAGATAGCACACGATCTAACCTGTCAGATCAACTATGTAAATAACAAAAAATAAAAGTGGTCCCAAAACAGCTATTTTTTTCAAATTTTCCATTTTAATTCATTTTTTAAGTAACAAAGCAAGGTTTAACAGCCAAACAAAACTCAATATTTATTGCCCTGATTCTGTAGTTTGCAGAAACACCCCATATGTGGTCGTAAGCTACTGTACGGGCACACGGAAGGGCGTAGAAGGAAGGGAACGCCATATGGTTTTTAGAAAGCGGATTTTGCTGGACTGGTTTTTTGACACCATGTCCCATTTGAAGCCCCCCTGATGCACGCTTAGAGTATAAACTCCATAAAAGTGACCCCATCTAAGAAAGTACACCCCTCAAGGTATTCAAAACTGATTTGACAAACTTGGTTAACCCTTTGGGTGTTCCACAAGAGTTATTGGCAAATGGAGGTGAAATTTCAGAATGTCCATTTTTTGTTACCTTGCCTCATAAAAAGTGTAATATATAGGAACCAAAAATTATATTTACCCTAAAATAGTACCAACAAAACTGCACCTTATCCTGTAGTTTCCAAAATGGAGGTTTTTTTTTTGGAGTTTCTATTCTAGGGTTGCATCAGGGGGCTTCAAATGGGACATGGTGTCTACAAACCAGTCCAGTAAAATCTGCCTTCCAAAAACCATATGGCGTTCCTTTCCTTCTGAGCTACTGTTTGGCCATACAGCAGTTTATGACCACATATGGGGTGTTTCTGCAAACTACAGAATCAGGGCAATAAATATTGAGTTTTGTTTGGCTGTTAACCCTTGCTTTGTTACTGGAAAAAATGGAAAATTTGCAAAATAAATCGAAAATCTGAAATTTTATCTTTATTTGCCATTAACTCTTGTGGAACACCTAAAGGGTTAACAAAGTTTGTAAAATCAGTTTTTAATACCTTGAGGGGTGTAGTTTCTAGAATGGGGTCATTTTTGGGTTGTTCCTTTTATGTAAACTTCACAAACTGATTTCAAACCTGAACTGGTCCCTAATAAGTGGGTTTTTGAAAATTTTCAAGATTTGCTTCTAAACTTTTAAGCCTTGAAGCGTCCCCCAAAAATAAAATGGCATTCCCAAAATGATCCATACATGAAGTTGACATATGGGGAATGTAAATTAACAACTTTTTTGGTGGTATTACTATGTATTATAGAAATTGAGAAATTGAAACTTGGAAAATTGCAAATTTTTCTAAATTTTTGGAAATTTGGTATTTTTCTTATAAAACAAAATACATTTTTTGAGTCCATTTTACCAGTGTCATGAAGTACAATATTTGACGATAAAACTATCTCAGAATGGCCACGATAAGTAAAAGTGTTTTAAAGTGACACTAGTCAGATTTTCAAAAAATGACCTGGTTCTTAAAGAGGTTCTCCAGGAATTAAAAAAATTCAAATACTTAAATATTATTTTATAATAAATATATTAGCAAATACATTTCATTACTTAGAATGGCTTGTTTTGTCTAGGGAGCAATCATTAGGGGAAACAAAATGGCTGCCGTCCTATCAGTACACACAAAACCTGTCCTAAACACACAGGAGGACAAGTTAATTTACAACACTGAGGTAAAGAGCTGCCTCATCCTCCTTTCTGCTCTGCTTGTCAGGGATTATGTTTTTGAATACAGGGATCTTTGTGGGAATGGAGATGATGAAGAGACACGAGAGGAAAGGTGTGGCTAATGAGCAGCAGCACTTGTTTACAGCCTCCATTACCACAACAATACATTACCACAGTCTGTCCAGTCTGTCCTCTCTGTACTTCATGTCTTCTCATGATCTAAATTTGACAGAATTTCAGCTAAAGATCTTATCATCTGTATTCAGGATCATAATCCCTGACAAGAAGAGCAGAGAGGAGGAGGCAGCTCTTTACCTTGTAACTTGTCTTCATGTGTGATCAGGACAGGTTTTTTTGTGTGAACTAATGGGACAGTAGCCATTTTGTTTCCCCTAATGATTGCTTCCCAGACAAAACGAGCCATTATAAATAATGAAAGGTATTTGAGAATACATTTTTTTTATAAAGTAATATTTAAGTCTTTTCATTTTCTTAATTCCTGGAGAACCCCTTTAATGTGAAATAGGGCCGTGTCCTTAGGCCTCTTTCACACGGCGTCATGTTTGACGCCCGGATAGGATGCGGGTGCGTTGCGGGAATATGCACGTGTGAAAAATCGCCATGTTTGGTACCCAGACCAGAAGCAGGACTTCATCACTGAAGTCTGGTTTCGGGTAGAGTATTCTGGAGAATTTATTATTTTCCCTTATAACATGGTTATAAGGGGAAAAAATAGCATTCTTAATAAAGAATGCTGTGTAAAATGAGGATTAAGGGGTTAAAAATAAAAAAACGTAACTTACCTTAGCCACTTGATAGCATAGTTGGCAATCTGTCTTCTCTCTTCAAGCTTCAGCTACCAGCTAAAAGACCTGTGATGACGTCACATCACATGGTCCAATCACATGGTCCAACTTCAAGAACAGGATTAAATTATTTTCACTGGCAAATTAGTGTCCCTGCCAATATTGTCACCTGCACAAAATGGCCGCCGATGCCCACCTAACTAATAGACGGATTAAAACTTATTTTTCTGTTTCACTGGGCTCAGGGCAGGGTACAAAAATGTTGCATTGCACCCAAAAAAAAATTGCTGTAGATCACAGACTTAACACAAAGCTCTGATATCAGATTGTTTCCTAATCTCTTCCCCACGGCAGCAGCATCCTATCTCTACACTAGTAAGCGCTGAAAGTGACGTGCACCGCTACGTGAATCCACCTTATATAGAGGCTGGGTCACATGCTCCACTGGCTAATCACAGCCGTGCCATTAGTAGGCACGGCTGTGATGGCTTCTAAGGGCACACATCTTAAACACTTTTTCATTGGCTGCCCTGCAGCCTTTCAACAAGCTTTATTAAACGGCCGAACACCGAACACAAACTTTAACCGAAAAGTTCGGGTCCGGGTCCAAAACCCCTAAAGTCCGGTACGAACCCGAACTTTATAGTTCGGGTTCACTCAACACTACTAAGGGCGTTATCCTGGTGGTCCTCTGGTATTCACCCTTTAATTACTATACAGGGATCTGGACTTTGTTGCAGGGAACCACCAGACCGCCAGGTCTTGGAATATTTCCCTTGTGGTTGGCTGTTGAACCCCGGGAATCAGTGACACCGGTGCATGGCACCGAAGAAAGAGGCAAGCTTGTATTCAATAACATGCCAAGGTCAGGGCAAGCAGAGTTCATGCAAGATCTGTAGAGTCTAATTGCACATACACGGACTGAAAGAAACAGCCAGGTATATATAGGGGCAGCTTATTAGCATTTGGACACAGCCATGCAGCAGCTGACAGATAGATGAATAACTCTTGCAGTGCAAAAGACAGAAGTACAATGAGTATAAGCCCAAATTCACACACAGGAAGCCAGCATCTGTGCTCATAGGATAGTGTAATCCATAAACTGCCATTGTAACACTGATTTTAATTATATAAGACTAATAATACATGGTACATCTCCTTTCACTATGGTCCCGATTAAGGATGAGCGAACCAGTTGCTCTAGCAGAATGCCATTCTGTGCTGGGCTGTTAAGGGTGGTTGGGTGTTACAGTGTCTGCCAGAAAAAAAAAAAACTATCTTGGGGAGGCAGGGCAGGGCAGTGCAAAAAATAAAATAAAATCTGTGATGGTCAGAAATCAATCAAGCTTATTGCCAAGGACAGTGAAGGGAAAGGCTAGGATACCAAAGAAGAATTGTGTGTGTTATATAGCAGGGCATCTGACAGACAGGGAGATTGGAGACAGGACCTGTGGCTGTGCATGCTGTCAGAAGTGCAGGTATACCTCAAAAGCAGCTACCTACAAGCAAATACTTTCATTTAAATATTGTGGGGATTCGCTCTGGTATACAGGATAAGCGGACGCAGTATAAAGGCACCGATCCATTCTTAAATCAAACAGTTCATAAACAAAAATTCACATTGAACACAAAATGGTACCTTGTGGTTTTGGGGTTAGTTCACACCCATTCTGGCAGTTCTGCCTCAAAGAGTCCATGAGCAGGCTTTAGGCGGCCTGTTTCCGCTCACACGGGTCTCAGCCCTCCAAGCCTGGCACAAGCCTCAGATCCCAATACAGAGATATTTTCTACTGAACCCAGCTGTCTTTTAAAGGCAGCTAGGTGTTGCCAAAACCTGTACCTGCACATGAGATCCAGTTCGGTGTTTGACCCCACCTGGCCGCTAATCAGTCCAGCAGCACACACTGGGAGGATATTTGAGGGATCTGCCCCAATGGTAGCCAAAGCAGCAGCCTTTTGGAAAGCAAAGCAACGGCTGTCTTTTATTCTTGACGAAACAATATTGCAGTAAACGATAGTGACCGTCTTGCTCCAGCCGGCCTTAAAGAAACAATAAAGTCCCATATCTATAGCACAACACAGGTGTAGTATTGCACAGTACTGTTACCCCACAGGGTGTATGTGGACCTCGCTTTGTCCTCAGTGTTTCAGGCACTGCAACTCCAGGTCAGACTCTGATCCACCACACAACTCCACTGTCAGAGAGAGGTAATCACTAGAGTTGAGCGAACCCGAACTGTAAAGTTTGAGTTCGTACCGGACTTTAGGAATTTTCGTACCAGGACCCGAACCCAAACATTTTCATAAAAGTTTGTGTTTGAGTTTGGTGTTTGGCCATTTATTAAAGCTTGTTGAAAGGCTGCAGTGTTTTTTGCAGGACTAGAGACACTTGAATAAGTGAAGGTAATGGACAGTCAATAGTCAATAGAGTCCACAACCTTGATTTCTGACAGTGACATTGGTGGTAAAAAAAAAACACACTTATTTTTTGCCATAAAGTACATTTGAGGCCTGCACTACATTTCTGAGAGTGCAATATAACCAGTAAATACTACTGTGACATTGTTGGTGAAAAAAATCACTTATTTTTTGCCATAAAGTACATTTGCAGCTTGCAATGTATTTATGACAGTGAAATATAACCAGGAAATACTACTGTGACATTGTAGGTAAAAAACACTTATTTTTTGCCATAAAGTACATTTGTGGCCTAAACTGTATTTCTGACAATGAAATATAACCAGTAAATACAACTGGGACATTGTTGGTGAATAAAAAAAACACTTATTTTTTGCCATAAAGTACATTTGCGGCCTGCACTGAATTTCTGAGAGTGCAATATAACCAGTAAATACTACTGTGACATTGTTGGTGAAAAAAAATCACTTATTTTTTTGCCATAAAGAACATTTGCGGCCTGCACTGCATTTCTGAGAGTGAAATTGAATCAGTAAATCCAGCTTTTAGATTGGGGGCCGAAATGTGAAAAGGCTTTGTCAGCATGCCACAAGAACAAGCACCACCAGCTGATATGGAACGCATTAGCAGGAGGCAGCATTTCAGCAACATGGTGGGGCAGTATGTGTGCACATGCCTACACGTACTCACCAGCAGGCCCTCAACAATAATATTTTAGAGGGTCAGCTCACCAGCAGGCCCTCAACCATAATGTTTTACAGGGTCAGTTCACCAGCAGGCCCTCAACCATAATATTTTATATGGTCAGCTCACCAGCAGGCCCTCAACCATAATGTTCTACAGGGTCAGCTCCCCAACAGGCCCTCAACCTACACCGCCACGTCCACTACCATCTCAGCCTCCTACTCCATATGTACCACCTCCTCCTAGTTCAAGGTTATTATTTTTTATTTATTTTTATTTTATTTTAAGTAATTTCCTTATCCACATTTGTTTGCAGGGCACTTGTCATTCTCTTACCCACATTTTGCAGCCCTCTAGCCCTTTCCATGACTCTTTTAGAGCCATTTTAGTGCCCCAAAGTTCGGGTCCCCATTGACTTCAATGTAGTTCGGGTTCGGGGTCAAGTTCGGGTTAAGTTTGGGTCCCGAACCCGGGCTTTGCGGGGAAGTTCGGCCAAACTCGGCGAACCCGAATTTCTATGTAATCACGCTCAACTCTAGTAATCACCCACACCTGCTACTTTTTGTAGGCCAGTCAAAACCTGGCCTGGAACGTGGGGAGTAGTCACCCACCCAGCATAATGACTACTCCCAGTAAGAGCCGTTCCGGATCAGCTATTCACAACTATATTAACTAACAAATTGTCAACCAGCTACTGCCGCTTACACATGAAATACTTGCTCTTACTTCAGCAGAAACCTCGCTGACACGTATCTACCATCAACGATGGTCCCTCATGCCTTCCTACAATATATATATATAGTATATTGGGTCAGTGGTTACACCAATCTGGAGACTTCTGGTTTCAGTGCTCTACCCTGCGGTTTATTCATATACCGCATAAGGAAATGAATAATATGTATATAGGTATGGGAGGCACTCAGTACACCTGGGGTAATATAGATGGATGACAATGTGGATATTTAGTCAGATATTGACATTACAAACCATTAGAAAACGTGGTGTTAAACAGGCAGGATATGCTCAAAGAGTGCACCTGTCTTTGCTTTTGTTTAGATATTGATATTTATTAACAGTATCAAAAATAATAATGAATTAAAAATTGCTTAAAACATATATGAGTTGGCCAACTCTCCCATATAAGCGCATATATATGATAGAATATTATCAATGTTGCTTTGTATAAAAAATATAAAAGATATGAATGAAGAAAAAAGTCGGGGAAAAAAATAAAAAAATTAAATAATAAACAGTAAAGAACAAATAAGGAATAGAATAAAAATATATGAACGTTATAAAAGGTTATATGGAAGTCCAACACAGTAGTGTGTAATAAAAAAAAACATGTTCCCATGCGATATTTGCTGTGTTCTCATGCGATAATTTGCTGTGGGTAAGTCTATATAGATTCCTTTGATCGCCAATAGAGGGAACAGTAAGAGCAGTATAAGCACAAATAGTATTCGTTCAGGTTTGTGCTTGCGATTGTGTGAATGAATGGGGAGCAGTAAAATGCCATACAGGTGTTCTTCGTATTGATTGGCTCGCTTTTCTAGGGGGAACTGTTTTTTGTTATATGGGTCCAACAATAGCGATGATTATTCCAATTAACTTTCTTGGAAATCGGCGAACCTGCAATATGATGTTTTTCTTTTAAGTTATTGAAAGTTATTGAACACTACAAAGGAAAATTGATATTTGCCGATCATTCGCAATATACGATTCAATAGCTTATAAGAAAAACATCATATTGCAGGTTTGCCGATTTCCAGGTAAGTTATCTGGAATCATCATCGCTATTGTTGGACCCATATAACCAAAAATAGTTCCCCCTAGAAAAGCGAGCCAATCAATACGAAGAACACCTGTACAGCATTTCACTGCTCCCCATTCAATCACACAATTGCAAGCACAAACCCGAACGAATACTATTTGTGCTTATACTGCTCTCACTGCTCCCTCTATTGGCGATCAAAGGAATCTATATAGACTTACCCACAGCAAATTATCGCATGAGAACACAGCAAATATCGCATGGGAACATAGAGTTTTTTTTATTACACACTACTGTGTTGGACTTCCATATAACCTTTTATAACTTTCATATATTTTTACATATTTTTGTTCTATTCCTTATTTGTTCTTTACTGTTTATTATTTTTTTTCCGATTTTTTTCTTCATTCATATCTTCTATATTTTTTATACAAAGCAACATTGATAATATTCTATCATATATATGCGCTTATATGGGAGAGTTGGCAATGGCCAACTCACATATGTTTTAAGCAATTTTTAATCATTATTATTTTTGATACTGTTAATAAATGTCAATATCTGACTAAATATCCACATTGTCATCCATCTATATTACCCCTGTTGGGTTAATAATAATTTAATTAAGAATTATTAATTATGGTCATAAAAATAATTAACCATTAATTTTTCATAACTTCTTGAAATCATGACCTGGTAAATTGTAGATAACCTAATCAATATAATTCACATCTGAGTCCGACTATTTCCTCAGATAATAAGTTCTTTTCATGTGAGATGACATTAATGCTAAAGATGTAGTTTTGACATTAAATAATAATACACAGGTATTATAGAAATATGCAGATTTATTGGTTATAAGGTTATAAACATAAATAAACACAATGATATATGCAAATTAATAAATACGGAGTTGATATAAGGCATAACAGGTTTAACAATACATGTGAGTAGGAACAATTTGTCAAATTATAACAAAGCTAATCTTTGGTTAGGATATTAAAACAAGAAGTTAAGTTATTTACATCACTTCTTTTCAGAGGAAACCTCATGATATCATGATGGACATGTCTAATCCTAGATATCAACATGGAATGCTGAATACATTCCGTCCCCTTCTAACCAACTACACCTCACATGACTTCAAGAATAGGCAAATCCATACAAGGATATAACTTAGAAGAGATAACTGTATCCTTTTGTCCCATCCTGGACTATTTTCACATATATGATTTTGGTAAGACTATTAAGACAAACAACAGAAATGGGAAGAACTTGAAACAAGTTTTTCCAGTGGGAATTTATCCCCTAGCTTGGCGAAGAATGTTACTATCAATATATTTATATATGCAATCATTTAAGACTCTGATAGATTATGAGTCTTCATTCTTCTGCAGGTAGAACGAAGCCTCACAATATCCAACGACTACATCTCAATATGGAGATGATCAATTAATTAATGTGTTTATGTATTCACCAATCTAGATGATTTCACCCACATTATCCAATTAGTCTTAATAAAATGAAATATCATTCTTTATGTATATTACCAAGTCCTAGTAGGAATCACACTTCTGCTCCTAGGAAAGCTGGGTGGTCCATCATCGCATGTCTCATCAAGACTTTCATATTGATAGACCCCTCCCTCTTGGATGTTGGGTCCCCCTTGTGAGTCCTCTTCTTGTTCTGGCTATGATGATGATCATGATGATGTTCCTGATGCTCAAGATGATCCTGCTGTGTCCCTATAATTATTTCCCCGTTATCTCATGTCACATCCTCCTGGATTAAAATCTTCCAATCAACTGAGGTGGGTGTAATGTATGTTAATGACTCTATGAGATCATATTTACCCACAATGCAATTGTGGAGAATGGTGTCATGATATCCATCTGTCTCCAGATGGCATCGTTGGTGCAAGCTATTAGCACCATACCATAAAGAGTTAACTATGGTACTCTTGTATTATATACATCTGACCCTTGTAATGTAAATCAGAGATGAGGGATTAGTTTAGACAACTTTTAAACAACTAAAGACAGACCTCTAGGCGTCTCTCTGAATGTTTCTCACACTATTGATCTATGGACCGTAATGATATGAATGGGCCTTGTTTTCTCACAGAGATATCAGTACCTCCTCTGTCATACCAGCATGTAATTAATTGTTACAAAAACACACATCTTTACAGACACTCTTTTGGAGAGAATATCCATCTAACGAGAATTATATACTGATACTGGATACATCTTGTTTTCATAACATATAACAATATAATATAAAGTAATATATATGTCCTACTGATTGTCTTATGCTAAGGACTAACTAAGGCTCATTAAATGAATACATAGATATTATATTTTTGCTTCATTAATAAATACTTAATTGTATAGGTAATTATCACCAGCTGCTTCTATAGTTTATCTTATCTCCCCTCATAAATTTATACTTACTAGACAAGGAGGTTTTCTTCTCTGACTGGTACATTCAAGAGAACAAACACCATTGAGCAGCAGCCTTTATACACAGTAACTTTTGTGTGACCTTACCTTGGCCTACTCAAGACATGCAAAGTTGTAAATATAATCGAACATGGCTTTTAAAGGCATTCCATACTGACTAGAATAATTGGATATCAATGTATATACCTATGAAAAGGCACAACACCCCAGGTGTACTGAGAGCCTCCGAACCTATATACATATGTATATGTATATATATATATATATATCTATTGGGGATGAGCAAACTTCATATTTTGAAGTTCGACTTCGGGTTGTGATTTTTGCTGAATTGCTTTTTGGATTCCATTACCATGGACCATAACGCAATTCCATGATGGAATGCATAACGGAATGCCTTTAGAGGCATTCCGTTATTCATTCCATCATAATTGAAGTCTATGGCTAGCATAACGGATCCGTCCAGTTTTCGTTATGCTGGAGTCCTCTCCTGCATAACGGAAACCGGACAGATCTGTTATGCAGACCATAGACTTCTATTATGACAGAATGAATACCGAAATGCCTCGAAAGGCATTCTGTTATGCATTCCGTCATGGAATTGCGTTAAGGTTCGTGGTAATGGAATCCATAACGCAGTTCAGCAAAAACCACAACCCGAAAACGAATTCGAACTTCAAAATATATATCTTTATATACATATATCTGAGATAAATATTCCACCTAATGCTATTTGGGCCTCTTTTGACTTTATTGGTCTATATACCTCTATCAGACACAATTTTGGTATTGATGTTGTCAGAAAGGCCCTGACACATTCTGATTTGACACCGAGATGTCAGGATTTTATTTTAACATTTTTACTGACATCTATTTATTTTTTATTTGGCGACCATTTTTATTTACAGCCAAGGGTTCAAATGTGGTGCCCACTTATTCCAACATGACAGTGTCCTTTTTAGAGGACATGTTCATCTATGTGTCGTACCACTTCGAGTTTGTATTGAGGTGGTGGAGATACATAGATGAAATTTTTTTGATTTGGCCTGGCACGGAACAACAACTTCTTTCTTTCTTATCTTTTCTTTTCTCAATACCATTGACGATGATATAAAATTCACTTTGAATTACTCGGTGGAAAAGGTCAACTTTCTTGATACTAGGAAGGATTACACTACATGATGGACATCTTAGTACTGATGTTATGTCAAACCCGCAGATGAAAATAGTCTTTTGAGATTTGATAGTGCTCACCCTTAGGCTATGGTTAAATATCTCCCACTGAGCCAATTTTTGCATGCTAAGCGGATTGTGAGTGATGATCAACAATTGGATGTGACATTGCACAAAATGATGAGGGCATTTCATACAAGAGGTTTTCCTAATGCAATATTGAATTCACATTTAGCTACTGTCCAGTCATATAATAGAGCGGAATTACTCAATGAAAAAACAGACAAAAAATCTTGTAATAGGTTTCCTTTGGTGATCATCTATACGGAGGACAGCTATTCTCTAAGGGAAATAGTGAAAAAGCATTGGCCAGTTCTGAGAAGCATATTAACATTAATTGAATTGAATTTAAACTCCCCCTGGATGTGGCAGGTCATAACCATCTTTGACCTCAGGTGGGGAGCCGGTTATTCTCTTGACCACAGCTATCGTAAGTACATGAGTCTAATACCTGATGATTGTAATAATTGGGGATTATCTATATTATCGGATGGCTTATTCTGACCCCTTTACTTTTCAGGGCATTATCAATTTGTGCTGTGTTGTCAGGATCAGATATTTGGGCACACTTTGCCTTTCTCTATATATCATACTGGTAAGGTGTTTACCCATTTATGTATTGTATGGTGGCATGTATAATTTTGTCTCCCCACATCATTAAGATATCCTTTATAGAATTTTTAAATTTTTTTTTAAACCTGACAAAAAAATACCCCCTGAAGAACCCACAACAGATAGGGGAAAACGCATCGGGGTCTGCAGGTTTAGTTTATCTTGTCTGTAGGGTGATACTAGGGGTATATAGGCCTAGGCACGAGGACGGAGGGTCACCACCTTCAGGTGACGCCTCCGGGCTGAGGTTTAGTGAGATCTGCATTAGGGACAGCGGCTTCCCTTCTCCCACCTCAGACCTGCCAGAGGCATCCCCTAATTCCCTATAGACCAAAAAATATATGTGATCAGCGAATGTTTCTAATTATCTATTGACCAATGGTCTTTTTAATATGATATAAAATAAAAGTTAGTTTTTTTTAAAAGGTCTATTACTATTATTTCTTGTATGTTCATTAACTCTGACCTTTCATATCTAAAAATTATCTTAAAATTTGGTGTCAATAAACTCCCCCCTTTACTATCATATAGAAGACCCCATAATTTGAGGGATAAACTCGTCCACACTGATATAGGCCCACAAAAAAAAAGGGGACAAACTTTTTTACGTACTCCAAAAATTGGCTGTTTTCCTTGCCTAAATTTTATCAACTGTCGATACATACAAATAGGTGGCAGTTGTGTTCATCCTCTCTCTGCCAAAGAATACACCATTAAACATTTCTTGACATGTGATTCTGCCTGGATTTCAAATCTCGATATATTCAACATAAATACACCATTCGGAAGAAACGGATGGATCTCTCTGTATCTAAACATTTTGTTGACTCGGGGCACAAAGAAAGTGACCTTAAATGTATGCTAATAGATCTCACGCAGAGGTGGTAATAGAAATCTGGCATTAAAGAAACATGATTTGTATTAGATTAAATGTGGATTTTAGACCTTGGATTTGCACATGACCCGCTTTCTTGACATTCATTGTTTGATTTAGTCTTATCTTTCCAGATATTTATCCCATGGCACCCAGACAGAGGAGAGAGGTCGCATAGCAGAGGTTCAGGCTTCATGTCACCCACCATCGTAACAGGCCACTTTCAGTTATTCAGGCCCCGACACCCAGATTGAGGAGAGGTTCATTCAACTTTGGGTTGCACCGCAAGATCATGGTAAAGTTAAAAAAATGAGGATTCGATAAAGAAGTGCCCCGGAGTACAAGAATACATGGTTGAGGGGGAGGCAGTCATAAATGTCTATTCTGCACAAGGGAGGGACAGGTCCTGTGGGATCCATGCCTGGTTCATTTTTATGAATGTCAGCTTGTCCACGTTGGCTGTGGACAGGCGGCTGCGTTTGTCAGTAATGACGCCCCCCTGCTGAATACACGTTCAGACAAAGCGCTAGCCGCCAGGCAGGCCAGCACCTCAAGGCATAAAATGCTAACTCTGGCCACGTGGACAATTTGGAGACCCAGAAGTTGAATGGGGCCGAACCATCAGTCAGTACGTGGAGGGGTGTGCAGACGTACTGTTCACACGTACTGTTAGCCTCCTGCTAACACGTTCCGTATCAGGTGGTGGTGCATTTAGCTGTGGCGTGGAGACAAAACTTTTCCACATTTCTGCCATGCTAACCCTGCCCTCAGAGGAGCTGGCCGTGACACAGCTGCGTTGGCGACCTCTTGCTCCTCCTCTGCCTTGGGCTTCCACCTGTTTCCCTGTGACATTTGGGAATGCTTTCAGGAGCGCGTCTACTAGTGATGAGCGGGAGGTGGCATATTCGAATTTGCGATATATTGCGAATATTCAAATGAATATTCGTAATATATTCGCCGAAATCGAATATTCGTCATTATTAAAATAGTCGTGAATAATATGCAAATATTTTATTCGCATTATGCAAATTGAACTTCTAATATAAAGGCATATCTCCTACTGGCTTGCAAACATGAACGAATGCTCTAAGTTGGAAGCGCAATGCAAAAAAAAATTACCATTATTTTTTCAATAATCAGAATACTTCATATTCTGTTCATTGTGAAAAAAAAAAAAATAATAATATTTTCGCATTGCGCATCCAACTTGGAGCTGTCAATAGGCAACTTTCCTATTGCAAATGCAGTTTTTGAATTAGCGAATATAGCCATATATTGGCATTCACCATATTCGCTAATTCGAACAAGCCAATCGTATTTGTAGTTCTGTATCCGTACAAAGCGACTATAATGCGAATAATTTCCATAGAAATATTCGTGTGCGTACAGATGTTATTCAAGTTAGGCGGCAGTAACTTATTCGTATGTGCGCATGCGCATGTTTATGCGCGTGCGCGTGTTTAGCCGCATGCGCACGTGCACATACAGGCGTGGCTTCTTCCTGGGAGCCGTTACAACACGTTTTGTTGTGGTGCATGCGATCCATGCAAACAAAGATGGTGGGCAACAATTTCACCCACCATCTTTGTCGCAAACCGTACAAACCACTTATCAGAACATTGGTTTAACTACTGCTTAAATCTCAGATATGCCTCTAAGAGCGATTATAAAGTTTTTAAATAACTTAAAATGAAAGTACAGATAATGAAGATAGAAAAATATCCAACATTTATGTTTAATGACAAGATTGAACAGTTAAACCACCATTTTATGCATGCCACCATTTTGTAATACTTTATGCAACACGTGTTTGTACTTGGACTATCTGTTGCGAAGGTGGCAGTGTTATATATGGAAGAAAAGTTTAAGTTAATAAAGAAGTTATTTTAAGCATTTGGTGTGCTCTTTAAGCCTACTGTTTCCATAGAACGGCGCTAGAAGAATTAGCTCAAAAGAAACAAGATTGAAGCAGAGTAATAGACAGTCTGGTTGGACTAAAAAGTTAGAGATATCAAATTCTTCTAATGCCATTAGCGCAAAAGACACTTCATAGTGCCGCGCCTGTCACAGTAACTATGAGGTTAAAATAGGACTCTTTGGCCACAATGAGCAAAGATATGTTTGGAGAAAAAAGGTTACAGAATTTAATGAAAAGGACACTTCTCCAACCATTACCCTCAGTTCACACTTTAGCGTTTTTACGCGCGTTCGAACGCGCATAAAAATGCACAACTGTACAGTACCCATGCATTCCTATGGGCCTGGTTCACACTTGCGCGTTTTTATGCGCGTTCGAACGCGCGTAAAAACGGCCGACGCAAAAGCAAGTATGTTTGCGTTTTTTGGCCCGTTTAACGCACGTCCCCATAAACAGAGTTTAATAGGGACGCGCGTTAAACGCGCGATTCCTATTTTGTGCAGCGCGATTTAATTTGCGTGTTAAAAACGCGCGAATTAAACGCGCTGCACGAACGCCCAGGTCTGAACCCAGTGTTAAGCATTAGGTGATTTAATCATGCTTTGGGGTTGTGTTGCAGCCAATGGCACAGGTAGAGAGAAGATCAGATTCAATGAAATTCCGGCAAATTCTGGAAGCAAACATAACAAAAAAGTTGAAGTTGAAAAGAGGATGGATTCTATAAATGCATAATGATCCTAAACACACATCAAAATCCACAGTAGGCTACCTCAAAAGGCATAAGCTGAAGGTTTCTCCTGGGCCCTCACAGTCCCCTGATCTGAACATCTGATCATTGAAAATCTGTGGATAGGCCTCAAAAGAGCAGTGACTGCAAGACAGCCCAGGAATCTCACAGAACTGGAAGATTTTTGCAAGGAAGAATGGATGACAATCCCTCAAACAAGAATTGAAAGACTCTTGGCTAGCTACAAAAAACAATACATAAGCTGTGATACTTGCTGAAAGGGCTGCTACTGGGTACTAACTGTTAGTGATGAGTGGCAGGGCAATATTCGAATTCGTGATACTTCACCAATATTTGGGCGAATATTCTCCATAAATTTGCGAATTCGTGAATTCTCCATTATTTTCTTGATTGAGAAAATCGACAATGTAATATTCGTGTAATGCGCACGCAATATGGGGGCGTGGGTCACTTTTGCTACATTTTTCAAACTGCTCGAAGTTTTCTGATACTGTAGAAAATGGTTGGCACGGCAGAACATTACAATAGATTTATATGCAGATAGAGTCAAGCATACATGTGTTCTGAATGGGTAGAGTGGAGTAAGCTGTTGTATTGCAGACATATCTCTGGTAGTGGCCTAACTTACCGAAATTAAAAGGATAAGATGTCTATAAATTGTGTCATCTGAGCAGAGGCAGAAGGCTGTCAGCTTGTCCCACCGAGATTGGAAGGTTTGGCTGAATGTACTGTCATATGGCCGATATAAGACTTGAACATTAGACCTGTGGATACTGGACCACTTGAAAGGACTAAGGAGGAAACTGGCACACTGATAGAAACTTAGGGGGTTATTTTTAAGACCGGCGTGTTAGATGCCTGTCTTAGGGTACTTTCACACTAGCGTTTTGGATTCAGTTTGTGAGATCCGTTTCAGGGCTCTCACAAACGGTTCAAAATGGATCAGTTAAGCCCGAATGCATTCTGAATGGATAAGGATCCGTTCAGAATTCATCAGTTCGGCTCCTTTACGCGTCTATTCCGTTCTGGAGGCGGACACCAAAACGCAGCAAAACGCACCAAAAACTGATCCGTTTTTAATTACAATGTAAGTCAATGGGGACGGATCCGTTTTAAATGACACAATATGGTGCATTTGAAAACGGATCCGTTCCCTATTGACTTTTAATGTAATTCAAAACGGATCAGTTTTGGACTTTGTCATTTTTCTTTTAACTAATGCAAACGGATCCGTTCTGAACGGATACAGACGTTTGCATTATAGGTGCGGATCCGTCTGTGCAAATAAACAGACGGATCCGGACCAACGCAAGTGTGAAAGTACCCTTAATAGACCTTTAGCTGGAGTTGGATGCGCCAAATTTATGTAGAGGCGCCTGCCTCTACATTACTCGACATATTGTCCACCTGTCTAAATCTATTCCAGATCCCTTGCAGGCGTACATTTAGACCATTCTATACGTCTAAAACAGGCGTAGAAAATGATAAATGAGACAGGCTGGCCTGTCCCCTTCCCTGCCCACATCATGCCCCCTTTTTTAGACCTGGCATGTGCAGGGAAAATTCACAGATGGCAGTGCAAATAACGCCACAATGTGCAACATATATAAGCAAAAAATATACATTGGCGTATATCTGTTAGTAAATGACCCCCTTAGATTCCATTTTTAACAGCCCTTCTTCTGTAAATGGTAATTTACCCAGATACTATACTCATACACTGTTTCTAAAAACAGAGAAGGCAATATAAGCTGATCTGTCCAGCTGCCAGGTAGAGATGTCGTGAACATAAAATTTTCCGTTCCGCAAATGTTCGCGAACGGGCGAACCGCCATAGACTACAATTGGCAGGCGAATTTTAAAACCCATAGGGACTCTTTCTGGCCACAATAATGATGGAAAAGTTGTTTCAAGGGGACTAACACCTGGCCGGAAGGGGATCCATGGCAAAACTCCCATGTAAAATTACGTAGTTGACGCAGAGTCGGTTTTAATCCTTAAAGGGCATAAATCACCTAACATTCCTAAATTGTTTGAAATAACGTGCTTTAAAACATCCAGTGTGTGTATACGATCAGACATGATGTTGTATCGATCAGGTAGTGTAGGGGTTACACCCGCTTCACAGTGACAGACCAAACTCTGACAGACCAAACTCCCCGTTTAACGCACCGCAAACAACCACAAACAGTCCATTTGCACAACCGCAAACTCCCCATTTGCAAAAGGTTGGATACCAAGCTAGCCATGTCCCGTTCCTTGTCCTCACTGACGTCATTGAAGGTCTCTTACTCCACCCAGCCACGTACAACACCAAGGGTCCCCGAAAGGTAAAAACAAGCCCCCTGGGACGCCTGCTGTGGTTGGTCTTCCACCTCCTCAAAGCCACCTTCCTCCTCTGACTCCTCTTCTTCAGACTCCTCTCTCTGCATTGACGCAGGTCCAGCAATCGACGACGACAAGGCTGCTTCTGGTGGTGATGGTGACCACAACTCTTCCTCTTCATGCTCATCTACGGCCTGATCCAGCACTCTTCGCAGGGCACGCTCCAGAAAAAACGCATATGGGATGAGGTTAATGATGTTGCCTTGAGTTTGACTGACCAGGTTTGTCACCTCCGCAAAAGGACGCATGAGCCTACAGCCATTGTGCATGAGCGTTCATTAACGCGGCCAAAAAATACCCAGCTCCGCAGAGGCTGTCCTCTTTTTTTTTAAATTAAAAAAATCTGTTCTTGCCAGTTTAATCTCTGCTTTGTCCCCTATCAGGGGCCGGTATATGGAATCGATTTTAGGAACCGGGAGATGGAAAAAGATGGTTGGTCGGTCCTCTTCCTTCCAATTTGGGGCACTGCGCGTGCGCCGTGCATTGTACTGTGCCATCCTATATCAGTGGTGTGTTAAGTAGTACTATTCCTTTCAGTTTAATCCCTGTTACGTCCTCTATCAGGGGACATGTATCGAATAGATTTTAGGAACCGGGAGATGGAGAAAGATGATTGGTCAGTCCTCTTACTTCCAATTTGGGGACACTGCGCGTGCGCCGCGCAATGTACTGTGCCACCAATACAAATAGTGTGAACTACTATTCTTACCATTTTAATCTTTGTTAAGTCCCCTATCAGGGGACGTGTATTTAATTGAATCCTTGCATGGGGAGATAGAGAAAAAAACTTGCTCTGTCCGCTTCCTTCTAATTTTGGGCACTTGCAATGGAATGCACCAATGCAACTAGTGTTAACTAAGTACTATTCCTATCAGTTTAATCTCTGTTTTGTCCCTCATCAGGGCCAGGGCCGGTGTAGTGATTTTTGGAACCGGGAGATGGAAAAAGACCCATGCTCGGTCCACTTTGTTTGAATTTTAGGTCACTGCGTGTGCGCCGTGCAATGTACTGTGACACCCTATATGAGTGGTGGGCAGTGGGCACAGTACAGTCTGTGGGCCTGACACACACTGGCAGGCAACTGCAATTATATTACGGGGTAAAAATTAAATGACTTTTTTTTATCTGCAAGGTACTGTGCCACCCTATATGAGTGGTGTGCACGCAGTACAGTCTGTGGGCCTGCGGCCTCTCACACACGGGCAGGCAACTGCAATATATATTATATATATATATATGTAAAAGCAGACTGATGTACCAGCCCTTAAAAGGGCTTTTTGGGGTGCTATCAGGACGCTGTCCTTACAGGAGATTGCCCCTATCACACGAGCGATTTTTCCGCGTGGGTGCAATGCGTGACGTGAACACATAGCATTCATACTGAATCTTGACCCATTCATTTCAATGGGTCTGTGTACATGAGCGTTTTTTCACGCATCACTTGTGCATTGCGTGAAAATCGCAGCATGTTCGGGTGCGGGTGCGTTGTGTTTTTCACTGATGGTTGCTAGGAGATGTTGTTTGTTAACCTTCAGTTTTTTATCACGCTCGTGAAAAACGCATCAAAACGCATTTTACCCGTGCGGAAAAAACTGAACAACTGAACGCAATCGCAGGCAAAACTGAATGGCTTTGCCTGTGAAATCGCACAGTTTTCACTGAACGCATCCACAACGCATCCGGACCTAAGGCCCCATTCACACATCCGCAATTTTTTTCCGCATCTATTCCGCAATTCTGCCGCTGCCCGAACTTCCCGGTTTTGGCCCTGAAACATCCGGCCGCGGCTCCGCAAAAGATGGAGCATGTCCTATTCTTGTGCGCAGCCTGCGGACAAGAATAGGCATCTCTATGGGGAGTGCCAGAATGGTGTGTTGCGGATCCGCAATTTGTGGATCCGCAACACACTACAGACGTGTGAATGAGGCCTAATCCTGACACGCTCGTGTGAAAGAGGCCGATGAGTCTTTGAGGACTGGAGTGGACACAGAACACTGGCCTAGCTAACGCTTTCCCTATTAATTCAGCGGCAGCAGCACTCTCCCTGCTCTAACTAACACTGCAGCTTCAGAATGAATCTAAGATGGATGCTGTCCTTGATTTTTGATAGGAGGTGGGAGGGTCTGGGAGGTATGCTGATTGGCTGGAATGTGTCTGCTGACTATGAGGTATAGGGTCAAAGTTTGCTCAATGATAAAGTATAGGGGGCGAATAAAACATCGCATATGTTTGCCCGCCTCGGCGAACGCGAACATGCGATGTTCACCGGGAACTGTTCGCCGGCGAATAGTTCGGGACATCTCTACTATTCGCCTAGTTAGGTAAGCGACTTTGTCGCGAAGCGCATTTTTTGTAAGTAGTTGGTGCAATGACAGGGAGCTGCGATAGCGCCGCCCCCCATCATTGTACCCCTCAGATCCTGTTTTCACACATGATCACGGCATCTGAGTGTAAAAACAGTGTGAAATTTGCTTGTGACGGGCTGGCCACTGCCACTTTGCTTGAAGATCTGGGGTGAAATCTCTTGCGGAGCGAAATTACGTCATCACGCCGGCCAACGTGGTAACACCATACGTCACCACTCATGGGATTTCGGACAAAATCTTCAATTACTTTGTGGGATTTGATTCGCTTATCTCTACTAAAAAGTATAAAACAGAAAATTCCCCTTTTCCTTGTGGTTCATATAAACAACACTGCCCTCTGCCTACCAGAGGCATCTGTACTTCTGCCAAGCTCTATGAAGAAAGTATGTAGTGGCTCTTAAAAAATCTTGTTGAGTTCTAAAGGGCGATTTTATAAAAACAAAGGTCCATAGGGGCAGGCAGAAGAATAAGAGCTAAGGAGAATGCACCCTTTTTTTTGACATAAGACGGAAGTCAATTATAGGCAATTTTAGCTATCAAACTAATTTTCCTGTTGAAAAGATAAATAATAGCATTCATCTAATCATAAACCTTTTTGCGTATTTGCCTTTTTATCCCCTCCTTTTCTCCCTCCTCGATAATGATCCCAAATTATCCTCCCTGCATAAATACCCACCAAGTAGCCAGGATTTTACAGCGGGTGGCAGAGTAACATCAAGACTGCAAGATTCCAGCCACCGCATCGACCAATAAGATATTAAATAACAGAAAAAAGGACAAACAGAAAATATTCTTCTCTTTTGATTTCAGCTACATAAACTGCAACAATTTGAAAGAGTAAGGTAAGATCTGTGGAATTTCATGTCATATCATATGCATCACCATTGTCAGATGTACTCATTATGTACTGTTTTATAACCTCTGCTAGCAATGCTGGGAGTTGTAGTTTTGCAACAGCTAGAGTCGCATGTCTGGGACCATTGTGAGAAGACAAGTTTTACACACAGTATATTTTATATAGTATATTTTTTGTGCTACTGACAATGCTGGTTTGGGCAGTAGATATTTCACGTACTTCCACAACCCCACCATAACCACCACTACTCTAATTAATGGGAATATTAGAGAACTAGAAATCATTATTCAATCATTATTGTTATAATTTGAAGGCACCATTATTAATACCATGGGGCAGCAATGGCTAACCTCTGGCACTCCAGCTGTGGTGAAACTACAACTCCCAGCATGCTCCATTCCTTTCGGTGGCATTCTGAAACAGCCAAGCAAGTGTACATCTTGGGAGTCGTAGTTTTACCACAGTTGGAGGTTAGCCTTCACAGCCATGGGGTTTGTATGTATGTACATAAGGGGGGGATATACATACATAATATAAAACACCACAAGTACAATAAGCATGAACTTAGTAACAGACTGGTACAGAGGGAGAGAGGACCCTGTCATTGAGAGCTTGCAATCTATAAGAGAAAAGTGAAGGACACAATATGTGAGGGTAAAAGCTGCTGATCTGGCTGTGCGGTGGCAGCAGGTGGTAGGCTATAAAAGCACAAAAAGGCACATTTATGCAGATTATGGAATGTGACTCTCATGCCTCATAAGTAGTGTTGAGCGATTCGAAGTTAACAAAGTGGACGTCGATCCAAATTTCAGGAAAAATTCCTCACCAGCATAATGACGTGGTGATGTCATCACATCAGCATGCGCAAAATTTAGACAAAGTATATATTACCAATTGTCATATAGTTATCTTACATACAGATTGGACACAAGCAGCCAGAAATTAGCCAACCTCTTTAAGGCTCGATCCACTAACATTCTAATACTGTACGGAGATGAACCTTTGTACAGTATTATTCAGAAGTTTTGAACGAGTTCAGGTGAAGCTTCGCTAAACACTGCTCACAGCATAAGAAAAAAATAAGAACAAAAACCCAGCACTGCTGTCTCTGACAAAGGGCTCATGCACACATGACCGTATGTATTTTGCAGTCCGCAAAAAACGGATCCACAAAAAATACAGATGATGTCCGTGTGCATTCCATATTTTGCAGAACGGAACAGCTGGCTCTAATAGGACAGTACTATTCTTGTCTGCAATACGGAATACCTTCCATTTTTTTTGCGGACTCATTGAAATGAATGGTTCCGCATACAGTCCCCCAAAACAACGGAATGGACACAGAGAGAAAATATGTTCGTGTGCATGAGCCCAAACCCGGATACTTAGAAGATTACATGCAGGATTGGAAACATACTAGCTGGATGAACGGACAGGTTCAAGGAATTCCTGTGATCAGTCTTTGTGGGCATCGTTCACTCCAGCAGCAAATGAATAGCACTGCAAATGATTAAATGTTTCAAAAGTAAATTATATATATTGGTGGAAATACTGTTAAGGCTAGTTTCACACTAGCGGCAGGGGAGTCCGTCAGGCTGTTCCGGTGGGTGAACAGCCTGTCGGCTCTGTCCTGCCGCTAGTTCAAGGGGGGCCCCAGGACTGCCGCTCTGTCCCCGTTGACTATACTGTATGTCGTACTTAGTCCGGATGCCTCTTGCCGTGTGCTGCCGTGCTGCCGCTGGAACTCTTCCCCGCCCCCATTATTGTCAATGGGGACGGAGCGGCAGTCCGGGGGCACACGTGAACTAAGGGCAGGACCAGGAACAGCCTGACGGACTCCTCTGCCGCTAATGTGAAAGTAGCCTTACAGGGATTGTCACAGGGAAAGTAACATTATGCAGCCACAATCAATACATAAAATGTCACATGCAGTGAAAAAAATAAAAAAAAATCTTTTTTCCTTTAGGCCTCATGCACACGGCCGTTGTTTTGGTCCGTGTCCGAGCCGAATATTTTGAGGCTCGGGCGCGGACCCATTTACTTCAGCGGGGCTGCAAAAGATGCGGACCGCGTTGCTCCGTTCCGTGGCCGCGCAAAAAAATAGAGCATGTCCTATTCTTGTCCCTTTTGCGGACAAGAATAGGCATTTCTACAATGGGTTGCATGCCGTTCCGCAAATTGCGGAACGGAACGTGGAGCAGCTTCCGTGTTTTGCGGATCTGCGGTTTGAGGACCGCAAAACACATACGGTCATGTGCATGAGGCCTTACTAACATGATAGTGTGGGTCACACACATAGATTCATGTAAAACCTCTCCAAACATAAATACATGTGTAAATTCCCATCATAAAAGATATAGATACACATACATGAGTGTGTATAACCCACCAGAAAAACTGTCCCATGTGAACAGGATCCAACACATATGCACAGAGAATAATGAAATTAAGATAATATTGAAAGTGAATATAACAGCAGTTGGCCTCGTTCACATTTCTGTATCAGTGTCACATCCGTGGAAAAAAGCGTATGTGTTTCATCTGTGAAGATGTCCGTGAAGGATGATCCATGTGTCCGTTGTTATCATCCGTGTGTCATCCGTAATTCACTGACGTTGCTCAGCTAAAAATTTATTTCCAAAGAATCGCCTATTAGTGAGTGAAAAACGGACACAACACAGATGTGATATTCACCAACCCATAGACTTAATTGGGCTTGCTTGGTCCGCATAACGGATCAAAGTAGTGCATGTCCCCGTGATTTTATTGTGTGAACAGACACATTTAAATCAATGGGTACGTGTGCATGTACGTGGAAAATGCGGACAGCTCACATGATCAGTAAAATACGGAAATGTGAACGAGGCCTGAAAAAATGAATCAAACTTTAATAATAAAAAAATCACATCTTGTCTATCGTTTAATCCTTTTGGTTCTCTCTTTTCCAATGTTAAAATCCAGAAAGTCTCTCTGGCTAAAAGTTTCCTACAGCGGTTACTCACCACCCCTCTGGGGGTTAATACCACTGAAAGAAAAAACAGACCAATTGCCTCCATGAATATCCGCAAAGTGCTTGGATAACGCATTGATTGCTTTCTCATTGTGGACATCTGAAAGGTGTCTCCTTATCCTAGTTTTCAACGTATTTATGGTACACCCCACGTACTGTAGCTTAGAAACACTGCAGCAGACGAGGTGTACCACATAAGTAGTATTACAGTTTATGTATGTAAAAAGTTTGTAACTATTTCCATTGTCATAAGAGGAAAAAAACGGTGTGACATTTACATAGCTGCAACAGCGACATATTTTATCGCTGCATTTGTGAAAGCCTTCTGTGCTCAACTAGGTTTGCTGTTTCTTTTTATTATCAGAAAAAACTAGTTTTTACTTCTTATAACAACGACCGTAGAAGGAAACTTCTAGCCCGAGTAACATTTTGGATTTTCACATTGGAAAAGAGAGAACATAGTAACATAGTAACATAGTATATAAGACCGAAAAAAGACATCTGTCCATCCAGTTCGGCCTGTTTCCTACAAGATGATCCAGAGGCAAAAAACCCCTGTGAGGCAGAAGCCAATTTTCCCCACTTAAGGGGAAAAAAATTCCTTCCCGACTCCAATCAGGCAATCAGAATATCTCCCTGGATCAACGACTCATCTCTAGTAGCTGTAGCCTGTAATATTATTACACTCTAGAAATACATCCAGGCCCCTCTTGAATTCTATTATTGTACTCACCATCACCACCTCCTCAGGCAGAGAGTTCCATAGTGCCACTGCTCTTACCGTAAAGAATCCTCTTCTATGTTTGTGTACAAACCTCCTTTCCTCCAGACGCAGAGGATGTCCCCTTGTCACAGTCACAGTCCTGGGGATAAATAGATGATGGGAGAGATCTCTGTACTGACCCCTGATATATTTATACATAGTTATTAGATCTCCCCTCAGTCGTCTTTTCTCTAAGGTGAATAACCCTAATTTTGATAACCTTTCAGGGTACTGTAGATCCTCCATTCCAGTTATTACTTTAGTTGCCCTCCTCTGAACCCTCTCTAGCTCTGCTATGTCTGCCTTGTTGACAGGAGCCCAGAACTGTACACAGTACTCCATGTGTGGTCTGACTAGTGATTTGTAAAGTGGTAGGACTATGTTCTCATCACGGGCATCTATGCCCCTTTTGCTGCAACCCATTATCATATTGGCCTTGGCAGTAGCTGCCTGACACTGGTTTCTACAGCTTAGTTTGCTGTTTAGAACCAAAAGGATTTACCCCTTGAAGCGACAACCAGTTTGGACCAAATACCGGAGCCCCATTTTTCAAATCTGACGTGTCAATTTATCTGGCTTTAATTTTGGAACGCTTTTACTTATCCAAGCCATTCTGAGAACGTTTTCTCGTGACACATCATACTTCATTTGAATTGATATGTTTTACCTTTATGCATAAAAAAATCCAAAACTGGCAGAAAATTCGGAAAAATTTGCTATTTTCAAAAGTAGAATTTTAGATGGATAGTGACACTTCATAAAATAGTTATTACTTTACATTCCCCATATGTCTACTTTATGTGTGCATCACTTTGTAAATGTCAATTTATTTGTTCAGGCCGTTAGAAGTGTTAGAAGTTTAGAAGCAAATTAAACATTTTTAAGACAATCTTGGGATACATATGAATTTTACTTTATTTTTTGTGGAGGTGAGGTGACAAAAAGAGCAATTCTGTAATTGTTTTTTTTTTTACAGCGTTCACCGTGCGGGATTAGTTACATGATACTTTTATAGATAAGGTTTTTACGGATGCGGCGATACCAATTATGTGTACTTTATTTCATTTTTTAATCAATTATAAATGTGTGCATATGGGAAAAGGCTATTTATTTGACTTTTATTTACATTTTTATGTAAAAAAAATACTTTCAGTTTTTTACTTTTTTTATTTTTCATACTTTTTTTTATTTTATCAAGACTGCACTGATTGCTATACAGTGCACTGCAATACTATTGCAATGTACTGTACACATGGCAAGACTGGATAACTTTGTAAGGTATCCGATTACCATGGTAACCATCGGGCGACAGCGGTCCAATGGCTACCATGGCAACTGGGTGCTTTAAAAATTCGTACGGTTGACATGGTAACCATCCAGCCGCTGCCATTGCAGTGCAGCAGCCCAATGGGGAGAGAGGGAGCCCCCTCCCTCTATTAACCGCATGGATGTCTTGGCTGCCTACTGGGGTCAAAAAAACTGTGATTCAGGCAACTTAATTTTTTTCTGTTTACTATGCATGTTAAATACTTTTATATTTTAATATTTACAATATTTTCGGACTTGGCGATACCAATCATGTTTATATTTTTATTGTTTATTTTTAAATTGGGAAATGGGGCTGACAAATTTTTTACTTTTATGTTTTGTCCCCCCAGGTGATTTGATTGCTAATACCATAGGCTACAATACTATACTATTTACTTGATATCTTCTCATTAAGCAGCAAGGATTAATAGGAAGGTTACAATGGCAGGCCCAGGACTTCCATGAAAACCAATTGGCACCCTGAGATTTCATCAGGGTGGGGGTGGGCAATCAGGGGTCACAGGATGCCCATCCCTGTGACTCTCTCATATTTTGCGGTGGATATTCACTGTGGTGGCATCTGAGGGGTTAAGTATCTGTGATTGAAGTTATCTCCAATCATCGATACTGCCTGCAGTTATCAGCTGTGTAACTGGCTATGAGCACTATGAATCACTTCGCTAAAAGGGTTGTCCTTCTGCTAGGACCACCAGAGATCAGCTGTATACTGTGAGGGAACTCAGCAGAAATTGTTCAATCTTCGTGTAGCACCACAACATGATGAATAAAACAATAGACACTGAACTCAATGTTGTGTAATACACAATATAGTCCTCTTGGGTGAGACGTCCATCTTTTAACTCAGGTAATTGGTATTTCAAGGTGTGTAATGTACACAAATGTAAGAGTGCTCCAGGTCATGGATCAAAATGGAATATACCCCATGTACTGTACCATTCTGCTACATCACCTCTTTCTGGGGCAATACTTGTTTGGCATCCTTCCCCTATAACAGGGGTAGGCAACCTCCCGGACTCCAGCTGCTGTGAAATTATAACTTGCAGCATGCCCACTTACTCTGCCTTTCTCATAGCTCCCACAAAAGTTAATGAAGCCTGCTGGGAATTGAACTTTTACAACAGCTGGAGTACCTGGTGCTGGTATGCCTGGGCCAGAACGACATTTACCCAGTGGGCTATGAATGACATACATTGTCCTTGAGCATAGTTACAACTCCATACATCAGCACTGGTGTGAACTCTATCAGTCACTGAGAGGCCCAAGGACTGGCCCGCCTTCTGCTCAATGTACATGTTGGCTTGGGACTCTCCACCTTGGGTGGGCACAAGCCATCAGTTCTCTGAAATGTGCAGAGTGAAATACATGGAAAGGGAGGGACTGTAGAACCAGCAACTTGGCCGGGTGCACATTAAGCTTCTGCGCTGTTGGATGAGTGCCCGCATACTGTTGTCTTTTTGCAATCACCTCTGTGATCGATTGCTGTTGAAAGAAATGATGAGGAGGAGCATCAAGAGCAATAGACAACATTGAAGTTGATGAGAAGGAACAACAGCTTCCATCTGCTGACATTGTTGTGCCCTGACTGCTGGAGAGGGGGTGTGGGCCACTGGGAGAAGCACCGGTTGCTGCATCAGGCTGTAAGACTAAATGAGTGGCATGGTTTTCCACACCACTTTCTGGGGACACTCCATGTGTTGATAGGTCGTTAATATCAGATTGTCAGGGGGACGACTCCCAGCACTACCACCGATCAGTTGCAGGTAATGAAAAGAAGGCAGTGCTTGTACTCTTCAAACAGCTTATCGGCTGGGGTGCCGGGAGTCAGCTGCCCCACCAATCTGATATTGATGAGCTATCCTGAGGATAGGTCATCAATATAAAAAAGTGGACAACCCCTTTAAATAAGGCTTGTATATAACCATATTCTAAAACATATAGATATCCATCCCTGCTAATTTCTCTCCACCATAGGGGAAATAATTGGGTCTAAATTTATCTGTGCTCACAACAATCTTCATCACGCTATCAGGCTGCGAATAACATGTCACTGCACAACTGTCATATGCAATTGCTGCTTTTATTCGTAACAAGTAACCAGTCACTTAACCCTTCCTGATATTTTTGAATTTTTTTCCATTTTCATTTTACTTCTTGCCTTTCAAGAGACATAACTTTTTTTTAAAAAAAATTTTTCCCTAAGGATAAGCCATCAGTATACTGAAATAGGAAAATCCTTTCAAACAGTCTGGAGTAAATACATTCACAATGTAGATCACTCTACTGCCTCCAGTCCTTAGGACAGAACACTGTGATTTCAATATTGACAATTGACAATATTGCGGTCCCCAATGCATGGGCACATCTGTGAGGTTGCCACAGACTGATCCAGACACATTCAACTTGAATGGGTCCGTGACCCGTCCGCACCGCAACATTGCAACCTACACCATGGGAGCCGGGTGAAGAGGGGGAATCATCATCACGAGGCAAGAGTGGCAGCATGCCCATGAGCCAGCAGGGTAAAAGCAGAGGGAGACCTGGAGTCAAACTCGGGAGGAGTACACAGGGGAATAACTCTTAGGAACACACTAGCAGTGCACAGGTTCATAAAGCAGCGGCAGGCAGGCATCACGCAGTGGTGGAGGGAAAATGCTATACTCAGCAGTGTGATTGAAAGTCAGTTCCATTAAATGAATGAGGTTGTTTCTGCAGCATGTGGGAGGATATCTACAGACCTTACTCAGTTACATGAAACAATCACAGACATTCTGCAACAAAGCTGCCTGTGTGATATTTACCATATCATCTTTGCAGTTTTAGGACTCAAACTATTATCTTTTCTTATGTTTCCGTTTTCTAGATGCGGAATTCTCAGGCTCTACTGTGTGTTGCTTTTCTTCTTTGCGGCCTGGCAGCTGAATGCATTGGCTACACTATAATGGTAAGAAACAAAAATGACATTCAGCGAGATTAACCAAGGTTTATTATAGACTGGCACAAGAAAAAAAAAGTCTTATCTCAACAGATTCCCCCTTGACTGAAGAATGGTCAAAAATAATTATTTTAGTGTGTTTTCCAATTGCTGGATAATTTTGAGACCACTGATTAATGATTGTTGCCACTATCAGGAATTTTAAATACTGTAACCATTTTTGCTGTCCCCCAATTCCACCACAAACATGCCCTTTAGTACTTCCTGTACATGTTATTCCTATGTAGGAATAAGCACACTGAGACATTGCTTATCTTAGACTTAAACACTATGATTGGATGGAAGGAAATTCAGTTTATCAAAGCTTTTTTCCTGATGGTAGACATTACGTGAAGGTTTGACAGTGTCTGAACACTTCAAGGGATTTCCCAGGAAATACATTTTTTAAATGGTTCAGAAATGGTCTGGGGCCCACTGAGCTTCACTCCTTGGTCCCAACTTGACATACTGGAAATGCCACCAAGCTTTCCTCTTGAGCCAGTACCAAGGATTGAAAAGCAGCAAGTGCAGAGCTCAGGTCTTGCACCAGGGGTCTCTTCTAAGGTGTTATATAAAGTTTTTGCCATGACGCCAGTTGCATTTCAGCAACGAGGGACTGTCTCCCTATGTTGAAGGTGATAGTGGAACCCAGGTGTAGGAATGCCAGAGTGGTATGAGCGCGGCCTATAATGTCCTTCTAGGTGCGGCTGTGCACTTGTCACGGTGCTCTTACCTGGATATCCTGGAACGCCAAGCTTAGTCATCCGCAGCAGTGAAAATAGGGTGAACAGTCGAAGGATTGGTAGAATGAATTGAGTCCAGACTTGTATTGAAGTTAAAACAGATTTACTTGAATAAACTTGAATCAGGGAACAATCTTCCAACTTTATCTTGGTTACCAGCAGGTTTTGGCATACATTTCTGGCAGGCAAACACATTTGGCTCTGCTACATCTGAACTCTCTGGCTCTGCGATGCTGGCTGATTTAAATAGGAACTTTTCCTTTGATGCTGTAGGCTACAACTTAACTTTCTGTAGTCTGACTCTGTCTTTATCTTTATCTGTATCTTTGTCTTTATCCAGGGAACATTTCCTCCTGGCTTCTGAGGCCTGTGGCTTGGGCCCCTATTCCAAGCAGAGCAGACAGTGCTTTTCTGGCTGGCACACAGCCTTCCCCTTGCAGGGGATGCTCTGAACTCCCTTCTGCAGGCTCATCCAGTAGGAAAGAGGGCCTGCTGCTTCCCCTTACAGGGGATAAGCTACTCTGACCTTCATTAACATTTAACTCCTGCCTCTCTAGAGAGGGGGCTAGAATGGAAGAAGGGTTCAATTCTAGTTAACACAGCTCTGCCAGAGGTGCCGCCATCTGTTGGTTGACCAGGTACATTACACTTAAACAGTCATTTGCAAGGGAAATAAATATACATTGTGCAGGATATGGCAATAAATACACAAGATGATACAGAATCAACCATTAAAGATAGTGGAGGCGTGCAAAATGTGGTAATTCCCCCTAGTGGGGTGTTACAGAAGGACCAGCAGCAGTGGACACAATGGAGCAGCAATACACATTTTCATAAACATTAATGTCATTTACATTTAAGAATATATCTAAGCCCTTTTTAAAACTGCCCACTTTTCCTGCTGTGACCACGTCCTGAGGTAGACTATTCCACAAATTTACAGTTCTTACAGTAAAGAAGCATTGACACCTTTGGAACTGAACTTTTACTTCTCCAGTTGGAAGCAGTTCCCCCTTATCATTTGCCAGCAGCAGATCGTGCTGTCTAACGCTTCTTCCCATACTGTGGCATTAGCGATCTCTCCTCCCCATACTGTGGAGGAGATTGCTGCATGTAAATGCAGCTGTCTCCTCCACTAGCGAGCAGGCGATTGTTGGGAAGGAAAGTTTCTTACCTGACCTTCTGCTGCTGTATCATCTCATGTAAAGGGATCTTAAGCCTATAGACTTTATTTTACCTATTAATCGTCTATGAGGGACAGAATCAAACACCTTGGACCACATCTACTATTAGCCAATTGAGTACATTACTGGATGTACTAAACACCGATATCAGCTCCTTTCTCATCTTTTGTATATACAGAGCTGAAAAACCCATTTAGTAACTCTGCCATTTACTTATCTTCAGTGACCACCCCCTTACCATTATTTAGAGGACCTACCTGCTCTAATCTTAGTTTTTTATATTTTTCATATAAAAAAAATTTTTTAGATTTTTTTTGCTCTCTTTGGCCACCTGCCGTTTATTTTATAGCCATGCCACACCAACTATCTCTATGTGATTCTCTAGTACCATAGAATCCAGTTCCCCATTATTATGATATGCTAATCAGCCATCGCAAGTGCCCAGGGACAGAGAGTTTGCTGAAAGTGCCCAGGTTCCTCTGCCTTACTTACTCCTAACTGCACCCCTCAATAAGCTCTGGCCAGTCCTGTGTCTTCGTGAAATCATATTTCCCTGTAGCCCCTTCACTCATCACTGTCGGGCCTGGGCACTGTGGGCAGAGACACAGAGATCTTCAGTGCACATGCGCCGGTTACCGTGGGGCTGATCGCATACATCTGGCACGTGTGTCTGTTTGAAACAGAAGAAACCCAGCGACTATGCTGCCCTGCCATCTTTAAAGTGGCGACTTCTGCCAAAGGGATATATATAAAATGTGTATATGTGTATACATGTGTATGTATGTATGTATGTATATATATATATATATATATATATATATATGCACAATATCTCATAAAAGTGATTACACCTCTCACATTTTTATAAATATTTTATTATATCTTTTCATGGAACAACACTGAAGATAAAGTAGTCATTAGTCAAAATATTTACAAAAATGTGAAGGGTGTACTTACTTTTATCAGATACTGTATATAATTGTGTTGGACAAACCACTAGCATGTATATGGCACTTGCTTATAAGCGTCTAGGCTAAAAATGATCTCTGCTCATATTGTCAGACTCTATAGGAAGGCACCCTGTTAACAAGGAAAATGGGACACAGACAGAATTTTTATACACTACCAAGGGGAATAACAGAGGAACAGTTCAATGCAGTGTTTTAGGCAAGGATGCTCCAGAATTGTTACTTCATAAATAATATTACAATAGCATACATCAGGAGAGCAGATATGTCCTCTTTAAATATTGTTTTTTTTTTTACATTAATGTAATAAAGCCATTCATTATACATTATATATTGTTTATTATATATTTTTTTTAAAACGTTTGCCTCTTGTTTGTTCAATTATTATGTATTAGCCAAAAGATAAGAGAGGATGGACTCTGAACAGTGCTGGTTACCTACTTGGACCTCGTAAGTATTATTCTGCCATGTATTGCAATCTTTTTAGCTTGACTAGATAATACAGACATCAATTATAATTTGAAAAACAGGAGCTGAAAACAAACATAACTTAAAAGGCATCTGTCAGCATATTTCTACCTATGAAACTCGCTGACCTGTTGCATGTGCATTTGGCAGCTGAAAGTATCTGTGTTGGTCCCATGTTCACATGTTCCCGCATTGCTAAGAAAAATGAAGTTTTAATTCTTGCAAATAAGTCTCTAGGAGCAATGTGGGCGTTGCCATTACACCGAGAGGCTCAGCTCTCTCTGCAACTTCTGCGCCTTTACTTTGATTTACAGGGCCAGGCAGTGTAAACGTCATCACATCATGCCTAGCTTCCTCACGCCTGGCCCAATCAAAACTGCACAGTGCTCAGCAGTTGCAGAGAGAGTAGGGCCTCTAGAAGTAACATCAACACCACAGTTGCTCCTAGAGGCTCATTTGCATATATCAAAACTTCATTTTTCTCAGCAATGCGGGCACATATGAACATCACACCAACACACATGCCTTCAGCTGTCAGGTGCATATGTAGCAGATTAGCCAGTTTCATAGGTACAAATCTGTTGACAGATGCCATTTAAAGGTGTTGTTTACAATCTGATTGGTAGGGGAATGAATGAGAGCTGCTCTGCAGTAACCAGCTCTATCCAGAGCACAACTGTATGTGTACTTCTGATGCTGAGTGCAGAACAGCTGATCAGTGGATGTGCCGGGAGCCAGACCCCTGCCGATGTCATCACTTGTAAAGGGTTTGACAACCCCTTTAAAGGGAACCTGTCAGCAAAAAATAGCATAGTAAGCTGTTAACAGTACCTCCTAGTGCCAGATAACAGTGTCCCAATGCACTTTTTCTTCTTTTTGCAGCACTTGGCCTCACAGAGAAATCGAAGTTTTATTCAGCTGCCGCCCGGGGCTTCAAGTCAGGCATGAAGTCATGGGCCAATAGTGCTCTCCCCGTCTCCTGCCTTCTTGATTGATATCCCGAATCGCAGTGCCGGGACCGCGCTCTAAGCCCGCTTTCGCAGTAAAAACAAAAAGGGGGGGTTTCAGTCAGCACTCCCTGTATGCAGGTGCACGTAGGTTATGGCAATTATACATACAAACACAAAAATATAACAGCACTCAGCAACTAGAGCTCTGCCCAACATGGGAGCTGTAAGAGGACATTAGTGATATCGCATGCAAACAGTGGAGACATTGGTTTACATTTTGATCAAAAGGTAGTAAGCCCACTCACCCCGACACGGTTGTCTCCTAGAGTGGGTACTAACGCTAAATCTGACCTACTATAGGCCATGACAGCCACATAAAATCCTCCTAACGCTAAGTCCTACCTGTTATGGGCCACGACAGCCACATAAAAATCCAGGGAGTGTGAGCCCAGCATGCACGCTGGGATAGACCTTACTTATTAACCCCTTCTGGTGCTGCAACAGCCTCCATTAGATCCAGGGATGCAGGTACCAACATGCATGCCGAGCCCACTGTGCACTCCTCCTGGAGCCAGATGGCTACTAGCAGGCAATGTGAGTACACATTCAGCTTTATACTCACTCTGATTGAAAACCAGCATCTAGGGCAGAAACACTAGTCAGGTGTGCACGACTGAGAAGGAGGTCGCCACACCTCCAACATATACTAAGTAAAAACAAAAAGGGGGGGTTTCAGTCAGCACTCCCTGTATGCAGGTGCAAGTAGGTTATGGCAATTATACATACAAACACAAAAATATAACAGCACTCAGCAACTAGAGCTCTGCCCAAGATGGGAGCTGTAAGAGGACATTAGTGATATCGCATGCAAACAGTGGAGACATTGGTTTACATTTTGATCAAAAGGTAGCAGTAAAGGGCGGCTGGAGCGCGGTCCCGGCTCCAGCGCGTACATTGAGCCGGCTTCATTTTTGGCTACAGCGCATGCGCTCGCACTGCGATTCGGGATATCAATCAAGGAGGCAGGAGGCGGGGAGAGCACTATTGGAGACGCCTAGGCCGCTGCCCCCATGACTTCAAGCCTGACTTGAAGCACGGGGCGGCAGCTGAATAAAACTTTGATTTCTCTGTGAGGCCAAGTGCTGCAAAAAGAAGAAAAAGTGCATTGGGACACTGTTATCTGGCACTAGGAGGTACTGTCAACAGCTTACTATTCTATTTTTTGCTGACAGGTTCACTTTAAGATGTGGTAACTAAAGAGATATTTAGGATGAACATAGGCAACCTGATTTTTCATTTGACCCTTAGGATACAGGAGTTTTTTTTGCTTTTTTTTTTTTTTTCATTTTCATTTTTCATCCATATCTTGCTTGAGCCATAACTTTTTTATTTTTAAGTTCACATAGCTGTATGAGGGCTTATTTTTTACATTCTAATGCCACCATTTATTATGCCATACAATGTAGTGGAAAGCGGGGAAAAAAATTCAAATTGGGTGGAATTAGAAAAAAAAAACTATTTCTCCACCGTTTTAAGGGTTTTGTTCCCACGGTGTTCCCTTTGCGGCAAAACTGACCCATGCCCTTCATTCTCTGGGTCAGTACGATAACAAAGATACCATATATGTATAGTTTTTTTTATGTCTAAATAGTGTAAAAATAAATGTAAACTAAAAAAAAAATGTTCACATCACCATATTCGGATGCTCATAACTTTTTTATAGTTATATCTACTGAGCTGTATGGGGTTTAATTTTATGCGGGACAATCTGTAGTTTGTATTGATTCTATTTTGTAGTGTGTGTGACTTGTTGATCACATTTTATTATATTTCTTTTGGGTAAGAGAAGCAATGAAAATGGCAAAATGGCCATTTGACCCTTTTTTCTGTTACACCATTCGCTGTATTGGAAAAATATTTTTATATTTTAATAGTAATGGTGTTTTTGGATGCGGTCAGGTCCATGATGTTTATATTTTTTTATTTATGTATTTATTTTTTATTCTAAGGAAAGGGTTATTTTTATGTTTTTTTACTTTTTTATTATGATTTTGAAGTTTGTATTTAAGCCTAAAAAATCCATTTTTTTTAAATTCTGAACCCTCATGGGTCTTTTAGACCCATGATTTGTACAGAATTGCTCATTTCTTATTTTGGTCTGCCACCTGCTGGCCAAAATAGGAATTGCAGCTGCAATCCCTGGGTCTTTTCAGAGAGACCCAGCATATTAAATTCAAGATGCCGGACTTCTTACTGACATCCTCTGTGGCCAATGAGCATGCCGGTGAGAAGCCACTTCTGGGTTTTTCACCCTTCAGATTCCATGATCTCACTTGATCACAGCATCTAAAGGCTTTACTGACCATGATCGGCATTATTGCCGGTTGTGGTCATTAGCCGCTGGCCATGACGCTCGCTGCATGAGTGATGAGGCGCCATGTTTACACTTTGCTCCAGGCCGATACATGTATAGCGCTGGTAGCAAACGGGGTAAGTAAATAGGTATAGGCACAAAACAGAGTGTTATGGGAAACACCACCCAAAGGCATGAACTGGATTTTGCCAGGTTGAAGATGTCGATTTAATAATGGCTCTTTAACCTTTGGGAGGTTTCAGCTCATATCTTAAAGCTGCTGCCAAACTAAGAGGATCATGTATTAAACCATTTATTGGGCATAGAAAAGTCAGAAAATGTTGCCGCAAGTGTTGTTTGGCAAACTTTTCGGCTTTTACAGACAGCCTCTGTACTTTTACAAAAAGTGAGTAAAGACTGTGTGAGAAACAGTGGGGAGTAGGTGGAAGCTCTGCTGTCCAACTTATTCAAAAGCATGTTAACCTACTGCAGCTACTGAAACACAGGTATTCGATGGGCCTCTCAATAAAGTGGTTGGACTTTTGGCCTGTGAGATTTTCACTAAGATCGGCATGTGAAATGTCGGTCTTTGGTAATTGATAGGTTACAGGAACTAGGATTAAAGCCTGTTAGAGATGAAGTCAGCGGCAATCACCAGTGTATAGAAAGGTTCAAAACTTTATTGTAGTCCAAAAGTACATCCAAAAGTACATCAAAGGTACATCAGTCGGGCCGGGGGGCGGACGTGCTCTCCTCACAGTAGATAAGCGGCGACGGCCGTTTCGCGCAACAACTGCGATTCGTCTTGCCCAAAGCATCAATGATCGGAACTACACATGACGTACCGGTACGTCATGTGTCCTTAAGGATTCGGGAAACATGCCGTACCGTTACATCATGTGTCCTGAAGGGGTTAATGATCACCTTAGATGATCACAAAGAAAATTTATGTTTTTCTATGAAAAATTATCCAGCCGATCGATTTTGGTCTGTTCACAATGAAGCAACGACCTTATCATCTGGGGTGTGCCAACATTGCCAACACGAAGGGGAATTGACACATGTATATGCCTTTTTTCTTTTTGTTTTGTTTTGCAGCCACAGTGCAGCACCAGAGGCCAGAAAAATTAGGCATGTACACATGGCTGAAAAATTAGGTATTGTTTTCCAGGCAGAAAGTGTAGTAAAACATTGCGGCTTGAACCTTAGTTGGTGGCGGAGAAGTCACACAAGTCATCCGGCATACAGAGATGAAATACAGCAGCGTGGGGACCATTTTTAGCCCAAGGCATCTCATCAGGCCTTTTTTAGTCATATGTATCCTCTACTGTCAGTCCTTTCAGTATCCACGCCTCATTCATCTTAAAAAGGTGAGGTAATCTAGACTTTTTTGACCTAGGCGACTTCTCTTGTCAGTGACAATACCTCCTGCTGCGCTGAAGGTCTTTTCTGACAGGACACTTGAAGCGGGGCAGGCCAGAAGTTCTATCGCAAATTGGGATAGCTTAGGCCACAGTATAAGCCTGCACACCCTGTAGTCGAGGGGTTCATCGCTCCTCAGAGTGTCGATATCTGCAGTTAAGGCGAGGTAGTCTGCTACTTGTCGGTCGAGTCGTTCTCTGAGGGTGGACCCTGAAGGGCTGTGGCGATGCGTAGAACTTAAAAAGCTCCACATGTCCTCCATCAACAACACATCTGTAAAGCGTCCTGTCCTTGCCGGCGTGGTCGTGGTAGGAGGAGGATTACTTTCACCTCTTCCCCTGTTAGATTCCTGTTGTGCTCTGACATCACCCTTATACGCTGTGTAAAGCATACTTTTTAACTTGTTTTGGAACTGCTGCATCCTTTTCGGTAATTCGGTAACATTTCAGTCACTTTCTGCTTATACCGGGGGTCTAGTAGCGTGGCCACCCAGTACAGGTCGTTCTCCTTCAGCCTTTTTATACAAGAGTCCCTCAACAGGCATGACAGCATGAAAGACCCCATATGCACAAGGTTGGATGCGGAGCTACTCATTTCCCGTTCCTCGTCCTCACTGATGTAATGGAAGGTCTGTTCTTCCCCTCAACAACACCATGGGTCCCAGATAGGTCACAACAACGAGCACCCTGGGATGCCTGCTGTGGTTGGTCTTCCTCCTCCTCAAAGCCACATTCCTCCTCTGACTCCTCTTCCTCAGACTCTTGTTCCAGCATTGCTGCAGGTCCAGCAGGCGATGATGATAAGGCTGTTTCTGGTGGTGATGGTGACCACAACTCTTTCTCTTCACGCTCATCTACGGCCTGATCCAGCACTGTTCGCAGGGCACGCTCCAGGAAGAAAATAAATGGGATGAGGTCGCTGATGGTGCCTTCGGTGCGACTGACTAGGTTTGTCACCTCCTAAAAAGGACGCATGAGCCTACAGGCATTGCGCATGAGCGTCCAGTAACATGGCAAAAAAATACCCAGCTCCGCAGAGGCTGTCCTAGCACCCCGGTCATACAAATACTCATTGACGGCTTTATCTTGTTGTAGCAGGCGGTTGAACATTAGTAATGTTGAATTCCAACGTGTCGGGCTGTCGCAAATCAAGCGCCTCACTGGCATGTTGTTTCGCTGCTGAATGTCGGAAAAGTGCGCCCCATGCCATGTAGGAACGCCTGAAATGGCCACACACCTTCCGGGCCTGCTTGAGGACGTCCTGTAAGCCTGGGTACTTACACACAAAGCGTTGTACAATCAGATTCAACACATGTGCCATGCACGGCACATGTGTTAACTTGCCCAAATTCAATGCCGCCAACAGATTGCTTCCGTTGTCACACACCACTTTGCCGATCTCCAGTTGGTGAGGGGTCAGCCACTGATCCACCTGTGCGTTCAGGGCCGACAGGAGTGCTGGTCCGGTGTGACTGCTTTCAGGCAGCAGAAGCTGTAGAAGATTGGGTGTCCTGTGTAAGCCAGTCAACTATGTCCTCAGAATTTTTCGAGTTCAGGGTATGTGGCCTCTGAACACTGGGCATTATTCTAGGGCCAAAGGAAATCACAGCACCACGACGGCCCTTGCGGGGTGGCCTGCCTCTCCCAGTCATTTTTTTTTATTAGTGGTACTATGCGTGCTAGGTACTGTGCCACCCGGTATGAGTGGTGGGCACTGGCAGTGGGCACACCACAGTCAGTGGAAGTGGGCCTGACACACACTGGCAGGCAACTAACCTTAGATTAAAGGGTAAAAATGAAATGCCTTTTTTTATGCAAAGTCCTGTGCCACACGGTATGAGTGGTGGGTACTGGCAGTGGGCACACTACAGTCTGTGGGCCTGCAGCCTCTCACACACGGGCAGGCCAGGCAACTGCGATATATATATGGAAAAAAATATATAAAAGCAGACTAATGTAGCAACCCTATAAAGGGCTTTTTGGGGTGCTGTGACGCTGTCCTTACAGCAGATGAGTCTGTGGACACAGAACACTGGCCTAGCTAACGCTTTCCCTATGAATTCATCAGCACAGCAGCAGCTGCAGTATCCCTGCTCTCACTAACATGCAGCTTCAGACTGGATCTAAAATGGCTGCCGTTTTTATAGAAGGTGGGAAGGTGTGGGAGGGAGGGTGCTGATTGGCTGAAATGTGTCTGCTGACTGTGAGGTACAGGGTCAAAGTTTGCTCAATGATGATATATAGGGGGCGGACCAAACATAGCATATGTTCGCCCGCTGCGGTGAACGCGAACAAGCGATGTTCGCTGGGAACTGTTCGCCAGCAAATAGTTCGGGACATCACTATTAGCCTTTTTTACGCAACACTATCATATACAAAGATGGATAAACCGCGCATACCTATAACTATATGGAAAAGATACTTGAACGTATCCTTTTCCCGACAGACGGCTGCCTTTTTAATAACAGAGACTGTATATTTAGCGATCCCTCATCCTCATACAGAAACATGGCTTATGATGAGCAGCAGATCGTTGTTTAGACCACACGATCTGCTGCTCAGTAGCCATGATCAGTGGTGCCTGCATGATCGACAGCACATCGTTGGCACATTTAGACGGCCAGATGATTGGGAACGACCTGATAATCTGGGCAATTATTGGTGCATCTAGGTTCTTCTTTAGTCCACAGTTTAACCCCTTCACTACCAGCATCATACATGTACGGCGCTGGAATAATGAGCAAACATGGCGTCCGCTCAATCATGCAGTGGTTTCCACTGTTTTAAACAGCAGTGACCTGCGGCTAATGACCACAACTGGCAATAATGATCATGTGTGATCACAGCAACTAAAGGGTGAAAAAACGTCTCTGCAGCCAATGAGGATGACGGTAATTGATTTCAATATACTGTGTCTCTCTAAAGAGACCCAGGGTATTGAAGCTGTAATTCTTATTTTGGCCAACAGGTGGCTGGCCAACATTAGAAATAAGCAATTTTGTACCAATATGGATATATAATAAAAATATTGGTACAGAATAAAAAATACAGCATTTTGTAACCTCAAACACAAGCTAAAAACCATTAAAAAGTTAAAAAAAATTTAAAAAATGTATAAAAAAATTTAAATATAAAAGTTTTAATCACTCCCCTTTCTGTAGAATAAAAAAATAAATACATAAATAACAAAAAATATAAACATCATGGGCATCATTGCGTCCAAAAATCCCCATACTATTAAAATATAAAAATATTTTTACAATACATAGAATGACGTAACGGAAAAAAGGATCAAAATGGCTGATTTGCCATTTTTTCATCACTTCTCTTACCCAAAAAAATGTAAAATTGTGATCACACACACTCCAAAATGATATCAATAAAAACTGCTGTTTGTTCCACAAAAAATGAGCCCCCACACAGCTCTGTAGATATAACTGTATTAAGGTTATGGGGGTCAGAATATGGTGAAGTAAAACTAAAATGTTTTTTTGTTTTTTTCAAAGCTTAAATTTATTTTTACACTGTTTAGACATAACAAACCTATACATATGTGGTATCGTTGTAATTGTACTGACCCAGAAAATGAAAGGCACAGGTTAGTTTTGCTGCAAAGGGAACAAAACCCATAAAACAGTGGAGGAATTGCATTTTTTTCCAATTCCACCCCATTTGGAACTTTCTTCCTGCTTCCCACTACATTGTATGCCATATTAAATTATTGCATTAGAAAGTACAACTTGTCCCACAAAAAATAAGCCCTCAAACAGCTTTGTGAACAGAAAAATAAAAAAGTTATGGATCAATGAAGATGTGGAAGAAAAATGAAAAACGCAAAAATAAAAAACCCTAAGGGACTTAAATCAGAAGTGGATAAAATACTAGATACTAAAAGGGTGGTATCCCAATTTTTTAGATATTTCTAAAATTCCACCACCAAATAATATTATTGCTAATGTTAATACTGCAATAATTTCACACATAAATGTATATCTATCCACAACCAACATTTATGTGAGGATTTTATTTCAAACTGGTATTACTGGGTGGCCTCTGCAATCCTGATAACCTTGTAGCCCACGATTACCTCTAATGTCTTTGAACCCTGTTCATTGTAGAAGCATGTAGGAAAATTGGTCGATCCATGCTTTGTAATTTCCAATCTGATTATTTCGTTATTATTCCAACCCTGCTCTGGAGTTATAAATGCAGTTGTGACAATGCAGAATCGGATATTCATCATAAAGCATAGG
The DNA here is from genome assembly GCA_033119425.1 of Bufotes viridis. Taxonomy (NCBI): domain Eukaryota; kingdom Metazoa; phylum Chordata; class Amphibia; order Anura; family Bufonidae; genus Bufotes; species Bufotes viridis. Next base: position 478,443,507 of record CM065590.1, on the reverse strand, counting down.
GAGTCATTACTTATTGTCTCTTGTTTGGTCAGATGCTCATCGAACACTGAATGATAAAGGCGGAATAGCAGGAAAAAGGGAGGCGGTGGATGAACTATTCAAGTCTGGAAGAGATATATATCGTAAGAGCCATGTGACGTGCATTGCAGTATTTGTTTCATGTGCTTAATTCATTCCCAGTAACACTTCTGCATAAGTTTAATGGCCATTAACCAGTTTTTGAAGCCAAGAATAAAATGGATCTAAAATGAAGAAAACCTGTAAATGACAGACAGATTTATCTCTAGCTAGTTTGTGTTTTATAGTTGACTATTTGACCAATCTTTGCATCTTGAATTACAGTAACACAGTCTATGTGTAATTTTCTATAGGCACTCAGCAGAATTCTTTGGATGATAGCACAGTTCAGACTGTCCTCGAGTTTCTTTCATATTTACGTCTCAAAGGTAACAACCCTTTTATCACCGAATAATAGTCAGATGCTGCATCTGTGTTTGTTTTGCTTGTAGCACACCCTGCTGTTATTCAGTATTATGCTGTTTTCTTTTGGTTTTAGAAATTGGAGCTCTAGACCATTTGGATTTGTTCATCTCAGAGGAGTCTACACAGTCTACTTAATGTCATATGACATCCCTGGACTCTAAATATTCATACAGAACACGTGATTGGTACAATCTTTTGACTGCAATCCAAATTTCAGATCAGAAAAAAATAAAGAAAATAAAGAAAAATTTTAAATGATCCTACAGTTTGTAAACTTTATTATATATCTATGCTATCTAAATCTATCTAAATCTATCTATCTATCTATCTATCTATCTATCTATCTATCTATCTATCTATCCATCACTATCTATCTTCAAAATTCTAATCTATCTAATCTCATACCTGTCCATCTATCTTATCTATCTATCTATCTATCTATCTATCTACAGTTACATGCAAAAATTTGGGCACCCCTGGTCAATGTTACTGTGAGCAGTTAAGCAAGTTGAAGATTAAATGATCTCCAAAAGGCATGAAGTTGTAGATGAAACACACTTTTCAACATTTAAGCAATATCAGTGTATTATTTTGGTTATATACAATTTTAGAGTGAAAAATGGAAAGGAGTACCTTGCAAAAGTATGGGAACCCAAGCAAATATGAGCACTTTGACCGAGGTCTCAGACCTTAAATAGCCTGTTAGGGTTAATACTTGTTTACAATCATCTTTAGAAAAGGCCAGGTGATTCAAATTTCAAAGCTTTATAAATATCCAGATTCCTCTAACCTTATCCAAAAAAAAAAAACAAAAAAAAAAAAAACAGCATCTAAGCAGCTACCTAACACTGTGAAAATGAGAATGGTTGAGGCCCACAAAGTAGGAGAAGGCTATAAGAAGATGGTGTTTTCAGGTTGTTATTTTCTTTGGAATGCAATAAAAAAATGGCAGTTAACAGGAACAGTGGAGGTCAAGAGAATGTCTAGAAAACCAAAAATAATGTCAGCTGCTCGTAGGATTGCTAGAAAGGCAAATCAGAACCCCTGTTTGACTGCAAAAGACCTTCAGGAAGATTTAGCAGACTCTTGAGTTGTGGTAAATTGTTCTACTGTTCAGCAACATCACAGAAATAAACGTGGCCTAAATGGGTGGAACTGCTCAAACCCCAAACACTGTTGCGTGTTTCTAACTGGGGAAACAGTTCCTCCGCATGTGGTTTGGTTTGCAGCGAGCAGCCACCCCCAACAAAAATTGCATACAATGGAGAATGCCGGTGCGAACCACATGCACCACACAAACATCCTACACAAAATGAAACAATATGCGGATGAAAATATATAAAACACATAAATCACTGAAAAAAGTGCACCACAAAGATAAGCACCTGACAACACTGGATAATCCCCCAAGCTGATGTTAAAAGCTGAGACATTCGCCAATATCTCCCAGTCAAGAACATATCGGAGCCCCTCATGCATGAAATCATTTTTAAGGACTCTCCACCTACCTCTAACTTTGTCATTGGTTCCGATATGGACCATGAACGCTGGATCTTCTCCAGCCCCTCCCAGTAATCTGTCAACCCAATTCGTGATGTGTCGAACTCTAGCGCCAGGAAGACAGCACACTGTTCGGTGATCACGATCTTTATGACAGATCGCACTATCTGTTCCCCTATTAGTGGAGTCTCCCACTACCAACACCTGTCTGGCCTGCCCTGCTCTCCTGGTCCCCTGCTTACTGGAGCTGACATTCCCCTGACTGGCAGAGGAAGTGTCCGGCTGCAGCAGTGCCATCCCTGAACTGACATCCCCCCCATCTGCCAACCGTGCAAACTTGTTGGGGTTTGCCTCCCTGGCACTCTTCCCTCTACCCCGCTTTCTTACGGTTACCCAGCTAACTACCTCACTCTACTCAGCCTCCTCACTGTCACTCTCCCCCTTATCTGCTCCATAGAGTGCTTGCTCGATGAGCAGCAAACTCTTTTCCTGATTGTCAGTGGCTTTCAGTGTTGCAACTCACCTGTTTAGAGACTCTATGTGCGATTCCAAACGGGTAATTTGCTCACATTTTGAACAAACATATACACCCTCTAACGGCTGTTCCAGGACTGCATACATCAGACAAGATGTGCATTGGACAGCGTTGTCAATAATGGAAGTCATACTAAATGGGGATTATGCAGGAAAAGAGAAAAAAAATACAATATAGAGCAGTGATAAGATTCTTACTTACTGTGGTCCCCTTACAGTAGAAGGAAGACTAGCTAGAATCAAGCCAACTATATACAAGGAAAATCTAGTGAATCTTTGTTCCTTGCTTCTTTTCTTAAACTCCGTGTCTTCTGTGTTTTGTATCCACTTCTGCTTTTGGCTACCAAATCATAAGCCAATTCTGATGGAACCATACAGGCCTTACAGCTGCTACACAGTCAGGATCCGTTGTGTATCTCATTTTTCCTTCCTTCTGACGGATCAGAAGAATGGTCAAATAAATGATGATGTCAGCCAGGCCGAAAAGCAAAATAGTCGTCCAGTCATGGGAACAGCATGAGAAGTCCACAGAGTGGCGCTATGACATAGTGGTTAGGTGGAAGCAGCATGAGGAGGCCACAGAGTGGCACAATGACAGTGTGGAGGTGGCATCAGCAGCATCAGTAGAAGGCCACAGAGGGGCACAATGACAGTGTGGAGGTGGTGGCAGCATCAGGAGACCACAGAGTGGCAAGGTGACATAGTGTGGAGGTGGCAGCAGCATAAGGAGACCACAGAGTGGCAAGATGACATAGTGTGGAGGTGGAAGCAGCATGAGGAGGACACAGAGTGGCACAATGACAGTGTGGCCCTAATGTTTTTCAACTTTTCCACAACAGAAAAGGCTTTTCAACAGATAAGTGCAACGACGAACGGCGAATATTTTTTTTAGTTTGCCACTAATACACGGCAAACTGGGCTTTTGAATATATCACTGCACTGCAAAACGGCAGTTAGGCCCTAATTCCACTTTCCACTTTTACACAACACAAAAGGCTTTTCAACAGATAAGTGCAACGATGAACAGCGAATATATTTTTATTTCGCCACTAATACATGGCAAACTGGGCTTTAGAATATATCACTGCACCGCACAAGGGCAAATATATTTTTCTTTTGCCACTAATACATGGCAAAAAGGGCTTTACAACATATAACTGCACCGCACAAGGGCAAATAAGACATACTGTAGAAATATTTCCTTGTAATAAACCCCGTTAATGGCTGTACTAAACAGCACTTGCACCCCAATAACAAGAACGGTTTGCTAGAATGATAGAGCTGTAAAATGGCAATTTGGATCCCCAGTCAGTGCAGCAAGGTGTAATAGGATTGTTCCTGTTACCCAGTTTGTAACTTCCCCTACTGAACCCTGTTCTAGATAAATGCTGTGGAACGATTCCTCCCTATGCTTTTCTTGCACGTATAAATAGTTTTTTCTCCACAATCCAGTCTTTCCTATCACTGTCCCTAGCGCCTGCAAACATGTCTCTCCCTACACTAAGTACGCTGGTAAATGGCAGAATCTAAGATGGCTGCCGCTATTTATAGGGCTGTGACATCACAGGGCTAGCTGGCTGCTGGTTGGCTGCATGCATGGCATTATGGATGATCCTGCAAAAACTCCTCAAAATACACAATATACTATCTCAAAAGTCGCAAGCTAAAGGTTTTACCCATAGTCCTCACTGTCCCCTGATCAAAATATCATTGAAAATCTGTTGCAACGGGCGGCCTCCCCCTAGGGCTCGATATATGGCGTGTCCCAGGTGTAGGAAATGCCGAGTGGTATAGTGCAGCCTAAAATGTCTCTTTATGTGTGTCACGGTGCTCCTACCTGGATACATCTGGGCTTTGGCTCCGAAGCAATAAATTGGGGTAATAATTGAGGGATTTGAAAGAAAGATTGGGTCCAACTTTGTAGGTAGTTGAACAGCAGCTTTACTTTGCATAAACGTTTTCCAAAATGGTTTACAGGCTTTGTCTTTGTCCTAGCAGGCTTGAGCATTAAACTGGCAGGCAAACTTCATTTTGCTATATCTTTCTCCCACTCTGCTGTACTGATAGGCTTGCTGTATAACTTTGCATCTTCTGTTTGCTGCACTCTCTCTCTCTGTAATCTGGCTCTAGGTTATACCAGGGAATTTTCCTCCTGGCTCATGAGGCTTCAAGCTTTGGCCTCCATGGCCAGCAGAGCTAAGGGTGCTCTGGCTGGCGTGGGCATGTCCAGCAGAGATGTGCCCCTGAACACCTTTCCCCTAGCTGGGGGAAGGCTAGAGTTAGGCTGGGTTCACACGGGCGTCACAGATTCTGTCCGGATGCGTTCAGTTAAAATGGTGCGATTTTGGTACTAAACAAGTCAGTTTTCACTACGATTGCGTTCAGTGTTTCAGTTTTTTCCATGCGGGTGCAATGCGTTTTGATGCGTCTCTCACTCGCGTGATAAAAAACTGAAGGTTTACAAACAACATCTTCTAGCAACCATCAGTGAAAAACGCATCGCATCCGCACTTGCTTGCGGATGCAATGCATTATTCACGCAGCCCCATTCATTTCTATGAAGTCAGAGCTACGAGAAAAACACAGAATATAGAACATGCTGCGATTTTCACGCAACGCAGAACTGATGCGTGAAAAACAAACGCTCATGTACACAGACCCATTGAAATGAATTGGTCAGGATTCAGTGCGGGTGCTTTGCGTTCACCTCAAGCATTGCACCCGCACGGAAAACTCGCCGGTGTGAACCCAGCCTAACTGGAACTTCTGCCCTACCCTTCCTGCAGGAAGTAGGACTCACCCACTTGTCTCCAGAGGGGGTTAGAATGGAATGGTGAGTTCCATTCTATCTACATACAGCTCTGTCGTGTTTGCTGCCACCTGCTGGTAGACCAGGCACATTACATGTGAACATAACAGTTACATAACAAAATAGGAATGCACATTGTGGAGAACCTGGAATAAATACATAAGATGAAATGAGGTTAGACCAATAAATATAGTAGCAAGGTGCAGAAGTGGTAACGCCACTCTGGGGTGTTAAATCCCCCCTTACTTAAAACCAAGCCATCCTCGGTTTGTGCTTAGGATGTGCTCTAAGGGTACCCAAGGAAGGTTAGAGTTATGCTTTAAACTATAGACTATCATGACATACATATACTAACATAGAGACGGCTACCATTAGGTTCCTGCCCATAGGAGTATGGTGTCTAATCACAGTTTGCCCTCTCAGTATAGCCAGTGAACCAAAATAAATAGTGCACTTAGCACTCAAATACTCCATACAGGACTGGGCCAGAGTCGTATATGGTGCTTGGGGGTGCCATGTACTGTAATTCCTCCACGATACTATGAGACGCCCGCAAATAGAAGGGTGGCTGGCTTCATCCTGTAATCCCTTCCTAGCACCGAGACCTTATAATGCTTTACTCTTAGTCACCTTGATGACTGAACAGGTAGCTAAACATACACATCCATAAGGCCGCGCACTAAGGTTTAGGACACACCAAAGTAGGAGGAGGAGACGGTTCTCTCCCAGAACTCCCATGAGGGTTAATCCCTCTAAACACACATTTTTAGCAGTGGGGTTAACTTTGATGGTGCTAGATCTGCTTGTGACGTATATTAATGTCCTCAGAGGCAGTCCATATGAGCTAGAAAGTAAGGTGCTAGCTATCTGGCTAAATACATAAAGTCCATTTGTAGTGCAAAAGATCACATTGCGGTACCTGTAAGAGAGTTCGCACAATGGGCTAAATTCTTGAACATTGCTAAAACTTTAACCCCTTTAGGACACATGACGTACCGGTACGGCATGTTTCCCGAGTCCTTAAGGACACATGACGTACCGGTACGTCATGTGAAAAAATTGCGAGTGCGGCGCTGAAGGGGTTAAAAGAAACAGGATGTCGGCTGAAATCATTCAGTGGGCATCCTGTGACAACGCCGAGGGGGGGTCATGTGACCCCCCGTATCGGCGATCGCAGAAAACCGCAGGTCAATTCAGACCTGCGGTTTGCTGCGTTTCCGGTCCATTCGGGTCTCCGGTGACCCGATGAACCGGAAAAGAACGGTGATCGGTGGCGTGATATCACACCACCAATCAGCGTTCTTGAATTGGGGGCGGTGGTGGCGGTGCCTCATGTTGATTGGTTCGGGGAGAGAGGCGGGGGATTCAAACTCCCGGCGCTCCTCTCTCTCCTCCTCTTCCTGCTGCCGCTGCCCCAGTGTGAGGACCGTGCTGCACCGCTCCTGTGACCTCCCCCTTCAGCTTCCATCACCCTCCTGCACCCTCCTGCACCCATCAGGTAGGTTAGGGTCAGTGAGGGAGAGGTATTTTAGGCAGGGATAGGAGGGACAGTTAGGTGTTAGGTAAAAAAAAAAAAACTTTTATTTTAGTTCTGCCTGTGGTGGTTGGGGTCCACAGCACTTAGCTGTGAGACCCTAAACCCACCCAGGGTTCTCGGCGGAGGAGGCATATGCCCAGATGCTCTCCGACACCGAGAGCGCCAGTGAGGATGACGATGACCCCACCTTCCTCCTGTCATCTGCATCCTCCTCATCATCATCTGATGATGATGAGCCCCCAAGGCGGCGGAGATGCCGCCAGGCGGAGCCAGAGGAGCCCCGTGCTAGGGACCCTGTGGCCAGCACTAGTACGTGCAGCCCTGGGGCTCGTACTAGTTTTCCGGCCCACCAGAGAAGTCCACCTGAGCCCCCTACAGGTGAACGAGTCTGGTGTACCCCAGGGGAATACGAGCCTATGATTCCTGAATTTGTTGGCAATCCAGGAATCCAGATTCCCACAGTGGGATTTACTGAAATTGACTTTTTTAGTTTTTTTTTCAGTGACCCACTAGTGAATCTGATGGTGGAGCAGACGAATCTGTACGCCCAACAGTTCGTCACTCAGCACCCAGGCTCCTTTTTGGCTAGACCCGGTGGCTGGACCCCGGTCAGTGCAGCCGAGATGAGGACGTTTTGGGGCCTCGTGCTGCATATGGGTCTAGTGCAAAAACCGAGCGTCAGGCAATACTGGAGTGGGGACATCCTCTACCAGACCCCACTGTACAGTATGGCCATGACTCGCTCACGGTTTGAGGCCATCCGGAAATGCCTGCATTATGCAGATAATGTAGCATGTCCCCCCCGAGGTGATCCTGCCTATGACCGGCTGTACAAGATATGGCCGGTCATAGATCATTTCGGGGCCAAGTTTGCACAGGCCTACGTACCTGGAAGGGAGGTCGCGGTTGATGAGTCTCTCGTTGCTTTCAAGGGCAGACTCAGTTTCCGCCAATACATTCCCACTAAGCGGGCGAGGTATGGAGTCAAAATGTACAAAATTTGTGAGAGTACCTCAGGGTACACTTACAAATTTCATGTGTACGAGGGGCGAGATTCCCGTATTGAACCCCCAGAATGTCCCCCCCACTCTGGGTGTTAGCGGGAAACTCGTGTGGGACCTTATGTACCCACTACTGGATAAGGGTTACCACCTGTATGTGGATAACTTTTATACCAGTATTCCCTTGTATCAGGCCCTCTACGCCAGATCCACATCCGCTTGTGGGACCGTGCGGAAAAATCAGCGCGGCCTCCCTGCCCACCCCCTCCAGGTACCTATCCCCAGGGGTGAGACCCGTGCCCTTACTTGTGGAAACCTGCTGTTGATCAGGTATAAGGACAAGAGGGATGTCCTTATGCTGACCACAATCCATGGTAACGACACCACCCCAGTCTCTGTGCGAGGTACCACGGCAACGGTCCTCAAGCCCGACTGTATCGTCGACTACAATCGGTATATGGGTGGAGTTGATCTATCTGATCAAGTTCTCCAACCATATAATGCCATGCGGAAAACCTGGGCATAGTACAAAAAAGTTGCGGTCTACATGGTGCAGGTTGCCATGTACAACGCTTTTGTACTATCCCGAAACGCTGGCAGCACAGAGACGTTCCTCCAGTTCTATGAGGCAGTCCTCAAGGACCTGATCTTTTCAGACCGGGAAAGAGCAGGTCGGAGTACCTCGGGAATTGGAGGCGCCGGGTCGTCCCTGGCCAACATTTTCCAGGTGTGGTCCCCCATACTGGAAAAAGGGACGAACCCAAAAAGATGCAGAGTGTGTCACAAGAGGGGGATACGGAAGGACACCACCACTCAATGTGACACGTGCCCCGATCATCCGGGCCTCTGCGTTATCAATTGCTTCAGGGAGTATCACACTTCCATGGAGTACTAAATTTTTATAATTCCTGGCAGTCCCCTAGAGAACATAAAAACTATGGCTTTCAGACTTTGGAGGCACAGAAACATTTTTCTCCAAAAATGATACTAGTTTTAGTGCAGGCATCCTCAAAATGCGGCCTTCCAGATGTTGTCAAATTACAACTCCCAGCATGCCCAGCTACTGCTATCAGCAGGGAATAGTGGGAATTGTAGTTTTACAACATCTGGAGGGCCGCAGTTTGAGGATGCCTGGTTTAGTGTCTCCTAAGTCTGAGAGCCATACATATTGGGCATCGCCGCGTCCGTAAAAATCTGCTCTATAAAAATAAAATTTGACCCAACCCCTTGGAAAAACGAAAATAAAATAAAAACTATGTCCAAAAAGCCATTTTTATTGTCACCTAACATAAAAAAGTGTAATAGCGAGCGATCAAACAGTCGTATGCACCCCCAAATAGTGCCAATAAAACCGCCATCTCATCCCACATAAAATGAGCCCCCCCCAAAAAAAACTGCAGCTGCCAGGCTATGGAGATAGTAAAACTATCAATTTTTTGTTCCTAAAATGATAATATAGTGTAAAATTTGAATAAATTAAAAAAAGTAGACATATTATGTATCGTCGCGTTCGTAATAATCTGCCCTATAAAAATAACATTAGACCTAACCCCTCGGATGAACGGCGTTAAAAATAAAAAATAAAAATCGTGTAAAAAAAGCCATTTATGTCACCTAACACTACAAAAAGTGTAATAGCGAGCGATCAAAAAGTCGTATGCACCCCCAAATAGTGCCAATAAAACCGCCATCTCATCCTGCAAAAAATGAGCCCCCACATTATATAGTGCCTCCCCCCAAAAAAAAACTGCAGCTGCCAGGCTATGGAGATAGTAAAATTATCAATTTTGTGTTCCTAAAATGATAATATAGTGTAAAATCTGAATAAATAAATAAAAAGTAGACATATTATGTATCGGCGCGTCCGTAATAATCTGTCCTATAAAAATATCATTAGACCCAACCCCTCGAATGAACGGTGTTAAAAAAATAAAATAAAAACGTTGTCAAAACACCAATTTTTTGGCAAAATTTCTGTTTTAAACCATATTTTTCGGTAATAAAGCAAGGGTTAGGAGTCAAACAAAACTAAATATTTATTGCACTGATTCTGTAGTTTGCAGAAACACCCCATATGTGGTCGTAAATGGCTATATAGCCACAAGGCAGGGCACAGAATGAAGGGAACGCCACATGGTTTCTGGAAGGCAGATTTTTATTTTTATACCATGTCCCATTAGAAGCCCCCCCTGATGTAGCCTAGACTAGAAACTCCAAAAAAGTGACCCCATCTAAAAAAAACTACACCCCTCAAGGTATTCAAAAATTACTTTACAAACTTTGTTAACCCTTTAGGTGTTCCACAAAACTTAATGGCGAATGTAGAAACAATTTTACAATTTCCATTTTTTGTTATATTGCCTCAAAAAAGTGTAATATAGAGCAACCAAAAATCAAATTTACCCTACAATAAACCCAAAACAACAACCACCATATCCTGTAGTTTCCTAGATGGGGTCACTTTTATGGAGTTTCTACTCTAGGGGTGCAGCAGGGGGCTTGAAAGGGTACATGGTGTAAATAAACCAGTCCAGCAAAATCTGCCTTCCAAAAACCATATGGCGTTCCCCTTCTTCAATGTCCTGCCGTTTAGCCATATAGTAGTTTACGACCACATATGGGGTGTTTCTGCAAACTACAGAATCAGGGCAACTCATATTGAGTTTTGTTTGGCTGTTAACCCATTTTTCCCAGTAATAAAGTAAGGGTTAAAATGGAATATTTTCCAAAAATCTAAATTCCAAAATGGTTTCTCCATCTTCCATGAACTGTTGTGGAACACCTAAAGGGTTAACAACGTTTGTAAACCCAGCTTTGAATACCTTGAGGGTGTACTTTCTTAGATGGAGTCACTTTTTGGAATTTCTATGCTAGGAGTGCATCAGGGGCTTGCAATTGGACATGGTGTTAAAAAAAACAGTCCCGCAAAATCTGCCATTCAAAACCCATATGGCGTTCCCCTCCTTCAATGTCCTCCCGTTTGGCCAAACAGTAGTTTAGGACCACATATGGGGTGTTTCTGTAAACTAGAGAATCAGGGCAACCCACATTGAGTTTTGTTTGGCAGTTAACCCTTACTTTATTACTGAAAAAAAATGGATTATAATGAAAAGTTTTCCAAAAATTCTAAATTCCAAAATTGTTTCTCCATCTTCAATGAACTGTTGTGGAACACCTAAAGGGTTAACAATGTTTGTAAACCCAGCTTTGAATACCTTGAGGGGTGTACTTTCTTAGATGGAGTCACATTTTTTGGAATTTCTATGCTAGGGTGCATCAGGGGGGCTTGCAATAGGACATGGTGTTAAAAAAAACAGTCCCGCAAAATCTGCCATTCAAAACCCATATGGCGTTCCCCTCCTTCAATGTCCTCCCGTTTGGCCAAACAGTAGTTTAGGACCACATATGGGGTGTTTCTGTAAACTAGAGAATCAGGGCAACCCACATTGAGTTTTGTTTGGCAGTTAACCCTTACTTTATTACTGAAAAAAATGGATTATAATGGAAAATTTTCCAAAAATTCTAAATTCCAAAATTGTTTCTCCATCTTCAATGAATTGTTGTGGAACACCTAAAGGGTTAACAACATTTGTAAACCCAGCTTTGAATACCTTGAGGGGTGTACTTTCCTAGATGGAGTCACTTTTTTGGAATTTCTATGCTATGGTGCATCAGGGGGGCTTGCAATAGGACATGGTGTTAAAAAAACCAGTCCCGCAAAATCTGCCATTCAAAACCCATATGGCGTTCCCCTCCTTCAATGTCCTCCCGTTTGGCCAAACTGTAGTTTAGGACCACATATGGGGTGTTTCTGTAAACTAGAGAATCAGGGAAACCCACATTGAGTTTTGTTTGACAGTTAACCCTTACTTTATTACTGGAAAAAATGGATTATAATGGAAAATTTTCCATGAACTGTTGTGGAACACCTAAAGGGTTAACAACATTTGTACAATCAGTTTTGAATACCTTGAGGGGTGTACTTTCTAAAATGGGGTCATTTTTGGGTGGTTTCTATTATGTAAGCCTCACAAAGTGACTTCAGACCTGAACTGGTCCATAAAAAGTGGGATTTGGAAAATTTCTGAAAAATTTCAAAATTTGCTTCTAAACTTCTAAACTATGTAACATCCCCAAAAAATAAAATGGCATTCCCCAAATGCTCCAAACATGAAGGAGACATATGGGGAATGTAAAGTCATCCCTTTTTTGGGGGGTATTACTATGTATTATAGAAGTAGAAAAGCTGAAACTTTAAAATTTGCTAAATTTTCCAAATTTTTTGTAAAATTTGTATTTTTTTATGCAAAAAAATTAACTTTTTTGACCCAATTTTAGTAGTGTCATGAAGTATAATATGTGACGAAAAAACAATCTCAGAACGGCCTGGGTAAGTAAAAGCGTTTTAAAGTTATTCACACTTAAAGTGACAGTGGTCAGATTTTGAAAAAATGGCCTGGTCCTTAAGGTGAAATAGGGCTGTGTCCTTAAGGGGTTAAAAGGGTTAGTACAAAAACACAGTCAAATATATGATGCAATAGCATAGTGCAATCAAATTTACATTAGAGTCTTTTCTTTTAGTGCTGGCGGATCAAGTGCACCAAACTGGAACAAATAGTGCAAAAGTCCTTTGTAATCCACATGAGGCAATAACGTCAATATTTGTAATCCACATGGGTATAATGGAAAATAGCAGAAATGGTAATGAAAACCCTTTGAGCAAAAAGGGCTCTTGCTTAACCTGAGAAGGGGGGGGGGGGGAATTGGACGCAGACGTGCGCAACTTGGAGGTATTTTCTGCAAATGGGGGGAGTCCTTACAACCATCTCAATCTGGATGAGGGCCAAACCATGGAAAATAAAAAATAGCCAAAATGTCTTCCATGGGAGCTGGTAGTTGACCACCGTCAGGTTATAGGAAAACACAGTAGTGGACAGGCATTCCTGCTGGACAGTTGGTGGTGGGTGCAAACCCTGGATAAGAAGCTCCGGGCTGAGGCTTCTCTTGGAAGTGGAGGATTCCCTCTGCGGTCTCTTGGAGGCAGCGCACGTGGCCTGCGGAGGCTGGATCCTCCTGCCAGCATTCAGGGACTAGAGGTTTGGATAGGAGGGTCATCTCGGTGGCAAATGGTCCCTTGAGGGAGCCCATGGGGGCATACTCCACATGGTCCCTCACATATAAACTGTGACAGGCCTGGTGAATGTAGGGGCATTTCACAGACCTGCGTCAGATGAATAGTTCCTCGCCAATCTCATCGTCCACCAGGAAACCGGAGCAGCGTTCCACTGAGAACCACAGGACGGTCCCTGTGCGTCGCTCCAGCTTTGGGTCCCCCGGCCGTGGGTGGTCCAAGACGTGGATCACCCAGTCCTCGATGCTGGTCTTGTAGTCCCACATGGTCTGAGCATGTGCTGTAACTTCCGACGGAATGATCAGGTTCAGTTGGGTGAACGACTCTCTCTTCCTGGGCTTTGTAGTGGACACTCCAGCCATCTCCACCGCACCAGCAGGAGCGGAGGACGCCTCGGACCTTCTCTCCAGGTCCCACTGTACTTGTGACAGTCGTATTTCTTGAAGGGTAGCCTGCACCTCGGGCTCTCTGCTCCACACCATTTCCCCCCAGTTGGGGCGCAGAGGACTAGCCATTTTGTCGTCTTCTTTCTCTCTGGTGCACCCTATAAGAGAGGAAGAGTCTTAGGGGTGGAGTCTTCACTCTCTGCAATTGCACTGGGCAGTTCCCGGTGGGCAGGGCTGTTGCTTCCCGCTCTTGGGCTTTTCCTGTTTTCCCGCTCTTGAGGTACAAGAAGAACATAATCCATCGCTCCACAGTAAACGTAGTAGTCATTTTTAGTTTTTTTTTTGTCAAATCTGTAGGCCTGTAACATAAAGGCATACAAGTAAATCCTGTTCGTGTCGACAATTGGAATTGGATGGCTTCCCCCTAGGGCCCTATATATGGCAGTTCCCAGGTGTAGGAACTGCCGAGTTGTATGGTGCAACCTAAAATGTCTCTTTATGTGTGTAACAGTGCTCCAACCTGGATATGGCTGGACCCCAGGCTTTGGCTCCGAAGCAATAAATAGTGGGAATAATTGAGGGATTTGAAAAAAAGATTGAGTTCAGTTCTTTGAAGGTAGTTGAACAGCATCTTTACTTTGCATAAACGTTCTCCAAAACAGTTTACAGGCTTTGTCTTGGTCCCAGCAGGCTTGAGCATTAAGCTGGCAAGCAAACTTCCCTCTGCTATATCTTTCTCCCACTCTGCTGTACTGACAGGCTTGCTGTATAACTCAGCTTTTTCTGTATGCTGCACTCTCTCTCTCTCTGTAGTCTGGCTCTAGGTTATGCCAGGGAAGTTTCCTCTTGGCTCCTGAGGCTTCAAGCTTTGGCCTCCACGGCCAGCAGAGCTTAGGTTGCTCTGGCTGGCGTGGGCATGTCCGGCAAAGACGTGCCCCTGAACACCTTTCCCCTAGCTAGGGGTAAGCTAGAGTAACTGTAACTTCTGCCCCACCCTTTCTGCAGGAAGTAGGACTCACCCACTTCTCTCCAGAGGGGGGTTAGAATGGAATGGTAAGTTCCATTCTATCTACATACAGCTCTGTCAACTTTTACAACGAAGAATGGATGAAAACAAGAATTGAAAGACTCTTGGAAGGCTATAAAAAGCATTAACAAGCTGTGACACTGTCAGTATTGGCTCTGTGTCCCCACCGCAGGGCGACAGATCCCTGTCTGCACAGCTCAGCACCATGGGTCCCAGGGCTGGCTTACCTTATAGGAGCCCCAGGCGTCCGCCAGCATATCGTCACATCCATCCTCACTACCAGGTGTAATCTGACGCGCTATAGTGCACCTCTCCCTGTCTTATAGGGAATAGTAATATGCAAAATAAATGTGGAGCCCCAGTATTGGGTCTACAACACAATTAAAGCCAGATATCCCTCAAAGGAAGGAAAACCGAGCAAAGGGGTGTCTCTATTACAGAGATCACCAAATCCACCATATTAAGTGGCCCCTATGTCAAGATCCCGCTTTTTTACAAGGTTTAAGGATGTGACGGGGAAAACCTAAGCCACTTATCCATCCACAGACAGCTGTTTCAGGGTGTTGCCCCTCATCAGTGTGAAGTAGGATTCTGGCTAACCGGGAGCAATGCCTCGGAGACTACTCAAACAAAACAATAGCTAATCTCAGGGAGACCAGCTACAAAAAAGGGCAACACCCCGAAACAGCTGTCTGTGGATGGATAACTGGCTTAGGTCTTTCCCATTACATCCTTAAAGCTTGTAAAAAAGCAGGATCTTGACATAGGGGCCACTTAATATGGTGGATTTGGTGATCTCTGTAATGGAGACACCCCTTTGCTCGGTTTTCCCTCCTTTGAGGGATATCTGGCTTTCATTGTGTTGTAGACCCAATACTGGGGCTCCACACTTATTTTGCATATTACTGTTTCCCAGGGAGCTTTGCACTTTGGATTGCTGTGTTGAGACTCTTAAATGAGGCTCCGCTGTGTTTTTTGTAGCTGTCTCCCTGAGATCAGCTATTGTTTTATAGGGAATAGGCAGCTGAGTCCTGATTATAATCCCCACCCATAGGCGGGGCTTTAAGTTTTAGGAGGAAGTGCCCAAGTGTGGTTGTTGTACCTCTTGACTCCCGCTTAAGCTTCCCACTGTGTCTATTGGATTTCCTGGATTCTGACCTCTGCTTTGTTTGACTCTGACTCTGCCTACTGTCTACTTGCTGGATTGCCTGGACTATTGACCTCTGCTAAGTTTGGCTACGTATCTGCCTGCCATCTGTTTGTTGGATCACCTGGATTATCAACCACTGCATCGTCTGACTACACATCTGCCCATCGCCTCCTGTAAGTCTGCCTGGATTCCTGACCCTGCACTGCCTGACAACAAGACCGCTTTAATCTGCACACTGCATTACTCTGAACTTTATTTTGCCTGTATTTCAAGTGACTTTTGTATAACGTCTGCCAGTAAAGTTCACCTGTTCCTTTACTCCGCCTTTGTTGGACTCTGTTCACACTACTGCAGTTAGCTGCGTTCTGGGTGACTGGTGCAAACAGCAGTGTCCTGACTCTGAGAGTCAGCAGTCAGCAATATTGGGCTTATTCCTAGTCCTCTATAAGCTGACACAAAGGATCCACATCCTCTAGTCGTAACAGACATTTTTCCAAGGGAGTGCCACTAGACATTAATCATGATGGGTGCCCGAAGTTTTGCTTCAGGCCCTTTTCCTATTTTGTGTGAAAACAAACAGTAATTTTGACCAGGGGTTCCCAAACATTTGCATGCCACTGTATATGTCTATCTATCTATCTATCTATCTATCTATCTACAGTATCTATCTATTTATCTATCTATCTATCTAATCTTCCTCTTTCAGTTTTCTAACACGCCTGTTTTGTTGTGGTGTCTCAGTTCTCTCTAACTGCAGATGTTGGGGGAAAGAAGGGTCGGGCATGCTTGATTTTATCATGCCCAATCCTTTTGTTCTAAGTCTTATTCCCCTCTTCATATTGAGAACATATGCATGTTGCCTACACATGTTTGGCTGTCAGATCCTTATAGGTCGCAGGCGTAAAGTGGCCTTCAGTATACAAGAGTCTGTTATTCAACCAAATCTAAAGGACATAGATACAGATGTTTGGGGGCAGGGCTCAAGGGGGAAGTTTTAACCAAGTACCCATCCCCCTGCACACCCTTGAGTAGTACAATTCAACTAACCAATGGACAATCCACATGTAATTTTCTCAAAGAACAATTATCTGCAGAGAAGAAGTGCAAAATAGCTATTGTGTCTGATTTATCTTATGTAGTTTTGAAATCTGACAGAATTCACATGATATAAGGCAACAAATCAGTCCAACTCATCAGGATTGACAACCATCCCGAAATTCTGGGAGACTGTATGAAAATAGGGGACTTTTTACAGGGTCCATGGAAAAAAATTAGATGTATCTGTGATTTTTTTTGGCTGGTAGTACTTGAACAGATCACTGTGATTATAATTGTCATTTTATAGCTCACAGCAAATGCTACTAATTAATTCATATTAGTTTATTGACCAATTAATATGTAGTACTTATTATTTTTATCATTCATTATGACTTTCCATTTTGTTGGTAAAAATGTTGGTTCTTCATGATTTTTGGGAAAGTTTTCCAAAATAAAGAAAAATTCTTATTGACAACGCTACACTTGATTTTTATGTGGCTTAAAGGGGTTTTGCGAAAATAATTACATTTTACCTAATGCCCGCAGCTTGCACCCTCAAACAGAAGATTCATAGTTATCTGCACCCGCCAGGAGCATAGCTAAAGGCTCATGGGCCCTCGTGCAAGAGTTCAGTTTGGGCCCCCCTTCCCTCAGTACTTTGTGGCCAGGGGTAGGTAAGCACATAGCCTTTGTGCTGCCTGAGACAAAAATTGAAATGCCACCCCCTCCCCATGCAAAATTCTTGACCTAACCCCTTCCCTCCAGCCAGAAGTATAACTTGACCAGCATGCACTTTCCATAATACTGGTGTCTTTTTATGCGGCACAAGGGTCTTTGGGCCCACTCAGGTGCAGTGCTCCCCACCTCTTTGGTCTTCTGCGCTTGCCTCTGCTGCCTCTATCTTCTGGTCCCCACATTGTTTACATACAGCCCCTGACCACAGGCTCCCCTGTGTAACATGCTGCTTGTGGCCACAACACTGCTGAAGCCAGTTTTTGGGTGTGGCGGAGCATGTCCCCATGATGTAAACTGTGTCCCCTTTAAAGGGGTTGGCCACATTCTGGTTACTGTTGACCAATGTGTTTGTAAGATGATTATCACTTACTGATATAGCCTTTGTTGAAATTCTGAACCATTTTTTATATTTCATAATGTATGCCTCCTTTTTAGGTCAAGTGCTTTCCACACAGAGGTCCTGTCCATAAAATGGCTGGTGATGGAGAGTCACCTGACCAGGCAAATCACTTCTATGTGATGCCCCATCCATTCAAATACACTGCACCTGCCATCTGAACTTGCACTGCTGGGAGTTTTGTGCAAGTGTAGTGTGTTTGAATGGAGGAGGGTGAGTGATGTTTGGTCACATGACCCTCCATCACATGACCCTCCATCAGCAGTTAATATTGTATCCAACTTGAGCTTGTCTAGACTGCCGACCGTTGTGGTAATTACCATCATCCCTGTGGACAGCAGAAAAGGCTTGGCAAACAAGGGGGCATACTTTACGAACTATAGAAAATGGCACAGAATTTCAATAAAGGCTAAATTAGTGAATGTCATAAAGTAATCTTAAAAAGATTGGTCAGCAACAGCCAAAAGTGGCCAACCCTTTTAAGGAATTCATTAACCACATGAATGCAAACAAGGCAGGAACTATTCAGGCCTCATTTAGGTTTCTGCACTTCATGAATCGGTGTTGTCTTTCAATTAAAACACATTTTTAACCATATGAATGAATGCCCAAAAAGATCCACACTTCAGTCCTTCATGGGTTAGGGGCAATTGCTAACAAATATGATTTCACTAGGTTAAGCGGTTTAAAGACATCTTTTGGTCTATGGGTTTGAATGCCAAGCTTTTCTCACAAAGATTTAGTTAAGAAATCTGTGTCACGGCTACTGTTGAGCGCGAATATTCAAATAGCAAATTTTAATTGCGAATATCGCAACTTCGAGAATTCGCAAATATTTAGAATATATTGCTATATATTTGTAATATCGAATATTCTTAATTTTTTCCCATCTGAACACATGATTCCTCCCTGCTTCTTGCTTCTGGGCCAATGAGAAGGCAGCAATGTCAAGTTCACAACAATACTTAGTGCACCGATCAGTAATATGTAGTCAGACCTGATAAAATGTGAAGTTGCACGTAGTACGAAAAAATATTCTAATTTGCGCAATCGTGAATATATTGGAACACTCTATCAGCATATTAAGCTATTGTAATGTTCTGCCATGCCAACCATTTTCTCCAGTCTCAGGATAAACTCAGGAAACTTCTAGCAGCTTGAAAAATTTAGCCAAAGTGAGCCACGCCTGTATTTCGCGTTCCGAATTTGCATTATGCGAGTTTTACATTGCCGATTTTTCGCAATCAAGAGAATAATCTCGAATATGAATATTCGCGAATATATGATGAATATTCTACCAGATATTCACAAAATATTGCGAATTCGATATTTCCCCTGTCGCTCATCACTAGTCGCAGCACTAAATAGAGCTTTGCTATATCATGTAAAGGACAAAGACATGTGCGTCAACCTGGTATGGTGAAACATGACGTCCATAAGGGTCAGTATCACAGACTTGTAGGTCCACCATATATCATTGTATGGTACCTCGGTAAGGCACTGTATTTTATCCAATGCTTCTAGGTTAGAATACTTTTGTAATACAGAATATGATGGACCATGTTACAATTTTCAATTGGAGCTTGCCATCATATAAAATTGAGCGATTGGGTTTTTCATTATTAAGAATAAACACAACAGATTGTCTATCCAGACCTACATGGTGACGTGGCTACCACAGTGAATTTTTCAGATTACCCACCATTTGCCAAGGCTGTTCACATTATTAATGGAGTGACATACAAAACCAGTACTGTCAAAATGTAAATTTTGGCATTCACATCTACAATGGTGGAATTGAACTGCCATATATGCAATAATAAAAGAAAAAGAAAATGAAAAAAGAAGGAAATCACATTTGTTTTGTATATAAATATCAATTTATTTGCAAGGAAAGCTGTCATGCTCAGACTTGAAGAAGCCTTATTTCTTCTTGAGATGTAATATTAATGTTGCTAGGCAACAGACATTAACAAGTGACATGCATTGAAAGCATGGGACTGTGAAATGTGCTGATGTTAGATAATGATACATAACTGAAACGGTATTCAATGTAAATTACTAGTAAAATGTTCAGATTGCATTCAGTGGGCTCTGCTTGTCTTCAGCCTCCAGCGGCATACTTTAGGTATCACATTAACAGCAATGTGAAGGTGACAGTTTCCATCAAACTCCATCTAAGCTGGTACTAGATTTAATTTTGATCCCCGTTTGCCAAAGCGTAACCCAAAAGAGTTAATATTGTAACCAACTTGTTCTTGTCGAGACTGCCGACCGTTGTGGTAATTACCCAGCAATTCCTCTACAGAATGTTTTAATTGTTTTGCTTCTTCTGTCTCGTAATATGGACTTTGAAACTCCAGACGTGAAGCACTTTTAACAATTTCCATGAGATCAAAGATACTCAAAGTTGGTCTTGCATCACTCTCAAAAACTGGGGGGGAAAAAGGGGAATGCTTTGTCATTCATACAATTATCTTAAGAAGAACTGAAGTACAAAATCTATAGTAGACTAAGACAACTTGACTTTGACTATATGGCTATACAATCTGGCAATCCCCTCTCTGTGTCACTGTGGCGGAACAGTATGTAGGAGCTTCTCCTGAATGGACCTGGCCCATCCATGTATTACATGGTCATTTATTCATTTAAATGGCCCTCATGACCATAGTAGTATGGTCAACCAAAGTTTCCCCCTGCATAACAGCATTTCAGAAGTTCTGTGGCCATCAGCTAGGTGTCTAGGTGAGAATTTTAGTCTAGATAAGACAAACTTTTTAATGTACTATAAATATAAAGTTTAATCATAACTTAGGCGTTCCAAAAAGACCCTCCTCTTGTCTTTTTCATGGAACCTATCCTTGTACAGGAGGACCTAGCATTGCTCAATCACCTTCCTTATAGATGCAGGTGGCAAGGTGCAAATTTGAGTTGCCTTCCCATTTTGGTAACATTGTGAAAGATGAACCCTGTATAGATTCATACCATCCCCTTTGGATCTTGTTCTCTAAGGCCAAAAACTTTTAAACAAAGACACACTTCTGTGTGCTATACCATTTTTTTTAGATCTTAGATCTCTTAGATCTCATCTCCACATACACAGCTATGCATATAATAGGAGTTGAGAGATCAACAACAATTCCTCTAAGAGTCAAAGGCGAACAAGGATTCTGCTCTGCTGGGTATACAGTCAGTAACCTAAAATTTTCTTAAGCCCGGAAATGATCAGCTTTTTTTTATTTGTTTTTTTAGCTGTTTATGAAATGTCATATATCTTCCCTATCCACCTTTCCTAGTGACTGGCATCCTGTTCTCCACCGCTACTCTCCTGCTGCATCACACAACTTGGTCTGTGGGTCACATGCATACACTAGTGTGCGCTAATAGCCCCTGGCTTCAGCCAATGGCCAAGTTCCCCTCGCTGCTCAAAGATTCTTCCCCATTCACTTATTGCTTGAGCCAAAAGGTCATTTTTGTTTCTGTGTCTGCAAAAGTTTTTTCCTGTTCTGTTTCATATTGACCCAGCTTGTGCTCTTGACCACATCTCCTTGTGTGCTGCTCATCATGACCATTACTGTGTGAATATGATTGCCTTGGTACCGTGACTTAATGACTTCTGCTACCAACTGTTGGTAGTGAAGACTACTCTGGGGTAGCGAATTGGGAATTCTTTGTTGGAAAGTTCATACTCCTTGCTGAAGAATGCACAATCCCTTATACAATACTTGGCTGTCTGGTTTATCCCTAGTGAAATCCACTAGTGAATACACATTTCTTTCTGGCCTCTAGCAGAATGGTCATATAATTCCCCCATTTTCTTTTTTGAAATCATGCTATTTATTTTGACATATGTCCTGCCACTACATTACCATAATGAATTTCAAAATGTTTGTGAACCCAGCATTTATTGATGAATTGCCAACTGGTGTTACCATTAACCTTGTCAAAGAGGTCTGCCACTGCCAACACCGATTTAATAGTGTCAGACTGTGCAGGGACATTTCCCAACTGGGAACAACCAGTTGGAAATGTATCCATAAACTGTCTATAATAATAAAAGAAGAATGACACAACA
The DNA here is from genome assembly GCA_033119425.1 of Bufotes viridis. Lineage (NCBI taxonomy): Eukaryota > Metazoa > Chordata > Amphibia > Anura > Bufonidae > Bufotes > Bufotes viridis. The sequence goes on along the minus strand of CM065590.1, from coordinate 478,421,704 downwards.
GAGTCATAAAAATAGATTTTCCAATAGATTTTTTTGTCTGGAGAAAATAATTGTCTACTAAAACAGACAATTGTCTACTAAAACAGTCAAAAGTGGTGATAGGTCCTCTTTAGAGGGAATCTGTAACTACAATTCTGGACTGTTCTTTGCAATAATACATGGAGTACTTCCCACTAACTAGTCCTTAATTTGTCTTATTAATGAGCAAGCACTAAACTTAAAGGCTACGTACACCTTGGAAAGATTTCTTTTATGATTGTATTTTACTCATTTTTGGCTAAAAATCTTTGTTTCAATTACTCTTTATTAAAAATATTCAGCTGTTCTGTCACACAGAGTTAACTGTTTGTCTAGCTGTGAGAATCGTACCTTTACTTTCCCTTTCCCTCTGTGCCTGTCATCCAATAACCCTTCTTACTAAATTACAATCACTTATGTAAGCCCCATTCTTATCAGTAATATAAGAATTGAGCTATATTGAGTGTTTATAAGGTCAGAGATCAGAGATAAGGAGCTGTCAGCTGAGCTGTCTGATGGAACAGAGGGAAAATTTAGATCCTGCAGCTAGAAAAACTGAAAGCTGTACATAGAAAAGGGTACAAAATTTTTAATAAAAAAAAAATATTTTCAGCTCAAAATAAGTACAATGCACCCCAAAGGTGTACATAGCCTTTAATACTTGGACGTCCATATATATTTTTCACTTACTTAAAAAAAAAATACTAGCGTGTGAGTACCTACCTACGGTCCCCGGGTCCGATGCAGGTAGGATTGGTATGGCTTTTGAGGAACATGTCAACCAGCAGATGATCATTACTGTCATACTACATAGTAGTCTCATGGTTTCTATGAGCCTGTATATCGCAAGGATGGATGAAAAACATTATTAGCTGAGCGGTCAACAAAAACTATCATAAAAATAACCAATAAAGAAATGAAAACGGTTTTCCGGATAGGAATTGGATTCAGGATAGGGAATTGATGGGGTTGGCCTTAGGAGCAACCAATACAACTACTACTTAGACCCTTTACACATGATCTCCTTCCCTTCTACAAATGGTTATCGTGTTACAGAGGCACAGACATAGCTGTACAGCTACAGTAGTGGCATGTGCCTTTGTAACACCATCATCCATGATAGGAGAGGAGAATATTTGTGGAGATGTAAGGGGTAAAGATGAATCCCAAGAATGCATGTGAAAAGAAAATGAGCTAATAGATTTAAAAGCACCAGTAGTTAATGTCCCAACAATACCTGCAGAGTACCCCCTGAAAAGTGTCAGCAGCACCTTCAAAAATATTGCAACCACAGTGCCTCCATAAACAGCACCAGCAGAGTTTCCAGAAGAAACCATAATGCAATGGCACATCTATCACAATTCACAACACATCAGTTTGTCGTTTTCATATTAGGCCGTATCACCCACCAATTTGTGAAAGATTATACATGGTGTGGACAGATGATACCTATGTTTTGGGTTTTGTACATGATGGAAGGATAAGGGATCAGATAGGGACATTTTTTGGAAGGAATAGGGGGACCAATCCTTTAGTGATCCTGAGTGGGGTGAGATGATGCCTCAGAAGGAGCAGAGACCACGCTGGGAGCTACACATTTGGTGTGGGTATGGCAAACTGCATTATTTTAACAGGCAGGGATATCCCAGCATACTGCTGTTACATTACATCATCATATTAAATATCAGATATTTCTGCTAATAGTTTCCTATAATATTCCATGTAGAGGGGGACGACTGTATCATGATGAACTTTTTGAAGTAAATTTTCTTTGAGTTTGTGTTGGGAAATGGTACACTGAGTTAACAAAAAACGCACATTGTTTGACAAATTTGGAGCATCTTTAAGCCTAATAGTTTTGTCTACTATTGCTATTTAACTTTATCTATGTCACCCCCTAATGGAGTTATTTTGTAACTTTATAAAAAGCTGCAGTGGTAAATCAGATGTGAAACTAATTAACATATCTAACTATGGCCACTTTCCCATTCACTTTTTGTTGATAACCATCACACACTTCAGATATGAGAATTACAGATGCTAATGAGGCTGTAAAATGTGTGACTTGTGTACGCCAGAAAACTGGTGAACAGTCTTGATATAGTCCCTCAAAAATGTTTAGCTGATACCTAAAACTTATCATTTCCAGGAGAAAATAAAAACATTTGGAGCTACTGTACCCTTGAAGCTAATCACTTACCACTAGGGTCTTTTTCTTTGATTCAAAACCTTTTAGGCTATATTGACGATACGCGGCTTGAGTCCTAAGAATAATCAACTCTGGTGGGACTGAGAACCCCAGTCATACACCAGTAGCTCTGTCGCTTTGTCTTGAATGAGATGGAGCTGCAGTGCCATGGATAGCCACTACAAAATGTATGGCACTGTGCATGGTAAACAATGAAACAATCACTCTCTCCTGGACATCCCAGCCCATTCAAACAGCTAATCTGCGGGGATGCTGGAATTTGGTCCCTCAATAATCATGTAGATTATAAACTCTTGTGGGCAGGGTCTTCTTCTTCTCTGTACTTGTCTGTTACTACGTTCATTGTACTTGTGTTGTTTTAGATGTAAGTATACGCCCGAAAGTATTTTCTTTGCTTCCTAAGTAAAAAATGAAACAACTTGCCCCTATGTGTTTTTATGTGTATAGTCAGATTCTGCAGTCATGTAATCTCTTCTATCTAAACCTTTTCTGCTGTGTGTAGATTGGCAAGATGAGGAGAAGAGAGAGTGGAGTAACACACAGGAATTGTTCGTATTCTGTAACCATGGAGACACATAGGTCTGCATAGGAGCCGTGTACACAGAACATATATATTATATCAAAGTTGCTTCACTTTTAACTCTTTAGGAACCCAGCCAATTTTCCAATTTTCACCGTCAGGACCCAGCCAAATTTTGCAAATTTGACATTCTTCAATTTATGTGGTAATAACTTTGAAATATTTTTACTTAAATTTACTTATCCAGCTGACTGAAATTATTCTCTTATGACACATCATGTAAATGGTAAATTTGAGTTGATATGTTTTAACTTTATATATAAAAACAATTGAAAATTTACTGAAAATTTGGAAAAATTTGAATTTAATTTGAATTTCTATGCTTTTAAGACAGATAGTGATTTGCATATAATAGTTATTCATTAAGATTCACCATATGTTAATTTTATGTTGGCATTATTTTGTAAATGTAAGTTTTTTAGGAAATTACAAGGCTTAACATTTTCAAGAATAGTTCCAAAACCATCTTTTTAAAGGACCAATTCAGTTGTGAAATGACTTTGAGGAGCTTACATAATAGAAATGCAGAGAACCTATTCAAAATGCCACACATGTATAATACAAAAATACATCTTTATTGAGTGTTCACAATTAAACATACACTAATAATATCAAAGACAATGTTAAAAACATTACATGTAGGTGCTATGATAGATGATATGCCCCACCAGACTCCAAATTAACATATGGGATGTTGTTATATACCACTTGTGCAGTAATAGTTGTACTAGATAAAGAGGACTGGGCCCCTAAACGTATCCCTTATAGTGCATACCCAATTAGTTGATGTCAACCATGAGACTTGTATCGGAATGCTCCGTACTAAGATTGATGAATTAGTCCAGTCCAAGATGCATGATCCAATAATGAAATTGGGGGTCCTCCAATTTCATTATTGGATCATGCATCTTGGACTGGACTAATTCATCTATCTTAGTACGGAGCGCTCCGATACAAGTCTTTTTTGCATCAGGCTAAGAAAACAGCCAGACACATCGGGCAGCACAGTGGAGAACGCCGAAAGGAAGATCACAGGCATCCCAGTGCGCAATACAGAGTAAGGACGCAACTAGAGGTAAGACTCCTCTGTGCAGTGGCCTGACACGTTGGACGCAGTGGTCAGGATTGAAGGAGGATTGCCCGATGAACGCCGAGTCCAGGTAAACTACTGTACCTCTGCTCTGGGTGCATGATAGGGAGAGCCATATCTGTTACTCCACTGTTCTCTGCTGTCACCGAATTGGATATATGTTTGCTGCTATTGCACTAATGCACATGACTCATTTTTGAACTGCAATTGCGATATTGTGACTTGCGGACCGTCCCTTTACAATCACTAAAGGAAACCATCAGGTTATACACCTCTATGGTTCAATTAAAATTCAGTGGATACAATATGATTATATGAACTAAGTGCTTGGTTACACTAAGTTCCGGCTACACATAAATTGAAAGAGGCAGACATCGATGTCTATTTATTACTTATTAACCCTCTATGGCAAGGCATGCAATATGAACTATTGATTGATGGACTGATTTTTATTTTTATTTTATCTTATTTTAGTTTAGAGTATTCTGTGATTTATTGCTCTAATATTTTTAATATTTGATATATTAATAAATAGCTATTTTTTCTACTTGCGGCTGTATGAGATCCAGATATTGAGTGCCGATCATTATCATACTCGACTATATTTTTATTTATGTCTGGGTGAGACATACTTTATCTGAGCACCTACCACGAAAATTAAATAGTGATTCATCCATTCCTATACATGTATATACAGGGAGTGCAGAATTATTAGGCAAGTTGTATTTTTGAGGATTAATTTTATTATTGAACAACAACCATGTTCTCAATCAACCCAAAAAACTCATTAATATCAAAGCTGAATATTTTGGAAGTAGTTTTTAGTTTGTTTTTAGTTTTAGCTATTTTAGGGGGATATCTGTGTGTGCAGGTGACTATTACTGTGCATAATTATTAGGCAACTTAACAAAAAACAAATATATACCCATTTCAATTATTTATTTTTACCAGTGAAACCAATATAACATCTCAACATTCACAAATATACATTTCTGACATTCAAAAACAAATCAGTGACCAATATAGCCACCTTTCTTTGCAAGGACACTCAAAAGCCTGCCATCCATGGATTCTGTCAGTGTTTTGATCTGTTCACCAGCAACATTGCGTGCAGCAGCAACCACAGCCTCCCAGACACTGTTCAGAGAGGTGTACTGTTTTCCCTCCTTATAAATCTCACATTTGATGATGGACCACAGGTTCTCAATGGGGTTCAGATCAGGTGAACAAGGAGGCCATGTCATTAGATTTTCTTCTTTTATACCCTTTCTTGCCAGCCACGCTGTGGAGTACTTGGACGCGTGTGATGGAGCATTGTCCTGCATGAAAATCATGTTTTTCTTGAAGGATGCAGACTTCTTCCTGTACCACTGCTTGAAGAAGGTGTCTTCCAGAAACTGGCAGTAGGACTGGGAGTTGAGCTTGACTCAGTCGGACTGGAGCTCTCTGCCCTTTACCAATCCAGCCACGGGCCCATCCATCTGGCCCATCAAGACTCACTCTCATTTCATCAGTCCATAAAACCTTAGAAAAATCAGTCTTGAGATATTTCTTGGCCCAGTCTTGACGTTTCAGCTTGTTTGTCTTGTTCAGTGGTGGTCGTCTTTCAGCCTTTCTTACCTTGGCCATGTCTCTGAGTATTGCACACCTTGTGCTTTTGGGCACTCCAGTGATGTTGCAGCTCTGAAATATGGCCAAACTGGTGACAAGTGGCATCTTGGCAGCTGCACGCTGACTTTTCTCAGTTCATGGGCAGTTATTTTGCGCCTTGGTTTTTCCACACGCTTCTTGCGACCCTGTTGACTATTTTGAATGAAACGCTTGATTGTTTGATGATCACGCTTCAGAAGCTTTGCAATTTTAAGAGTGCTGCATCCCTCTGCAAGATATCTCACTATTTTTGACTTTTCTGAGCCTGTCAAGTCCTTCTTTTGACCCATTTTGCCAAAGGAAAGGAAGTTGCCTAATAATTATGCACACCTGATATAGGGTGCTGATGTCATTAGACCACACCCCTTCTCAATACAGAGATGCACATCACCTAATATGCTTAATTGGTAGTAGGCTTTCGAGCCTATACAGCTTGGAGTAAGACAACATGCATAATGAGGATGATGTGGTCAAAATACTCATTTGCCTAATAATTCTGCACTCCCTGTATTTATAGCATATCCAGCAGTGTACTGATATGTGAGGCACAAGCTATAATTTATACCTCATACCTCACATATCAGTACACTGCTGGCCAGGAACAGGTAGTAGGAGGGGCTATGAATGAGGCATGGGGGCCCAATTTAGATTCTTTCTATGCGGCCCAGTGACTTCAATGTACGCCCCTGGCCCCCCTACATAGTCACTATAGTGCTGTGTGTAGTGACAGTTGTGAATCTATTTGTCTGGCCTTGTTGTTTCAAAATCAGGAAAGACCAACTAAAGTGGCATCCAGTGTTGAGGTTGCCATAGATCAATCGTGTGTTCAGAGTGGTCTGTGGAAAAGTACTGACTGAGGTGTACCAGAAGGACTGCTGTCCAAGGTAGGAGGACCTAGAGGAACCCTGGCTGGCCAGTTGGGTTATGTACTTAGGACTCAGGGTGTAAAGTGTTCAGGGATGGATGTCTGGATATTGAAATGGGAACTGGAACTCTTTGTCATAGTAGGTTGTGTAATCGCCTTGACTTTGTTATTTTTCTGGCTTGAAGATCTGGCAGTAAAATAGCCAGTTCTGAGACTCTATTAAGGAGGGGGGGGAGGGGGGGCCACCCAAACACTGACTATACGAGAAGGTTAATATATTAAAGTGCCCCATAAACTAGACCTACCTGAGGAAGGAGGAGCTAGAGGATTCTACCAGAAGGATAAGGGATACGGGGGTCGCACTGCTACTCTCTGCTCACAGGTATAATATTTATAATTCAGTGTTCATCACTTGTGTAGATTATTTATATTTCTATAATACCGCTATACTTATTAGACACATGTCCTTAACTAATGTTTGCACTATATAAATGGCTATGTAATACTTATATATAGCGGCTAGTGATTTCTGTGATCAGATCATATGCGATTATTTAATTACCCCTGTAGAGAGGTTTTTCCTGCGTGTCTATTTGCACCACCGATCGTTTTTAACATTATTGTGAATGTCTTTAATCATGTTTGTTAAATTTTCAATAAAAATGTATTGATTTATTAATCTGGCATTTTTTCTATTTGGTGTTTGTATCTATGGGTTACCAGATTAAAGGACGCACACCCAGCGTCATATTTTAGTTATATACAGAAGGATAAGGTGTTAAAGTGCCATGTGAGCGAGACCTATCTGATGCAGGAGACACCTCAAAAGGGTGCTTGCCAGCAAGGAAACATGCGTTCAAGTTCTTAGGGTGTGAAGGTGCCTGAAAGCCAGACCTAGGGACTGTGGGATCACACTGAGAAGATTATGGGGAATCTGCTAGGTGGACTGGGCAGGAACCCGAAAGGGAAAGAAGTGAAGGTAGAGATGCAATTAATGGGACATGGCAAGTTGTTGAAAATGGCTGAAATGCCAAAAGATGGAAGTTTGGATGTTGAAGAAACTGGATCACACAGTTAAAGGGATACCCCATATTAAGATTGCCCTGAACTAAAAATTTCCTTGTGAGTGCTGTGCTAAAAACTTTGGATTAATGCCGTATGGGGATCTGTCTTCATACAACATTAAAGGGGTTATCCAACCCTTATAAAGCCCCTTAAAATTCCAGGGCCCGTCATACTGGTTATACTTACCTTGCTCCGCAGCACTCACATCGCTAATCCGAGGTTTTCAGTGCAGCTTTGCTCATCACTAGTAGTAAGTCATTAAGACTTGAAACAAATTGTCTTTATTTTGTTTAATACAGATTATACACAAGTAGAGTTGAGCGGACACCTGGAAGTTTGGGTTTGCCGGACCCGAACTTGACCCAAACTTGACCCCGAACCCCATTGAAGTCGATGGGAACTCGAACTTTGGGGCACTATAATGGCTCTAAAAAAGTCACGGAAAGGGCTAGATTGCTGCAAAAGGAAGCAAAATGGGGATAAGAACAGGACAATTGCCCTGCAAACAAATATGGATAGGGAAATTACTTAAAATAACATAAAATACATAAAAATTAAAAAATAATAATCTTGAACTAGGAGGAGGAGGAGGTCCATATGGAGTAAGAGGTTGAGGAGGCAGTGGAAGTGGTGGTGTAGGTGGAAGCGGTGGTGGAGAAGGTAGTCGCCAACACTGTTTTGTTTTTGGCTTTGTTTGCTTGTTTTTTTTTTTTACTTGGGTAGACCCCAAAACATTGGGATATATAGGGAAAAAAAACAAAGAGAAAGTGCGCTGGAGTATAAAAATGGCTGTGTGAGGCTGGTATACATGTCTATTCTGCACAAGGTACGTACGAGTCCTGTGGGATCCAGGCCTGGTTCATTTTAATGAACTTGAGCTTGTCCATATTGGCGGTGGACAGGCGGCTGCGCTTATCTGTGATAACGCCCCTTGCCGTGCTAAACACACGTTCAGACAATACACTGGCTGCAGGGCAGGCCAGCACCTCCAAGGCGTAAAGGGCAAGCTCAGGCCATGTGCCCAATTTGGGGACCAAGAAGTTGAATGGGGCAGACCCATCAGTCAGTACGTGTAGGCATGTGCACACATACTGTTCCACCATGTTGCTGAAATGCTGCCTCCTGCTAAGATGTTCCATATCAGCTGGTGGTGCTGGTTCTTGTGGCGTGCTGACAAAGCTTTTCCACATTTCGGCCATGCTAACCCTGCCTTCTGAGGTGCTGGCGGTGCCCCAGCTGCTTTGGGGACCGCTTCCTCCTCCTCTGCCTTTGCCTTGTGCTTCCACTGAGGCCCTGGTGTCAGGTGAGAATGCCATCAGCAGTGCGTCTACCAGTGTGCACTTGTAGTCGCACATCTTCCGATCACGCTCCAGTGAGGGAATTAAGGACGACACATTGTCCTTGTAACTGGGATCCAGCAGGGTGGCCACCCAGAAATCAGCACTGGTTAGAATGTGGGCAACACAACAGTTTCAGCACGGGAGTGGGATGGAGACAATGTGAAGGAACTGGCACAGATCGACCATGTCCTCCACCTGCAACAGGAGCACCACCAGCAGCACCATGACCAGGGCCACGTCCCTTATTTTACTCTCTCCTCATTCTTTGCGTTCACCCACCAAACTAACAGACGGATTTACAAAATTTATTTCCCAGTCAGGTATGCAAGGCAGGGGTACATTGAAAGAAAAAAGGGGTATAGATCACCCAACAATCTAAATGCCGCCGAATTTACTGAATATATTTCCCTGTCAGGTATGCAGTGCAGGGGTACTTTAAAAGAAAAAAGGGGTACAGATCACCCAGCAATCTAACCGCTGAATTTACAGAATATATTTCCCTGTCAGGTATGCAGTGCAGCAGGAACACACCCTCCAAGCAGTTGTGAATTACTTGCCTGAAAGCTGTGGAAATGTCCACCCACAATCTAAGAGCTGGATTTAGTGTAGGCCGCAAAGGTACTTTCTGGCAAAAAAAAAGAGGATTTTTTCACCCTAAATGTCCCAGTTGTATTTACTGATTATATTTTCCTATCAGAAATTCAGTACAGGCTGAAAAGGTACTTTCTAGCAAAAAAAAGGTGATATTTTCACCTACAATGTCACAGTTGTATTTACTGATTAAATTTCACAATCATAAATGCAGCATAGGCCGCAAAGGTACTTTATGGCAAAAAATATATAATTTCACCTGCAATGTCACAGTTGTACTTACTGATTATTCTTACTGATCATTCTGGCAAAAAAAAGATGATTTTTTCACCCACAATGAAACAGGTGGATTTACTAAATTTCTTTCTCTATCACAAATGCACTGCAGACCGCAAAGGTACTTTATGGTAAAAAAAAAAAAAAAGGTGATCTTTTCACCCACAATATCCCAGTTGTATTTACTGATTATATTTCACTATCAGAAATGCAGAACAAGCCACAAAGGTACTTTGTGGCAAAAAAAAAAGGTGATTTTTTCACTCACAATGAAACAGATAGAGAGGCTGATTTTCTTTCACTATCACAAATGCAGCACAGTCCACAAACGTCACCCCAGAACCTAACAGATAGATTTACTGAATTGGTTACACTATATAGCACCCGGTGATGCATGTTCGTCTCAGACGTAGACAGGGAAAGCATCGGGTAGGAAGGGAAAGACAGAGCAGGGAGCGAATTTCAGCGATTTTAGTTAGATAAAGCTTTTCAAAGAGTCAAAAGTCCTTTTAAGGACTACTGTGTTTTAGATCAACAATATATTTAACAGCAGTGTCAGGGACATCCGTGCTAAGGAAGGGACAGATAGTGAAGGGAGAGAAATTTGCTGTTTTTACTACCAAAAGCTTTTCAAAGACCCCACAATGCCTTTTAATGACTACTGTGTGTGTTTCACAGCAGCAAGATATTTTTATTTTGTACCTATTAGTGACATATTGTGTACATCATGTCTTTAATAATGTGGCTCACATCTAGTGAACTTAGTGTGTGGCTTTGTGTAAAAAATACAGTACTATATCAGCAAATTCCATGAATCTGGGTCTAATAGTATCCATATTCTGTGGATTGGTGACATATACTGTCCGGCATCCCCAAACAATTTCTGTATTTCACATTACATTAATCTGGGCATAATATACTGTCCATATTCTGGGGGTTTATGTGACAGATAGTATCCGGCATCTGAAAACAGTTTCTGTATTTAAAATTACCTTAACCTGGGCATAATATAGTGTCTAGGGTTGAGCGAACCCGAACTGTAAAGTTCGGGTTCGTACCGAACATTAAGGTTTTTCAAACCTAGACCCGAACCAGAACCCGAACATTTCCGTAAAAGTTTGAGTTCGGGTTCGTTGTTCGGCGATTTCTTCCAACTTTTTGAAAGGATGCAGGGTGCCACAGAGCACTTTTGCATACACCGCTGAAAAACCTATTTTAAAATTTTGTGGTGACATAGTGCATCTCTGTAGTTGGTGGAATAAACCCATACTGTCGTACCACAGATTACGTTTGCACACAACACTGAAAAACCTGTTTTATAATTTTTGGGGTGACATACAGGATTTCTGTAGTTGGGTTAATAAACTTGTACTGTTGTGCCACAGAGCACGTTTGCATACAACGCTGAAAAACCTATTTTTAAATTTAGCAGTAACATACAGCATTTGTGTATTTGGGGGAAATAAACCACTTATTGTTGTTCCACAGAGCAGTTTGGCATACAATGCACAAAAACGTATTTTAAAATTTAGCAGTGACATATAGCATTTGTGTATTTGGGGTAAATAAACCCGAATTGTTGTTCCACAGAGCACCTTTGCATAGAACGCTGAAAAACCTATTTTAAAATTTAGCAGTAACATACTGCGTTCCTGTATTTGAGGGAAATAAACTCTTATTGTTGTTCCACAGAGCAGTTTGGCATACAATGCACAAAACGTATTTTAAAATTTAGCAGTGACATACAGCATTTGTGTATTTGGGGTAAATAAACCCGTCTTGTTGTTCCACAGAGCACTTTTGCATAGAACGCTCATAAACCTATTTTAAAATTTAGCAGTGACATACTGCATTCCTGTATTTGGGGGAAATAAACCCGTATTGTTCTTCCACAGAGCAGTTTGGCATACAACGCACAAAAACCTATTTTAAAATTTAGCAGTGACATACTGCATTTCTGTAGTTTGTTGCAATAAACACTGATTTTGTCCTAAATAGCAAATCTGAGACCTACCCTGTATTTCAGTCATTTTAAGTAACCTTTTGAACTCTGCATTTACATAGTTGGTTGCAAACACACAGGTTTTGTGGTAGATAGCACATTAGTGGTGTACGCTGCATTTCTGACAGTCAAATTAAACCGTTAACTTCTGCTTTTACATTGTTGGTTTGAAAAATAAAATTTTGGGTGATTGATAGTGAAGTAATTGTATTGAATAGCTCAGTTACACTGTTTTGTGACCTAAAGAAATGTATTCTGTTTATGACATGGGCACTGCCTTACTGTTAGTAAACTTAATTGTTGACTATTGGCAGTTAAATTGACACCGGAGATAAACCATCTGTTAGTTTAGTGGGTGAACGCAAAAAATTAGTAGCACATCAAATAAGGGACGTGGGCATGTCATGGTGGTGTTGGTGGAGCTCCAGTTGCTGGGAGAGGACGTGGCCATTCAGCGCCAACTACAGGACCAAGTGAAACACCTTCCTCAGGTGTGAGTAGGCGACAGAACCTGTAGCGTTATTTGGTAGGCCCGAATGCCGCTCTACGAATGGTGAGGCCAGAACAAGTACAGGCGCTAGTGGATTGGGTGGCTGACAGTGCCTCCAGTACCTTAACATTGACTCCCACTGCTGAAAGCTCAGAGTTTGCACCTGCAGCCCATGCCCATCAGTCTTTCACCTCACCCCCTTGCAAAACAACCAAGCAATCTGAGCCCCAAGTCATGCAGTAGTCTCTTATGCTTTTTGATGACTCTGCTGGCAGGGTTTCCCAGGATCATAACTAAAGCCCTGCCCCAGAAGTGGAAGAGATTTAGTTCACAGATGCCCAACCACTTAAGTTTGAGGATGAGGACATGGGAAGACCACTGCAGCACGTCCCTGAAACACAGGTGCAAACTGCTGTGGCTTTCTGCGGTGTGCAGACCGACAAAGAAGGCAGGGGTGAAGACTAGTGATGAGCAGCAGAGGCAATATTTGAATTCGTGATATTTTGCAAATATTTTGGCGAATATTCGCCATATATTCGAAAATTCGCAAATTCGTAATCTCCAGTCATTATTTTCTCGATTGTGAAAATTCGCATATAAAAATTTTCATACATTTAGCATAAAAATTTGCATAAACTGGTATTTAAAAGGTATCTATTAAATACCAGTTTTTGCGAATTTTTATGCTAATTTTATGTACATTTTATGCGAATTTTAAAATGCGAATTTTCGCAATAGTGACATTATTTTCTTGATTGTCAAAATTTGCATATAAATAATTCACATAAAAATTTGCAAAAAATTCACATAAACTGGAATTAAAAGAAACGAATATTCTGGATTGCGTATATATTTCACGATATTCTAAATATTCGCAAATTCTCGCAGTGCCGATATTCGCGATTAAAATTCGCAATTCAAAAATTCGTGATCAACACTAGTGAAGACTGGGTGGAAGATGATGTTGAGAATGATGAGGTCCTACAAACCAAAATATACCACTTAAATCCATGTTATTCATGGGTGGTGGAAAAATCATATTTTTTAAGGCCAGGAATTACCTTTGCGGCCTGCGCTGCACATGTGCCGGGGACAATAATATACTTAATCCGTCTGGGAGTTCAGGGGTTGACATATTCTAATTTTTTGCTGTCAAGTAACCCTGCACTGCATAGGTGACAGGGACCAAAAATTTGAAAAATCTTTTAAATTGTCGGGTGAAATATTACCATTTTTGCCGGGTACAAAACCCTGCTCTGCATAGGTGACAGTGACCAGAAATGCGGAAAATCTTCTTTTAAATTGTTGGGTGAAATATTACCATTTTTGCTGGGTTCAAACCCTTGCTCTGCATAGGTGACAGGGACCGAAAATTTGAAAAATCTTTTAAATTGTTGCGTGAAATATTACCATTTTTGCCGGGTACAAAACCCTGCTCTGCATAGGTGACAGAGACTGAAAATTTGAAAAATCTTCGTTTAAATTGTTGGGTGCAATATTAACATTTTTGCCGTGAATTAGCTCCTTCTGCCTGGGTGCCAGGGGCCTACATTTCTAAAAATCGTCTTTTCCATTGGTGGTGATAAAAACCCCATTTTGCCATGAATAAACCCCTGCTCTGCATAGGTGACAGGGACCAAAATTTAAAAAAATCGCCTGTTCCATTGGTGGGTGACATTACCCCGTTTTGCCATGAATTAACCCCTCCTCTGCCTGGGTGCCAGGGGCCTACATTTCTAAAAATCGCCTGTTCTATTGGTGGGTGACATGAACCCCGTTTTGCCATGAATAAACCCTTGCTCTGCATAGGTGACAGGGACCTAAATTTCTAAAAATCGCCTGTTCCATTGGTGGGTGACATTAACCCCGTTTTGCCATGAATTAACTCCTCCTTTGCCTGGGTGCCAGGGGCCTACATTTTTAAAAATCGTCTGTTCCATTGGTGGATGACATCAACCCGGTTTTGCCGTTGAAAACCCCCTGCTCTGTCTGGTTGCCAGGGGCCTACATTTTAAAAATCGTCTGTTCCATTGGTGGGTGACAAGAACCCTGTTTTTGCTGTTAATTAACCCCTCCTGCCTGGGTGCCAGGGGCCTACATTTTAAAAAGTCTTCTGTTCCATTGGTGGGTGATATGACCCCCGTTTTGCAGCTGAAAAAACCCTGCTGTGCATTGCTGACAGGGAACCAAATTTGGTAAAAACGTCTGGTAATGATCGAAAGATGTGTGACTACAAACGCACTGCTGATGGCATTCCCACCTGACGCCTCCTCAACCTCCTACTCCACATCCATTTCCTCCTCCTAGATCAAGATTTTGATTTTAAATTTTTATTTATTTTATGTTAAGTCATTTCCCTATCCACATTTGTTTGCAGGGCACTTACCCACATTTTTCTGCCTGTTGCAACCCTCTAGCCCTTTCCAGGACTTTTTTACAGCCATTTTAGTGCCCAAAAGTTCGGGTCCCCATTGATTCAATGGGGTTCTGGTCAAGTTCGGGTTAAGTTCGGATCCCAAACCCAAACTTTTTTGTGAAGTTCGGCCGAACCTGTTGAACCCGAACTTCCAGGTGTTCGCTCAACTCTAATAGTGTCTATTTTGTGGGTTTATGTGACATATACCGTCTAGCATACGAAAAAAGTGTCTGATGGGCAATCTAAATAATCTGGGCTAATCTAGTGTTCACAGCGTGTGCCTCTCTCTCTGTGTCAAATACTGTATAACTGTTGAAAACAGTGTATTTTGGGGAAATGTACATTATTTGTGCAACATTTAGTTTCCACAGCATGTGCCTCTCTGTGTCAAATACTGTACCACAGGTGAAACCAGTATATTTTGGGGAAATGTACATTATTTGTGAAACATTTAGTGTCTACAGCGTGTGCCTCTCTGTGTCAAATACTGTACCACAGGTGAAACCAGTATATTTTGGGGAAATGTACATTATTTGTGCAACATTTAGTGTCCACAGCGTGTGCCTCTCTGTGTCAAATACTGTACCACAGGTGAAAACATTGTATTTTGGGGAAATGTACATTATTTGTGCAACATTTAGTATGCACAGCGTGTGCCTCTCTGTGTCAAATACTGTACCACAGGTGAAACCAGTGTATTTTGTGGAAATGTACATTATTTGTGCAACATGTAGTGTGTGTGTGCATTTCGTACATATCACTGACATATACTGTACTTTATCCGAAGACGGTGTATGCTACTCTGTGACATTATCAGGACTAGATCTCCTGTGTAAAGTGTGCGCATCCCAAATACCTGTTTTATTTATTGGCGCATACACTTACAAATCCTATGCTACTGTACGTGTGACATACTTTTAAGCATATATAACATTTAATATTAAGAATGTGCCCAGTAAGGGACGTTCGAGTGGCCGTGATACTGATGGTGCACGCAGAGGCCGTGACCCTGGGCGCAATGAAACTGAGTAAAAGAATGTAGCTGAGGGCCTACAGGTGTACTAACCCTCTAAAACAGTGAGGTCGATGGCGAACCTTTTAGAGACTTTGTGCCGAAACTGCAACCCAAAACCCACTTATTTAATCGCAAAGTGCCCACATAGTCATTTACCCTAAATACTACAGTCCAATATATATATATATATATATAGTATATCTTCCATGTTCCTTATCATTTAACTATAGCTGTAGAGTGCCAGTTCATGCCACGTGTCCTATTTGGACACCTAGTAGTTGTAAGGCACAGAGGGATCACTGAGGACGCTGATATGGTCTGCTATGTACTCCTTCACCATCTTCCACATTTTTTTCCATCCTTGTGACACTAAGCCGTGCATCAAGGTGAGGGTGCTGGCAGGGTGTCATGATACTGTCCCAGGCCTTGGAGAGTGTTGTCCTGCCTCTGTTGAAACTGGAGTGTGTTCCCCTCATCTTCCCTCCTGGGGTGCCCAAGGAACTACGTACTCTGTCGCTAGCGTTGTCAGTTGGAAATTTATTGAGCAATTTTTAAAGAAAGACCTTCTGGTATTGCACCATTTTGCTAGTCCTCTCCACCAAAGTAATTAGAGAGAAGAAGTTCTCTTTGTAGCAGGAGTCGAGAAGGGTGAACTGAACAACCAGTAATCGCTGTTGTACAAAATGCATAGAATACGAGGGTCACAGGAAAGACAGCATAACATAAAGTCAGCCATGTGTGTCAGAGTCCTAACAGACAAGACTTTGCTGTCCTCATCAGGAGAATGACTCTCAATCTCCTTATCCTCTTCCTCCTCTCCTGCCCATCTATGCTGAACAGATGGAATAAACCTGCTATGCTTACTACCCTCTGTAGCGGAGGCAACCATCTCTTGCTCCTCCTCATCATTCATCATCCACTTCACACTGATAAGACAAAGTGAGGGTGGTCTGGCTATCACCCTGTGTAATGTCTTTCCCCTAGTTCCACCTCTTCCACATGTAAAGCGTCCACCTTCATTGTTAGCAGCTAGCGTTTCAGTAGACACAGAAGTGGGATGGTTAGGCTGATAATAGCGGCATCGCCACTAGTTGCGTAAAACCTCACAGAGATCAGACATACTAGACAATGTTGCAGCTGGTATTCCACTTCTGTCTTCTGCTGCTCACAAAGCATAGCCAACAGGTGTAATGTGGAATTCCAGCGCGTGCTCATGTCGCACAACAGTTTGTTAGCTGGAAAATACAAGCACTGCAGCAGCATTGCCAGACCGTCGGCAGGTTTAGATGACTTTCTGAAATGGGTACACACATGGTGCACCTTCACCAGTAGCTCAGGTAAATTGGGGAAGGTTTGGAGAAAGTTAAGAACACATGGGCTAGGCATGATATGGCCAGATCCCGGACATTAAGGGAGGGATCCACATGGCCATATCAGCATTTGTCCCATTTAAAAGTTTGCCTTCTTCACTGGGCAGAGGTTGTTTTCTGCACAGTGATTAAAATTATATTATTAGGACAGGTTTTTGAGGGACAATTTCTCGACGTTTTGCTGTGGTCACTGGGCCATGCTTGCCTGAGGGCTGGCCCTGTTATGTTCCAGTGTTTGAGTTGTTATTGTTATGCTTTGAGTTTTAGTTTATGACTAAGCTGTAAAATATGTTATGGTTACTTGGTTATTTATAAGTTCTTATACAGGCCATGCCATTAGTTTACCTCCACTCTTGTGTGTTATGTTTTTATATATATATATATATATATATATATATATATATATTAGCGAGTGAGCCAACAAGTTATGGCCATTATCCGACACAACCAACCTGGTCCCTTATACCCTGCCACAGCTCTGCTTGTCACCCAAGCAAATGAGTTTCCGCATAGCTTGTTGCATAGCTTGTTGCAGCTATGCAACAAGCTATGCTGAAACCCATTTGCTTGTTGCAGATTCCCCTTCCCCAGTGCCATTCTACACTGGTTCTAGCTACTGACTGATGGTTGACTGCTGCTGCAAGATGAGAATTCTGAGTTTGCCGTGGAGGAGGAGTGATGGAAGTAGGACCCGCAATCCTTGGCGTCGGTAGCACCTGTGCCATCCCAGGGTATGACTCGCTACCGGCCTCCACAAGGTTCACCAAGTGTGCCGCCATGGAAATGTATCGTCCCTGGCCAAAAGCACTTGTCCATGTGTCTGTCGTTAAGTGGACCTTCACAATAACTGCGTTGGTCAGGGCACAGGTGAGGCAATGTGATGAAATTGCCGGTGTAATGCGGGGACGGCACACAGAGAAAAATAGTGATGTCTGGAGATGAAGTAATGAAGGACGGCCACTGCCATGAGGCTGAGGAAAGCCTCAGTGTCCACAGGGCTAAATGGCAACATTTCCAGGCCCAGAAATTTTGAAAAGTGCGCATTTAGTGCTATGGTCAAAGGCCTGGGGTAAGGACATCTGTACACTGTGCTTGGACACAGAAGTGGGTGTGCTAGATGATGGTGCTTGCGAAGGCCCAGCTGCAGGGCAGGAGTCATCCAGGCCTGCGTCTAGGTCAGAGGATTGGCCAGTCCAGAACGTAACACAGGGGAGGAAGAGAAGGCAGTGGTGTGACCCACAGACACTGATTGTGGACACAGGGGTTCGGGCCACCTGTTAAAATTTCAATAAAATATTTTCATAGAACGGTGCTGACCGCCATTCCCTGCGCTAACTCTGCAATGTAACATTACCGCAATCAAAAAATATTGTTAAAATTTCTATAATATTTTATCGTGGCCAGTGTTTTTGATAATATCTCTACAATGTCCTTGCACTGGCAGCCAGGGATGATGAAACTCCTTAGCACGGAGGATTCTTGTTGGTTATCAGAATAAACCACCCAAATGGTCTCGATCCACCCGCTCACAACGGCCATGCTACAATACCCACAGAATTGAGAAAGAGGTATCAATCTGTCAATCCTTTCAGTGTCCGGGCCAGGTGAGGTTTCCCATGTGGAATAAAATTAAGCTGCAGGCTCCACTCCTGGTGGTGCCCTTCCGTCAATTAGTTTAAGTTTTAGTTTAAGTTTCAGCTTTACAACCATACTCCCCTCGGAACCCAAAGACTTTGGTTTCCAGGAAAATGCTTGACGCGTAATGGGAATAAAGCCGCAGGATCGTGTGTCGGATCATTTTCAAACCAGGCTAGAAATTTCATCTTAGATCAATGAAAACATTCTTGGCAAATGCTTTCAGCGTGGTTCTTCTGGCGCCAGTCAAATAGCAAGGCAATACAGATGCCTCCGGCCGTCCATCTTAATCATGGCCCCGATTCTAAAAAACTTTTGGCAGCACTTGCACTTAACATACAAATATATATATATATACGCACTGCAGTGTTGCAGTGATTTCTGTTGAAAGCGTATAGGGGCATATTTCATTCAAAAAAGAAAAATACATACGCACTGCACTGTTGCAGTTATTTCTGATGAAACCTTATAGGGTCGTATTTCAGTACTACAAGAAAAATATATGCACTTCACTCTTTCATTGTTTTCTGGTTAAGGCGTATAATGGCCTTTTTCCGTCCAACAAGAAATATATTTTCTCGGGTCAATTGTGCAGTTATTTCTGGTGAAAGGGTATAGGGGCCTATTACAGTAAAAAAAGAAAAATATATGTACGCACTGCAGTGTTTTCTGTCGAAGGCGTATAGGGGCGTATTTCATTAAAAAAAGAAAAAATATATGCACTGCTCTGTTGCAGTTATTTCTGGTGAAAGCGTATAGGGTTGTATTTCAATACCACAAGAAAAATATATACGCACTTCACTCTTTAATTGTTTTCTGGTTAAAGTGTATAGTGACCTTTTTCAGTCCAACAAGAAAAAAATATTCTCGGGTCACTTGTGCAGTTATTTCTGGTGAAAGGGTATAGGGGCCTATTACAGTAAAAAAAGAAAAATATATATATGCACTGCAGTGTTGCAGTGATTTCTGTTGAAAGCGTATAGGCTCATATTTTAGTGCAACAAGAAAACTATATTCTCTTCCGATTCCGGCGCTGGTATGTGAGGACGCGGCAAGCTCGGCTCCTCACCACAAGGCACAGCTGACCTGCTATACTTCTCCCTCCTGTGCTTGCAGGAGACCTGAAACCCACCTACCGATTTTAACAGGTGCATGGAGCGATATTTGCGCCGAAGCGGGCACAAAACTGAACCCTCCAGCCCCGAGATACCAGACGTCAGCAACACACCTAACAAGATGGCGCCGACTCCCTCACTTGTGGCGCAGCACGGTGATAGAAGCGGAGGCCAGAAAGAGCGCAGAGGATGCACCGATAAATACCCAAGCTGATATGTTTGATTCTGAGGAGGGCCTGGTTGATATCAAACTACTGGCGATTGAAGTGGCTAAACACTGGCTCCAGATCTTATAGCCTCCTTGTCCTCCACTATACAATCGGCGCTGAACAAGCTGCAGGAGGAGGTGGCACTCCATGATCACAGGTTCGAGGAGATTGAGCAGAGGGTGGCGTGTGTGCAGGAAGATGCGGCAGATACGACTGCCCGACATAAAGAACTGACTCAGCTAGTAACCCACCTGAATGAAAAGGTAGAGGACCTTGAAAATAGGTCCAGGAGAAGCAACTTGAGGCTGTTGGGGATACCTGAATCGGTGCCCCCTTAGGATCTCCGCTGTCTGTTTGAGGTGGACTAGCCCCAAGCACTGGGCCTAGCAGGAAGGCGAAAAGTGGAGAGAGCGCACCGAGTGGGGCCTTTAAGAGATTCTTGCGACCACGCCAGGTCATATGCAAGTATTTAGACTTCTCCGATAAAGAGGACATTTTGAGGGCCTACAGAATGAGGCGGGAACCACTTCGGGTCCGAGGTCATAAGGCGCTAGTGTTCGCGGATTATTCAGCAGAAACCACGCGGAAACGCAGAGCCTTCAGTGCAATATGCTCGGAGCTGTACAACAGGGGGGTCAGATTTCAGCTAATGTACCCCACCACCCTCAAAATAAAATAACCGGATGGCAAGATTCACCAATACACAGACCCCAAAGAGGCTGAAGTCTACATACATCGTTCTGAGGAAGGGCCGCCATCTTCACGTAAAGCGAGACATAAGACCCCAGAAGAACTGGCGGATCATCAACGGTCGAGTCGTGCCCCAAACGCTCTTGTTCCCGCTGCTACAGGTCCTCTTAAGGAACAGAGGTCTCGGAACAGACAACACTCTGGGAATCCTTGAGTAGAATAGTTCTTCCAATGGTTCATTTGAAGAGGCACATGGAGTTTCACTGAATCTGCGGTTTTACTTGTGGTGAGATAATGCCATGTATACCAGAAAAAAGGAAAGTCACACTACTAGAAAGTTATGATATTGTATGTGTTATCACTGCTGTTTTTTTAAGTTACCGTTCAGTTACCACTGTTATTGCTTGTATGCGGGATAATCATGGTACCTCCTAGGTGTCAACTTATGCTTTATGCTATACAGCCAGGGGGGATGCTCTGCTAGGAAGCAGACCCTTGGTGGGAGATGGTTTTTATTCCTCCCCCTCGATACTGGTCAGGATATTAGGAACACTGGGTCCTCCTGTAGTGGCGCACTATGAAAATTGTTTCATGGAATGTAAAAAGACTACGTTCTCCTAACAAGAGAATGAAGGTCCTGTGACAGCTCAAAAGGTTGAGAGCAGATGTGGCGCTACTGCAGGAAACCCATCTCACAAAAGGAGATTTTCATCATATGGAGAAACTATGGGTTAGAAATGTATACGGATCAGAGGCGGTGGGGAAGAAACGGGAGTACTGACTCTGGTGGGACGTAATCTTCCTCATGTGCTCCACACATCTGTCGCCGACAAGGAGGGTAGGATATTACATACTCACATATCGGGTCCGTTTGGGGACCACAGTATATACAATGTGTATGCACCTAACCAAGATCAAAAGGAGTTCTTAGATGGGGTGTGTAGCAGGCTACTTAGTGACCCTCACCCGCATAAGATAGTTGGGGAAGACTTCAATTTGGTAATGAATGTTTCTGAGGACAGAAGGAATTATGGCACTAAAAAGCAAATGTGGACTCTCCTCAAATTTGTAGACTCCTGTGGTCTCGCAGATAGCTGGAGACTCCAACATCCACAAGATAGGGAATACACACATTACTCTCATGTACATGATGGTTGGTCGAGAATAGATTATATATTTCTGTCCACTGCTGTTCTTAGGAGGGTTACCAGTGTAGACATTGAAGACATGGTGATATCCAACCATGCCCTGATGCTCCTGGATCTGTCGGATCAATACGCTAAGAGGCAGGAGTTTATTTAGAGATTTCCGAATTTCTTTTGGTCTGACGACAACTTTCAGAAGCTATTACAGGGCTGGTGGATGGAGTACTTTCAGGATAACCAGGGGCACCTTCATTTGCCGTTAATTGTTTTTGGAAACTGGTAAAGCAGTCTTGAGGGGACCTCTGATAGCATATATGTCCTCCATAAGGAAAATAACGTGGACTCGTTTTCAGGCAACTAGTGAATCATTAAGGCAAACATATAGGGAATACACCTTAGATAGGACCCCTGAGAAAAAAGAGAGATGGATTAAGGCCCAGAGGGAGTTCGAAGAGTGGGCGGATAAACAAGAAAGTTTAAAAAAAGTTAGATATTGACCTACATAGATTCGGGTAAAAATGCCTCATTTTTACAAAGCCTTGAGTCAACAAATAGCACCAACATTAACAATGGTATATTCATCCCTGCTAGGAGGGCAAGATATACCAGATTATATGAACACAGCATTGATAACTCTTATACACAAAACGGGCAAGGATCCCGAGGATCCTTCATCATACAGACCCACCTCTCCCCCAACAGACCCCAACAGCACATTTACATACAGTCCTTCAGACTTTGTCGCACTTTGGTTCATTCTCTGGTCTACAAGTCAAACAGCACCAAAAGTGAGATTCTACTTCTGAATGGTCAACTGGATGGGAACACAGGGGGAATGATAGCAGGTATACCGATAGCACGGACATTTATTACATACCTGGGCATTAAAATAGGCAGGAATATGGAATCTATTTATTGATTAAATTATACTCCCCTGATAGTTAAAATCATTAGGGATTTGCAACATTGGCACAACCTCCCTCTGTCGTTGCTAGGTCACAATCATTTGTTGAAAATGATGTCAGTGTCCAAGCTCATATATCCTTTACAAACGATACCTTTACTCTTAAAACATGATGACATCAATAAATTAAGGAGAGCTTTTTCTACATTCCTATGGCAAGGTAAACGTCCAAGGATAGGAATGCAGAAGTTGACGGTTCTCATAGAACTGGGGGCATTGCCTTCCCTAATATACGACGATATAACCTTGCGTGCATGGCCAGACATATAGCAGACTGGATTAATGGCACTAGCTATTTCTCAGCTCTGTCTTTGAAAAGAGCATTTTGTGCTCCATGGTCTATTGTAGCTCTGTTGCGTGCAAGGTTGTCTCGCATTCCATCACACATAACGGCTTCCATAATCTTTAAAGATACTATAGCTCCATGGCGAATCCTGCGTAGGAGGTTTTGGTTGTCCTTTAGGATCTCTAAACACCTTCCTTTGTCGGATAACCCGGAATTCCCTTTAGGGCAGATGAATAGTCTCTTTAGGGAGTGGAAAAGCAAAGGGATAATACAGGTCAAACATTTGCTACACGCTTTTGAACCCCGCTGGTTAACAATGGGAGAACGGATTAAAAAATACTCTCTGAGAGAGTTCCAGACGATTCAGTACGAGCAGGTGAAGGCAGCCATTCATAATAACCTAATTTTGGTACATAAAGAAATTGGGAGGAATGTTCTGGACAAACTTTTAGGCTTGGATAGGGAGAAATCGTCACTGTCCCATCTTTATTATAATTTGCCGAAGGAGGACTCCAAATACAATAATGTAGGGGATTTTAGCCAATAGGAGCAACACATGAGTGGGGAAAATATTTCTCAAGCCATTCTGAAAGGAATACGAAAACATATCATTAACGAGGCGTGGAAAGATACACAACTAAGGATCATGCATAGACCCATCTATGGCTTCAATATACCCCCTCATCCACTCAGGCTGGACCGTATTACACACTGCCCTAAATGTGGCCTTGGAAGCACGGACCTTTTTCATGGTCTCTGGTCCTGCCCAAAAAGTGATCAGCTCTGGTCTAGGGTGGGTGATATGGTATATGCTATTTGGGGGAGGAGATATACATTAAATCCCCTACTATACTTGTTTCACTCTGAGGAGGGGAGCGAGGACGGAAAATGTCCCCCACAACTGTATGGTCACTAAACGTCTTATTATAAAATCTTGGTTGCAAACGGACCCACCGTCGATAGAGGGAGTCAAATCACAGCTCAAGAATCTATTTCATCTAGAAAGATTAGCTATTTTTCCTGCAAAAGATAAGCATACATGTAAATTATTCCAGAAATGGAAATGCTTTATTGTAAAGTTTATGTCTGATGAAGAAATTCGCACCATAGTTCAGCCATTTACATTAACGGATTGGTACCTTACAGAACAGATGAAAGGGACCTTGGGGAGGCTGAGATTGTCAGGTGCCCATCTGTCTTGAGTTGAGTGCTGTATATGAGGCTGCTAATGTGTTTTCCTTTTCAAGGCCGCAATAACCTTGCTCTTTCTTTTCACTGGCTGTCGCATGGACACTTCAAGATTTGAATTGACCTTAGGATGGACTTAATGGTGTCCCGCTGTTTTTGTTCTCATGTATTGTCTGTGTTTTAGAACATGGGGGCCTGCGCGCCCCAATCGAAAATTCATATGTCGATATATACTCTGCACATGTATTGCCTTGTTGAGGGCATGTAGCCCATTTGTTGTTGTCCTTGCAAGTATCAAAATAAATAAATATATGATAAAAAAAATCTATATTCTCAGTGCCTTTCCTCAGTTAATTGTGGTGAAAGCGCTTAGTGGCCTATTTCAGTAAAAAAAGAAAAATCTATCCTTAGCTTTTAGGGGTATTTTAATTTGTTTAGTTCAGCTACAAGTATGTCAGGCAGAGAAGTACCAGGCCATGCACAGAGGGGTGGCAGAGGCCGGAATGAGTAAGGGGTCCTGGCAGCAGTAGTCGCAGCGAGAGGCCTGAGCTCCTGGCATCATCTACAGGTCGTGTCTTGACCAGCAACCCAGTGGTTCTTGATTGGTTAACTTGGTCATCCACGTCATCCGAAGTGACATCAGACACACCCAGCCAACAGTCGGTGGGTTCGTCAGAAACAACCCTTAGTTGGCATGGCCTGGGAGCAGGCCCTGTGCCCTCACCTGTCCTCAACCTGCCTCTGTCCTTTTCTGTTCCCTCACTGCGAGAAGTACTACATACAGTGGGCTCAGTTTCACTTTTCAGCGAGGAAGAGCTACTAGAAGACAGTCAGCAGCTACGGAGGCACCTGTCGTAAGCACCTCCCACGTGGGTTCGACTAAGGACACGCCGCCCTTGACCTGGTTCCACCATTGAAGAGATCTTCTGGTTTTGGAAAAGTGTATGGGGTGTGTCTAATTCTGACAAAGTCCTGTTCCAGACCTCTAATATTTCCACCTGGAGGGCACTATGGAAGATTATATTGTCAGGGCCCACTCAACAGTATCACACACCAACCGTATATACAGTGACAGGATCATACAGCAACAGTATCATACAGCAACAGTATATACAGTGACATGACAGAGTATATACATTTAGGAAACAGAGAGAGCGGCTGCCGGGCCACATCTAAGAGAGATCTTGACTAGCCACAGGAGTGGGGTCGGGGGTGGCCAAGAAGTTGCTGAGGGAGCCCCGTTCAAAAATTTGCTGTGGGGCCCAGTCATTTCTAGTTACGTCACTATATATTGTATATATATATATACACATACTACTAATGACAACATCTGCAAGTACTTTGTATGGTGGGGGGGGCCAGATTCTGTGTTTTGCTATGGCGCCCCATGATTTCTATGTACGCCCCTGATTGCAATTATTTTTTCATAGCATCTGTCAGCAGCACAATAATTGGTTAACAATCCCCTCTGTGAGCCAGCGGGACCTGTGGAATTTTTAATCATTAAGTCTACAGCACCCTGAGTTTTTTTCATCCTGTGAGCAGGACAAGTGTGTTTACCTTCCTCCTTAGTGAAAATCTCTCTCAACTGTCTAATCGCCTGCCATGTCAGAGGGCATGTTGGAGCGCCCTTCATTCTGTGAAGGCAGAGGTATATCCTTTTATCTGTGGTGCCCGCTGCTTGCTGTAGGTAAGCCCTGGGTCCGAGGTCTGAGTGAACTCAAACCCAGGATAACTGGGGGAGGGGGGCATTTAAGCAGAGCAGTATCATTCAGCAGGTTTCTTGAGCACCTGTTCTGCCAGATTTCTATACCATGGCAAACCTCTATACCGTAAGTGACGCAGCCGAACCGGAAGTGACGTGGTCGCACATGAATCAGCTGGAAAAGGGTGTGTGCATTGCTGTGCAGGCACACATCCACTGGATTAGCAAAAAATCATTGCAGCACCGCAGGAGAAGGACTTGCATACAGAATGCGGACCCATTGAAATGAATGGTTCCGCATACGGTCCTCAAAAAAAACAGTACGGACACAGAAAGAGAAAACGTTTGTGTGAAAGAGGCCTAAGGTTTAAGGATGAGACAAATTAATCAAAAAACATGCCAACACCGATTTAAGCAAAACTGACTTCAAATCTTCCTCTTATAATCAATTCCTCCACAGTTGTTTGAATGAAAAAATATGTTTCCATATCTCCCACCTATTTACTATATTGTGCATGACCAGGATGAAGAAATGCACCACTATAAAAGCACCAGTGTAATGTTACTGTTCTTAAAGTTATAATTCTATCTTACTTATCTTTAATCTCAGTGAATAGAGTAGAAAACATAAAAGCAAAATCTATTACGTGGATTTGTGTTCAAGAATAGACTCTCTTAGAATCTTTTCAGAACTCTTATATAGAGATAAGCGAACTTCAAAAATTAGTTCGGCGTTTGGGTTGGGGAATCGCCGCATCCCATTATGGATTCCACTACCACGGACTATCCCAGCATATGGAATCCATAAGGGGCGGCTTCCACGAACCCGAACTTTGGAAAAGCCGAAGGACCTGGGGTGACGTCACCGTCATGTGATCAGTGCAGGGGGCATGGCTCAGCACTGGATCAAATCCAGACCCAAGGTATTGAAGCTGCAATTCTTATTTATACCAGCAGGTGGCAAGCCAACAGAAGAAATTCTAAAAGACCCATGATTGTCCAGAATAAAAAATGTAAAAAAATGAATTTTGAGCTTCAAAATCATGAAAAAGTAAAAAAAAAAACTGTACAAAAATATGTATAAAAATAAAAAATATAAACATTTAAATCACCCCCCCTTCTGTAAAATAAAAAAATAAATACACAAATAACAAAAAATATAAACATCATGGGCATCACCACGTCCAAAAACGCCTATACTATTAAAATATAATGAATATTTTTCCAATAAAGGTGAATAGCGTAACGGAAAAAAGGGTCAAAATGGCCAATTTGCCATTTTTTTATCGCTTTTCTTACCCCAAAAAAATGTAATAAAATGTGACCAAACAGTCACACACTCCAGAATAGTATCAATAGAAACTACAGATTGTCATGCAAAAATAAGGCCCCACACAGTTCAGTAGATATAAATGTAAAAAGTTATGGGGGTCAGAATATGGTGATGTAAAAATATTTTTTTTTTTCAAAGTTTAGATTTATTTTAACAAATTTTGACATAAAAAACCTATATATATGTGTTATCGTTGTAATTGTACTGACCCAGAGAATGAAGGGCACAGGTCAGTTTTGTAGCAGAGGGAACTCTGTGGAAACAAAACCCATAAAACGAAGGCGGAATTGCAATTTTTTTCTAATTCCACCCCTTTTGGAATTTTTTCCTGTTCAGCTATGTGAACAGAAAAATTAAAAAGCTATGGCTCAAGGAAAGTAGGGAAGAAAAATGAAAACCCAAAAATGAAAAAATCCTAAGAGGGGTTGTGTCATAAAACATATTCTACATTTGTCTATCTATCTATCTATCTATCTATCTATCTATCTATCTTATATCTATTCTATCTATCTTTCATCTCTTGATTTTTATTTACTGTATATTCTTAAAAAAAAAATAAAGAAATCTGTTTCTCTTTGGAAGCCATCAACATGTCGCCTTTGATTTTGTTGTGTCATAAAACAATCTCCATCTATCTATCTATCTATCTATCTATCTATCTACTATTTATTTTTATTTACTGTAAATACTTTAAAAAAAAGAAACCTGTTTCTCTTTAGAAACCATCAACATGTTGCCCTTGACCGATTTTTGTTCCCTGTAGCACACAGAATAAACATGATCTAAAATGATTAAAAAAAAAAAAGGTGCATTTACACATGCAGTTTTTGGTATTTTAGTCAATGCTAGTTTTTTTATTTAATTATTTAGTCAATGCTAGTTATGTCACCAACAGAAATGATAAGTATGAAGCAAACATCTCTCCCAGCTATGTCTGCAACTAAAATAGCACGTGTGAATCAAACCTTAGATCAACTAGTAGTATACCGGATTTTATACTTTCTGACCAAATAGCCAAGGTGAAGCGTCACTTTAGGAACATGGCTAGTTCTCAGTAGAACTATTTTCTATATGGTACCACACATGCAATTTTGTAGCTGTTTTTAGAGCCAAACACTGAAGTGGCTCTGAGAAGAATTAAACGTGAAATTAAAAGACCTCTGCCTTTAGCTGAAAAATCTGCCATATTAACTGAATTTGTGACTCCTGCTTAAGGAAATATAAAGAGGAAAGCCTATTTTTTCAACTGCAAATAATTCAGTTATCTGGATTTATTTATTCATAGTTATTTTATTTATATCTATATGTCATCCGTTCATATTTACAGTTTAAAGGTGATATATTCAATATCACCTTGAAGCTGTTTTACTAAAACAAACAAAATTATGCTGCTGACTTTTACCCTGTCAATAATTAGTAAATGATTAATATAACGTATTAGTATTATTTATGCTCACATTTATTTTAATTTTTATTTCTATTATTTTAATTGTGCTTATTTTTATTATATCAGTTAAATATTATATATGTACTGTATATATTAGAAGATTGATAGAATTTAAAAGGAAAATGTTACTTTGTGGAAATCCATGCATAACTGTAATAACTACAAAAATCTGGATCCAAAACAAATTGATGTAACTTGTAGATGCATTTACTCACATTTAAATGCCAGAACTTCTGTTTCTGCTGATAGGCTTGAAAGAGAGGCGCTCAGGTGTTCCTTTACTGGGGAAAGATAATGTCAGAGAGGTAGGCTGGAGCCTGGGAGGCTTGTTTATCACTGTGCTTTTATAAGGACAATGACAGACTCAAGAGAGCTATAGAACAATGCAATGGCACCAAGTATGTATCAGCTCAATGTAAAGAGGCTATGATCAAGTATCTGACGCAAAAGGTCCTTACAATAGAATTGTAAGAGGTTGCACCCATTGTGTGCTCTCTGCAGATATACTGACATGTTAATGAAATGTCTACTTATGTCTTCATTTCCTACAAATATGTCTATGGATTTACACACTAAGGGCATGTGTGTGTGTATCTATGTTTGTATGAATTTATGTTTGTGTGTACTGTATATATATATATATATATATATATATATATATATATATATATATATATATATATATATATATATACATATATATATATATATATATATATATATATATTTATATAGTACTGTATATCACAAAAGTGAGTATACCCCTTTTTGTAAATATTTTATTCTATCTTTTCATGGGACAACACTGAAGATATAACCCTTAGTGATGAGCGAGCATGCTCGGTCGAATATCTGCTTGGCTCAAGCATTGCTATGCTCGGCACATGGCGGCACTCAACCGAGTACTGATAGAGATGTGGACATCATTCTTTGATTCAGCTAAGAAAGCTCCCATATACTCCAGCTGTCAAACAACACCTTGTCTCCTCCAGTGCACAAAGGTTCCATCCTACCCAAGAGAACATGCCTTCTTGCTATGTCATACATGAGTCCATTACAAGATGGCCACCATAGCTAGATGTTTACATACCAGAGTTAGTAAAACAATGCACATTGCGCAGAGGCCAAGTGTTATCTCTTTTGATATTTTCATATTCCCCAATGACATGTCACATGCCGCAGAGGGAATGCCTCTCTGATGTCTATATAAACTGCTGCACTTCCTGTAATAAATTAGAAATTACTTTGACCCCAATGTGTGTCACTGTTATTTTCTCCGTACACGTAAAAGCCTTGGCTTACCACTAATTCGGAGCAGTTACCACTAATTCGGAGCAGTAGAGCAAACATAATCAGCCCCGACTGAGGGCATCTTCCACAGTTGGTGCCCAACATGGGGCTCAGAAGTAGCGTCAGTAGCCGAAGTTTGGGGGTTCCCAGAGAACGGTGGACAATGCTGGAGGATGAGGACTGCAGCTTCAGACAAGGTGAGAAAATTTTGATTATCTCACCTGCCTCATGCTGTACTCCGCTGTGCTGTGGTAACCTGTTCTGCTTTTGATATTACATTGTGAATAGTAGTAACTTCAGTTGACAGTAAATCCTGAGCTTCCTAGAATCCTAAAAGTAAAGTTTGAGTTTGCTATACTCAGTCTATTTGTCTGTGTAGTATGTGTCAGGCACCTTTACAGTTAACGGTTAAGCAGAGCAAGATTTCCCCGCAGCGGTGGGGGGGGGGGGAGCTGGATCAGGGGCTACTGGAACCTGTCTATCGGTCAAGATAGAGGCTGTAGCCCTGGTGCTCCCCTCTGGGACGGAGCTGGTTCAGGGGCTACTGGAACCTGTCTATCGGTCAACATAGAAGGTGTAACTCTGGTGCTCCAGGACAGGGCTTGAGCTTGAACCGGGGGTTACATGCCCTCGAGATAGAGGGAGTAACTCCTGGTAGCCCCGACGGGATGGAAAAGCAGGGGGTTACAGACCTTTCTGCGCTAGCAAAAAAGCATATAAAAGAGGTGCCTGCTTCTGTCTTGGTTCTGTTCAAATTAGTAAATTAATGAAAATTCAAGTAGTAAGCATGTGAAGCATTGTGGAAGGTTGAGTGATGATGCAGTGCAGCGCTGAAGAAGTATTATATCTTGTCTATCCGTGTATCTAAGTGCCCTGTTTGTCTCTGTTGCCCAGTGAATATGGCTGAGTCCAGAGGGAGAGCAGAGGGAGAAACCAGGGGCTGTATAGCTGTGTGGGGGCGAGTGACATCATGACATTGGAATGTGTGGTAGTGAGAACGCTGTCTGCCAGCCAAAGAGTAATCAAAAGTCCAGGTATGTGAGGTACTGAGCGTGTGTGTGTGTTATTGGTATGTGATTTGTTAATAAGCTGAAAGACTTGTGTAAAAGCGTATGAGAGATGGTTCTATATGTTTGCCTGTTTCTATGTCAGTCCGACATTGAATGTTATGTCTGTATGGACCGAGAATCTGACCTTGTGTGTGTACTAGAGAACTGACTAGTAGAGAATTGTCATGCAGCCAAGTTTACTGTGAGCGAAGTCAGTTCCACGAAGTAAGGGTTAAGTCAAATATGAAAAATAAAATAAAATAAAAATAAAAATAAAAAAACAGCACAGAAACACAAGGAGGGGTGTGCTCTGGCTTTAGGCCAAAAAAGGTGTGAAATTATTAGCGAACATAGGACATTCTACATTACTTTTACATGTCACCAACACAGCCCAAAAAGGGAAGGAGGGGGGGGACCCTGCTGTTCTCCCGCAGGCAAATCCCCCAAAATATCACCAGCCCCGTCCAGTCCAGAGGGGTGGACCTGTTAAGTAGATCAGTGCCAAAACCACACCCTAGGCCCACCTCTTGTATCTGGTTATCACACAAGATGACACTCCCAACGTCTCCACCTCTGCTCTGGCGGCCATCTTAACTAATCCAGTGTCCAGCCTGGCACCATCTTAACTCCTGTAACTTCCAGTACGGTGGCGATTTTAATTGAAGGAATTTCCTTGCTCAGCGGCCATCTTATTTACTGGTATTTTTTCCTGATACGGCTAATGTGCACAAAACAATACACATAAATCCCAGTAGCCCAAGTAGCACCACAAGGAGTACTCACTCGAGTCAGTGAGTGAAGGATACACATATTCACCAGGTGACCCAGTATAGCCCAGGATTAACTCTAAATTATTACACACAAGAGTGGCAAAATAGCCACAAAAAATCCTGTTTCTGGCTTAAAAAGTAACTTTTATTTCAATTTTAATTTAAAAAAGATGGCATACCAACAATGATTAACTATATATTAAAATAAAACCCTGACCCAAGGTATGGGTTGCTTCAAATCCTTTTGTATTGCACTTGGCACATGCTGAGATCACACCGTCATGTGTTTCACTCCACACAACCGGGGGTTATGTTCCCTGCCTGTATCTGGGTGTGTTTTAAACTCCACACACACCCAGCGTGTTGCGCTTGCTTATATTAGCTGAATGTGTCTACATTTGTATCTGACTATCGCAATCACAGTCACTTTTAGTGCCAAAGATACATTTGTTTCAATTCACGATACTACTTATCAGCAGGACGTCTGCAGAACGTCCGTGCCCTTGAACCCTAGGTCTTGAGCATTATTAAAACCTAACTAACTCCCCAACATGTTTCACCACTATTTGGCTTCTTCAGGGTATGGAGTATATGAGCCGGGCGCCGCAATTTCCAGCTATTTACGCCCACAGGAGACCCTCCTCCTTCAAATGGCTCTTTTCCATAGGATACACACCTCCGTGTTCCAACCAATATGGTGCTTGTAAATCCTTGCACACCAATCAGCGTTATCTCTGAGCGCATGTACAAATATTGTTAAATGTTAAAATATTAAGCCCCACTTTCCCTCAATATGCGCATGTCTCTATACTTATACTCCAGGCGATATTCTCATGGTGTTGATCGCGCATGTCTCCACACTTAGGCTGAGAAGGAACCGAAAGGTGGAGTCTCCTGCGCATGTCACTGGACTTAGATCCCAAAGCCATGTAGAAGAACTCAACACGCATGTCCCCGCACTTAGTCTCTAGAGCGATACAGACTCTGCATTGCGCATGTCTCCACACTTCGGCTATATCATGATGTCCAAGGTTCTACATACATGGCAGTATTACTTTGATCCTTTATATTTGGACCATACCTAGGTAGTGCAGCTGTATGCATATGTCTCTTAGTCTAATTAACGAGTCCGACCGCAGCTTAAGGGAAAATCTCCACCATTCAAAAATATCTTTATTTACTCTGCGGGAGAATGCCATTTTAATCTGCGAATATTTTGTCATCAAAATGGACCTACCCCAAAGTTCTTACTGTCTCATATATTATGGCAACTTCCTGATTATTTACAATAGTAATTTCAGCATGGAAAAATATATCCATATTTTTCTTTATTTTCTTTACCTCATTACCTTTTGGATCCGAGGGATAATCTCATGCTGCTCTTAAATATCAAAAAGGCTTTAAGGAATATATATGAGAAGATATTTTTGGTATATGCAAAAAAAATATATATATATATATATATATGAGGTAGTCAGATTTTATATATTCCAAAATAGAGCTGCAATGTGGGCTACAATATAGTGGGGCTAGTGTCTAGACCAGTTAATATTAATTGTGTCAAGCAATTCAAAATTATATGCGCTACTATTGAATATAATCTATTAATTTCCTAGTGCTAGATGATAAAAATCTATTATGATTATTTTTTTCTGGTTGGAAGACGGATTTCACTATTGGTATCTCCAATTTTCAACCTTAATATTTGTCATAACATTATTTCTCCTTTGTTTAGATGAATGCTGAGAAGGAAAAACCTTCATTGAGACCTATTGGTGACATCGTATTCAGCCTATGTATCCAGCGGGCCTCCACTTGTAGGAGCTTTTTATCCAAATTTCCACCTCTAGGGCCCAAGGTGATTTTTTCTATGCCCCAGAATTTTAATTGGTTGATATTACTGTTATGTTGATGTCTTATATGTCTGGATATAGGTGTATCTTTTTTAGTCTCAATTGTACTTAAATGCCCCGAAATTCGACGTCTCAATTCTTGCGTGGTTTTTCCAATATATAATTTTGGGCATGTACAGGATGCAGCATAAATCACACCTTTAGTTTTGCAATTTATCCTCTGTCTTATTTCATATCTTTTCCCATCCTCTGGATTAACAAATGATTTTGTCTTACAAAAATATATTTGCAGAATACAAGGATACACATATACCTATGATTAGTTATGACCGATAGTATTGTTTAATTGTTTTACTCAGCTGAAACACCTTAACTTCTATGTTTCCGTTTTTCAAGTAAAGTCAACTGAAGTCCCCCCTCCTGCCCAGTTGCTAGAATCACAAAAGGAGGGGATTGTGATGGAGATGGTCTCAACCGTGGTAAACTGTAGCTTTAAGCCCAAAAAGATTCTGTTCTTTCTGTCTTTAATGTGTTGCTGAAGAATGCTGACCTTGAGATAAGCTACTGCAGAAGTAGTAAAGAATATAGACAGGCAGTGAAGAGAAAAAAAAAAAAACTTCAGCGAGCTAATGAAAGGTGTAGACATGCCCCCCTAATCTCTGATGGTAAACTGAATGCAGAGTAGTGAGAAAAAGCATGTAAGGAAAATAAAGGGTGCTGAAAGATAACAAGCTCACAGGACAGGTAGAAGTCTGTGAGTAGTGAAGAAAGTGCAAAGTGGAGGTGTAGAAAGACAGAGAAAGTGGAAATTATCGTTATGAGTGTTATCATGATATGGTTAAACCACCTCCTCAACAGAGAACGGAAAAAAGTAGGTCTGCCAACCTATAATGGTCCTGGGAGATGGACCTGCAGAGTCAACGGGACCCAGAACCCAGATGAGAGAGAGAGTTGTGCTGTGTGTGGTACTCCTCGTCCGCACCACCCGAGAGGATTGTATTCTGTGTTGACCATGCCTGGATGTATATCCCCACAGACACCCATGTTTTTTGTTATAAGGATGACACAGATGTGGGGGGGAAATTAGACCAAGATTAGGAAACAGGCAATCCAGTATCTCCTGTATCTGCTGTACCTTTAAACATTTTAGTAGATCCAAGTCCAGCCCCAATGATATCCCCCACTCTGGGTGATAAAGAAGTAGTCCCATTTTTATTGATACTGGAGCAGTCAAGATGAATATGTCCTCCCTTGACTTAATCTCCAAGAACACCAGTCTTTGCGTAGAAGTGGATGGGAAAGTAGTACACTCCCTTTTTAACAGAACCCATCCGTGCTAGATCTGTCCAAGAAGTGCTTGCCGGGTTGCTGGTCAGTGGTAACAGCCCCTGTTGCCTCCTAGGTGCAGACTTGCTTACAAAAGTACATGCCAGCATCTCATATCAGAAGGATGGTGCTGTGAAACTCACAGATGACCTCAATGACCAGGAACTTTGTTTATTGGCCATTAGTGATAAAACTCCCTGGTCCATGTTTGTGTTAGTACTCCCAGAAGATGAGAAGGAAGGTGAAAACTGTGCACTTCCCTGGGAGTATCTCTTGAGTATAGCACAGTCAGATGCCATATCTCAAACAGTCTGAGATTTTTTGAAAAAAAATCCCCTTCTTTTGTACCCTGTGAAAAAGAAAAGGAGAGCAAACCCACCCAGTATCGGATGGTACATGACCTACGTGCTGTCAATGAAGCCACACGTTTTTAACGCCCCAACCCACACACCTTGTTGGCTCAGGTTCCCGTTACCTCTACCCACTCCACTGTGATTGATTTGGCAAATGTCTTCTTTTCAGCACCACTACATCCAGACAGTTGGTATTTGTTTGTCTTCACATATGAGGGTAAAGAGTATACCTGGGTGGTGCTGATGCAGGCAGCCTAGAACTCACCTAGTATGTATAATCCAGCCATGTCACTCCTGTCCTTTTAGCTGATCATGGCTGCAGGGGAGAGGAAAAAACATCACTTTGCCCAAAAACATGAATGCACTGAGGACATTTTTAGGCCCTGTTTCTTATTGCAGACCTTGGATATGCACGTTTGATGCAGCCTCTTTATGATTGTTTGTTTTTAGTCCCTTCTACCTTACAGATGAGGTGGTAGATGCCTTTTATGCCCAAGCCTAACAATTTTGTGCTTCCCACACTGGGCCTATTCGATTATCACATTTAGATTGTATTGTACAGAAGTGAATGGCCGTGCCTCAGCTGTCCTCACCCAACTGCATGGCCAGTAACAACACACTGTGGCATGTTATTCAGCCAGATTTGAACCTGTGACCAGAAGTGCCCCCTGTGCATCAGAGCTGTAGTAGTTGTACAAGACATGCTTGATATAGGCTCTGAGATAGTCCTCACCCACTAAGTGACAGTGATATTAAGTCTATCCTTATGAAAGTACAACTCAAGAACCTTTTTGTTGCCCGCAGAGTTAGATGTGATAACTTACAGAGCGTGTGGTTTAACTCTGCTAAATCCTTATGTGCTGGAAGAAGGCCACAGTCCAGCTATAACTGAACCTCAGTATATCTCTGTTTGCTGATTTGAATGTTCATATTTCTCCTGACAAGTCCAAATTTCTCAAAAAGACAAGAGAGAGACAAAGACTGGTACATAAATGTGTGTTTCTCAACAGTATATATATATATATATATATATATATATATATGTGTTTTAATACACCAAAAAGTTACTAGATTAACAGTTAATAACTGATTCTAGATTAGATTATCTTTATAGAATTACTTTTCTATCGCAGAAGTCCAGCTATTGTAATTTTTTACACTAATCTATTCATCAAAATATTGTGCCTATCAGGGATATTATTGTGTTGATGTCTGACCATCCACTTTATTTGATTAATGTAATGTGTTTTCATTGACAAAGAGTATTCATATGACGCCTCAAATGTCCATAGCTTTAATATTTTGGATCCAGCCACCTGGTTGCCTCTGGAGCAAGGGGGGAGAGAAGAGTTAGGGCACTTAAACTTTCCTTCCAGATCCAGAGTGTTTGCAGATGATGTCATAAGAGACAGTAGGATGTGGTATATCAGACATTAGATAATCCAGATAATGTGCTCTTTGTGGATGGATATTAAACATGACACTCTTAAAAATGCATAATCCACACCACCACACATGTCTGCTCAAGAAGTGGAGCCAAATACTCAGAAGATGGCTTACAGATATACAGATGGTAAAACAGCCAACATTACACTGATTCCAGGTATGCCTTTGGGATAGCCCATGATTATGGGCCCATTTGGAAAGCCAGAGACTTCCTGACAGCTTCAGGTAAACCCATCACAAATGGGGAAGCAATAAGGTCTCTGATGGAAGCCCTCATGTCGCTAACTTGAGTGGCAATGACAACAACATAAAGGTCACTGTAACACCGACTCAGAGAAGGCAAAGGGAAAAGCCACGGCAAATAAGGCTGCAAAAATGGCTGCCAAATTGCCTAGGTAGACCCATGCCTTAGTGGCCACAGTTGAGGTCCCTGAAATAACTCCTCCTATTTCACTGGAACTTTTTAAGACCTTACAGAACCAGGTGGGGAAGGAGGAAAGGGACTAGGGGATGTATAAAGGGGGGGACTACAAATGAGGAAGGCATAATATGGTTCCAAGGGAAACCTCTACCCCACGATGGCACAGGCAACCCGAGTGACGCACCAGTCAGAAACTGCTGTGTGTGATTTTGTACATAGTGCATGGTATGCCCCAGGGTTCAGCACTGTAGCAGATATACTCAAGGATGTATAATTTGTGCCCAGAACAACATCAGCAAGGTAGTTAGGGTACCCAAAAACACATGTCTTGCCCTTTGTATCTGTTTCACCGTTTGCAGACTACATTCAACTGCCCAAGGTGAACATGTATGAGCATACATTGATGTGTGATGACTTGTTTTCAGGATGGCCAAAAGCATACCCAAAGAAGCAAAGAAGATTATGGCCAAAGTTGTATGCAGGTATGGGGTACCTGAGACCATTGAAAACAACAGAGGTGTTCACTTCACAGGTGAAGTGATGCAGGAGATGAAGGTTTTGGGTTTAAAAACAGGCCTTACATGCTTCGTACCATCCACAAAGCAGCAGTAGGGTAGGAAAAAAGGAACTGAATGGGACACTAAAGGTAAAAGATTAAAAAAGCCATGAACAGAGTGCCCGCTGGTAGCCCTCTCTTTAGTAAGACATACCCCTAACAGTAGGACAGTCCTTAGTTCCTATAAGGTCCTTAGTACGTCAGTCCCTAGGACAGGATTGCATTTCCCACAGTGGCTCCAGATGCAACCTGGTTGTCTGACAGATTATATGATCAATTTGCACAAGTATTTGACTAAAATATATTCTTCAGTTTTTGCTTCACTTCCAGATCTTGTTAAAGTACCAGGAACCCACACACTTGTGTCTGGAGATGGGTGGTGGTAAAAGGACAAATCAGATAAGTCTTCAAACCTTTTGATGGTCCATTCAAAGTGTTGTTGACCACAAGCACATCAGTGAAGCTCGAAGGAAAGCTTAATTCGAGTCATTTCAAGTGTTGAGTCTGGAGACTTGAAAGTATGATGTTTCTTGTTCCCCCTTGTGTGACTGCTGATCCTGACTCAAAACATATGAATCCTAATCGAGATCGTAAAAATAGGTTTTTGGACCGTGGAAAAGTTGTGCAAAAGGAAAAACAAAGTTGTTACAGTCCGATAGTTCTAGCCCAGTGATCCATTGACAGTATTGCCCGAAGATAGTTAGTATTAATAGTTTTATGTCCACAATAATTAATGGCCAAGTCATGAATGCCCTAAAAGGGCTTGCTTCTTATTCCTGAACTTATCTTTATTTCTGCTTGTGTGCGTTAATTGTTTGTTGTGTCATCCCCTGCTATAGGTGGTTTTTAAGTCATAGCTAAGACTACCCTGAAGATGATCATGCAAGAGCTTGATGAGGATGGGAGACAAGGTCCACTTTGTTCTGTTGCAGGGCAGAGTGCTGGTTGCAGAGTGCTGTTGCATTTCTGTGTTTGTTTGTATATTTTGCCATGGCTAAGTACACCTGCATACAGGGACGTGCTGATTGATCCCCCCTTGTGTTTCTGGCCAAGAAAGCTACATTGAAAAAGCTGACGGCGAAACGCGCGTCGGGGAGGTTACTTGTGGCTGTGGCTGGAGGGCCCGATACTTTGGTCAGTATGACTGTGAATTCATGAGGCACACTTTTTTTGATTTGATTATTTATTGCACTTGCACTTTAAATTATTTATGTATGCTCACTATTGTAAACAATATTGTGCTGGTTTATGTTATTTTTCATAGTAAACTGTGTGCCTTCAACCTATATCAACAATGATGTGGAAACCACATGCCACAATCTGTTTTTAACATGTTTTTAATGTGATGCCATTTATTATGAATTAATAAAATTTGATAGTGTTTATAATGAATTTTTTGTTAATTGCATTATTTTTGATTAGATGATCCTGATATTTCTTGTTGGTTTTGTCTGTGTTGACAATATCGGATCCAAATTTGATATAGGAACCCTCTTTTTTGGTGTAATCAAGAAAGCTACATTTCCCCGACCGCACACTGGGTGAATGTTGTGGAGGCCGGGAGTAAGTCGTACCCTGGAATGGCACAGGTGCTACCCACGCCCCGGATTGTGGGCCCTGCGTCCATCAGGGTCTCCGCCAGCAGCTATGTTTCTGGCTCCAACCCCCACTTCTCCTCCTCGCCTCCTCCACTTCCACTTCCTGCAGCAGTCAGTCATCAGTCGCTGGAAGCAGTGTAGCACGGGTGTGTGTAAGCGTCAACAGGCCGTGATGAAGCTGATCTGCTTAGGGGACAAACAGCACACCGCCGCAGAGCTGTGGCAGGGTATAAGGGACCAGACCGAGCTGTGGCTTTCACCACTGAACCTACAACCAGGCATGGTTGTGTCTGACAATGGCTGTAACTTGGTGTCGGCTTTGGTGCTCGGCAACCTGTCAAAACCTACCCCAATTTGCAAGAGCTACTAGTAAAGTGACCATGAAGAGGAGGCGGAGTAGCTAGAGACAGTTCGACATCGACGTCTTGCCTGTTGGCCCTCTGGCACACATGGCTGACTTAATGTTAGGCTGCCTTTCCCGCAACCCTCACGTTATACGAATTTTAGATAACACGGATTACTGGGTGTTTACCCTTCTCAACCCCCACTACAAAGAGAAATTCTCATTTCTCATTCCTGTGGTGGAGAGGACGAGTAAAACGGTGCAATACCAGAAGGTACTTGTTGAGAGATTGCTCCAAAATTTTCCATCTGACAAAGAGGCCGGCAGAGTCCGTACTTCCTTAGGCAACCGAGGAAGGGAGACAAGGGGAACACACAGCAGTTCCAACAAAGGCAGGGCAACACTGCAAGGCATGGGACACTTTCATGACACCCTGCCAGCAACCTCACCCTGAAGCACGGCCTAGTGGTACAAGGAGGGATGATGGTGAAGGAATACATAGCAGACTATGTTAGCGTCCTAAATGATCCCTCAGTGCCTTATAACTACTGGGTGTCCAAGCTGCACACGTGAAAAAAACGGTTACTTTATTAGTAACAACAGCATACAGATAGCAACGTTTCGACCATCTCTGGTCTTTATCAAGCTATTAAATCACAATGTGAAATGTGCCTTTAAATAGTTTGTCGGTGGCTGTGTCCCTCGTGGGGGGTGTGGATGTTACATGATCTAAATCTTAAATATGCAGTGATTAATTACACCATCTATACATTATCTATACTTATTATTGCATAATACTTACTGGTGAAGGAGGGTCCATGTGAAAACGAGCGCTGCATTCAGGAGTGAATTTGCGCCAAATCCCGTGTACTCTGTGTCCATATGCGCATGCGCCGAGTCCCCACGTCCACAGGGGGAGGGATCCTAAGGCGGCCAATAGAAAAATCGGGCGCCTGTGACGTCCGGTGTTGCCGAGGGCAAAAGGCAGATCTCGATTATGGGAGCGCCTCCCACTCGCAGCACCAATCCAGAGCACAGGTGCCAGTGACGTCTATTGTTGCTAGGGAAAAGGGGGCGATCGCCAAAAGAGTGAGGATCGCGTCCCCTCCGTAGCAACTATAAATACCATATGTCCCAGCAACTAGAGAGAGGAGCGGGGTGGTGATATCAAACTGGCCAAGGTATATGAGGATTTCACCTGGCTGGAATCTATACATGTAACTCCTCGTACGTTATCTACATTTTACAATAACCATGTGGACTTCTTTATGTGGGTGAGACCACACAGGAGATTAAAAAGAGACTCACCCAACACAACTCTAAAATCCGCAAACTTGTCCTAGAATTACCAGTTCTGGAACATTTCGCCAAATTTGGGCATAATATCTCACAATTGAGATTTCAGGTCATTGATGGGATTCCACAACTCCGAAGGGGAGAGGACCGAGAGACTCTCCTCAAAAAACTGGAACTTAAATGGATCCACAAACTGGATACGTTGGAACCGAAATGGACTTAATAGGGATTTTAACCTTAGTATCTTCCTGCACTAATTTATTCCCCATGTTACGCTCCATTCTACCCTATGTGCGACTTAGCTACATAAGATTTTAACACAAGTAGAGTGCCCAACAATAGATTATTGTTGTGTTTTGTTCATATCACAATTGTCACTTTTTTGTACTATAGGGGGTTCTCCTCGTGAAACCACGCATTATTTCCTTCCTTACCCGACGACTTCTCCAAATGTGCCTACATAGACTCCGTCTCGGCCAAGACCTCTATTACTCCTACTATAAATTTTCAGCAACTCCACATGAACCACAGGGGTAAGTTTGATATAGAAATGGCCTGCAATAATAATAATGAATGCTAAAAGTATGACAATTTCTGTTCCTGACCGCCAGTAAGCCAATGAGCGACCAGGGAGATACTGTTATGCTACCTGACCCCTGTTACAGAGTAAACTCACTGAGCAAACCTTTTGAGCATACAGAAAAGGGGGACATGGTGTCATGAACCCTATAATGATGGTTGATCTATATGGTGAACACAATTAAACTTACCTGGGTTACAGATGCAAGTTGAGCAGTCTGTGTGTGTTCTATTTTTTTCGGGAACGCGATTGCGGACCCGGAAGTGCGAATCTGCAATTAAGGACCCGGCCGGGACATCGTCTGTCCCCATTGAAACTAATGGATCCGCAATTCCGTTCCGCAAAATGCGGAACAGAATTGCGGACGTGTGAATGGACCCTAATTCTGTTAATAACTTAATTGACAAAGAATCTGCCTCAGTTCAGTACACATCATTTGATCAGGCCTTGTCATACCTTAGAAAAGCAGGGAGACGTGCGCTGTTATCTAAAACTGACATTAAGTCAGCATTTAGATTACTACCCATAAACCCAAGTGGTCACATTCTTTAGGCTTTTATTTTGAAGGTAATTACTATTATGATAAGGCATTGCCCATGGGATTTGCTTTATCGTGCAGTTACTTTGAGGCATTCTCAACATTTTTACAGTGGGTGGTAGAATCTCACTATGAAGGAGGTTATACCCCCACTATTTAGATGATTTCCTATTTATCGGATCTTATCAATCCAACGACAGCTTAAATTTATTAAATACTTTCCGTCAAATTGCAAATTATTTGAATATTCCTATAGCAGAAGAAAAAACTGTATATCCCACTGAGCAGATAAGATTCCTAGGTATAGAAATAGACACCATTACCATGGAATTTAGAATTCCAATGGAAAAAATGTATTCAACCAAGGTTATGCTATTATATATTTTTAAATAAAAAAAAGTACATTAAAAATAATTTAATCTGTACTAGGCTCCCTAAATTTTATTTCCCTTGTTATTTCCATGGGAAGAATCTTTTCTAAGCGATTATATGCTGCTACGGCGGGTGAGAAGAGGGCGTGGGAGCATATACGCTTAAACAAATTGTTAAGAGATGATATTTCAGTACGGATTGAATTCTTAGACAATTTTAATGGCAGATCTGTTTGGCAGGAAGGATTCATTGCGGCTGATTGCTTACATTTATATACAGATGCGGCCCCATCAATTGGTTATGGAGTAATATTCAAAAAACAATGGTCAGCAGAAAGATGGCCAACGGAGTGGCATAACTCACCATTCATTAAAAATATAAATTAGAATTATTCCCTATCTGGGTTGCATTAGCAATATGTCGAGATCAACTTAAAAACAGACTAATTTTATTCTACACGGACAATAAAGGAGTTGTATTCGCGATAAACTGTCTGTCTACAAAATCCGAAGCGGTTATTCGGATTTTGAGACAGATTGTCCTTTTGTGCTTGAATAACAACATTTGGATTAAAGCAGGAAGAGATAACATTATTGCTGACTCTCTGTCTCGACAGAATCTCAAAAGATTCAGAAAAAAGAAGAGGAATTCCTTGTCCAAAAGGATTATGGAAATCTATTGGTCAAATATCATCGGCCTAATTAGTACATCCCTAGCAAATAATACATGGGCCGCTTATTCGGCCGCATGGAACAAGTGGACTAATTTCTGTTTAAGCAATAGCTACAAACCTAATGACAAGGACATTATACCAGCTATTCAGTTTATAGAGGAATTGATAAGATCCGGAAAAAGGGGTCAATATATTCAAAAACTCTTGACAGGTATTTCCTTTTTTCAAAAATTGTTGGATATACCTTATACAGATAATAAAAGGTGCAACAAAAAACCAAACGAAATTGCCTAGAACTCGCCCATTATCCATAGAAAATGTAATGAATTTTATTAATTTCTTACCTTCAACTTGTATATCTGATTACGAAACGTCTTTATTCAAATCCGCCTTTCTAATGTCGTTCTTCGTTGCGATGAGAATATCTGAATTTACTGCAAAAAACAGAAGAGCAGAAGCACCTTTACTCCTAGAAAATTTGGTTTTACATTCGAATAAATTCCGAATTTTAATAAAAAAGTGAGAGACAGATCAATCTGGTAAGGGAAATTGGATACATATTAACAGAATTCAGGAATGGGATATCTGCCCTGTTTTAGCAATGATTGATTGGATAAAATATAGACGTACCTCACCTGGTCCGTTGTTTAAACATTTGGCTGGATCCCCACTAACAAAATACCAATTTAACTATATTTTTAAGAAATGTACAAAATATTTTAAATTAGACGAGTTGAAATTATCATCACACTCATTTCGCATTGGGGCCGCCACACATGCTTATAAGTTGGGACTACATTCAAAAACAATAAAAAAGTTAGGCAGGTGGAGTTCCGACAGGTTTAAATTATATATTATATTATATATTATATATTATACCTGATCTCATATGTTGATCTTTTTCAGAACCGAAGATCATCTGGATTCCAGGAATTGATCTC
Organism: Bufotes viridis; assembly: GCA_033119425.1. Classification (NCBI taxonomy): domain Eukaryota; kingdom Metazoa; phylum Chordata; class Amphibia; order Anura; family Bufonidae; genus Bufotes; species Bufotes viridis. The sequence continues at coordinate 478,377,605 of CM065590.1, read as the reverse complement.
TTCTGCATGTGATCGTTCGATAATGCATTTTAAGTCTGATACTCTAGGATTTACCAGGTTAGGATCTAACAGTAAGGTAGTGATTTTCTGGAGAGGTATTCACAAGATTCGCATAAAAAAATACTTTTGATTGGTGTTTACAATTTATGAAAATCTGGCCGTCACCGTTTCTTTTAATTCTTCACATAGGCGAAGATGACTTACGCTGGGTTCAGACCTGAGCGTTTCTGAGACGCGCGTTTTCTGTTTTAGATTCATTCAGAATTTGCAGTCTTAGTGAGAGGAGGGAGAGTGTAGTTGCTGCTGATTTAATAGGGAAATCGATAGCTAGGCTAGTGAATTCAGTGTCCACTCCAGTCCTGAAAGACTCATCAGATCTCTGCTGTAAGGACAGCGTCCTGACAGCACCCCAAAAAGCCCTTTTTAGGGCTGCAACATTAGTCTGTTTTTTTTTTCTCCATATACATATTGCAGTTGCCTGGCCTGCCTGTGTGTGAGGAGCTGCAGGCCCACAGACTGTAGTGTGCCCACTGCCAGTGCCCACCCCTGTCATCCCATGTGGCACAGGACTTTGCATCAAAAAAGGCATTTAATTTTTACACTTTAATCTAAGGTTAGTTGCCTGCCAGTGTGTGTCAGGCTGACTTCCACTGACTGTAGTGTGCCCACTGCCAGTGCCCACCACTCATACCGGCTGGCACAGAACTTTGCATAAAAAAAGGCATTTAATTTTTACACTTTAGTGTAATTTCAGTTGCTTGCCTGCTGCTAGTGTGTGTCAGGCCGACTTCCACTGACTGTAGTGTGCCCACTGCCAGTGCCCACCCCTGTCATCTGTGTGGCACAGGACTTTGCATCAAAAAAAGGCATTTAATTTTTACACTTTAGTGTAATTTCAGTTGCTTGCCTGCTGCCAGTGTGTGTCAGGCCCACTTCCACTGACTGCAGTGTGCCCACTGCCAGTGCCCACCCCTGTCATCCCGTGTGGCATAGGACTTTGCATCAAAAAAAGGCATTTCATTTTTACACTTTAGTGTAATCTCAGTTGCTTGCCTGCTGCCAGTGTGTGTCAGGCCGACTTCCACTGACTGTAGTGTGCCCACTGCGCATTTTTGTGCGTGTTTTTGGCAATAGTAAACGCGCGTTTTACGCGTTTGTGTGATTGACTGCAGTATTGTCCAATGACCAAATATCCCTGTCTATATGAAGTTTGGCCAATCAGAGCTGGGGTTTGGCCTCTCCAGCATGTTGCAAATTCATAAATTTCAGTGTCAAAAACGCGCAAAATACAAGCGTTGCGCGTTCCCATTGAAGTCTATGGGCCAAAACGCGCAAAAACACGCAAAAATGCCCCAAAAAAACCTCAAGTACTTGTTTATGCGTCGGGCGTTTTTCAGCGCTTTCGAACGCGCTGTAAAACGCGAAAATGTGAACCAGTCCCATAGGGAAGCATTGGTTTGCATTGGTTATGCGTTTTACAGCGCGTTCGAACGCGCAAGTGTGAACTGAGGGTAAGGGAAAGTTAGTACCCATTTGATTATAAACGAATTACAAAACACATTGTTAAACATTCAGAAACCGTTACCGAATACAACTATAGCTTTTTCTGAAATTATAGCGAAATGGGCCTCGAAATCGGAAAGTTTAAGTTTTATGGAAAAAATAAGAATAAGGGTTAATAGGAGAATCGGAAAATCAAGTTCCACTACAGTTCTTTATCTCCTACTGGATCCAAATGGACCTTGTGATATTTTGTGACTTTATCTTCACATCCATTTATTGAATGATACCTCCATTTTTTATGTATAATATCTACCATAAATAACAGCTCCTCTGCTCACCACATATGTTTTTTGTGGTGTATACTATACTTACGTTGTAGATTGGGACATATCTTTATATTGTTCTAATCTTTATACTGTTCTAATACTTATGTTTTACTACCTTTATGATTGTATATCCAGAGATATTTCCTTTTTTTTCACGCATTCTGATGTATACTATATATTCTTATCTTAGGCCGTGAACAAGGTCTTGGGACAAGACCGAAACGTTGGCCAGTTATACTTTAAACTCTGGATGGTGATACATATATACAAAAAAATATACGAAAAATACTAATAATAAAAAAACAAAATTGACTGTATTACTAGTGCCATGGTCTACTTTTTCGATATTTCTTAATTATATATTAGACCTGATCTCATATGTTGATCTTTTTCAGAACCGAAGATCATCTGGATTCCAGGAATTGATCTCTTCTGCATGTGATCGTTCTATAATGCGTTTTAAGTCTGATACTCTAGGATTTAACAGGTTAGGATCTAACAGTAAGGTAGTGATTTTCTGGAGAGGTATTCACAATATTCGCATAAAAAATACTTTTGATTGGTGTTTACAATTTATAAAAATCTGGCCGTCACTGGTTCTTTTAATTCTTCACATAGGCGAAGATGACTTAGTTAAAGTTAGTACCCATTTGATTTTAAACGAATTACAAAACACATTGTTAAACATTCAGAAACTGTTACTGAATACAACTATAGCTTTTTCTGAAATTATAGCGAAATGGGTCTGGAAATCGGGTTAATAGGAGAATCGGAAAATGTATAACTAAATTAAACGGCCTGTTATGTAGACACGTTGAGCTGGAAGGATTTACGGCCGGACTGTATGATTTGGGAACCAATTCTCCTTCAGACATAGGATTTGATATTTTCAGGGTTTGCAGAATTTGGTAGAACTTGGCTGCTGTGTTTTTTAGCCATTTAGCCAAGTTTGACTATATGGCGGATGGGGAAATAGTCGCTCAATGAGCGGACTATTTAGTTAAGGTTAGTAAATGAATGGTAAGCTATTGATAAGTGGAAAGTAATGGTAATTATTAGTTATTTGACCTTAAAATATGGTAACAATAAACACCGTCGCCAAATATATGCAAAAATAAAATAAATTGAGTTTAAGAACTTATTCTGGATTATGTAATTTTATTGGGCCTTTTGGTATTGGATGGGTAAATATGACACCATGAAGAAATTTTGTGGTTGACACTGTTCTTGTATGGGGTATGTATGAATGGTGGCTGTGGACCCCCCCTTTAGGGACTGATGGACAATTTACTGTTGACCATGTCCCTTTAGGGGCCACAGCCTAGTATGAGGACTCATGTTACAACTGGAATCGCCTAATCTACGATTCCAGCCAGGTGAAATCCTCATATACCTTGGCCAGTTTGATATCACCACTCCGGTCCTCTCTCTAGTTGCTGGGACATATAGTTGCTACGGAGGGGACGCGATCCCCCGATTTTTCTATTGGCCGCCTTAGGATCCCTCCCCCTGTGGACGTGGGGACTCGGCGCATGCGCATTTGGACAGAGAGTACACATTCGCGAATTCACTCCTGAATGCAGCGCTCATTTTCACATGGACCCTCCTTCACCAGTAAGTATTATGCAATAATAATTATAGATAATGTATAGATGGTGTAATTAGTCACTGTATATTTAAGTTTGGGACCTGGAGGGCTGCTTACCCTTACCCTTCTGCCAAGCTGGACACGTGGCACGAACTTGTGCTCTATGCCTTGGAGATGCTGGCCAGCCCTGCAGCCAGCGTTTTGTCTGAGCATGTATTTAGTGCTGTTGGTGGCATTATGACTGATAACCATATCTGCTTGTCCACTGACAATGCTGACAGGTTGAATCAGATAAAAATGAACAAGGCCTGGATTGCCCCTGACTTATCAACTCCACCAGAGGACAGCTGAGCTGATGATGAACATAAAGGCTATTTCAGTCTATCATTTATAATGTACTCAATCTACTGTAGTGTATTCCCATGCACCTTTTCCACCACAAAAAAAGGAGTATATGGTTGAATCTTGTTTTCTCCTCCTCCTCATCCAGATTGTATATATTCCCTCCACTCTAATTTTTTTATAGGGTCAGCTCAACTGCAGGCCCTCAACTCAAATTTTTTTATAGAGTCAGCTGAACAGCATGCACTCGCATATAATGTTTTAGTGTTTTAGAGCGTCAGCTGTACAGCAAGCACTCACATATAATATTTTAGAGCGTCATTTGAACAGCATGCACTCGCATATAATGTTTTAGAGCGTCAGCTCACCAGCAGGCCCTCGCCCCTAATGTTTTAGAGGGTCAGCTCAGCAGCAGGCCCTCGTCCTAAATGTTTTAGAGGGTCACCAGCAGGCCACGAATCATAATTTTTTAAGGGTGTGGATAATGCCCTCTTTTATGTGTAATAGATTTTTTTTTTGTGTGTGTGTCTGTGTGTGTGTGTGTGGGGGGGGGGGGGGCGGTTCGGGGGGGTTGTGCGTATTTTTGTCAGTCTTTAAAAGTGGCTTTCAACTTGGACAACATGGTTCCCAGCAGCGATCTGGGAGTCCAAGATGCATCCAGACATCCTCCCCATGCTATTCATGATCCATTTCAGTGGTTTTTCTGTCACTTTCTGACCTTTTCCAATGGATCAGGCACCCTCCCCTCTTCAGGGCAGGGGGTGCCTGGTTGTCTCCCATTGACTTCCATTATACTCGGGTGCTCGATCATCACTAACGACCCTTTGATACAATAAAAAGTAGTCCGTGTACAGCTTGTATAACAGTGAAAATTTGGTGTGCCCTCAAAATAACTCAACACATAACCATGAATTTCTGTCATGGCTTCTGTCAATATGTGGTCAAACTTGGAGAAAACTGCATGGCAAACCCACTGCAGAACATTTGAACATTTGGGGTCATTTATCAAACTGGTGTAAAGTAGAACTGGCTTAGTTTCCCATAGCAATGAGATTCCACCTTTCATTTTTGACAGCTCTTCTGGAAAATGAAAGGTGGAATCTAAATGGTTGCTATGGGCAACAAAGCCAGTTCTACTTTAAACCAGCTTGATAAATGACCCAAATTGTCCTCAACTAAAAAAAAAAAAATGTTCTCAATGGGGGACATCAATGCTTTCATGATACAATTGTTGCGTAAAAAAGTCACACATTATGGTGCACAGTATCTGTCCACCATAATTTACGACTTTTTGAACTTCTCTGCACTTTTCTGAAATGTCGAGAAAAAAAGGACAAAGCTTAGCAGAAGGGGTATAGCTTCGCACCGCTGCCGCATTTACTATAACTTTCAACAGAAAGTGGCAGAAGTTAAAGCCGAAGTCTATGCCAGGCTGTAGCTAGCATAGACTTCACTATCTGGTGCACAGCAGGGCCGAGATGCACCTGATTTGTTAAGAGGCTTCTGCCAGCCAGCACAGGGAGATCAAGACTAGCGGATGGATCTGCCAGTCTTGATATATCTCCCCCTATGTGTATTATTATCTTTTGTGGTTGTTAGTGAAGGACTCTATAGAAGAGAATGAGTCAAGTACCTGGTGTCCAGTGGTTGCTCACCATCTCAGGCTCCAGAGCTGTCTACTTCTCCAACTGGGAGCTAAATCCAGGGATCCTGACAAGAGACAACCAGGAATAGGTGTGGGGTCCCTAATATTCAGAGGGAGAGTCCGGGACAGGCTTAGGGCTCATGAACACGACCGTGTGCTGCCCGTGGCCGTATCGCGACCCGCATACGGTGGGTCTGCCATACACAGGGCAGCGGGTGTGTGCAGCCGCATATCACGGACCTATTCACTTGAATGGGTTCGCAATCCAGGAGATGTGGTGTGGAAGCACGGATCGTAAGCCCACGGAAGCATTACGGAGTGCTTCCGTGGTGTTTCTGGATGTGCCTCCGCACCACAAAAAAGTAGTGCATGCACTACTTTTTTGCAGTGCGGACCGCGGACCCTATTCGAGTGAATGGGTCCGTGATCTGCTGCGGATGCCCCACGGTCAGTGCCGGTGCATTGCGGACTCCAATTCGCGGTCCGCAGCATGGGCTCGGTTAGCACACGGTCGTGTGCATGAGCCCCTACACTGGTAACTGGTACACACAAACACAGCATATAAACACAAACACCACCAGATAATCATTATTTTTCACTAATAAGATTCTGATACATAGAATGTATTAGGTGATACACACCTTATGAACAATTAGTACATATGACTACTTTATCACACGTCAAGTGAATATAGACTCCAGAACAGACCCCAAAGTGTGTTCAGATGCAAAGCTCCCAAACTAGAACCCCAGTCCAGGGTTAACAACCTATTTATTGTACTAATTGTTTTTTCCAAACAATAGAAATAAAAAACATGGATACTCTGACCCTTTTTAAAGACCATGACACAGTCATACCGTCAACATAATGCTCTTTTATCACAAAGATTCCAAAATTGAAGAGGCTGTTCAGCATTAGGGCTCATTCACACAAACATTTTTTGCGTTCCGTATACGGGCCGTTTTTTGCATTCAGTATACCGTCCGTATATGGAACCATTCATTTCAAAGGGTCTGCAAACAAAAACGGAATGTACTCTGGATGCATTCCGTTTCCGTATTTCGTTCCGCTACATTTTGAGTCATGTCCTATTGTTGCCCGCAAATCACGTTCCGTGGCTCCATTCAAGTCAATGGGGCTATAAAAAAAAACTGAATGCATACGGAATGCATCCGTATGTCTTCACTATCCGTTCTGTTTTTGCGGAAGCATCTATTGAAAATGTTATGCCCAGCCCAAGTTTTCAATGTACTTACAGTTAAAACATAATTATATACTTCCGTTTACGTTTGCGATCCGCAAAAAACAGATCACAAACGAAAACCATACGGAAACGGAACGGAAGCGGAACAGAAACGGAAACACTACTGAAACCAAAAATGGAAAAAAGGATCTGTTAGAAAATGGACCGGAAACCATACGGTCGTGTAAACGAGCCCTTAAACAAAACTGGCAGCACAATGTGATATACAGTAATAGTGGACAGGCCCTTCAGTTCAAACTCCTTCCTCAGAGCTATGTGCAGTGTCTGTATATACAGAATAAATGCAGATATTGAGAATTACTCCCAGTATACAGGCAAGAGAAGTGGTACTGTGCAGTGTCCATATATACAGAATAAAAGCAGATATTGAGAATTATTACTAGTATACAGGCAAGAGAAGTGATACTGTGAAGTGTCCATACAGTAAATACAGAATAGGAGCAGATACTGAGAATTACACCCAGTATACAGATCAGCAGGGCCGCCATCAGGTGGAAGATCACGGGCATCCCAGTGCACGATACAGAGTGAAGACGTGACCTGAGGTAAGATTCCTCTGTGCAGCGGCCTGACGCGTGGGATGCGGCGGTCAGGACCGAAGGAGGATTATCTGCTAAACACTAAGTTCAGATAAACACTGTACCTCTGCTCTGTGTGCATGATAAGGGAAGCTGAACCTGACACTCTGCCGATACCTGCTGTCATTCAAATGGGAATATGTTTGCTGCCAATACTTACCGATGCATAGGACTGTGATTTGAAATATAATACTGCGATCTGAGGACTGTCCCTTTATAATCATTAGGAAATAACCAGCTTATCTTTTATAAATTCATGGAACTAAATACCAGCTGATATATCATTATTATAAGAATAAGTTCATGGACATACCAAGATCCTGCCACCAATGAATTTATAGAAACAGACACTGATATTTATTAATTATTTATGAACTGGTAATCATTATGAACTATTGATTAATGGACTGATCCCTATGTTATTGCAGCTCAGAATATTTGATCATTTATTGTTTATTTATTGTTTCTAATATTTTTAATATTTTGTGTATTAATAAATATTTTCTAACATTTATTTGTGGCTGTATGATATCCAGATATTGAGTGCCGAACATTATCTTATATTACCATATTTTATTTTCATGTCTGTGTGAGACATATTTATAATCTGAGCACCTACCACGCGGTCAGCTAGTGATCCGTCCATTTCCATTTATATTAGCTTTTCTTTATCCTTATAATGCCGTCTATCATTTATGCCTTTTTTCCCCTTTATAGTTATTATTTTACCTATAAATAATAACATTTTATTATAAGTATTTTCCTACCTATCATTTATTATTTCTTTTTATAGATGCTATATTATTTTTAAAATAAATCATTACCTATAACATACAAAAGACAACATATAACAAACAATCACACAAAAGCTGTATGCCAAAAGCTGGGTATGTGCAAGCCAACAACCTATCCATGAGACACGTACAGTCAGCATACCTTACACTGGCAGCCTAGTGCACTATGAGGCAACTAGCAATAATCATGCCTCGGATAAGCCTCATGGGCTATGATACTGCCATGCCCAGCTTTCTATCCAGAAGGAGGGAGACAGTCAGCTTTAAAGTTGCTTTATTTAAGTTGGATGGCTTGGGGGTCCTATGCACTTAGATCATTCATTATCATTAGGGTGACAGAAATTGTAAAAAAAAATTTGGGTGCCAGCTAACTCTTCTCTCACTGCTTAGGAGGGCTGCATAAAAATTTTCAGTTTTCTAATTGTCCTAAATTATATTTAATAACCTTTCTATACTGTGCTGTCATGTAAACTCATTTGTATAAATTTGGTCATATGGGAAATACATGCAAATTAGCAAAAGCTGCCTTGTTTTTCAGCTGAAACAATATTTGCATGTCTTTTCCATATGCCTAGGCCTATGCAAATTACATGACAAAACAGTCTAGAAACGTTATTAAATATAATTTAGGACAATTAGAACACTGAAAATTTTTATACAGCCCTCCTAAGCAGTGAGAAAAGAGTAAGCTGGCACCCAAAAAAATATTTAAAAAAAATGTTGTCACCCTAATGATAATGATCTAGGTGCGCAGGTCCCCCAAGCCATCCAACACAAATCAAGCAACTTTGAGGCCTACTGGTTCTCTCCTTTTGGATAGAGAGTTAGTTTGATGGCAGCAGGAGGAACTGCTGCCATCAAGCCACATTTATCACAGTATTAAAGGACCATTAATAAATCTGACAGAGCCAAAAGTGACTTTGGACGTATGTGAAATTGGAGTAAGATGGAAGTGTAATGATAAATCTGGCCCTTTGAACGTAAAGAAGGGAAGCATTTTCGCTCTCAACGATTCAAGGAAAGGTGTGTACATTCTCACATTTCATAATCTTTCGGACTGTCATAAATTGTACGAACAGCTAAAAATCCATCACGCTGATCCTATTCTACATGGACTTAATTTTGTTTTACTCTACTCGACGGGGTAATCCCACTCATTGTACACATGTACAATCCCTTTGTTTCCTTATGTGACATTAAAATTTTTTGGAAGGCAGATTTTGCTGGACTGGTTTATTTACACCATGGCCCATTTCAAGCCCCACTGATGCACCTCTAGAGTAGAAACTCCAAAAAGTGACCCTATTTTGGAAACTACTGGATAAGATGGCAGTTTTGGTGGTATTATTTTTAGGGTACATATGATTTTTGGTTGCTCTATAATACATTTTTGTGAGACAAGGTAATAAAAAATAGAAATTCTGAAATTTCATCTCCATTTGCCATAAACTCTTGAGGAACACCTAAAGGGTTAATAAAGTTTGTAAAATCAGTTTTGAATACCTTGGGGGGTGTAGTTTCTTATATGGGGTCACTTTTATGGAGTTTTTACTCTAAGGATGCATCAGAGGAGCTTCAAATGTAACATAGAGTCAAAAAACCAGTCCGTCAAAATCTGCCTTCCAAAAACCATATGGCGTTCCTTTCCTTCTGAGCCCTGACGTTTGTCCATAAAGCAGTTTACAACCACATATGGGGTGTTTCTGTAAACTACAGAATCAGGGCAATAAATATAGAATTTTGTTTGACTGTTAACCCTTGCTTTGTTACTGGAAGAAAATGATCAAAATGGAAAATTTGGAAAAAATAGCTGTTTTGGGACCGTATTTATTTTATTTTTATGACTGTGTTCATCTGAGGGGTTAGGTCGTGTGTTATTTTTATAGAGCAGATTCTTACGGACGTGGCAATACATACTAAGTCTACTCTTTTTAATTTATTTAGGTTTTACACTATAAAATCCTTTGTTAAACAAACAAAAAACTATTTTAGTATCTCCATAGTCTGAGAGTCATTTTTTTTAAGTTTTTGCCAAATTGTCTTAGGTAGGGGCTAATTTTTTGCGGGATGAGATGACGGTTTCAATGGCACTATTTTGGAGTGTATATGACTTTTTGATCGCTTGCTATTAGATGTTTTGTGATGTAAGGTGACAAAAAATGGCTTTTTTTTTTGCGGTGTTCACCTGAGGGGTTAGCTCGTGTGTTATTTTTATAGTTCAGGTTCTTACGGACGCGGTGATACCTAATATGTATTTAGGTTTTACACAATCATATTTTTGAAACAAAAAAAAATCATGTTTTAGTGTCTGCATGGCCTGAGAACTTAATATAGAGTCTGTATTCGGCGCACTCTGTACAGAGGCTGTCAGTAGGGTTCCACCCCGTTAGATGCAATAAAATAACAGCAGCCTTAGAGATCAATGCTTAGGTATATTTATTGATGTTGGATTCACATGCGACAGTATTTATAACATTTTGGCATACAATTGCCTTCATCAGATACTACAGAAAAAGAAAAATTTGTAATCATTTTAAACATAAAAAGTGAAAAAGGATGATCAGTGATCGTACAAAGTTACAAAAATAACAAGATAAATATGGCATATGCGGAAATATCAAAGAAAAGGATGTGATATAGATAACATATCAGGTATACATAATCAGGATATCGTATTCTGAGCAGTATGTGGTACCAAGGAATCCAGACAAGCAAAATGGAATATGAGTTAATGATCATCTCCAGTAAGAATACATATACCAATGGAGCATTCTGTATCTTATCTGTGAACCATGCATTAAGGAATTTAAAAAGTTTGGAATGCTAATGGAAGACCAGGATCATCAATGAGATTTCATATATGATACTATGGTTAACATATAAACATATGATGCAACTTACCTATGCCGCAGGGAGGAGGAAGAAACAAAGCAAAAGTCTGATCAGACTTCTGTTACCATGGCAAGCAGGATGCCTTTGAAGGCGTCCTGTTGCCATGGTTACCCTCCTCCGCTGCTATAACAGAGCAGCGGAGGATGGAGAGGGAGGGAAGCTGGGGACTGGAACTAGGGGGGCTGCACCAGGCACAGCAGCCCCCCACAGCAGCTCCCTCCCTCTTAACCACTTCCATACAGCGGTCCCTACGGACCGCGGCATGGAAGGGCTTAATAGGCTGACATCCGTGCCTGCACGGATGTCAGCCGTTACAAGCAGAGCGTCAGCAATGTGCTGACACTCTGCTTGCCACGCTCGGCCATCCTGAAAATGAGCGGAGGGGCGGGCAGAGGCGGGCCCCCTGCACCGCCTGCCCCACCGCCCACTGCACACCCGCAAGCCTCCCCCCCTCCCTGCACCGGCCCATCACAATGAGGGCACGGGGGGGGGAGGTTACAGTAGTAATAAAAAAACATTTGCCGGCATTTTAAAGTATCTGATCCCCGCGGTCATAGACCGCGGGGATCAGATACATCGCAAAGCGCTTCAAACCGCAGGTCGGAATTGACCTGCGGTTTGCAGCGATCGCCAACACGGGCCCCCCTCGGGAAATGAACATGGTTCCTGCTGCACGATCACAGCAGGAATCATGTTTCTATCGCGATATATATATATTTTTTTACAGTAGATTTAATTTAGGGCGTATGGGTATGACATGTGTTCTTAAGGACTCGGATATTAGGGCGTACCCATACGCCCTATGTCCTTAAGAGGTTAAAGACTGTCCAAAGCGGATTAGAGCTCGGTCCTATGCGTATGTTGTCGTAGGCAAGGGACCTACAAAGGAACCGGAGGCTAGAGCTGCACCCGCTATGAAAGAACCAGAGAAACCTGAGACTACAAGCTTACCTGGTCAAATAGAAATAGGGGAGCAGCATCCACCGGATCACTGGGTCTTCCTGGAATGCACATAGCATTTGCTGTGGACACGTTTTTGTATGTGAGCAACTCCCAATAAAGGGATTTACCTGGACATGCTGCCTGAGCCATCGTTTATTGCACTACAAGCTTACCTGGAACATCACGAGTGCTGATGAAGGAGAAAATGGTGGATCCTATAAAGAGTGCTCCTGAAAAATCTGCTCCTGAAAAGGTGGTAAAGGAACCTGCTACTGACGTAGGAGTGAAAGGGACGATTACAGGAGACAAAGCCATGGACCTACAGACAAAAGAAACAAAAAGAAAAGTGAGTGGTCATGAAGAACAGGTTCTCAGTGTCAAAAGAGCATCCCGTCAAAGTGCAGATGAGAGCGACAGCGGCTTAAGACCAAGTGTGACCTTATCTGATCCTATGCACATTCTTCAGTTTGAGAGTTTATCATTACCAGAGCCATTAGTTCCATTTATGTCAAGTAGTTCATCTGATGAAATGACCTGATGCACAATGCTTTCCTATTAATCTCACAGAAAGTGAGAAATTTCGAGAGAGCTCAACAAAGAGTATGAAAAGAGACCTTTTGTTATTTGAAGTTTTTCTTAATGGCCAATGTCTGATACGCTAAAAATCTCCTCCCTCAACGTAAGGAGTATTAAGAGAGCTTCTAAGAGAGCTGCTGTTTTGGCTTATCTGGAGACAGTCAACTGCGACATCATCTTTATACAAGATTTTACTATTTAAAGGAAATAGTTGTCAAATTGTTTCATACATGCAATTGATTCCAGGAGGAGCTTTATTAGTAAATATCAACTTTAATGGCAGATAAATCAAATTATTAAATGTATATGCTTCACCTGAACTTCATGAAAGAGTTGAGATGCTAGAGGACATACAACCTTTCTTAGCTGGTCAATCACCAGTGATTATGGCTGGAGACTTTAATTGTGCGCTAAAAGAGGAAGACCGAACTGGTGAGCAAGTAAGAAAGGACAAAACAGCGTGGCAACTTAAAAATATGATTTTGGACTTTAATTTAATTGACATTTGGAGTAATGTAAAGGACAGTGAACCAGGATACACATGGAGTAACTCTTTAGTTCAATCAAGACTGGATTATTTCTTAATTTCAAAAGTCCAGAAGCCTGTAATGATGTCCCTGGAGGGTGATATCTCCTCTGATCATAAGTTGCTTCTAGTGAAAATTCAAGTAACTGGAGGTGGAAAAGGCAAAGGCGTATGGAGGCCAAATGTGGATCTATTGAATGATGAAGATGTCACGAAAATATTCGTTTAAAACTACAAGAAATGGACTTGTTGTAAAGAAAAGTTCACGTCAATGGTGGAAATATGTAAAACTCAAAACGAAAGAATGTTTCCAATGTTCGCGGCTACCATTATGCCCCCATGTCGTGAGGTGTACCGTTAGTCTCCTCACCACCTCTTCACAGCTTGTTTGGATCGGTGATCAGGTGTGTTATAACCGGTATCACCTGCTGACCATTCAAACTTTAGGTCATCGTATTTTCCTGGGACCTGTTTATAACTGGTGAAATAATATTATCTGCTTTCAATAGATTTATTATATCTTTTTTTCCCCCTTTTCATTGGCCTGTTTATCCTGATTATCTTCCCTGATGATTCTCCTGTCCGGGAGATGAAACGTGCATGTAGGGACTAGGATAGGGGCTGTTACAGGGCCAGTATTCATAGGGTCAGGTTCCTCACGGGGTCGCCCTTTTTAGGACGACTGCCACTGCCATGTGGTGAGGCTGCTTATATACCTAGTTGGTTAGGGCTAGCATTTTGTTTATACCACAGGGTGTTTGTAGGGCCTTACTAGGGATTGATATATCTGTTCCCTACTTTCTATCTACAGTAATTGATGGTTAGTGGCCTTCATCCTAACAATCACAGATCCCCAGCTGAATGCACCACGACGGCTTCTGGAACCTGTTGCAAGACGGTGGTAGAACTATGGGTTATTATCTTTAGTGCCACTGCACTATCTTTAGTGCCATTCTTGTGATTTCATGTATTGTTCCCTGTGGTATATATTTTTCACAAGAAATGGTAGTTATTTTTGATTATTTAAAGGGTCTATCATTTAAATTCCTTAATCATTAATTAACTCCTCCTCCTACTCGGCTTCCTCCTCCTCCTCTTCCACCTGCTAATCCAGTCAGCCCCACACCTTCACCACCAACTTCAGCACAGGCCGGGGTAAACGTCAGCAGGCCGTTCTGAAACTCATATGTTTGGGGGACAGGCCCCACACCGCGCAGGAGTTGTGGCGGGGTATTGAACAACAGACCGACGAGTGGTTGCTGCCGGTGGGCCTCAAACCCAGCCTGGTGGTGTGCGATAATGGGCGAAATCTCGTCGCAGCCCTGGGACTAGCCGGTTTGACGCACATCCCTTGCCTGGCGCGTGTGCTGAATATGGTGGTGCAGAAGTTCATTACGCTACAGCGTAACTTCGGCCTTCCTGCTCACCGTCTCATATGCGACGTGCCCACCAGGTGGAACTCCACCTTGCACATGCTGGAGAGACTGTGCGAGCAGCAGCAGGCCATAGTGGAGTTTCAGCTGCAGCACGCACGGGTCAGTCGCACTGCGGAACAGCACCACTTCACCACCAATGACTGGGCCTCCATGCGAGACCTGTGTGCCCTGTTGCGCTGTTTCGAGTACTCCACCAACATGGCCAGTGGCGATGACGCCGTTATCTGCGTTACAATACCTTGAGAAAACACTTAGGGCGATGATGGAAGAGGAGGTGGCCCAGGAGGAGGAGGAAGAGGGGTCATTTTTAGCACTTTCAGGCCAGTCTCTTAGAAGTGGCTCAGAGGGAGGTTTTTTGCAACAGCAGAGGCCAGGTACAAATGTGGCCAGCCAGAGGCCACTACTGGAGGATGAGGAGGATGAGGATGAGGAGGAGGATGAGGATGAAGCATGTTCACAGCGGGGTGGCATCCAATGCAGCTCGGGCCCATCACTGGTGCGTGGCTGGGGGGAAACGGAGGATGATGACGATACGCCTCCCACAGAGGACAGCTTGTCCTTACTTCTGGGCAGCCTGGCACACATGAGTGACTTCATGCTGCAGTGCCTGTGCAACGACAGCAGAGTTGCCCACATTTTAACGTGTGCGGACTACTGGCTTGCCACCCTGCTGGATCCCCGGTACAAAGACAATGTGCCCACCTTACTTCCTGCACTGGAGCGTGATAGGAAGATGCGCGAGTACAAACGCACGTTGGTAGACGCGCTACTGAGAGCATTCCCAAATGTCACAGGGGAACAAGTGGGAGCCCAAGGCGAAGGCAGAGGAGGAGCAAGAGGTCACCAACGCAGCTGTGTCACGGCCAGCTCTGAGGGCATGGTTAGTATGGCAGAGATGTGGAAAAGTTTTGTCACCACGCCACAGCTAACTGCACCACCACCTGATACGGAACGTGTTAGCAGGAGGCAGCATTTCACTAACATGGTGGAACAGCACGTGTGCACACCCCCTCCACGTACTGACTGATGGTTCGGCCCCATTCAACTTCTGGGTCTCCAAATTGTCCACATGGCCAGAGCTAGCCTTTTATGCCTTGGAGGTGCTGGCCTGCCCGGCGGCCAGCGTTTTGTCTGAACGTGTATTCAGCATGGCAGGTTGGCGTCATTACAGACAAACACAGCCGCCTGTCCACAGCCAATGTCGACAAGCTGATGTTCATAAAAATGAACCAGGCATGGATCCCACATGACCTGTCCATCCCTTGTGCAGATTAGACATTTATAACTACCTCCCCTTAACCATATATTCTTGGAATCCAGGGCACTTCTTCATTCAATCCTCTTTTTTTAATTTTACCATTATATTGCAGGGCAACCCAAAGTTCAATGAACCTCTCCTCCGTCTGGGTGCCAGGGGCCAATTTATCTGAAAGTGGCCTGTTCCAATGGTGGGTGACATGAAGCTTTATTCTCTGCTATGCGACCTCTCTCTTCTGTCTTGGTGCCGGGGCCTAAATATCTGAAAGTGGCCTGTTCCATTGGTGGGTGACATGAAGTCTGATTCTCTGCTATGGGACCTATCTCCTATGTCTGGGTGCTGGGGCCTAAACAAGTAATAGTGGCCTTCTCCATTGGTGGGTGACATAAAGCCTGATTCTCTGCTATTGGACCTGTCTCCTCTGTCTGGGTGCTGGGGCCTGAATAAGTAAAAGTTTCCTTTCCATTGGTGGGTGACATGAAGCCTGATTCTCTGCTATGGGACCTCTCTCCAATTGATATTGGTTAATTTTTATTTATTTTATTTTATTTTAATTCATTTCCCTATCCACATTTGTTTGCAGGGGATTTACCTACATTTTGCTGCCTTTTGCAGCCCTCTAGCCCTTTCCTGTGCTATTTTACAGCCTTTTTAGTGCCCAAAAGTTTGGGTCCCCATTGACTCTCGAACCCGAACGTCTAGGTGTTCGCTCAACTCTAATCAAGAGCTGTTTAATAAAAAACAAATAGATAAAGCCTTTGTTGAAGAAGCCTTAAACTCTTTAGAATACAAGCTGGAGAAAGAGGAGCAAGAAATGCTCTGCAAGGACATCTCGCTAGAAGAATTGCATGCTGTCTTTAAAGGATTCGCAAAAAACAAAACGCCAGGGTCTGATGGACTTACAGTTGAATTTTACTTAACATTTTGTAATGTATTGAAAGAAGATGTGATGGCTATCTTCAGGAAGCTTTAAGTACAGAAGTGTTGCCAGAATCCTGGAGGAAAGGTATTGTGACATTATTATACAAAAAAAGCGACAAATCGCAATTAGAAAATTGGAGACCAATCACACTCCTAAATACGGATTACAAAGTTATGGCCAAGTTGCTAAAAAAAGTAATTGGCAATGTAATACATACAGACAAAGTATGTGCAGTCCCAGGTAGAAGAGTATGGGAAAATCTCAACATAACAAGAGACTGTATCTGGTATCAGAATGAGAGTGGTAATGGACTTACTGTTAAAGCAGGGGTCTACATGGATGATGTCACAATCTTGTGTACAACAATACCTGCATTGAGAAGAGCCGTACAAATTGCGGAATTCTTTGCCAAGCTTCTGCCTTTCATCTTAATAGAACGAAGTGTGATTGCTTTGCCATAGGAGATTGGAGAGAAGAATCCCGGATCTAAAAATACAAAAAGAGCAGATAAAAATACTTGAAATAATATTTGATGACAATAACAAAAGAGTTGAGAGGAAGTCAAAGCAAAAGTTTAATTGAAAGTGGAGTTTTCGAAGCTGTGCAAATTAACAATAGAAGGGAAAAATTCGATCATTCAAGCCCTAATAATCCCAACTCTACTGTACTTGAATGTAGTCTTCCCTCCAAGTGATCAGTGTCTGAAATATCTTCAGAGAGTGATCTTTCAGTTTATTTGGAGCTCGAAAATGGAGAAAGTCAACAGGGAGACAATGTATAAACAAAAAAAGTTTGGAGGCAAAGGGATACCTAATTTTAAGAAAATCCTGTACCTGCATTTCTTTTCCCTGTTCTTCAGGATGATTAAAAGAACTGAGAACACCTGGTCTTTTTTCCTAAAGTATGCAGCAGGACATTTGTTGCGGAAATGCCAATGGATACAAATTCCTTTAACAGTACCAGTGTTGTTTGTCCCACCAATTATTAATTGAGAAGATCATTCGACAGTACTCCCTAGAGAATTGTGAAAGAGACTGTTTTTTTTATTTTATATATTATATGATAATGCTAAAAAAAATAATACAACATCTGAATAATAAGGAACAAGTCTGTCCAGTCTCAAACTATACAGAAGCCAAGTATTTGGAATGTTGGAACCTGTGTAATCGAACTGTTTAAAAGACTTAGCCTGGATGTTAATGTAGGATTATTTACCGACGAGAGCCTTTCAGCACAGGAGAGGACAAAGCGTCAAAGAAGTGCCTGTGTTATGGATGAAACCTCTCTCCATGTAATGTGAAATTGTAAGTAGGGATGTCCCGATACCAATATCGGTATCGGGACCGATACCGGACATTCGCATGAGTACTTGTACTCGTGCAAATGTTGCTGATACCTGATGGCCTGGAAGCGTCGAGTCCCATGCGGCAGCGGCGCTCTCAGCCGGGCTCTCCTTCTGATATCTAACATGTCTGTGCAGCGCTTTGCTAATGCTACAAGCATTAGCAATGCGCCACACAGACATGTGAGTTATCAGAAGAAGGAGAGCCCGCAGCCCGGCGGCCACGGCGCGTGTGAGTATAATGCTGCTGACTAACTGACCATGGCAGCCAGGACTTCAGTAGTGTCCTGGCTGCCATGGTAACCGATCGGGGCCCCAGAATTACACTGCTTGAACTCCAATCGTAACTGCCGCTGCCACCAATGATGGGGGAGGGAGGGGCACCCTGTGGCCACGGCCACCAATGATTTTAATACTGGGGAGGGGGGGTTGAGTTACCGGAAGAGGGAGCTAACGAGAGGCTGGGGGGGGGGGCTGATGAGAAGCTGGGGGTTGATAAGGGGCTGAGGGGGCTGATGAGAGCAAGAGGCTGGGGGGCTGATAAGAGAAAGAGGCTGGGGGCTGATAAGAGGAAGATGCTGGGGGCTGATGAGAGGCTGGGGGGCTGATAAGTGGAAGAGGCTGAGGGGCTGATGAGAGGAAAAGGCTAGGGGCTTGATGAGAGGCTGAGGGGCTGATGAGAGGAAAAGGCTAGGGGCCTGATGAGAGGCTGGGGGCCTGATAAGAGGAAGAGGCTGGGGGCCTGATGAGAGGCTGGGGGCTGTTCTGTTTTTTGGACTTTTGGTTGGTCAGTGGTCACAAAATAAATGTGTTATTTATTTCATTGTTATAATTCGTATCAGTAATAGGTATCGGTGAGTACTTAAATAAAAGTATCAGTACTCGTGCTCGGTCTTAAAAAAATGGTATCTGGACATCCCTAATTGTAAGTATGCACAGAATTTGTGGAGGAGGGTGGGTGTGTTGCTGAAGCATTCTTGTGATCTGGGCTTCTTGAATCACGAACTAGTAATGTATAAACTTTGTACTGTGCCACAGACAGGTAAGAAGCAGGTATTATGGACTATGGTGAACTGCTTGAAAAATGCATTATTGAAAGTTTTTAATATTTAGTTGTTCAGGAGAGACTTGATTGATGAAAAATAATGCATCAAACTTGCTTTAAGTGAGATTTATGTTTTCTATTAACGTGACAGAAAACATTTAGGTGTTAGAGCTGCTACATTGTGGAATATTAACATGTGGAATGTGCTTCTTGAGTAACTTTTGATGAAATTGTTTGATTGTAAGTTTTTGGTATCATAGCCCATGAGGATTATCCGAGGTGTAAGTATTGCTAGTTGTCTCATAGTGCACAAGACTGCCATTGTAAGGTATGCTGACTGTACCTGTCTCACGGATACGTTGTTGGCTTGCACATACCCAGCTTTTGGCTTACAGCTTTTGTGTGATTGTGTTTATTATATGTTATAGGTATTGAAATTCGCAATCTTAAATTTGAGAATTTATGGCGAATATTCGGCGAAAAATTCTCAAAATATCGTGAATTCGAATATTGCCTCTGCTGCTCATCACTAATAAAGAATTAGAGCAGATACTGAGAATTACACCCAGTGTATAGGATAAAAGTGGTACTGTGCAATGTTTATTTATGCAGAATAAGTACAGATACTGAGAATTACACCAAGTATACAGGACAAGAGAAGTGGTACTGTGCAATGTCCATATATGCAGAATAAGAACAGATACTGAGAATTATGGGCGTGGCATGGCTGTTTAAGGCATAGAAAAAGGTCCAAATGTAAGAAAACTCAGAAGCTGTCTTACATTTAGAACTGGCGGAGGATACACCAAAGTTATGAAAAGGCCTGTGCTGGCTAAAACGCCGGTCTTAATAAATGTGCCCCTGTGTATATATACACACCTCAAAAACCACGAAAGATCTCATTCTCCTCTTGGTCCCTCTTCTGCTGCAGTCTCAGCCTCTCCCCCCCCCTGGAGTGACAGTGGCACCTGACACCCCGCAAACAGAGGATGTGGCAGCACTGGAGAGAAAGAGGAAGTACCCCCCTACCCACTCGCGATCCCTGGCCCTGAATGCCAGCATTTCAAAATTCCTGGCCTTTGAAATGCTGTCATTCCATCTGATGGAAACGGAGACTTTTAAAAAAACTTGTGGCGGTGGCTGTCCCACAGTACGTGGGACAGTCGCCACTAGTTTTCCAGGTGAAATTATGTGTGCACTGCGTAACTCTATCTGTGGCAAGGTCAACATAACCACCGATACGTGGACCAGTAAGCACGGGCAGGGATGTTATATCTCCTTAACTGCACACTGGGTAAATGCAGTGGTGGCTGGGCCTGAGGCAGATAGCAGTTTAGCACATGTCCTTCTGCCACCGAGGATTGCAGGACCTTTCTTCTTGCCTCCTGTTGCCTCTAACTCCGCTTCCTCCTCATCTGGTCAGCGTAACACCTTCGCCACCAACTTCAGCACAGCCAGGGGGAAACGACAGCAACTGTTTTGAAACTCATCTGTTTGGGAGAAAAACCCCACACCGCGCAGAAGCTGTGGACAGGCATGGAACAACAGACCGACGAGTGGTTTGTGCCACTGAGCCTCAAGCCCGGTCTGGTGGTGTGTGATAATGGACGAAATTTTTCAGCAGCTCTGGGCCTAGCCGGTTTGACGCACATCACTCGCCTGGCGCATGTGCTGAATTTGGTGGTGCAAAGGTTCCTGAAAAATTATGCAGATATGTCAGAGCTGCTGCAGAAAGTGCAGTCCATCTGTGCGCGCTTTCGGCGTTCTCACCCTGCTGCTGCTCGCCTGTCGGCCTTCCAGCTCACTGCCTCATATGCGACGTGCCCACAAGGTGTAACTCCACCTTGCACATGCTTGAGAGACTGTGCGAGAAGTAGCAGCAGGCGAAAGTAGAGTTTCAGCTGCAGCACACACGGGTGAGTTGCTCAGCGGAACAGCACCACTTCACCACCAATAAGTGGGCCTCCATGCGGGACCTGTGTGCTGTGTTGAGCTGTTTAGAGGTTCCACCAACATGGCCAGTGCCGATGACGCAGTCCTCAGCGTTACTATCCCACTTCTATGTCTCCTTGAAAAAAATGCTTTGGGCGATGATGGAAGATGATGTGGCACAGGAGAATGAGGAGGAGGAAGAGGGATCATTTCCATGGTTATCAGGACAGTCATTCACAAGTGGCTCGGAGGGTGGGTACCTGCACCAACAGATGCCAGGTACACAATTGTCTAGCCACGGCACAGTTCAGGAGGATAAGAAGGAGGAGGATGATGATGATGAGAAGGAACAGTGTTCACAGCAGGGTGGCACCCAAAGCAGCTCATGGGCATCACTGCAGCGTAGCTGGGGAAATTGGAGGACACAAACGATACACCTCCCACAGAGGACAGCTTGTCGTTGCCTCTGGGCAGACTGGCACACATGAGCGACTACATGCTGCAGTGCCTGCACAACGACCACCGAGATGCCCACATTCTAACCAGTGCTGATTACTGGTTGGCCACCCTGCTGGATCCCGGCTACAAGGACAACGTGCCGTCCTTAATTCCGTCACTGGAGCATAATCAGAAGATGCGCGAGTACAAGCGCATGCCGGTAGACACGCTGCTGATATCATTCTCAGTGAATGCACAAGGCAAAGGGAGAGGAGGAAGAAGAAGTCTCCAACGCATCTGAGGCACTGACAGCACCTCAGAAGGCAGGGATAGCATGGCCGAAATGTGGAAAAGCTTAGTCAGCACGCCACAACAACCAGCACCACCAGCTGATATGGAACATCATAGCAGGAGGCAGCATTTCAGCAACATGGTGGAACAGTACATGTGCACACGCCTAAATGTACTGACTGATGGGTCTGTCCCATTCAACTTCTGGGTCTACAAATTGGGCACAAGGCCTGAGCTTGCACCTAACACCTTGGAGGTGCTGGCCTGCCCTGCGGCCAGTGTATTGTCCAAATGTGTGTTCATCACGGCAGGGGGGGTGATCACAGACAAGCGCAGCCGCCTGTCCACAGCCAATGTGGACAAGCACACGTTCATTAAAAGGAACCAGGATTGGATCTCACAGGACTTGTCCGTACCTTGTGCAGAATAGATAAGGCCACACTCAGCCGATGTTAGACTCCAGCGCACTTTCTCTTTGTTTTCTTTTTTATATTTCCCAATGTTTTGAGGTCTTCCCAAATTGATTAAAAAAATAAAAAAACTACAAAAATAATGTTGGCTACCTCCTCCTCCTCCTCCTCCACCACCGCTTCCACCTACACCGCCACGTCAACTGCCTCCTCAACCTCCTACTCCACTTTGACCTCTGCCTCCTAGTTCAAGATCATTATTTTTAACTTTTTTTTAAATTATGTTATTTTAATTCATTTCCCTTTCCACATTTGTTTGCAGGGCAATTGTCCTGTTCTTAACCATATTTTGCTTCCTTTTGCAGCCCTCTAGCCCTTTCTATGACTTTTTTAGAGCCATTTTAGTGCCCCAAAGTTCGCGTCCCCATTGACTTCAATGGGGTTCTGGTTCAAGTTCAGGTCCCGAACTAGAACTTTGCGGCGAAGTTTGGCCAAACCCGGCGAACCCGAACCCGAACTTCCAGGTGTTCGCTCAACCCTACTTATAATCTAACACATATTACCGGTATCTTTATAATTATATATTCTGCCTATGAATAAAGCTGTAATATGTATATTAACTTTCTGAGCAGATTTCAGTGTTGTGACTAGAGATGAGCGATTAAAAAAAAAAATACATTCGGACAGTTCGCAGAATTTTCCAAAAATATTGGATTCAATCCGAATTTATTTGTGACGAATTGCGTTACAAATCAGCTATTTCCCTTCTGCAGAGAGCCTGTATATTGGCGTGGAACACGCATAGGGAGTCTGCTGTGGTAGTGAAAGAATACTGTAAGTCAGTATGACATGCAGATGACAGGCGTCGCTCTTAGGGCTCATGCACATGGCCGTATGCATTTTGCGGTCCGCAAAAAACAGACCCGTAAAAAATACGGACGACGTCCGTGTGCATTCCGTATTTTGTGGAACGGAACAGTTGGCCCCTGATAGAACAGTACTATCCTTGTCCGTAGTGCGGACAATAATAGGACATGTTCTATTTTTTTGCAGAACAGACATACGGAAACGGAATGCACACGGAGTAATTTCCGGGTTTTTCGGACCCATTGAGGTGAATGGTTCCGCATACGGTCCGCAAAAAAATGGAACAGAAATGGAAAAAAAAATACGTTTGTGTGCATGAGCCCTTAGAATCACTTCACTTATTTAGTCAGTTACAGGGTCAAAACTTACCAAATAACTCAAGTGTGAACTTATCCTTATATGTCAATGTTAGCATCAGGAATAAAGAACCGTGCAGTGGTCCAAGATTGTACTATAGAGTGAAAAAGCACACTTCCTTTACACCGTCGTCAGCTGATTCCACATGCACCGATACACAACATGTTCTGTTACACACTGATACAAGTAGTGGCCCCATGACAGAGTGGAGAGGGTGTCACCAGTAGGTTTGTGTTCATACTGTTTATTTTGCCCTTCTTCTGATCTGTCATAAGAACAACCCCCAAAAAACGGATCCTGTCTTTTGAACATCCGCCTTCACATAGTCAGCATTTGGTCAGTAATCCATCAGTATTGCTAAGGCCAAAACAAACCAGGAGAGGATCCAAACCAGATATGACACGTGATTGGAATATTTGCCTATATTTTGTGTTTTGTACCCACTCCTGCTTTTGGCTTCTAAGTCATAAGCATATCCTGATGTAAAATAGGGACCTTGTGATACAGGCCTTACGGATGCTCCAAAGACAGGATTTATTGTGTTTATAATTGTTCTCTCCTTCTGACTGATCAGATGAAGGGTAAAATAAATGGTGATGTCAACAACACCAAACAAAGACACTACTGTAGTGGCCCTGTCACAGAGTGGTGAGGTGGCAACCACATGAGGAGTCAACACAATGTCCCAGTTACAGTAAGGGGAAAGTGGCAACATCATAAGGAGTAGCCTAATTACAGGATGGGGAGGGTGGCAAACACATGAGGAGTCAACACAGTGGCCCAGTTACAGTATGGGAGGGTGACAAATGCATGAGAAGTCAACACAGTGGCCCAGTCATAGAGTGGTGAAGGTGGTAACCATATGAGGAGTCAACATAGTGGTCAGTCACAGAGTGTTTAGGGTGGCAAACACATGAGGAGTCAACACAGTGGCCTAGTCACAGAGTGGGGAGGTGGGGGACAACATCAGTGGCAGTAACAGCAAAAGATGGTGTGTGACAATAGGAGAACATGGCAGCAGAGGCAGTAGGTGTGTGGCATCAGGCAAGTGGCAGCATCAGAATAGTGGCTGAAGCAAGTGGCCTGAAAAAAAAAAGGTCTCTTTTGACAAAGTTTGGGTGTGGCATCCAGAATGATCTGGTCTGATGCATCAGGCAATGGCGTGTGGAACTCCTCGCTGATCCACACCTGATTCATCTTCACAAAGGTCAGTCTCTCCACATTCTGTATGGAAAGGCAATTTCTCCTTGGGGTAACTATGTCCCCCGCCACACTAAACACCTGCTCTGATGCCACACTATCGGCCAGGCAGGAAAGCTTGTGCAGGGCAAACTCAGACAGTTGCGCTCACAAATCAAGCTTGGCTGTCCAGTAGTCCAGGGGATCTTGGATGTGGGGTGGCAGGGTGCAGTCCAAGTATGCCACCACCAGCTGGTTCAGGTTCTGTTCCATGTCTTGCTGCTGCTGGTAGGTGGTTTTTTCAGTAGGTGGGTGAAGAAAAGTGCTCATTAGAGACTCCAGACTTAGGTTGCTGCAGAAAGAGCTGGTACTGCTCCTGACCCTCCCACATCCCTCCTGCAGCCATGGCAGTGGAACATGAGCGCAGACATAGGATATCTCAATGGTAGTTGAGTTTATCCTCCCTCTCAGTGGGTAGAAAAAAGGCCCCCATTTTGGAGCAGTAGCAAGGATCTAACATGGTGGAGAGCCACTTATCATCCCTCTGTCGAATGGTGATTATACGGCTGTCACTACACACAACTCCGCATGCATTGGGCCATTTGCGGAAGGGACTCGGAGGGACTCCCTGCCCCATCTCCACTGCATACTGCCAGGGTGTGTTAGGGTCATCTACCTGGTCTTTCTCAGTGCCCCCTAACGCCTCTTGCTCCTGTACTGTCACTTCTGAACAAAAACCACCCATTTCTGTATACATTAATGTCCTCCTCCTCCTCCTTCCTCAAGTTCAGTCCCCAAAGGTCTCAGGTGGGCATGAGATGTAGGCATTATGTCTGCTGTCCCCTGGCCAGCCAGATTTATCAGCATCTGCTCAGGATGTGAAGGAGTAAAATGACGTCGTTCATCCTGTAGTCCTGGTGACTGACAAATAAAGTGGCCTTATCAAAAGGCCTGAGCAAGCGGCAGGTGTCACGCATGAGCTGCTACTATCTAACGTCAAAGTTACACAGAGGAGTGCTCCTGAATCATCAAGAAATCGTTTACGGACTTCCCCTGCTCATATAGTCCAACATGTGGAGGGTGGAGTTCATGCACAGTGGATGAAGTGCATGAACAGTTTCCTAGCCAGTTTTAGGATGATTTGCAGTTGGGTGGAAGGCTTTAGGAACCGCTTTACAACCAGATTAAAGACGTGCGACATGCAGGGCGCATGGGTCAGCCCTCCTTGATGCAGTACCAACATAGGCTTGTGCAGCCTATTGCAATAGGGTGTGCACCCTAAAGCACAAACACACGCCGCGTGCGAATGTTGGTGTGTAT
Organism: Bufotes viridis; assembly: GCA_033119425.1. Classification (NCBI taxonomy): domain Eukaryota; kingdom Metazoa; phylum Chordata; class Amphibia; order Anura; family Bufonidae; genus Bufotes; species Bufotes viridis. Next base: position 478,351,832 of record CM065590.1, on the reverse strand, counting down.
GTATTTAATAAATATATATATATACATATATATACAGTATATATATATTATACACACACATATAAATATATATTATATATATATATATATATATAATGTGGGGAGTCGCTCTGGTAGATAGCGGTGCGGGTGCAGTACAGAGGCAAAACAGGAGTCCAGAAGGTGCAATGAACAGTGTTTTATTCACACTTGCACAAAAACAAACGATATAAACAGTCTCTTGGTGTTTGTTCACACATACCAGAAATCATGAGGCAAAACAAAACAGTCCAAATCAGGTTCTAGTCACCTGGGAGGTTTTAGGTGCAGGTTCGCACCTGGCTGTCAGTCCAGCCGCAAGACAGTCGCCGTCAGGCTTCCAGGTCGTCTGCACTCCTCCTTGCTGGGCTCTTGCGTCCAGCCCAGAGAACTTCCAAACACAAGTGACTCCACAGCCTAACAGCAGCTCCAGGACAATCACTCTCACCTGCTGGTGCTGGCTGTGTTTTAAAGCCCAGCAAAGTCCGGCCTGGACCGTGGGGAGTAGGCACCCACCCAACTCTTTGCCTACTCCCAGTAAGAGCCGGCCCGGATTGGCTTTGCAGCCAAACTAACTATAAATGTCAAGCAGCACTAGCTGCTGCTGACACATAAAAGCCGGCTCTCACCTCACCGAGGCCAGGAACCTCGGTGACACGTACCTCCCATCGATAACGGTACCTTGCACCTTACCACAATATCTACAAATACACTCTGCATGCATACAGACCAGCACTCATATAATCATCAATATAAACAAAAATAAGTTAAATAACCCCTGTATAATAATGTACCCTGATACCCCTCCCTCCCCCTTCTCCAACCACCCAGCACCCTTACTCACATACAACAAGTAATATATATAATATCGCTTACAGTGAATGACTGTAAATACTAACAGTTCTGAAGACTCCAGCAGGCTCAGAATCAGTGCTCTGGGCAGCTGGGCTCAGGGCTGGAAGTGGGCACCGCTCTGCAGTTCAGAACGGAAACATATAAGACGCACCAGCTCATAAGACGCACCTAGGTTTTAGAGGGGGACAATAAGAAAAAAAATATTTTTCATTACATCTCAGGTCAGACCACCAATCAGACCCCAATGTTAGTCAGACTTCAGCTGACAGCCCCAATCAGACCCCAATGTTAATCAGACCCCAATAAGACCTCAAATCAGACACCCAATCAGACCTCAGCTCAGACCCCAATGTAAATGACCCCCAATCAGACCTCAGATAAGAGCCCCATGCCTCTTATCACCCCCATATCAGCCCCCATGCCTCTCATTAGCCCCCATCATGCCTCTCATCATCCCCATACCTCTCATTAGCCCCCATATGTGAAGGATGAGGAGGCAGAGGAGGACATTGGTGTAGGACTTACCGCTTGAGAACATGGAGGCGGCAATACTGTCACCGAACTAAGTTGCTGGTGTGGCTGGGCAGGAACCACATTTACCCAGTGGACCGTAAAGGACATAAATTGTCCTTGACCGTAGTTACAGCTCCACACATCGGCGAAGCAGTGAACTTTATCAGACACTGACAGGCTCAAGGACTGGCCCACCTTCTATTTAACATACTGTACGTGTGCAGGGCTGGTACAGTCTTTCTGGAGAAGTAATGAGAGCTTGAGACTCTCCACCTTTTCTTGACACAAGCCATCAGTTCTCTGAAAGGTGCAGAGTCCACCAAAGGGAGGGACTAGTACCAGGAACTTGGCCAGGAGCATGTTCAGCTTCTGCTCCTTTGGATGAGTGCACGCATACTGTTGTCTTTTTGCAATCGCCTCTGTGATCGATTGCTGACGAAATGAGTGACAATAAGGAGGAGCATCAGGACCAGTAGATGATGGGAAGAAAAGACAGCTCCTTTCTGCTGAGGTGGTGGAGGCTTGACTGCTGGAGAAGGGGGCCACTGGGTGACGCAGGGGTTGCTGCATCTGGCTGTACCACTACATTAGCGCCACGGTTTTCCCAGGCTACTATTTGGTGATGCTGCATGTGTTGAAGCAGGGCCGTGGTGTCAACATTGGCACCTTGGTCATGCTTCACCTTCTGCCCACAGATTCTACAAATGGCCACGCTGACGTCCTCCAGCGGCTCGATTAAAAATTCCCACACCGCCGAGTATAGCATTTTACCCCCACCACTCTGTGCTGACTGCCTGATGCCGCTGCCTCCGTGAGCTCATGCACCACTAGTTCTTTCAGGACAGGTAGGCTCCTGCATAGCAGAAGATCTACCCCAGGCTCGTTTGGCTCCAGACCTCACACTGCTGCCACCCTGCTGACTTACGGACATGCTACCACCCTGCTGGCTCAGCTGCTGCCTCACGCGCAAGCTGCCACCCTCTTCTTCTGATAATGATGATAAATCCCCCTCTTCACTCGGGTCCCACGTGCGATCGGATAAATCATCATCCACTACTGTCTGCACGTCACTGATATCCACGGCACTCCAGTTCAGATTATGCTATTTCTTTTTTAATCGTCAGCACAAAAATCATTTTACAGGGGTTTCCATCAGATGTTACATCCAGAATTAAAGAACATATAATAGCCACATTGTATTCCCCGGACGTTTTGGTCTATTGGAAGACCTTTTTCAGCGGGATCTCATTGGTGGCAGGAGGGTGAGCGCATTGCTGTAACAACATCAGATGGAAACCTCTGTAAAATGATTTTTTGTGCTGACGATTAAAGAAGAAATTGCATAATCTGAACTGGAGTACCGTGGATATCTCTCTAATCTTGGACAGTTTTGCTCTCACGGGCACCCAGACTCTAATATTGGTGTGTGGATCACATACAATTAAGATTGCATATCACTAATGTCACCTTTACCAGTGTCACGGCCGCGTGCCTAACCACTTGTAACACATCTTGGCTGGGCAGTAGCTGCTGACTGTCCTCAAGAAGCTTGTCTTCACCGAAGATCAGAGCCGAGCCAAATGGAATACAATGCTTCTCGAGCAGAAAGAACAGAAAATGAAAGAGGCAGGTTCAGGACAGGTGGGGGAACAGAGCTTGTTCCCGGGCCTTGCCAACTAAGCATGGGGAACCCACCAACTTCTGGCTGGGAGTGTCTGATGTCACTTGAGATGAAGTTGAAGACCTAGTCAACCATTCAAGGACAGGTGGGTTGCTGGTCAAAACACAACTGCTGGATGAAACTCGCAGCTCTGGCCTGTCTCTGCAACTGCTGCTACTTCTACCATCTCCAGAAACATTTTGGCCACTGCCCGTTCCCTTAGAAGGGCCTGTCTGTCGGACATACTGTAACAGTAACTGTAAGGGTAAAATTGCAGTACCAGTATCAGACCGCAATTTCACCTCAATTACACAAATGAGGATTAACAGATTTACTTATGAAATAAAGAATGCAAACACCCTAAAATGTGTAGTATCAGGCTGCAATTTCACCCCAAAATCAATGATGAATGGATGTACTTATATATGTAAAAAAATAAACACACCCAAAACTTGTAGTATCAGGCTGCAATTTAACCCCAAATACACAATTAGGGATTAACGGCTCGGATATACTTATGTATAATAGAATTGGAGCACCCTAAAATGTGTTTCATCCCTAATAGACAATCAAGGATTAATCGATTGAATTATATATAAAAGAATGTGAACCCCCCCCCCCCCCCCCTCAAATTCTGTAGTGTCAGACAGCAGTTTCACCCCAATTACAGAATCAAGGATTACTGGAATTAGTTATGTATCAAAGAATGCAAACAACCTAAAATCTGTAGTACACTGTTAACTCCAATTAGTGCAGCAAGGTGTAATAGAATAGCCCCTATTAGCCAGGGACCCACACCTATCAGACAATGGGGGCATATCTTAGCTTATCTTATCTTATGCCCTTTTTGTCTGTCATGGGAACACTCCTTTAATAGTCCATAATGAATTATAGGATATGTGTCCACGGCTAATGAAAAGATCTTGAGTCCCCACACTACCCAAGATGCAACGAAACAGAAGTTCTTCTATCTAAATTATCTAGAGTGATAAAGGTATTGGAACCTTGCAGACGGATGTAAAGTGGAAGAATTTATAGCATTCTTTTGACATTACTTGACATTTCATAGTGATGTCATCAGGTATGGATGCAGTCCGATGTGCTTCTTGGGTGTTATCATCCCGGTACCAAACCTCTATGGCCCATAGGGCGCATTCACACAAACGTATAAATCTGTCTACATCCATTCCACAATTGTGTGGATCAGATGTGGACCCCATTTTCCCATTAATGGGGCTGCAAAAGATGTGGACAGCACATTACCCAGCCCTGCACCCCATTAATCAGCCCTGCAAAAAAGATAGAACATGTCCTATTTCTGTCAATTTGTTAAGACAAGAATAGGCATTTGTATTATAGGGCAGGACATTCCGATCCACAAAATGTGGAACGCACATGGCTGGTATCCGTGTTTTGCGGATCTGTAATTTACCTACCACAAAAAACGGATACAGTCATGTGAATGGACCCTAAAAGTGATCAAAGCAGAAACAACAGTTACTACAATTGCAAATAAGGTTATAAAAAGTAAAATTCCTTATTCAATCTAGTCAGGTAATCTTTTAATCCGCTCCATTTCCTTATTCTTTGTCACTAAAGATCTATCAGTTTCCCATCGTGGGAGTCCAGTCAATTACTTGGTGTCTTAGCTGACAAACTGAGTGATTAGCTAAAAGGTTCAACTAGAAGTGTGTCTTTCTTGTTGGTGCGTATGTTAAACTTATGTTGGGAGATTCTGTATTTTATGCTTTGTGTTGTTTCCCTCACATGTGACCATTTTAGATTAGAAAGACGTAAGTGGCGCTTACAGCATTGCTACGTCTTTGGCCCCTTTCACACGAGCGATTTTTCCGCGCAGGTACAATGCGTGACGTGAACGCATAGCATCCGCACTGAATCCTGACCCATTCATTTCAATGGGTCTGTGTACCTGAGCATTTTTTTTCACGCATCACTTGTGCGTTGCGTGAAAATCGCAGAAGTGAATGGGGCTGCGTGAAAAATGCATTGCATCCGCAAGCAAGTGCGGGTGCGTTGCGTTTTTCACTGATGGTTGCTGGGAGATGTTGTTTGTAAACCTTCAGTTTTTTATCACGCGCGTGAAAAACGCATCAAAACGCATTGCACCCGTGCAGAAAAAACTGAACAACTGAACGCAATCGCAGGCAAAACTGAATGGCTTTGCCTGTGAAATCGAATAGTTTTCACTGGACGCATCCGCAACGCATCCGGACCTAATCCGGACACGCTCGTGTGAAAGAGGCTTTTGGGGTGGGGACTGTCTAAAGCTGTGCCATCAGAGGTGGGAACACACTATATAACTAGCCACCAAGCATGGGATGCTGCCATTTTCTTGCTCCACAGGGCAGGAGGCACTCATGGTTTCACTGATTGGCCCATTTTAATTTCACTGTGGCCCCTCATTTATTTTGGTTTGGCTTTGGGGTACTAAGGACAGCAAGTGAAAGATTCTGTGTTGCCAGGCTCTCCATTTCAGAATGAACATCCCTGCATTTATGAAGGGACAGTTTTTTCCGTCTCTATCGTGCAGGCAGATTTATGCTGTCTGTCTACCAACAGCTGTGTTATTGGAGTGTGGTCACTTATACGTCTATGAAATGGTTGTGCGCTCCACGCTGCATTTTGTTGCATTAGGACTTTATTGTTATGTCCTTCACTACTTGTGAGGGTGAGACTATCTGTGCAGCATACAATTTCTTTTTACCCTTTATAGGTTCCCTGATAAACCCAACTGGGGGAAACACGTTGGGGGAATATAGGGTTTGGTAGGGCATTAACAGGGGTAGGTTCCAGTGTAGGGTTCCCTTGCCATCAAGGTGATTCCCTCTATTTAAAGGAGATCAGGGTTTAATAGAGAAATTTGTCTTTATCTGTATTTGTCTTTATCTGACAGGTTTCATTATTTTAATTCATTCCTTATTTACCTTGTAGCAAATTGTCAGTGATAAAAGACAGTGGTAAAGTGCCCGATGAAACTATTACTAGCACCCAGGGCATAAATGCCACATATAAGTCATTTAAAGCACTGTACATAGATAGAGAATCAATTCATATCAATACCATCTGTAGCACGCCGACTCTGCAGCCGCCTCCTCCCAAGCTGTTTCGCCACACAGGCTTCTTCCGGGGACAAAGAATCAATAGAACACCTCCTCTTTTTATCATCGCATAACATCATTAAAAATACAAGGCTGTTACCAGTTTATAATTATTCAAGACGTCTGTGGCGTATCACATAATACAAGTCAGGACGGACGGCACCCAGCGCGTGCTGAGCCATAACGAGGCCCATAATGCGCGCATCACATGGCGTCCGACTCAGGCAGAAATGGTTGTGAGCTCCATGCTGGAGCGCACCACCGGCATAAGCTGGAATACAAGTGGGGTGTGGAGCGTGGAGCGCAACAGACCACCGCCAACACTGCAATGGCATGGAATAATGGACACAGCGTACCAACAAAAACAATCCACAAAAACATATACAGTTAATCAATACTATCCTATAGATACAACTAAATCTCTAATCATGCATGTATAAATTTGGTTGAGCTATATGATTACCAAAAAGAGTGACATTATTGTGCAAGGACATGACTATCAAAAACAGACATTATAAATAGTGTTGGGTGAGTATGCTCGGCCGAACACTAGTTCAGCTCGAGCATTGCGATGCTCGGCACATCGCGGTGTTCAGCCGAACACCGCGTGCGTGTGCTCGAGCAGGATGCTCGATTCTCCTCCCTGCACGTTTGTTGGCTGCTACGCAGACACTAAACGTGCAGGTAAGTACTGCCCTCACTGTAATGCCGTAGCCATGTTGGGTGCTGGCATTACAGTGATTGGCTGGCCGGAATGCGTCATCGGGTGCTATATAGCACCCAATGACACGTGTTCAACTCAGTCTTAGTCACGGAGAGCTGGAGATTAGAAGGGAGAGATAGTGTAGGGAGTGAAATAGGAATATTTTTGTTTTTATACTTGATATAGACCCAAAAGTCCTTTTAAGGACTATTGTGTGTGGTAGCAATATATATTTTTAGCGCAACCTGCACTAAATTGTTAAAACTTGTTAGAGACCCAAAAGTATAACATTTGCGTATCCGAAATATCAGAGACATTCAGTCAAATTTTTTGCTGCTGCTGGCAGCGACGTTACCTGCGCATCATCTTCGGTATAACGTTAGCACATTCGAAATATCAGTGACATTCAGTGGTGACGCTGGTGACAGTGACATTAACTGCTTTACATCTCCTGTGTAACATGCGCGCAGCCTAAAAATATCTGTGACATCCAGTGTACTTTTTCTGTAGATGGTGTCCACTGTGGACAGTTACATTACCTGCGCTACATCTCCTGTATAACGTTTGCGTATCCGAAATATCAGTGACATTCAGTCCAATTTTTTTGCTGCTGGTGGCAGGGACATTACTTGCGCTATACATCCTGTATAACATGTGCGCATCCTAAATATCAGTGACATTTATTCAGTGTCATTTTTTATTAGCCGGTGGTGACAGCGACATTACTTGTGCTATACCTCCTGTACGGGGCCGGCTCCAGATTCATGTAATCCCTTGGGTGATAAATCCCAGTGGGCCCCCTTCAGGCATTTTTTTACATTTACATGTCCCTCTGTGGCTCCCACACCGTATAATGATCGCCAGTGGCCCAACACAGTATAATGACCACTAGTGACCCTTTACACAGTATAATGACCCCCAGTGGTCCCACACACAGTATAATGACCCCACAGTGGCCCTTTATTCAGAATAATAACCCCCAGTCGCCCCCGCCCCCCCATTCAGAATAATGACCCCCAGTGGTCCCCACACTGGGGGTTAAAATGTATGGAGGGGGCACTGGGGGTCATTATACTGTATAGTGATCACTGGGGTATATTTAATTATATTGAATGGGGGCTTTGGGGATCATTATACTGTGTAAGGGGCCCTCACAGTATAATGACCCCACAGTGGCCCTCCTTCCGAATAATGACCCCTAGTCACCCTCCATTAAGAATAATGACCCCCAGTCACACCCACACTGGGGGTTATACTGTATGGAGGGGGCACGAGGGGTCATTATACTAAATGGATTCACTAGGGGTCATTATACTGTGTAAGGGACCCTCACAGTGTAATGATTTCCCAGTGGCCCCCTCACATACCTATCATTGCTGAAGAAGGGTATAAGGGGGCACAAGAAGGGGTGAGGAGCACAGTACAGGGTGGAGGGGTACAGTCACATGACTCTGTGACATTAGAAGGTCCTTATGGTGCATGCGGTTTAGACACCACCATAATGAGAGGCAGAGGAGTGACACAGGGGCCGGCGCCATGGATAGACAGGAGGGGTGAACACAGCAAGTAGGTGGTAGGGGATCTGAGGAGGATTCATATAAGAAGTAGTGGCAGGTGGTTTGTGCATGGCAGCAATAGGGGACAGGAGCTCTGGATACATAAGGGAGGAAAGGAGACAGCAGGGGCTCCTGAGATAGGACAGGATATAGGAGGGGGGGGGGGAGGTGTCATGGAGGCAAACTGCTTAATGAAGCAGTAAAACAAATAGCATGAATCTGCTTGTTTACGACAACATCCACCAGCACTTGGAAGAGTTCCCTGTCAAGGACAAAAGGCAGTCATAGTGCAGACTCACTACTCACTGACAAACTGTGTTCACGCTTCTACTCCAGCCTGCGATCTTCTGTCCTCACTGTCCTCAGGCAGCATGTGTAGAGGGGGCGTGTCTGAGTCTCTGCAGCAGCATCGTTTGACTATCAGAGGGCCCTCCAGCAGGGGTACTTCATAAGTGAAATTGCTGTGAGCCAGGTAGGCCGAGGTAAATACAGTTCTGGTTACTAACGGTTATGTCGTTATGTCAGGCAGGCTTGCATAAGTGATAAGGAGAACGGCACAAGGATTCTCTGGGGCACGCTCTGATAAAGGACACAGGCCAGATGGTGTTTCGAGGTGACCTTGGTGGTCTGTATTAATGTGTCTATGGCAAGGTCCCTGATTGTCGTGATGCCAGTACCTTTTGTGGTGGTACAACCATTTATAGTAGTAGTAATTAAGGAATTGGAAACTGAGACAAGGATGGTGCAATCCAACTTATGACTTTTACTGAGCGTTGCTCCTGGTAACAGTTACATCCAAGCATAAAACAGTCTCTAGTTCATCCAGATAAAAAATACAGTCTCTCATGCATACGAGGGTAGGGATATTGTAACTCCTCAGGATTAACAGGTTTTCTGTCTTTTATATAAATGAAAGCTACTGTCAGTCTGGTATTAACTCTCGCCTTATTCTAACCTTGATTAAAGGTGGTTTTCAGATTCCTTGAACCTCTATTTCCAGTGCTTTTCTGACAGTTGGCCTGACTGTCTTCAGGATTTAAACTGGAGGTGTGGATGCCGGAAACTGTGTCCTACACCTAATTGCAAAGGTGCCTGGGAAGCCTTTGAGTATGGCTGTTATGCTATCCTTTGACTTGAATACTTGTAAATATATATTAATCCCCTTGAAACTTGCTGTTTGCAGCTTTGTCACTGGTCACCCCCGCAGAGCAAGCTATAAAAGTAGATTTCACACCTCTAGGCTGAATCTTGTAGGCTTTAACCCTGGACTGTGAAGCCATCAGGGAGAGAGCAGAGAGTCAGGAGGCCTCCATCCAGATGGCAGCTACATGACTGCTCACTGGCTAAACTTCAGGAAAGAAGTGCCTTACTAGGCCCAAGCTAAGCTATTTATACATTGTCACACTGCCCCCATCTAGTGGTCAGACTAGTGTGGTGCAACTCTAATTAGCCTAAATGAAAGGATCTTACACGGAATCACTTAGTGACATGGGAGAATATGACATGAGAGCAGTGGCGTAACTACAGGGGAAGCAGGGGAAGCGGCTGCTTCGGGGCCCGGGCTGACAAGGGGCCCGGCGCCCAGCAGCCTGACACTGTCCAAGCAAGGAGTTAATTAACTTATCTAATAAAGTGTTTCAGGCCAGGCCTGGCCTCTTTAAATACACCATCATGTGGAAGAATCCACCTCCCCCAGGCCCCCACCCACCGGAGTCAGTCCGTCTCCAGTCCGTCTCCTGACCTGAGCAGCAGGCGGGAGAATAAGAGTGTGACAGGCAGGAGAGGAGCACAGCAAGGCAGCGGCAGAGCAGAGAGCACCTTAACCATTTCAGTCCCTGTGCAGGGCTTCAGGTATGTGATGTGTGTGTCTGTCTGCTGGATGCACTGCTTGCTTGCCCCTTCAGCTCCTGCTGCCACTGTTCTGTGTCCTGGCTGGCTCCCAGTCTGTGCTGCTTAGCTCTGGTTCTTTAATAGATTTACTAATAAAGTTTGCCTGGATGCCAACTCCCCCCTCTCATTGAAGGACCCACTAGCTAGCACTTCCCAGCATGGACACACAAGCTAGCACTTCCCAGCATGGACCCACAAGCTAGCTCACCCCAGCATGGACCCACAAGCTAGCTCACCCCAGCATGGACCCACAAGCTAGCTCACCCCAGCATGGACCCACAAGCTAGCTCACCCCATCATGGACCCACAAGCTAGCTCACCCCAGCATGGACCCACCAGCTAGCTCTCCCCAGCATGGACCCACCAGCTAGCTCTCCCTACCAGGGGCTAGGAAAGATGGTGGGTCCATTGCCGTGCTAGCTGGTGGGTCCATGGGGAGTCCCGATGGACCCACCAGCCAGCATGGCAATGGACCCACCATCTTTTCCCAGCCCTAGAAGTTCCTATGTGGGAAACTGGGAATGTAAAAAGAAAAAGATAGATTAGGGTCAGGACAGGTAATTAAAGCAATGCTCCTCTTGCCCTTGTCAGCCAGCCCCTGGCCCTTTCAGCACAGCTCCTGACCCAACTGTGCCCTTCTGGGCATTGCCTGTGCCCACCCTGGCCTGTTGTCCCCAGGCCCCTGTCTGCACCCCTTGGCCCTTATATGTGCCCTCCCCGGTCTTTGTATGTGCCCCTGGCCCTTGTCTCTGCCCCCTTGACCCCTCTGTGCGCCACCCTGGCCATTATCTGTGACCCCTCCCTCACTCTTGTCTGCTCCCCTCGCCCTTATCTGTGCCCCCCCCCTGGCCCTTGTCTGTGCCCCCTGGCCCCTGTGTACAGGGGGGCCCATACTAAAATTTGCTGTGGGGCCAAGTCATTTCTAGTTACGCCCCTGCATGAGAGGAAGTATGACTTTCAGACATAATATATAGCAATAAAACATAATAAAACAAGTTTGCTGTGCCCACGATCACGAGCGGGACACTGAAAAATGAAAGCAGCTCCAGCAATGAGTTCTTCCATCTGTATTGATGGAAGTTCTCATAGCAGCTCAGTAGACCCCCCCCCCCCCCCCAGAAGCAGTGGGCCCCGGCAGCTGCCCGACCTTGCCGGGTGCTAGCGCCGGGCATGCTCCAGTATAACGGATGTGTGCATCCTCCTAAATATGGGGGTGACAGAGACATTACTTGCGCTATACCTCCTCCTGTATAATGTTTAAGCATCCTAAATATCAGTGACATTCATTCAGTGTAATTTTTTATTAGCTGGTGGTGACAGCGACATTACTTGCTCTATACCTCCTGCATATCGTGTGCGCATCCTAAATATCAGTGACATTCATTCAGTGTAACTTTTTATTAGCCGGTGGTGACAGTGACATTACTTGCGCTATACCTCCTGTATAACGTGTGCGCATTCTAAATATCAGTGACATTCATTCAGTGTAATTTTTTATTAGCCGGTGGTGACAACATTACTAGCGCTATACCTCTTGTATAATGTGTGTGCATCCTAAATATCAGTAACATTCATTCAGTGTAATTTTTTATTAGCCGGTGGTGACAGCGAAATTACTTGCACTATACCTCCTGTATAATGTGTGCGCATCCTAAAAATATTTGTGAAATTCTGTGTACTTTATTTGCGCATACACTTACAAAATCTGCACTACTGTACATGTCACATACTTGCAAGTATATATTCCATTTAATATGCGCAAGGCGAGCAGTAAGGGATAGGGAAGTGGCCATGCTGCTGATGGTGCACACAGTGGCTGTGGCCGTGGGCGGTGAAACTGTGCTTGCTGCCAGAGCACAAGAAACACACACACACGATACCTAGCTTCATGTCCCAGTTTGCAGGGCGGCACAGGACACCACTCTTGAAGTCAGACCAGTGCGACCAGGTGGTCGGTTGGATTGCAGCAGATAATGCTTCCAGTCGGTTAAGCACCACCCTGTCTTCCACAAAGTCCACTCTCAGTAGCCTAGTAGTCTAGTCAACAGAACCCTCACCCTGATCCTCCTTCCTCCCACCATGGAGAGTCTTGGCAAACAAGTGATCCCACACTCGGATATTCCGAGGAGCTCTTTTCATCACCATTCCTTAAATTGGGCCTCTCTCCAAGCCCGCTTGAAGAGGGACATGAGGAGATCTTGTGCCCTGATTCCCAAACTCTTGAGCATCCACAGTCAGAAGAAGATGATAGTGGGGAACGGCAATTAATGTGTGACGAGGTGGATTATGATGATGAGACACACTTGCCAATAAGTCAACAGCAATTAGTGTCTCAAGAGGTTCATGATGAGGATGAGACTCAGTTGTCAATAACTGAGGTTGTTGTAAGTCAAGAGGATGACTAGAGTGAGGAAGTGGAAGAGGAGGTAGTGTACGATGAAGTCACTGACCCAACCTGGGAATACGGTGTACATATTAGGACATCGTTAGACATCATCCACAACTCCATCCTCCGTCAGGCAAAACTCCCTCCATCGTCAGCCCAAACTCCATCGGTCCTCTTCCCTCAGGCAAAACTCCATCCTCTTGTAAACCTATGTGTCCAGGGACCCCATGTACATCTTGAAAGACTGCAATTAGAAATACATATATAACATAACAAAGTTAAATAATCCAAAATAACAATACTTAATCATATCCCCACTCCAAAAATTATATAAATCACAATAATTGCCAATTCAAAAACCATCCAAATTAAATAATTCATACATTATAAACCATATAAATCTAACCCATAATGTTCCCACAAAATATGCAAATTAATACGCATACATATAATAATCAACTCAACAAGAGTTGAGTCAAAGTCAGAAACCTTCGTAATCATGTGAAATAATAGATAAAAAAAAATTCATAATCGTATACCCTTTTCCTCTCTTTATAAATTGAGACTAAAAAACCAAAGTGAAAAATACATAAAAGTGTGTCAAAAAACCACATGTGTAAAATATATTAATATCAATATGAATCTATACACAAGAATGTATTTATGCATAAAAATTACTTTGTGCATAAAAATATATTAAAAAACCCCCATGTGTAGAGTGTATAAATATCAATATTAGAATGAATTAATTGAAACTATAATTCTGTGTATAGAAATTATTTTCTTTTCTTAAGTGAAAAATTGATAGAAACTGTGACAACTGTGATAACACAAAAAGTGGGAAGGAAAGAGAGAAAAAAAAAAGAAAAAAGAAATAATAATAATTAGATGGTAATAAAAATAAAAGAAATGAGAAAAAATGAGAAAAATACAAAATTACATAATAATAAAAATATTACATGAAATAACATAACATTTCAAAATGTATTATAAAGCAGATAGCAGTCCTCAAATGGTCCCGAACGCATAGGGTCCACCTCTTCTCCACCTGAAATTGCAGAGTGTCTTCTAGCATCTTCACGAAACCACCACACCCCTAGATACGAAAATCCAAAGAGACTTAAATCGAAAACTAGAAAAACAACATATAAAGAATTAAAAACTCGATATACCCCAGGAATTAAAATTCACGTCACAAAAAGGGTTTGAAGCTGTTGGACTCATTTAGTCCCTCCGGGACTACCGTATTGAGTATTGTAATCCATTTGGTTTCTTTACGAAACAAGGCGCGCTTGATATCTCCTCCCCTAATGCCTAACCTCACTCTATCAATACCCTTAACAGACATCAATGACGGGTCACAATTGTGGAACCGCCGAAAATGGCGCGGTACTGACTATAATTGGTCCCACACTTCTACCTCTGCCTCCGCTGCCGCACGAATACGACCGGCATGTTCTAATACACGTACCTTTAAGGCCCTCTTTGTCATGCCCACGTAGATCATCTTGCAGGGGCAAGTCAGCCAATAAATCACTGCTTCTGTATTACACGTGATATGGTGTACTATTTTAAATTCTTTGTCTCCAAGAGAATTACTAAATGTGGTGGAACGTGACATATAGGTGCACGCAGCACACCTGCCACATGCATAGGATCCCCACATGGGTCCTTTGCTCCCAAAAATACCTCTCGGTACATTGGCCACATAGTGGCTCCTAGTCAGTATGTCTCGTAGTGTGCGGGATCTTTTCCATGTTATCCTCGGATAAGGAGTCAAGATAGTATGTAAATCTCTGTCAGTATGCAGCACTAACCAGTGCTTGCATAAGATGTTTTTAATCCATCGCCAGTCTTCATTGAAAGGGGTGATGAACCTCACTGTCCGGTCATCCTCCCTGGTCAGGTTCCTCCTCGTCAGTAAGGTATCCCTTGATACATCCTTTGCTCTGTTGTATCCTTCCTTGATAACTCTAGGATGGTAACCCCTATCCACAAATCTCCTCATAAGATTATGTGATTGTTCCTCAAATTGGCTATCCTCTGAGCAGATTCTCCTCATTCTAAGGAATTGTCCCTTAGGGATAGCTTCAGGGGCGTAACTACCAGGGAAGCAGGGGAAGCAGCTGCTTCGGGGCCCGGGCTTACAGGGGGCCCGGCAAGCACGTGTTGTCCTCACTCCTCTCCCTTTGCTAATTATTCAGTGAATCGCAGTATCCTCTCGGCCTTGTCTACTTAAAACTTATTTTTTCTTTCTTTCAGAAAAGCTTGCCCTGGGGATCGAACCTGCGACCATTAGGTTCAAAGGCAAGACACTTAACCACAAAGCCATATGAGCTGATAAGCCAGATAGCTAAAAAAAAAAAAAATATGACCTCTAGATGTGGAGAACTTTGATAGTGTATCCATACACATTACAGCTGCACCAGCACATTGTATATGGATGTAGCAGAGCTTGGTGTGTTGGGGCAGCTGTAATGTGTATGGATACACTATCAAAGTTCTCCTTATCTAGAGGTCTTATTTTTTTTTTTTAGCTATCTAGCTAAGTAGTTGAAATGGTCTTGTGGATAAGTGGCTTGCCTTTCATCCTAATGGTCACAGGTTCGATTCCCTTCACAAACTTTTCTGAAAGACAAGATTTTTTTTTTTTTTTTAAATACTGGACTTTTACTTTACTGCCACAGGGGAGGAGGGGCTATTGGCACTATGATATTGGCAAATGGGGGGAGAGATAGGCACTTCATATTGGCACACACATTAGGGGCAGGGGAGAGGATGGCACTATGATATTGGGATGGGGGAAGACAGAGGCACTTGATATTGGCACATTATAGGGGCACTATGGGGAGAGGAGCACTATGGGGGCATCTGGTGCTATATGGCTGGCTACTGGCACATTATAGGGTGGGTTTATATGGCTGACTACTGGCACATTATAGGGGGGGTTATATGGCTGACTACTGGCACATTATAGGAGGGGTTATATGGCTGACTACTGGCACATTATAGGGGGGTTATATGGCTGGCTACTGGCACATTATAGGGGGGCTGGGGGGGCTATATGGCTGACTACTGGCACATTATAGGGGGGCTATATGGCTGGCACATTATAGAGGGGGAGCGAAACGCGCGGGTAGGGGGGCCCAATACAAAAATTTGCTGTGGGGCCCAGTCATTTCTAGCTACGCCCCTGGATAGCTTGAATCACTTTGGGATAATGTGACGAGGAGGCATGCCATCCTCTGTCAGCCAAAACTCCCTTCTCCCTCATCCAAAACTGCCTCCTCCCTCAGACCTCAGCCAAAACTGCCTCCTCCCTCAGACATCAGCCAAACCTTCCTCATCCAAAACTGCCTCCTCCCTCAGACCTCAGCCAAAACGCCCTCCTCCCTCATCCAAAACTCCATCAGATGTCAGACAAAACTCCCTCAGACCTCAGCCAAAACTCCCTTCTCCCTCAGAAGTCAGTCAAAATTCCCTCCTCCCTAAGGGCTCTTGCAGACGAGCGGAACTCCTGCGTGTTATCCGCAGCGAGAATGAGAGCCAAGCAGCGCGGTGGACATCAGAGGCATGAAGCCGTAACATGATAGATACTGCTCCGTGCCTCTGATGTCCAAATTTATCTCACAGTGATTTTGTAGTGAAAGGGTCACAGAGAGGCACGGAGCAGTATCTGTCATGTTACTGCTTCGTGCCTCTGATGTGGATAACACGCAGGAGATCCGCTCGTCTGCAAGAAAAGTGTAAAAAAAAAAACCATAAAAATTGAAATCAAATTATTTCCCCAAAATAAAAATAAAAGAACCCAAAAAATACACATCATGGGTGTCACAATGTGGGAAAACACCCATAGTATAAAAATATATTCCCCATACGGCAAACAGCAAAACAGAAAAAAAAAAGAGTCCAAATGTCCGATTCTCCGTTTTTGGTCGCTTCATTTGCTACAAAAATGTATATAAAAAGTAATCAAAAAGTCTTAAACACCCCAGAATGGTATCAATGAAAAGTTCTGATTGCCCTGCAAAAAATGAGCCCCCACACAGCTCCATACACATGATTACAAAAAAGTTATAGGGGTCAAAATATGACGACAGAAAAATAAATCAGATTTTTATTTTTTTATCACTAGTAAAAAGAAAGAAAATCTATAAATCTAAGGTATCACCGGATTCGTACTGACCTGTAGAATAAAAGTAAGGGTAGGTTCACATCTACGTTCTGGACTCAGTTATAGCTTTCTGTTATAACAGGGTTATAACGGAAAATAACGGAATCCATAGGATGGAATGCAAAACGGAAGCCTTTAAGAGGCATTCCGTTTTGCTCCGCAGTTAATATCCCCGCCACTACCCACCAATATGTGTATGGGAGGGTCTCAAAACCAATAGAGAGTATGGCCTCATGCATACGGCCATATTTATTTGCAGTCAGTTTTTCACGGATCCATCGATCCATCGTTCCGTTTTTTTGTAACCATACGGTTTCCATTTCAGTTCCTTTTCCACTCAACTTTTCAGTTACATTTTCCCAAGTGCGCCCCCCCCCCCCGGCACCCCCAAACTTTGGATCGGGGCCCCTCCCCGGTCACACCCTCTGTGTCCGCAATTGTCACGCCCCTGATCGCCCAGTAATGCCTCTCACTGCCCCTAATAATGTCCCCAGTAGTGTACCCCACTGCCCCAGTAGTGCCCTCCACAGCCCCTAGTAGTGTCCCCCACTGCCTCCAGTAGTGCACCCCACTAGTGCCCCCCCACAGCCCCTAGTAGTGTCCCCCACTGCCTCCAGTAGTGCACCCCACTAGTGTCCCCCACAGCCCCTAGTAGTGTCCCCCACTGCCCCTAGTAGTGCCCCCCACTGCTTACAGAAGTGCCCCCGACTGCCCACAGACTTCATGTAAGGGGGCCCGGCATTTTCACTGTACTTAATGCCGGGCCCCGTCAGAGCGCTCCTCTCACCTCCATTATGTTCACTGCTCCAGGCTTCCGTGATCAGTCCCCAGCACTGCCACACATTAAGCAGGTGGGTGGAGCCTAACAGAGGTCTGTTAGGCTCCGCCCACCTGCTTACTGTGTTTCTAGTTAGAGGCAGCGGGACCTGATGCTGGAGGCCTGAAGCAGTGAACATAATGGGGGTGAGAGGAGCGCTCTGACGGGGCCCGGCTCAGGGAATGACAGGAGGGAGCGCTGAGCGGTTCCCCCCTGTCAGTCCCTCTCCCTCTGGCCGGCCCCGGTCTGCGCCCTGAGGCTGGAGCGCCCTGAGGCTGGAGCCTCCCCAGCCTCTGTGTCGGCCCGGCCCTGGTGCGGATGGAAAACAGAAGCATGGCATATACAGTATACAGTAATTATATTGAAAAATTGGGCTGTTTACAATAGATGGTTCCGCAAATATGGAACATATACGGAAGACATACAGATTAGAGGTGGGACGAATCCAATTTTTTTCAGATACGAATCTGAATCTGAAAAGGTTCTCGAATATATTGAATCTTTTGAATCTCGAATCCTGTACGCAAGCGCGGCTAACTACTCCCCGACCATGAGCCTTTGCTGGAGCTAGTTTCAACTGCGCTGGTTCTTGCTTGATCTCTTACAGTGCTTACTGCAAGTAAGAGTAGTTTGGGGAGTAGTTAGCCGCGCTTGCGTACTGGCCCGTAATTTTTCCCTACCCTCAGCGCATACATATTATATTCTGTGCTATCCAGAATACAGCACCACCCACCTTACATCCAGTAACTTATCTGATGCAGACCTTCTCTTTCCTCATCTTTTCCTTTCAGACCAGTCCGCCATGATGATTTTTCACCTTTCTCTCGTCTCTGTAGTTTGACAAAAGACACCTTAGGTTCCTACTTTTCCATCATCCTCCTACCTTCTTAACAACTCACCTGCCACCTTCAATAATAATATAATAATAATAATAATGTGCACAAATTAAAACGTGCTCCCGTTCTGTGTGCCAGTGCAAAAAACATTCCCTGTGACCCCAGTTGAGCTAATGTCCCCATATTGTGTGCAAGTATAAAATACCACTATATAATGCCCCTAGTAAATGCCCACATAGTGCTCCTCTCCTCTTCCCCATAGTGCCCCCACAATGTGCCACTTTATGCCAGTATAAGAGTCCCCCATAGTGTCCCCCAGAATGTGCCAGTATAAATGTCCCTTCTTAGTGCCCCCATAATGTGCCTATATAATTAATATACCCCCATAGTATTCTTCTCCCCTCCAATACCATAATGTCCCCATAATGTTCCAGCAATGCCCCCAGTAGATGCCCCCATAGTGTCCCCCTTGAGCCAGCAATGCCCCCATAGTGTCCCCCATGTGCCAGCAATGCCCCATAGTGTCCCCCTTGTGCCAGTAATGCCCCCATAATGTCCCCCATGTGCCAGCAATGCCCCTATAGTGTGCCCCATGTGCCAACAATGCCCCCATAGTGTCCCCATGTGCCAGCAATGCCCCCATAGTGTCCCCATGTGCCAAGAGATGCCCCCATAGTGTCCCCATGTGCTAGCAATGCCCCCATAGTGTCCCCATGTGCCAGGAGATGCCCCCATAGTGTCCACCATGTGCCAGCAATGCCCCCAGAGTGTCCCCCATGTGCAAGCAATGTCCCCATAGTGTCCCCCATGTGCCAGGCATTGCCCCATAGTGTCCCCCATGTGCCAGCAATCCCTCCAGAGTGTCCCCCATGTGATAGTAATGCCCCCATAGTGTCCCCATGTGCCAGTAATGCCCCCATAGTGCCCCATGTGCCAGGAGATGCCCCCATAGTGTCCCCCATTAGTGTTGAGCGCGAATATTCGAATAGCGAATATTAATCGCGAATATCGCAACTTCGATAATTCGCGAATATTGCGAATATACTGCTATATATTCGTTATATCGAATATTCGTCATTTTTTCCATCTGAACAAATGATTCCTCCCTGCTTAAAATGCTTGTGGGTCAATGAGTCATCGGCCCACAAGCAAGAAGCAGGGAGGAATCATGACTTTAGATGTTGAAAAAAGACGAATATTCTAAAAAACGAATATATAGCACTATAGCGAATATATTCGTTTTGACATTTTTTAGAATATTCGTCTTTTTTCTCCCTCCAAACAGTACAGTTAAACCCCTTTGGCATACTTCCTTCACAAGCGTCCTCGTCACCATGGGAACGCTTGGTGGTTAGAATATACCATCGGATCTGAGTTAGATCGTGAAAACTCAAACCGATGGTATATTCTAACACAGAGGCGTTCCCATGGTGATGGGGACGCTTGAAGTTAGAGTATACCAACACGCGCATACATACCGGCTCCCTGCTGCCTGGAGGCACCTGTCCTCTGACAGGGCACTCGTGATCTGCACTATTAACCCTCAGATGCCGCACCTGAGGGGTTAATAGTGCGGATCACAGCACCCTGTCAGAGGTCGGGTGCCGCCGGGCAGCAGTGCGCCTCCCCACTATTAAAATCATTAATGGGCAGTGCGCCCTAATTCCCCTCACCAGTATTACAAACAATAATTGGTGGCCAGTGCCGATCCCCCCCTATTAAACATCATTGGTGGCCAGTGTGCGCCGACAATCCCTCCCCCGTATTAATTATCGCTGGTCAGTGCGCACTCAATCCCCCTCCTCCCCAGTAAAAATCATTGCTGGCAGTGCGCCCTCCCTCTCCCCTCCCATCATTGGTGGCAGCGGCAGCTCCGATCAGAGTCCCAGCAGTGTAATGCTGGGGCTCCGATCAGCTACCATGGCAACCAGGACGCTACTGCAGTCCTGGCTGCCATGGTTAGTTAGTCAGCATTGTACTTACCTGCGCTGGCCGCCGGGCGCTCCTTCTTCTCAAACTCACAGTTTGAGGGGAGGAGCGCCCGGCGGCCCAGCGCAGGTAAGTACAATGCTGACTAACTAACCATGGCAGCCAGGACTGCAGTAGCGTTCTGGTTGCCATGGTAACCGATCGAAATCGAATATGGCACCTGCCGCTCATCACTATCCCCCATGTGCCAGCAATGCCCCCATAGTGTCCCCCATGTGCCAGCAATGCCCCCAGAGTGTCCCCCATGTGCCAGCAATGCCCCCAGAGTGTCCCCCATGTTCCAGCAATGCCCCCAGAGTGTTCTCCATGTAAAAGGAATAATGCCTCATAGTGTCCCCCGTATGGCAGCAATGCCCCAAGCCCAGCACGTCACAGAACAAAAAACAAACAAAAAACAATTACCTCCATGGCAGCGATGCGATGCAGGTCTCTTCTAGCCTGTGTCCCACGCTGTACGCTCAGGCGGCGCGATGTCGTCATCATGCCGCCTGCGCCGGCCTCTGATAGGCTGCTGGCCTTGTGCCGGCAGCCTATCAGAGGAACAGGGAAGGGAGACGCTTCTCTCTTCCCCTGCTGCAGTGTTCATCTGTATCGCCGTCCTGAGGATGAGAAATTACGTCGGGATTCGTCGTCGCACCTCTAATACAGATGCATTCCATATTCATTCTGTTTTTTGTTGAACCATTGACTTGAATAGAGCCACAGAAAGTGATTTGCAGATAATAATAGGACATGTTCTTTCTTTGAACGGAACGGAAATACGAAAATGGAATGCATACGGAGTAACTTCCATTGTTTTTGCAGACCCATTGAACTGAATGGTTCTGGATACAGACTGCAAAAAAACGGAACGGAAACTGATAAAAAAAATATGGCCGTATGCATGAGGCCATACTCTCTATTGGTTTTGAGACCCTCCCATACACATATCGGTGGGTAGTGGTGGGGATATTAACTGCAGAGCAAAACAGAATGCCTCTTAAAGGCTTCCGTTTTGCATTCCATCCTATGGATTCCGTTATTTTCCGTTATAACCCTGTTATAACAGAAAGCTATAACGGAGTCCAGAACGTAGATGTGAACCCACCCTTACTTTTATTCTACAGGTCAGTACGAATCCGGTGATACCTTATATTTATAGTTTCTCTTGCGTTTTGCTAGTGATAAAAAAATAAAAAAAATAATATTATTTTTCTGTCGTCATATTTTGACCCCTATAACTTTTTTGTAATCATGTGTACGGAGCTGTGTAGGGGCTCATTTTTTGCAGGGCGATCAGAACTTTTCATTGATACTATTCTGGGATGTTTAAGACTTTTTAATCACTTTTTATATAAATTTTTGTAGCAAATGAAGCGACCGAAATAAGCGAATCGGACATTTGGACTCTTTTTTTTTTCTGTTTTGCTGTTTGCCGTATGGGGAATATATTTTTATACTATGGGTGTTTTCACATTGTGACACCCATGATGTGTATTTTTTTGGTTCTTTTATTTTGGGAAAAGGGGGTGATTTGAATTTTTATGGGTTTTTTTAACACTTTTTTATAGTTCCCAGGTTACACACATATCTCTCATACACAGTACATAGCTCTACTATATACAGGTCACATACATATCACAGTACACAGCTCCGCTACATGCAGGTTGCAGACACATCTCTGCTACACAGTAAATAGCTCTGCTACACAGTATACACCTCTGCTACATACAGGTTACACACACACACATCTCTGCTACACAATACACAGCTCTGCTACATGCAGGATACACACATATCTGTATTACACAGTACACAGCTCTGCTATATGCTGGATACACATATCTCTGATACAGAGTACACAGCTCTGCTACATGCAGGTTACACACACATCTCTGCTACACAGTATACACCTCTGCTACATACAGGTTACACACACACATCTCTGCTACACAGTACACAGCTCTGCTACATACAGGATACACACATATCTCTATTACACAGTACACACATCTCTAATACACAGCTCTATTTGATGACTACAGTTCTGTACACAGCCGCTGTGAAATCTGACCCCTCCCACACTCATGACTCATCACATGGTCATGACATCATCACAGGTCCTTTGCCCTTCCAGCAGCTAGCAGCTTCTTCAGGCAAAGAGTTTGTGTATTGCATACTTTTGAGTTAGGGAGGAGGGAATTTTGACTGACTTCTGAGGGAGAAGGGAGTTTTGGCTGAGGTCTGAGGGAGTTTTGTCTGACATCTGATGGATAGAGATGAGTGAACATTTAAAAAAAGTCCGTTGTTCGGCGTTCGGGTGGTGGTAAGTCGCTCATCCCGTTATGGATTCCACTAAAGCGCATATGGAATCCATAAGGGGCAGCTGCCACCTACCAGGCAGTGCACAACCGAAGGACCTGGGGTGGCGCCCTGCACTGATCATGCAGGACGCTACCCCAGGACCTCGGCTGTAACAGTTCGGCAGGTGGCAGCTCCTATGGATTCCATATGCCAGTGGAATCCATGGATGAGCGATCCACCAGCGCAACAACGGACTTTTATTAAATGTTCGCTCATCTCTACTGATGGAGTTTTGGATGAGGGAGGAGGGCATTTTGTCTGAGGGAGGAGGCAGTTTTGGATAAGGGAGAAGGGAGTTTTGGCTGACGGAGGATGGAGTTGTGGATGATGTCTGACGATGTCCTAATATGTACACCGTATGGGAAGGTGGCAAGCCGAGCGACGACAGCACTACAGAGGGGGAGGGATCTGCAGCACTGCAACAGGGTGGAAGAGGAAGTGGAGTGGCAAAAGGGAGAAGGCAGGCCACCCTAAACAGGCCCGCAACTGTTCACCGGAGCACCCCCTTGCGGAAATCTCCCTTGCCAAGGGGTGGGTTTTCCGCAATCTGGCGTTTATTTGAGGAAAGTGCGCCATACCTGTGCCATACCAAAATAGGAGTATGCTAAATAAATGTGGAGCCCCAGTTATGGGTCTACAACACAATGAAAGCCAGATATCCCTCAAAGGAAGGAAAACCGAGTAAAGGGGTGCCATTACAGAGATCACCAAATCCACCATATTAAGTGGCCCCTATGTCAAGATCCCGCTTTTTTACAAGCTTTAACCACTTGAAGACCACAGGTTTATACCCCCCTAGTGACCAGGCCCTTTTTTACAAATCCGCACTACACTACTTTCACCGTTTATTGCTCGGTCATACAACTTACCACCCAAATGAATTTTACCTCCTTTTCTTCTCACTAATAGAGCTTTCATTTGGTGGTATTTCATTGTTGCTGACATTTTTACTTTTTTTGCTATTAATAAAAATGTAACGACATTTTTGCAAAAAAATGAAATTTTTAACTTTTTGTTGTAATTTTTTTTAAAAAAAACTGCATTTCTATATAAATTTTTCACAAAATTTATTGTTCTACATGTCTTTGATAAAAAAAAAATCCAATAAGTGTATATTTATTGGTTTGGGTAAAAGTTATAGCGTTTACAAACTATGGTGCAAAAAAGTGAATTTCGGCATTTTGAAGCAGCTCTGACTTTCTGAGCACCTGTCATGTTTCTTCAGGTGCTAGAATGCCACGATAGTATAAATACCCCCCAAATGACACCATTTTAGATAGAAGACACCCCAAAGTATTCACGGAGGGGCATGTTGAGTTCATGTATCATTTCATTTTTTTTCACAAGTTAGTGGAAAATGACACTTTCTGAGGAAAAAAAAAATAATAATAAAGTTTCCATTTCTGCTAACTTCTGGCAAAAAAATATAAAATCTCAGACGGACTCACTATGCCCCTCAGTGAATACCTTGGGGTGTCTACTTTCCGAAATGGGGTCATTTGTGGGGTGTGTTTACTGTTCTGGCATTTTGGGCGGGGCTAAATTGTGAGCAGCCCTGTAAAACCTAAAGGTACTCGTTGGAATTTGGGCCCTTTGCACCCAGGCTGCAAAAAGTGTCACACACGTGGTATCGCCGTACTCAGGAGAAGTAGGGCAATATGTTTGGGGTGTATTTTACATATACCCATGCTGGGTGAGAGAAATATCTCTGTAAATTGTCAACTTTGTATAAAAAATTTAAAAAGTTGTCGCTTACAGAGATATTTCTCACACCCAGCATGGGTATATATAAAAATACACCCCAAAACACATTGCCCTACTTCTCCTGAGTACGGAGATACCACATGAGTGACACTTTTTGCAGCCTGAGTGCCAAAGGGCCCTAAAACCAATGAGTACCTTTAGGATTTCACAGGACATTTTTACGCATTTGGATTCCAGACTTCTTCTCAGGCTTTAGAGACCCCTAAAATGCCAGGGCAGTATAAATACCCACATAGTGACCCCATTTTGGAAAGAAGACACCCCAAGGTATTCCGTGAGGGGTATGGTGAGTTCATGTAAAATTTTATTTTTGTCACAAGTTAGTGGAATATGAGACTTTGTAAAAAAATAAAAAATAAAAAAATATCAATTTCCGCTAACTTGTGCCAAAAAAAAATTTCTGTGAACTCGCCATGACCCTCACGGAATACCTTGGGGTGTCTTCTTTCCAAAATGGGGTCACTTGTGAGGTATTTATACTGCCCTGGCATTTTAGGGCCCTAAAGTGTGATAATCCAAATGCGTAAAAATGCCCTGTGAAATCCTAAAGGTACTCATTGGTTTTAGGGCCCTTTGCGCATCTTGGCTGCAAAAAGTGTCACACATGTGGTATCGCCGTACTCAGGAGAAGTAGGGCAACGTGTTTGGGGTGTATTTTTACATATACCCATACTTTGTGTGAGAAATATCTCTGTAAATGACAACTTTTAAAAACAAATTATACAAAGTTGTCAATTTACAGAGATATTTCTCTCATCCAGCATGGGTATATGTAAAAATACACCCCAAAACACATTGCCCTACTTCTCCTGAGTACGGCGATACCACATGAGTGACACTTTTTGCAGCCAAGATGCGCAAAGGGGCCCTAAAACCAATGAGTACCTTTTAGGAGGGCATTTTTACGCATTTTTCTTCTCACGCTTTAGGGCCCCTAAAATGCCAGGGCAGTAGAAATACCCCACATGTGACCCCATTTTAGAAATAAGACACCCCAAGGTATTCCGTGAGGGGCATGGCGAGTTCACAGAAGATTTTTTTGGCACAAGTTAGCGGAAATTGATTTTGTATTGTTTTTTCTCACAAAGTCTCCCTTTCCGCTAACTTTTGACAAAAGTTAAATTTTCATGGACTCACCACACCCTCAGCGAATACCTTGGGGTGTCTTCTTTCCAAAATGGGGTTATTTGTGGGGTGTTTATACTGTTCTGGCATTTTGGCGGGGCTATATTGTGAGCAGCCATGTAAAAGCTAAAGGTACTCGTTGGAATTTGGGCCCTTTGCGATCCAGGCTGCAAAAAGTGTCACTCATGTGGTATCGCCGTACTCAGGAGAAGTAGGGCAATGTGTTTTGGGGTGTATTTTACATATACCCATGTTAGGTGAGAGAAATATCTCTGTAAATTGACAACTTTGTATAAAAAAATTTAAAAGTTGTCGTTTACAGCGATATTTCTCACACAAAGTATGGGTATATATAAAAATACACCCCAAAACTCATTGCCCTACTTCTCCTGAGTACGGCGATACCACATGTGTGACACTGTTTTGCAGCCAAGATGCGCAAAGGGGCCCTAAAACCAATGAGTACCTTTAGGATTTCACAGGGCATTTTTACGCATTTGGATTCTCACGCTTTAGGACCCCTAAAATGCCAGGGCAGTATAAATACCCCACATGTGACCCTATTGTGGAAAGAAGACACCCCAAGGTATTCCGTGAGGGGCATGGCGAGTTCACAGAAAAAAAGAAATTTTGACACAAGTTAGCGGAAATTGATATATATATATTTTTTTTTTTACAAAGTCTCATATTCCACTAACTTGTGACAAAAAATAAAATTTTACATGAACTCACCATCCCCCTCACGGAATACCTTGGGGTGTCTTCTTTCTAAAATGGGGTCACATGTGAGATGTTTGTACTGCCCTGGCATTTGAGGGTCTCCGCAATCATTACACGTATGGCCAGCATTAGGAGTTTCTGCGATTCTCCTTACTATTGAGCATACGGGTAATGAGATTTTTTTTTTCCGATCAGCCTCTGGGCTGAAAAAAAAAAAAAAAAAAAAAAACGGCACAGATTTTTTCATTCGCATCGATCAATGTGAATGAAAAAATCTCTGCCAAAATCAGTGACTGCGGTGCGGTGGGCTGGGCACTAACTACCTAACAAGTAGCTAACTAACTGGCGGTGATAAGGGACCCTTATGCCCCATTCACACGTCCGAAATTCTGTTTGCGGAACGGAATTGTGGACCCATTCATTACTATGGGGACAGACTTTGTCCCGCTCGGATCCGGAATTACGGATCCGCGCTTCCGGGTCTGCACTTCCGTTGCGCAAAAATATAGAACATGTCCTATTCTTGTCCGCAATTGCGGACAAGAAAAAGCATTTTCTATATAGTTCTGTGCGGATCTGCAAAATGCGGAAAGCACATTGCCGGTGTCCGTATTTTGCGGATCTGTAGATCCATGGATCTGCAGATCCATGGATCCGCAAAACACATACGGACGTCTGAATGAGCCTGTAGGGGGTGATTAGTGACAGGGGGTGACAGGGGTGATCAGGGGTGATCAGGGGGTGACATGGGTGATCAGGGGTTAATCAGTGATGGGGGTGGGGGGTGTGTGTAGTGATTGGTGCACTTTTCCTATAGTTTCCTCTGGTGGTCCCAAACAAAGGGACCACCAGACGAGCAGACAGCAGGCATTTCAGACGCTGTTTACAAAACAGCGTCTGATATGCGATTTAAATGCGTTTTTTTCCGCATCTACAGCCTGCCAGCGCATGATCAGCGCTGGCAGGCTGTAGTTTCAGTTGTCCCGGCTCCGATCACATGAATGCGCGCGCACGACGGAAAACCGAGTAAAGGGGTGCTATTACAGAGATCACCAAATCCACCATATTAAGTGGCCCCTATGTCAAGATCCCGCTTTTTTACAAGCTTTAAGGATGTGACGGGGAAAACCTAAGCCAGTTATCCATCCACAGACAGCTGTTTCGGGGTGTTGCCCCTCATTAGTGCAGAGTAGGATTCTGGCTAACCTGGAGAAATGCCTCGGAGACTACTCAAACACAACAACAGCTGATCTCAGGGAGACCAGCTACAAAAAACACCGCGGAGCCTCACTTAAGAGTCTCAACACAGCAATCCGAAGTGCAAAGCTCCCTGGTAAACAGGAGTATGCAAAATAAATGTGGAGCCCCAGTTATGGGTCTACAACACAATGAAAGCCAGATATCCCTCAAAGGAAGGAAAACCGAGTAAAGGGGTGTCTCCATTACAGAGATCACCAAATCCACCATATTAAGTGGCCCCTATGTCAAGATCCCGCTTTTTTACAAGCTTTAAGGATGTGACGGGGAAAACCTAAGCCAGTTATCCATCCACAGACAGCTGTTTCAGGGTGTTGCCCCTCATCAGTGCAGAGTAGGATTCTGGCTAACCGGGAGCAATGCCTCAGAGACTACTCAATACCAAAATAAGCAGGGGGGTGAACACTAGCAACCTCATCACAAGCCAGCATGATCCGCCACATGGCATCAAAGCACCCTAATAGGTGGGCCGAACGCCTGGGTCCACAATCAGTGTCTGCGGGGGACACCACTGTCTTCTCTTCCCCTGTGTTATGTGCTGGCCAATCCCCTGTCCAAGACGCATGGACACCATGCACCGGGACCTTTGCAAGCACCATCAGCTAGCACATCCACTTCTGTGTCCCAGCACAGTGTACAGATGTTTATACCCCAGGCCTTTGAACTAAAGCGCAAATACCGAACCACCCACCCACCCATAGGCCATAGCACTAAATGTGCACCTTTCAAAATTGCTGGACCTGGAAATGTTGCCATTTAGGCTTGTGGACACTGAGGGTTTCCGCAGCCTGATGGCGACAGCCGTCCCGCGTTACTCTGTCCCCAGCCGCCAATATTTTTCACAGTGTGCAGTCCTAGCCTTACACCAGCATGTGTCCCGTAACATCACCGGTTCCCTGACCAACGCAGTTATTGGGCAGGTCATCCTAACGACTGACACATGGACAAGTGCTTTGGGCCAGGGACGCTACATTTCACTGACGGCCCACTGGGTGAACATTGCGGAGGCTGGGAGCAAGTTGTACCCTGGGATGGCACAGGTGCTACCGACGCCAAGGATTGCGAACCCTACTTCCATCAGGTTTTCCGCCGCCACCTACATTAGTGGCTTTAACCCCCTCTTCTCCTCCTCCACCTCCTCCTCCTCCTCCACTTCCACCTCTGAATTATCATCTTGCAGCACCAGTCAGCCATCAGTCAGTAGCTGGAAGCAGTGTAGCACTGCAGTCGGAAAGCGGCAACAGGCCGTGCTTAATCTGATCTGCTTAGGTGACAAACAGCACATCGCCACAGAGCTATGGCAGGGGATAAGGGACCAGACTGAGCTATGGCTCTGGCCACTCAAGCTATAACCAGGCATGGTTGTGTCTGATAATGGCCATAACTTGGTGGCGGCTTTGGAGCTCGGCCTGCTCACACACATACCATGCGTAGCCCACGTGTTCAACCTAGTGGTTCGTTTCTCAAAACCTACCCCAATTTGCCTGAGCTACTGGTGAAGGTGCGCCGTGTGTGCCCATTTCCACAAGTCATCGACAGCTTCTGCTGGTTTGGCAACGCTGCAGCCGCGCTTGCAATTGCTAGCTCACCGACTGTTGTGCGACGTGAGCACGTGCTGGAACTCGACGTTACACATTTTGGCCAGGCTTTGTGAGCAGCAGAGGGCAGTAGTGGAATACCACCTACAACATGGTTGTCACCTTTTCAGTCAGCTTCCGCTCATCACAAGTGACGAGTGAGGTTTTACTCAACTTTGTGGAATCAACAGAGATGGTGAGCGGTGATAACTCTATTATCAACGTAAGGATACCACTTCTGTGTTTACTCAAACGTTCGCTGCTCACAATTAAGGCGGACGCTTTCCATGCGGAAGAGGTGGAAATGCGGGAAGAAAGTACACAGGGTAATAGCCAGACTACCCTCAGTTCATCTTCTAAGCACAAATTAGATGAGGAGGAGGAGGAGGAGCAGGAGACGGTTGCCTCCGCTACAGAGGGTAGTACCCATGGAAGTTTTATTCCATCTGTTCAGCGTGGATGGGTAGAGGAGGACAACTAAGTCTTGTCTGTTGGGACTCTGGCACATATGGCTGACTTAGGTTGCCTTTCCCGTGACCCTCACGTAGTACGCATTTTGGCCAACACCGATTACTGGTTGTTCATCCTTCTCAACCCCCGCTACAAAGAGAACTTCTCATCTCTCATTCCTGTGGTGGAGAGGATGAGCAAAATGGTGCAATACCAGAAGGTCCTTGTGGAAAAATTGCTCCAAAAATTTCCAGCTGACAACGCTGGCTGCAGAGTACGTAGTTCCTTGGCCATTGAGGAGGGGAGACGAGGGGAACACACAGCAGTTCCAACAGAGGCAGAGCAACACTCTCCAAGGCCTGGGACAGTTTTATGACACCCCACCAGCACCCTCAACATGATGTGCGGCCTAGTGTTACAAGGAGGGAAACATTTTGGAAGATGTTGAAGGAGTATGCAGCAGACCGTGTCAGCGTCCTCAGTGATCCCCCGTTATGGATTCCACTATCCCGGCATATGGAATCCATAAGGGGCGGCTTCCACCAACCCGAACTGTTGAACAGCCGAAGGACCTGGGGTGACGTCACTGTCATGTGATCAGTGCAGGGGGCGTGGCTCAGCATGGGATCAAATCCCGTGCACTGATCACATGACGGTGACGTCACCCCAGGTCCTTCGGCTGTTCAACAGTTCGGGTTTGTGGAAGCCGCCCCATATGGATTCCATATGCCGCGATAGTGGAATCCATAATGGGATGCGCGACTTACCACAACCCGAAAGCCGAACGCCGAACTTTTTTTTAAAGTTCGCTCATCTCTATTCATAATGTTTTAGAGGGTCACCAGCAGGCCCTCACCCCTAATGTTTTAGATGGTCAGATCAGCAGCAGACCCTCACCCCTAATGTTTTAGAGGGTCTGTTCAGCAGTAGACCCTCAACCCTAATTTTTAGATGGTCAGCTCAGCAGCAGGCCCTCACCCATAATGTTTTAGGTGGTCAGCTCGGCAGCAGGCCTTCACCCATAATGTTTGAGATGGTCAGCTCAGCAAGAGGCCCTCACCCCTAATGTTTTAGATGGTCAGATCAGCAGCAGGCCCTCGCCCATAATGTTTTAGATGGTCATATCAGCAGCAGGCCCTCGCCCCTAATGTTTTAGATGGTCAGGTCAGCGGCAGGCACTTGCCCCTAAGGTTTTAGAGGGTCAGATCAGCAGCAGACCCTCACCCCTAATTTTTTAGATGGTCAGCTCTGCAGCAGGCCCTCGCTCATAATGTTTTAGATGGTCAACTCAGCAGCAGGCCTTCGTCCCTAATGTTTTAGATGGTTAGATCACCAGTAGGTCCTCGCCCCTAATGTTTTAGAGGGTCACCAGCAGGCCATCATTCACAATTTCAAGGGTGTGTATGATGCCCTTCTTTTATGTGTAATAAAGGGTGTATTGTAGTGCCGGTTCCTTGTCATTTTTGGCAGCCCTTTCACTTAGTTCATAGGCTTTATGATGAGTATAGGAGTCCCACTACCTGAATAATTGTAACACAATGTGAATAAGGCCCTCCTTTATGTAATATATAGGTTTTATCGGAGTGCCTCTGCCTTGTAATTTTTGGCAGCACTTGCACTTTATATACAAGTAAATATACAGGAAAGAATGTTTCCATCAATTTCTGACCTTTTCCTGTGAACCAGACACCCTCCCCTCTTCAGAGCAGGGGGTGCCTGGTTTAATGCTCGAGTTCTCCCATTGACTTTCATTGTGTTCGGGAGAGCACCCTAGCATCCCGGGGTCTTCTTCTCGAGCACCCGAGCACTTTGGTGCTCGACCAACACTAATTATAAACTAAAAATGGTATTAAAAAATAATAATAAAAAATATATGTATATATTTGAATACCAATGATGCATGTGATAGCTCGTATATAATAACCAATAGACACTATATATATACCCCTGATCAATAAATATTTAAAGGGAATCTGTCACCTGCCTATCATCAATTTCTGCTTTCACCTTATCCAAGTAAAATAAAGTACCTCTTGTCCAGCTCTGGTTTTCTTTCTTAATTTTCAGTCATCATTTTCCTAAAAAAGTGTTTTTTCATTTATGATAATGAGGCTCCAAGGTGCCTAGCTCAGGAGCCCAGTAACGCCACCCTGATGTGCCCAGCCCGCCAATTCTCGCGCAGGCGCAGTGCCACTAATTACCTGCGCGATCTTACTGCAACTGAGAGCAACAGCCTCAAGAGTGAGCCCAGTGACGTAATCTGAGCGCTGCTGCTCTCAGTTGCAGAAAGATCGTGCAGGCGCAGGCAATCAGCGGAACTCCGGCGGCCGGCGAGATCAGGAAAGGGGGCGTTGTAAACTGAAGTCGGAGTGGGCGGAGCAGTTAGCCTTGCCTCTGGGAGGCGATTTCTGGCTCTGTAGGCGTGCTTAAGAATTCAAATTTAGGCGGGCTGGGCACATCAGGGGGGCGTTAATGGGCTCCTGAGCTGGACAAAAACACCCCTCTGGGCACATTGGACCCTCATTAGCATAAATGAAAAATCGCTTTTTTTGGAAAATGACTACTGAAAATTAAGAAAGAAGACCAGAGCTGGAAATGAAGTACTTTATTTTACATGGATAAGGTGACAGCAGAAAATGATAATAGGCAGGTGACAGATTCCCTTTAAAATTCTAAAGGAATATGAAATAGAGCAATCTACAATATATATTACTCATTCCTGTATACAGCGTGCACAGATTAAATACTAGTGTATAATATGCATAAACCTAATCCGCTATTTTGCAGAAGCAAATCATATAATTCATTCACACCTATGCAAAGATACTAAAAAACATACGTGCAAAACATGTAATAAGTACAGGATAAAACAGTGACAATAAAGGTGAGACACGCATGCAACTCATAGTGATAAAGTGCCATAGTGCTCATAAGTAGTCTTGAGCGCGAGTATTCGAATAGCAAATTTTTTTTGCGAATATTTTGAATATAGCACTATATATTAGCTGTTTCGAATATTCGTTTATTTTTATTTTTTTAGTTGTTGATCCTTGTTGCTCTCTGGTTGTCTTCCCACTTCCCAAAAGCTGTTCTTACCTGTCCGAAGGATTCCTGGCTCCCTGCCCGCTCCAGTCAATGCCCGTTGCCGCTTCTGCCGATTTCCCGTGTGCATGGACCGTCCCCATCACAATGGGAACGCCTCCATGCTAAAATGTACTGTCGGATGTGAGAATCACGATCTCACAAATTTCACTAAGTTGTATTCGCAATGCGTTCAATATAACCTGTATTACTCGCATTGCACATTCAACTTGCATCTGTGTAGAATTACGGTAACTAATATTGAGAATAAAGCACTATATTCTCAATCTTCGTTATATTCTAGCAAGCCAACCATTAGGAACCCAGCTCTAAGTTAAATTTGCAATGCGAACATATACTTGCATTATGAATTCAACTTAGAGCTGAGTTCCTAATGGTTGGCTTGCTAGAATATAACAAAGATTGAGAATATAGTGCTATATTCGATATCTTCGTTGATTCTACTAAGCTAACCCAATAGGAAATTTGCCTGGATACACTGTTCAAAGTTCAAATCGCAATACGCAAATATAAATTTGCGTAACATTCGCAATATATAGAAAAATGACGAATATTCGATTTCGACGAATATATGACGAATACTCAATCGAATATTCGTGAAATATCGCTAAATCGAATATGGCACCTCCCGCTCATCACTACTCATATTTTCCAGTATACAAATTCACCTCCAAATAATATACATGCATAATTGTTTACTGAATAAATACAAGAAATAAAAAAACATGGAGTTAAAAAACAATCGTCAACTGATCAAGAGAAAAAAAATAATGTCCTTGCACAATCATGTCACTCTTTTTGGTATTCATATAGCTCAATCAATTTGATACATGCATGATTAGAGTGTTGGTTGTATCTATAAGGTAGTATTGATTAACTGTATATGTTTTGTGGATTGTTTTTGTTGGTACGCTGTGTCCATTATTCCATGCCATTGCAGTGTTGGCGGTGGTCTGTTGCACTCCACGCTGGAATGCACTTGTATTCCAGCTCATGCCGGCCGTGCGCTCTAGCGTGGAGCGCACGACCATTTCTGCCTGAGTCGGGTGCCACGTGATGCGCGCGTCCTGTGCCTCGTTATGGCTAGGCTCGTGCGTGCTGGGTGCCGTCTGACCTGACTTCTATTATGTGATACGCCACAGACGTCTTGAATAATTTGTAACAGCCTTGTATTTTTAATGATGTTATGTGATGATAAAAGGAGGAGGTGTTCTATTGATTCTTTGTCCCAGGAAGAATCCTCTGTGGTGAAACGGCATTGGTAGGAGGCGACTGCATAGTCGGCATGCTACAGATAGTATTGATATTAATTGATTCTCTATCCTGCCTTTATATATGTACTTTAAATGACTCATATGTGGGCATTGTGCCCTGGGTGCATACTGTGATAGTGACCAAATTGTTGTATTACATTCTGTAATCCCTGTTACATCCCATATCAGGGATTGCCTTTTGTGAAAAAAATTTAGGCCGGGTACCTTCGACTGCCTTCAAAGTGACAGACCAAACTCTCATACACCAAACTTAATTGATTTTAGGAATCGGGAGATGGAAAAAGCAGCTTGGTCGGTCCTCTTACTCCCAAATTGGGGCACTGCGCGTGCACAGAGCAATGTTCTGTGACACCCTATATGAGTGGTGTCTTAACTAGAACTATTCCTATCAGTTTAATCCCTGTTACGTACCCTATCCGGGGACGTTTGTCGAATTAGACTAATGTGTAAAAAATAAATGCCTTATTTATCGGCAAGCTACTGTGCCAACCGGTATCAGTGGTTGGCACTGGCAGTGGGCACACTACAGTCTGTGGAAGTGGGCCTGACACGCACTGGCAGCAGGCAAGCAACTGAAATTACACTAAAGTGTAAAAATTAAATGCCTTTTTTTGATGCAAAGTCCTGTGCCACATGGGATGACAGGGGTGGGCACTGGCAGTGGGCACACTACAGTCAGTGGAAGTTGGCCTGACACACACTAGCAGCAGGCGAGCAACTGAAATTACACTAAAGTGTAAATATTAAATGGCTTTTTTTATGCAAAGTCCTGTGCCAGCCGGTATCAGTGGTGGGCACTGGCAGTGGGCACACTACAGTCAGTGGAAGTCAGCCTGACACACACTGGCAGGCAACTAACCTTAGATTAAAGTGTAAAAATTAAATGCCTTTTTTGATGCAAAGTCCTGTGCCACACGGGATGACAGGGGTGGGCACTGGCAGTGGGCACACTACAGTCAGTGGAAGTCGGCCTGACACACACTAGCAGGCAAGCAGCTGAAATTACACTAAAGTGTAAAAATTAAATGCCTTTTTTATGCAAAGTCCTGTGCCAGCCGGTATGAGTGGTGGGCACTGGCAGTGGGCACTCTACAGTCAGTGGAAGTCAGCCTGACACACACTGACAGGCAACTAACCTTAGATTAAAGTGTAAAAATCAAATGCCTTTTTTTGATGCAAAGTCCTGTGCCACACGGGATGACAGGGGTGGGCACTGGCAGTGGGCACACTACAGTCAGTGGAAGTCGGCCTGACACACACTAGCAGCAGGCAAGCAACTGAAATTACACTAAAGTGTAAATATTAAATGGCTTTTTTTATGCAAAGTCCTGTGCCAGCCGGTATCAGTGGTGGGCACTGGCAGTGGGCACACTACAGTCAGTGGAAGTCAGCCTGACACACACTGGCAGGCAACTAACCTTAGATTAAAGTGTAAAAATTAAATGCCTTTTTTTGATGCAAAATCCTGTGCCACACGGGATGAAAGGGGTGGGCACTGGCAGTGGGCACACTACAGTCAGTGGAAGTCGGCCTGACACACACTAGCAGGCAAGCAGCTGAAATTACACTAAAGTGTAAATATTAAATGCCTTTTTTTATGCAAAGTCCTGTGCCAGCCGGTATGAGTGGTGGGCACCGGCAGTGGGCACACTACAGTCAGTGGAAGTCACCCTGACACACACTGGCAGGCAACTAACCTTAGATTAAAGTGTAAAAATTAAATGCCTTTTTCAAAGTCCTGTGCCACACGGGATGACAGGGGTGGGCACTGGCAGTGGGCACACTACAGTCAGTGGAAGTCGGCCTGACACACACTAGCAGCAGGCAAGCAACTGAAATTACACTAAAGTGTAAATATTAAATGGCTTTTTTTATGCAAAGTCCTGTGCCAGCCGGTATGAGTGGTGGGCACTGGCAGTGGGCACACTACAGTCAGTGGAAGTCAGACTGACACACACTGGCAGGCAACTAACCTTAGATTAAAGTGTAAAAATTAAATGCCTTTTTTTGATGCAAATTCCTGTGCCACAGGGGATGACAGGGGTGGGCACTGGCAGTGGGCACACTACAGTCAGTGGAAGTCGGCCTGACACACACTAGCAGGCAAGCAGCTGAAATTACACTAAAGTGTAAAAATTAAATGCCTTTTTTTATGCAAAGTCCTGTGCCAGCCGGTATGAGTGGTGGGCACAGGCAGTGGGCACACTACAGTCAGTGGAAGTCAGCCTGGCAGGCAACTAACCTTAGATTAAAGGGTAAAAATGAAATGCCTTTTTTTGATGCAAAGTCCTGTGCCACATGGGATGACAGGAGTGGGCACTGGCAGTGGGCACACTACAGTCTGTGGGCCTGAAGCTCCTCACACACAGGCAGGCCAGGCAACTGCAATATGTATATGGAGAAAAAAAAAAGCAGACTAATGTTGCAGCCCTAAAAAGGGCTTTTTGGGTGCTGTCAGGAGGCTGTCCTTACAGCAGAGATCAGATGAGTCTTTCAGGACTGGAGTGGACACTGAATTCACTAGCCTAGCTATCGATTTCCCTATTTAATCTGCAGCAGCTACACTGTCCCTCCTCTCACTAAGACTGCAAATTCCGAATGAATCTAAAATGGATGCTGTTCAGGAGATGGGAGGGTCTGGGAGGGAGGGTATGCTGCTGATTGGCTGGAATGTGTCTGCTGACTGTGAGGTACAGGGTCAAAGTTTGCTCAATGATGATGTATAGGGGGCGGACCGAACATCGCATGTGTTCGCCCGTTGAGGCGAACGCGAACAAGCTATGTTCGCCGGGAACTGTTCGCTGGTAGATAGTTCGGGCCATCTCTACTGGTGGCACTGACTGATGGCTGAGACTGGTGGCACTGACTGATGGTTGAGATGGCTGGCACTGACTGGTGGCTGACACTGCTGGCACTGTGACTGGTGGCTGTGGCTGTACGACTAAGTGCTGTTAGCGACTGGTAGGTCAGACTGCTGACAGGGGCTCCTCTCTATATAGCTGATATTATTAGGGTTATTATTAGGGTTATTCCTACAGTATAGAATTCTTTTGCTAGAGGTAGTTGTGCGTGGTGTGTGTGTGTATATATATATATATATATATATATATATATATTACTCTTTTTATGAGGGAAGGTAACCAAAAAATGGCTGTTCTGGCACATATTTTATTATTAGTTTTTTTACAATGTTCACCTGACAGAGTAAATAATGTGATTTTTTTTATAGAGCAGGTCGTAATGAAGCGGCAATACCTAATAAGTCTATTTTTTTATTTTATTTTATTTTGGATTTACACAATAAAAAAATATTTGAAAAGTTTTCTGAAAGCCATATTTTTTGGGTGCGATTGTCTTAGGTATGGTTTGATTTTTTACTGTAAGAGATGATGGTTTGATTGGTACCATTTGGGGCACATATGAATTTTTCATTGCTTGGTATTACACTTTTTGTGATGTAAGGTCATAAAAAATAAATTTTTTGGCACTTTTTTTATTTTATTTTTTTATGGTGTTCACCAGATGGGTTGGATCACATGCTATTTTTATATAGGTGGTCATTACGGACATGACAGTACCTAATATGTGTATTTTTTTTTTACTTTATTTTATTCAATAAAAGCATGTTTGGGAAAAAAATCATGTTTTTGTGTCTCCATTTTCTGAAAGCCATATTTTTTTTTTTTGGGATGATTGGGCTTATGCAGGGGCAATTTTTTTGTGGAATGAGGTCACAGTTTGATTGGTGCTAATTTTGGATACATATGACTTTTTTGATCACTTTTTATACCATTTTTTGGGAAGTGCAGTGGGCAAAATTTCAATTCCTTCATAGTTTTTCTTTTTATCTTGTTCACCATGTGGAAAAAGCAACATAATCCTTTTATACATCAGGTCCTTACGGACGCGGCGATACTAAACATGTTTTTAATTTTTTACATTTTTAACCAATTATGTGTGGATATAGAAAGGTTTTTTTTATTTGCTTATTTATTTTTAACTTTTTT
The DNA here is from genome assembly GCA_033119425.1 of Bufotes viridis. NCBI lineage: Eukaryota > Metazoa > Chordata > Amphibia > Anura > Bufonidae > Bufotes > Bufotes viridis. The sequence continues at coordinate 478,313,697 of CM065590.1, read as the reverse complement.
TTACATTTTTCGGACCCAGACCCACTTGGTTCTTGAAGATCCAGTGGGTCCGATGGCTTACAATACACTACAGTACACTATATAGTGTACTGCAGTGTATTAAACTTAGGGCTGGGCGATATGGCCTAAAATCTAAATTGCGATATAATTTGAAGCATGTGCGATAACAATATATATCGTGATATATTATTTTCTATATTTTGTGGGGGTTTAAACTTTTTTTTTACTTTTTATTAACTAACTATTAGCCCCCTGTGCTTTGTGCACACAGCAGCAGGGAGCTGACCATGACAGCCAGGGCTTCAGCAGCGTCCGGGCTGCCATGGTAACCGATCGTAGCCCGGATGGGCATTAACCATTCAACCATCAGGCCGCTGCCAGGGAAGAGCCATGGTTAGCGGTTATGGAGCACTGTGTGTGTGTGTAGCGCTGTGTCCTGATTGGTTGCAGTGCTGCGCATGCCCAGTATAAAAAACTGGTGACACACACATGGACACAGCACACTCACACAGGGATTTTATTATATAGGATTGTAAGCATGCAAAGCATACCTTGAGCCGCCCCAGTGCTGTAAATGTATGGCGATGAGCGTGTTTGGAAACTCTCTCTGCATTTGCCGGTATAGATGGATTCTGCAATGTGCACATGCACCAGAAAATTCTGCTGCATTGGTTCTGACACTGCTACAACTATGCTACATTGGTTCTGCAACTACTACAACTGTGCTACATTGGTCCTGCCACCACTACAGTTCTCTTACTGTACATTGGTCCTGCAACTTTGCTACATTGGTCTTTCCACTACTACAACTCGACATTGTACAGCACTACAACAGCTCTATTACTCTAGGTGAACTTTAACTCTGTTTTATTGCTGTATGTCCACATCCCTACATTGTACAGCATTAATACAGCTCTGCTACAGCAAGTTTTTTCCAGCCCTGATTTATTACCGCAAAAGTTCTACAGCAGCTCTGATGCATCTACGGTATTGTAACGTCACCAGTCCAAATACTGTACATATTCAGGCCTGTCCTTGGAGCTGAAGACCTGCTCACCTGGACCAGTGGCTTAGTGCATCCACCTAACTAGGTAAAACATATCTATTTAGCTGGCTAGTTATTGTCTTATATCTATCTATCTTATATAGATCTATATATATATATATATATATTGTAGGAAAGCGCAAGAATCAGTCATTGACGGAAGATATGTATCACCGAGGTTCCTGGTCTCGGTGAGGTAAGAGCCTGTTTTGTGTGTCAGCAGCAGATAGTGCTGTTTGACACCTTGATAGTTTAGTATGGCTGTAAAGCCGATCCGGGCCGGCTCTTACTGGGAGTAATTAAAGTGCTGGGTGGGTGACTACTCCCCACGCTCCAGGCCGGGTTTTGGCAGGCTTTAAAAGGCAGCCAGCACTAGCAGCTGGGTGGAATATCCTCCATATGCCAGTGACACTGTGGAGCTCTCAGTGCTGGGAGTGGAAGTCTGCAAGCAGGTGTACAGACTGCATGGAAGCCTGCACCTGGACTTTTCTGTGGCTAAGCTATCAGCCGTGTGTGAACTAACACCTAAATCCTACAGGTGAACTTTTCCTGTGTTTTTGTTTTGCTGTGTGTGAACAAGCACCAGGACTGTGATTTTGCTGATTGTGAATAAAACACTACTGCTTGATTCAAGAACTGTGTACTTTGCCTCTATACTGCGTCCGCAAGCCTGTCTGCCAGAGCGATTCCCCACAATATATATATAAACAAAAGAAATTCAGCAGCACAGTGTATTAGAAATGGGTGCAATTCCCCAAGACTGCAAACCAAGCAGTCAAAAATCCTCCATAGAAATCCAAAAAATGAGGCAGCACTCCGTCAATAGATGAAAAGGTGATATATATAACTGTCCATGAGCCAGTGGAACAAGAGTGTCCTCCTTTGCTGCAGCCAGGCCGCATCGACATGTGGTACAGTGTCCTTGTCATTGTCATCATTAGTTACTGCTTCTTCAGCTCAGACTACTCCTCCTCCTCTACTCCTTTGTCAGCCATAAATAACATAATATGTGGTTAGGAAACAACTGTATGTGCCCAACAATCAGCTGGTGTGCAAGCTTAACTTGGCCAAATTGATGCTATACAGTCGCTGCCATGCCACATAGTGGATTCTGCTGCGTTAAAGAACTGATGGCGTGCAATCAGCATCACTGGAAGATACCTAGCCACAGTGTCGGACTGGAGTACTTAGGGCCCACTAGCGTTACTGATCCTGGGGGCCACCTTAGGGCTCCTGCACACAAATTATTTTTTTTCCATGCCTATACCGTTCACTTCACTTCAATGGGGCCGCAAAAAAAACAAAAAAAAACTTGTCACACTCTCTTTCTCTCCCCCTCCCTCCCTTAACACTCTCTTTCTCCCCCCTCCCTCCCTTGTCACTCTCTTCTCCCCCCTCCCTCCCTTGTCACTTTCTTTTCCACCATCCCTCCCTTGTCACTTTCTCCCGCCTGCCTTGTCACTCTCATTCCCCCCTCCATCCATTATCACTCATATCCCCCTCCCTCCCTTGTCACTCTCTTCCTCCCACGCTCCCTCCCTTGACACTCTCTTTCTCACCGCTCCCTCCCTTGTCTCTCTCTTCTCCCCCCTTGTCACTTTCTTTTCACCCCCTCCCTCCCTTGCCACTTACTTACCCCCCCTCCCTCCCTTGTCACTCTCATTCCCCCCCCCTCCCTTGTCACTCTCACCCCCCCTCCCTTGTCACTCTCTTTCTTACCCCCTTTCCTCCCTTGTCACTTTATTTTCCACCCTCCCTCCCTTGTCACTTCCTTCTCCCACCCTCCCTTGTCACTCTCATTTCCCCCTCCCTCCTTGACACTCTCTTTCTCCCCCTCCCTCCCTTTACACTCTCTTTCTCTCCCCTCCCTTCCTTGACACTCTCTTTCTCCCCCTCCCTCCCTTGACACTCTCTTTCTCCCCCTCGCTCCCTTGTCACTCTCTTCTTCCCCCTCCCTCCCTTGTCACTTTCTTTTCCCCATCCCTCCCTTGTCACTCTCTTTCTCCCCGTCCCTCCCTTGTCACTCTCATTCCCCCCTCCCTCGTTACTCTCATTCCCCCCTCCCTGTCTTGTCACTTTCTTTTCCCCATCCCTCCCTTGTCACTCTCTTTCTCCCCCATCCCTCCCTTGTCACTCTCATTCCCCCCTCCCTTGTCACTCTCATTCCCCCTCCCTCTCTTGTCACTCTCTTTCCCCCCTCCCTCTCTTGTCACTTTCTTTTCCCCCTCCATCCCTTATCACTCTCATTCACCCCCTCCCTCCCTTATCACTCTCTTTCTCACCCCCTCCCTCACTTGTCACTCTCTTCTCCCCCTCCCTCCCAAATGGCTGCTACTGTCACTGCCACAGCTGCTAATCCCCTACTGATGCTTCCATTGCCATTGTTGCCACTACCATTACCTTACACACTCCATGAAATGGCCATAAAGCAATAAACACTTCATTATTTTGCTGTTGCATCTCATGTTTCCTATCTATCTATCTATCTATCTATCATTACATGTATGTATAAGATACAGCCTCCACTTATGTGTAATTGTTTTCCCTGGAAACGTGAAGGGTCAGAGAGACAACCTTACAGTGTGAAGTTATCAGAAGGATTTTTTTTATTAACTGAGAGGCAGAGGGAGATGAGACAAAGTATTGTGCACATTTGACCTAAAAACAAGAACTTGTTTTAATTTTTATTGACTGAATATAGAGGATACTATACAGGAGATACACAGATAATACACAGATTGTCATTGACAACTTATGTGGAATTGACCACTAGAAGTTTCTGCATATAAGAGTTTAGCCATTTCTGTCTTTCCATTGCAGTCAGCATTTTACTCCTCTCACGGAAAGCAGCGTCATCCGCCACCACCATGCTTCGTTTTTCTATCTCTTCATTAGTAGGCCACATTGAAAGCCATCTTTGGTCAGTTATTCCTCTGCTAAGCCTGGCATCATCTGGTATAATCTTTTTCGGAAGATCACTGGATCCAAACAGGAGTTGTCTGGTGATAGGCTGCATGAGCAACTTCCTGGCCCTCTCATCTGGTGACTCGTTCGGAAGCACATCTGAGGATAGCATTTTAAGGCTCCAGTCATGGAACGTTATAGAGGGGAGTTGTTGGTTCCAAGAGTCCGGTCTAGTGAGGAAGGTATTTAACTCTTTGTCACTAATAGATTGGTCAGAAAGGTCTCTTTTCCACAGTCTAGAATGAAAGGGAATTAAGCAGTCACTAAGAAACCAATACTACACACATTAAAATATTCTTAAAACTGCAAAAACCTCATCATAATACATTCAAATTCATATGTAGATAGGGGTGTAGCTATAGGAAGTGCAGAGGCAGCAGTTGCCTAAGGGATTCAAAAGCTCCTCTGACCCATTAGAAGAAGTGACATACATGGCACATATTTTTATTCATGGGGAGAGGGGTCTCCCCTCACACCTCTCGGCAGTGATTGATGGCAGCATTTATATGCAGGTGTGCTCTCCTCATGAATATAATAGACCTATAACTTTGAGTCGCCATATTCTTTGATCCCTCCTATTAGCCAAATGGGGGTTTTAATGCCTTTTGGCTACTAGTAGCGTGGATCACTCATAATTGGTGCAGCATAGCATGAAGACATCTACTTTATAGGGCATCTGTCAGCAGATTCGTACCTATGAAACTGGCTGAAGGCATCTGTGTTGGTCCCATGTTCATATGTGCCGGCATTGCTGAGAAAAATAAAGTTTTAATATATGCAAATGAGCCTCTAGGAGCAACGGGGTGTTACCATTACACCTAGAGGCTCTTCTCTCTCTGCAACTGCCACGCCCTCTCCACTTTGATTGTCAGGGCCAGGCAGTGAAAATGTCATCATGTCTGGCCCTGTCAATCAAAGTCGAGAGGGGACGGCAGTTGCAGAGAGAGCTGAGCCCCTAGGTGTAATGGCAATTCACCTGTTGTTCCTAGAGGCTCACTTGCATATATTAAAACATCATTTTTCTCAGCAATGCGAGCACATATAAACATGGGACCAACACAGAAGCCTTCAGCTGCCAAGTGCACATGCAACAGGTCAGGTCAGTTTCATGGGTACAAATCTGCTGACAGATGCCCTTTAAAGGGGCATCAGGATGGGTAATCAATATCAGATTGGCAGGGATCTGTCTCCTAGTACCTACACCAATAAGCTGTTTGAAGGGGTCACAGTACTTGTACTAGCACTGTGTTATCTTCAATATTTACCTGCACGTTCCCTACATTGTAGCAGCAGTGCAGGGTAATTACAGCACTTCCATAGTGCTCACATGCGACCCCCTTCAAACAGCTGATCAGTAGGGTTGCCAAGAGCCAGAGCCTCTCCCATCTGATATTGATGACCTGTCCTGAGGACAGGTCATCGGTATTGGAAAACTGGACAACCCCTTTAAGGCACAAATGATATGCAAAGAACATTATACATATTCTATCCATAAAATATCTATATATATTGTCAACTATTTTTAACATATTCAGGATACAACAATGTATACTCTACCACTACAGGTCAAGAATAGCAATGAGATTTTACTCCCCATCATTGATGTTATGATCAAGGCTGGAGTTCTTATGGTTTATATACCCAATTATTAGATATCTGTAGGGTGTATGGGTCATGATGCTTGAAAAATTAACAATAATCAAGCATGTTAGATTTATACATGTCAAACTCTAGTACACCAACAGATTATCTGACAGATCTTCTGAACAATCATTGGTCAGATGACCGTTTACACACACAGATCTTTTCTTATACACACCAACTATTGGTCTGATTGAACAGAAATTAGTCAGATAATCTGTTGCTATAATACAGCCCTCACTCTGTCTTGAGATAAGCCAATAGCAGAAATTTCTGGCAGGGGCTTACAGCATTTTTATTTTATGGGGAAGTCCCTGACATAGGTGTTAGCAACATGAGCATTACTCCAACACCAATCTTATGTACTTAACATGGGAGCAGGAATGAGTGAATTGTGAAAAATGGGTTTGCTAATGTGTTTTATGACAATTATTTATATGTTTAATGCATAAATTCATCCATTGTAGACATAAGTTTAGTGTCAATAAACTCCAATTAAAAAGAAATGATGAACATGAACTACAAACCAGGGTAAGGCTAATTTCACACCTCCGGTTTGAATTCTGCAAAGCTATCCCGGGAGACAAATGGAGAGCTGTCCAAACACAAACTGCAGCATGAGTGGTTTGTGTCCAGCCAACTCCCTACTTGTCTGCCTGAACAGCATACGGATCTCTGCCAGACCCCATTATACTTAATGGGGCCGGTGGACAGCAGTGCCCGATCCGTTGAACTTCAGGAGGCTGTTCTCTGCTGGAACTGCCTCACGGAATTCACACCGGAGGTGTGAAGGTAGCCTAACAAGGGTTTTCAGGAAAGTACAAGTCATGTATAGTGTTGATCGCGAATATTCTAATCACGAATTTTAAAGGGTTTCTGTCACCAGATTTAACCCTATGAAGTTAGCTGACATTAGCGATGTGCTAATGTCAGCTAATCCTAACTAGCCTATTCTTACTTTTCTCAGTGCCTGCATTAACCTAAAAATTGAACTTTTATAATATGCTAATGAGGCTCTAGGAGCAGGGGGGCGTAGTTTGATTTTTAGGTTAATGCAGGCACTGAGAAAAGTAAGAATAGGCTAGTTAGGATTAGCTGACATTAGCACATCGCTAATGTCAGCTAACTTCATAGGGTTAAATTTGGTGACAGAAACCCTTTAATTGTGAATATCGGCACTTCGAGAATTCGCGAAGATGTAGAATATTCTAGATTTTATTTTTCATCAGTAACCTCCCTTCTTGCTTGTGGGCTAATGAGAAGGCTGCAATATCTTTGTTAAAGCTAAGCAACATCTCTAGCAACCAACAGGAAAGTTGCCTACCCCTTACTATATAAGAAACTCCCAGCAGCCATTTTCTGCAGTTTTTCTGCAGTTCTGAGAGAGAGAGCTGTGTCATTGCTGTGCTCTGTGCTTTCATCTGGATCCTATTCCTTATCCAAATATATTAGATAGTAAGCTCATATATATCATACAGATAGTGGGAGATAGTCAGTATAGGTTAGATTGTGATTGTGATATAGTGTAGCTGATAAGTTCCAGTGCAGGGTGTTAGGTAGTGTGATAGCAATTACTGTGCTGTGATAGAGATTAGTGTCTCTGTTAGACACACTGCTGTGATGTCACAACAATACTTAGTGCACCAATCAGTAATATCTACTTAGACCTGATAAAATGTGAAGTTGCATGTATTGATAATTTATGGAAGCAAGATGGGAGGAGAAATGCACAGTGGGAGGTATACTCTGGCTTCCCAATTGTAATCATGCTAAAACTGGTAAAGGCTCAGTTACTAGACCAGATATTCAATTTATTAATGCAGATTTTACTTGCCATAATAATGTAACTTGGGGGTAGATGCAAAATATATGTTTGAGAGTGCCTATTAAATTACAACCTCTTCAGCGCTTAGCTGAAATAAACAGTGCGGCCTGAGGAAGCACGACTCTGAGCGCGAAATGGCCATAGCCGCCGTCCGCCTGTAACAAGCTGTCCGTCCCTGACCCGGTTTATGTATATTCCGATCAGAGGAAGAATAAAGATTATCCTTGTCTGTTCTGGTGAGTGCCGCAAGCTTTTTTGTATTTTCTCTCTACATACATGTGATGTGTGATTACCAGGGTACATACTTTAGTGAATTTATACTGTGTAAAGTTAAAAAGAATTGATACACTGGGTGCCCTATTTTACTATGAGAATGATAGGTTAGATTGTCACTAGTGTTATCCTTTCAGGGATGATTATTGAAGAATAAAAAATACTTCATGTGGTAATGAGATTGTTGGTTTAATATTTGAATTTAGGAGGGTACCTAACAGAAGGTATTTGTAAAGGTCTTTTTTAGGAAGACATTTTTTGGCATTCAAAGGAACAATAAGTTGAAATTGGAAATTGCTTCATAAGTTTGTTGTGCTTGTTCATAAAATACCATTTCTTTCCATAAAGCCATTCATGTGGGGTGCCGATAGTGTAACAGAACCCCTTCTCTTTCAGCAAATAGTCTAATGGTCACCTAATTAACCCTTGTATGTAGTTACATACATACAAATGCAATAAATCAACAAGTAATACAGGATTTAACATGTAGATGTATTATATAATATAGTGTAATGTACATATATATACATATAGTGCATGCAAAAAAAGATGCTGCCTTGAAATTCATGGCATTTGGAAATACATTAAAGCGGTTTTCTAGTTTACAGATATTGATGATCCATCAAGTAAATGGGTCTGAGCTGCAGTATCCTGGTATGGACACTCCACAGAGAATGGAGCTGTCTGCTTATGGCTTCATTCTCTCAGTTAGCTCTGGTGCTGGTGGTTTTTGAGAACAGCTATACGGTGGGGTTGACGGGTGTCAGATCTCCACCAATTTGATATTGATGGTCCATCCCAGGTATAGGTCATCAATATTTGTAAGCTGAAAACCTCTTTAAGGCATGTTATAACTAAGGCTGTCAGTACACAATCAGGTTTTTATTAGGCTTTGTTTAGGATTTTATGAAGTTTTTAAGCTAATACCAGGAGAAGAAAATAGAAACATTATTATATACTTTCTTTCCTTTTATGATACGCACCTGGTTTTGGCTTTACAACTGCATCAAGAACCTGATCACCTGTGCTAGCACCCTAACAAAAATTAAACATTTTCCAAAAGCTATAAAATTAAGAAATGTAAATTCGAAGCTACCAGATGGCCAATTTTTGGAATGTGTACTCAATATGTGCTGTATTCCCTATGAAGATATAGAAAACTGTGTAACTTGTATCCAAGTGTGAAAATCCCTTAGTCAACCTTGTAAAACATAATACACTATAATGTTATAATAGTGGCACACTGTCCATCACAATTATTTTTCCAGTTCTGTAGAGGGCTAGATGAAAGTTTAAGAGCATATTACACAGGAGAACAAAAGGACATGCCTGCTTGGGTTCCGGATTGTGGGAATGATGGTTGGAGAAGACAACACAATGCAGTATTCCAGAATGACTGTGATCAGAAGAAAGCCTCGCCCAACAGCAATGTTTTCCATGCCCTATTTAAATATAGAAGAATATGTTAATATTTGACTGCCAAATCTATAGTTAGACAAATTTGAGATAGATAGATATCTTTAGATTACTGTATATAAAGGTATAATGAACTGATCCTGCTCTGAAATACACGACAGCCAGGACGAACCAAGTCTCTAAGCAAATAAACTTCAATGCTGACAACAATGGAGACCACGGGTCCCACGACACACTGATGCAACTAAATAGACTATATAAATTTTAGATTTAGTATTCACAAATGGCAGTTTGGTATCTGATATTACTCTAGGGGAAAGCTTAGGATCTAGTGATCACCAGTCAGTGTGGTTTACTATAAGTACAGTGACTGAGTCACTCCACACAAAAATAAAAGTTTTAGATTTTCGAAAAACCGACTTATCTAAAATAAGATCAGTGGTATATGAGTCCCTATCAGACTGGAACAATTTCAATGGAGTCAAATAGAAATAGGACTACTTAAAAGTGGCACTATTAAAGGCAACAGAAAAGTGCATTAGGCTTGTCAGTAAAAGCAAAAAAAGGAAGATACCACTGTGGTACTCAGCAGAAGTGGCCAAAATGATTAAAAACAAAAAGATGGCATTTAGTAAGTATAAAAACACCAAAAACGAGGATGACAGGGAAATCTATAAGATTAGGCAGAGAGAGGCCAAGCAAGTTATAAGAGCTTCTAAAGCTCAGGCAGAAGAGAAATTAGCTCAGTCAGTGAAAAAAGGTGTTACCAAATTACCAAATTAAAAACAAAAGAAGGAAGGTATATGGAAGAGGATAAAGAACTAGCTGACTGCCTCAATGAATACTTCTGTTCAGTTTTTACAAAGGAAAATGAAGGAGAAGGACCTCAGTTAGGGAGGATGCATGTGTCTTTACAGAGGAAGAGGTTCTAAGTCAGCTGTCTAAAATGAATACAAATAAATCACAGGAGCCTGATGTGATACACCCAAAGCTATTAAAAGAGCTTAGAGGTGTACTAGCAAAACCATTAACACATTTATTTAACCAATCACTGGTAACAGGAGTCGTCCCAGAAGATTGGAAATTAGCAAACGTTGTGCCAATTCACAAGAAAGGTAGTAGAGAGGAATCGGGCAACTATAGGCCAGTAAGCCTGACATCAATAGTGGGGAAATTAATGGAAACCATACTCAAGGAGAGGATTGTGGAACATCTAAAAACCCATGGGTTGATTGATATAACAGCATGGGTTTACTTCAGGGAGATCATGTCAAACTAATCTTATTGACTTTTTTGATTGGGTGACTAAAATAATAGATGGCGGAGGTGCAGTAGACATCGCTTATCTGGACTTTAGTAAGGCTTTTGATACTGTCCCACAAAGAAAGCTTATCAATAAACTGCAGTCTTTGAGCTTGGGCTCATATATTGTTGAATGGATTAGGCAGTGGCTGAAGAACAGTAAACAGAGGGTTGTAGTCAATGGAGTATATTCAGACCATGGTATTGTTACCAGTGGGGTACCTCAGGGATCTGTTCTGGGACCCATATTGTTTAATATCTTTATCAGTGAAATTGCAGAAGGCCTCAATGGTAAGGTGTGTCTTTTTGCTGATGACACAAAGATTTGTAACAGGGATGATGTTCCTGGAGCGATACACCAAATGGAAAAGGATTTAGGAAAACTAGAGGAATGGTCAAAAATCTGGCAACTAAAATCTAATGTCGATAAGTGCAAGATAATGCACCTGCAGAATATAAAATCAGTGCTACAGTACTAACCTCAGTATATAGGAAAGGGATTTAGGGGTCACTATATCAGATGACCTAAAGGTGGGCAGACAATGTCATAGAGCAGCAGGTAATGCCAGCATAATGCTTGGGTGTATAGGGAGAGGTATTAACAGTAGAAAGAGGGAGGTGCTCATGCCGCTCTACAGAGCACTTGTGAGACCTCATCTGGAGTATTGTCTGCAGTACTGGAGACCATATCTGCAGAAGGATATTGAAACTTTGGAGAAAGTTCAGAGAAGAGCTACTAAACTAGTACATGGATTGCAGGACAAAACTTACCAGGAAAGGTTAAAGGACCTTAACATGTATAGCTTGGAAGTGAGAAGAAACAGAGGGGATATGATATAGACTTTTAAATACATAAAGGGAATCAACACTGTAAAAGAGGACAGAATATTTAAAAGAAGAAAAACTGCTACAAGAGGACTTAGTTCTAAATTAGAGGGGCAAAGGTTTAAAAGTAATATCAGGAAGTATTACTTTACTGAGAGAGTAGTGGACGCAAATACCTTTCCTGCAGAAGTGGTAACTACAAATACAGTGAAGGAGTTTAAGCATGCAAGGGATAGGCATAAGGCCATCCTCCATATAAGATAGGGCCAAGGGCTATTCATAGTATTCAGTATATTGGGCAGACTAGATGGGCCAAATGGTTCTTATCTACCGACACATTCTATGTTTCTATGTTTCTATAAAGACACTAAAAAACTGAAAACAATTGCACGGAGCAGACACTTTTCCCAGCAATTTGTAGGTAGAGAAGAATTCCAGTGTGTTATAAATAAAAATCCTTTATTGTAATAAATTGCATAAAAAACTATCCTCAGCAACCAGAGAAGGACAATGACTGGACCTTTGAAGGCTTAGCAATCAAAAGCTCCCCCTACATTAACCAGGCCAAGGTAGGTGATAACCTGATTTGAATTCAGGTGTTGGTGCACAGGCAAAGAAAAGACAGCAAGGAAATCCCTGTTGTTCATAATTTAATACTACCCAATTTAGTGAGAAACCAAGGGAACGTTTGGGCCAGCAAAGTATTTGTTTTTATTTAAATATGGAGAGGGAATAAAGCAGAGGTGTCTGCCAGAATGTCCGATCCTTCCCTGACAGAAGACATTAGAGGATTGTTGAGGTTCCTCCATGCAGAATAGATTGTTCCATCCTTTGACATGGAAACTGAACAGTTTGTATCAAAGCCCCCTGATGTCAGCAGTACCTGGTCACATTTAAATGTCCCTCAGTGTCTACTGTTATTAAAAAAAAAATAGTTTTATGTTGTATTTAATTAATCATGGACGAACTTTTGCTCAAAGTAGAGATTAGGGATGCTAGATGTGTTTGGCAGCTTCTTATCCCCCTTTTCTACTACATTAGCTTCCATGATTGACCACCATACTTAATGAGAAAGGATTTGTATAATCATCACTTTTAAATATTAATACCTTTTATAATGTTGTAGATTTTTCCTGCCTTTCTGCAGGGAGTGCCTGGAAAGGGCTGGAGGAACCTGGATGGCCAGTACTGAGTCCTTCTTATAATTCAACCCAATGGATAACAATACAATACAACTGTTATTTTGTCAACCGACTGGAGTCAAGTGCCTCAAATTACATACTTTATGATCTAATTGATGTCAATTTACTTCATTACCCCATAGTCATTAGTAGTGATATACTTAATTACTTACATAATTACAGTTGGTCTATTTGATTAGTAAAGTCAAATTTAGATGAATGGAACACTTCTACTACTAAATAAGGTGAATTTTTCTATAGTAAGGTGTGCAAGAGCTGCATTATACTCTATAAGCTAAATATTTCCTCATAGCAAAGTTGACTAGACAAGTAACTCCTAATGATAATGAATAAAAAGTATTATTTATATGTTAAAGCATACAAACAAGTTGATTTTTTGTAGTTATTTTCAGCTTTGACTAAAGGCAAAAAAAGTTTATAATCTCTTGGGTTCATAAATCCATATATTTACATTTCTGAAAGATGTAGCAAACGACAAATATCTAAATCAAAAATTAAAAAAGTATAAATTGATATCAAATGAAACTAATAAAGACTACAATAAGAAACACAATAATGACTAAAGACTACTTTTAGACACTGGACAATGTACAATAATATTTTCAGTAGTAGTATCAAGATAAGACTGGAGGTTACCTGGGTATCTCTTGCCCTTGTCTTCTTGACTAGTTGTCGAGTTGATTCTATGATGTTTTTCGCAGTCTCAAAGCTTTCCTTTCCTTTTATAGATACATAAGTAGGGTTAAGAAATGACGTATTTTGCAGTTTTTTTGTTTCTACATACACAAAATTGACTGTAACCTCTGCTCGTGGGTCTTCTTGATATCTCTTTAACATCTATCAAGATGTGCTCTAGTGTCGAGAAATGGAGGAGGGGATATGAAAACAGTAGAAGTAGTGACTTTATTCTTAGCATTTATTTCTCAAGAGATTATGTTCAAGCCAGAAAGGGGGTAAGTTGGACACTTTAATGAATTGGATAATGACATGCAAAAATTAGGTGAGTGTTCTTTGCAGAGGCAAAGGAGTAAGACTGGTGTCAGGACTGCAAGGAAAAAATCCAATATTGCTCATTTTAATTCAAAGTCAGCAGAAATAGCGGACCTCTTGCTTAAACCCCCTTCCTTCTTCTCTTTTCCTGTTGTCTTGGATTTAATTTTCAATATCAAAATGTCCAGGAAACCCTCTGACCTCCAGCATTGGGGTTAAGGGTGACCTTGTTAAAAATGTAACAGTGAAGGGCTAATTGTTTACAGAATGAGAGTCCTCGTTTGCTTGTTAAGTGTGAGCTGCTCGCGGTCCGGACCAGGCATGAGTCATCATCCTCTCCTCAGCATTAGTAAATCAAAGTCAGAAAATAATGAAATTTGTGTTGCACCTTAATAAAGTTTTTAAATAGTATTTGTTATTTCTATCATGGCCTGCTTAAAGCTAAGACTCCTATAGTCTCATTGTTACTCACCTGTCCTGGATCCAATGCCATTTTGTGACTCACTGCCTTAGACCTATGCACTTACTCCTATGCTCCTCCTGTGCACTCTGATAATGTATGTAAACCCAGCACAGGCTGCGGGAAGCCATACGATCATACAAGTTGTTGTATGTATTCTTTTATACTGGCCCTGCAACTCTGCTATTGCCAGATATGCAACTCTGCTACCATACATCAGCCCTCCATCTCTACTTTTTCAGCCCTTCAGTTTTGCTACACCAACCATCCAGTTCTGCTACATTGGCTCTCCAGCTCTGCAATGTTGGCCTTCCAGCTATGCTATACCAGCTGTACAGCTCAGCTCGACCCGTCATTTGGCTCGGTTACATCCATGAGTTCAGTTCTACTACATCTGAGCCTATAGTTTATTTATTTCAGCGCTGCCTACAGCTCTACCAAACCAGCAGTGATCACCATACCTGCTCTACTATGCCACCATTACCTATACATTAAGTGCTACTGCAAGATATACAGCCCTACTACAAAAAAAACTCAGTGCATTCACCTCACCAATTGAGCATTTAACACTGATTTATTAATGCTGCCTTTGGAAATACATGTAACTGTTGAGGAGTAGCATTCTAATTTAGATCATATGTTTAAATGATAAAAACAGTGGTTCTGTTACAATATTAATTGGTTCTAGGATGATCATTGTAAATTTAAATTATTGTAACTTGAGACCATAACTCCAAAGAAAACTATCCATTGGTTCCAAAAAAAATACGATTAAATGGGTTTTCCCATCTCAGACAATGTGGGCATATCCCTAGGATAAGCCCCCATTGTCTGATAGGTGCAGGTCCCCTCTCTGGGAACCACATCCATCTTATAAACGCAGCTTGCAAAGTGAAGGAGGGTTACCCCCCATTCATTTCTATGGGGCTGTTGAAAATTATTATTTTCGGGGAGCCAATAGGAATGCTCCAGAACTGACCTGGCCTCCACTTTGCCAGCTTCATTTTCAGTTGTGTTTACAAGATAGGTGGGGGCCAGATAATGGGGGCATATCCTGATGCAGCAGCCATATGGTACATGTTGGCAGACAGGCATCAGCAGCATAACAATAGCTGCCATATGGTACGGAACATGATGGTAGGCAGACTTGAACAGTGGCAAGATGGGGCACCATCAACAAGGCTAGATCTATGTAACTGGAGGAGTGTGAAAATAATCCTGAATCCATGCCTGTTTTTTTTCGACAAAAGTGATGTTTTGAACACTGGTGGAGGACAACTTGGTCCACTTGGGTATCACCACTCCGCCTGCTGTGCTGATAACACTCGCTGAGATGACACTGGAGGTTGGGCAAGAAAGAATACAGAGAGCATACTGGACCAGTTTAGGCCACTGTTCTGTGTCTGCCTACACAGAAGTCCACTGGATGGGGAACAGGGTATGCTCTAGAGACAGGGCAGGTCTGAAGCTGGGCATTGAGGTAGTAGGTCTCTTGATTTGCCTCTGCCTGTGGAGCACATGAAAAAAGTGTTCCATCATATTAAGGAGACTAAACTGGCTGCTGCTGTGCCTTCCATTGCTGTTCTGCAGCAGAAAGGGCAGGATGTGGGTGATCCTGTAGGTGGCGAAGAGAGGTCTCCATTTCAGATATGCTGGTGGCAGGCATCTGCCCTGCAGAAAGCTGCAGCAAGCTGCATACACATTGTTTCTTGGTAATGAAGTAATTTAGCATCCCTTTCGACAGGAGGAAATCATTTCCCCATTTTGCATTGATAGAGAGGGTCTATAAAGCTTGTCTATACTGTAATCATCAGACTGCTTCATGTGAATGAAAAACAGTTCCAGTACAAGGAGGGAGGCAGCTCTCACCTGCTAGTCCACTATCTGAGCATGGAGGTCGCACCTGGAGGCGACAACAAATAGCAGGAAAGGAAGAGATGTCCAGCTCCAAAAATAGTGGTAGAAAAATCTTGTATCTTTATTCTGCGGTAATAAAAACTTCCATACAGGATGCTAAAGTCAACATGTTTCAGACCATCACATATTCAAGGTCCTTCCTCATGACATATCAAACCCCAAATGGATCGCTGCTTATGTGCTCCCCACACACCTGGCTCCATAATCATGGGATCATGTGGATCATGGATGGATATTGTGACAAGTGGGGTGAAATGCATAGCACGAAAAGCCCCCAAACTGGGCAATATGATCAGCCCCAGTCTGGACCAGGACAAGAGGGTAATACATAAACCCTTTTGGCTGGTCAGTAAAGGAAGCTATAAGTGCGGTCACAGCAAGTGTATATGCTGTGAGCACACAAGGGTTGATAGGCATTTTAGATCCTCTGTGAATAATAAGCAATATGTGATCCAGTCATATTTGAACTGCAACACTAAACATGCAGTATATTTAATTACCTGCAAGTATTACAATTTACAATATGTTGGTTGCCCTGTTAATGAAATCAAGACTAGGATCCGTAAGCAGATCTCTGATGTCCTACACTAACCAAGCCGCAATGTATCAGTGGCAAGCTTACACTTTGCATTAGTACATGGGGGAGATACATCAGGACTAGTAGCACAAGGGATTGAAAGAGTTAAAAATCCTATCAGAGGAGGTGACTACAGAAGGAAACTTCTAAACAGAGAAGCTTTCTGGATTTTCCAGCTTGATTCCTGCCAACCAAATGGTCTAAATAAAAGACACGATCTGATCCTGCAATATTAGTGAACCTTGCCATTGTTTTTCTACACATTTATTTCTTTTAAGTGGGATGTGTCTGCATTGTGCATGCCATATCTGAATATTACTTTTAGAAGTAATGTCTTTTTGCATGTTGGTGATTTTTGTAAGATGTGCTGGTGCAGTGATTGCTCCATGTGTGCTCCCACTGGTCACATGATCCCATGATTATGGAGCCAGGTGTTAGGGGAGCACATAGGCAGCAATCCATTTGGGGTTTGATATGTCATGAGGAAGGACCTTGAATATGTGATGGTCTGAAACATGTTGACTTTAGCATCCTGTATGGAAGTTTTTATTACCGCAGAATAAAGATACAAGATTTTTCTACCACTATTTTTGGAGCTGGACATCTCTTCCTTTCCTGCTTTATGTGAATGATACGCCTGTCAGTGCATAAGCAGGCAAGCATACATCTCGCTATTCTGGCCAGCGTGCAGAGGAGCCAGTTCTTTCAGGCTCCACTCCCCCAACTGAGATGTTCGGGTGTTGTGGCCAATGTCATTGTCATCATCATCATCCTCCTGCTTCTCCACCTCCCACTACTCTTTCTCCAGTGGTAGTTCCTCCTTCGCCTCCATGGAAGTTTCTCCTTGTGGATCCCCAGCAGCCACAGGGCAAGCATCTCTGATGAGCTGCCACTGCCTAACCTCAAGAAGACACATGCTTCCTGATGAGGTGGTCTGGTGCAAGACAAAATCATACGCGGCTTTACAAATGGCAAATCTTGACTTTACACGTGTGATATTAGGAAGGGGGGAGTGTGAGTGATGCTCTTCCCTGCTGCTGGGGATAAGAGGATGTCCATGGAAGAGGAGATGGATAAACGCCTGGTGTGGGAAGCAGACCAAGACAAATGAGGTGCCAATAGTACCTGGCTTTGTTGCTGGGGTGCTATCTCGCTGCTGCCATGAAAACCATTGACCTAGTTGGCCGTGAAAGACATGTACTGTCCCTGCCCATAACACTTGGTACTGTACCCTGCCACACAATGAGAATTGCAGTTTAAACAATCATATTGAAAAAGTAGGAGTGCAGAACTGCACCACCATTACCACACCAAGGTGGTACTTCAGCAACTGCACCACCAGCAACTTGGCCAGGTGGAGGTTTAGCTTGCAGACAAGCTAATTGCTTGTTGATAATAGTTTTCTCATGGCCACACATTCCATTGTGGATGTTTCATGATAGAGTGGAGGACAAAAAAGAGGAGGAGTCTGAGCCGGATAAAAAGTTGTTGATGATGAAAAGGACACTGATTTGCTTGGGGATGCGAGCTGGCTGCCACAAAGAAGACTTTGAGAAGGAGGACAGACTTGTTCTGATTGGGAATGCTGGCCAGTTGTATTTTCCCAAAGGATCCAGTGATGTGGCATCATGTGCTGCAATAGAGCCCTGGTACCTATGTCTGTGTATGAACGTCCATGGCTTAGTTTAATCCTGGAGAACTTGCACACAGGTGTAGTTTTGTGTGCTGCCTTGTGGAGAAAAAAAAAACTCATATGGAAGTTGCTCTAAAAGAGCTAGAAACAGCCGAGCTTGGCATAGGTCTGGCACATTTTGAGTCTATGCTCACTGTTTCAAGGACATCACTAGTTCCCAAGCTGACCACAATAGAAGTAGATCTGACCCTGCCAGTTCTTTTGGAGATTTTGGCAATACCTTGCCTCCACTCTTTATTGCCACCTCACTCACCACCCTTCTACTCATATGTCTTATCCTCCTCCTCTACACCCCGATCTGGCTCTCAGGTCCTGTTCAACACATACATTTTGTCATAGTCCTCTCTCTCCCCACCCTTTTTAGCAGACGGTGATATTTTATGGTGGGCTATTGGCCCCCTTGCCGACTCTCTGCTTTCAATTTGACCAGACTGCAACTGGAGCTACCACTGCCCCTACCACCACCAATGTGTTTACAAGTGCCACTACTACTACTACTGGCCAGATGGCTGGAGCTGCTAATAAACACATTCTGACTTTCAGATGACAAGGCTTGAGTATTCCGGTAATGCATTTATCTGTTTTCCAGACATTTTATCATGAGACCTAATGAAAACCGACAATTTTCCTAAATAAAAAGTTTTGGTACACAGTCACACAAAGTATGGAACAGTTATAGCAAAATTGCTACTGTATTATCTGTAACTTATAGACAGAGGCTCAATTAAATGTCTTTCCCCTTGTACAATTGGGAATAATGAATTTAAGAAATGTAGTTTCAGAAAAGACCTTTCTATACTCTAAAACTTGTTTTTAACCTGTAATGCGATTATTTCCCCCCTCTTAACAACACCAATATACTGTAACAATGCAGCAAAGGCAAGTGTACATTTGTATACTGTGTTATTTGTGTGTCACAATGCTAAATCAAAACAGACAGTTTCTATGCTATAAAACACATGTTACAAACTTGTAATGTGATTAATCTCCTGCCCACAACACCAATGTTAAACGATTTAGGAAATGCGGTAACAGTTTTAGTCTACAATGTGTTTAGTAACACTAGACAGATGTAATGCACTGAAATAAAAACATGCAATTGCTGGGCAGCAGAATGCTATTGGGGTACTGTGCTGGCAATAAACTTGAGGTTTTGAAAAAAAAAACTGATGTCTCTGTTCAAATTAGAAAATTATCATTATTATTATTATTTTTCGTTGTTGGCTGATTTTGTAGTGCAGAACTGCCTGGGTTAGCTTCTGCAGCAGTTGTATTATTTGTGGTAAGGTGCAGGGTGCCGTCATGGATGGCAGATACGTGTCACCGAGGTTCCTGGCCTCAGCTGGGGGGAAGCAAAATCGCTGTGAGTCTGGCTGGCTTTTGAAGTGTATGGGGTTGAGGCCTGGACCCTGACAGAGGCGTACCCTGTGAAGGACTTTATGCGACTGTGCGATCAGCCTGGACGGGACTCATACCAGGAAAGGAGCCAGGTAAAACTCTCTGTTATTTTGTGCGTGAACTAACACCAACTCACTGTTCTGCTTTCTGTAAGAGCAAGTGTGAAATAAAACACTGTTTGCAGCATTACTTGTACTCCATTTGCCTCTATACTGCACCCGCACAGCTGTCTACCGAAGTAAATCCCCACATATTAAAAGGGTTTTCCGAGACTTAAATACTGGTGACCTTTCCTCTGGACAGTCTGATACCAAGATAAAATGGGCACCACAATATCAATAAAGAAAAGGGTGCTGCCCATGTGCAAAATGCTATAACCAATTATAATAGTAAAGGGCACATGGAAAAAAATTGCACACATCAAAAAATCACATGATTAAATCCCAAAAATTATTGATATCCAGAACATGATCACAAACAAAGTTAAAAACCATTAAAACAAATTACACAGGAAGTAATAAATAATATTACAATAACAATAAACCCCTGATAAGGTAGTGTATTATGGTGAGACCCAGATACCTGAATCAGGCAGAAACTATTAATGAAAAATTACTAAAGTGACCAGCGCATTTATGAAGATATCAAAAAAAGGTTGTAAATATCCATCCATATAAGCCATATTATGCATTGGAGTTCTCATATCCTATAAATCAGACCATACAATGCGCCAGTGTGTCTATAACCATAAAATACGAGAACATGCTAGAGTAAACTCATACCTAGGTAATTCATATAGCAGCCCTGACATGTTATTAGAACAGATTAGCGTAGATGCATGCTATCTTTATAAAACCTATAATCAGAAATAAATCCAAAGGTGCTATTATATACCGTAATTTCCATCAAATAATATCTAAAATATAAAAAACTGTATATTGTTGAATATTTGATAGACATGATGCCAAATACGCCACAATATTAAATGTGCCCAAATGACTAAAGGCCGTTATATTTCCATGCGTTCGACTGGCAGCTCGATTATGGATATATAATCAAATGATTACATTATAAATAACAGGAAGAATAATAACGCAAAAATATAGTGTTGTGGCAGACCAAGGGTCAGTCACGTGAGGATCGAGCCACGTGTTCAAGGTGAATGACGTCAATGGAGGAAAATGACAGAAGTCAGCACACAAGTTAAAACTCTGCCATGATCCCAAATTGGGAGTGTCCTAGGCCCTTTATTTATACCCATTGCAAGGGTGTAACCTCTTAAAGTATTGACATGATTGGTTTACAAATATTCCAACAATGACTTCTGATTGGTACACAAATACTCTACCAAAAGGTTAATTGCTGAGACTTTTTAGCAAGACATGCACACTACTTGTTTAGCAGTACACAGCTTATCTTATCTAAACACACACTTACTAACTTCTTTTGTTTTAGCTTACACATCATCTATATCTTCTTACAGGCACACAGAAATATAAACACAAAATGGAAGTAACAGAAAAGCTGGATACTTTTTGATACTTTTTGAGACATGATTAGAGAGAGGCTTTCCCTGTGATATCCCATAAAGCTGATATAGTTCACAAATGACCAAATTTTAGAAAACCCACTTTCTTACAGTGACCGACCAGTTCAAGAGTCATCAAAAGGTGGCACTAAACCCAGATTAGGGATCACCAACAGAGTCCACAATTACAGGACCATCAAAACTCCAGGCTTCAATTAATGAGAATCAGACAAGACAATAGTAGCTCTAATCACTATAAGTTGTTGGGGACTGATATTCGGCAAGATACAAGAATCTCTTACTGGTGACAAATGTGACAGATGTGTAGAGGCTGATACTTGAACTGAGGTCCCAAACAAATGCCGTTATTTGAGGCTGATGTCACCATCCATGAAGTTTGCCAGTTTGGGACATCATGCTGGTTGTGATTAACAGGTGCACAAATCATGATATAATGATGTGGATGCAAAAACTGAAGAACAAGTGATACCTCTATTATCTCCCCTAGAGATATCACTTGTTCTTGACTTTTTGAATCCACATCATTGTATCATGGGAGGTGTGGCTTTACTGATTATTCTTGCCACACACTTCCTGTGTAATTGTTTTTAATGGTTTTTAACTTTGTGATCATGTTTTGGATATCAATAAACTTTGGGATTTAATCATGTGACTTTTTGGTGTGCGCCATTTTTTTATATGTGCCCTTTCCATGTGCCATTTACTATAATTGGTTCTATTCTCTGGAAAGGTCATTAGTATCCGACACCCAGGAGCCCCACTAATCAGCTCTTTTTGAAGGCATCCACGCTCCTGTGACCTTCTCCCTGCTCACCAAGCACAGCACCATACATTGTATAGCAGTTGTGCTTGGTATCGCAGTTCAGCTCCATTCACGCCTATGGGTCTGCGCGGAACCTAGGCCATGTGACTAATGAACATGTCATCACTAGTGATGAGCGACAGGGGCAATATTCGAATTTGCGACATTTCGTGAATATTTGGTAGAATATTCGTCATATATTCGCGAATTCGAGATTATTTTCTTGATTGCGAAAAATCAGCAATGTAATATTTGCGTAATGCGCATGAAATAGAGGCCTGGGTCACTATAGCTATATTTTTCAAGCTGCTAGACTTCTTACTGAGACTGGGGAAAATGGTTGGCACGGCAGAACTTTACAATAGTCACTAATGATGTGAATATTTTGGCGCAATACATGCAACTTCACATTTTAACTACATATTAGTGATTGGTGCACTAAGTATTGTTGTGAACTTGTGACATCACAGCACTATGTATGTAGCATGTATGTATAGACAACATAACACCCTAACCTAACACCCTGCACTGGAACATATCAGCTACACTATATCACAATCTAACCTACACTGACTATTTCCCACTAACTATCTGTATATATATATATATTAGCTAACTAACTAATGTCATGACACAGGAAAGCAGAGAGCACAGCAATGACACTGCTGTCTCTTTCAGATCTGCAAAATACTGCAAAAAATGGCTGTGGAGAGGTTCTTATATACTAAAGGGATAGGCAACTTTCCTATTGGTTGCTAGGGATGTTGCTAAGCTCAGACAAAAGTACTTTAGAAAGATCCACAGCACTCTAACATTATAAAATCCGGTTCTTTATTCAGACAAGCAGCATATTATTTCAACAACGTTTCAACTTAAACAAGTGATTACCCTTGAGGAAGCCGGACTGCGCCGGTGATACGCGTTGGGCGTCTCTCATTTTTTGTCCAGATCCACTGCATCAGCGGTTGTCACAGGTTTTGGCTCTTACCTTTTGTCCTTATTGTCTGGTCTGTCTGGTCTGTTTCCATTTATTTGTGGCCATACCTTATTTAATATTCTCTATATGTTGTTTATATATTGCGTATAGCTGAAATACATTTTATGTCCTGATCTTGTAGACGTTCAGTGGTTCTTGTATGTGTCGGTCTTATTTGTTACCGACACAGTGTTCATATTGTATACAATTTTTAATGTGTCTGCTTGTCTGTGTTGTTTAAATAAACCTCATATATATTTTTATATTTGGGTATTGTTGGATGTGCATTTTTTAAGGTGGTTCTTTTGACTCTTCAGTGAGTCTATATGTGTCTTTATCATATTTCTATTATATATATGTGTCTTTATCATATTACTGTATATATATAGTAATTACACATTTATTTTTTTATTTAATTTAAAATACTTCTGCTGTATAGGAATACCTAATACATGATAAACTACTATGAGGTTTTTCTAGCACAGTTTATTATTGAGCTCCATAGCTGAGTGGTTAGAGTTCTTGCCTCTGATGTAAAAGGTTGTGAGTTCAAGTCCTGGTTGAAACCTTTTAGAAATAGAGGCTTAATTATGCATTCATGTATATCAGAAGTATGATAATATATATTTATACTTCGAATATATTATATATATATATATATATATATAAATGTATTATATATGGGAAACTATTACTGAGGTTTTTAGCCATAATATTAGTACAGCAGGTTAATATGAAGCTCTGATGGGGATTTGTGGATGACACTGATGGGGGGTATGTGTGGATGACACTGATGGGGGGATGTGTGGATGACACTGATGGGGGATGTGTGGATGACACTGATGGGGGATATGTGGATGAAACTTAGGGGGATGTGTGGAGGACACTGATGGGGGATGTGTGGATGACACTGATGGGGGATGTGTGATGACACTGATGGGGGATGTGTGGAGGACACTGATGGGGGATGTGTGCAGGACACTGATGGGGAATGTGTGCAGGACACTGATAGGGGATATGTGCAGGACACTGATGGGGGATATGTGGAGGACACTGATGGGAGTATGTGTTGAGAGACACCAATGGAGATGATGTGGAGGAAACTGATGGGGAGTATGTGTTGAGAGACACTAATGGGGAGATGTGTGGAGGACACTGATAGGGGATGTGGATGAAACTTAGGGGAGATGTGTGGAGGACACTGATGGGGGGTATATGTTGAGGACACTGATGGGGGATGTGTGGAGGACACTGATAGGGGGATTTGTGGATGACACTTAGGGGGGATGTGTGGAGGACACTGATGGGGGGGATGTGTACAGGACACTGATGGGGGTATTTGTGGAGGGCACTGATGGGGAGATGTGTGCAGGACACAGATGGGGGATGTGTGGAGGAAACTGATAGGGGTATGTATACAGGACACTGATGGGGGTATGTGAGAGGACACTGATGGGGGTATGTGTGGAGGACACTGATGGGGGTATGTGTGAGGACACTGATGGAGGGATGTGTGCAGGACACTGATGGGGGATGTGCAGGACACTGATGGGGGATGTGTGCAGGACACTGATGGGGGATATGTGCAGGACAATGATGGGGGGATGTGTGGAGGACACTGATGGGGGGTATGTGTTGAGGACACTGATGGGGGAATGTGTGGATGACACTTAGGGGGGATGTGTGGATGACACTGATGGGGGGAATGTGTGGATGACACTGATGGGGGGGATGTGTGGATGACACTGATGGGGGGGATGTGTGGATGACACTTAGGGGGGGTGTGTGGATGACACTTAGGGGGGCCAAGGGGGGGGATGTGGGGATATTGGGATGGGAGGTCCTGGAGGGGTTTTTGGGTGGAAGCTCTGGATGGGGTGGGAGGTCCGATAGGTATGTGGGGGTGGGAGATAGGTATGTGGGGGGGGGGGTGGCATAACATTTTTTGCTATGGGGCCCAGTCATTTCTAGCTATGCCTCTGGGGGACACAACCAGGAGATGAGTGCTTGCATTATGGAAGCACTCATCTCCCTACATTCATCCATACAGAGGAACACTGCAGCAGGGCAAGGGAGAGGCGTCTCCCTTCCCTGTTCCTCTGATAGGCTGCCGGCACAAGGCCAGAGGCCGGCGCAGGCGGTGCAATGACGTCATCGCGCCGCCTTAGCAGTACTGCTTGAGACACAGGGGTTGCTATAATTTGAACCCAAGAGATTACATGGATGGGGGGGGGCTAAGCAGACAGATCGCCGATGGGGGGGGGGGTGTTGTGCTGGGGGGGGGGGGTGACACCACTTTCTACCGCACCGGGTGACACCGGGTGAAACCAGCCATAGCAACGCCACCGAGTGTGCAGAGAGGGAAGCGAGCAGTTGAGACACAGAGAAGTGAAGTGCAGAGAGCATGGTCTATTGTGACCTAAAGAAAGAGGCAGCATCAGTTAACTCCATAGCCAAAGAACACTAACTCCGGAGTCAGACACAAAAGTTAGATGCCTCAGCCAGACTACAGAGTCAGACAAAAAAAAAGTGGTCAACTAAAGCTAGGGCTGAACCTGCTGAGCCCTGAAGTAAGCTGACAAGTAGCTACCCCTCTGAGTTGTGCATAGACCAAGGGTAAGCCTCAAGAACGGAATAACAGAACCCCAGTGTGTTCAGAGAGTATAATGAGAGACTAGAGGAGGTGAGAGTGTTATCTCAGCCTATAAGACTCCATTAGCAATCAGTGTAAGACAGGAGTTAGCCTACAGTGCCTTTTCACAGTCTGCAGTAAAGCGCAAAACTTTACTTGGAGCCACATTTTTATATAGACAGTGTGGACAATACTAGTGAAGGAAAATTGTGAGTAATCTAAGCAAAATATACAGTATGTATCCTGGCCAGAGAAGTTTATTGATGTATACTCCACACCTGGAAGATAGGCAATCAGCCAGAAGTTACAATAGCCTGAGTGTGACCAAGATACAACTAACTTGTGATGTCCTTTGAATAGATTATAACTACCGCTTTGCATTGAAATAATCTGTACATCTACCTCAAGGCAAGTGATTCTCAGTAAATGTTCTATTTATTTATTCACATAGACTCCTCCTATTTTACCACATTTGCACCCAAGGGTGCTGGCGTCACATCAGGGACCCTTCTTTCCCTGCACCTTAAACCCTATACCATCCAGGGCACCTCAAGCAACACCTGGCAAGAGAATCTGGTGCCTTCCTTCTCATCACTGCACACCAGCCCAGGGAGCTGCAGAATCGTGAGTACCAGCTACTACAGTCATCAGGCCACCACACTCACACATTGCCCCTGTGGTCCTGGTCGCTGCAATTAGCCTCACCAGACATTCCCCTGTCCAATCTAACCTTAATGCAGAAACCAGGCTCATCTATCTGTCTAACTGCTACGCTGATGCCTCCGCCTTGTGCCAGTCATTGCACTGGTTGCCAATACAGTACAGGATTCAATTTAAACTCGTTCTCACCCAAAAAGCTCTCCACAGTGCTGCACCCCCCAACTTATCCGCCCTAATTTCTGCCTGCCATTCTACCCATGCCTTAAGCTCAGCAAATGATTTACAACTAATATCCACCATAATCCGAACCTCTCTTTCCTATCTTCAAGACTGCTCCCGAGCTGCAGCAGTTCTCTGGAATGCCCTACCCTAAGCAATTAAATCAATACACAAAATTCACATTATTAGTAGTGTTGAGCGCGAATATTCGAATAGCGAATATTAATCGCGAATATCGCAACTTCGATAATTCGCGAATATTGCGAATATACTGCTATATATTCGTTATATCGAATATTCGTCATTTTTTCCATCTGAACAAATGATTCCTCCCTGCTTAAAATGCTTGTGGGTCAATGAGTCATCGGCCCACAAGCAAGAAGCAGGGAGGAATCATGACTTTAGATGTTGAAAAAGACGAATATTCTAAAAACGATATATAGCACTATAATGAATATATTCGTTTTGACATTTTTAGAATATTCGTCTTTTTCCCCTCCAAACAGTACAGTTAAACCCCTTTGGCATACTCCTCCCCACAAGCGTCCCCGTCACCATGGGAACGCCTGGTGGTTAGAATATACCATCGGATCTGAGTTAGATCGTGAAAACTCAAATCCGATGGTATATTCTAACACAGAAGCGTTCCCATGGTGATAGGGACAGCTTGAAGTTAGAGTATACCAACACGCGCATACATGCCGGCTCCTGCTGCCTGGAGGCACCTGTCCTCTGACAGGGCACTGTGATCTGCACTATTAACCCCTCAGATGCCGCACCTGAGGGTTGATAGTGCTGGATCATAGCACCTCTGTCAGCAGGGCCGGCGCCACCTGTAAGGCGACCTAGGCAATTGCCTAGGCGCAATTTGCAGGGGCGCCGGAACCTGCGATAAAAAAAAAAAAAAAAACTTGTGGTAGCCGCGCTGGGCGGCGGCGCGCCGCCCGCTATATCTTGCAATGCCTGAGGGGCGGACCGTGCCAGGTGACACCAGTCCCTGAGGTAACACCGGTGCGGTCTCCCCGCCCCAGGCACCAGAGCAGAGTCGCGGCAGCGGGCGTGCAGGAGGAGGGCGGGCCGGAGGCGTGTCCCGTCCTCCCTGTGCATCTGATAGGCTGCCGGCCTAGTGCTGGCAGGCAGCTCTATCAGAGGCCGGTTCAGGAGGCGCGATGACGTCATCGCGCCGCCTGAGCCGTATAGCCGCGGACACAGGCCGGAAGAGGCCTGCATCGCATCGCTGCCATGGAGGTAAGGTAAGTATGTGTTTTCTTGTTTTTTTTGTGTTTTTTTGTTTTTTGGGGGCTACTGGCACATAAGGGGGGTCACTGGCGCATAAGGGGGTCACTGGCGCATAAGGGGGCTACTGGCACATTGGGGCTACTGGCTCATAAGGGGGTCACTGGTGCATAAGAGGCTACTGGCTCATAAGGGGCTACTGGCACATAAGGGGGCTACTGGCTCATAAGGGGCTACTGGCATATAAGAGGCTACTGGCATATAAGGGGCTACTGGCACATAAGGGAGCTACTGGCGTGGCGGCATAAGGGACTGCTGGCACATTGGGAAGTCACTGGCACATTAGAGGGGCTACTGGCTCATAAGGGGGTCACTGGCGCATAGGGGGCTACTGGCACGTTGAAGGGCTACTGGTGCATAAGGGGCTACTGGCGGTGCGCATAAGGGACTACTGGCACATAAGGGGGCTACTGGCTCATAAGGGGACTACTGGCACATAAGGGGCCACTGACATATAAGGGCTACTGGCACATAAGGGGGCTACTGGCACATAAGGGGCTACTGGCTCATAAGGGACTACTGGCATATAAGGGCTACTGGCACATAAGGGGCTACTGGCACTAGCTGGCACATAAGGGGGCTACTGGCACATGAGGGGGCTACTGGCACATGAGGGGGCTACTGGCACATGAGGGGGCTACTGGCACATGAGGAGGCTACTGGCACATGAGGGGGCTACTGGCATGAGGGGCTACTGGCACATGAGGGGCTACTGGCACATGAGAGGGGCTACTGGCACATGAGGGGGCTACTGGCACATGAGGGGGCTACTGGCACATGAGGGGGCTACTGGCACATGAGGGGGGCTACTGGCACATGAGGGGGCTACTGGCACATGAGGGGCTACTGCACATGAGGCACTACTGGCACATAAGGGGGACTACTGGCACATAAGGAGGGCTATTATTATTGTTATAAGGCCGCCTCTGTACTATTATTATTATAATAGCCCCTCTGTATTATTCTTATGTTAATAGCCCCACTGTATTAGTATTATTATTATTTATACAGAGGGGGCACGTTATTATAATAATAGCACAGAGAGGGCCTTTATATTAATAATAATACAGAGCTGTGCTGCCATGTCATGGAGGGAAGTTGGGACTATACCCTACATACTGTGTATTATATTATGGGGGCACTCGGAGGAAGGCGGGAGAGGAGCACTATGGGGGCATTTACTAGGGGGACTATATAGGGTATTTTTATACTGGTACATTATAGGGACATTAGCTGGGCTAGGGCATTACGAGGGGTATTTTTGCACTGTATATTATAAGGAGAATTATTACTACAGGGGAGGTATTATGGTGGGCTTTATTGCTCCCCCATGTTACTGACCCCAGTAGCGGCACCAGCCTCTCCCTGCTCTGCTATCCCTCATGATCCTTCTCCAAATCCTTATTCTGATCATCTTTCTCTTTAGGATGAAACACATCATCTGCTCCGTCGATCCCCACAGTATACCTCTACACCGATCCGGCCAAAGTGTGAAGTGGTGTCAGAGAATCCCCAAGGGGCCAAGCCAAGCAACTGTAAGTTTTCATGCGAAATATGTTTGTTATACACATATAGCATACACTGCGCACAGCGTCATTGATTGCTATGACGCCGTGCGCCGTCGTGCCGCGCTACAGTACTGTAAGGGCGGAGTCATCTGATGGGGGCGCCAATTTTATCTTGCCTAAGGCGGCAAAAATTCTGCACCGGCCCTGCCTGTCAGAGGTGCGGTGCCGCCCGGGCAGCGAGTGCGCCTCCCCACTATTAAAAATCATTAATGGGCAGTGCGCCTAATTCCCCCTCACCAGTATTACAAACAATAATTGGTGGCCAGTGCGATCCCCCTATTAAACATCATTGGTGGCCAGTGTGCATGAGCAATCCCTCCCCGTATTATTATCGCTGGTCAGTGCGCCTCAATCCCCCTCCCTCCCCAGTAAAAAATCATTGCTGGCAGTGCGCCTCCCTCTCCCCACTCCCATCATTGGTGGCTAGCGGCAGCTCGATCAGGTCCCACAGCAGTGTAATGCTGGGGCTCCCGATCGATTCCGTGACAGCCAGAGGGCTACTGCAGTCCAAGCTGCCCATGGATTAGATCAGCATTACTGCACCTGGCTGGGCGCGGGCGTCTCCCCCTCAGGCTGTGAGTTTGAGAGAAGCAGGCCCGGCGGCCCAGCCTCAGGCAATGTCGTGGCTGACTAACCATGGCAGCAGGACTGCAGTGTAGCCTGACCGTGACGGCTGATCAGAGCCCCAGCATTGCACTGCTGGGACCGATCGTAGCTGCCGCTGCCTCATGATGAGAGGAGAGGAGGCACTGTTCTGCAGCAATGTTTTACTGGGAGGAGGAAGACAGTGCGCACTGACCAACGCTCTAATGGGAGGATTGCCTGCGCCACACTGGCAGTCGATGGTTTGAAGGGATGGCACTGGCACTAGTGTATCTGTGGCTTAGGCGCACGCATCATGTGATTTTAGTAGTGAGGGAGGCGCACTGCTGCTGGCACCCGACCTCTGACGGGGTGCTGTGATCCGCACTATTAACCCTCAGGTGCGGCATCTGAGGGGTTAATGAGTTCAGATCTACAGTGCCCTGTCAGAGGACAGGTGCCTCCAGGCAGCAGGGAGCCGGTTATGTATGCGCGTGTTGGTATACTCTAACTCAAGTGTCCCCATCACCATGAGGAACGCCTCTGTGTTAGAATATACCATCGGTTTGAGTTTTTCACGATCTAACTCCAGATCCGATGGTATATTCTAACCGCAAGCGTTCCCATGGTGACGAGAGGGCGCTTGTGAAGGAGTATGCCAAGGGTTAGCGAATATGGAATATAGCTATGCACTAGCAGTGCTAAGTTGAAATCGCAATGCGAATACTTTAAGTTAAATTAATCGCATTGTGATTTCAACACTTCTATATACTCCATATTCGTTAACTTAGCGTTCTCATTCTAGCAAGCTGACCCATTATAAACCCAGCTCTAAGTTGAAATCGCAATGCGATTAATATAACATGAATTAATCGCATTGCGATTTCAACGTAATTCCTCAAATCCGACAGTACATTTTAGTATATGGAGCGTTCCCATGGTGATGGGGGCGCTCCATGAGCTACGAAGTTATGGTTGGCAGGTAGAATTAGCGAATGGCGAATATGACGAATGTATTCGTCATATTCCTCAAAACGAAGATAGCAAGTATTCTACATCTTCGTTTTAGCAACCTATCTCGTCATACGTCAAGCTGTACGCTAATTCTAGCAATCAAATAGGAAGGTTGACTTACCAGACAGCTGTGTTAAATTAAGCTATGCGATTTTTTTAATACAATAATTATATTACTTAATAAAATTATTATATTATATTATATTATTATTATTCTATTTATTAAAAAAAAAAAAAAAATCGCATAGCGAATTTAACACAGCTGTCTCTATAGTCAACCTTCCTATTTGATTGCTAGAATTAGCGAGTTGACGAATAGGTTGCTAAAGCGAAGATGTAGAATACTTCGTTATCTTCGTTTTGAGGAATATGACGAATACATTCGTCATATTCGTCATCCTCGCTAATTCTAGATATGAAACCAATAGGAAAGTAGCCTTAAGTTAAAAATCGCAATATGCGATTATTTAAATCGCATGTTAATCGCGATAACTAGAAAAATGACGAATATTCGATTTCGACGAATATGAAACGAATATTCATACGAATATTCGCGAATTTCGTCGAAATCGAATATGGCACCTGCCGCTCATCACTAATTATTAGGTGCCCCCCAAAAACACATCTTTTTAGGTTAGCCTATTACCAGGGAGTAGCTAAAGGCTCATCATGGGCTATGGTGCAAGAGTTCAGCTTGGGCCCCTCTTCCTTCATTCAGTGCTTTGTGTGTCTTCTTATGTGGCACAAGTGTCTTTGGGCCCCTACAGGCTCCTGGGCCCGGTAGCGACTGCTACCTCTGCACCCCCTATAGCTACGCCCCTGCCTATTACATCCCCTAATATCCTGTAATCTAACTCTTCTCCATTCACCCCCCTTCATCATCATTCTTCTGTACCTGATCTATTGTCAAATGTCCACCCCCCATGCACTCAGAACTCCTACAGATATCGGCTGGTGATGGCTCATGCAGCTTTATATCTATTCCACTATTGTGTTAAGATGGCCCATTGTACAAAACAAGTACTTGTTACCTTTTGTCTCACCCCTATCTCCTCATAGATTGTAAGCTCTTGTGGGCTGGGCTCTCATTCCTCTATGTTTAATTGTTGACTTGTTTGGTGCTATGTTATTTATGAGTCTGTACTTGAACCCCCTGATTGTAAAGCACTACGGAATATGTTGGCGCTATATAAATAAATAAATATTATTATTGTTAAAAGATGCTTGCTTGTGACTCTGTATACTGTGTAAGATGGTTTTCTGTCAGACACTGCATCCAGCCATCCACCCTCATTAACAGCTGAACAAAGAATGACGTCTGCCTGCTCTGCACAGGCATCTCCCTGCCTGCTGCCACCCACTTCCTCTCAGGGTAATGTGAGGACCCTTCATCTTTCTCCCTTTTGGTTTTTCCCTCCGAAATGTGCAGAAAAAAGGCGCTGTGCATCGTGCAACTGGATTCGTCCGAAGCAAACCTGAAAAGATTCGGGTTCGTTTGGCAGACACAGTTTTGTGAAATTCGTAATGAACCTGCAGCAGCATTGTGTGTGTATGTATGCAGCAGATGCTGTGTGTGTGTATTGTCCATACTGCAGAGCTGTTTGTGTATAATATGTATGCTGTACAGGTGTGTGTTCTATTTCATGATCATAGAGAGTTAAAAAAAACTTACCTAAGAAAATAAATATTCTAGTAGAACAAGCGGGTGCGTACATCAAAATCATTGGGCCCCATAACAAGAATCTGAATGCTATGCTCTAATGCCCTAAATCTGGCACCAGTGTGATTTTCATTGTTGCGCTCCTTTGACAGAGCAGAACAGTGAACGACACTAGCATAGATGCAAAGAATGCCTAATATATACCTCAGCTTTTGCAGAACATCACAATAGTGATGAAAACTACAAGTCTTATCATGACCAGTTTAGGCCTGTTTCACACTGCCGGCAGTAGTTCCAGAAAGCTGTTACGGCAGAGTACAACTTGCTGGAGCTTTCTGGTTACAATGGCGCCCGGCAGGCACTCTGATAACCTCCAGCAATGCCGGATCCAGAGAGCTTTGGCAGACTGTTCTATGTTGGAACAGTTTGCTAGAACTACTGCCGACTAGAACTACTACTGTTACCACCATTTGTTCCAGGACATGAAGCAGTGGAATGACGTAGTTCATCCCGTAGTCCTGACGACTGACAAAAAACTTGGCATCCTCAAAGGGCCTGAGCAAACGGCAGGTGTCACGCATGAGCTGCCACTGGCTGACATCGAAATTACACAGGGGAGTACTCCTATCCGCTTGCATCATCAAGAAATCGTTGATGGCTTTACTCTGTTCGTATAGTCGGTCCAACATATGGAGGGTGGAATTCCAACGGGTGGAAACGTCGCATATCAGCCTATGCTGGGGTATGCCGTTCTGCTGCTGCAACTTAAGGAGGGTGTGCTTTGTGGTGTACGAGTGGCTGAAGTGCATGCAAAGTTTCCTGGCCATTTTTAGGATGTCTTGCAGATGGGTGGAAGACTTCAGGAACCGCTTGACAACCAGATTGAACACATGTGCCATGCAGGGCGCAAGGCTCAGCCATCCTTGACACAGCGCAGACACAATGTTCTTCTTGTTGTCGGTCACCATGGTTCCGATTTAGAAAGCCAGGATTCGATTTCTTGATGAAGGACACAGAGCAGTTCCTCCCCTGTGTGACTCTGTTCACCCAGGGAAACAATTTGCAGAACAGCGTGACATCGCCTTGCCCTGCACATGTGGTATGTTGGAGGGGCACTGTGACTTGTCCCCGCACTGGAGGCTGAGAACATGGTGAAGGAGGAGGATTCAGAGGCAGACATTGTCGCTGGACCAAGGGCGTGAGAACGTGGAGGCGGAAGCGGATGGTGTAGCTCTGCAGGAACCACATTAATCCAGTGGGCCGTAAAGAACATGTACTGTCCGTGACCATAGCTACAGCTCCACACGTCGGCACTGCAATGCACTTTTGCAGACACCGACAGGCTCAACAGACCACCTTCTGTTCTACATATTTGTGCAGGGCTGGTACTGCTTTTTCGCAAAGAAATGACGGCTTGGGACTCTCCACCTTGGCTCGGCACAAGCCATCAGTTCTCTGAAAGGTACAGAGTCCACCACTTTGAAAGGGAGGGACTGCAGCACCAGCAACTTGGACAGGAGCACGTTCAGCTCCTGCGCCGTTGGATGCGTGCACGCATACTACTGTCTCTTGGCAATCACTTCGGTGATCGATTGCTGACAGAATGACTGACTAGGAGGAGGAGCAGGAGCATCGGAACCAGCAGAAGATGGGAATGACAGACAGCTCCCTTTGGCTGAGGTGGTGGAGCCTTGATTGCCTGAAACGCGGTGCGTGCCACTGGGTGATGCAGCGGGTGCTGTGGCAGGCTGGACAGCACATCGGAGCCATGATTTTCCAAGGCCACTGAATGGCGACGCTGCATATGTTGACGCAGTGCCGTAGTGCCAACATTGTCACCCTGGCCATGCTTCACCTTCTGCCCACAGATTCGACATATGGCCACGTTCACCTCCTCTGGCTCTTTGAAAAAAAACTGCCACACTGCCGAGTAGGTGATTTTCACCCCAACAGTCCGCACTGACTGACTGCTACCGCTGCTGCCTCCTTGAACCCCTGCACCACTACTTCCTGGGCAGGTAGGCTGCTGCGAAGCAGGTGGTCTACCCCGGGCACGCTTAACTCCCGACTTCCCACTGCTGTCACCCTGCTGACTCCCAGCCATGCTAGTAGCCTACTACCTTGCTGGCTCCGCCGCTGCCTCACGGGCAAGCTGCCACTCTCTTCTCCTGATGAAGCCCCTTCTGCACCCAGATCCCAAGTGCGATCAGCTTCATCATCATCGAGTAGTTTCTGCACGTCACTGATGTCCTCCTCAACGGCCTCTGGGTGAAGAGCCTGACTGCTCGCAACACCACCACCCACGCCACTCTCCTCATCACTACTTGCCCGCTTAGCGGAGGAAGCGATGGATGTCTCCTCCAGATCTTGGCTGGGCAGTAGTTGCTGACTGTCCTCTAGTAGCTCTTCCTCACTGAAAAGTGGAGCTGAGCCTACAGCAAATACTACTTCTCGTGGTGAGGGAACAGAAAAGGACAGAGGCAGGTTGAGGACACGGAGGGCATAGGGCCTGCTCCGGGGCCATGCCAATTAAGGGTTGTGCCTGACGAACCCACCAACTGTTGGCTGGGGATGTCTGATGTCACATGGGATGAAGTGGATGACAGAGTTAACTAATCAAGGACCGCTGGGTAGCTGGTTAATACACAACCGCTAGATGACACCAGGAGCTCAGGCCTCTCGCTGCGACTCCTGCTGCCACGCTCCCTTACTCTGCTGCGATCTATGCCTGTGCCAGAAACATTTAGACCTCTGCCACTTCTCTATAGTGCTATATATTAGTTTTTTAGAATATTTGTCATTTTTTTTCCACCTGAAGTCATGATTCCGCCCTGCTTAAGTTGCTTTTGGGCCAATAACTGTTCACATTAGATTGGAAATTACTGACTATAATATTGCAGCCTTCTCACATTGGCCCAAGAGGAAGAAGCAGGTAGGTATACTAGGTAATGGGTTCAGATAAAAAACCAAAGCCAAAAAAAAAAACGAATATTTGTTTTAACGAATATATATCACTATATTTGAAATATTCACGAATTCTCGAGGTGCCGATATTCGCAATAAAAATTCGCGCCCAACACTACAAATAACTGCAGAAGTGAACTGCATATATATTTTTCTTTTTGTAATGAAATAGGCAATAGGCCCCTAAACGCTTTTACCGCAAATAACGGCAACAGTGAACTGCTTATATATTTTTCTTGTAGTACAGAAATACGTCACTAAATGCTTTAACCCCAAATAGCTGCAGAAGTGAACTGCGTATATATTTTAATTTTTTTAATGAAATAGACCACTAAACGCTTCTACAGCAAATAACAGCAACAGTGAACTGCACATCTATTTTTCTTATAGTAAAGAAATACGTCACTAAACGCTTTTAACCCCAAATAACTGCAGAAGTGAACTGCGTATATATTTTTCTTTTTGTAATAAAATAGACCACTAAACGCTTTTACAGCAAATAGCGGCAACAGTGAACTACGCATCTATTTTTCTTGTAGTACAGAAATACGTCACAAAACGCTTTTAACCCTAAATAGCTGCAGAAGTGAACTGTGTATATATTTTTCTTTCTGTAATAAAATAGGCCACTAAATGCTTTTACCGCAAACAACGGCAACAGTGAACTGTGTATATATTTTTCTTGTAGTACAGAAATACGTCACTAAATGCTTTTAGCCCAAAATAACTGCAGAAGTGAACTGCGTATATATTTTTGTTGTAGTACAGAAATACTCACTAAACGCTTTCACCACATATAGCTGCAGAAGTGAACTGTATATATATATGTAGTAAGGCTGAGAAGTTCAAGCCTGTATTTGTGGGAGGGGCGTAGGCCACTACTTATTCCCTCCCCACCATGTCCTCCAGCCTCGATACGAATGGCGGCCGTGCTGCGCTCTCTCCGCCGGCTCCTTGCGTGACGTTACTTCCTACTTCCGGTTCCCTGTCGCGGGCATCACAACGCTGGGTGGTAAGTTTGTTCCTCCTCACCGCGACACAGGGCTACCTCCGGACCTCCCCGCCGGCATTCCTGACTGGCATGCTCGGGTAAAGTTCAGGCTCCCGCCAACAGGGGGCACCCGTCCCTACTTCCGGCATGCCCGGGCTGCTTAGGCGGCGGCGCGCTGCGCGCCTGAGTTCCGGGACACAGTTTGCGGTTTATCAAGGCATCCAGCCGCCGGCAGACAGGGCTCCCCTGCCGGTGGTTTGCCGGGGGGGCTGGATGTCGCTCCCAGGCAGTGCTGCAAGTGGGGGGCAGTTTGTGCAGCCGGTCAGTTACTAACTGGCCGAAAGAAGAAAAAAAAAAAAAAAAAAAGGGGGTCTTATACATATAGAAGTTTGGGCACGTTTGGATATAAAAAAAAAAAAAAAAGTAAAAGGTGTGTTATACATATGGAAGTTATGGGTGCGTTGTTAAAAAAAAAAAAAAAAATTATTAAATAATATATTAATAGTCCTTCTGGTGGCACCATGCCGCCCTGACTGCCGGGCGCCGGCTCCAGTCCCTAGGGCATGTGGTGCGACGGCTGGGCGTCACCTGGATTATTGCGTGGTCCACGGGTTGGTCCAGCTACCCGCCCGCGGCAAGTGCCGATCTGTTTCAGTCTGGTTCGGGCCTGCCATTTCCCCACGGGCCTCCCGAGTCGCTCAGGTGTCATCATTGCCTAGAGATTACATATAGTCTTTCGTGTACCTACCCGTTTCATTTAGGTGTGGGGCCATCCACGCATTACCGACCAAACCGCTCAGGTACACGTTTTCACGTGATACCGCCTGAATCGCTCAGGCGCGTTGACTTTCATGTATAATCACCTGAATCGCTCAGGCACGTTGTCATTTGCGTATAATCACCTGAATCGCCTCGGGTATGTTGTCATTCATGTATAAATTACCTGAATTCCTCAGGTCACGACTTTTCACTCGTGCTTAATCACCTGAATCCGCACAGGTCATGCTTCGCTCATGCATGATCACCTCATTTGCTCAGGTCACGCTTTATTCAAGTTTTAATTACTTCAATCGCTTAGGTCATGTCTTCATTCACGCACATTCACCCGAATCACCCAGGTTTCTCCTCCTAGCCAGGTTACCTTGTTCCTGTTCCATGCAGGTCATGTCTCACTTATATACATCACTCCAGTCTGCTCCATACTGTGCTAACCGGGTTTCCGATTCACTCTGGGCAAGTTCCTTTACTCGGGTTATGTATCATGCAATGTATAACTGCCTGATTCGCTTCAGGTCATGCATCATCCATGTATTGTTGCCTAAATCGCTTCAGTTCAGGTATCATTCATGTATATTCCTGAATCACTGGGTCATGCTTCATTCAGTGCAATGTTGGTCCCTGAGTCGCTCGGGTCGTCGTATCATGCAATGTAAACTGCCTGATTCACTCAGGTCATGCATCATTCTTGTATTGTTGCCTGAGGTGCCTCAGGTCAGGTATCATTCATGTATATTCCTGAGTTCTCAGGTTATGCTTCATTCAGTATAATCTTGGTCTCCGCTTCGTCCAGGTTACGCTTTCATTCACGTGCAATCGCCGAATCGCTCAGGTTATGCTTTTTATTCAGTACAAGGCATCGCGTAGGTCATGTTTCTTTTACTGTATAAATCGCTTGAATCGATCAGGTTACATTTCATTCCTGCATAATTGCCTGAATCCCTCAAGCCATGCCTCACTTAGCATAATGTTGGTTCCTGAATCGCTCAGTTCAGGTATTATTCATCTATAGCTACCTGAAACACCCATGTCATGAGTCATTCACGCCTGGTGGCCTTAATTGCTCAGATTATGTTTCAGAATGATGTTGGTCCCTGATTCGCTCACGCCATGCGTCAGCCTTGTATTTTGCCTGAGTCACTCAGGCCTTGAATCATTCATGTATAGTTGCCTGATTCGCTCGGGCCATGAATGATTCATGTATTATTACCTGGATCACTCAGGTCTGTATCATTCATGTATGGTTGCCTGAATTTCTCAGGTCTTATATCATTCATGTATGTTTGCCTGAGTCGCTCAGGCCATGCTTCTCTCAGTTAATGCTGGCTCCAGAACCACTTAGGTCAGGTATTATTCTGGGCATGGGTGGCCTGAGTCGCTCAGGTCACTTTTTCATTCTTGTTTGGGTTGCCTGAGTCACTCAGGTCATTTTAGTGTGGTGTTGGCCGTGAATCGCTCAGGTCTTGTTTCTTCTCATGTTTAGTTGCCTGAATCGCTCAGGCCATACTCTTTTCAGTACGTTGGTTCCTGAATCGCTCAGGTCTTTTTCAGTCAGGGTTTAGTTGCCTGAATCGCTCAGGTCACGCTTCATCCAGGTACAGTTGCTTGAGTCGCTCAGGCCATGAGTCATTCATGTTTAGTTGCCTGAGTCACTCGGGTCTTGAATTATTCATGTGTAGTTAACTGAATCGCTTATGTCATGTTTCATTCGCTTGGGTCACTTACCATTCATGTGCGATTGCCCGAATCCTCGGGCCATGAATCGTTCACGATAGTTTCCTGAGGCGCCAGGTCATGAATCATTCATGTATAGTTGCCTGATTTGCTCGGGTCATGAATAATTCATGTATTAGTACCTGGATCACTCAGGTCTGTATCATTCATGTATGGTTGCCTGAATTGCCCAGGTCTTATATCATTCATGTATGTCTGCCTGAGTCGCTCAGGCCATGCTTCTCTCAGTTAATGCTGGCCTCAGAACCGCTTAGGTCAGGTATTATTCATTGCATGGGTGGCCTGGGTCGCTCAGGTCACTTTTTCATTCTCGTTTGGATTGCCTGAGTCACTCAGGTCATTTAGTGTGGTGTTGGTCCGTGAATCGCTCAGGTCTCGTTTCTTCTCATGTTTAGTTGCCTGAATCGCTCAGGCCATGCTTTTTCAGTACATTAGTTCCTGAATCGCTCAGGTCTTTTTCAGTCAGGTTTAGTTGCCTGAATCGCTCAGGTCACGTTTCATCCAGGTACAGTTGCTTGTGTCACTCAGGCCATGAGTCATTCATGTTTAGTTGCCTGAGTCTCTCGGGTCTTGAATCATTCATGTGTAGTTAAATAAATCGCTCATGTCATGTTTCATTCGCTCGGGTCACATACCATTCAGGCGCTGTTGCCTGAATCGCTCGGGCCATGAATCGCTTCACGTATAGTTCCTGAGGCGCTCAGGTCTTGAACCATTCAGTGTAGGGTCGCCTGAGTCACTCGGGTCATGGATCACCCATGTGCTATTGCCTGAATCGCTTCAGGTGTTGTCGCCTGAGTCGCCATTTCATATATCATTCATGTTTGGTTGCCTGAACCGCCCAGGTCTTATATCATTCATGTTTGGTTGCCTGAACTTCTCAGGTCTTATATCATTCATGTATATTTGCCTGAGTCGCTCAGGCCATGCTTCTCATTCAGTTAATGCTGGCCCCAGAACCGCTTAGGTCAGGTATCATTTAATGGCATGGGTGGCCTGTGTCGCTCAGGTCACATTTTCATTCTTGTATATAAGTTGCCTGAGTCGCTCAGGTCATACTTCATTCAGTGTAACGTTGGCCCTGAATCGCTCAGGTCTTGTTTCTTCTCATGTTTAGTTGCCTGAATCGCTCAGGCCATACCTCTTTCAGTACGTTGGTTCCTGAATCGCTCAGGTCTTTTCTCAGTCAGGTTTAGCTGCCTGAATCGCTCAGGTCAACGCTTTCATCCAGGTACAGTTGCTTGAGTCGCTCAGGCCATGAGTCATTCATGTTTAGTTGCCTGAGTCACTCGGGTCTTGAATTATTCATGTGTAGTTAACTGAATCGCTTATGTCATGTTTCATTCGCTGGGTCACTTACCATTCATAGTGCGATTGCCGAATCCTGGGCCATGAATCGCTCACGTATAGTTTCCTGAGGCGCTCAGGTCATGAATCATTCATGTATAGCTGCCTGATTCGCTCGGGTCATGAATAATTCATGTGTTAGTACCTGGATCACTCAGGTCTGTATCATTCATGTATGGCTGCCTGAATTGCCCAGGTCTTATATCATTCATGTATGTCTGCCTGAGTCGCTCCAGGCCATGCTTCTCTCAGTTAATGCTGGCCTCCAGAACCGCTTAGGTCAGGTATTATTCATTGCATGGGTGGCCTGGGTCGCTCAGGTCACTTTTTCATTCTGTTTGGATTGCCTGAGTCACTCAGGTCATTTAGTGTGGTGTTGGTCCGTGAATCGCTCAGGTCTCGCTTTCTTCTCATGTTTAGTTGCCTGAATCGCTCAGGCCATGCTTTTTCAGTACATTAGTTCCCGAATCGCTCAGGTCTTCTCAGTCAGGTTTAGCTGCCTGAATCGCCAGGTCACGTTTCATCCAGGTACAGTTGCTTGTGTCACTCAGGCCATGAGTCATTCATGTTTAGTTGCCTGAGTCTCTCGGGTCTTGAATCATTCATGTGTAGTTAAATAAATCGCTCATGTCATGTTTCATTCGCCGGGTCACATACCATTCAGGCGCGGTTGCCTGAATCGCCGAGCCATGAATCGCTCACGATAGTTCCTGAGGCGCCAGGTCTTGAACCATTCATGTAGGGTCGCCTGAGTCACTCGGGTCATGGATCACCCATGTGCTATTGCCTGAATCGCTCAGGTGTTGTCGCCTGAGTCGCTCATTTCATATATCATTCATGTTTGGTTGCCTGAACCGCCCAGGTCTTATATCATTCATGTTTGGTTGCCTGAACCGCCCAGGTCTTATATCATTCATGTTTAATTGCCTGAATCGCTCAGGCCATGCTTCATTCAGTTAATGCTGGCCCCGAACTGCTTAGGTCAGGTATCATTTAATGCATAAATGGCCGGTGTCGCTCAGGTCACATTTCATTCTTGTATATAAATTGCCTGAATCGCTCAGGTCATACTTCATTCAGTATAACGCTGGTCCCTGTATCTCTCAGGTCTTGTTTCATCTCATGTTTAGTTGCCTGAATCGCTCAGGTCTTGTTTCATCTCATGTTTAGTTGCCTGATTCGCTCAGGCCATGCTTCTTTCAGTATGTTGGTCCCTGAATCGCTCAGGTCCGTTATCAGTCATGTATGGTCGCCTGAATCTCTCAGGTCACGTTTTATCCACCGTATAGTTGTCTGATTCGGTCAGGTCATGCTTCGTGCTTGTATTGTTGCCTGAATCGCTCAGGTCAGGTATCGTTCATACACAGTCGCCTGAGTCGCTCTGGCCATGAATCATTCATGTATTGTTGCCTGAGTTGCTCAGGTCTTGAATCATCCGTGTTCAATTGCCCGAATCGCTCGGGCCATGAATCATTCATGCATAGTTGCCTGAGTTGCTCAGGTTTTTAATCATTCTTGTATAGTTGCCTTAATCACTTGGGCCATGTTTCATTCCTGTACAGTTGCCTGAGCCGCCAAGGCCACGAGTTTCAGGTACAGTTGCCTGAATCACGCAGGTTTCTGAATCCTCCATGTACTGTTACCCGAATCGCTCAGGTCATGTATCATTAACGTATGGTTGCCTGGATCGCTCAGGTCATGTGTCACCCAGGTACAATCGCCTGAATCGCTCAGGTCATGAATCATTTAGGTATAATTGCCTGAATTGCTCAGGTCATATATCACACAGGTACAGTCGCCTGAGTCGTTCAGGCCATGATCCATTCAGGTTTTGTTGCCTGAGTCGCTCAGGTCATCTTTCACTCATGTACAGTTGCCTGAATTGCTCAGGTCTTGAAATCATTCATGTATTGTCGCTGGAATCGTTCAGGTCAGGTTCTTTCGGTATCATGTTGGACAGTTTTGTCTCTCTTTTCTGCTCTGTTGTCTTCCTAATTCTCTCAGGCCGTCTGTTAACGTTGCCTTGTCTGGTGGTCTAGCTGGTGCGCTAGGTCACGTCCTGCCAGCCAGTACCTTCCGCGTCCGCTTGGTACGTCCGGGCCATGCCTTCTCGCCATTTGCTTAGAGGTTTCTACTGGTTCGTGCCAGTTTGGGTCGTGTCTTCGGGTTCCGGTAAGTGGCGTTCTTCAGGTAAGTCAGTCCTTCATCGAGTTCAGGTATGGGGCCCAGCTCTGCCACTGGCTTAGCTCGACAGCTCAGCAAAATAAAGAATAAAAATATATATATATATATGAATAAGTAAAACCACACACTATCGTCGGTGGTCATTTTGGGCCCTTCTTCAAGGCAGCAGGAAGTCACTACTCACGCCTTCGGTCCGGATCGAGCAGTAGGTCCCAGAGTGGATGTCGTCATGGCAGCAGTCATATGTGTTGAGTTGGCCTGTAGCATCCTCCAACTGGCACCTTGGTTGTTGCGATCACTATACATCTTCCTACAAGTCCCGCTCCTCTTTTGCCCCTCCAGGCCTACCCCGTCCTGGCTCCGGGCACACATCAGCCAGTTGGTAGTTATGGTCAGTCCATCCAGGCTGCCGGATGGTCATTGTCGTCTCCTATTCCTAGGCCGCAGCACCTAACACAAGTAGTAAGGCTGAGAAGTTCAAGCCTGTATTTGTGGGAGGGGCGTAGGCCACTACTTATTCCCTCCCCACCATGTCCTCCAGCCTCGATACGAACGGCGGCCGTGCCCCACCCTCCCTCCCTAAGTTTTGTCATTTCAATTGGGTATGCCCCCTCCAGGCCTACCCCGTCCTGGCTCCGGGCACACATCAGCCAGTTGGTAGTTATGGTCAGTCCATCCAGGCTGCCGGATGGTCATTGTCGTCTCCTATTCCTAGGCCGCAGCACC
Source organism: Bufotes viridis (assembly GCA_033119425.1). Lineage (NCBI taxonomy): Eukaryota > Metazoa > Chordata > Amphibia > Anura > Bufonidae > Bufotes > Bufotes viridis. The sequence continues at coordinate 478,270,488 of CM065590.1, read as the reverse complement.
TAACACAAATATATATATATATCTATTTGTAATAAAATAGGCCACTAAACGCTTTTACCGTAAATAACGGCAACAGTGAACTGCGTATATATTTTTCTTGTAGTACAGAAATACATCACTAAACATTTCACCACATATATCTGCAGAAATGAACTGCGCATATGTTTTTCTTTTAGTACTGAAATACGCCACTAAACCCTTTCACCACATATAACTACAGAGGTGAACTGCGTATATATTTTTATTTTTCCACAGATATAAGCCACTAAAGGCCTTTCAACATAACACTTGCAACCCAAGAACAAATTGCTAGAATTACAGAGCTGTATAATGGCTATCTGGATCCCCAAATTATCTTTCCCTGCACTTGTCAATCGCTTTTCTAGCATTGTCCCTAGCGCCTTCTGACGTCTCTCCTTGCACTAAGATGCTGTGAAAAGATTCCTCCCTATCCTTTCCCTGCACTTATAAATCGTTTTTTCAGCTTTCACAATTAGCTTTTTCCAATTGCTGTCCGTAGCGCCTTCTCACATCTGTCCCTGCACTTAGAACACTGGAAAATGGCAGAATCTAAAATGGCTGCCATATTTATAGGGCTGTGACATCACAGGGCTGGCTGGCTGCTGATTGGCTGCATGCATGCATGTCAATCTTGGTGTTCCCTCCTTCCCATAGTTCCTTGCCCCATGTCCTCAGTCATCACACTTGTGGCCGCCATTTTAGGTAAAATTGTGATTCGTTACCACAAAGCGCGAGGAAATTCGCATTCGTTGCGAATCAAATTTTTCCAGAAATTCGGATCGAATTCCACTTAGTCTGATTCGATTCGCTCATCTCTAATCTTCTTTGTTGTTCTGGCACTGATGGTTGTCCTTATGTAAATTTGTCTGTATGTTGTTGTTTCTATCTATTATAAAAGTGGCAACTCTGTGTTTTTTCTGGCTGTACGTTAGTGATTGTTCTGTATTGGTCCCCTTACAAACCCTATATGGGAGAAACGTGTTGGAAAAAATAGGGTGTTTCAGGGCAATCAGGGGTAGGTTCTTGTGCAGATTGCAGTCACTATCAGGGTGTAACTCTGCTATAGTTATTGTCATTTTAGGGCTAGTTGCCCCTACCCTCTCTCCCCTCTCCCCCTTATTAAATTAAAATTTCTTCTCCTTTAATTATTAAAAGTAACATTTTATATTCCAGGCTCTCAGTGAAGTGACCAATTCTTTAGCTTGATAGTTGCCAGGAATGGACCCCCTACGATCTTATATTGATGACCTGTCCTGAGGAAGACCCCTATAACCCTCCAGTTTGTCTCTAGATAAAACTTCAAATCCCACTTGGTTGTATCATACAGGTGCGACACACAACAGCGACAAGGGGTCCCTTTTAAGATGAGATAAGTGTTTCGTGATGCCAGTTGCAGTGAAGCAACAAGGGCACAGGGTCCCTTTAAGAAATATTGTTTGTGGTTGGTGTTACCCAGGTGTAGGAATGGCCGAGTGGTATAGGGTGGCCTACAATACTGTTTTGTATGGGTCATGGTGCTCCTACCTGGATACGATGGACCACAGGCGTTGTCTTCTGAAGCAGCAAAAAAGGGGTAGTTGAAATGGGGGGGAATAAAGGAAATAACTTAAGTCCAGACCTTGTGATGAAGTTCAACAACAACTTTACTTGGCATAAACGTTTCTCTAAACAGGTTACAGACTTTGTCTTGGTCCCAGCAGGCTTTAGTCTTTATCAGGCTTTATTAACTGTGGCAGGCAAACTCATCTCTGCTACATCTGTTGCTCTTCTGACTCTGCTGTACTGACTTACTGACAGGCTTAAATATAATCTTTGCTTCTTCTCTATGCTGCAACTTCTCTCTGTAGTCTGACTCTAGGTTATACCAGGGAAATTTTCCTCCTGGCTTTTGAGGTTTCAGGCTGTGGCCTCCATATCCAGCAGAGCTGAATGTGCTCTAGCTGGCTTAGACAGGGCATGTCTAGCAGGGACCTGCTCCTGCACAACCTCCCTTAGCAGGGGGTAAGCTGGAACTAACTCTGACTAGAACTCCACCCTTCCTGCAAAAAGCTGGACATGCCCAAAACATTATGGAATGGGGGGGGGGGGGGTTGGAGTGGAAAAGAAGTACCACTCTCTGTAAATGTAGCATTGTCAAGTTTGCTGCCACCTACTGGCGAACCAGGTATATTACATTTAAACATAGCAGTTTCAAACATAGGAATGCACATTGTGAAGGACTGCAATAAATACACAGATGACGTTATATTAGCCCATTAGCAGGGTGCAGAAGGGGTAATGCCACTCTGAGGCGTTACACAGGTTTTTGCAAATACAGGCACAACAAAAACTGAGAACTCTGGAGGTCACTGGAGAATTTGTATTTAAAAGAATTCTTCCCATATGGCCTCATGCACACGACCCTATGCTTGGTCCGCGTCCGAGCCGCATATTTTGCGGCTCGGGCACGGACCCTTTCACCTCAATGGGGCTGCAAAATATGCAGACAGCACTCCGTGTGCTGTCCGCATCCGTTCCTCCGTTCAGCGGACCCGCAAAAAAAAATAGAGCATGTCCTATTCTTGTCCGTTTTGTGGACAAGAATAGGCATTTCTACAATGGGCCACAAATTGCGGAAGGCACACGGGCGGCTTCTGTGTTTTGAGGATCCGCGGTTTGTGGATCCGCAAAACACACACGGTCGTGTGCATGAGGCCTACAGTTGTATTTTTTAACTGTTATACAAGTTATGTTGGATACTTATGCCATCACTGATGCAAAAAAATGGTACATTACCATTTCTAATAAAGCTAGAACCAGCCCTGTACCTCACATGGATCCAGAGCTCTCACCATTAATTGCTCCAACTGCTCTGATATATCTGTGGCTGAGTTTCAATTGAAGTCGCTATGTCAGGGGGACAGATCGTTGATGAATACTGCACCCAGTTCCGAAAATACTGCGTTTCCTGCGGCTGGAATGACCCAGCACTTAGGTGTCAGTTTAGGATTGGACTTTCCGAAACATTAAAAGACATGTTGGTCAGTTATCCCACCCCTGACACCCAGGGCCGGTGCAAGGACTTTTGCAGCTCTATGCAAAAGAAAAGTCCCCCCCCCCATGTGACATCACAATGCCCCACCCATATGATCTGCCATATTAACTAACACCAGTGCTGCAGTGCCGCGGTGTTTACATTAAAAAGCCTGCAGGGAAAGGCTATAGACACCAGAGCCACTACATTAAACTGCAGTGGTTCTGTCCCTTTAATGTGAGGCAAATTAGAGACTAGTGCCACGAATAATATACTAGATTGCCTACTGTACAACCAGATGAGGATGATGATGGGCTCTAGCTGCAGTCTGGCTCCACTGGTCAGGTGTAGAACAGGCTCTCTGGGGGCTGTTTGTAACTGTGGTCACAAAAATCAATGTTCTGGGAGAACGGTAAGCAGCTCCATTTTTTGGGGCCCTTTAGACAGCTCAAGGTCTGGGCCCCAGGGCCTGACGGTGAGTATGCCATAAGGCCCACCCATAAGTCCACCTACATGTTCCACCCATTAATTTGTTCACAGGGGGTGAAGTGTGTAGGGGATGTGTTATGTGTTTCTGTAGAGAATCTAATGTGTGTGCTATGGAAATAGTGTATAGGGATACCAGTCTGAGTAGGTGATGCAGTGTGTGTGTGTAGTGGATTGTAGTGTGTTTTCGTGTAAGGGATAGAAAGCAGTGTGTGTTTGTGTATAAGGTATGTATTGTGTGTTTCTGAATGTGTGTACGGAATGTATTGTGTGAATCTGTGTTTGTATGTGTTAGGGTCCTTTCACACTGGCGTTTTTGTTTTCTGGCATAGAGTTCCGTCCTCGGCGCTCATTCTGAATGGAGAGAAATCCGTTCAGGATGCATCAGGATGTCTTCAGTTTAGGATCGGAACGTTTTTTGGACGCAGCAAATACCGCAGCATGCTGCGCTTTTTGTTCCGTCCAAAAATCCGGAACACTTGCTGCTAGGCTGGATCCAGAATTAATGCCCATTGAAAGGCATTAATCAGGATCCAGCCTTAAGCTAAACGTCGTTTCGGCTCATTGCCGGATCCGACGTTTAGCTTTTTCTCAATGGTTACCATGGCAGCCAGGAAGCTAAAGTCCTGGTTGCCATTGTAAAGTGTAGTGGGGAGCGGGGGAGCAGTGTACTTACCATAAGTGGGGCTCCCAGGGCGCTCCAGAGTGACGTCAGGGCGCCCTACACGCATGGATCACGTGATCGCATGGATCCATGCGCATGGGGCGCTCTGACGTCATTCTGAGCGCCCGGAGCCGCATGGACTGTAAGTATACTGGTCCCCGCTCCCACTACTACTATGGCAACCAGGTCTTTAATAGCGTCCTGGCTGCCATAGTAACCTCAAAGCACTTTCGAAGACTGATCAGGATCCTGATCAGTCTTCTAATGCTTTCAGGCGACTTGCGTTCTGACGGATCCGGCGGGACGGAAGTGCCTGCCGGATCCTCAGAACGCAAGTGTGAAAGAGGCCTAAGGGCTGCAAGGTGTGTGTCTGTGTATGTAAGGGATGCAGTGTGTGTGTCTGTAAGGGGTGCATTGTGTGTGTGTAAGGGATGCATTGTGTATTTCTGTGTGTGTAAGGGATGCAGTGTGTGTGTGTAATGGATGTCAATCCCCCCCCCTCTTGTCGTTCTCTTTCCCCCTCTTGTCATTCTCTCCCCCGTCATTCTCTTCCCCCCTCTTGTCATTCTCTTTCCCCCCCCTTGTCATTCTCTTTCTCCGCCTTGTCATTCTCCCCCCCCCTTGTCATTTTCTTCCCCCCTTGTCATTCTCTTTACCCCTCTTGTCATTCTCTTTCCCCCTCTTGCCATTCTCTTTCCCCCCCCTTGTCATTCTCTTTCCCCCCTTGTCATTCTCTTTCCCCCTCTTGTCATTCTCTTTCCCCTGCTTGTCATTCTCTCCCTTCCCTTGTCATTCTCTTCTCCCCTTGTCATTCTCTTTCCCCTCTTGTCATTCTCCCCCCTTGTCATTCTCCCCCCCTTGTCATTTTCTTTCCCCCCTTGTCATTTTCTTTCCCCCATTGTCATTCTCTTTCCCCTCTTGTCATTCTCTTTCTCCTCTTGTCATTCTCTTTCCCCTCTTGTGATTCTCTTTCCCCCTCTTTCTTCCCCCCTCCCTCCCCTACTTCTAGTGTAGTGTGGTCGAGCTCTGTATGGTCTGCGGGTACAGGAGCTTTTGTTTCCTGTACCGGGGCCGACTGACAGGAAGTGCACACTTCCTGTCAGTCCGGCCGGGTACAGGAGACAGATGCTCTCTGTACCCGCGGACCATACAGGGTTTGGCCACGCTACAATGGAGTGACAGGAGGCAGCGCTGAATGCTTCCCCCCTGTCAGCTCCTCTTGCTGCGCCTGGGCAGTGCGCCCTCATGGACGCGCCAGCCAGTGCTGCAGCTGCCTAAGACTCTATATAAAGCGCTCGGGCGGCTGCAGCATAAGGGGCGCCATACGCGGCTGCGTAGTCCGCCTATAGGACGTGCCGGCCCTGCTGACACCTTAGAACAGTTAAAGACCTTGGCTATCAGACTTGACTGACGTATTAGGGAGAGACGACGAGAACATATGACTTTTCAACAGGTCAAACCAGACTCTTCACCTTTGAGAGTTAAGGTGGAGAATAATCCAGAAGAGCCTATGCAGCTTGGAATGACCAGGAGGGATCTGAGACGCCAGAGGGGTGCCTGTTTCTACTGCGGAGAATCTGTTCACTGGGTACCACTATGTCCTAAGGTTCCTCTCTCCAGGAGATCCTCCAGGCCTGACGATCAGAAGGAAAAGGTACTCCCCGAGGTAGTTAAAGAAAAGGTTTTGTTGCCGGTGATGATTTCTTTGGGCTCGTGTAAGGGTTCTGGGAAGGTGTTTATTGATTCAGGGTTCGCCTCTAATTTAATTGATTATAATTTTGCCATATTTAGGAATACCCATTTTGTCTCTTTCTAACCCTATACACATCATAGCTATGGATTCCACTCCCTTAGTGGGAGGTACTGTGGTATATTGTACGCCAAAAGTAACCCTGACTGTGGGGCTCAGTCATATGGAGAATTGTTCTTTTCCTAAATTGAAAAATTTACTTGTGGAAGTCGTTTTAGGCATGCCCTGGCTTCAGATGCATAACCCTACCATCAATTGGTCCACCGGTGAATTAGAGAAGTGGGGTCTAAAATTTGATTCGTGTTGTTTACCTATTATTCAGGCTGGGATCATTCTCGAGTCGAAAAACCTGCCCTCTTACATCTGTGACTTCGGTGATGTGTTTTCCATGTCTGACGCCAATTTCCTTCCCCCTCATAGACCATATGTGCCATCGACCTCATTCCTGGATCTGTTTCCCAAAGGTCGTATTTATAATTAGTCTGCTTCTGAACGAGGGTCTATGAGGCATTATTTTAAGAAAAGTTTGCAAAAAGGCCATATTAGACCCTCAGTGTCCCCTATAGAGGCCGGATTTTTTTTTTCGTTGAGAAAAAGATGGTGGGTTAAGGCCTTGTATTGATTATTGAGATTTAAACAAAATTACTGTCAAAAATCAATACTCTTTGCCTTTTATCCAGGACCTGTTTAATCAGGTTCTTGGAGCAAAATGGTTTACTAAACTCATTCTTAGAGGGGCCTATAATCTCATTCGAATTAAGAAGGGGGGCAAATGGAAAACAGCCTTTAATACCCCTGAGGGTTATTACGAATATCTAATGATGCCATTTTGTTAACAATATTTTCAGACAATTTATTGGGAAATTTTTGATTGTCTATTTGGACGATATCTTGATTTACTCACCTGACTGGGACGCCCACATTAACCACACTAGACAGGTACTGAAAGTCCTTTGAGAGAACCAATTATTCACTAAAGGGGAAAAATGTATTTTTGGGGTTCAGGAAATTTGGTTTTTGGGGTATATTCTTACACCCCAATCCTTTAAGATGGATCCAGGAAAGGTTTAAGCTATTCTGAAATAGGTAAGACCCTCATCTTTAAAAGCGTTACAACTTTTTTGGGTTTCTCAAACTGTTATCAAAATTTTTTCTGTTATTGTTAAACCTCTCACTGACCTAACCAGAAAGGGAGCGGATTTAATGAATTTGTCACCAGAAGCCACAGAGGCCATTGAAACACTCAAGAGGTGTTTTGTGAACGCCCTAATTTTAGTCCAACCTGACTAAGAGCGACCTTTTGTGGTTGAGGTTGATATTTCAGAGGATGGGGTAGGAGCAGTACTATCCCAGGGTTCATCAACTTTCACTAACTTGAGGCCTTGCGCCTTTGTCTCTCGCTAGTTCTCTCCGACCGAGAGAAATTATGATTTTGGGAACCGAGAATGACTGGCTATTAAATGGGCCTATTTTTGGAGGGGGCTCCACACCGTGTTACTGTCCTTACAGACCATAAAAATCTTATGTTCTTGGAATCTGCTAAACAGTTAAATCACAGGCAGGCTAGATGGGCATTGTTCTTTACTCATTTTAACTTTTGTAAATTACTTTAGGAAGTAAACATATTAAAGCGGATGCCATGTCCCGGAGTTTCTGTGCCTTCCAACCTTCAGACACTCCACCTGAATCAATTTTGCCAGCAGGAGCCATTGTGGCCTCGATCTCCTCTGATTTGACAACTGAAATTTCTGCAGAACAACATTTTGCTCCGGTACAATCTCCTAATGATAAAGTGGACATCCAGGTATTAACGCCACCAAGGAACTTGTTTCCAGGTTTTACTGGTGGCCCACCCTGTCTAGAGATGTCCATGCATGTGTCCTCATTTGAAAATTGTGCTAGGTCCAAGACTCCTAGGTCTCGTCCGGTGGGTGAATTGTGACCTCTGCCTAACCCTAGTAGGCCTTGATCCCATATTTCTATGGACTTTATCACCCACCTACTAGCTTCAGAGGGAAAGTCGGTTGTGTGGGTGTTCGTTGACAGATTTAATAAAATGGTACACTTCATCCCTCTATCAAAATTGGCTAATGCTAAGACTCTAGCTTCCTTGTTTGTTGATCATATTATATGTTTACACAGGATTCCAGAGACTGTGGTTTTGGATAGAGGTGTTCAATTTGTCTCAAGGTTCTGGACGTTTTTTTGTCATAAATGTAACATCTCTTTGTCGTTTTCCTTGGCCTTTACTCCGGAAACCAACGGTCAAACTGGGCATTTGAACCAGTCTATGGAGCAGTATCTGAGATGCTATGTCTCCGACAACCAACAGCTGTGGGTGAAACATCTGCACCTGGCTGAATTTGCCATTAACAACTAGGTGAATTCATCTACTGGTATGTCTCCTTTTTTTGCCATCCGCGTTTTAGTTAATTTTCACTGTCTTCTTCGCAAATCCCGGAAGTGGATGTAGTAGCTAAAGAACTGTGCACAGTTTGGGCCCAGGTTCAGTCGAACCTGAAAAAGCCCTTGAGATTAAAAGAACTAAAGCGGAAAAAAGCGCTCTCGAGGGGAAGATTTTGGATTGGGTGATAAAGTGTGGTTATCCACCAAGAATCTGTCTTTGAAAGTACCGTTGAATTATTTTGCACCACGGTTTATTGGGCCTCATGAAATTGTTGACATTATTAATCCTGTATCTTTTAAGTTACTATTGTCTGACTCTTTTCGTATTCATAATTTTTTTCACAAATCTTTGCTCAAAAAGTATGTGTCCTCTGTATCTCCTACACAGGAGTCTCCACCCCCAGTGAAGGTTACCGATCAACCTGAATTTGAGATCTCTAGAATTATTGATGTAAGAAAGGCCCAGAATTCTTTCCAGTATTTGGTCCATTGGAGAGGTTTTGGTCTGGAGGAGAGATCTTGGATGCTGGCTAGGCAGATGCATGCTGCAAGGTTGGTGAGAAAATTTTATCTGTATTACCCGGAGAAACCGGGTCCAGTGATTGTGGGTCCGGTGGACCCTCGTGGAAGGGGGGGTACTGTAACAAGGGGCCGGCGACGCGCACTCCATTTGCAGCGCCGCTGGCAACCTGCGAAATAGGCGGCAGAGGGAACTGAGCGCCGAGCACTATGACTCGGCGCTCAGCTATGTAGACTTAACCCCTAAGGACACGGCCATATTTCACCTGAAGGACCAGGCCATTTTTTGCAAATCTGACCAGTGTCACTTTATGTGGTGATAACTTTGTTTTTTCGTCACATATTGTACTTCATGACAGTAGTAAAATTGAGTCAAAAAAGTTCATCTTTATTTATCAAAAATACCAAATTTACCAAAAATTTTGAAAAATTTGCAAATTTTCAAGTTTCAATTTCTCTACTTCTATAATACATAGTAATACCTCCAAAAATTGTTATTACTTTACATTCCCCATATGTCTACTTCATGTTTGGGAATTACATTTTATTTTTTGGAGACGTATGCAAGGCTTAGAAGTATAGAAGCAAATCTTTTTTAAGGACCAGTTCAGGTCTGAAGTCACTTTGTGAGGTTTACATAATAAAATCACCCAAAAATGACCCCATTCTAGAAACTACACCCCTCAAGGTATTCAAAACTAATTTGACAAACATTATTAACCCTTTAGGTGTTCCACAAGAGTTAATGACAAATGGAGATAAAATTTCAGAATTTCAATTTTTTGGCAAATTTTCCATTTTAATCCATTTTTTCCAGTAACAAAGCGAGGGTTAAAATAGTACCAACCAAACTCACAGCTTATCCTGTAGTTTCCAAAATGGGGTTTTTGGAGTTTCTACTGTAAGGGTGCATCAGGGGGGCTTCAAATAGGACATGGTGTAAAAAAACCAGTCCAGCAAAATCTGCCTTCCAAAAACCATATGGTGTTCCTTTCCTTCTGCGCCCTGTCGTTTGGCCATACAGCAGTTTTTGACCACATATGGGGCGTGTATGCAAACGACAGAATCAGGGCAATAAATATTGAGCTTTGTTTGGCTGTTAACCCTTGTTTTATTACTGGAAAAATGGATTGAAATGGAAAATTTTCAAAAAAATTGCTGTTTTCGGACCGTTTTTACTTTTTGTTTTTTACATCATTGATCTGACAGGTTAGATTGTGTGCTATTTTTTGGGGCGACTGTCTTATGTAGGGGCTCATTTTTTGCGGGATGAGATGGCGGTTTGATTGGAACTATTTTGGGGTGCGTATGACATTTTGGTCGCTTGCTATTACACTTTTTATGATGTAAGGTGACAAAAATGGCTTTTGACACCCTATTTATATAATTTATTTTGCTGTGTTCACCTGAGGGGTTAGGTCATGTGTTAGTTTTATAGAGCAGGTTGTTACGGACGCAGCAATACCTAATATGTATACTTTTTATTTATTTATTTATGTTTTACACAATAATATCATTTTTGAAACAAAAAAAATCATGTTTTAATGTTTCCATAGTCTGAGAGCCATATTTTTAATTCTTTTGGGCGATTGTCCTATGTATAGCATAATTTTTTGCGGGATGAGATGACGGTTTTATTGGCACTATTTTAGGAGGCATATAAATTTTTGATCGCTTGCTATTACACTTTTTGTGATGTGAGGTTACAAAAAATGTTTTTTTGACACTGTTTTTTTTTTACGGTATGTACCTGAGGGGTTGGATCATCTGATATTTTTATAGAGAAGGTTTTTATGGATGCAGCAATACCTAATATGTATACTTTTTTTTTACTTTAACACAATAACAACATTTTAGAAAAAAAATCATGTTTTAGTGCCTCCATAGTCTGAGAGCTATATTTTTTTATTTTTTTGGGCGATTGTGCTATGTAGGGGCTCAATTTTTGCGGGATGAGATGGCGGTTTGATTGATACTATTTTGGGAGGCATATGTTTGGTATTACGCTCTTTGTGATGTAAGGTGACCAAAAATGGCTTTTTTTACACCATTTTTTAATTTTTTTTATAGTGTTCACCTGAGGGGTTAGGTCATGTGATATTTTTATAGAGCAGGTTTTTACAGACGCGGTGATACCTAATATGTGTTGTGTATTTTATTTTTTTTATTCTTCAGTGATAAAAGTGTTTTTTTACTTTTACTTTTACCATCCACTTGGTTTTTGAAGATCCAGTGGGTCTGATGTCTATATAATACAGTACAGTACACTATATAGTGTACTGTACTGTATTTTTTACTTTACAAAGTCTGATAAGACTTCTGCCAACAGCAGAAGTCAGATCAGACTTGCCATTACCATGGCAAGCAGGACGCCTGTGAAGGCATCCTGTTGCTATGGTAACCATCACCCGCTGCCAGAACAGAGCAGCGGGTGATGGGAAGGGAGGGGCCCCTCCCTTTGTGCTCCTATCAAGAATCGGGGGCTGCAAGGGCAGTTAATGGGGTTTTCTGAAACTACAATATTTATAATAACCATAGGATAGGTCATCAAAAGAGATGAGCGAATCAAAGCTGACAAAGTGGATTCGATCCAAATTTCAGGAACAATTTGATTCGCAATGAATGTGAATTTCCTCGCGCTTCGTGGTAACGAATCGCAATTTTTCCTACAATTGCAGCTAAAATGGCAGCTACATGTGTGAGGACACTCTGGGAATGTGAAATGACCCATAATGCCATAAAGGCAGCCAATCAGCAGCCAGTCCTGTGATGTCACAGCCCTATAGATAGCCCCAGCCATCTTGGATTCAGACATTTTCCAGCATTCTGAGTGCAGGGACAGACATGAGAAGGCGATAGGGACAGCAATAGGAAAAACCTCATTGTGAAACAAAAACCTGAAAAAACTTTGTATACAGTAAGTGCAGGGAAAGGATAGGGAGGAATCATTTGGCCTTATTCACACGTCCGCAATCTACGTCCGCACCCGTTCCGCAAATTTGCGGAACGGGTGCGGACCCATTCATTTTGAATGGGGACGTGATGGAAGTGTGGAGCACATACTGTGCTCTGCAAAAATATAGAGCATGTCCTATTCTTGCCCACAATTGCGGACAAGTATAGGCATCTCTATAGGGTTGGTGGCAAGGTGTTTTGAGGATCCGCAAACTTGCAGATCCGCAAAACACTACGGACGTGTGAATAAGGCCTTTCACAGCATCTTAGTGCAGGGAGAGACGTCAGCAGGCGCTAGGGACAGTGAAAAAAAATCCATTTACAAGTGCGGGGAAACATTATTCTGTGTTCAGCAATTCAGTTATCTGTTGAAAAGCCTTTAGTGGTGTATATACGTGGAAAAAGAAAAATATTTTCTGCGTTCAGTGCTGCAGTTATCTGTTTAAAAGCCTTCAGTGGCGCATATACGTGGAAAAAGTAAAATATATTTGGCATTCACTGTTGCAGTTATATCTGGTAAAGCCTTTACTGGCGTATTGCAGTAGAAAAATAAATATACATTCGCCATTCGCTGGTGAACTTATATGTAGAAAAACCTTTATTGACGTGTATCAGTAGAAAAATAAAAATACATTTTCATTTATAGCTGCAATTATATTTTGAAAAACTTTAGTGACGTTTTTCAGTAGAAAAATAAATATACATTCGCCATTCACTGCTCCACTTATCTTGGAAAAACCTTTATTGACGTATATCAATAGAAAAATAAAAATATATTCAGCGTTCACTGTTGCAGTTATATATAGTAAAGCCTTTAGTGGCGTATTTCAGTATAAAAATAAAAATATATTCAGCGTTCAGTGCTGCAGTTATATGTAAATTATATGTAAAGTCCTTTTTGCTGTAAGGACCGAATTACGTAGTCGAGAAATTTTTTATTTCAAAATAGTTTTTTTTTCCAGAAAATTGATGGGTGCCTTTACACAATTAAATCAAGGAGCTTCAGTAAGTTTAAAATATTCATGTCCTGCCATCTTCACACTATGTCACCTTGCCACTCTGTGGCCTCCTGATGCTGCCGCCACCTCTAAACTCTTTCATTGTGCCACTCTGTGGCCTCCTCCTGATGCTGCTGCATTTTAGATTCAGTCTGAAGCTGCAGTGTGTTAGTGAGAGCAGGAAGAGTGCAGATGCTGCTGTGCTGATGAATTCATAGGGAAAGCGTACTTTGCATAAAAAAAGGCATTTAATTTTTACACTTTAATCTAATTTCAGTTGCCTGCCTGATGCCAGTGTGTGTCAGGCCCACAGACTGTAGTGTGCCCACTGCCAGTGCCCACCACTCATACCGGGTGGCACAGTAGCTTGCTGATAAATAAGGCAATTCATTTTTACCCTTTAATCTAAGGTTAGTTGCCTGCCAGTGTGTGTCAGGCCCACTTCCACTGACTGTAGTGTGCCCACTGCCAGTGCCCACCACTCATCCCGGGTGGCACAGTAGCTTGCACGCATTGTACCACTAATTAAAATAAATGACAGGCAGAGGCAGGCCACCCCACAGGGGCCGTCGTGGTGCTATGATTTCCTTTGGCACTAAAATAATGCCCAGTGTTCAGAGGCCACATACCCTGAACTCGAAAAATTCTGAGGACATAGTTGACTGGCTTACACAGGACGCCCAATCTTCTACAGCTTCCGCTCGGAACCTTGACGCACCATCCTCCTTCAGCTCAGCTTCGGGCACCTCTCAAGTTACCACTCGCCCGACCACCGCCACCACCAACACCAAGACTAGCACCACAGCCGCTTTATTTGATCTGTCAGAGAATTTATTTTTATTTACAGATCAGTTGGAAGAAATGAGTGATGCGCAACCATTATTGCCAGAGGATGTAGATAACAGGGATATGTCTCAGTCAGGCAGCATTACACACATGGATGTACGGTGTGATGATGATGATGTTGTACCAGCTGCTGCTTTCTTTGCTGAGTTGTCAGATACAAGTGAAGCGGTTGATGATGACGATGTGTCCGTGGATGTCACGTGGGTGCCCGCTCGAAGAGAAGAACAGGGGGAAAGTTCAGATGGGGAGAGCAAGGATCTAGTGGCACAGTCAGACAGCATGTATTGGCACCCGGGGTCAGCCAGACAGCGCGCCAAACAACGCATGCGGTTGCCCCCACCAGAATGCCGTCATTGCAAAGCTCAGCAGTGTGGCATTTTTTTTGTGTGTCTGCCTCTAATAACAGCGATGCCATTTGCAACCTGTGCCAAAAGAAATTGAGTCGTGGGAAGTCCAACACCCACCTAGGTACAACTGCTTTGCGAAGGCACATGATCTAACATCACAAACGCCTATGGGATCAACACATGAGTACAAGCAGCACACAAACTCAAAGCCACCATCCTCCTCCTGGTCCAGAATCTTCAGCCACATCAACCACAGCTGTCCTCCCTGCCCCCTCTCAACCACCCGCCACCCTCACCTTTAGCATTTTCTGCTCATCTGCCCACAGTCAGGTGTCTGTCAAGGAAATATTTGAGCATAAGAAGCCAATGTCACAGAGTCACCCCCTTTCCCCCAGCCTTATCATCATCGCTGACAGCTGGCTTGACGGAACCTCTTAGCCCGCCAGCTTTTACCATACAAGCTGGTGGAGTCTGAGGCCTTCAAAAAATTTGTAGCTATTGGGACAACACAGTGGAAGGTACCCGCCTGAAATTATTTTTCACAAAAGGCTATCCCCAACCTGTACTCTACTGTGGAAAAGGAAGTCATGACATTTCTGGCACACAGTGTTGGGGCAAGGGTCCATCTGACCACTGATACCTGGTCTGCAAAGCACGATCAGGGCAGGTATATCACATACACTGTGCATTGGGTAAACCTGCTGACGGCTGCCAAGCATGGAATGCGTGGCTCTGCAGCGGAGTTGGTGACACCGCCACGACTTGCAGGCAGGCCTGCTGCCACCTCCTCTACTCCTCCTACTACATCCTCTTCGCTAACCTCCTCAGCTGAGTCCTCTTCTGCTGCTGCGTCTTGCTCCACATCATCAACTGCACCCCCCCCCCCCCCCAGCTCCCCAGGGGCTATTCCACATCCCGGATACGACAGTGTCACGCCGTCTTGGGGTTGACTTGCCTGAAAGCAGAGAGTCACACCGGACCAGCACTCCTGTCTGCCCTGAACGCACAGGTGGATCAGTGGCTGACCCCGCACCAACTGGAGATCGGCAAAGTACTTTGTAACAATGGAAACAATCTGTTGGCGGCATTGAATCTGGGCAAGTTGACACATGTGCCGTGCATGGCACATGTGTTGAATCTGATTGTGATCAGACCAAAAGCGATTGGCTGGATAATTTTTCATAGAAAAAACATAAATTTTCTTTGTGATCATCTAAGGTGATCATTAAAGCCTACTAGGCCAACAATAGGCCCACACTGCAGAATCATTGTTTTCTGGGTCACTTAACTGTCACTAAACTACCTCAGCACGACCATAGGCTTTGAAAAACCGCCATCGCCTGCAACTCTTTGCGGTTCCTGATTACTGAACACACCACTCATATGGGGGCACGGTACATTGAAACCTTCAATGACGTCAGTGAGGACAAGGAACAGGACATGGCTAGCTTGGTATCCAACCTTGTGCAAATGGGGAGTTTGCGGTTGTGCAAATGGACTCTTTGCGGTGCGTTAAACGGGAAGTTTGGTCTGTCATAGTTAGGTCTTTCACTGTGAAGCGGGCGTAACCCTTACACTACCTGATCGATACAACATCATACCTGATCGTATACACACACTGGATGTTTTAAAGCATGTTATTCCAAACAATTTAGGAATGTTAGGTGATTTATGCCCTTTATGGATTAAAACCCGACTCTGCGTCCACTACATAATTTTCCATGGGAGTTTTGCCATGGAACCCCCTCCGGCATGCCAAAGTGCAGGTGTTAGTCCAGGTGTTCACGAACATTTGCGTAAATTCGCGTTTGCCGTTCGCGAACTGAAAATTTTATGTTCGCAACATCACTACTTCCTATGCATGTTACTGCAAGGCACAGTGTTCTACACCCCTATAAAGGCTTTCTGCAGCCCGGAAATGTCAGTTTTTTAATGTAATTCACTGCGAATAAATTCAGATCGAAGCCAATCTTTTCGAAAACTTCAGCGAACCAGCCGAATCAAATTTTTGAGAAATTTGCTCATCTCTAGTCATCAATATCAGATCGGTGGAGGTCCAACACCCTCACTGATCTGCTGTTAGCGATGGGCCCCGGTTCTGAAAGTAAACTGTATGGAGCCGGGACAGCACAGCGATGTACACTGTGTAGTGGTCGTTTCTGGGTACTGCAGCTCAGCTCCCATTCACTTGAGTGGTCAAGACCGACCACTAAACAGAATATGGAGCTGTGGTGTTTTGGCTGTATACACTGTTTACCTCCAGAACCATGGCTGCTGCTAACTGCTGAGGGTGCCGGGTGTCAGAAGCCCACCAATTTGATAATGATAACCAATGTTATGGATAGGTTATCCATATGTCAGTCCCAGAAACTCCCTTTAAGCAGCCATGGTATGAATAAGCCCTTGAGCATGAAACATGTACACAGCTCCTGTGGCTTTTTTAATGTGTATGCAAAACTCCTAATTTTATGGCCAGACAAAGTGCTGGAAGTCTCTCTTTGAATCATGCATGCTGATGTTTTCCAAATGTAATTCTACTAAACTGTAGAATAAGAAATCAGAAACTTATAAATCAAAATAAATTACAGACCTTTAAAACTTCACTTTATGGCACTTCGTGGGGGTACCCATTCATAATAAAGATCTGAAATATCAAGTCTATTCTGACGACGGCAGGTGACGATGTCCTTAATTTAGTTATAAATAGGAATAATCTTTTAAGGTTTAGCGGGATGGCTAATTGCACAGATATTTATTTACTGCACATATGTTATTGCTTGTCAGTTGCTATGCCCAAATGCTTCCTTTATTAGGAAATCTAACATTTCACCCCGTCCTCCGCTTATTTATGGCACAGTATTTATAGCCGTGTAGATTAGCCGAGCCTGGAATAGACGAAACATACAGGATATGCTTTCTCTTGACTGTCATTGATCAGCTAAGGTCCTGCTGACAGCACATGTATAATATAGAGGTCATTGCTGTGACAGTTTTGGCGCATAGAAGATCCAGCTCAAGTGACCACATCTAAGAAAGCTTCACTAATCACCGTCCTTCAGCCCTGTAATTGGTACTGCTGTCTATCAGTGACAGTGGAACTACAAATACCTGCATGCTCTGAAAGAAACATGTGCCACTGGCCAAGATGTCGAGCTTTGAGACAGCTGTAGAACAAGGACTTGCTGTAACCTCACTAATCCCAGATGAGGTGTGAATTCTCAGATGGGTGATAATGATCCAAATGCCAGAAGTATTTGCTGCTTCATTGTGGTGAGAGCCAATCAACCGATAAGTGACATTAAAGGGATCCTGTCAGGTCTGCTGTCCTCTCCAAGGGTAGTATACTGCAGTGACAGACACTGGTCTCAGCGGCCTGTCACTTATGTGTTAAAGGGGTTTTATGCTGAGATGCAATCCCAAGCATGGCCGCTATCCAATGGATGGCGTTGTACTTGGTAAGCTGATTGGACTGCCATGGCCTTCTCAAGCGGCTGATCAGCAGGGGTTCTGGTGGTCCCGTTGCCACCAATGTGACCAATTTAAGAATCTCGGAAAATGTCTTTAAAGTGCAGCACAATCTTTGCAACATGTGGACAGCAAGGAGTCCACTACCAATGAGAAGTCCAGTGCTATTCATGATATGCAGAATCTCCCTGGTCTTCTGCTACTGATTGACAGTATTCTCCCTCTAATGCATCATTCACACGTCAGTGTTTGGTCAGTGATTTCCAACAGTGATTTTGAGAAAAAAACAGGTGCGGCTCTGAACATAAAACAGGTCCAGATCTTTCCCTTATACCTTATGTCTGTAGAGGCTCCAATCCTGGTTTTGGCTCACAATCACTGATGGAAATCACTGATCAAAACAATGACATGTTCAAGAGGCTTTATAGTGCATGGAGAGATGTCTGCCACTCAGTGACTGCAGGGCATGGGGCATAGGGATCCTGTATAGCCTGAATTCCATTGGACTCATCAGCAGAAGTCTCGCCCTTGGTGGATGCAGCAGAAGGAACCTAAAAAGGGACCTAAAAAGTTAAATTTAAAGGGGCTGTTTGGTTTAGAAAATCTACTGTCAGATACCTTATCAGGGCATGTTGACCTCTTCTGTTAGCTGGAGTGGAGTATGCCTACAAAGGGTAGCTTTAGGCTACTTTCATGGACAGATCCGTTCAGATAATGCAACCATCTGCATCCGTTCAGAACGGATCCGTTTGTATTATCTTTAACATAGTCAAGATGGATCCGTCTTGAACACTATTGAAAGTTAATGGAGGACGGATCCGTTTTCTTTTGTGCCAGATTGTATCAGAGAAAACAGATCTGTCCTGGCACACAATGTAAGTCAATGGGGACGGATTCGTTTGACTCAGTTTCATCAGACGGACACGAAAATGCTGCAAGCAGCAGCGTTTTGGTGTCCGTCTCCAAAGCGGAATGGAGACTGAACTGATGCAAACTGATGCATTCTGAGTGGATCCTTTTCCATTCAGAATGCATTAGAATGCAAAATAATCTGTTTTGGACCGCTTGTGAGAGCCCTGAACGGATCTCACAAACGGAAAGCCAAAACGCAAGGGTGAAAGTAGACTTAAAAGTATCTCTTGGTCTGCAGGATCCAGTACATCCATGTATAATGCCTCATTCACACAATCAGTGTTCGGTCAGTGATTTCCATCAGTGATTTTGAGCCAAAACCAGTTGCGTCTCTAAACACAGAACAGGTGCAGACCTTTCCCTTATACCTTATGACTGTGAAGGCTCCAATCCTGGTTTTGGCTCACTGATGGAAATCATTGAACAATACATTGATGTGTGAATGAGGCTTTACACAGGAGGTCCATTAATGGACAGGGCCACCTTACCCTCTGTACTAGTCTGTCACTTAGTTTCATGTTGATTATACTTATGTATGATATCAGATATGCAAATCCTGGAATTAATGGCTTGTTAACCTCTTACTGAATCTGCTGTACATGTACAGAGGATATTTGGTCTATGAGAGATGGGTTTTCTTATATATATAGTATTATTCATGCTTGACCACTGGAGGGCAGCTAATTAACTATATAAGGCACATGGTTTTCTCTTTGTTCTAAAATCACTGTAGGAGGGAGGATGGAAGTTAGTCTGCATATTTAAATGTACCAATAAAACTCATTATTGAAGTTGCAGAACTACTTGCATCTAGTTAAGGAGCCAATTACCTTTTTCAAGGTAACACCTCTTTTGTATACCTCATACCTACTATATAAGTGAATGTATCTTTAATTAAACACAGATATTTTGCATAATACCAGCTTGTCTCGCCCTCGAAAGCTATATGAGCTCATACAGTACCTGTAATACTAATTGATTTGGGGCCACACAAAGAAGACGAAACTCGCTAGAGTAGCGATAACAGGTCTTCAACGGGAATCTGTCACTTCATTTTCACCTATATAACTAACAGCATTGCCCCACAGAAGATTGCAAACAACTTCCGAACATACCTGTGTGCACTTTGTTTCTTTATTCCATGTCAAGGAAAAACACTTTTATTTTTCTGCAGAACAGCTCTTAAATGGGTTATCCATGACTAATGTAAAACATAAAAAACAGGCATCATACAGTACATGACAAACTCTTTCTAGCAAAGTTAGAACCAGCCCCGTACCTCACATGGATCCAGAGATCTCCCCATTCATTGCTCTGCTAGATATATATCAAGCTGGCAGCTCAGGGGAGTGTATTATCTCTTGGAGCTAAGAGGGCGTGTCTCAGCTCTCCCTATCACAGCTCAGGAGACAACTGAAGGATGAAACTTAGCATGTGCGGCTTTCTCATTGAGCTGGACAAAGAAATAAGAAAAAAATAAACAGCAGGTGGCGCTATAGATACATTTTATTGAATAACTCAGTGGCTATGCAACATTTTTAGTTACATGCAAAAGTATTTAGATCCAGGGGCTGGTTTGAAAACCGTTGAATATTTTTAGTGGGACAAGCCCTTTAAGTGCCCAGCCGGGCTGGGTTTGCTGTTCCAAGTGCCCAAGTTGGGCACTTAGAAGCCGATTTTCAGCAGTGACTCAATGCTGTTGATGAAAATGATGCAACAGAATCCCTTTAAGAATGGCTGTACATGGTGCGGATTACACATTGATTTTCCATGTGGATTTTGTGCAAGAAAAAATGCAGCATAACGCATAACCATTAAAGTGTATGAGATTAGACAAATCTCATGTATACTTTGCGTTTTATCTTAGGTGCGGAAATTGACCTGATGTGCGGATTTTGAAATCTGTAGCATGTCAATTGTTGCATTTTTTGTGCAGCTTTCATGCTTTTCAATGAAAGGGTGAGATCCGTGACAAAACCAAATCAAATCTTAACCAAACAAAAAACACATAAAAACTTCTGAAAGAATTTTGATAAATAGTGTGGTTTTATATGTGGTTTTCTTTTGTGCTGTTTTCTTGCAGACTTTCTGCATACAAATCTGCACCATGTGCAGGCACCCTAAAGATCGTGACTGCTCAGGAGCTGAGCAAGTGCCATAGCTGCTGGGTTTCTGCTGTTTTAAGGCCCTTTTACACAGGCTGAGATTTGGCCAGATGATCGCTGACAAGTGTTCGTATGTGTAGTCGTTAGCAATTATCTGCCGCTGTAAGGGTCCTGAGGCTGTTTGTTGTGCTGCGGCCGGACCTCCAGCCTAATGGAGCTTGCGGAAATCCATGTGCTTGCTCCCTATTCAAATATATGGAACTGAATTTTAGTCGCAAATTTTCTTGAGCCCCGGATGTTTTGTCCAAGGCCCCGAATGTTATTCTGGCGGGATGATGACGTCATTGTGTACGGCGACTTCAACGTAGCCGTCTGAATCCAGAAAATGGCAACTCTGGCCTCTGCAGATGGGAAGTTAGGTGAGTATTTTCTTTTTTTTTGTGTGTGTCTACAGTGGAGGATTTGTAAATGTTGCTGGCACTAAAATGGCCATTACACCTACTGGGAACACTAGGGGGGGGGGGGTTTATAACTACAAGGGATCTTTGAAAGTACTGGGGGCACTGAACGGGTCATTATACCTACTAGGGACACTATGTGGGGGCACTGTAAATGCTGTAGGCATTATACCTACTGGTGCACTACAGGAGGGCATTATACCTCTAGGGGGCATCACAAGGGGGCCTTATTACTACTGGGGCACTACAGGTGGGTATTCTATCTATTGGAGTAACACAGAAGGGCCTTATTCCTACTGGGGCTCTACAGGAGGATTTTATACCTATTGGGGGAACCACAGAAAGGAATTAAACTACTGTGGCACTACAGGGGAGAATTATAACTATTAGGGGGCATTACAACAACTGGGTCACTATAGGGGACATTTTAACTACTGGGGCCACTATAAGGGGATATTTTAACTAATAGGTCACTAAAGGGGCATTATAACTATAGAGGGGTATTTGGCAGTAACCACTAGGGTGCTATAAGGGCATTACCGTAGATATTAACCACTGGGCATCCTATAGGGGAATTATAACTACTGGGGACACTACAGGTGTGTCTTATTAATACTATAGATAGCCTTATTATTACCTCTGGATGCACTATATTGGACATTATTATTGTTGGGCACAATATGGAGGGCGCTATCATTAACAAGGGCACTCTTGGAGAGCAGTATCTGGGAGAGAATTATTGCTATTTGTAGGACTTTTATTTGTATTACTATAGGGGATAATCTGTATGGCAGGTATAGTATTTGGGGCATTGGGGAGCACAGCGGGCACAGTATTGGGGGCAGTAGTAGGATAATATTGTTGGGGCAAAGGTGCGGGGAGGATGATGACAATATTAAAGTGAGGAACTGTGAGATGAGGAAACAGATCTCATTGTCTGAACATTGTGTTTGTTTAAATGAAGTTAAATGATCTGGAATAACATTCTGCGGTTTGGCCACAAGATGCCGCTGTTTCCTAAGCACAACAACAGACTGCATTTCATGTCATATTGGGAACTCTCAGGGGGAGGAGTTAGAAGTCTGGAGAGGAAGGCAGCAGCCATCTTAGAGTGAGACTATGAGAAACAAGGAGGAACTGTGTGAGAGAGTCCGACATCATCCAGGTGTGAGAGCATCCTTCAGTGACCAGAGCTGCAGCTAAATGAAGCTGATCGTGTTCAAGACCTTGATCCTGTCCATAGGAACGAGAATTGCTTCCAGGAACGCTGATGAGAGCTGAGGAGCAAAGCTATATACACTGTGGGACCACATGCTTGTTGGAGAGGCATTTGTTCTGTTCAGAGTCACCAGCGGACGCAGAGCAGACCCGGGTCAGTAAGATCGTGCACGCACCTCATTACAGTGTTGGCACCTAGAGACTGAGACCAGGCTTGTAGTTAGTTAGTTAGAGTCTCTGTTTGTGTCAGGCCACAAGTGTTACTACTGTTTATTGCAAGGACTCCATAACTTAGAGCTGATAAAATTCCTACAAACTCAAGCCAGGCTGGCGTTTTGCTCAGAATGAATACTCAGGCACGTGCTACAGGACCAGTTATTGGAGAGGGAATACTGTAGATCTGTGTAAAGACTGTAAGCTGTTGTGCTATGCCGCAGGCTAGCCCGTACCACACACCCATATAGTGATTCTTGTTCTTTTAGGATAATAACAGGTAAGGTGTGGCAGTTTAGTTGTGCCCACCGGTAGGAAAATTTCTGCTCTTTCCTCCTGCATCCATCGGAGGGCGCTGCGCAGTGCAGTACAAGATTCTCAGCCTTTGGGCTGGGTGTATGTAAATTTATTGTATGTTCCCAGCATTTGTGGTTGTGTTTATTACCACATTTAAGTAAAATTCTGTTTTGGCAAAAGCTGGTGTTGGGGTTGCTTTCATCGTTTGTAACTTTACTGTATCCTGGGGAGTTCACCCCAGTACATGGCTTACAGAACCTAAGATGTCTGTTTGGTAAACTCTGCAGCGACGAGACACGGCTAAAAGAATTCATCATGGGCCAAATGGAGAAGATGAATAAAAAAAAGTCTACATGAGAGGATGTATCACCCGTAACGCACTGGTTGTAAGAGGTATGTGGTGCTGTATAGTCCAGTAGGTTTGGTAACACTGAATGTAATGTCCATCCAGGAAGTAAAATATGTTTTCAGTGCTAGGGCTTGTGTGTCGGATGGAGGGCAAATAATCCGAGAATATGGCACACATGCACTGGGACATGTGCACTGGATCTTTTGAGACCCTACCAACTTCCCTGATGGGGATGAGCAATGGCATTAAGGATCATTCCTCCCCATACTATGGAGGGAATCGCTGCATGCAAATCCTTCAGACAATTGCCTGTTAAATTGTTCAATGTAAAGGGGCCTTTACACAGCAGACACCTAGAGAAAAAGTCTGTGATTGGCAATGACATTCATCATGGACTTTTAACCCCTCAGATGCCATGGTCATTTGCGACCACAGCATCTGAGAGGCCTTCTAACCGAAGCACTGGGGTTTGAAACATCAGACCACCAGGTGACCAGACCACCAGGCACAGGCGTCATCGTCTTGCATGGGCCAGGGAGCATCTACGTTGGGTGAGGGACCAGTAGTCCTCAGTGCTGTTCACTGATGAAAGTCAATTCATGCTGAGTAGAAATGATGGCCACCAACGATGTTGGAGACATCAAAGAGAGCACTATGCATCAGCCACTGTTGTCAACAGATGAGCCTTTCGCGCTGGTGGTGGTGGTGTTACAGTGTGGGCAGGTGTGTCTAGTCAATACTAGAGTTGAGCGAACCTGCCTTTTGGCAGGTTTCAGTTTGGGTTTGGGGTTTAAAGAGGACATTTCACCACTCCTGACATGCCTGTTTTAATAGCTTCATGCATTCCTTCATGCATTATGTAATAACAATTCTGGAGCAACTTTTCTTATGGCTCCATGTTCTTCCATTCCTGTATTATTTCTAATAGAAGTTATAAATGAATTGCTATTAGCCTCTAGTAGGGATACAGAGGGGAGGTAACCAGTTCGGAGTGTGTCCCTGCACAGACTCACTCTATCAAATTAGTGCTGCCATTTTCAACCTGTGCAGGTACACCCCCAAATGGTTACCTCCTCTCTGTACCCTTACTGAAGACTGCTAGCAATTCATTCATAACTTCTAGTAGAAATAATAAAGGAATGGCACAACATAGAACCATAAGAATAGATGTTCCAGAATTGTCATTACATGGGGAATGCATGAAGCTATTAAAACAGACATGTCAGGAGAGGTAAAAGGTCCTCTATAAATGAATTACATAATGGATTTCGCTGTCACAGAATCCATCACGTAATTCAATGCCGTCATGCCGCATAATGCAAGTGTATGGCCAGGCCCGAGGGTTCCGTTCTGCTGGCCATACAATTGTATTATGATGGCAAGCAAAATGGAATGGCTTTCTGTTTGGCATGCCGGCATTGAATTACGTGATGGATTCCATGAGAACAGAATCCATTACGTAAGTCACTTAAACCCTGATCTTGAACCTTCCAAAAGGCAGATTCGCTGAACTTTAGTCAATACAGAAATGCCTGACATTTTGTGAATGGTACAGTGACAAGCCCATACTACTTTAATAACATCACTAATCCAGTTATTTTGCCTCTGCACCACCACTACTACCCCCACTATTGTTGGCTTTTGTTTCAATAAATTGTTTGAAATGAGGAAATCACCATTGCATGCTTCTACTTAAATGCCCTACTTTCATGATATAATATCACTGTAGCGTGAACTTTTTAAGTTTCCCATAAATGTCACCCGAAAGCCAAATATCCCTAACTTTTTGGGAGTAGTGTATATAAAAATAACTTTTTATGAGTAGTGTATATAAATTCTAATCACCCCCTTCCCCACATTAACAATACAAAGAAATAAACAAGACAAAAAATGATCTCATGCACCACTGCATCCCAAAACTCCCAAACTATTAAAATATAACTATATTTATCCAGGACAGTCTCTTCATATCGTCAAGACAGTGAGTGCCGGTCCTTCTTCGCTATGTAGTCATAAAGAGTAGTAAAATTACATTTATGAATGAATAATAATAATCATGATAATAATATAGCCAATAAGGCTGAGCTAATCGACTTCGCATGAAACATCCGAAGTTGATTCGCATAAAACTTCATTAAATTACTGTACGGAGAAGGAGCTCCGTACAGTATTAAAATGTATTGGCTCCTATGAGCCAAAGTTATTGCTTCACGAAGTCTCGCTGCACTTGGGGTAATAATTTCAGAAATGTATTTCTACTGTAAAAAACTTTTACTGAACCCGAATTCGGTTCCAAGGTACCAAACCGTACAGTATGCTAACGAAGTTTTATGCAAACCGACTTCGGATGTTTCATCTGAAGTCGATTTACTCATCACTAATAGCCAATGTCATGTGAATTGCATGGGACTACATTCTTTCTATTCACTAATTAGGAGTATTTCCATGTAAATATGTATATTAACCACTAGGTGTCAGATTTTCTGCTTACGTCTTAACTCTTATTTGCTTTTCTATCCTGTTCATATACTGAACAGTTGTGTTCAAAATTATTCAACCCCCAATGCTGTAAAGGGTTTTAGGGAATTTAGTGTACATTTGTAATTGTGTTCAGAATGAAATCTTACAAGGACTTTTTAAAGAACCAAATGCAACTAAAATGACATCAATTGTTTTTGTAATACAGTATTAAATGTTTGCTTTGTGATTTCTTCATTGACACAATTATTCAACCCCTTAAAGACGACCACTCTTAAGAACAGAGGTTCATTCAAGTGTCTTCGATCAGGTATTGAAAACACCTGTGGATGTCAAGGAGCAGCAATCAAGCAGAATAAGCACCAATTAGGCAGATTTAAAATGACTGTGATACTCAGCTCCTTCTAGACATTTACTGGTGTGTTTACAAACATGGTGAAGTCAAGAGAATGGTCCAGGAAGACAAGAGAAGAGGTGATTTCTCTTCACAGGAAGGGCAATGGCTATAAGAAGATTGCAAAGATGTTAAACATACCAAGAGACCATAGGAAGCATCATTAGCAAATTCAAGGCAAAGGGCACTGTTGAAACGCTACCTGGTCGTGGCAGAAAGAAGATGCTGACTTCGACTGCTGTGCGCTACCTGAAGCGCAAAGTGGAAAAAAGTCCCCGTGTGACTGCTGAGGAACTGAAAAAAGATTTGCCAGATGCGGTTACTGAAGTTTCAGCTCAGACAATAAGGCGCACACTGCGTAATGAAGACCTCCATGCCAGAACTCCCAGGCGCACCCCCTTGCTGTCTCCAAAGAATAAGAAGAGTCGACTGCAGTATGCCAAAAGTCATGTGGACAAACAACAAAAGTTTTGGGATAGTGTTCTGTGACTGATGAAACAAAATTGGAACTGTTTGGGCCCATGGATCAACGCTATGTTTGGAGGAGGAAGAACAAGGCCTATGAAGAAAAGAACACCTTGCCTACTGTGAAGCATGGCGGGGGGTCAATCATGCTTTGGGGCTGTTTTGCTTCTACAGGTACAGGGAAGCTTCAGCGTGTGCAAGGTACTATGAAGTCTCTTCAGTACCAGGAGATATTGGATGAAAATGTGATGCAGTCCGTCACAAACCTGAGGCTTGGGAGACGTTGGGCCTTTCAACAGGACAATGATCCCAAGCATACCTCCAAGTCCACTAGAGCATGGTTGCAGATTAAAGGCTGGAACATTTTGAAGTGGCCATCGCAATCACCAGACTTAAATCCGATTGAGAACCTCTGGTGGGACTTAAAGAAAGCAGTTGCAGCGCGCAAGCCTAAGAATGTGACTGAACTGGAGGCTTTTGCCCATGAAGAATGGGCGAAGATACCCGTAGATGGCTGCAAGACACTTGTGTCAAGCTATGCTTCACGTTTAAAAGCTGTTATAACTGGAAAAGGATGTTGTACTAAGATTGAATGTCACTTGGGGGTTGAATAAAACTGATAATGATGTGAGCACAGAAAAGACATTTGTGGTTATTCCATTATAAATGTTATGTTATATTTGTCTGACTTACAAGCGCCTCTTTGATTTAATTGTAAACAAGATGACTGAAATGATCAAATTCAACATCAAACTGGCCAAAACACTCAATTTCAGTGGGGGTTGAATAATTTTGAACACAACTGTAGGTCCCAGTGCAGCTCTGATCGTGTCTATAATAAAAAAAACTGGGGAGTTTCTTTTGATAGTATATCAAGTTTTTTATATAGACATAGGCTAGTAGAGGTGCTGTACAGTTAATATATGTATGTAGTGCAGTAAGTCCACTTGCTCAGGGGCCCACCGGGGAATTCCCCTGTACCCCTGTGGGCCAGTCCGAGCCTGATTGCACCCGCACTGAATCCGGACCCATTCATTTCAATGAGTCTGTGTACATGATCGTTGTTTTTCACGCATCACTTCTGCGTTGCGTGAAAATCACAGCTTGTTCTATATTCTGCGTTTTTCACGCAGCCCTGGCCCCATAGAATTGAATGGGGCTGCGCGAAAAATGCATTGCATCAGGATGCAATGCGTTGCATTGTTAATGCAAGTAAGGCTCCATTCACACGACCGTATGTTGTCCGCAAAAAAACGGATCCGTGTCCGCAAAAAAACGGATTGCATTCCGTTTTTTTGCTGATCCATAGACTTCAATAGGACAAGTCTATGGATCAGCAAAAAACGGAATACAATCCGTTTTTTTGCGGACACGGATCCGTTTTTTTGCGGACAACATACGGTCGTGTGAATGGAGCCTAACTTAGTAACAGTGAAGGGATTTTAGACAGGAAGTTGAGTTTATCAACGTCTGGCTCCAGGCAGCACATGAGAGAGGAGTTGGCTTGTGAGTCTCCTGCCCTTGTGGACCTTTGGAAGCATGCCGAAGACACCAAAGTCAGTGGATGTGGAGAGGCTCATTGTCCTCGTGTAGGAGAGGCCCTGCATTTGGGATACCAGGTCGGGGGAGTACCACTACCGGTAGAAAAGGGACGCAATCTGGGTAGAGATAACCCAGGAGCTGTTTGCCACCATATGGGATAAAACCAAAGCCAGATTCACCAGAGTTTGGGTAAGTAGCCCATCTATACATGTGTGATCCTTGTTGTTCTCCCTAGCATAGCACATGTCATACGTTATCCTCCCTAGCATAGCACATGTCCTACGTTATCCTCCCTAGCATAGCACATGTCATACATTATCCTCCCTAGCATAGCACATGTCATACGTTATCCTCCCTAGCATAGCACATGTCATACGTTATCCTCCCTAGCATAACACAAGTCATACATTGTCCTCCCTAGCATAGCATATGTCATACTCTATCCTCTGTAGGATTGTTTATTTGGCTGCATTTTAATTTCTTGTCTTTTATTAAAAGTTGATGAAGTTGATGAAGTTAAGAATCGTTGGCGGAGCTGCAGGGACCAAGGAAATACAACATGCCACCGAAGAAAAGGCCCTACATGTTCCGGGAACAACTCATGTTCCTACGGGAAGTGATGGAGCTGCGTCCGTAAGTTAATTATAAACACTGACCAGTACATGTTTATCGATACACTGTATGTTCACTATGTTGGCAATGTGATTTTTAACAATTGGTAAATTATAAATGTCATAGTTGCCGATAGCAACCAACCCCATTCCTCCTTTCATTCGCAAAAGTAGGTGAACAACATTACAAGTGGATTAGGATTTATTGCTATGGGCAGCTATGGCAATTCTAATTTCCCCAATATTGATAAATGACCCCATATATAATATGTTGGTTAGTTCATGTAGTACTATGTGGTAAATGTATTAGCTGATGACAGAGGCGTAGCGTGGGGGGCAGGGGGGCTGTTGCCCCAGGCGCCAATCTGCAAGGGGGCGCCCAGCAGTCAGTGAATGTTTCCAGCAGTCAGTGCGCCCGCCACCCACAACAGCTGTGCTATGGCAGGACGCAGCATTAGTAGTTTGCCCTACGCTACAACTACAACCTGGGAGCAAAGGAGAGAGATCATGTCACCTGACAGCCTCCTACTCCTCGCTCAGAGCAGGTACTTGCTATTTCCTAGGTGCAGTGGCTCCTGATGCCCGCCCCTCCCCCTCTATACAGGACTCGGAAGTGGTGGCTGCAAATCCTCTGAGGCAGACGGCCAGACGCAGGCAGAGCGGGAATTTCATTTACAGTGCTCTGTCTGCTGACCGTATGTTGTTTCTGTCTCAGTTCCTGTGTGGTTGCCCAGTCACACAGCACCTTCTAGCACTGCAGCTCATAGGGGTGGAGGCAGGCCACACAAGTTTTACAGTTTTCACCACCAAAACTTCAGACAGAGCGATGTCTAGGTCTGGGTCGCAGGGTCCTAGACAGGCGGACTAGAGAGCCCAGCATGTTAATTGTCTTTTTTGTGGATTTCACCCTTTTCAATAGAAGGGTGAGATCTGTTAAAAATTACCATAAAATATGAAACAAAAACCACAAGTATGGGTGGGTTCACACTAGTGTTAGGGACACTGTTATGGCTTTCCGTTATAACAGGGTTTATAATGGAAAATAACGGAATCCATAAGACTGAAGGACAGATCCGTTCTGCTGCCCATAGACTTGTATTATGACAGAATTAAAAAAGGCATTCAGTTCTGCTTTCAGTCCTGATAGAAGTCTGTGGGAAAGCAAAGCAGATACGTCTGGTCTCCATTATGCAAAACGGAGAAGAAAAAGGACTTTGTTTTTTGTCTTGCTTAACGTGACCCAGACGGATCCGTTAAGCTTTCCCATAGACTTCTATTAGGACTCAAAGCAAAACGGAATGCCTTTTAAAGGCTTTCGTTTTGTATTTCATCTGGGTATTCCGTTATTTTCTGGCCATTCCGTTAAAGCCATAATGGAATCCACAACGCTAGTGTGAACCCACCCTAATACATGTGCACAAAACTCAAGCTGTAGGTAGCCCATAGTGTTTAGTTTTGGTAATGTTGGTTTTAGTATAGTGTTGCATTATTCAGTATCAGTATTGTGGTAATATTCTGATCATATGTGACCATGTGGTATTAGTATTATTTAGCCTTTATATAGTGTTATTGGTAATGTTGGTCTTTGTATAATTTGGGTGTGGATTTATAAAAAGGAGTGTGTCCACAGATAAGGGGGCGCAATACTTTGCCTGCCCCGGGTGCTGGTAACACACGCTACGCCACAGGCTGATGATAGTAATATGTGACTTGAATATTAAGAATCAAAAAGTGTGTTTATATATTAATCTATATGTTCTGTTTTTTTTTTATTTGTGAAGAACGGAGGACAACCTAGAGGAGGAAGGTGAAGAGTCCGCTCCCCAGCAGTCAAGTGCCTGCGAGGAGGACACTCCCTCTGGGCCAGCTCTGACCGACTGTGCCGAAGGACCCCGCACCTCGGCATGTGGACGCCCTGCTGCTTCCGGAGGGGATGCCCCCTCCCCCCTTTGGCTTGAACCAGCCGGGCCAGAAGACGGGCCATGCCGCCTGCTGAAGCTCTAGTAAATACCCAGGTACTGGACTATTTGTCTAGAGCCCGGCAGAAGGACCATTTAGATCTTTATGCCCAGAGTCTGGCCCATTATTTGAGGAGGCTGCCTCCAGAACGATTACTGAGAACCAAATCAGCTCTTGGAATCGTTCTGGATGCAGCCACTCCCCCTGAACGACCCCATGGAGATGTTTGTGGCCCTGAAGAATTGGTGTCTCCATGGGCACATGTTTGGCCCCTGCCCAATGCCAATTCCCCAGTGTTCACAGGGTCCCCCACAGTACCCTACTCCAATGGATCATTATGGCCGGCCATATGGCCAACAATGTCTAGGGGAAAGTTCTTATGGCCAGCCAGTCTCCTCCTCCTCTCAAGCTGGGCCATCTCAGTATTCTGGCCCCCCTTCACAACCCTACCATTGCCCTCAGTTTCAGGGTTCCCCCTCGCCACCTTGGCATTTTTTTAATGTGTAAATTGTATTTTCTATTATTTATTTGGTATTGAATTTTATTTTTAAGATTTTCATTGTTTGTTCTCTTTATTATATACAGTGCATAATGATTTTTATGTAGCACAAACACATAGACCACATTAATAATTGAAAACATTTACTATACATTAAACCCTTAGTGACCAGCCTGTTTTGGGCCTTACTGACGTGTTCCAAGAGCTATGATTTTTTTATTTTTTAAACTATATAGCTTTATCAGGGCTTAATTTTTGCGGGACAAGTTGTAGTTTTTAATGGAATCATTTTGGGGTACACATAACCTTCTAACTTTTAACTCTTTCTGGGAGGGAGATGGGAAAAACAGCAATACTGCCCCTCCGTTTTTATGTTATAAATTTTACGGTGTTAATTTTTTGGTATCAATAACATAATATCTTTATTCTATGGGTCAGTACGATCACAGTGATACCAAATACATATATTTTTTTTTACATTTTACTACTTTTTTGCAATAAAACACCTGTTTTTGCATTGCAGCTTTCTAAGACCCATAACTGTGAGGGCTTGTTTTTTTCGGTATTTTTCATTGGCATCATTTTGCAGTTAATAGCACTTTTTGATCACTTGTTATTACGTTTTTTCGGTGGCAACTAAGAATAAATTAGCAATTCTGTTTTGTTTTTTGTTTCTTTTTTTTTTTTTACGGCGTTCACCGTAAGGGATAATTTATGTGATATTTATGTAGTCCGGGTTGTTACAGATGTGGCAATGCCAAACATATGGGGGAGATTTTTTTTTGGCTATTTTTTTCATTGAAAACATGCATTTTCAATGGGAAAAAAGCGTAATTTTTTTATGGAATTTTTTTAAATTTAATAAATGTGGTTTTTTTTTCGTTTTTTTTACCACTTAATAGTCCCACAAGGGGACTATAACAGACAGTATTTTAATTGCTTTTAAAATGCAATGCCCTATCCCTATTGTGCATTGCATTTTAAAGGCAATGCTAGTCTAACATTGAGCAGCAAGCTGTGCCAGAGAGGCGCAGCCTGCTGGAAATTACTGAACACTGTTCTGGGGCGTACATCAGACCCCTGCCAGCCTTCACACACATCGGCACCCCGCGATCGCATTTTCAGGGATGCCGATAGGAGACAGAGGGAGTCCGCTCCCTCTGTCAGCACTTTACAAGCTGCGGCATGTAAAGTGTTAAACAGCCCGGTCGGCACTCCTGCCGGTACGGACTGTTAGAGCAGGGCCGCGGCACTCACGTGAGAGCTGGGTCCCCGCTGCACGGGGGACCAGTGCAGCACTTTGACTGGGCCGCTGTACTGAGCCACACCCCCTGCACTGACCACATGACAGTGACGTCACCCCAGGTCCTTCGGCTGCTCAACAGTTCAGGTTGGTGGCAGCCGCCCCTTATGGATTCCATATGCCGCTATAGTGGAATCCATAACGGGATGCGCGACTTACCACAACCCGAACGCCGAACGCCGGACTTTTTTTTAAAGTTCGCTCATCTCTAGTTATAACCGATATCTACAAATTTATACATTTTATTCAACATATTTTTATTAATACATATCTACTAAACATGGCATAAAAAATATAATGTCCTTGAAGCACACGATAGTAAACACAATACAGATGGAGTTAACTGCCATGACACATGTAATGATAGTTTATATTAATTCAGAATGAGGCCTACTTCAAATTTTTTAATGATCATGCGGAAACATGCATACATTTAGTGCAAAAATGTACACCTTATATTAATGAGGTATTAGTACATTTTTCACATACCGTGTTCAAAATAATATTTGTAAGCGAATTATGTAAGCTCGCAACCCACGTCAAGGGTCCTCATTATCTTGCGAGTCCCTAACTAAAAAATACAAAAACTAACTAAAAATTAACCATCCAGGTTGTGAAAAAAAGAAAAGATTTGCAAATACAACGTTTCATGAGTCAAGTACTACTGCTGTAAAGGGAATTAACCGATAAAGGACATAAAATAATCAGAAAATACCTCCGTCACTCTCAGTCCAGCAGATCCTGATCTTCCAAGTTGGAAAGTGTCTCTTCAAGATGGCAGACTATATACTTGGGCGCATGTAGTTGTGCAGCACTACAAACGCTTTGATGACTACATTCACATTCTGCGGGACCAGCTGTATGGCCGAAAGATAAACCCGCCATTTATATACTGGAGAGTGAATCTGGATCGCACATCCTCAACACTATGCTTTTGATATAACGACTGTCTCAGCACACTTACGTGGCGTATCCGCCCAATTTGTAATACATTGTATGCTGTGCAAAAGAGGCATTGGTATACAGTTTGATCAAAGAGCCATTTGAGCCGTTTAATCCCTGTTACGTACCCTATCCGGTCGAATTGATTAACCATTGTCGAATTAGCGAACCATTACGACATCATGAAATAATTCAGTTCTGAGCTCTGTACTTGCTTTGTATTGGAATTGATGGGGATTTTTTTAATTGTCTGCATCATTTCTAATAAACTATTAAGAGACTTTATTATGATTTTTTATTTTATGTATTAAAAACCCATACAACATATAAAAAAAAAGGTAAATTAATGTTTTTTCTATGAAATATTATCCAGCCGTCCGATCGCTTTTGGTCTGACCATAAAGAAGCAACGGCCTTATCATCTGGGGTGTGGCAACATTGCCAACACACTTATAGAGGTGATGATTGCTTCATTGTGATACGCAAGCCCCTTCACCACAACAAGGTAACGATCACGAAGGGAATTGACACTTGTATGTGCCTTTTTTTTGGTTTGTTTTTGCAGCCACAGTGCTGCACCATAGGACAGAAAAATTAGGCATGTACACATGCCTGAAAAATAATGGCATTGTTGCAGCCGCTATTGTAGCAGCGGCCGGAAAAATTGATGTTTTCCAGACAGAAAAGTGACTAAAACATTGCGGCTTGAACCCTAGTTGGTGGTGGAGAATTCACGAAAGTCATCCGGTATGCAGACATTAAATACAGCAGCGTGGGGACCATTTTTAGGCCAAGGCATGTAATCAGGCCTTTTGTTAGTCAAACGTATCCCCCACTGTCAGTCCCTTCGGGATCCATGCCTCATTCCTCTTTATGAAGGTGAGGTAATCAACACTTCTTTGACCGAGGCGACTTCTCTTGTCAGTGACAATGCCTCCTGCTGCACTGAAGGTCCTTTCTGACAGGACACTTGAAGCAGGGCAGGCCAGAAGTTCTATCGCAAACTGGGATAGATCAGGCCACAGGTCAAGCCTGCACACCCAGTAGTGAAGGGGTTCATTGCTCCTCAGAGTGTCGATATCTGCTGTTAAGG
Organism: Bufotes viridis; assembly: GCA_033119425.1. NCBI lineage: Eukaryota > Metazoa > Chordata > Amphibia > Anura > Bufonidae > Bufotes > Bufotes viridis. Next base: position 478,236,180 of record CM065590.1, on the reverse strand, counting down.
CGAGGTAGTCTGCTACCTGTCGGTCGAGTCGTTCTCTAAGGCTGGATCCCGAAGGGCTGTGGCGATGAGTAGGACTGAAAAAGCTCTGCATGTCCTCCATCAACAACACATCTGTAAATCGTCCAGTCCTTGCCGCCGTGGTAGGAGGAGGATTACACTCACCTCTTCCCCTGTTAGATTCCCGTTGTGCTGTGACATCCCCCTTATAAGCTGTGTAAAGCATATTTTTTAGTTTGGTTTTGAACTGCTGCATCCTTTCCGACTTTCGGTAATTTGGTAACATTTCTGCCACTTTCTGCTTTTACCGGGGGTCTAGTAGCGTGGCCACCCAGTACAGGTCGTTCTCCTTCATCCTTTTTATACGAGGGTCCCTCAACAGACATGACAGCATGAAAGACCCCATTTGAACAAGGTTGGATGCAGAGCTACTCACTGGCAGTGGGCACACTACAGTCAGTGGCAGTGGGCCTGACACACACTGGCAGCAGGCAAGCAACTGAATTTAGACTACTGTCTAAAAATTAAATGCCTTATTTATCGGCAAGCTACTGTGCCACCCGGTATCAGTGGTTGGCACTGGCAGTGGGCACACTACAGTCAATGGATGTCGGCCTAACACACACTAGCCGCAGGCAAGCAACTGAAATTACATAAAAGTGTAAAAATTAAATGTCTTTTTTTGATGCAAAGTCCTGTGCCACACGGGATGGCAGGGGTGGGCACTGGCAGTGGGCACACTACAGTCAGTGGAAGTCGGCCTGACACACACTAGCAGCAGGCAAGCAGCTGAAATTACACTAAAGTGTAAAAATTAAATACCTTTTTTTATGCAAAGTCCTGTGCCAGCCGGTATGAGTGGTGGGCACTGGCAGTGGGCACACTACAGACAGTGGAAGTCAGCCTGACACACACACTGGCTGGCAACTAACCTTAGATTAAAGTGTAAAAATTAAATGCCTTTTTTTGATGCAAAGTCCTGTGCCACACGGGATGACAGGGGTGGGCACTGGCAGTGGGCACACTACAGTCAGTGAAAGTCGGCCTGACACACACTAGCAGCAGGCAAGCAGCTGAAATTACACTAAAGTATAAAAATTAAATGCCTTTTTTTATGCAAAAGAGGCATTGGTATACAGTTTGATCAAAGAGCATAGGCCCACTTACCACAACAAGGAAGCCTCTACAAGTGGGAAACTACTCTAACCTATAAATGGCGCAGCCGTGCGCGGCGACCACCGGCGCCCCAGCACTAGAGATGGCCCGAACTATCCGCCGGCGAACAGTTCCCAGCGAACATAGCTTGTTCGCGTTCGCCGCAGCGGGCGAACACATGCGATGTTCGGTCCGCCCCCTATACATCATCATTGAGCAAACTTTGACCCTGTACCTCACAGTCAGCAGACACATTCCATCCAATCAGCAGCATACCCTCCCTCCCAGACCCTCCCATCTCCTGAACAGCATCCATTTTAGATTCATTCGGAATTTGCAGTCTTAGTGAGAGGAGGGAGAGTGTAATTGCTGCTGATTTAATAGGGAAATCAATAGCTAGGCTAGTGAATTCAGTGTCCACTCCAGTCCTGAAAGACTCATCTGATCTCTGCTGTAAGGACAGCGTCCTGACAGCACCCCAAAAAGCCCTTTTTAGGGCTGCAACATTAGTCTGCTTTTTTTTCCCTTTATATACATATTGCAGTTGCCTGGCCTGCCTGTGTGTGAGGAGATGCAGGCCCACAGACTGTAGTGTGCCCACCCCTGTCATCCCATGTGGCACAGGACTTTGCATCAAAAAAAGGCATTTAATTTTTACACTTTAATCTAAGGTTAGTTGCCTGCCAGTGTGTGTCAGGCTGACTTCCACTGACTGTAGTGTGCCCACTGCCAGTGCCCACCACTCATACCGGCTGGCACAGGACTTTGCATAAAAAGGCATTTAATTTTTACACTTTAGTGTAATTTCAGCTGCTTGCCTGCTGCTAGTGTGTGTCAGGCCGACTTTCACTGACTGTAGTGTGCCCACTGCCAGTGCCCACCCCTGTCATCCCGTGTGGCACAGGACTTTGCATCAAAAAAGGCATTTAATTTTTACACTTTAATCTAAGGTTAGTTGCCTGCCAGTGTGTGTGTCAGGCTGACTTCAACTGTCTGTAGTGTGCCCACTGCCAGTGCCCACCACTCATACCGGCTGGCACAGGACTTTGCATAAAAAAAGGTATTTAATTTTTACACTTTAGTGTAATTTCAGCTGCTTGCCTGCTGCTAGTGTGTGTCAGGCCGACTTCCACTGACTGTAGTGTGCCCACTGCCAGTGCACACCCCTGTCATCCCGTGTGGCACAGGACTTTGCATCAAAAAAATACATTTAATTTTTACACTTTAATGTAATTTCAGTTGCTTGCCTGTTGCTAGTGTGTGTTAGGCCAACATCCATTGACTGTAGTGTGCCCACTGCCAGTGCCAACCACTGATACCGGGTGGCACAGTAGCTTGCCGATAAATAAGGCATTTAATTTTTAGACAGTAGTCTAAATTCAGTTGCTTGCCTGCTGCCAGTGTGTGTCAGGCCCACTTCCACTGAAATGAGTAGCTCTGCATCCAACCTTGTTCAAATGGGGTCTTTCATGCTGTCATGTCTGTTGAGGGACCCTCGTATAAAAAGGATGAAGGAGAACGACCTGTACTGGGTGGCCACGCTACTAGACCCCCGGTATAAGCAGAAAGTGGCAGAAATGTTACCAATTACCGAAAGTCGGAAAGGATGCAGCAGTTCAAAACCAAACTAAAAATATGCTTTACACAGCTTATAAGGGGATGTCACAGCACAACGGGAATCTAACAGGGGAAGAGGTGAGTGTAATCCTCCTCCTACCACGGCGGCAAGGACTGGACGATTTACAGATGTGTTGTTGATGGAGGACATGCAGAGCTTTTTCAGTCCTACTCATCGCCACAGCCCTTCGGGATCCAGCCTTAGAGAACGACTCGACCGACAGGTAGCAGACTACCTCGCCTTAACAGCAGATATCGACACTCTGAGGAGCAATGAACCCCTTCACTACTGGGTGTGCAGGCTTGACCTGTGGCCTGAGCTATCCCAGTTTGCGATAGAACTTCTGGCCTGCCCTGCTTCAAGTGTCCTGTCAGAAAGGACCTTCAGTGCAGCAGGAGGCATTGTCACTGACAAGAGAAGTCGCCTCGGTCAAAGAAGTGTTGATTACCTCACCTTCATAAAGATGAATGAGGCATGGATCCCGAAGGGACTGACAGTGGTTGGCCTAAAAATGGTCCCCACACTGCTGTATTTAATGTCTGCATACCGGATGACTTTCGTGAATTCTCCACCACCAACTAGGGTTCAAGCCGCAATGTTTTAGTCACTTTTCTGTCTGGAAAACATCAATTTTTCCGGCCGCTGCTACAATAGCGGCTGCAACAATGCCATTATTTTTCAGGCATGTGTACATGCCTAATTTTTCTGTCCTATGGTGCAGCACTGTGGCTGCAAAAACAAACCAAAAAAAAAAGGCACATACAAGTGTCAATTCCCCTTCGTGATCGTTACCTTGTTGTGGTGAAGGGGCTTGCGTATCACAATGAAGCAATCATCACCTCTATGAGTGTGTTGGCAATGTTGCCACACCCCAGATGATAAGGCCGTTGCTTCTTTATGGTCAGACCAAAAGCGATCGGACGGCTGGATAATATTTCATAGAAAAACATTAATTTACCTTTTTTTATATGTTGTATGGGTTTTTAATACATAAAATAAAAAATCATAATAAAGTCTCTTAATAGTTTATTAGAAATGATGCAGACAATTAAAAAAATCCCCATCAATTCCAATACAAAGCAAGTACAGAGCTCAGAACTGAATTATTTCATGATGTCGTAATGGTTCGCTAATTCGACAATGGTTAATCAATTCGACCGGATAGGGTACGTAACAGGGATTAAACTAATAGGAATAGTACTAGTTAAGACACCACTCATATAGGGTGTCACAGCACATTGCTCTGTGCATGCGCAGTGCCCCAATTTGGGAGTTTGAGGACCGACCAAGCTGCTTTTTCCATCTCCCGGTTCCTGAAATCAATACAGTTTGGTGTATGAGAGTTTGGTCTGTCACTGTGAGGGCAGTCGAAGGTACCCGGCCTAAATTTTTTTTCACAAAAGGCAATCCCTGATATGGGATGTAACAGGGATTAAACTGATGAGAATAGTACTACAGAAAATACCACTGATATCGGGTGTGACAGTAAATTGCACAGCGCAGATGCAGTGACCGTGGATAAAAACAAAGGGGAGGGAGCCAGCGTTTTTTTTAACCATCTCCCCGTTCGAAAAATCAATTCAATTCACCTTTCGGGGACCCTTGGTGTTGTACGTGGCTGGGTGGAGAAAGAAACCTTCAATGACATCACCGGGACGTGGCTAGCTTGGTATCCAACCTTGTGCAAATGGGGAGTTTGCGGTTGTGCAAATGAACTGTTTGCGGTTGTTTGCGGTGCATTAAAAGGGGAGTTTGGTCTGTCAATGTCTGTAAAGTGGGCGTAACCCTTACACTACCTGATCGATACAACATCATACCTGATCGTATGCACACACTGGATGTTTTAAAGCATGTTATTCCAAACAATTTAGGAATGTTAGTTGATTTATGCCCTTTATGGATTAAAACCCGACTCTGCGTCCACTACGTCATTTTCCATGGGAGTTTTGCCATAGATCCCCCTCCGGCATGCCACAGTCCAGGTGTTAGACCCCTTTAAACAACTTCCCCATCACTATTGTGGCCAGAAAGAGTCCCTGTGGGTTTTAAAATTCGCCTGCCAATTGAAGTCTATGGCGGTTCGCCCGGTTCGCGAACATTTGCGGAAGTTCGCGTTCGCTGTTCGCGAACGGAAAATTTTATGTTCGCGACATCACTACCCAGCACCGCCACACAGCAACCCCACTGTGCAGCAAAGCCTCCTTGGCTCTGGGTCCCACCAGCAGCGCAAAGCCTCCTTGGCTCTGGGTCCCACCAGCAGCGCCCCGCCGTCTGCTGCTGTTGCGGTGCTGGGGCGCCGGTGGTTGCCGTGCACGGCTGCGCCATTATAGATTAGAGTAGCTTTCCACTTGTAGAGGCAACCTTGTCGTGGTAAGTGGGCCTATGCTCTTTGATCAAACTGTATACTAATGCCTCTTATGCACAGCATACTATGTATAACAAATTGGGCGGATATGCCACGTAATTATGCTGAGACAGTCGGTATATCAAAAGCATAGTTTTGAGGATGTGCGATCCAGATTCACTCTCCAGTATATATAAACCCGCCATTTGCTCGAAAAAATACCAAAGGCGCACTCCGCAAACCTTCTGGCCCTACTTGAACGATAATTAAAAGTGCGCCTCTTTGCATCCAAACCTCACCTAGGGAAGGGACGCATGAGGTGGGTAGAAAGGACAAAAGCCTCGTCCCCTACAACCACATAAGGCATTGGTGGACCAGAGGAGCCAGGAAGGTGTGTTGGCTGTAGTACAGTCATGGCCAAAAGTTTGAGAATGACACAAATATTAGTTTTCACAAAGTTTGCTGCAAAACTGCTTTTAGATCTTTGTTTCAGTTGTTTCTGTGATGTAGTGAAATATAATTACACCCACTTCATACGTTTCAAAGGCTTTTATCGACAATTACATGACATTTATGCAAAGAGTCAATATTTGCATTGTTGGCCCTTCTTTTTCAGGACCTCTGCAATTCGACTGGGCATGCTCTCAATCATCTTCTGGGCCAATTCCTGACTGATAGCAACCCATTCTTTCATAATCACTTCTTGGAGTTTGTCAGAATTAGTGGGTTTTTGCTTGTCCACCCGCCTCTTGAGGATTGACCGCAAGTTCTCAATGGGATTAAGATCTGGGGAAGTTCCAGACCATGGACCCAAAATGTCAACGTTTTGGTCCCCGAGCCACTTAGTTATCACTTTTGCCTTATGGCACGGTGCTCCATCGTGCTGGAAGATGCATTGTTCTTCACCAAACTGTTGTTGGATTGTTGGAAGAAGTTGCTGTTGGAGGGTGTTTTGGTACCATTCTTTAGTCATGGCTGTGTTTTTGGGCAAAATTGTGAGTGAGCCCACTCCCTTGGATGAGAAGCAACCCCACACATGAATGGTCTCAGGATGCTTTACTGTTGGCATGACACAGGACTGATGGTAGCACTCACCTTTTCTTCTCTGGACAAGCCTTTTTCCAGATGCCCCAAACAATTGGAAAGAGGCTTCATCGGAGAATATGACTTTGCCCCAGTCCTCAGCAGTCCATTCACCATACTTTCTGCAGAAGATCAATCTTTCCCTGATGTTTTTTTGGAGAGAAGTGGCTTCTTTGCTGCCCTTCTTGACACCAGGCCATCTTCCAAAAGTCTTCACCTCACTGTGCGTGCAGATGCGCTCACACCTGCCTGCTGCCATTCCTGAGCAAGCTCTGCACTGGTGGCACTCCGATCCCGCAGCTGAATCCTTTTTAGGAGACGATCCTGGCGCTTGCTGGACTTTCTTGGACGCCCTGAAGCCTTCTTAACAAGAATTGAACCTCTTTCCTTGAAGTTCTTGATGATCCTATACATTGTTGATTGAGGTGCAATCTTAGTAGCCACAATATCCTTGCCTGTGAAGCCATTTTTACGCAACGCAATGATGGCTGCACGTGTTTCTTTGCAGGTCACCATGGTTAACAATGGAAGAACAATGATTTCAAGCATCACCCTCCTTTTAACATGTCAAGTCTGCCATTTTAACCCAATCAGCCTGACATAATGATCTCCAGCCTTGTGCTCATCTACATTCTCATCTGAGTTAACAAGACAGTTACTGAAATGATCTCAGCAGGTCTTTTAATGACAACAATGAAATGCAGTGGAAAGGTTTTTTTGAGATTAAGTTAATTTTCATAGCAAAGAAGGACTATGCAAATCATCTGATCACTCTTCATAACATTCTGGAGTATATGCAAATTGCTATTATAAAAACTTAAGCAGCAACTTTTCCAAATTTCAATATTTATGTAATTCTCAAAACTTTTGGCCATGACTGTACATCCAGTTGGTTGGACTGAAGCCACCGACCCATTCTGGATGCGAACATCTGCAGTACTTCCATAGGACCCAATATAATTATAAACCTGTAGTTTGTGTCAGCCAAGGACAACAAAACTACAGATAAAAACTGTTTACTATTATAGTATCGGGACCCTGAGTTTGGTGGCTTCTTAACCTGTATGTGCTTCCTGTCAAGGGCACCAATACAATTTGGGAATTGAGCCCTCTCCAGGAAGCCATGGGCTATATCAAACCACTGCTGCCTGGTTGGATATGGCAGCACCAAAGCTTTCAGTTACAACCAAATGGTGGCACACGCCAGCAATTGTGGCGGTCCCCATTCGAAACTCAAAATGTAATGACGAAAAATAATTGTCAGTCGCCAAATATCTGAAATGAAAAACAAACAATAATTAGCACCATTAATACCAAAAAGGTCACGTTTTAAAATTTACAACATTAATTGAAATAAAATTGTACCATATTACAAGATTGGGACACAATACTTTATATTGAAATCTACTTTAAAGGGAACCTGTCACCTCAAAAAATGGTCCTAAGCCGCTGGCAGCACCATATAGTATCCAGTAGCCTGTTTCTTATCTTACTTTTGTTTCAGCAGTCCGATCCTTAGGACCGTTTTTTGAGGTGACAGGTTCCCTTTAAAGTAAGGAAAACCGTTTAGCCACATCAACTTCCAGACCATTACCATATACTCACAAGTGACGTATCCTCCTCATTACAACCAGGATTAGAAAACAAACCCCTGCGGAATTTGAATCTGGTGTGATTCAGCGCAGCCCCGCTGTTAATTATTCGCTCCTCTCCTCGGCTTTTTTTTTCGCAGTGCGCCGTAATCTTGCGCATGCGCCATTGATACACAAGTCCGGGCGGGGAACGGAGTTGAAGCAGCGCGAGATTACGAGGATAGGCGTGAATAATTAACAGCGGGCGGTGCTGGGCTCCAAGAGAAGGGGCGTGGCTGGGCACAAACGGCCAGAGCAGGCATCCTCAAAATGCGGCCCTCCAGCTGTTGTAAAACTACAACTCCCACAATGCCCTGCTGTAGGCTGAAACCTGTAGGCTGTTCGGGCATGCTGGGAGTTGTAGTTTTGCAACAGCTGGAGGGCCGCAGTTTGAGGATGCCTGATCTAGAGAATGGATCAGTTTTTTTCACACGCGTTAAAAACGCATGCAATCCGCATGTCATCCGTGTGGGAAAAACGCAATAACGCAACGCAATCGCATACAAAACAGACGGCACACGCAAGCAAAATCGCGCGATTATCACTGAACGTACCCTGAAGGCACCGGGGCCAAATCTGTCACCTTAGGCCTCACTCTTGGGTCTGTGATAACATCCGTGACAAGATGGTCAATGATTTGTCCATGAAGATGTCTGTGAAGAATCTGTATTCAATCCTTGCGTCCGTTTTTTGCCCTCTGTGTGTCATCCATATTCAATGTACGTTGCTAGGCTAAAAATTAGTTTTCAGTTGGATATTTAACTTCTCAGGTGTCGATTGCGAACTCTGCATCTGAACAGTCTTTCCCCAGCTGAGATAGAGGGAGCCTTTTGGTTGCTATGACCTCAAACCCTCTGAAGGATCTGAGGAGGCCTGCCACAGTGCAACGATCCCCTGAAGAGTCGGGGCAGAAGATGGGAGTGGTAGTGTCCCTGATGAGATGTGTCCCGGTGTGCTCCCTGAGGATTACTGCAGTGGAAATGTTGTTTGAAGATCCAGGCCAGAAGTAAATGTATAAGGCTACATTCACACATCCGTTGTGTTTTGCGCATCCACGGAGCCGCGGATCCGCAAAACACGGACACACCGGCAATGTGCATTCCGCATTTTTGCGGACCACACATTGCCCGAACTCCATAGAAAATGCCTCTTCTTGTCCGCAATTGCGGACAAGAATAGGACATGCTCTATTTTTTTGGCGGAGCTGCGGACCGGAAAATCGGCGGCGCGCTCCGCAAAATCGGATGCGGAGAGCACAGTGTGTGCTCTCCGCATCTTTCCCGGCCCCATTCACAGTCAATGGGTACGCATGTATTCCGCAAAATTGCGGAATACATGCGGACTACATTGCGGATGTGTGAATAAGGCCTAACAGTCTCTTTTTACTGAATGCTAAATATAACTTGTGATTAGTGATGGCCTTGCAGTTCGCTTGGCAGACGTTTAGCTGCGAACATTTGAACATATGGCGATGCCCGCCTGCGCCATATTCTTTTGCATTGCGCCGAACTTTTACCCATGACACATCCATCAGGTGGGACAGGACAGCCAATTGAGACGTTTCAGTACATGGACACACCCCCACCCTATAACAGAACCCGATCTGGCAGCCATTCTGTGTCCAGTGTAGGTAGAGGTTGCTTTGTGGAGCAGGGACAGGCTGTTAGGGACACCAAACGCTAGTTAATAGGGCCACAAAAGTCCTTTTAAGGACTGGTATAGGTGTGCTATCGATAAGTGTGATATACTGAGGGGTGTGATATACCTATAATATAGTTTCTAACATAGAAAGTATATTATAGTGCATTTGTATTGAGGGCTGTTCTGCTGCAATACCGCAGGTATTTAGAGGGACAAGCGCTATTGGAACAACTATTTGCAATGGATGTGATATACCTTCTTCCACAAAATACTGATTGAGGGCTGCGATATACCAGTTGCCCCAAATAAACAGGGAGGTGTGATATAACTGTTGTGGCAAAAAAAATAATTGAGAAGTGTGATATACCTGTTTCCACCAAATATTGATTGATGCCTGCGATATACCTGGTTCCATAAAATATTGATTGAGGGGTGCGATATACCTGCTTCCACCAAATACTGATTGAGGGGTGCGATATACCTGCTTCCATAAAATATTGATTGAAGCCTGCGATACACCTGCTTCCACAAAATATTGATTGAGGGGTGCAATATACCTGCTTCCACCAAATATTGATTGAGGCTTGCGATATACCTGCTTCCGCAAAATATTGATTAAGGGGTGCGCTATACCTGCTTCCACAAAATACTGATTAAGGGGTTAGATATACCTGCTTCCACCAAATATTGATTGAGGCATGCGATATACCTGCTTCCACAAAATACTGATTGAGGGTTGCCATATACCTGCTTCCACCAAATATTGATTAAGGGGTTCTATATACTTGCTTCCACAAAATACTGGTTGAGGGGTGCTATATACCTGCTTCCACAAAATAGTAATTAAGGGATTTGATATACCTGCTTCCACAAAATACTGATTGTGGGGTGCGATATACCTGCTTCCACAAAATACTGATTAAGGGGTTTGATATACCTGCTTCCACAATATACTGATTGAGGGGTGCGACACACCTGCTTCCACCAAATATTGGTTGAGGCCTGCGATATACCTGCTTCCACAACATACTGATTGAGGGTTGCCATATACCTGCTTCCACCAAATATTGATTGAGGCCTGCAAGAACAATATAATAGCTGATTCTTTATCCCGGCAGAACTTTGCACTATTCAGTACTGGCCCACCTCTGTCCAAAGGGGGGAGAATGGAATGGTAAATTCCATTCTCTCTAACTCTAGCTCTGCTGTGTTTGCTGCCACCTGCTGGTGAACCAGGCAAATTACATGAACAGTTACACAACATTATTAGGAATGCACCGTTTTGAAGGACCTGGAAATCAATATATACGTGACATACAGGTTAGACCATAAAAGATAGTAGCAAGGTGCAGAAGTGGTAACACCACTCTGGGGTGTTACGCACACATGCCCTAAAAGTCACATGCCACTACAAATGGCACAGTATTGATTCACCACACTTGTTGCGTTTCTCTTGTTCGAATTTCATTATTTTCAATGGGGGGGGGGGGGCAGTTTTCTGCACAAAAATCTGCAAAGGGGTAACCTTAAAGGGGTTATCCTATACTCCCCGCCTGCCATTGACTGCAACACACCCCTCCCCCCCGACACCGGATGTTTTCATCCGTGCATGGGGGGAAGCAGCTGTGGTGGTGTGGAGACCAGGAGCGGCGCAGGGAGCGAGAGCTAGGTAAGTATATTTACTGTGAGAGGCCCGGCATATGGGGGACATTTTTATAGTATAGGATAACCCCTTTAAGTGCATGTTCACATCACCATTATGGATTACATTTTTGTTTTCCGCTATAACATGGTTATAATGTAAAATAATGGAATCCATAAGACAGAAGTCAAAACCGAAGCCTTTAAGAGGCATTCCGTTTTGATCCATCATAATAGAAGTCTATGGGCAATCATAACGGATCCGTCTGGTTCCCGTTATGCAAGAGAGGACTTTTTTTCCATTCTGCATAACGGAAACCAGACAGATATGTTATGATTGCCCATAGACCTCTATTATGACGGAAAGCAAAACGGAATGTCTCTTAATGAGTCCATAACAGTGATGTGAACCCGCCCTAAGGCTTAAAAAGTTGTACGCAGTTCAGCGGGCAGCATATTTGACTTTGTTAGGCATGAAAGCTTTATTGTACATTTTTACTCCACTATTAAAGTGGAGTAGAGATGGTGCAAATTTTACACCAACTAAAAAAAAGAAATACACCACCCAAGCTGCGCCCCAAGACATTCCAATCCCTCTCAATGTCAAACAAGGAGCAAATCCTTCCCAAAAAGTGTTTGCGCCTGGTTTTAGTCTAAAAAATGCTGTTTTAGACAGTCCTACTTTTTAAGTCACCTTTACTACTAAAATTGCGCCTGTTTTAGAGGCTTTTGTGCCTCGTTCAACTATTTTGAATGTTTAGACTAATTCAGACGTTTTCTAACTTTTGCGACCTATTTATGTAACTGCTTTTTTACGCCTAAATTTGTTGCAAAAAACTGTCTAATTTCTACCCACCCCAGGATTGGTGTACTTTTCTTCGTCTGTTTTGACTGGTAAAGTGTGACCTTTTTGCATTAAAAGTTGCAGACGTGACTTTTTTCATGTGCAAGTAAATTACACCAGTCTTCTTGAGTATGAACCTGTTGAACTGAAAAACAACCACCAGAGGTAAGGCTGGGTTCACACGAGTGTGTCCAGATTAGGTCCGGATGCGTTGCGGATGCCTTCAGTAAAACTGTGCGGTTTCACAGGCAAAGCCATTCAGTTTTGTCTGTGATTGCGTTCAGTTGTTCAGTTCTTTCCCCGCGGGTGCAATGCGTTTTGATGCGTTTTTCACGCGCGTGATAAAAATCTGAAGGTTTACAAACAACATCTCCTAGCAACCATCAGTGAAAAACGCAACTCACGTGCACTTGCTTGCGGATGCAATGCGTTTTTAACGCAGCCCCATTCACTTCTATGGGGCTAGGGCTGCGTGAAAAACGCAGAATATAGAACGTGCTGCGATTTTCACGCAACGCACAAGTGATGCGTGAAAAAAAACGCTCATGTACACAGCCCCATTGAAATGAATGGGTCAGGATTCAGTGCGGGTGCAATGCGTTCACATCACGCATTGCACCCGCGCGGAAAACTCGCTCGTGTGAATGCAGCCTAAGAAAAAGAAAAACACGCCTAGTCTAATTTATCAACAACTGTGTGACTTTTAATAATTACTAGGCAAAAGAAAGGCAGTCAAATGAAATACGCCAGTCTAATTTTATGGCCAAAACAGGAGAGCGTGATGAATGCTCTCTCGAATCAGGCACATGGATCGGTTAAATGTGAATAGCCCCTGCCCTGTATTCCTTGCGGTTTTAAAACCGGATATCACACGGAAGAAATATATGGCCATGTGTGAATAGGCTCTTAGCCTAAACCCTGCCCCAAATCTGCATTGTGTGAACTAGTCAGGGTGTGGATCACAGCGCTCATCAGTGAGCTGTCCACATGACCAAGGTTATTAATTAGCAATTTGAACAAGTGAGAATAATCCCAGACAGATGGTCCCTGGTAACACTGCAGAGCTGAAGAAATGCGGTTCCTAGTGTGGAGGAGTTTGCTGAATGTCTTATTTTTTATGCGATGTGTCATCAGTCAGCCGAAGCCTTTACTTCTGGACAGTAAGGATCTCTGCTCTCTATCTAGAGGTGTCTTGTTTTATCCAAGGTCTCATGTGGCATATTATTCATCCACTATGCTATATCAAGTGCATCAATAAGGGCTTATTTAGACTGTCCGCAAAACTGCGGATCCGTTTCTTTGCAAGACAGTTCAGCTTGGCTGCAAAAAAAGGATTGCATTCCGCATTTTTGCAGACTCAGACTTCAATGGGGCCACGTCCTGATTTTCACTGACAAGTATAGGGCATCTTTATTTGTTCTGCTGCAGAGCCATAGAACGGAAGAAAAGAGCCTCAGAAGTGAATGGGTCTGCATCTAATCCGCAAAAAAAAAAAAACGGCTCCGTGTACGGCTGTCTGAATAAGCCCTAATGCTAAGAAGGAGCAGTCAACTCTGAGCACCACCCCATGGGGCAGAAATTCCACAGCTGATTCAATTTGGCAACAAAAAACTCTTAGTTGCCCATGGCAACTAGAGCTCACCTTTTATTCAGAACATATTAAGAAATAAATAGGAAGGGGGGGGGGGGCGCTCTCATTGCTTGCTTTGGGCAACTAAGATAATTTTTCTGTTCAACGGTTTAAAAAAAATGAGGCCTCTGTATTGTAAAGGGTCAATCTGCCGTATAAATTGACTTGCTGGGGATTGAAAATCCACACCACAGGTTAGTTTACGCTGCAGAATTTTAATGCAGTGTGTGGATGAGATTTGTTTAACTTTCATCTACCTTGCCAAATATTGCGATTAATCGGCAGCGTATATATCCTGTATGGGCTAAAAAAAAAACAAAAAAAAACTGCTGTTGTATTTATTTAAAAAATGCAAGTACATTAAACTTTTAGCGTGTGTCTGCGAAACCCCCTAATGACCTCCAAAGCACTGACGGGGTCGCATAGCATTATATTGTTATGATGCTATGTAACCCTTACAGTTACAGTTCTGGAATGTATTGGATAACATTGACATAATGCTGTCAGTGTTATCCAATACCTTCCAGAACTGTAAGGGTTACATAGCATCAAGCTTCCGCAGACACACGCTGTGAGTCCAATGCCTTGAGCTTGTTTGTGTGAAACCACTCTTTAGGCTGCTTTCACACACAGCATTTTAGTGGTGTTTCTCTGCACTTTTAAATTTTTTGCTGTGTTTTTTTGTATCGGTGGTTTTTGCCACATTTTTGTAGCAAAAATATCAGCTACAGGTGTTAACTAAGGGTCTGTGGGAAATATGAAGGCCAGGAGACACAAGTGCGTTATGTGGTATTTTTTGCTCTTTCTGTTTTTTTGTTTTTTTTTTAATCCAGAATGCTAGAGCTATTGGTGTTTTTCAGGTGGCTTTTCACATCTCCTTCTCCATGGGGGAAAAAATGCCATGAAAAAAAATGCCAGTGGTAAGACATACTGGGGGTCATTTGCAAAGACCAGTGTTTTTTCCCCCCTGTGCTGGCTGAGGCCTTGTCATAATTTAGGCATACTGCTGGCAGTCCATGCGGCTGGAGTACAAATTGCTCCAGCCCCTGACTTTAGTGGTTTTCACTCCACTTTTACACTTTGAAACAGATGTCCCTGACCTGGCCCCCATCACTCCCTCGACCCAAAAAATGTAACAAAATTTAAAAAAAGTCACAAAACTGGTGTAGCACCCATTATAAATGACTGACAGCAAGTGTTTTCAAGTCCTATAGAAAAGCCTATGGGAAAAACACCATGGGTTAGAGCTATCAAAACTGGTGTAAAGGAAAACTGGTTTAGTTGCCCATAGCAACCAATCAGATTTCACCTTTCATTTATCAAAGCTCCTGAATCTGATTGGGCAACAGTCAGTTTTTCTTTACACCACTTTTGATAAATCTACCCCCATATCTAGAAAAAAAGCACCACAAAAACACTCCACATTAAAAACTCCAGTGAAACTATTTCTTTAGAAAAAATCTCACTCTAGATAGACCGCAGGGGTGTGTTTCGTCCAACATGTTTCGTAGTTAGAGTCCTCCTTCATCAAGGATCCCTAAGGCCTCATGCACACGACCGCTGTTGTGGTCCGTGTACGAGCCGCATATTTTGCGGCTCGGGCGCGAACCCATTCACTTCAATGGGGCCGCAAAAGATGCGCACAGCACTGCTCTCTGCATCCGTTGCTCTGTTCCGTGCCCCCGCAAAAAAAATAGAGCATGTCCTATTCTTGTCTGTTTTGCAGACAGGAATAGGAATTTCTACAATGGGCTGCGTTCCTTTCCGCAATTTTGCAGAGCAGCTTCCGTGTTTTGCGGATCCGCGGTTTGCGGACTGCAAAACACCAACGGTCGTGTGCATGAGGCCTAAGAAGGATGGCTCCATACCTCCGAATGGGATCCCGGATGAAGGAGGACTCTATACGTCCGAAGCATGTTGGACAAAGCACACCACTGCTGTCTCTCTTGAGTGACATCCCTTCTGATGAACCTGTTTGCTCCTTGGATTCTCCTGGTGTGAGCTGAGCCACCAGCCGGGGCTCCTCCGCTTATCTCCTGACTGTTCATCTGTGGATTGGTGGTGTTTGCTACTCACTTCCTCCTTGTTGGAAGCATTCATCAGGATAAAGATTTCCCACTACCCAGGACTTGGCTCATCCCTCAATGTGAAGAGACCCCAGGTTCTGGCCTTTAATCCAAACACTCCAGTTTAGGCAGCAGATGGTTCCTGGAGTGTGGAAATATATAATAATTACTAGTTGTTTTTATAGGGGACCATAGGTGGTCTGGTTCCCTCACTCTGAAGCTTCCTTCGTCATACTAGTCTTCGCGTCAGTAACGTCTACTCTTTGATTTATCAAAGCATAAAAAATACTGATCACCGTACGATGTCGGCACAGACCGTTTTACTATTCTGGCTGCTGTTCCTCACTCCAGCCTAAAGAGGGTTCAGTCCAGTGCAAGGAATACATTGCAGCACGTTGCATCACACTCAAGGAGCTAGTCATTGTCAACATCTTTTATATCTCGTGTGTATTTTTAGGGCTGTTCTGTATGGCAAATTTACCTGTGGTATGTCCAGGAGAGCAACTTGTAGGGACTACTGTTCTGGGGAGCCACCTACAAAAACAGTTCTAGTATACTCCTGTAGCAACCATATACAGCACCATGTGAATACATCCTTTTAGGGTCCTGATTTTACCACTAAGAAACACTAGAATAAACCAAGTTTTCTTTTTTTTTTGGTACTTATGTTTTTCTTTCTTTTTTTCCACAGTGGGGGAGACATTTTACTCTTTGCTATCCTCTGCTCCGCTGGAGGATGTGCTTACTTTATGATGAGGTGCACGCTGGTAGCTGGAGCAGGTTTCAAAGGTCATTTAACTCTATAAACTTAGGTAAATGATGGTGAATGTGCTGGGACAGGTAGCCTGACCCACACCGTACCCGTGACCCCCTAACTACACCTCTTTTAGAGAAGGTGGCGAGGGTGGTATAGAAATGCCACTTTAAAAAATATCGCGTTTAAAGGAGTTTCCTCAAAAAGTTTTCAAACCAGCACCTGGATCTGAATACTTCCGTAATTGCATGTAATTTTTTTTTTTTTTACATTTTAGCATAGCCACTGGGTTAATCATTAAGATGTATTTGTATAGCGTCACCTGCAGTTCGTTCTTTCTTATTTCTTTGTCCGGCTCAATGAGATGGCCACACATGCTGTTTCATCTTTCAACTGCCTCCTAAACTGTGATAAGGAGAGAGAAGCAATGGAACAGACACACCTCCTGACCTGCAGCAGAAAGGACACTCCCCTTGAGCTGCCAGCTTGATATAAATGTAGCAGAGCAATGAATGGAGAGATCTCTGGATTCATGTGAGGTACAGGGCTGGTTCTAGCTTTGTTACAAAGAGATTGTAATGATATGATGTCAGATTTTCACGGGATGTAAAAAATCATGGCATAACCTCTTTCAAACCCATGGTTTGTGACAACTTTATGCCAGTTTCTGGTGTACAGGGGCATTGTAACTGGCCCCCAGTAGCAATTTATTCATGGCATTTTCCCCTATAGAAAAGGTGATGTGAAAATTCCTGAAAAAATTACAAGAGCTCCAACACTCGCCTAATTAAGGCTGGTTTCACACGAGCGAGTGTCACGCTCCAGACTCGCATCGTAGGAGATGGCTCCTGTCCTGAGCTCCCAGCACTGCCGGCGTCGCATAGTATTACTGTATATTGAGTTATAATGCTATGTAACCCTTTAGAGGTCTGAAATGTATCCAGGGATGGATTAAGTGCATGATAGGCCCGAGGCTGTCTACCCAACTCCCTCCATTTTAGTTAAAAAAAAATTTGGATGAAGAGGCTGCGGTGCTTCGTGAGCGCCACAGTCTCTTCCTAGGCCATATGACCTCTTCAGAATAAGAAAAAATACCCCAAACTGGGTCCTAAACTGAAAAATGTGGTCGCCAAATTTATTTAAAATGCATAGAATTATAATAAAAAAGGCATGGAGTAGAATACAACAGCACCACACACCTCTTACATTCAGTGATATCGCCTGTCATGTAGACGTTCTCTTCTCCATCTTGACCCAGACCGCCATGGAAAATTCTTTCAGCCGCATCTAGTCTCTACAGAGTTTGTAATACAGAGATGTTAGTTTTCTCAATCTAGTGTCCTGACAATGTCATCCTGCTGCTACCCCCAATACTGTGCCCGTTGTGCTCCCCAATGTCCCAGGTACTATACTGCTGAAAAAAGTGACCCCATTAAACATAATCTGGGTCATTTACCAAACTGGTGTAAAGTAGAACTGGGTTTCCAAAAGAGCTGTCAAAATAAATGGTGGAACCTGATTGGCTGCTATGGGCAACTAAGCTAGTTCTACTTCACACCAGTTTGATGAATTACCCCAAATGTCCCTATAGTGTCCACAGCAGCTATAATGTCCCCTGGAGTGGCCCCAGTAAGAACACCCTATATTGTGCTCCAGGCAATAATCCCTTTATAGTGTCCCCAAAAATAATAGAATTGCCCATACGGTGCCTCCCCAATAGCAATGCCCCATACAGTAATTCCCCCCCACCCCCCCCATAGTAATTTGCCCCTACAAAGTAATGTCCCCCACATAGTAATTTCCCCCACACTGCCCCCACATAGTAATTTCCACCACACTGCCCCCCACAATAATTTCCCCCACACTGCCCCACATAGTAGTCCCTCCCATAATAATTTGGCCCCCCACAGCCCCCACATAGAAATCCATCCATAATAATTTTTCCCACATAGTAATTTGCCCCTATACAGAAGCCCCAATATCATAATCCCCCCCCCCCCCCGATGTCGCTTCACTAATATGTCCTCCTGTGTGTCCCCACCCCACATGTCCCCCAAAGTAGGTACATGAAATAAAAATCATAAAAAATGAAAAGAGCTTAAAAGCGAAATACTCACACATGTCCAGGGCCCGGCGCTTGCTCGCAGAGGAAGGTGGGATTAGGCAGGCGCCCACACGTCATAGTGCTGCTTACTGGCACAGGTGCGCGATGACAACATCACGGCTGCCTGCGCTGGGATTTCACTACAACATGGGCCTCAGGCCTACGCCGGTGATCGGCGGCGGGGCAGGGAACTGTGGGAGTTCGGGTAAGCATTGGGCACCCAAGCGGTGCTGAGCCCGGGCCTGCCGACCCAAACGCACCTATTGTAATCCGCCACTGGATAACGCTGACATAATGCTGTCAGTGTTATTCAGTACATTCCAGAACTGAAAGGGTTACATAACATTATAAATCAATATAATGCTATGTGACCCGGTCAGCGCTGGGAGGTCAGGACGGGAGCTACTGCATACTTGGTGTGAGTCCGGAGTGTGAAACCAGCCTAAAGCCACCCTCTGGTTCAAGAAAAAGATTCACATTCACTTACATGGTGACCTCCTTTTCATATTTTAGTTGCAGATCTGCTAATACTAGGGCTCCTTTACTACCATCCAAGATGCCCCCACCACTTCAGACCAATGCATACTGGGCATTGGTAGCCAAAGATACTTCCTGCCTGTCCAGCCCTGCTCTTGGATTCGCTAGCCCGGTTCATGTTAGCAGTACTGGCCAATCAGAGTAGCAGGCAGTGTTTTGGACTACCAAATGTACAGTGTGCATCAGGCAGTCTGAGAAGCGCCACGGCCTTCTCACTGTTTACCGCCGGCCCAGTGATGTCACAACTTGTATCAACTGGCCGGGGCACGGCTAAGCTCCATTCAAGTGAACGGAGCTTAGCCGCGCCCAGGCCAGCTGATGCTAGTTGTGACGTCACTGGGCCTGCGGTAAACGGTGAGAATGCCGTGGTGCTCCTGGAGTGCCGCTGCCTTCTCAAAAAGCTGATCGGCTGGGGTCTCGGGTGTCGGACCCCTGCCGATCAGATGCCGATGATGATCTATCCAGAGGATAGATCATCAGTTTAAGGGCTCTTGCAGACGAGCGGATCTCCTGCGTGTTATCCGCAGCGAGAATGAGAGCCAAGCTGCGTGGTGGACATCAGAGGCACGAAGCCATAACATGATAGATACTGCTCTGTGCCTCCCTGTGACCTTATTACTACAAAATCACTGTGAGATGAAGTTGTCACAGTGATTTTGTAGTGAAAGGGTCACAGAGAGGCACGGAGCAGTATCTATCATGTTACTGCTTGGTGCCTCTGATGTCCAACCCGCAGCTTGGCTCTCATTCTCGCTGCGGATAACATGCAGGAGATCTGCTCGTCTGCAAGAACCCACTAACTGCAGAACCCCTTTAAGGACCAGTTCAGGTCTGAAGTCACTTTGTGGGAATTGCATAGTAGAAAACACCACATAAATGGCCCCATTTTTTAAACTACACATCTCAAGGTGTACTAACTTTAACCCTTTAGGTCCCTTGCAGACAAGCGTTAGCAGATTTGGTCTGGATGTGTTGCGGATGCGTTCAGCGAAAACTGTGCGATTTCACAAGCAAGTACATTCAGTTTTGTTTGCGATCGCGCTCAGTTTTTATCGCGTGGGTGTAGTGCGATTTATTGCATTTTGCACATGCGTGATAAAAACGGAATGTTTACAAACAACATTTCTTAGCAACCATCTGTGAAAATCGCATTGCATCCGCACTTGCTTGCTTCTATGGCGCAAGACTTGCGTGAAAATCGCAGAATATTGAACATGCTGCGATTTTCACGTAACGCACAAGTAATGTGTGAAGAACAACGCTCATTTACACAGCCCCATTGAAATGGGTCCAGATTCAGTGCAGGCACAATGCATTCACATCACGCATTGCGCCCATGCAAAATACTCACTCGTGTGAAAGGGGTCTTAGGTGATCCACAAGAATTAAAGGAAAATGTAGATGAAATTTCAGAATTTCATTTTTTGGACAGATTTTAAATTTTAATCCATTTTTTTCCATCAACAAAGCAAAGGTTAACAGCAAAACTCAATATTTATTGCCCTAATTCTGTAGTTTACAGAAACACCCCATATGTGATCATAAACTGCTGTTTATGCAGGCACACGGCAGGGCGCAGAAGGAAAGGAGCGCCATGTGGTTTTTGGAGGGCAGATTTTACTGGGATAATTTTAGGTTGCCATGTCACATTTGAACACCCCCTAGGGTAGAAACGCCAAAAAAAAACTCATTTTGGAAACTACGAGATAAGGTGGCAGTTTTGCTGGTACCATTTTAGGGTACATATGATTTTTGGTTGCTCTATATTACACTTTTTAGGAAAGATAACAAAAAATATCTGTTTTGGCACAGATAAATTTTTAGTTTTTTACAATGTGCATCTGACAGGTTAAATCATGTGCTATTTTTATAGAGCAGGTTGTTATGGACGCGCCAATACCAAATACGACTACTTTTTTTTGGTTGTTTCAGTTTTGCATAATAAAGCATTTTTGAAAAAAAATATTTTTTAGTGTGTCCATATTCTGAAAGCCATAGTTTTTTAGTTCTCATTTTTTGCGGGATGGGCTGACGGTTTAATTGGTACTGTTTTAGGGTGCATATGACTTTTTGATCACTTGGTATTACACTTTTTGTGATGCAAGGTGACAAAAAGCAAGGTCTTTCGGAAAAAGTAATTGCAACATTACAAAAGAGTTGCAAACCAGTTGCCTTAGCCATATATGACAAAATCTGGAAACAAATGTGGTTCCTGGTTGTCTTCCAAACACCCAGATAGTTCCGATCCTCACCTACCATTTCTCACATCCTAGACTTTCTGCAGAAAGGGTTTGATTTAGGTTTGAGACAGAGTGCCTTAAAAGTCCAGGTATCGGCTATTTTGGCTTTCCTATGTTTCCCATTAGCGGAACATAAATGGGTGAAGAGATTCTTCAAAGCAGTTTCCAGATTAAGACCCACAATAAGACAATGTCCTAACATGGGACTTAACATTTGTCCTAAACTCCCTTTGTGAGCCTCCGTTTGAACCATTAGATGATCACATCAAAATATTTGACCATGAAAGCTGCCTTCCTGGTAGCCATTACTTCTGACAAATGGATAAGGGAATCTAAAAATTCTTGATGATGGAATAATAAAAAAATTAGACCCAGCCTTTCTATCAAAAGTAGTCTCCTTTCCATAAAGAACAGGAAATAATTATTCCGTCATTTTGTGCTTTCCCCTAGAAATGCCAAAGAGGAGCGTTTCCGTTGCTTAGATGTACAGAGGGCGATAGTTAATTATCTCCAATCAACAGAATCGTGGAAACATGATTCAAATTTATTTATTCAGCATGGAGGAAAAAATAAAGGCCAAAAAGTCACTAAACAAACTTTACCTAGATGGATTAAAGACACAATCCGAGAGGCATATTCTTTACAAATAAAAGCTGTCCAATCTCCATTTAAGCCCATTCGACCAGGATAGATCAAATCTGTAGAGCAGCTACATAGACAAATTATATTACCTTTTGTAAACCATTATCGTTTGGTCCTCCGCACCAATCAGAACTTAGTGTTTGGACGAAAGGTCCTTCAAGCAGTGCACCCCCCCCTAAAATAAATAAATAAAGTGATTGGGTATTTCTCCCATGTGCTGTCATGGGGGACTTCCTGGAAATCGATAATTAGTCTTACCGGTAATTGTTTTTCCAGGAGTCCAACATGACAGCATCAATATAAAAAAAAATATATAATGTATATATATCGGTATTTGTGTGTAATCCTCACATACTCATATAACAACAATGTGCTGTTAACATTGTGAATCTAGAATTGCTAGTATATAACCTGGGTTTAAAAAATAATCGTTTTGGTGAAGTGATTTATAGGACACTGGATAGGGGGGTGGGGAGGGTCCTTTTAAACTCTCTTGCTTCCTGTCCCTACAGAAGCCTATAAAGGACATCCTCCCATGTGCTGTCATGGGGGACTCCTGGAAAAACAATTACCAGTAAGACTAATTGCCGATTTTTTTTTTTTTTTCTTTTTTCTTTTTTTTTTTGCGGATCCATTGTAACAATGCCTATACTTGTCCGCAAAACGTACAAGAATAGTACATGTTCTATTTTTTTTGCGGGGCTACAAGATGGACATACGGATGCGGATAGCACACAGTGTGCTGTCCTCATTTTTTGCGGACCTGTTGAAATGAATGGGTCCTCATCCAATCCGCAAAAGAAAACACAATGGACACAGAAACAAAATACGTTTGTGTGAATGTATTCATAATGAGTGTTTATAATGTCAGAGAGTAGAGATAAGGAGTTGGTCTGCTCCTGGTCTGACGGAAAAGACAGAAAATCCACAGGCTGCTGGTAGAGCATGCCACCTACGTACAGAAAAAGGATTCCATATTTTTAATAAAGACCAATTCAAAAAATGTTTAGCTCCATACAAACACAATGCAATAATAAAAAAAAAAAGTCCCCCTAAAGGTGTACATAGCTTTTAATAAACCTCCTGCCCATTTTTCTTGTATCTATTGTCTCACTGTCCTCTTGTGGTTTTCACTTCTGTCTTTTCAGACTATGATATTTCACTTATTTCTGAGGATAGAATTTTATCGTCTGTCATCTGGTTGAAGCCACCTTACTGCCTGTATGAGAACTGGATGCTCCAGGCATTAGATAAATCAGTGGCTCCAAGGAGTACTTCCAAGATAGAGTTGCAGGTGCAGATCATGGGTAAGTAGTGCATTACTTTATAGCGCCAGTACGTAGTCATTAGTTTGGGTTCTATATCATCTTAATAACTGCTATAAAAAAAATCCATCTTTAAAACATATCCATATGTATTCAAAAAAATCATTATTGACAGGACCAAATACACTTTAGCATTGACAAAGTAAGTGATTGTGATACATTCAGGCTAACGGACATAGAAGTCTGTGACATATCATGTTCTGTCGATGGCCTCCCCTAACCTGTTGTACTGCTATGGTTGTTGTGTTTTGTTTTTATTCCCTCAGTAGGATGTATCGTTTCTCTTCTTCATACATGGGACTGAAGTCTGGGAAGTGATCAGAGACTCTCTCCTGAGTATTTGAGGCACCTACAGCAGGAAGTGGGCCTTCACATCCATAACCTCCTGTTCACACTGTTGATACGCTTTGCTTTCGCTGGGCCACAAATGAGGCACACTACTAGATTATAGCTCAACTTTCAAGGTGCACAAAGCTGTAATATGAAGGTCTTTAGAAGTCTAGGGGCTTTACCTTAAAATTCCTCCAATTAGTTCAGCGTTTTGCTATTTAAATATTTTTTTGTTTAATTCAAATATGTATGAATTCAACAGTAAAAAAATTTCACCATTCACCACAAGACGGCTTATAGAGTGCCTAGAGCAGGCTCGACAAATCCCAGGTCGCCATGACAACCAGGAATTTGGTCCTGGCGCCTGGGTATTTGTCAGCCTGTTTTTAAAGGTGCCCGGGCGCAGGGCCGGCGCATCCTGTAGGCGGACTAGGAGCGCCGCCCCCCCTCATGCTGTAGCCACCCAAGCACTCTATATAGAGGCTCAGGCTGCTGCAGCACTGCCCGGGCTGGTACATCCATGAGGGCGCACTGCCCGGGCACAGCATGAAGAGAGGGACTGACGAGAGCAAAGCGCTCAGCACTCCCTCCTGTCACTCCCTCATTGTAGAGTGGCCGTGCCTTGTATGGTCCGCGGGTACAGGCAGCATCTGTCTCCTGTACCCGGCCGGACTGACAGGAAGTGTGCACACAGTGTGCACTTTCTGTCTGTCTGCCCAGGTACAGGAAACAAAAGTGCCTGTACCCGCGGACCAGACTGAGCTCGGCCATGCTACACTAGAGGTAGGAGTTCGTCATAGCCACAATAACCTCATGCGCAAATAGACCTATCCTATGTTCCCCAATTTTAACAGGGATACCGGATATATCCTTTAAAATATCCTATGTCCTTATTGCTTCCGCTAGGGGGAAAGAGGACACCCCTGTCTGGTTCCATTGGTGATGGGGAAAGGTTCTGATAAATAACCCGAGGCTAGTACTTGTGCAGAAGGGGAAGTGTACAATGCCAATATAGTTTGTTCAGCCGTTCCAACAATTCCAAATTTAGTAAGAACTGCGCCTAAAAATCCCCAATGGACCCTGTTGAACGCCTTTTCTGCATCCAGAGAAAGGAGCAGTGAAGGTGTTCCGCTAGTCTCCATCTCTTCCACCAGGTTCAGAAATCTCCTTGTGCCATCTACGGACTGCCTACCTTTTATGAATCCCACTTGGTCTTTATGAATTAACGTGGGAAGAATGTCCGTCAGTCTAGTGGCCAAAATCTTTGCGTATAATTTTTAATCCATATTTAACAGAGATATTGGGCGAAAATGTTCAGGTTTGTCAGTCGATTTTACCCGGCTTAGGTAGAGTAACTATAGTAGCTGCTAACATCTCCTTCGGGAAGTGCCCAGTGTTGTGCACAGAGTTAAACAATCTAAGGAGGAAAGGCGCTAAAAGAGGGGAGACTTGCTTGTAATGGTGATTAGTTAGACCGTCTGGGCCAGGTGTTTTATTAGGTTTCAGAGCCCTAATTGCCGCAGAGACTTCCTGAAGGGTAAACTCAGCTGAAAGGCTCTCCAATGCCGATTGGTCTACCTTTGGGAGCTGCACTAAGTCAAGAAATATATCTATAGCACATTGTGTGGGCTACAGGGCGTCTTTTAGGTTATATAGTGCAGAGTAGAATCATGCTATAGATTCTGTTATGTCTTTGGGGTTGAAAATTTTAACTCCGCCTGGACCCTGGATATACGATATTTTAGTTTTGGCTTGGAGTGTTATCAATTTAGAAGCCAATAAGGCAGACTCCTTATTATCATGCCCATAATATTTTGCCTTAAGTCTCCTTAGGGCAAGCTCATATTTGTGTAGCTGGACTAAATGTAGTTGATGGTGTAGAACTTTTAAGTTCCTGTTCTCTGCGTGAATCATAGGATTGTTTGTTCAATTGGCTAAGACAAGTAATAGAATTAGTGAGGTGTAAACATTGGGCCTCTCATTCTTTTTTTTATCTGTAGAAGCCACACTGATATAGTGGCCTCGGATAAAAGCTATATGGGCACACCAAATGGGAGCAATACTGGTTTCCCCATTTTCGTTGAGAGTTAAGAATTCCTGCGATTGTGGGAGGTACTTTGGAGAATGCAATATCCTACCATTAATTCTCCAGTTAGTTTTTGGGGGTAGGCTGAACTGTTCCGAAATCCGCACAGATACCAGGGCTTGGTTGGACCATTCTATATGGCCGATGGTGCCGGATGGAATTTTCCGAAAAGTGTTATGATCTGTTAGGAAGAGGTCAATCCTAGAATGTTTTATGTGCAGAGGAAAAGAAACTATAGTCCCTTTCCACAGAGTGTTGCAGTCGCCAGACATCTAATAAACCCCTATTCTGAGTAAGATGGTATAGCTTTGATAGGCCACTTAAGAGAATTAAAATCTCCCATATATAGGAGAGACCCATTCCCAACCGACTCCACCAAGGCAAAAAGCTTCTTACAAAACTTAAGTTGCTTCCTATTTGGGGCGTATGCCGCAACCAAAGTGAACATACATTGTACTAATTTGTGAAATGAATAATGCTATCTGCCTCCCTCGTCTACATGAGAGCTTATTAAGTTAAAAGCAATCGTATCTTTTATAGCTATGGACACCCCTCTTTTTTTCGCATCCATAGATGCTGATATAACAGTAGGAAAGCGTCTATGTTTGAGTCTGTGAAAGTTGCTCCTAAGCAGGTGAGTTTCTTGTACACATAGAATATCAGTGTGAGATTTAATAGCTTTGCGCCATAGCTGGGACCTCCTAAAGGGATTATTCAGCCCCCTGGCATTAATTGTAATAATCTTAAATACCCTTATACAGGGATAGATGGTCTGCTAGTGACCGACTTTTACATACATACACACACACACACAACCAAATATAAGCGGAGCCGCAGGTACCACACAAGATCTACATAACAGAAGACAGAAGCTTTGGCACATGAAAGGGGCAACAAATAGAGAACATCAACAGTAAAAAGAATAAACTTGAATCCCATCACATTGGGACACGTAACACCGAACCATTATCGCCCGTTGTAGTCGTAGATGGTCAGTGGCGATATTGAAGGGGGGAAAAAATACAACATGGCCCCTGTTTAGGCCGATCAGGCCTGAAACAATGAGAAGGTGATAATACAAAGAGAGCGAGGTACAGCCATTCTCAGAAAGCAGTCAGTCATCTGGAGACCTCCGCTGTGTGACTGTGGACCATTCTTCCTCTACACGAACAGTTGTGGAACGTTCCATTGGCGAGACTGAGTCAGGGGGGCCACCCAGGTTCCATTCGGCGATCAGTTCTATAGCTCCCACTGGGTTATTCGCCACTATTTCCCTTCCTTTCGAAATGAGCGATTTAGCAGGGAAACCCCACCGGTAATGGATTTTGTGATATCTCAATATCCTTGTTGCTTTCTGAAATTCTCTGCGCTTAACAAGAGTAGCAGCCGAGAGGTCCGTGTAGAGGGAAATAGACCTGAATCTCTCCGGAACATCTGGATTGAGTCTGGCAGCCGCCATCAAGTACTCTTTAATATGGAAAAAGGTGATGCGTGCCAACACATCCCTAGGTACTTCCAATGGTAGCCTATGGGCTCGATCAATAAAGAGCTCCGACGAGGGAGCATCCGGCAGCAGGACGGTGAAGAAATCAATCAGAAAGTCATGCAATTGGCCAGGTTTTACTGACTCTGGAATCCCACGGAACCTGATATTATTGCGTCGGGAACAGTCCTCCAGATCGATCACTTTTGCACGCAATTACGCCAGTTCTTCATCTCTTTCATTTGTAGTGTCCACTAACTCATTGTGTGCTTTTGCAAACTCAGACATCTTAGGTTCTAGATGAAGTGCGGTTCCCTATTTCTCTCCGTTTAGATTGCAGAGGTGCCAACATAGCAAGGAAGTCAGCTTGTATTGAGGCCCTGAGTTCCCCCATTAGCGCTTTCAAGAGGGATTCTGTAACTGGTCTAGCCAGACCCTGGGAGATATCGGCGAGAGAGCACGGTTTATGAGAAGAATTTCGGTGGTCTCCATAATACAGTACTACAGATGCAGCCTGTCCTGGATGCTCAGACCCATAAATGTGTGCCCGCTCTGTCTGAGTAGCATAGACGACCTGCGACATATTTCCTCTCCCTTACTCATTCTCAGGGGCATTATGGCTTTGTGCAGAAGGAGAAGGTGCCGGGCAAGAAGAGACAGGACCCTGCATATGGGTCAGTGATACGGGGTACCTGTATGGGAGCACACCACTCCTGCCTGTCCCTCTGTGGGCTGCTGCATGCCACCGCCATCTTGAGGCGTGCATACTGCTAGGAAGAACTCGGTCAGCTTCCCCGACGCTGCCTTCCTCCTGGTCTTCATGTCAGGACCTTTCAGGAGTGTGTGTCTCACTGGCAGGTACATGTTTTGAGGAGCAGAGTGCTGAATTCGCTGCTTAGTGCCGCTGTCTCAGGACTGAAGCGCCGGAGCCGAGGTGAGGCACGTCTCACTCCGTGAGCTGCTGGCCACGCCCCCATCTAATATCGATTTAAAAAATCTTTTTAAGTTTTTCTCAAGAACCTGTTGATTCCCCATCAAGGTCCCACCACCATATTTAAGATTCTAGAGTTTCCCAGGCTTAAAGCGGTTGTCTCATCTCAGACAATGGGGGCATATCGCTAGGACCGCATATCCCACAGCTGGGACCCGCACCTATATGGGTAACAGAGCCCCACAAAGGGGTGGCTGAAGGACTCTGATCTGGCCACCACCAAGCTCTCTCCCCATAGAAGTGAATGTGAGCACAACATGCACAACCAGCCACTGCTCCTCTTCACTTCTATGGGCCTGACGGAAATAGCTGAGCCAATGCTCTACCACTTTCGGGGCTCCATACTCGATATAGGGGTGGGACCCGCATCTATCAGAAAATGTGTGCATATCCTAGCGATATGCCTCCATTTTCTGAGATGAGACCATGGGCATAGCTAAAGGCTCATGGGCCCTGGTACAAGAGTTCAGCTTGGGCTACCCCCCACCTTACCTCAGTGTAAGCAAAAATTGAAATGTTCCCTCCCCCCAATGCCAAATTCTCAACCTACTCTATTTCCTCCAGTCCTACTGTTAAAGGGGTTGTGCTATTTTTACTACTGATGACCTATCAGGATAGGTCATCAATATCAGACTGGCGGGGTTCTCCCAGCACCCCCGCCGATGAGCTGTTTTAAGAGGGCTCATATAAGAGCTGCTTTTTCTGCTCTGTTCATGTTTACCTGCTCGCCAGTGGTGACCACCAGGTAAACAGAGCAGAGAAGGCAGTGCTCATACGAAAAAAAAAAAGCAGACAGCCCCTTTAAAGACATACTTGGAAAACATTACATACAGCCCTGCAGAACATACTGGGTTATACAGTGCCACATATGTACCTCTTGCATCCAGTGAGGTTTCCTCTGATGTAGATATTTTCTTTCCTCATCTTCTCCTTTCAGACTAGACCACCATGATGATTTTTTTTAGCCGCGTCTTGTCTCTGCTGAGTTTAACAAACAGACATCTTACTTTCCTACTTTTCCATCATGCTCACCTTCTCAACACCCCATCCGCCCTTCCCCAATACTATACTGCAGAAACAGTCCCCCTGAAAATACTGGTACCACACAGATGTGTGCCAGTACAAAAAATACCCCCTTACCTTTCAGATCAGACCCCTATATCAAACCCCAGATAAGACCCCCCCCCCCCCCCACACACACACACACATCTCAGACCAGACCCCCTTTAGACCTCTGTCAGACCCCATATTAGACCTCCATGTCAGACCCTGCCCCAATATCAGACCTCAGATAAGACCCCCATTAGACCTCCAGATCTCCATATAAGATCCCTATTAGACCTCCAGACCCCCATTAGACCTCCAACCCCCCCCATATCTGACACCCATTAGACCCCTCATCAGACTATAAAACAAATAAACAAACTTGCCTCACCTGCTCTGCCTATCCTCTCCCGGTCTGGCTGTCTTCCCGGCTCACATCTCTTCTCGGGCCCGCGCTGCTGTACGTCCTGATGCTGCAGGCAGCCAGGACACAGCAGCGCGGGCCCAGGAAAAGCGAGCAGGAGGAGGGGTAAGTGCTGTACAGCGCTTACAGCTCTCTCCCAAACCCCCCCACACCTCCTGCAAACTAGTGAGTGCTTTCATAATGCATCCATAAGCACTTACTAGTATTCCCTTTTATAAGATGTATTGCATCTTATTAAGGAAATATACAGCACCACTCGCCCTCTAGGCCCCCCTGGCTTAAGGGCCCGGTCGAAACTGCGACCCCTATGGTTACGTCAGTGTATGAGACAACAAAAATCGAGTGCCTAATTTTCAAATATAGATATCTGCATTGCCTTTTTTTAAGCGAATCATCCCTGGGTTAGACATTTTATTAGAGCAGCCAGTAGATTAAGGCCTCCAGGTAGACCCTGTTCTCCTCCTTGGGACTTAAAATCTTGTTCTCTCTATGTGAAGTATACTCTGGCAGCTGTAGTCACAGAAATGGAGGCTCTCTGAGCTTGGGCAGTAACTCTTACACACATCCATCCTGTAGCTTTCCTCAGACTAGACCAGGGGTCAGCAACCTTCTACATTCTAGCTCCTCTTATTTCTATGAGTAAAGAAAGTATGGATGCTGGGAGTTGGTTTCACAACAGCTGGCGTGCCTACCTACCCCTGGACTATACTCTCCAACTAACCAGGGGTTGGATACAGCCCATCACCCTGGTAACCTAAACAGTCTACCAATTTGTAAACTGTTTGGTTGCCTATACATTCATAATAAGTACACATAAAACACAATAAATCACAGCATTTAACTACAATTGCTTTTGGCTTTACAAAAAAATAATATATAATCAGCGGCTCACCTGACTGCTTGGCTATGGAAATGGTGCACACCCCTGGAGACACTCAGATCCAAAAATAGTAGAGAATAATAGTAGATGGGGGGGCACTCAACTATCTGAGAGTAATGGACCACCTTAGTGAACCCAATAGAAATGTATTAATCTCCAGGAGATGACAAACGTAGAATACAATAGCAAAACCATAAAACAATAAATGCACAATAAAAACAAATTAGTAACCCATAAATCAGTCTACTTAAACTTGTAGCAGCAGAACAGATCACTGGAACAATAGGAAACCTGTTATAGTTCACCAAAATACGCTGTGAGCTTTCAGGTCCAATGCAGAAAGATTTTGTTGCTATTATGTAGCCATATGCTGGTTGTTAGGCTGCAGTACTGAAACTATAATGATTTTCTTGTAGTGCATCAGCGTCTATGAATCTTTATTATCGCATCGATAACCAGTAATAATAATCTCATTCACTCTAGAGTAATATTTGTATTAGTCTCTCAGTCCAATGCTGATCAGCACGTTACCAGTCCACGTTTGGTTGTCTGCTCCAGTCCTTCTCCCCGCCGCCTGGAACTACCACGGTGTCCCGTGTAGTCTCATTGTCAAAGCATGGGTCACGTGCCTGTAGTTGCATCCACGTGACCGGCACTTCTGCGGGATGCCGATGGGAGATAGAGGGAGTCCGCTCCCTCTGTCAGCACTTTACATGCAGTGGGCGCCATTGCATGTAAAGTGTTAAAGAGCCTGGATCGGCACTCCTACTGTGTTCTGTTAATGTGTTTTATATTTCCCTTAGGCTAGTTTCACACTAGCGGCAAGTAACTCCAGTAGGATGTTCCATCGGGTGAATAGCCAGTCAGATCCGTGCTGTCGCTAGTGCACGCGTGCCCCCGGACTACCGCTCTCAACCCGTTGACTATAATGGGGGCGGGCTGGAGTTCGGACGGCAGCACGGAAAACATGCCGAGAGGTGGCCGGAATAATAGTACGACAGGAGGTGTGAAGAATCTTTAAACCCTATTCAGAAGCACTGGCTGTGATACTGTAAATCACTTTTATATGATTCTAGTAGGATAGATTTCCTCTACTGTGATGATATATTTCAAGCGGTGTGTTTATCATGTGGGATTCAGGTTGCAGGGTATGCTCCATATGCTCTAAAGAAGCACATACATGGTGATAGGTAGCTGAGCAAATGCCAATTTACTAATCTCTACACTAGTTTTCCAAGCTCTGCTCCAAACATTTGTCGTTTGAGCTGAAAGCCATACTTCCATTTACCAATGCAAATGACAAATGTTGATTGTCTTGGCAGCAGTGGTCCTAAATAAGAAGCTTGACGTGTATATTGTAAGCATGTTCTGGATGTAAAGCGTGAACTCCCTATGTTTCTACTGAACTTATTGCACCATCGTTGCCCATGGTGTCGTAAGTTCCTTGGGATTACTTGAAGTTAAATGAAGAATATGGGCTATTGAACACAAGAGAATTATTATACTCCTCTGAATAGAGCCATATATGTATAAAAATCTTCCTGAGTCCTCATTAACAAAACCGTGGCCATATTTTTAGTCACAAACCACGGATCAGCAAAATACTAACACCTTCCATGTGCATTTCTCTCACTCCCATCAACAGAAAGGGCTATCCTTTTCTGCAATATGGGCAACAATAGGACATCTGTGTGCTGTTAGTTATTTTTCGTGGGGCCATAGAAATGAATGGGCATTTGTGCTATGCAGATTGGACACAAATGCAAAATATGGTCATGTGCTGAGGCCTAAGTGTGTGGTTCAATAGCTAACCAATCGTATCTACAATCCTTTCTTTTCTAATTTTCTCTTTAACCCAGGAATGAATGACACATATGCTGTCCCGGACAGAGTTAATGTACCGCAGTGCATATCCATGTTTGGACAACCTTCACCAGATGTGCCCTATGTGTTTGAAGTGGGACCGGATATCATCAGTGTGAATGCCAACAAAGTTATTAAAATTTTGCCTGGAACTACTTATTTGTAAGTTAGAAGTAATAGTAAGCCATTAAGGGCAGTCTGACTTTCAAAGTTTTTGGGTGGTTTGTTTCTTTAAACCAACAAAAGTTATGCTCCTACTGTTGCTGAAAGGCCTGGATTGACAACCGATGTGATATACAGTACTTGACTGAAACTAAAGAAAATGTCAGAGCAGCTTACCTCACACTAACTAAAGTCCAAATGCAGTATCATAATACCTTACTTGAAAAAGGCTACTTTAAATATGTGTTTTGGTTTCAGGCTTTCAGATCCACCAGACGATCTCAAAACCTGGCCAAAACAGGTCCATTTTGATTACACATCAGGATGCATCTGTTCTGTTAGGATGCAGTTGTGTGAATTTGAAATGGAACAAACCAGATCCATCACTAAATACACTGAAAGTCAATGGGTGATGGATCAGGTTTTTTAGGATCCTAAAAAAACTGATCCGTCACCATTGACTTGCATTGTTTTTTGTGACCTGGTATGTTGCGTTTCAATAACCAGACACAAAACCGCAGTTTTCTGACAGAATGGAAGGCATCTTGATGCATCCTGAATGGATCGCTTTCTGTTTAGAATGCATGGGGACATAATGGAACTGTTTTGGCCCAGTTTTGAGACCCTCTGCTGGATCTCAAAAGTGGGATGCCAAAACGCATATGTGAAAGTAGCCTAAAACGGTTGATGAAAACAGAATGGTAGTCATAGCAGCTTGCCTGATTCTGAATCTCACTTGTGATATCACAGACCCTTAGCTGTTTGAAACCCACTAGTGATATCACAGAGCCAAGCTTTGGAAGTTCACCAGCAATTGCCATAAAAATTGGAAGTTTTTTTTGTTTTAGTTTTTTTTCATTGACTAACTCTAATTAGTCTCCTGTTCAAATATGAGAGTCAGGGGTGGATTGGCCATAGACCTTACATACAGGGAAATTTCCAGGTGGGCCGATGCACAGGGGGTCTCCTGAGCCCTCCTCACAGCCGGCCAGTGGAAGTTTTTGGGGATGTATTTTGTGCTGCTGGCAGTATTTTGTGATAGACTGTGATATTTGGCACTGTTGGGGTGGTATAATGTGCCACAATATGGTATTGCTGGCCCTGCCTTTCATCAATTTGTACCCAACTACAAAACGGGGGAAAAAAAGGGGGTCAGTCAGCACATCCCAATTTGCAGGTGCAAGCTGTCATGGCTAGAAACACAAAGAAAAAAGGGACAATGCAACAGCACTCTGCAGACACAAATAAAGTACAACAATGCTATAATTATAGAAAACATTTTGGTGCTTAGGCTACGCTTATAAATTAGGGATACTTGGCAAATACATTTTGTACAAAATTATCTGGGCCCGCCTGCCGAACGTCAAGGTGATCTCTATCAGACGGGAACATAACACTAAATACAACCTGTAATGTGCCAAAATGGCCACCATAAAATTCAGGGACAACCAACTACAAAACGGGGACACTTTTCGTATTTTTTCAGGGCCACTTTAAGTTTCCAGTCCGACCCTGATGAGAGTGGGGGATGTTGAATGGTTCCTGTCGGATCATAGCAGGTGGCTGCAGTCTGGTGCAGAAGTCTCTGCCCAGTGCTGTTTTCTGGTCAACCTAAACTTTTATTTTTAATTTTTCAAAAAAATCGGTCATCTTTTTTTATGGACAAATTGTTAAAACTATAATGAAGTATAAAGTTTATAAGTAATTTATGTCTATAAGTCAGTTACTAACAAAAGATCTGGTGGTCGGCACTTGGGCAGGGAACGTGGAAGGGATGTGTTACAAGTAGTGCTGGGCGAGCATGCTCAAGCACTTAAGCACTTTGGTGCTCGACCAACACTAGCTACAAGTCTTTTTTTGAGAGCAGATAATCCCGGCACTGGCTTTCTTCAATATGCTTATTTTTATAACCAGATCGATTGTTACACAGGATGCGTTTAGGCCCATCCAGAGCTTTTGTCAGCTGTAACACAATATGCAAAAGATACACTATATAAAGCAGGGGTGCACAACCTGCGGCCCTCAATACCATTCTGTGCGGCCCCAACCATCTGGTGAGAGACAGGTATGTCTATGTATTGTGGCTGTTCACATGTATCTTTCATGTATCCTTCCATTAGATGGGAGAGCCAGAAATGTAACCAGACATTTATAGTATATACTGTATGAGCAAAAAGGCATAAATTACAGTATTTAAGTTGTTAATACCCCTTTAAATGTTATATTCGGCCCTTGTCGTTGGTTCAGTCTGACGATGTGGCCCCCAACCAGAAAACATTGTGCACCCCTGATATAAAGGCACAGTACCTAAGTAATGTCGTCCGAAACAGTCACCTGGGCAACCAATATAAACAAAAAAACAAGAGATTGTAATATCAGGATTCTGATCAAATGGATTAATGCTTCTGTGATGTCTAAAAGGAACGAGAAATAATTATTTTCCATGTTGTTACAAATGATGACATAGACATACAAAAGATCCAAAATAAAAAATGACATGATTCTTATAGAATCTAAGCAGAGTATCAAAAGGCAAAAAAAAAAGGCGGGGGGGGGGGGGGTAATTACAATCAGTGACCTGCTCAAGTACCACCCACTTAAAAAATAAAAAAAAACAGATATGGAAAAAAGTCCCCGATTTTAAGGACTGTCCATGAATTTCTGGATGGTTGGCAAACCATTTAATACATTTGTCAGCTAAGGGCTGGCATTCCCTGTCTGTCCCTGTTTGCTGACTACTAATTGTAAGTTGTTTTGGCCTCCCTGGTCACCTATTGACATAGACAATTGGATAATGGCTCTTTTGGCCACAATACACACAGTGAACGCGGCCACATTATGGCTGTCTGATTACAGCCTAAGGCTACATGCACACGACCGTATCTGTTTTGCGGTCCGCAAAAAAAGATGACGTTCCGTATGGCATCAGTTTTTTTTTTGTTTGTTTTTTTTTTTTGTGGATCCATTGTAATAATGCCTATCCTTGTCCGCAAAGTAGAAAAAAATAGGACATGCTCTATTTTTTTGCGGAGCTACAGAACGGACATACTGATGCGGACAGCACATGGTTTGCTGTCAGCATTTTTTGCGGATCAATTGAAATGAATGGGTCTGCAACCTATCCGCAACGGACACGGAAACAAAATACGTTCGTGTGCATGAGGCCTAACTTGAATTTCCTAAATGTTAAATTGCTGACTGTAATTAGGTTTACAGGATGACTGTTGGGCCACAGTGGACATTTTAAAACCATGAAAGCTGGAAATGTATGTAAATAAAATATGCTGAACAATGAAGTTAATATTTTATCATTGTATTATAAATTGCCCAGAGTAATGATATTTTTTGATCATGCTGAAAAACACTTATCAGACATTGTAATGCTGAGAAATGTTATCTATGAATCCTTCCAGATTCTGAAAGCTGATCTGGACTGAAATGCAAATCACTTTCCCTCTCCGAACAAAAGGCTATTTCTTATGAATCCAACAAGAAAAATATAGTTTCATGTTTCAACTGTTGTTCTTTTACGGAGCTTGTCCTAGTGCGCACACATTAACCGATTTTTCTTCACAAAGCCCTTTGTACTAATTTAGTATCCTTTTCTACTGCACCTAATAAATGTCTAAACCATTTAATAGGCATAAAACTGTTCAGCTGGACAAATAGTGCAAAAGATCAGCCCCTGCTATTTGTCCAATATGACTCACTGGTAAACTCCTTTGAAGATGTTAAGTGGATACTGTACTTCCTGTGCCATCTGTAGCTTTGGATGCTCAACCATCGAACAACCTTAACACTTCACATTATGAGATCCTCCTACGTTGTCTTCATCATGCTCAGCAGGGCAATCTCTTCCTACCATCCAGACAAATATCTTGCTGTAGCATTATAATACAGTGCCATTAAAAGTTTGTGTTGGGCCAACTTATGGCATCCGTTCATTATGTTCGTCATGTGTGGTGAAGAAACTTGGTCTCCTCACCTTTTGATCAGGTTTGGAATTGATTTTTCCACTTCTAATTTGGAGTTTGATGATTATCCAGCATGCACATTGATTTTATCATCCCCCGCTTGTTATAGAACACGCTTCCAATTAGCGTGCGGGATGCATTGTGTGTATGTACGGAGATTAATCTTTCCCTCTGAAGCCATTTTCTGTTTGCTTTCTCTGGACTTGAAGATATTGACTTTCTTGTTGTTTGCCCATTGTAGGTTACGTTTTGTTCTGCTTAATGCTAATCAACAGATTGCTTTGACAAACTGGTCCCAGCCCTTCAAGACGCGAGGTGAGTGTTTAATTACTGCTTTGTGTTCAAACTAAAATGAAGAAATGGATCTAAAGTTAGTGTAAATATTAGGCCTGTCAAACGTACTGAATTTTGGTGGGACTGGTCAAGCATCTATTGTGCATGAACTACCCATCCAACGTGTGTTCGGTGTACATATTTTGGGGGAAGAAGGCATCAGTGATATATATATATATAATATATATATATATATATATATATATATATATATATATATATATATATATTATTTTTTACTTTGAAGGGAAATAAGCCACCACCAAAAGTGTCTAGCTAAACCAAGAGAGGAGGAGTTAATTAGGAATAGCTGTTGAAAGTGTATGACCAACTTAAGGATACAGTCACATCTCCAGCAGGTAAATCCAGTAGTCTGTTCTGGCAAAGGAACAAACTACCAGAGTTACCATATCTGGCATCGCCAGACACCACTGGGCACAGCTGGATCTCCATTGACTCTAATGGGATCTGGTGGGTTTCCAGCATAAAAGCTGGCATTTATGCCCCAAAAAAGGGTACAAAAAGTTGTGGTCCTCTGCTTTTAGAGGCATGGCATTATGTCAGTACAATTCATAACGGCCAATTTCAGTCAATGATTATAAATCATTATAATGCCATGAGAGTCCAGGAGGGGAAATCATGCTCCCACATAGGGCATATTTGCCACAGACAACTCGCTTATATGAAACTGATCTTAGGCTGGGATTCCACTTGCAACCATACCAACCCACAGCAGCTAATGGCCATGCAAATGTGTGAGTTAAAAATGATATTTCCCTTACGCCCATGACAGCACCCTTGTGAGAGCCCGCCTCTATCCTGGACAGGAAACAGGAAATTCCATGGAAAACTTCTTAAGGAGGGACCCGGCATCTATCCACCAGTTCCTGTTTCGTGTCCTAGGCATAGGACTGTTTTTGCATGGAAAGCTACACTGGCTGCTGGGCCCCGCCGGGTTACCTGGTATGGCATAAGTCTCCTCTAGGAGCCGCCTGTAGTCTGGATCACCAGCCTTCCGGTCCTGGCTGAGACCACTCTGTAAGTCCTGTTGCAGTACCGGCGATACCAGGAGGTAACGACTTCACTCCGGATGCTCCTCGCGGTGTTCGGGCGGTCCGGGGCCTGTTTCTGCCTTCCGGCCAGCCTGAGCAGCGTTAGAGGCTTGGGGCGGTGCTAAGCACTTGGCCTGTCGCTTGGCGTGCACCAGAAGTGACGTGCAAGGTCACTTCCGGTATTTGGAACGCAGGGCGTTCCGTAAGTAAGATTTACAGGCCACACACAGCGCTACAGAAAGGACCTTACCTGGGGTTATTTAACCCCATAAGTACGCCGGTGGAGGGGTGCCAGCCAGCCCGGTATATGGAAGACCCTTCATCCCTGGAACTAACCGTGGAGGATGAGGGTGCTCAGCGGACTGGTGACCAGGACAGCCATGACGCACATTCGGTATTCCTGGAGGGGTAAGGGGGTTAATCCCTGACTTTTTTCTGGCTTTAGGTTTTTCTAAGGAGGGCCTTGTGTTTTTATTTTTTATTGTATTCCCAGAATGTGTCAAAAAGAGCCCCAGAAAAGCGATCGCCATAACACGCAGAAAAGAATGCGCAACCTGTAGAAAAAAGTTAACCCCTTCCTGGCCCAAGTTGTTATGCCAGCATTGTATTGATAAGATTAGGAATCATCTACATTTATGCAAAGTATCAAAAGTATGGTGAGATCCGAAATTGTGGATTCTATGAAAGAATTCAGAAAATTTCTTCCATCGTCTACCCCGAAAACAGGGGCATTCTAGTCACTTCTCGGATTCGGACTCTTCTGAGGATGAAGCAGAATTGGGAGAAATCCGAGATGTTTCGGATTCTTCATCTGAAACTGAGTCAGCGGGTAAACCATTTTTCTTACATGAGTACACGGACTCCTTACTTAAGGCCATTAGAGCAACAATGAAAGTCGATGAGGCTAAGAAGCAAAGAACTGTTCAGCAGATAATGTTTGGGGATCTAGCTCATAAGAAATCTAGAGTCTTTCCGATAAATGAAAACATAAAGTTTTTGATACAGAAAGAGTGGAAAAAACCCGATAAGAAGTTCTTTGTCCCCAAGAAAGTATCCATTTGAGGGAGAATGCTCTAGTTGGGATAGACCCCCCTAAAATAGATGCACCAGTCGCAAAAATGTCTAAACAATCAGCCTTACACTTTAAAAGGTCCCTAGGTCCTCAAAGACCCAATGGACAGGAGAGCTGATCTGTAAAGGTGCATGGGAAGCCTCTACTCAGGCTTTCAAACCTAACATCGCTGCTACCTCTACTGCCAGGTCTCTTAAAATGCGGCTACGGGACCTGGAATCCCACATAGAAAATAAAACAGAACAACTCCTGGAAGTTTTTCCTATGATTTTAAAGGCGGTCGACTTTATCTCGGATGCCTCAGCAGACGCCCTAAAACTTAGTGCAAGGTTGTCAGCGTTTGCTAACTCTGCGAGGCGAGCGGTTTGGTTAAAGGCTGGTCAGGAGACAAGGGTTCGAAAAATAAATTATGCGC
Organism: Bufotes viridis; assembly: GCA_033119425.1. Classification (NCBI taxonomy): domain Eukaryota; kingdom Metazoa; phylum Chordata; class Amphibia; order Anura; family Bufonidae; genus Bufotes; species Bufotes viridis. Next base: position 478,196,819 of record CM065590.1, on the reverse strand, counting down.
TATACCCTGTCAGGGTGATTTCCTTTTTGGATTAGTCCTTGACGATGTTTTAGAAAAAGCTGCAGATGATAAGAAAGGGATTTCCGAGATAAAAGAAAGTTTTGGGGAGAGAACAAAACTAGAAAAGAGAAAGGGTTCATGTTTAATTCCCAGACCAGTAACCTGTCCAAAAATGCTCAGCAATGACAGTTCCATTCCAGTGGGAGGAAGGTTATCTCTCTTCCTTAGGGCTTGGGCAGGGCCGGTGCAAGGATTTTTGCCGCCCTAGGCAAAAGAAAAGTTTGCCGCCCCCCCCCCCATGTGACATCACAATGCCCCACCCATATGATCTGCCATATTAAAGGGGTTCTGCAGTTTATTTAAACTGATCGGCAGGGGTCCGACACTCAGGACCCCCACCAATCAGCTGTTTGAGAAGGCAGCGGCGCTGGCAGTAGCGCCTCAGCCTTCGCGCAGTGACGTCACGACTAGTATCATTGGCCTGGGTGGGGCTAAGCTTCATTCAAGTGAACAGAGCTTAACCCCGCCAAGGCCAGTGATACTAGTTGTGACGTCGCTGCCCCTGCGGTAAACGGCAAGAAGGCCGAGGTGCTGCTGCCAGCACAGCTGCCTTCTCAAACAGCTGATCGGCGGGGGTCCCGGGTGTCGGACCCCTGCCGATCAGATGCTGATGATCTATCCAGAGGATAGATCATCAGTTTAAATAAACTGCAGAACCCCTTAACTAATGCCAGTTCTCTCTCTCCCCCCCCTTGTCATTCTCTCCCCCCTTTTGTCATTCTTCACATTCTCTCCCCCCCTTGTCATTCTCTTTCTACCCCCTACCTCTAGTGTAGCGCGGCCGAGCTCTTTATGGTCTGCGGGTACAGGAGCTTTTGTTTCCTGTACCCGGGCGGACTGACAGGAAGTGCACACTGTGCGCACTTCATGTCAGTCTGGCCGGGTACAGGAGACAGATGCTCCTGTACCCGCGGACCATAAAGAGCTCGGCCACGGTACAATGGACTGACAGGAGGGAGCACTAAGTGCTTCCCCCCTGTCAGCTCCTCTCCTCTTGGTGCGCCCGGGCGGTGTGCCCTCATGGATGCGCCAGCCCGGGCAGTGCTGCAGCCGCCAGAGACTCAATTCAGAGCGCTCGGGCGGCTGCAGCATGAGGCAGGGCCGGCGCTCCTAGCAGCGCCCCATCCCAAGGGGCACTCTACGCGGCGGCCTATTCCGCGTATAGGACGCGCCGGCCATGGGCTTGGGAGTCCATCTCCGCAAGTCCCTGGATTTGCGGCATCATAAGAGACGGTTTCCATCTAGAGTTTGCCTCTCCCCCACCGAAAAGGATGAAAATTGCCTATCTCGATCAAGACTCCTTAAAAAATCGAGCCTTAAAGGAGGTTTTTTCACTCATAGAAAAGAAAGTCCTAGTAGAGGTTCCGGAATCGGAGAAAGGGAAGGGTTTTTATTCCTCCCTCTTTCTGGTCCCCCAAACCAGACTGATCCTTCCGTATGATTATAAACCTGAAATATCTGAATTAATTTCTGAGATACAAAAAATTCAAGATGGAGTCAGTCCAGTCCACATTAAAACATCTGTTCCCGGGGTGTGTAATGTCTACCCTGGATATAAAGGATGCATATCACATCTCGATACATGCAGATGCCCAAAAATTCCTGAGGGTAGCTTTGTCAGTAGAGGGAAGGATTTTCCATTTTCAGTACAGGGTGCTTCCCTTCGGAGTAGCTCAGGCTCCCAGACTATTTACCAAACTCATGGCAGAGGTGATGGCGCACGTGAGAGAAAACGATATTCTAACAGTACCGTATCTAGACAACATTCTGGTCATAGCAGAGTCAGAACCTATTATGGCCTCTCACCTTTCAGTGATGATCAAAATTTTGGAGAAATTAGGGTGGTGCATAAACTGGAAGAAATCAAACCTAATTCTGTCACAGATCTGCATGTTTTTGGGCCTAATACTAGACTCAATAAACCAGCGCTGCTTACTTCCCCAATCAAAGATCTCCAGGATTCAAGATGGAATACAATCTTTGATTTCATCAGAAAACAGAACCATCAGGCAGGGGATGGCAGTATTAGGCAGGATGACGGACATAATTCCAGCAGTGAAGTGGGCAATGTTGCAATCTTGAAAACTGCAGTGGCAGCTTCTAAACGAATGGCAGGGGTCCCTATCTCCCTTAGAGACCTATCTTCATCTCCCAGTAAAGGTCATCCAGTCCTTGCAATTGTGGCTGGATCCAGCAAACCTATCTCAAGGACTCCTCTGGGATATGCAGAAACAGATTTCCATTACAACGGACGCAAGTCCAAGAGGTTGGGGGGCTTACTGCCAGGAAGAGGTTGTGCAGGGTGAATGGACTTCTCGGGAGAAAAGCGAGTCACAAAATGTGAGAGAATTAAGAGGAGTACTCCCAGGCCATAAGTGTTTCTGCCAAAGATAAAAGGAAAGATAGTCAGTCTTTTCAGACAACACTACAGTAGTTTCGTATCTGAACAGACAAGGCGGAACAAAGTCCGAAGACCTTATGTCGCTGGCAGAGGCCTTTTTCTCTTTAGTGTTTCCGTCAGTTGCTTACATAAAAGCAGTCCACCTAAAAGGGACAGAAAATATAAAAGCATATTTTTTTAGCAGAAATCATCTAGATCAGTGGGAGTGGTGTCTGAACCACACGGTCTTCTGTCAAATAGTACGTCTCTGGGGCAACCCAGTGATGGACTTATTTGCAAACAGACAAAATCGGAAGTGTCATCTGTTCTGTTCTTTTTCTTGAATCCAGAGAATTTCCCTACAGGGATAGACTCGTTTTCTCATCCGTGACCAGATGACCTTCTATACGCCTTTCAGAAACTAAGACTGCACCAGACAAGTTTGATCCTGGTCGCCCCTTTCTGACCCAGGAGGTCGTGGTTCACCTGGCTACGCAAACTTTCAATAACGAAACCATGGATCCTGCCAGACATACAAGACCTGCTGTATCAGGGACCAGTTCACCATCCAGAGATAACCAGTCTACACATTGCTGCCTGGTTTCTGAGAGGTCCATACTAGAAAAGAAGGGTCTGTCCAGAGAAGTCATCAATACCCTTGTAGGAAAGACATCACATCTTCTATATACCTAAGAGTTTGGTAGAACTATTTAAAATGTTCTGGAAATCCCATAGACCCTTTGGGCTCTCATCCTATGCCTGTAATCCTCGACTTTTTGCAGATTTTTTTAAAGCAGTCAGCCGTTCCAGTCAACTACCCAGAATTTCACCTCATGCATCTATAATCATAAAAAATCTGTGTAGATTATTTAACAAACTAACCATTTTATTGTCACATGGGCTGTTTGAGATGCTGTACACACGGTATCTGTGTGTAGTAGAGATGGGAAGTTTGAATCTTTTAAATGAATCGGGTCATTTGAATCAGTTCATTCAAAAGAACAGATTCATGAATCGAATCTTTGATTCACTTGCTGAGACAAGCAAGTGAACCGAAGGTCAGGAGCATCTGATCCTCACCGCAGTAACTCAAAATTGACACCGTTGACCGCGTGAATTCATGCGTCACCCGAAGTTCAAGTGATAACATACATTGGCTGATCTGATAGATCAGATTTGGCTCAATCAGCTGATCTGACAAAAAATCTGCTACACAACAGTGATAACACAGGTAGTTGAACATAATACTGTGGATGATTTTCTAATAAACTTGAATGTCTCTATAAAAAGAGCCTGGCTTCAAGAAAGAGAAGCAATATATAGATGTATTTTGAGGAAGTTGGTCCACAGAAGGCAAAAAGCAAGATGTGCAAGAGTACTTTTTCAGGGCAAGCAGGATCAACTTCAAATTTCAGACATTAAGAACAAACATCCAACGTTATCGCTTATGCAAGTGAGACGAGGGTCCAGCAATATTCACATCAGTCTCAGGTGTCTGTAGTCATCAGTCAGAAGGGATGTCTGTTCCCAACTTTTAACATGCATGTCTCCTTGAGAAGCCAATTTGATCCTAAAGGGTTAATTCAATCTGAATGAGGATCTCCTCTAATCTAAACGCTGTAATTTCTCTTATCTCATTCTCTCTGCTGACTGTCCAGCTGTCTGTCCCTTATCACTGCTAAAACCTAGTCAGTAGACTGTATTGTGTGTGTGGAGGTGACACACAATTCTTCTAACTCAAAGAATCGAATGAGTCTACTAACGAAGCAGTGGCGCACCCAGGGGGTGGTCCAACGGGTCTGGACCCCCCCTAGAACCATTCATTTTTTTTATAATTTTTTTTTTAATCCTCCAGGGCCGCACCACCGACCGCACAGGTGGCACGGCCCTGGTTCTAAGTGCACTGCGGCGGGGCACGGGAGCGTATAGTTCCCTGCCCCGCCACCTATCACCACTATGGGCTTCGGGCCGAGTAGGCCTGAGGCCTAAGTGGTGGTAGAAGCCTGGTGCTGCACAATGACTTCATCGTGCGACGTGCGCGATGACGTCATCACGCATCTGAGTCGTGCGCCTGCCTCACCATCCAGCACACAGGTGAGTGTTGGCCTGTTTTTTTGTTTGTTTATCTTGGGGAGGGGGAAGATGGCAATTTGGGGACAAATGGGGGTAAATTAATTACTATGGGGCAGTTTGGGGGGAAATAAATGGATGGCCGTAAGGTGGGTAAATTAATTAATATCGGGCGGGGGGGGCAAATAAATGGATGGCAGTGTGGGGCCAAATTAATATGGGGCATCTAGTGGCACTGGCACCATAGGAGCATTATTTGGGGGCTCTAAAGGGGATTTTTTTAATGGCATATTATGGGGGGCACTAGAGGGGAGAGTGGCACTATAGGAGCATTATTTGGGGGCACTATGGGGCAGTGGAGCACTATGGGGGCATCTGGTGGCTCTAAAGGGGACTTTTTAAATGCATATTATGGGGGCACTATTTTTTTACTGCCACATTATTAGAGGCACTATATGGGAGAGTAACTATAGGAGCATTATTTAGGGGCACTATGGGAGAGTGGAGCACTATGGGGGCATTTTGGGGCTCTATTTTTTTTACTTGCACATTGAAGGGGGCACTAAGGAAGCATTTTTTATTTAACTGGCACATGGGAGACACTATAGGGGAGAGCAGCACTATGGGGCATCTGGTGGCATTAAGAAGAGGCATTTTTAACTGGCACATTATCGGGGCACTATAGGGGAGAGAGAACTATAGGGGCATCTTGTGGCATTAAGAAGGGGAATTTTTAGTGGCATATTTTGGGGGCATCTGGTAGCACTAAGCAAGGGGAGTTTTTACTGGTACATTTTGGCAGGCACTAAGGCCCCTTTCATACGAGTGTGATTTCCGTGCGGATGCAATGCGTGATGTGAACGCATTGCACCCGCACTGAATCCTGACCTATTAATTTCTATGAGGCTGTGTACATGAGCGGTGATTTTTACGCATCACTTCTGCGTTGTGTGAAAATCGCAGCATGCTCTATATTGTGCGTTTTTCACACAACGCAGGCCCCATAGAAGTGAATGGGGCTGCGGAAAATCGCAAGCAACCACAATCAAGTGCGGATGCAGTGCGATTTTCCCGCAAGATTGCTAAGTGACGGGACCTGATCTTTATTATTTTCCCTTATCACATGGTTATAAGGGAAAATAATAGCATGATGGACCAAGTGATTGGACCATGTGATGAGCTCAGTGATGTCATCACAAATCCTTTATCCTAAGTTCACACCTGAGCGTTTTACAGCGCGTTCAAACGCGCTGTAAAACGCTCAACACATGAAAACTAATGCTTTCCTATGGCCCTGGTTCTCACTTGAGCGTTTTACAGCGTGTTTGAACGCGCTGTAAAATGCCCGACGCATAAACAAGTACTTGAGCTTTTTTTGGGGCGTTTGTCGCGCGTTTTGTGATTGACACCACAGTAGTCAATCACAAGAATGCGCGTTTCCTATTTGCAAAAACGCGCTGAAATACGCACGACAAAAACGCGCAGGTCTGAACCCAGGGTTAGCCAGCAGCTAAGGATTGAGAAATCGCAACTATGCGATCAAGTGGATAAGGGGAGTTAATTTTTTTATTTTTAACCCCTCCATCCACATTTTACTAAGCATTCTGTATTGAGAATGCTATTATTTTCCCTTATAACCATGTTATAAGGTAAAATAATAAAATCTAAAGAATACTTGGTCTAGGTACCAAACATGCCGATTTTTTTTTTCTCCACGCGCGCGCAAAAAGCTTTAAAACGCTTTGCACTCGCGCTAAAAATTAATGCATTTTCCCGCAACACACCCGCCTCTTATCCAGGCATCAAACACAGCCCGTGTGAAAGAGGCCTAAGAAGGGTCATTTTTTTTACTGGCACATTATGGGGAAGAGGAGTACTATAGGGGCATCTTCTGGGGGCACTAGAAAGGGGAATTTTGTTACTGGCAAATAATGGGTGGCACTTTGGGAAATGGGGAGAGGAGCACAATGGAGGCATGTGCTGGGGCGCTAAGATGGGGTATTTTATACTGGCACATCATGGGGGCAATATGGGGAACGGGGAAAGGACATGGGCGTAGCTATAGGGGGTGCAGAGGTAGCAGTCGCTACTGGGCCCAGGAGCCTGAGGGGGCCCAAAGACCCTTGTGACGCATAAGAAGACACACAAGGCACTGAGGGAAGGGGGGCCCAAGCTGAACTCTTGCACCAGAGCCCATGAGCCATTAGCTACGCCCCTGGGAAAGTAGCAATATGGGAGCCAACAATTTTTTTTCTTTTCGGACCCCGCCTAGACTAAATTCCTGGGTGCTCCCCTGTAACGAAGTACAATTATTCGATTATTTTAACTAGTAGACTTATTAGATTCTGAGACTCGTGCTGTTGGCTTCAGATCTGATTGGTTGCAGCAGGCCAGGGTGGGCGGGGAGGGGCTGGCAAGCCTGGCTTCTACTCTAGGATCATTTTGCACAAGACCTGTGCCGCTAGTCTCTCTGCTAGCGGTAGGCGGAGCTAGTGCTACGTCACAGACTGAGCGGTTTCAAACAGATCAGCTCAGACAGATGAATCAACTCCTCCAGTTAAGTGAAAAGAATTGATTCAAAAGAACGATTCGTACATGAACCAGGCATCACTAGTGTGTAGTGCTGTCAGTGAACTGCTCCATGTACCATTTGTGCAAAGGGTGGGGGGGGGGGGATTAGGGGCCCACCTATCTCAGGGGCCATCGGGGATTCACCTGCTCCCCTGTGAGCCTGTCTGGGCCTGACTTCAATGGAATCCACAATCAAATCTGCTTCAAAGAAGAAACACCTCACTTCTGAAGAACAGGTGCACATGGTTGAGGATTTTTTATTTATTTCTTTATTTTTAACATTGAAGTCAATGGGAAACTGTTGGCGTTTTGAAACAACCATTTCCACTACTAAATCAGTGGCAGATTTTAGCTGTCTGAATTTACCCCGTATCAATGTTGCTCATTGTTTTTAAGGCAAGCATCGATAACTCAAATTACTCCTAAGTACCACCATAGCTTAAATATTGTGCTGTACCTACAAAAAGCACAGTACAAGAACCATTCCAGCATGTCTTTCCTGTGATGCACATACCATTAGTTCAGAATTGGATAAGTGGTCCCCAACCTATGGCTTTCAAGCTGTTACAAAACTCCAACTCCCCCAGCTTCTCCTGACAACCACATACTATCTGGTTATGTATAGAATTGTAGTTTTGCAACAACTTCAAAAGCTCCATGTCCAGGACCAATTACTTTGTGCATACGCTCTTCCAGTACTAGTTCAATGTTTTTGGACTTGTTTGTATTGAAAATGCACTGCTGTGTTCAGGGTCATGTAATAAATGTGTTTCTGTTTTGGACTACAGATCTTCCTCCAAACCCTAGAGACATGCGTGTTTACTTGGAAGGACGTTCTGGAGGAATGGTGGTCATCACTGTGCTGCTCAGTATCTCTATGTTCCTGCTCCTCATTGGCATTGCTGTTGCTTTTGGAACACCTAAGTAGTCCTTCCCTTGGTATCTTGGTCACAGAAGTAAACTAGTCTGCACTGAAGATGTGGAAAACCTGTTGATATGCTTTTTCTTTATTGTACAGATTATTGAAAATAAAGTTTTCAGAAGTTGTCTTTAAAGAGAACTTTATTTTTCTGCCAAAGGGAATGAAGAGGAATTGTCCACTAACTAATTGTTTTACATGGGTTCTCCAATATTTCTTAAAATAATGCAAGGAGCAAGGAAGCTTTGTAAAAATAGGAAAAAGAAAGATATATATAAAAATATATATTTTTTTAATTTAAATACCCCATCACTCAGTAAGCGTTACTTTCAGATGAAAAAGAAAGTCCTGCATGATTTTTTTTATTTTTTCCCGTCTTAAATAACTCATATCTGACAGAAATGGCTCAAATGGATGCCAAATGTGCATAACTGATGTAGAGGATCCATTTTATTTATTTTTCTGCTCTTCTGACAGAACGGTAAAAATAACGGTGATGTGAACTCCCCCTAACATTGCAGCCAATTAATGGCCACATGCTGTTCATGCACACAAGACTACTTAGACTGGTAATTAAATGTAGGGGTTATTTGAACTGAACTATGAATGCAATGTCATCACTACTAGAGGCACAATGTGGATCGGAGCAGTGGGTACCAGTGTGAGGTGAGGGGTGCTGCGGTATTTGTCCGGCTGCTTCTCGGCATGTTTGCTGTGCTGAGGCTGCATCTCCCGCCCGTCCCCATTATAGTGAATGGGGCTGGGCCGGACTTCCGGCAGCACACGTGTGCAAGCATTAGTAGGCATCAGTCGGGCTGTTTCCCTGCCGGACAAGCCTAACACTAGTGTGAAAGAAGCCTTACAATGTACCCATTTCCTAAAAAACTGGAGAACCATTGTAAGGCCTCATGCACACGTCCGTGGAACACGGCCGTGCGTGGACCGTGGTATCCCGGCCTGGAATACAGCTGACAGCAGGAGCAAACGGTGTCATTGGTTGCTATGACGCGGCGGCTTGAAGCGTAACGCGTCATAGCAACCAATGACACCGTGCGCTCCTGCTGTCAGCTGGATTTCAGGCCGGGATACCATGGTCCGCGCACGGCCGTCTGCATGAGGCCTAAGTGCTACTTGTTTTATTTAAAGTGGCCTAGTCAACAGCATCCTAATGTGATCTATTCCATTAACCTATTGTTACTTGGGGTCCTGTTTGTGGAGACCCCATGAAGCATTAGAAATAGTCCAGTTTGTTCCACCCCTTAAACATGTCTGGTCTGCCTGGGGAGGACAATGAAGCCACGACTTTCTTGTTCTGCATACAAAGCAGGTAGACTAGGGACATGATGTTGTAGTGAAGGAAACGGTTCATATCACCTGGCAGTTCTTTATTGTTCACATACGAGCTTGTGCCAGGAATCCAACCTCCTAGAACTCAAGGTCCGATAACAAATGGTAAATTCTAAAATTACTTTTCAACAAGAATCTAAGCTTTAAAAGGTTTATATGGGATTAGAAAAGCATGGCCACTTCTTCTAAAAACAGCTGTCATTGTGTTTAGAGATGAGCCATTTCATATTTAGAAATTTTGTTCACGCATCATTTACTGGTAAAAGGTGAATTGTGTTATGGATTCCGTTACCACGGACCATATTGCAATTCTATGACGGAATGTATAATTGAATGCCTTTAGAGGCATTCCGTTATTCATTCCGTCATAATAGAAGTCTATGGGCTGCATCATGGATCCGTCCCGTTTCCGTTATGCAGGGGAGTCCTCTCTCATCTCTAGTTGGGTTGTATATGGTATTGCCATACTACTTATCTTTTTGACAAGTCCCAGGAGGACAATATCGACGAAGTAGCACTCTGCAGCAAATGTTTTACACTAATCCACTTTTTGGACTCCGCCTAATGCCCCTTAGTACCTCCACACAGTAGTTGTTCTCCCTCACAGTAGGTATGCACTGTAAGTGCTTTCATAGTTATGCTCCCTTAGTGCTCTCACACAGTAGAATGTCCTGTTAGTGCGTCCACATAGTAGATATGACACCCTTACTAGTTATGCCCCCTCAAAATAAGAATGACTTGTTAGTGCCTCTTGCAAATGTTGTTGCCCCTTACAATATTGTTACTCCCTTAGTGTGTCCCTTACAATAGTGATGCCCCTGTAGTTTAAAATAAAAAAATAATGCTCACCTAGCCCCATTCCCCAGCTTGTGCTCTGTCCTAGTGAGCTCACCTGGCACAATGATGTCACTATATTGCACCTGCTAATGGGAAGCACAGAGATGCAGGGATTGGTGGTGCAGGAAGCCGACTGCTCCCTGCTTCATCATTGTATTCAAATGTATCTGTGCCTTCAGGATGCAGATACTGATTAAACTGTGACATGCCACAGCCCTCCTGGGACTGCAGGACAGCCACCGAAATCCGGGACTGTGTTGCTAGATCTGGGACTGTTGGGAGGCATGTAATATTTCAGCTTGGCCTCATTAATTTAAATGGATCCCAACTGCAATACCAAATAAAACCCGTGGGCAGGAGATTCTGGAAGATAACTGCCATGTTTTTCTAATTTTGGAGGACCTCTTTAAACAATAGTGACATTTATTCAGCTTTTAGCTAAACACAGGGAGTGCATACTGTGTATATATAGCATGGAGATATGCAGCTGGGCGGCATAGTTGCCCAGACATCCATATGATGCCCGGTGTGTACTGTGCTCCATTCTCAGCAACTGTATCCCCAAACGTGCAGTTAAGGGCTCTTTCACACTTGCGTTTTGGTTTTCCAGCATAAAGATCCGTCGTCGGGTCTCTATGCCGGAAAAATCCTGATCAGGATTATTCCAATGCATTCTGAATGGAGAGAAATCCGTTCAGGATGCATCAGGATGTCTTCAGTTCAGGACCGGAACGTTGTTTGGCCGGAGAAAATACCGCAGCATGCTGCACTTTTTGCACACTTGCCGCAAGGCCGGATCCGGAATTAATGCCCATTGAAAGGCATTAATCCGGATCCGGCCTTAAGCTAAACGTCGTTTCAGAGCATCGCCAGACCTGACGTTTAGCTTTTTCTCAATGGTTACCATGGCAGCCAGGACGCTAAAGTCCCGGCTGCCATGGTAAAGGGTAGTGGGGAGCAGTATACTTACAGTCCGTGCGGCTCCCGGGGCGCTCCAGAGTGACGTCAGGGCGCCCTACACGCATGGATCACGTGATCGCATGGGTCACGTGATCCATGCGCATGGGGCGCTCTGACATCATTCTGGAGCGCCCCGGGAGCCGCACGGACTGTAAGTATACTGGTCCCCCGCTCCCCACTACTACTATGGCAACCAGGACTTTAATAGCGTCCTGGCTGCCATAGTAACGCTGAAAGCATACTGAAGACTGATCCGTCTTCAAATGCTTTCAGGTCACTTGCGTTGTTACGGATCCGGCGGGCGCTTCTGGCAAATGGAGTACACGACGGATCCGGACAACGCAAGTGTGAAAGAGGCCTAAAGTCTGTCCACCCTGTCAAATCAGATGGGAGAGTAACATTGGACTGACACTTTGTTTAGAACTTGTTTGATCCTTAAAGTGTATAATTTAATGGGATGCCTGGTGAACAAGAGATAAGGAAACAGCATGGCACCCGCAAAACCACGTGGCCATTAACAATAAAGACCAAAGAAACTATGCTTATTATTTAATTGGAGCATGCTGAGACTCCTACGTCCATGTGGTACTTGGCCGCAAAGCCATATCTGGCCACCGTGTTTAAAGGCTGTGCCTAATATGAGAGGCAAGTTAATAATGTCAGCAATTATTTATCAATGCACCTTTCAACACTACTGATAAATGTCCCTCATCTACGTATACTCAAGTATTCTTGTGTGTCATTGCTATAAAACTGTTCCTATTGGTATTTATTGAAAAGGTACCTAAAAAAGGTAAATGATTATAATTATGTAACTACTGGGCCTTAGTTATTGATATTACACATAAGACACCTTGAGGTACTGGCTAAAATGATGCAGTATGCCGAGCTCCTATTATATGCACAGCAGGTGTTGTCTGCCCGGGTGCTCTGTGCTTCTGGGACCATGAATCCAGGATGTTCGTATCCATAACAGGTTCATGCAGGTTGGGAGTGTCTTATTCACATGCTTCTCTGCAGAAGAGAAGGAGCCTGGGAGGGTTAAGAGGTGAATAACATCTTCAGATCAGCTCGGCTCTAGTTAAGAACAGTAAGACGTACCAACCTGCGGTGTAGACTGGGTAAGTTTTGAAGGTTTCCTAAATTAGCTTTCATCTATCGTTGTACCAGTTAGCAAGGATGAACCTATCACAATCCATAACAGAACCTTGACTTACCATGTGCCATTACTAGTACTGGTGTCCTCTTACGTGTGACCCCATCAGGACTTGGATGCGATTGCAACCTCAATGGGGTCTATCGGTATTGGTCGTATGAGTGTTGTGGCTTCTGATAGGACCACATTGTGTGTGTACGTAGCCTTAAATATGTTGCTCTCGGGCCAAGATTCCAATCGGCTGTTAACATGTATTGGATTTCCATATTGTAGTACAAGATCCACAGCCAAACTTCAAGGCTAAGGCCTTATTCTTACGGGTGCTGTTTGTGTTCTCCACGGACAGCACACGTACCCATTGTTTTAATGTGTGTATTTACACATCTGTGAATTGCCACGATCTGCGGGTTACAGCACAAAGGTAGGCCCTGTTTTTGTCATGTTTACGGATCAATCATGCCCTTTATAGGCTATGGGTCCTTGAAAAAACATGGACACAACACGAATGGCGTCTGTGGTTTGTGGATCGGTGCTAGGAAATGCTCTTGAAATTCATTTTCTGCTAAGCAGTGTCCGTGGAATATGGATGAGACACAGAGGGCAAAAAAGGGACACACGGACCAAACACAGATCCTTCACGGATGAATCACTGATATCATTATGGACATCGTCATGGAGGCCTTAGACACACATTTTTGCCATGGATGTGCCGCAGGTGGGCAGTGGACCTACACAAAGACTTGTCCTATTGTCATTTAGTGGGGCAAAACCTCAGCTTTTCTGTGCAAATTAAGTAACATCATCCTTTGCATGGCAGATTAATTTGGGCAGCTGCACCAAAGAAAAGGCCAGCAGCCCCATTCACATGCATTGAATGCAGACTAGTGATTTGACACCGATTTTTGTGCTGAAATCTATGTCCAATATGACACATGAGAATGGATTCCAAGGCCAGGTCCTCACAAGTGTATTAGATGCATTATGGGTCCATGTTTTGGACCAGCGTCCTGGCATAACCGCAAGTTTACAGATGGGATCTACGATGCTGTGAGTATGCAAACACACATATGGATAAAACGGTACCTTTTGATGTACTTGTCTTGCGTAAAGAAGCTGCAAACATTAGGTTATAAACATGTAAGGGCCCAGGCCCCTCGCCAATGGGGATGCCTAACCCCTCCCCATGGTGTCCTCTGGCCCATCCTGTAATAATCTTGTGTTATCCTCTACAGTTCACACGTGCAGTGCTCTGCCCACTACGGTCAGAGGCCCAGACATGTGCAGTGTGCTTGCGGCGGTTAATGTCGCAGCTCACCAGCAGAGGACAGCAAACAGTGGCATTAGGCTACGTGCACATGACTATGTGTTTTGCGGTCCGCAAATTGCGGATCTGCAAAAAAAAAGGTGATGTTCCATATGGCATCCGTGTTTTTTTTTTTGTGGATCCATTGTAATAATGCCTATCCTTGTCCGCAAAATGGACAAGAATAGGACATGCTCTATTTTTTTTTTTTTTTGCGGGGCTACGGAACGGACATACGGATGTGGATAATACACTGTGTGCTGTCAGCATAAAAAAACGAACGGACACGGAAACAAAATACCTTTTGTGTGCATGTAGCCTTAACCTGCGCATGCACATGTCTGTGCCTCTGCCCAAAGTGGGCAAGGGGCACTGTGCATGCCTGGGCCTGCCAGTGAAGTGTGCATGCGAGAACTGTAGAGGATAACGCAAGATTATTACAGGGCGGGACAGAGGACTCAATGGGGAGGGGTTGGGCGTCCACATTGGCGTGGGGCCTGGGCACTTACAGCCATAACGCCACCCCTGGACACTTGTGAGACCTAATTTGCATATGTTTATAACCTCATTTTTGCAGCTTCTCTACATGGGACAAATACATCAAAGGTACTGTTTTATTTATGTGTATGTGCGCAATAACGTTATGTGAGCAGTTTAAAACCTGAAAACCTGGTGACAGACTCCCTTTAAACCCGCAGTCAGGCAGGGTCACACATAATGATTCTGTAATACACTTGTGTGGACCTGGCCATAGGGTCCATTCTCATGTCATATTGGAGATGGATTCTGTACAAGATCCGCATCAAATCATAAAATCGGTATTCAATGCGTGTGAATGTGGTTTGATTGATGGGAAATAGAAAGGAATGGCTTCTATTTCTCCTTCCTGCTTGATGCACTTCTGGCTTTAGCTGAAAAACTGCAACAAAAACTGCAGTGACTTTCTTCTAAAAAAAAAAAAAAAAAACACAGGAGGAGCTGAGCAGATTGAGGTATAGTTTTATGGAAAAAGATTTAATTTTTACACTTTTTCCTGCTCTTTCTGGGCTTTGAATTCCAGGAGGTGGTCCTATCAGTGATTGACAGCCTGTGTATTCAGAGATAGCTGTCAATCAGTGATGGGACCGCCTCCTGGACTACAAAGCCCAGAATGAGCAGGAATATGTGAATAAAATACAAGTTATACTGAATCTTTTTCCATAGAACTATACATCAATCTGCTCGGCTCCTCCTGCTCTGTAATATGGTGCCGGTAGCTTACATTGTACTTTCATGGTGACAGAAAATGTAAACCAGATATCAGCACATATTCTTTTTTTTCTAATCTGTTTTTATTTTCTGATTGTATTTATTTTATTTTATTCTAAACATGATTATGGCCATCTTGCCTGACGTGTTCTTATTGGATTTAGAAAGAATTACGAAAATTGTAAAAAAAAAAATATGTAAAAATACACCCCAAAACACATTGCCCTACTTCTCCTGAGTACGGCGATACCACATGTGTGACACTTTTTTGCAGCCTGGGTGCGCAAAGGGGCCCAAATTCCAATGAGTACCTTTAGGATTTCACAGGGCATTTTTACGCATTTGGATTCCAAACTACTTCTCACGCATTAGGGGCCCCTAAAATGCCAGGGCAGTATAAATACCCCACAAGTTACCCCATTTTAGAAAGAAGACACCCCAAGGTATTCCGTGAGGGGTATGGTGAGTTCATGTAAAAATTTATTTTTTGTCACAAGTTAGTGAAATATGAGTCTTTGTAAGAAAAAAAAAAAAAAAAAAAAAAATATTTCGGCTAACTTGTGCCAAAAAAAAAAAAAAATCTTCTATGAATTTGCCTTGCCCCTCACGGAATACCTTGGGGTGTCTTCTTTCTGAACTGGGGTCACTTGTGGGGTATTTATACTGCCCTGGCATCTGAGGGTCTCCACAATCATTACATGTATGGCCAGCATTAGGAGTTTCTGCTATTCTCCTTATATTGAGCATACGGGGAATGAGATTTTTTTTAAAATGAACGGCACAGATTTCTTCATTCGCATCGATCAATGCCAAAAAATGTGCAAAAAAAAAAAAAAAGAGGGGAAAGGACATAGGAGTGCTTGCGAAGTAAAGCTGCGATCGCTAATAAAGATCCAAAAATTTCAAAAGTGATCTTTATAGCGCCACAGCGATTTTACAGTGTTTTTGCAGTGATATAAAATAAAATACTGACACTACAGTGGGGCGGACTGAACGCAAGTGTGCGCACAAGAACAGGCCTGATCGGGCGAACACTGCGTTTCTTTGTAGAGCCTAAGGTGACCGTAATGTACTGATATAGATCTGATTGCGATCAGTCTTGATCACTTACAGATACTATATAGTACTAGTGCTGATTACCGACGGAGATGATGCTAATCAGCGACTAATCAGTGACTGCGGTGCGGTGGGCTGGGCGCTAACTACCTAACAAGTAGCTAACTAACTGGCGGTGATAAGGGACCCTTAGGCCCCATTCACACGTCCGCAATTCTGTTCCACATTTTGCGGAACGGAATTTCGGACCCATTCATTTCTATGGGGACAGACTTTGTCCCGCTCGGATCCGGAATTGCGGATCCGCACTTCCGGGTCTGCACTTCCGTTCCGCAAAAATCTAGAACATGTCCTTTTCTTGTCTGCAATTGTGGACAAGAAAAGGCATTTTCTATATAGTTTTGGCAATGTGCGGATCCGCAAAATGCGGAAAGCACATTGCCGGTGTCCGTGTTTTGCGGATCCGCAAAACACATATGTACGTCTGAATGGAGCCTTACAGGGGGGTGATCAGGGAGTCTATATGGGTGATCATGGGTTTATAAGGGGTTAATAAGTGACAGGGGGGTAGTGTGGTGCTTGGTGCTACTTTACATAGCTACCTGGTCCTCTGGTGGTCAATCCAAGTAAATGGGACTACCAGAGGACCAGGTAGCAGGTATATCAGACGCTGTTAACAAAACAGCGTCTGATATACCTATTTGATGCTTTTTATTTAACATCTACAGCCTGCCAGCGAATGATCATCGCTGGCAGGCTGTAGTATAACTTCACTGCCGCACGTCGTTGTGAACGTGTGCGCGTTCACAGGAAATCTCGCGTCTCGCGAGATGACGTGCCGTCAAGGAGGAATAACCCGGCCGCCCACAGGACGCATCCCTGCTTTAGGTGGTCGGGTAGTGGTTAAAAATGTGAAAAAAATACATAACGGATCCGTTTCTCCAGATGACAACCGGAGATGAGATCCATTCTTGCAATGCATTTGTCCGTTTTCAACAATTTGCCGTATCCAGCAGGCAGTTCCGGCGACGGAACTGCTTGCCGGATCCCTCTGCCGCAAGTGTAAAGTACCCTAAGGCCTCTTGCACACAACCGTATGGCTTTTTCAGTATTTTGCGGTCCGTCTTTATCGGATCCGTTTTTCCGTTTTTTGCTTCAGTTGTGTTTCGGTTCCGTTTTTCCGTTCCATTTTTTTGTATGGCGTATACAGTAATTCCATAATAAAAATTTAGCTGGGCTTAAAATTTTCAATAGATTGTTCAGCTAAAAACGGAATGGATACGGAAGACATACGGATGCCTTTCCGTATGCTTTCCGTTTTTTTTGCGGACCCATTGACTTGAATGGAGCCACTGAACGTGATTTGCAGACAAGAATAGGACATGGTCTATATTTAAACGGAACAGAAAAACTGAAACGGAAGGCATATGGAGACACTTCAGTATTTTTTGCAGACCCATTGAAGTGAATGGTTCAGTATACTGTCAGTATACTGAACTGAAAAAACGGACAGTATACGGTCCGCAAAATACTGTTGTGTGCAAGAGGCCTAAGTCTTTGAGATTCTGTAATCAATTAGGTATCAGGAAGAACAAAAGTATCTAGTGCAGCCCTTAGGCCTCTTTCACACATGACGCCCGGATAAGAGGCGGGTGCGTTGCGGGAATATGCGTGTTTTTCCCGCGCGGGTGCAAACGTTTGTAATGCGTTTTGCACGCACGTGAGAAAAATCGCCATGTTTGGTACCCAGACCCAAAGCCAGACTTCGTCACTGAAGTCCGGTTTCGGGTAGAGTATTCTGGAGAATTGATTATTTTCCCTTATAACATGGTTATAAGGGGAAATAATAGCATTCTTAATAAAGAATGCATAGTAAAATGAAGTGGAAGGGGTTAAAAATAATAAAAGTTAACTTACCTTAGCCACTTGATCGCGTAGTTGCGATTAGAGATGGCCCGAACTATCCGCCGGCGAACAGTTCCCGGCGAACATAGCTTGTTCGCGTTCGCCTCTGCCGGGCGAACATATGCGATGTTCGGTCCGCCCCCTATACATCATCATTGAGCAAACTTTGACCCTGTACCTCACAGTCAGCATACACATTCCAGCCAATCAGCAGCATACCCTCCCTCCCAGACCCTCCCACCTCCTGCACAGCATCCATTT
Organism: Bufotes viridis; assembly: GCA_033119425.1. NCBI lineage: Eukaryota > Metazoa > Chordata > Amphibia > Anura > Bufonidae > Bufotes > Bufotes viridis. The sequence goes on along the minus strand of CM065590.1, from coordinate 478,178,746 downwards.
TAGATTCATTCTGAAGCTGCAGTCTTAGTGAGAGGAGGGAGAGTGTAGTTGCTGCTGATTTAATTGGGAAATCGATAGCTAGGCTAGTGAATTCAGTGTCCACTCCAGTCCTGAAAGACTCATCTGATCTCTGCTGTAAGGACAGCTTCCTGACAGCACCCCAAAAAGCCCTTTTTAGGGCTGCAACATTAGTCTGCTTTTTTTTTTCCTTTATATACATATTGCAGTTGCCTTGCCTGCCTGTGTGTGAGGAGCTGCAGGCCCACAGACTGTAGTGTGCCCACTGCCAGTGCCCACCCCTGTCATTCCGTGTGGCACAGGACTTTGCATCAAAAAAAGGCATTTAATTTTTACACTTTAATTTAAGGTTAGTTGCCTGCCAGTGTGTGTCAGGCTGACTTCCACTGACTGTAGTGTGCCCACTGCCAGTGTCCACCACTCATACCGGCTGGCACAGGACTTTGCATAAAAAGGCATTTAATTTTTACACTTTAGTGTAATTTCAGCTGCTTGCCTGCTGCTAGTGTGTGTCAGGCCGACTTCCACTGACTGTAGTGTGCCCACTGCCAGTGTCCACCACTCATACCGGCTGGCACAGGACTTTGCATAAAAAGGCATTTAATTTTTACACTTTAGTGTAATTTCAGCTGCTTGCCTGCTGCTAGTGTGTGTCAGGCCGACTTCAACTGACTGTAGTGTGCCCACTGCCAGTGCCAACCACTGATACCGGGTGGCACAGTAGCTTACCGATAAATAAGGCATTTAATTTTTAGACAGTAGTCTAAATTCAGTTGCTTGCCTGCTGCCAGTGTGTGTCAGGCCCTCTTCCACTGACTGTAGTGTGCCCACTGCCAGTGCCAACCACTGATACCGGGTGGCACAGTAGCTTGCCGATAAATAAGGCATTTAATTTTTAGACAGTAGTCTAAATTCAGTTGCTTGCCTGCTGCCAGTGTGTGTCAGGCCCGCTTCCACTGATTGTAGTGTGCCCACTGCCAGTGCCAACCACTGATACCGGGTGGCACAGTAGCTTGCTGATAAATAAGGCATTTAATTTTTACACATTAGTCTAATTCGGCACACGTCCCCGGATAGGGTACATAACAGGGATTAAACTGATAGGAATAGTACTAGTTAAGACACCACTCATATAGGGTGTCACAGCACATGCTCTGTGCACGCGCAGTGCCCCAATTTGGGAGTAAGAGGACCGACCAAGCTGCTTTTTCCATCTCCCGGTTCCTGAAATCAATTCAGTTTAGTGTATGAGAGTTTGGTCTGTCACTGTGAAGGCAGTCGAAGGTACCCGGCCTAAATTTTTTTTCACAAAAGGCAATCCCTGATATGGGATGTAACAGGGATTAAACTGATGAGAATAGTACTACAGAAAATACCACTCATATCAGTGGAGGGAGCCAGCGTTTAAAAAATCAATTTAATAAATGGCCCCCAGATTGGGGAGTCGGGGACGTTAGAGGGATTAAACTGATGAGAATAGTACTACAGAAAATACCACTCATATCGGGTGTGACCGTAAATTGCACGGCGCAGACGCAGTGACCGTGGTTTAAAACAGAGTGGAGGGAGCCAGCGTTTTTTTAACCATCTCCCCGTTCGAAAAATCTATTCAATAAATGGCCCCCAGATTGGGGACGTTAGAGGGATTAAACTGATGAGAATAGTACTACAGAAAATACCACTCATATCGGGTGTGACAGTAAATTGCACGGGCGCAGACTCAGTGACCGTGGATTAAAACAGAGTGGAGGGAGCCAGCGTTTTTAACCATCTCCCCGTTCGAAAAATCTATTCAATAAATGGCCCCAGATTAGGGACGTTAGAGGATTAAACTGATGAGAATAGTACTACAGAAAATACCACTCATATCGGGTGTGACAGTAAATTGCACGGCGCAGACGCAGTGACCGTGGTTTAAAACAGAGTGGAGGGAGCCAGCGTTTTTAACCATCTCCCGTTCGAAAAATCTATTCAATAAATGGCCCCCAGATTGGGGACGTTAGAGGATTAAACTGATGAGAATAGTACTACAGAAAATACCACTCATATCGGGTGTGACAGTAAATTGCACGGCGCAGACGCAGTGACCGTGGTTTAAAACAGAGTGGAGGGAGCCAGCGTTTTTAACCATCTCCCCGTTCGAAAAATCTATTCAATAAATGGCCCCCAGATTGGGGACGTTAGAGGGATTAAACTGATGAGAATAGTACTACAGAAAATACCACTCATATCGGGTGTGACAGTAAATTGCACGGCGCAGACGCAGTGACCGTGGTTTAAAACAGAGTGGAGGGAGCCAGCGTTTTTTAACCATCTCCCGTTCGAAAAATCTATTCAATAAATGGCCCCCAGATTGGGGACGTTAGAGGATTAAACTGATGAGAATAGTACTACAGAAAATACCACTCATATCGGGTGTGACAGTAAATTGCACGGCGCAGACGCAGTGACCGTGGATTAAAACAGAGTGGAGGGAGCCAGCGTTTTTAACCATCTCCCGTTCGAAAAATCTATTCAATAAATGGCCCCCAGATTGGGGACGTTAGAGGATTAAACTGATGAGAATAGTACTACAGAAAATACCACTCATATCGGGTGTGACAGTAAATTGCACGGCGCAGGCGCAGTCACCGTGGATTAAAACAGAGTGGAGGGAGCCAGCGTTTTTAACCATCTCCCCGTTCGAAAAATCTATTCAATAAATGGCCCCCAGTTTGGGGACGTTAGAGGATTAAACTGATGAGAATAGTACTACAGAAAATACCACTCATATCGGGTGTGACAGTAAATTGCACGGCGCAGACGCAGTCACCGTGGTTTAAAACAGAGTGGAGGGAGCCAGCGTTTTTAACCATCTCACCGTTCAAAAAATCAATTCAATTCATCTTTTGGGGACCCTTGGTGTTGTACGTGGCTGGGTGGAGGAAGAAACCTTCAATGACATCACCGGGACGTGGCTAGCTTGGTATCCAACCTTGTGCAAATGGGGAGTTTGCGGTTGTGCAAATGAACTGTTTGCGGTGCATTAAAAGGGAGTTTGGTCTGTCAATGTCAGTGAAGCGGGCGTAACCCTTACACTACCTGATCGATACAACATCATACCTGATCGTATACACACACTGGATGTTTTAAAGCACGTTATTCCAAACAATTTAGGAATGTTAGTTGATTTATGCCCTTTATGGATTAAAACCCGACTCTGCGTCCACTACGTAATTTTCCATGGGAGTTTTGCCATAGATCCCCCTCCGGCATGCCACAGTCCAGGTGTTAGACCCCTTGAAACAACTTTCTCATCACTATTGTGGCCAGAAAGAGTCCCTGTGGGTTTTAAAATTCGCCTGCCAATTGAAGTCTATGGCGGTTCGCCCGGTTCGCCCGTTCGCGAACATTTGTGGAAGTTCGCGTTCGCTGTTCGCGAACTGAAAATTTTATGTTCGCGACATCACTAGTTGCGATCTGTCCTCTCTTTCCCAGCATCAGCTAAGAACTAAAGGACCTGTGATGACGTCACATCACAGGTCCTTTAGTTCTTAGCTGATGCAGGGAAAGAGAGGACAGATCGCAACTACGCGATCAAGTGGCTAAGGTAAGTTAACTTTTATTATTTTTAACCCCTTCCACTTCATTTTACTATGCATTCTTTATTAAGAATGCTATTATTTCCCCTTATCCCGGCAGATTTCGCAAACAAAGTCATTCCGTTTTGTTTGCGATCGTGTTCAGTTTTTATTGCGCGGATGCAATATTTACTGTGTTTTGCACCCGTGTGATAAAAAACAGAATGTTTACAAACAACATCTCTTAGCAACCATCCGTGAAAATCGCATCCGCACTTGCTTGCGGATGCGATGCGATTTTCAAGCAGCCCCATTAACGTCTATGGGGCCAGTGTTGCGTCAAAATAGCAGAATATAGAACATGCTGCGATTTTCACGCAACGCAAAAGTTATGCGTGAAAACCACCGCTCATGTGCACAGCCCCATTTAAATAAAGGGGTCCAGATTCCGTGCGGATGGTGGAATTCTCGCTCGTGTGAAAGGGGCCTTATATGTCTAACCCGTTGCTTAGTAACAGCATATGCTGCAGTACCTGGGTGACCACATCGCATTACCATGGGCCTCTTATTCATCAGCAGGGCGGGGCTAGATTTTTTATTTTGAAAAATGTATGTGTCAGTACACATCGCAAACGTAATTTGTTGGTCCACAGCCTCGTTAGGATTCCTGCGTTAAAACTTTTTGTAACTTTTTTTATAATTTACAATGTGGGGGCATTTTTTTTATTTTTTTTCAGGTTCTATTTTATTAATCCTCCTCTTCATGAACTACAGGGCACACAATAATTTTTTCAATTTACCTGCCCATGATAAAAGGGAAAGAAGTTACAGATATAGCTTGTATATGGCACGAGTTCTGTCGCATTAGGAATACGTTAGCAGCAATTGATGTGATTGTGTATGAATGTATTTGTTGATTGCACAAATGGTACAAAACAAGAGGTTTTATAAGTCATTGAAAAGCCTCGGAGAAAACAAGCCGTGAACAACAAGAAAACTGTCAGGGGAAATGGAACAGCTGTCGCTTTAATTCCTGGTAGATTAAATCAGCTTTAAGATATATAAACTCTCATTTGTAAGGAAGCAGTAAAGATATTAAGTTATTGCTGCTTAACCCTATAATTCCCAGACATGGTGCCTGATAATACATTTTCTTATAGGGATGTTAAACTTAAATTCTTCTCTAGTACATTTCCTCCTTAGGTTAATACAATATGTATTTTTCTGTAGCATCCTTTATTTGAGGATGGAGAGAGGATGGCTTTAGTATTCTGAAAAGGGTTACAGTATTTCATCAGCTATCCACAGGATATTTGGGCCCAAGCCCCAATGAATATGGCCCAGTTTTCTAAGTCAACCCTCCCCCGTTCCCCGCACACTGCATTTTGCTGTACTTGCTATACAGCAGCACGTACCGCTCACATCCAGTGCTTCCCAGGTGACGTCTCCTCTGATGTAGACCTTCTCTGTAATCATCTTCTCCATTCTGTTCGGACAACTTCTTTCAGCCGCACCTCGTCTCTGCAGAGAGTGACAAACAGACATCCTAGCTTCTTCACATTTCTATCATCATCCCCAACCTGGAGTCCCCACAGTGTTATCCTGCTGATCGCTATACTCTCCAATACCCCCGAATACTATCCTTAGTGCCATACAGATAGCTCCCCCCCCATAGTAATAGTGCTCCTCATAGTCCCACTAATAGTAATTTCCTTCTAGAATGACCTCATTAGTAATACTGCCCCATACAGTGCCCCCAACAGTGCTAGTGCTCCACAAGAATGCCCCCATTAGTAGAAGAGCTCTCCAGCATTAATAATGCCTCGCAGAGCCCCCAGTAGAAATAAGGCCCCTATTGTTCCCCAGTGGTAATACAGCTCTCTGCAGACCCCTCAGTAGTAATAAGGTCCCCCACAGTGCCCTTAGTAGAAATAAGGAAAATTTATAAGTCACTCCTACAGAGCCCTCAGTAGTAATAAGAACGCCTATAATGTCCCCTGGATTTACAGTGCCCCGAGTATTTATATCACCCCCTACTGTTATAATGCTTGCCCTGAAGTGCCCCTAGTATTTAGAATGCCCCTGTAGTTATATTCCTCCCTTTAGTGTCCTCAAAAATTATAATTCCTCTGCCCCTCCACCATACAGTCCCATGTAAATGACACTAATTCCCTTCTTCGCAGAGTCCCATGTAAATAACAAGACACTATTTCTCTCCCTCTCTGTCTACAGCCCCCTCCAAAATACAGTCCCATGTAAATACCATCACTTCCCTCCCTTCAGCGCCTTCAATATACAGTCCCATGTAAATAACATCACCCTGCCCCAGCCACCTCCAACATGCTGTCCCATGTAAATTACATCACTCCACCCCACTCCAACATACAGTATCATGTAAATAACATTTCTCTCTTCAGCCCTAACATACAGTCCCAGTTAAATAATTACAACTCGCAGCATTACTCTGCCTCTCACACTGAGAATCTATCCCTTCACTTACCTCTCCTCATGTGGCAGACCCCACCCAAAGCTTCCTCCCCAGGACTTCTCCTCTTCACTGCTCAGCACCCTCCTCTCCTGCACTGGTCACATGATGATATCATTGCAGGTCCTCAACCAGTGCCTTTAGCACTGATCACATGCATTAGGTTCAACTGTATTGCCTTCCTTAGGACAGCAATGCAGTTGTATATGTCTGGCAGGCAGTACATTCAGGGCCCAGGCCCGGAATGTTTTAAAATAGCAACGCCCCATGTCTAACCACTGGGACTGCCAGCGATCCTGAGAATGGGTGTCCTCTCTGAATGGAGCAGTTGTGCACATGTCGGTGCAATGGTCCATCACAGTGCTCCATCAGTCAGGGTTTCTAACCAAAATTTAACTTTTTCTGGACAATACTGGACAGTAATGCATGTCTGTAGCTCAATATACTGATAAGAACTTGTTACCAACATTTACTGTGAGCTGTAAAATGATAATTACCACCCAAATAATCTATTCAAATATCACCAGCCTAAAAAAAAAAAAATCACAGGAAAAAAGTCTTCTATTTTTTTGGACTGTCCAGAAATTTTAGGACTGTTGGCAACCCTGCCATCAGTTCTTTAGAAGTGAATAGAGCAGTGGGCTGACCTTACCAGTCAAAGGTGATAACCCCTTTAACCCATGATGTGTATACCCGTCATGGAGCAGTGTTATTTAGAGCTCCATGACGAGTATGCACATCATGGAATTAAACTGTCACCATGTCTGCAGACATGGTGACAGCGCTGAGACTCCGGCTGTTACACACAGCCGGGGATCTCAGCTAACCAGCCAGGGACCAATGGGGGCGGTCCTGGGCCAGCGATCGCTCTGATTGGCTAGTCTGTACAGACTAGCCAATCAGACGATTCTAATGCCGGCTGAAAGATTCTGATCCCCGCAGTCCGGGACTGCAGAGATCAGAACCTTCCAAAATGTATTTCTCATATCCCCTCCCCCTGTAGCCCTCAATGTGCCCCCTTCAGCCCCCCCTATGCCCTCTTCATATAGATCGGCGGGTGGCAGTGTGATCCCATATGGCTCTCAGACTATGGAGTCAATAAAACATGTTTTTTTCTAAAATGCTTTTATTGTGTTAAAGTAAAACTAATTTTAAAAAAGTATACATATTAGGTATTGCCACGTCTGTAAGAACCTGCTCTATAAAAATATCACATGACCTAACCCCTCAGGTGAACACCATAAAAAAAAACACACCTATTAACCTATTAAGACACCTTAGATAGAGGTATTCATGCGTATACAGCATAAAACCAAGTATGTGACTTACTGAGCTTGGCTGTCACTTCTTCTGTAGATTTGAGCGCAGCGCATCCCCGGAGGTGGGGACATCATCCCCCTCCACTTTCCGATCTGTCCTGGATTGTGCTGACCCATACTGGAACGAGTGCCCTCTGGTCGTGACAGAGGCCGAAGTCCTGGGTCTCCTGTCTACCCTGAATGAGAGGAAGGCCTCGGGTCCTGATGGTGTGTCACCAGCATGCCTCAGATCCTGCTCACGTCAGTTGGCCCCAGTTCTGACCCCCATCTTCTCAAACTCAATTAGTGCAGGGCACGTGCCCGCCTGCTTTAAGCGATCAATCATTATTCCGGTATCAAAGAAGCCTGGTGCCTCAGACCTAAATGACTTCAGACCTGTTGAACTAACATCTGTGATCATGAAGACCTTCGAAAGAGTGGTCCTATCCCACCTCAAGAGCTCCACTCATGACCAATTGGACCCAATCCAGTTTGCATATAGGGCAAATAGGTCCACCGATGATGCCATTAATATCTGCATGGAGTACATCACAGAACACATGGACAGGCCAGACTCCTATGCCAGAATTCTTCTCCTTGATTTCAGCTCAGCCTTCAACACCATCTGCCCCCGCATTTTTCAAACCAGACTCACAGACCTGGATGTCCACCCAGCTATATGTCTCTGGATCATGAGCTTCCTCACAAATAGGACCCAGGTTGTCAGGCTGGGCAAGATTACGTCCAAACCGAGGGAGACCAACACAGGAGCACCACAAGGCTGCGTACTGTTGCTGTTCCTGTTCTCCCTTTATACAAACAACTGCTCATCCACTGTGGACTCTGTCAAGATAATCAAGTTTGCGGAGGACACCACCATTGTAGGCCTCATCAGCAATGACGACAAGCATGAATATCGCCAAGAGGTTAGCAGAGTCAATGGCTGGTGTAGCGAGAATAAGTTGGTCCTGAACACAACAAAAACCGTAGAGATGATCATAGATTTCAGAAGAAATGCCACTACACCTCCTCCTATACACATAGACGGCACCGCAGTCATGGGGGTCCCTTCCGTCCGTCTCCTGGGTACGATTATCTCAGAGGACCTAACCTGGGGGGAAAATGTTACCGCTACCCAAAGGAGGGCGCAACAACGCCTCAATTTCCTTCGCCAACTAAGAAGATTCAGCACAACCAAAGTGCTCCTAAGGTCATTCTACTCCACAACCATAGAATCGGTCCTGAGCTCATCCATCCTAGTTTGGTATGCTGGCTCGTCCACCGGTGACCAGGAAAAAAATCCAGCTGGTCATTCGCTCTGCGGAACATATCATCGGCAAATCCCTCCCACCTCTGCATCTCATCCACGACAATAGAATGCGCTCTTGGGCACTGAAGATCGCAGACGATCAGTCTCACCCGGGGCATTGCCTTCTCAGCGGACTTAAATCAGGTCGTAGGTTTCGGGCCGTCGCCGCCAGGACCACCAGGCAGAGGAACACCTTCTTTCCTGCGGCGGTCAGACTTCTGAACTGTACAAACACTTTACGCCCCAAATGCGCCCCCCACTTACCTGTGGAATCCTACCCGGACTATTTTATCAACACCCCATTTCCCCCCCCCCCTCTCACCCAGACTACTAACCCCCCACCAATTGTAATCTTGATCATTGTAAGTGTAAACTTGATCTGTCTAAACACTGTTCTTGTATGTCATTGTGCCAAACCAAAGTCGTGTTTGGCGAAATAAACCTGATTCTGATGACAGAGGTGGTGAGAAGATCTGAGAGACTGTCTGCACGTGAGGGTATCTGACAGCCTCTCTGTTTTCATCTTGTAGTGTTGTTGTTTGGTAATGACCACACCTCTTGTCTGGTGCAGCTTGTGGTCATTACTGAGGCTATTTAGTTCTGACTCACAATGCCTACCATGCAGGTGATATTTCCTGCTGGAGTTGGTTGAGCTGGTGTGTTGTTCCTTTGGATCTCCTGCTCTTCCATTCTTTTTTAAGCTGTGCATTTTGTTTTGCATTTTGTTCGCTTGTGTGTGTTGTTGTCTAGGCCTCAGGGACATGCTGGTTTCTTCTTCTGGGGAGGAACCAATGGTCTCATTCCTTGCCACCACTCCTAGGGCCTTCCAGGGTCTCCAGGACTAAGGTTCCATTGTATGAGCATTTCCACCTTCAGGGTCTACTCATACCGGCAGAAGTCAGGGAAAGGTCTAGGGATTCCTAGGAGGTCATCATCCCTCTCCCTTAGCTTTGAGGCCTAGATTCTGGTCTATTCCTTCTGTGTGTTATCTAGTGTTATCCCCTCCCCATTACCTGTGACAGTAAGTTTGTTATAAGTCCTAATGCATATTTTATTATTCTCTATATAGATTGTTAAATCTAAAAAATCGATTTCTTGTGTGCTACAGGTGGGTGGAAACTCAAGATAAAAATCTTTAAATAAAACTTTTATCCTCAAAAATAAAATAGTTTTTCTGTAAAATAAAAAGAATACATTCCCCTATATAACCAATTTGATCTTTGGGGAGTTCTATTTTTTCTAAAAGGAACGAACCCAAAGGTGAAAACATTCTTTGGGTCATACAAGAGGCAGCATGAAACTTTTAATAAAGATAATAATGTACAATTTACCCAGATGAAATACACCTTAAAAGATCTGGAACAGTTGCTTATCTTGGAAATGGAAGATCTATGGGAAATTACCTCCCTTGAGAAATATTTAGAGTGGGATATAATACCAAAGGGATTAAAAGTGGAAAGAGCAATATCAGGGGATATAGGTAGCGATGGGATAATAAGAGAATGGGAACATATGTTCCATGAATTTTCAAGAAATGCAACGAAATTCATTATTAATAAAAGGAGAGGAAGATTAATGAGAACAAATAGGGAGATTATGGATACATTTGAAAAATTAAGACCGTGAAAAGACTGTATAAAACAGTTGGCAGAAAATATAACAAGAAGGATACATAAAAAAGAAGATGAAATAGCAGAGGGAAAAAATCTGGAAATTCAGTCGAGATGCCTTCCCAAAAAATCGAATAGAATATGAAGAAATAACACCTAATACATTTCAAACAATAGATGAGTTCATACAGAACGAGAATAGCAATATGGAAGAAGTGTTATCAATCATTAGGATACATAATGAGGAAGAACAAATAAATCAAAATCGTATAGGTCCATTGTCACCCGAAATTATAATACAGAAAAAAGGCAGGCTGAGTATACAGAAAAGTAATCGATTTGATATATTAACTGATTGTAGTGAGGAACATATTGAAAGTATAACACAGCAGCAACAGCAGCAACAGCAATCTCTACAACATGATATTTCTAAGGATGATAGACAGAAAAACGATACTGCAATAAGGGTACTTTCACACTGCGGCAGAGTCGCTGGAACTACCTGCCAGATTCGGCAATCTGCATGCAAGCGGAAAGCATTTGAAGACGGATCCGGCTACAGATCCGTCTTACAAATGCTCCGCTTGTCATGCGCGGACCGCAAGGACAATCCGGCATTGCGGTATTTTAAATACATTCCAATGGGAAAAAATGCCGGATCCAGCATTCCGGCAAGTGTTCCTGGAATTTTGGCCGGAGATAAAACCGCAGCATGCTGCGGTATTATCTCTGTCCTGAACTGTCAAAATTTTCCCTGTCACATCCTTAAAGCTTGTAAAAAAGCGGGATCTTGACATAGGGGCCACTTAATATGGTGGATTTGGTGATCTCTGTAATGGAGACACCCCTTCGCTTGGTTTTCCTTCCTTTGAGGGATATCTGGCTTTCATTGTGTTGTAGACCCATAACTGGGGCTCCACATTTATTTTGCATATTCCTGTTTCCCAGGGAACTTTGCACTTCGGATTGCTGTGTTGAGACTCTTAAGTGAGGCTTCGCGGTGTTTTTTGTAGCTGGTCTCCCTGAGATCAGCTATTGTTGTGTTTGAGTGGTCTCCGAGGCATTTCTCCCGGTTAGCCAGAATCCTACTCCACACTGATGAGGGACAACACCCCGAAACAGCTGTCTGTGGATGGATACCTAGCTTAGGTTTTCCCTGTCACATCCTTAAAGCTTGTAAAAAAGCGGGATCTTGACATAGGGGCCACTTAATATGGTGGATTTGGTGATCTCTGTAATGGAAACACCCCTTCGCTTGGTTTTCCTTCCTTTGAGGGATATCTGGCTTTCATTGTGTTGTAGACCCATAACTGGGGCTCCACATTTATTTTGCATATTCCTGTTTCCCAGGGAACTTTGCACTTCGGATTGCTGTGCTGAGACTCTTAAGTGAGGCTCCGCGGTGTTTTTTGTAGCTGGTCTCCCTGAGATCAGACTGAACTGAAGACATCCTGATGCATCCTGAACGAATTTCTCTCCATGGGGATAAAACTGATCAGTTATTTTCCGGTATAGAGCCCCTATGACGGAACTCTATGCCTGAAAAGAATAACACAAGTGTGAAAGTACCCTTAATGAGACATCAAAAGACAATATAGGAAAAAATGCTATACATATAAAATCAATAAATGAGATCAAAAGAAATACAGAGAGTAAGGAAGGAGTTAATAATACAATAAAAGGAGGGGAGAAAAGGATGGTGGTGAGAAAGACCATTAAACAGGATTTTTTTCCAGACCAAAAGAAAGGGAAATACAAAAGGGGGAGTAGGGGAGGGAAATTCGCCCAATAGAAGAAATCATCACTAATTTGAGTAAACATACACTTACAGAAAGAGAACAAAATATACTACAGAATGGACTTAAATTTGCGCCTACAACATTTTTGTTTATAAATTTGAGGCATTTATAGGTATAAGGAAATTTATGAGAAGTTTATCTTAAAAAAAAAGTATTTCATGAAAAGGAATAAAAAAAAATGGCAGTACTGAGATAAAAATAATGAAGGAAGAGAATAAGTATAAAAATACTGATTTGAAAATGAAATCTAGGTATCACCCCATACAAGAGTATTCTCAGTCATTTAATACATTTATGAATCTAGTAACTAAAGAAATACAGAATGTGAAAAGTCAAAAAAAAGTACAATATACGAGTAATATATAAAAAATGCCACAAATGCCAAGGAAGCCATTGTAGCGATGCAAGAGTATAATAGCATCATTATACTTCCAACGGACAAAGGGGTGGAGGGGGTATTGTAGTCCTTAATAAGAAAGACTACCGTAAGGAGGATTATAATTTATTGGGGGATCAAAAAACATACAGAAGGCTTAAAGAGGACCTTTCACCAAAAAAATAAAAGTGTAATAGTTATATTACCTTTTAGGGGACCTGCCCCTGAAGTCTTCACCATATTTTTTTTTTTTAAATGACCCCCCGTTCGGCCGCCTTTGTCCCTGATATGTCCTGCGCCTCATATGCAAATGAGGCACAGAAAGCTCTAGTAGGCGTCTCCTCGGATGTTCTGGTGGGCGTGCGTGGGCGTTTCTCCCCTCCCCCTGGCTGCGAGCGCATCCAATAGCAGCGCTCGGCTGTTAGCCAGGGAGAAGGAGCTCAAGTTCTCGCGAGAACTTGAGCTTGCCGAGTCCCGGAACCCGCGCCATCTTGGTACACTCGCTACGCTCCTCTTCTGCGCTGGGGAATGCAAGATGGCGCGGGTTCCGGGACTCGGCATATGAGGCGCAGGACATATCGGGGACAAAGGCGGCCGAACGGGGGGTCATTTAAAAAAAAAAAATATGGTGAAGACTTCAGGGGCAGGTCCCCTAAAAGGTAATATAACTATTACACTTTTTTGTTTGGGTGAAAGGTCCTCTTTAAAAGAGACCCAACAGAAAAGTATAAAGGAGAATTAAAAGAACTGATAAATACACGTAAGGGTAAAAAGGAAGCTGAAATTGATTATATAGTGAAATGTATTCTTTTTATTTTACAGAAAAACAATTTTATTTTTTAGGATAATTTTTACTTGCAGGTAAGGGGTACCGTGATTGGAACGAGATTCGCACCGGGGTTCGCCAATCTATACGTGGGACACTGGGAATAGGAGGCCATTCACCCCAATGGCGAGCTCCGGACGAACCTCGTCCTCTGGAAACGGTTTGATGATGTGATTTTTATTTGGGGGAAGGGGCAGATGAATTGGATGTATTTTTTAATGAATTAAAGGACATATAACAAACCTACTGATGCTAATAGTTTCATTTCACGTGAAAGTTGTCATCTTCCGCAGTGGCTAGAAAATATACCTAAAAGCCAATTCATGCGGATTAAAGTGGAGGATAATGAAAAGGAGGCAGAGAAGGCTACAATAGTGACAGGTTGATAGAACAAAAAACATTGATAGGTAAATTAGATAGACATGATATTATTAATAATAAGATAACTCGTAAAATGGTGAAGGTAAAGAATGAGGTTAAAATAGCAATATGATTGCCAAACTAGAATACTTAAAAATATTAAGAAACATTGGGATATTTTGAAAGATAAGATAATAGGTAAATATATCCCAAATGAACCTAAATTTATATATAGGAAGGCCAAAAATGTAGGTAATATGGTGGCATTGACAAATAGATGCATAAACACACAGACAACCAATGTAACAAAAACAGACTACCGAAAGGATTTTTTCCATGTGGCACGTGTGTGGCATGTAGAAAATTGAGGATAACCAGAAAAACTGGAGAAGTTACACAAATAAAAAATACTGATGGCAGATATGCATGATATAGGTGACTATATGACATGCAGTAGTCAAGGAGTTATCTATTTGTTGACCTGTCCATGTAAGAAAATATACATAGGTCGTACAAAAAGGACATTGAGTAGAAGAGTGGGGAAACATATTTATAATATTCATAGAAAATATGATGGTCATCTATAATCTCATCACTATAAAGAGAAACATGGGGGACAGAGTAGAGGAACATTGTTTAGTGGACTTGAAATAGTAAAGGGAAATAAAAGAGGGGGAGACTATATAAAAAGAATGTCAAAAGCAGAAACACATTGGATTTTCAATATGAACACATTGATACCAGCAGGGTTAAATTCAGAAATTGAACTATTTGCATTTGAATGAGAAAATGAAGCAGGTAGAGTATGAAATATATAAGGAATAGCTGGAGAGCCAGTGTACATCCCTGACGAAGGATACTGTAGTATCCGAAACGCGTGGGATTTTTTTACACTCTCAGGCATCAGTACTCAGTAAGTGATGTCACTAAGCGTTCTGTTTGAGCGCGAGTAAGTGGATAGAACTTAGAGTGGTGCCACCGGCCGGGGCACACTATCTTACCCTAGTTGATAGGACCTCTTACCCCACCCCAATAAGCAGCACCAGTATACAAGAGAGGAGCAGCACGGGCAGCAAGTGACAGCAGAGCTCAGTAAGTCACATACTTGGATTTATACTGTGTACGCACGTATACCTCAATCTAAGGTGTCTTAATAGATGTGGGTTCAGGGTTGCACGGTACTATTTGTATTTTTCACATTATACACTGCTCATATCCAGGGATTATGACCACCCTGCAATCCAGTAGCGGTGGCTCTGCTTGCATACTATAGGAAAAATCGCCAGTCTTTGCGCTCTTCCATGGTCCCAACCACTAGAGAAGCTTTTCTCTATAGTGTGCAAACATGGCCACAACTGCTAAATAGCAGGGCGGTCGTAACCCCTGGATATGAGCAGTGTATAATGCGTTATACGATTAGAAAATTAATCAAGCCAGCAAAGAAAGCAATATGGACAATCACAATACTTTAGTAAATACCTTGTGTTAACTTTGTCTACATGATAAATGCAATTTGCTGAAGTGAGACTAACCTTTTAAGGAGTTTTTACATTCTTAAGATGTATTTTGGTTGATATTTGACTTGTAACTATGTGTCGTAAGGATATTTTACATACTTAAGTACATACTGATTCTTCTGTCCCCTTTAATTATTATATCACCTTCTAGCATATATTTCTTGTAGTGAGTTAGGGATAGTTAGATAACATATACAACCCCCCATTGTGCTGAGAAGGCTGCATTCCTGAGTGATTATCTCAGAGACGTGTGCTGCACACTGGACATCCTGAGGAGGAGGAGCTGAAGGGTATAAACTTTTGTGCACAAACACACGTAACTGGAATTCCGCTGACAGCATCATCCAGGTAGGATGTAGTAAGATCACTATCTCTCTCTTATATCACCGTGGGGTGTTGGCCATGTGCTACGACATGGCGACAGGAGTCCGCCCTATTGTGTTGCAGGACAGTGATTGATATTTACTTTTACTACTCTATATGTGATTTGTCTATTTTATATTTTTTATCCCATTTAGTAAATATATTTATTCATTTAGCCTGCTTAAGCCTATTTATTCTCAAATTGTTGAATTCACGTTAAATAAACTATAAGCACCTTTTTAGTCCCAAACCGATTATACACACAGTGAAACCTCAATAAAATACTTTTAAGTCCATCTGGGCTGCTAGAGGGAGCCCCACAATTATGTACAGGTGCAGACCTCTACATTTTTTTGGCACTTCCTCCATCACGCCATGTGACAGACATAACTCTACACCAGATCCCTTGCTGGCATAGATTTAAGACATTTTCCATAGAAAATTATAAATAAGCCAGGCCTGCTTCCCTGCCCAAGCCATGTACCCTTTTCTTGACACTCTGGAAAAGTGGCAGGGAAAAGGTGCAGATTTTGCCACAAAAATGCCATTCATCAAAATCTAACTTTATCATGCCAAAAAGTAGCTTATAACAGTTAATAAATGACCCTCTATATCTTTGAGATTTGTGAAGACCACGTTTGACCTAGACCAGATTTTTCTATGGATGTTTTTAATTTCCTTTATATTCAATGTATACTGGCTTGTGTGCATTTTATTTTACATGACCACTACTTCAGAAGACCATTTTTCACTAAAATTCTCGTATTTGATCACATTTTTTGCTTGCCGTATATATACTGTAAATATTGTTTTGTTTACTGCATAATTTATATGTTTTTGTTTTTTGTAGAACAATGAAAACCCAAATCTTAATGGGATCCAAGTGGACATATTGCACCACCTGTCTTTTCTTACTCTTCTGCTGCACAAAGCTGTGCTTCACATCTAGCAACCTTCCTCCTGCAGGACAATCCATCAGTTCTACTGCCAATGACACTAGTGGTCTTGATGGAGCTAATTCTTCACTTGAACTTAACCATGCTTATCAAATACAGAACAATTCAACCCAGGTTAGTCACCTCACCTCCAATGTTTCCACCACTGAAGATATCCTTCTTCATCAGCCTAAAGTCTCTGACACAGGCATTAAAAACAATGATGCAAACGTCTCTCCAAATTCCAATATGAATGGTAATCCTAGCATTGACTTACAAGGTGAAGATGAGGACCTATTCAACTTAAACAATGTGACCTCTACTGGAAACCTGACTACATTAAACCTATACAATACAACACATTCTAAAATTTGGCAACATCTCATGAGCTTTCCAAACTATGTTGTCTGTCAGTTTTATCAAGGGGGTCAGTATATACAAAAAGGTAAGCAGTCATATTCAACATATAAGAGTAATATTCTATTATTGAATGAAACAATTAAAAGTGACAATTACCTAATAAGCATGTGTAAAAATGCAACTACAAACAGTGCTTGCATTTTTCCATACTGTATGTGGTTTTTATTGTACATTTTTTGAAAAACAGATCTGTGGATGGCATTTTTTTGTTTAGATGTTTTTTTTCCATAGATGTTTCTTGCCTATACTATATTCCCCTATAGATAAAGGGACAACAATACTGCAAAATGCCAACTTCCATAATGCCTGGACAGCCTACAGCTATTAGGGCATGCTGGGAGTTGTAGTTTTGCAACAGCTAGAGGACCACAGGTTGAGCATCCCTGATTTACAGTATGTACTATAGCTTCAACATACTAAGAACTGCTTAGAAAGCTAATCTACATACAGTATCTAACAAAAGTGAGTACATCCCTCACATTTTTGTAAATATTTTATTATATCTTTTCATGGGAAAACACTGAACATATGACACTTTGATACAATGTAGTCAGTGTACAGCTTGTATAACAAAGTAAGCTTAACTCTCTTGGGCATGGAGCATCACAGGTTGCCACTGGAATTCTCCTCCATGATGACATCACATTTCTGGTGGATGTTAGAGACTTTGCTTTCCTCCACCTTCTGTTGGAGGATGCCCCACAGATGCTCAATAAGGTTTAGGTCTGGAGACATGCTTGGCCAGTCCAGCACATTTACCCTCTCTTTCTTTAGCAAGGCAGTGGTCGTCTTGGAGGTGTTTTTGGGATCGTTATCGTTAGGGATGAGCGAATCTCGCATAAAACTTTGTTTTAATACTGTACGGAGCCAAGGTACCACTTGGAACCAAACCCGAGTTCGATATAAAGGTTTTTTTTTACAGTAGAAATTAATTTCCGAAGTTGTTCTATGAAGTCTCGTGAGACTTCGCAAAGTAATAACTTCGGCTCATCTGAGCCAATACATTCTAATACTGTACAGAGCGCTTGCTCTGAACAATATTAAAACAAAGTTTTATGCGAATCGACTTCAGATGAAGCATCCAAAGTCGATTCGCTCATCCCAAGTTATCATGTTGGAATACTGCTCTGTGGCCTAGTTTCTTAAGGGAGGGCATCATGCTCTGCTTCAGTATTTCACAGTACATGTTTGTATTCATGGTTCCCTCAATGAACTGTAGCTCCCCAGTCCCCACAGCCAGCAGCACTCATGCAGCCTCAAGCCATGACACTCCCACCACCATGCTTGACTGTTGACAAGACATACTTGTCTTTGTACTCCTCACTTGGTTTCCGCCACACACGCTTGACACCATCTGAACCAGATAAGTTTATCTTGGTCTCATCAGACCATGGGGCATAGTTCCGGTAATCCATGTTCTTAGTCTGCTTGTCTTCAGCTTGTAGGCTTTCTTGTGCATCATCTTTACAAGAGGCTTCCTTCTGGGATGACAGCCATGTAGACTAATTTGATGCCGTGTGTGGCATATGGTCTGAGTACTGACAGGCTGACCCCCCACCCCTTTGACCTATGCAGCAATGATATGTATGTTGTAATGTTATAGCTTGGTGGTTACATTATTAGTTTTGCATGTAGAGATCCCAGGTTTGAATCTTGGGAGAGACGTCAAAATGTTTTTCTACAGATATTATTTTTTTTCCACATTTATCCCATAAGAAAGGTCTATATCCTTATCATATTGAGAATAATGCTATTTTTTTTAGAAAGCTAATAATTACTGGTTTCTCTAAATTCATATAGTGTATTTAAAATGTATTTAAAAATGGTATAAATGTATTTAAAATTCTGCACACATACCTTTCTTATATCAGGTAGCTGACCCATATGCAGTAAAATGGTATAGCCCATGTATCAGTTCTGTGTAATGTTTCCGTGGCCTAACTGAAACATCACGTCAAGTGACACTTCACATCATATAA
The DNA here is from genome assembly GCA_033119425.1 of Bufotes viridis. Lineage (NCBI taxonomy): Eukaryota > Metazoa > Chordata > Amphibia > Anura > Bufonidae > Bufotes > Bufotes viridis. The sequence continues at coordinate 478,159,891 of CM065590.1, read as the reverse complement.
TCCCATGTGATAAGTAAGTGGGGCTAGTGGTGAAATAATTATTTTTATTATGGTAATTATGGTAACTACATGACTGAATGTATTTACATGGCTGCCTGTCTTAAGGTGATTTGTAAAATGGCAGACTGTCTCTAGGTAATGTTGTAAAAAGGCTGTCTGATGTTAAAGTTTAGTGTAAAAAAAAAAAAAAAAAAACATACACAGATCTGTTTCTTAACAGATACCCTACAGATGAGGTGCTACTGTAGGTAGTATTTTTCATATATAGATATATATGTGCTTTTCAATGGCTTTTGTTTTAAGATAACGTGATGAGTTAAGAAATTTGAGTTGAGTTTGTGTGTTAACCCTGCTACATCTGTATTTTATATATTTGCCTATTTTTGGCATTCCCGTAGAAATTAATGGAGATCATGCCATGAATATGTTCTCCTTTACTTTCCTTTACTTACTGAGACCCACAGCTGTCTGACGTTGGAGGCATATCCTAGCAATATGCCACCAAAGTCTAAGTGTCACAGCCTTGGTTAAGGTCGCGACTGTGTTGCCAGTGGCAACATGTCGTCTGTACGGTGGGGCTACTATCCGCCTCACGTGCGGTTGCCGTTGGCAACGTGTCACCATCTTTGCGGTCGTGGCTTTTGACCTGCTGCCTCACATGCGCTTGTCATTGGCAACGTGGTGTTGCGTATTTCATGTGGGGGCATTGCCACAGCAGCTCTGAGTTGGTGTGGTGACACAAAGCCACACATGCTGTTGCCGGTGGCAACATGTCGTTTAGCATGTGTGTGCTCACCTTGTTTGTGAGCACTTTCCTTGGGTGTGGTTTACACAGGGTTAATGTCTGTGTGCTGGGTGTGTCCTCTGTTCTCCTTAGGTGTCTGTGTTTGGAGCCTGAGTTCAGTTTGTATGTTGCAGTATGTTGGTTTGTCTGCTCCGGAAGGGGCTTGCTTACCCGGAGGGGTATAGCATATACCGGATGGTGTGCTGCCCGGCCAGGTCTCCCCCCAGGCATCTGATGTCTGCTTGGGGGTCCGGGAGGTCCTGGCGCTGCTTCTCTTTCTTCTGCACGGCAGGTAAGTGTGGGTTTCTTGTACGTGCTTCCTATGTTACTTGCCTGCCGTGCGGGCACACTCTGTTCGGGTCCCGGCTGCGTTGGGGGCTTCTGGAGACTCCTGCTCATCCGCGGTCTAGGGTGAGCAGGTGGTCTCTGCCCTGTTTTTATCTGAGGGCGAGACAGGGCGTTCAGGGCCATAGGTACGTGGGTATGAGCCGTCCCACCTTCAGGGTCCGCTCATACAGCCAGGAGACCAGGGCAAGTTTTAGGGACGTGTCAGGAGGTCATCTGCTCCTTTGTCCCTGCTTTTAGGCCCAGCGGCCGTGGAAAGTGCGCGGCGGGGAGTTTCCCCCTCTCCCCGTCGTGACACTAAGATAATAAAAATCATACACAGGTACAGTTTGACCTTATTGTAGCATCTCCGTATGGCTTGTATGGAGTTGCAATATGTACCTCCTGCTACAACTGCAGATTTTACGGAGCTTATAGAGTTCTTATTATGGGTTGCTATTATTTTAAAGGGAATTTTTTTTTTGTAATTATTGCCTGTTTGCAGAGCTGAGCCTCTAGGTGTAATGGCAACGCCCCTGTTGCTCCTGGAGGTTCATTTGCATATATTAAAACATTATTTTTTTCAGGAATGAGGGCATATATAAACATGGGACCAACAGATATACCTTCAGCTGGGAAGTACACATGCAATAGGTCAGCCAGTTAGACATAAGTGACATGTGGGAAAAGCGAATTTCAGGAAAAGTTTGATTCGCCGCAAAGCAGAATTTCCTTGCGCTTCATGGTAACAAATCTAATTTTCCTAAAATAGCTCCAAAAAAAAGAGAATACATACTCCCCTCATCTGTTTACTCATCGCAGCTATCTTGATTGAAGATATGGCACAAAATCTCACGAGTGACGTGTGACGTTACCGCACTAGCTGGGCACGATGACGTCATCAGTGAGATTTCTTCAGTGAAGATGGCTACAACAGCCTCTCCACAAGCAAATGGATAAGGTGAGTATGTATCTTTTATTTTGTTTATTAACCAGAATAACTCCTGAAACGCCTTCATTTTAACCTCAGATGCCGTGATCAGCGGTGAATGCGGCATCTGAGGTGTTCAATGACGGGGGCAGCATGATCACCTACATGCTGGCTACATACAAAGAAATGTACTTCATGACAAAGTCATTCGTCACAAATCTAATTTCTTTGTGAAATTCGGCAAAGCACTCAAATCAAATTTTTCATAACTTCGCTCATCACTAAGTATAAGCAATATCAGGTGTAAGGGTTTTACATAATCATTGGATATTTCAAGTCATATTTTCTTATATATTCAGGTGTGACGCCATCTTTTACAAGCCATAAACTACTTTCAATGTTCCTTGGTATGGCTGGGGTACTTGCCTGTCTTCTTATTCTAATCTATTGCATTTACATTCGACAACACAAAGAGGAAATGTTTTCGCACCACAGGCTCTACGGAGAAGGCTTTGAAGACCCAGGTATGTGGGTAGATTTATATATTTTATTTCCATAAATTATGTGAGGTTATCACTGTTTTCAGTGCTGGGATCCTGGTCCTGGATTTAAATATGACTGCAGGACGTTATCTGCATGGAGTTGATTGTCCCCTCAAGTTTGTGTGGGTTTCCTCCGGGTTTTATGGTTACCTCCCATACCCAAGAAGTATACTGATTTATTTGGTTGATATGCTTCCTATGAATTTACCTTCTTGTGTAGATGTGAGATTCTGCAGAATATGTTTACGTTGTATAAGTAACGGAAAATTAAATAACTAATTATAATAAAATCCTTGTTGGCTAATCCTGCCATAAACAGTATATGTTGGAGATGAATCACAGGATGCAATGCTCCTTAAGCTTGGGTCTACATTACGAGTTTGTGAGCAACAGCTGTTGCGCGACCAAGTATCAAAGTGGAGCTATGGTAACAAATGAGGTTGCTGTAAGACTCGCAAGATTGCAGTGACCATGACCCCAGAATTTCAAAAATCAAGCAGGGTTGGATGTTTTGCAATTCTGGGTTGGGGGCAAACATGCGAGTCGTGCTGTAAGCCCATACATATCTAACACTACATAGCAGTCCCTGGTTGCGCAACAGCTGCATTGCTCAAGATTGCTATGAAGCCCCAGTCTAAGAGTTCCTTTTTTACATAAACATCACTTAAAGGGCTTTTGCCATTAGTAACATGTAACACCTACAGTGCTTGAAAAAGTATTCACACCCCTTAAACTTTTCCACATTTTTTCATATTATGCCTATAAACTTAAATGTATTTTATTGGGATTTTATGTGATAGACCAACACAAAGTAGCAAGTACGTGTGACGTGAAAAGAAAATGATACATGGTTTGAAAAGTGTGGCGTGAATTTGTATCCAGCCCCCTGTACTCTGATGCCCCTAAATAAAATCCAATGCGACCAATTGCCTTCAGAAGTGACCTGATTAGTAAACAAAATTCACCTGCGTGTAATAAATTCTCAGTATAACTACAGCTGTTCTGTAAGGGCCTCAGAGATTTGTTAGTAAACATAATGAAAACCAATGAACACACCAAACGGGTCAGGGATAAAGTTGTGGAGAGGTGTAAAGCAGGGTTAGGTTATTAAAAAAATCCCAAAGCTCTGAACATCTCACGGAGCAATGTTTAATCCATTACCCGAAAATGGAAGGAGTATAGCATACTGCAAACCTACCATGATTGGCTGTCCACCTAAACTGACGCCCAGCCAAGGGGAGCGCTAATTCGAGAAGCTGCCAAGAGGCCCATGGTCACTCTGGAGGAGCTACAAAGATCCACAGCTCAGGTGGGAAATCTGTCCACGTGACAACTATTAGTCGTGTACTCCACAAATATTGCCTTTATAGCAGAGTGGAAAAAGAGGGACGTTTTAGTTTTTGTGGAATAGAAAAGGTGTATAAACCCCTAAGAGGGGGTAATTGTAACAAGAAGAGATGTCTAGTCGAGAAACCTTCTGGATTTTATGTAGATTTCCTATGGTTCTAAATCATAAAACAGATGTATTCTTTTTGTATTAAAATGTCTTTTTACCTATGTCTTAATATGCCCTGTTCACATTGTTGGTGTTTCAGTAACACTACAACATCCATTTTATCTGACGCCTCATATCTTTCTTTATTGTAATGATAGATTTAGATCCTTAGCCCCTATTCCCACTGCTTGTGCTTCAACCACACTATATTATGTATTTTATCTGATTTTCATGTGTCCCTCTATTTTCGTGACAGATCCAAATCCATATGCCCATGTTCACCTTGTTAGTGCTTCAGCCACACCACAACATTCATTTTTATCTGATGCATTATGTGTTCTTTTACTGTAATGACAGATGACTATAACATCCATTTTGCCCCTGTTCACATTGCTTATGCTTCAGCAACAGTCAGGGGGGGAATAAGTGCATGATAGGCCTGGGGCTGTCTACCCAAATTGGGACCCTCCCTCCTTTTTATTTTTATTTTTTTTTGTATGAAGAGGCTGCGGGGCTTCATGAGCGCCAGTCTCTTCCTAGGCCATATGACATCTTCAGACTAAAAAAATACACCAAATTAACCCCTAAACTGAAAAATGTGGTCGCCAAATTTAAAATACATATAATAAAAAAATATTTGGAGGAGAATACATCACCACATACCTCTTACATCCAGTGACATCTCCTGTCATGTAGACCTTCTCTTTTCTCTACTTCTTCGTTTGACCCAGACCCCCATGGCAAATTCTTTCAGCCACATCTCATCTCTACAGAGTTTGTAACACAGACACATTAGATTTTTCAATTTTTCCATCAACCTCCCCATCATGGTGTCCCAACAATGTCATCCCGCTGCCACTCCTAATACTGTGCCCATTGTGCACCCCAATGCCCCAGGTACTATACTGCTGAAAAAATAGTGACCCCAGTAGACATAATTGGGGTCATTTATCAAACTGGTGGAAAGTAGAACTGGATTTCCAAAAGAGCTGTCAAAAATAAATGGTGGAATCTGATTGGTTTCTATGGGCATCTAAGCCAGTTCTACTTTACACCAGTTTGATAAGTTACCCCAAATGTCCCTATAGTGTCTACAGCTGTTATAATGTCCCCTAGAGTGCCTCCAGTAATAATAATACTCTATATTGTGCTCCAGGTAATAATCCCTGTATAGTGTCCCCAAAAATAATAGAATTGCCCCTACAGTGCCTCCCCAATAGCAATGCCCCCATATAGTAATTTCCCCCACACTTTCCCCACATAGTAATCTTCATAGAGGAAATGCAGAGAGGCGGCACTCACCCATTACTTGTAAGAAAGATCCACTTTATTTCATGAAAATAGTCAGGTACATGCTAAGTCTGTGCACATGAATAAGGAACAGCCGTTTCACGCCAGACGCGCTTCATCAAGCCTCATCATAGTAATCCTCCCATAGTAATTTCCACCACACAGTCATTTCCCCCACACATTCATTTGCCCCTCACTGCCCCCACATAGTAATTTCCCTCACACTGCCCTCACATAGTAATTTCCCCCACATAGTAATTTCTACTACACTGCCCCCACACAGTAATTTCCACCACACTGCCCCCACACAGTAATTTCCCCCACACTGCCCCATATAGTAATTTTCCCCCACATTGCCACATACAGTAATTTGCCCCACACTACCCCCACACAGTAGTTTCCCCCATACTACCCCACATAGTAATTTCCCCCACACTGCCCCAAATAGTAATTTTCGCCACACTGCACCACATAGTAATTTCCACCACACTGCTCCACATACAGTAATTTGCCCCACACTGCCCCCATTAAGTAATTTGCACCATACTGCCCCATATAGTAATTTCCCCCACACAGTAGTTTCATCTCACACTGCCCCACATAGTAATTTTCCCCACACTACCCCAAATAGTAATTTCCGCCACACTGCCACCACACAGTAGTTTCCCCCACACTGCCCCACATAATAATTTCCCACAATGCCCAAACATAGTAATTTCCCCACACTGCCCCACACAGTAGTTTCCCACACACTGCCCCACATAGTAATTTTCCCCACACAGTAGTTACCCCCAAACTGCCCCACATAGTAATTTCCCCCACATAGTAATTTGCCCCGCACTGCCCCACATAGTAATTTCCACCACACAGTAGTTACCCCCAAACTGCCCCACATAGTAATTTCCCCACATTGCCCCCATATAGTAATTTGCCCCACACTGCCCCACATAATAATTTGCCACCACATAGTAATTTGCCCCCCACATAGTAATCCCTCCCATAATAATTTGCCCCCACATAGTAGTCCCTCCCATAATAATTTGGCCCCACATAGTAATTTGCCCCCGATGTACTCAATGTCTCTTCACTAATATGTCCTCCTGTGTGTCCCCACCCCACATGTCCCCCAAAGTAGGCACATAAGTTTAAAAAATTAAATAAATTAAAAGAAAAATGAACAGCTAAATACTCACCTATGTCCAGGGCCAGGCGTTTTCTGGTAGAAGAAGGAGGGATGAAGCAGGCACGCATACAGCAGAGTGCTGCATCTCGGCACAGCTGCGCGATGATGTCATCACGCTCGCCTGCGTCGGGATTTCACTACCGCATAGGCCTTAGGCCTACTAGGCCTGAAGCCTATGGTGGTGATCGGCGGCGGGGCAGGGAATTATGCACTCGCGTGACCCGCCGCAGTATGTGAGTGTTTGGGTCGGCGTTGGGCCCCGACCTGCCGACCCGAACGCCTCTATTGTAATCTGCCATTGGCCACAGTACAACATCCACTGTATTTTATGCCTCATGTGTTCTCCTTTTTCTTTTTCTTTGTAACAACAGATCCGTATTCATATCCCTTTGTTCACATTCCTTGTGATTTTTTACATACACCACAACATCAATTTTATTTAATGTCTCTTGTTCTTTCTCTGTAATGACTAGTAATGAGTGGCAGGGGCAATATTCAAATTTGCGATATTTCGCAAATATTTGGTAGAATAGTCGTCATATGTTCGTGAATTTCTAAATTTAAAATTACTTTCTTGATTGCGAAAAATCAGCAATGTAATATTCGCGTAATGCGCGCGAAATACAGGTGTGGGTGACTAGCTATATTTTTCAAGCTGCTAGACGTTTCCTTAGACTGGAGAAAATGGTTGGCACGGCAGAACATTACAATAGCTTTATATGCAGATAGTGCTCCAATATATTCACGATTGCGAAATCGGCACTAATAATAATGCAAATATTTTGGCGCAATATGTGCAACTTCACATTTTAGCAGGTCTGACTACATATTAGTGATTGGTGCACTAAGTATTGTTGTGAACTTGTGACATCACAGCACTATGGGCCAGATTTATCATTAGCTAAAGTCACTTTAACCACTCCCGGACCGCCGCACGCAGGATCGCGTTCTCGCGGCGGCCGGGCTCTTCTGATCCGACGCATCGGCGCGTCATCTCGCGAGACGCGAGATGACGCGAGCACGCGCCCGCACATGCGCAATGCGCGCCATCGGCGCGCTCGCATGTAGTTATACTACAGCCTGCCAGCGCCGATCGTGCGCTGGCAGGCTGTATATGGCAGAAAAATCGCAGATCAGACGTTGTTCTGTGAACAGCGCCTGATCTGCTTGCTGCTCGCTTCTCTGGTGGTCCCTTTGCTTGGGACCACCAGAGAAAAATATCAAAGTGCACCAATCACCACACAACCCCCCCACCGCCCCCACCCACCCACCACCCCCACTGTCACTGATTAACCCCTGATCTCCCATGTCACCCCCTGATCACCCCCTGTCACCCCCTGTCACTGATCACCCCTGTAAGGCTCATTCAGATGTCCGCATGTGTTTTATGGATCCACGGATCCGCAAATCCGCGGATCCGCAAAACACGGACACCAGCAATGTGCTTTCCGCATTTTGCGGATCCGCACATTGCCAGAACTATATAGAAAATGCCTTTTCTTATCCGCAATTGCGGACAAGAATAGGACATGTTCTATACTTTTATGGATCTCCACTACGGATCCGCAATTATGGATCCGAGCGGGACAAAGTCTGTCCCCATAGAATTGAATGTATCCACAATCCTGTTCCGCAAAATTTTGCGGAACAGAATTGCGGACGCTTGAATGAGGCCTTAGGGTCCCTTAGCGATCGCAGCTTTATAGCTTTTCCCTCTTTTTTTGCACATTTTTTAGAGATTTTTTCATCCACATTGATCAATGTGAATGGAAAAATCTGTGACGTTCATTTTTTTCTTTCAGCGCAGAGGCTGAACGGAAAAAATTCTCATTACCCGTATGGTCAATATAAGGAGAATCGCAAAACTCCTAATTCTGGCCATACGTGTAATGATTACGGAGACCCCTAAAATGCCAGGGCAGTACAAAAACCTCACAAGTGACCCCATTTTAGAAAGAAGACACCCCAAGGTATTCCGTAAGGGGTATGGTGAGTTCATGCAAAATTTTATTTTTGTCACAAGTTAGTGGAATGTGAGACTGTAAAAAAAAAAAAATAAATAAAAATACCATTTCCGCTAACTTGTGCCAAATTTTTTTCTGTAAACTCGCCATGCCCCTCACGGAATACCTTGGGGTGTCTTCTTTCCACAATGGGGTCACATGTGGGGTATTTATACTGCCCTGGCATTTTAGGGGTCCTAAAGCGTGAGAATCCAAATGCGTAAAAATGTCCTGTGAAATCCTAAAGGTACTCATTGGTTTTAGGGCCTTTGCATCTTGGCTGCAAAAGTGTCACTCATGTGGTATCGCCGTACTCAGGAGAAGTAGGGCAATGTGTTTGGGGTGTATTTTTACATATAACCATACTTTGTGTGAGAAATATCGCTGTAAACGACAACTTTTTAATTTTTTTATTCAAAGTTGTCAATTTACAGAGATATTTCTCTCACCCAGCATGGGTATATGTAAAAATACACCTGAAAACACATCGCCCTACTTCTTCTGAGTACGGCGATACCACATGAGTGACACTTTTTGCAGCCAAGATGCGCAAAGGGCCCTAAACCAATGAGTACCTTTTAGGAGGGCATTTTTACGCATTTTTCTTCTCACGCTTTAGGGCCCCTAAAATGCCAGGGCAGTATAAATACCCCACATGTGACCCCATTTTGGAAAGAAGACACCTCAAGGTATTCGCTGAGGGGCATAATGAGTCCATGAAAAATTAAACTTTTGTCAAAAGTTAGCGGAAAGGGAGACTTTGTGAGAAAAACAATGAAAAATCAATTTCCACTAACTTGTGCCAAAAAAATCTTCTATGAACTCACCATGCCCCTCACGGATTACCTTGGGGTGTCTTCTTTCCAAAATGGGGTCACATGTGGGGTATTTATACTGCCCTGGCATTTTAGGGGCCCTAAAGCGTGAGAAGAAAAATGCGTAAAAATGCCCTCCTAAAGGTACTCATTGAATTAGGGCCTTTGCGCATCTTGGCTGCAAAAGTGTCACACATGTGGTATCGCCGTACTCAGGAGAAGTAGGGCGATGTGTTTTGGGGTGTATTTTACATATACCCATACTGGGTGAGAGAAATATCTCTGTAAATTGACAACTTTGAATAAAAAATTTAAAAAGTTGTCGTTTACAGCGATATTTCTCACACACAGTATGGGTATATATAAAAATACACCCCAAAACAGATTGCCCTACTTCTCCTGAGTACGGCGATACCACATGTGTGACATTTTTTTGCAGCCAAGATGCGCAAAGGGGCCCTAAAACCAATGAGTACCTTTAGGATTTCACAGGCCATTTTTTTGCATTTGGATTCTCACACTTTAGGGGCCCCTAAAATGCCAGGTGAGTATAAATACCCCACATGTGACCCCATTTTGGAAAGAAGACACCCCTAGGTATTCTGTGAGGGGCATGGTGAGTCCACAGAATTTTTATTTTTGGCACAAGTCAGCGGAAATTGTTTTTTTTGTTTTTTTAATTTTGTTTTTTACAAAGTCTCATATTCCACTAACTTGTGACAAAAATAAAATTTTACATGAACTCACCATACCCCTCACAGAATACCTTGGGGTGTCTTCTTTCCAAAATGGGGTCACATGTGGGGTATTTATACTGCCCTGGCATTTTAGGGGCCCCTAAAGCGTGAGAAGAAGTCTGGAATCCAAATGCGTAAAAATGCCCTGTGAAATCCTAAAAGGTACTCATTGGTTTAGGGCCTTTGCGCACTCAAGCTGCAAAAGTGGCACACATGTGGTATCGCCGCACTTAGAGAAGTAGGGCAATGTGTTTAGGGTGTATTTTTACATATACCCATACTTTGTGTGAAAAATATCTCTGTAAACGACAACTTTTAAAAATTTTTATACAAAGTTGACAATTTACAGCGATATTTCTCTCACTCCAGCATGGGTGTATGTAAAAATACACCCTAAAACACATTGCCCTACTTCTCCTGAGTACGGCGATACCACATGAGTGACACTTTTTGCAGCCTGGGTGCAAAGGGGCCCAAATTCCAACGAGTACCTTTAGGTTTTACATGGCGGCTCACAATTTAGCCCCGCCCAAAATGCCAGAACAGTAAACACACCCCACAAATGACCCCATTTCGGAAAGTAGACACCCCAAGGTATTCACTGAGGGGCATAGTGAGTCCGTCTGAGATTTTTTTTTTTGCCAGAAGTTATCAGAAATTGAAACTTTTTTTTTTTTTTTTTTTCTCAGAAAGTGTCATTTTCCGCTAACTTGTGAAAAAAATGAAATGATACATGAACTCACCAAGCCCCTCCGCGAATACTTTGGGGTGTCTTCTTTCTAAAATGGTGTGATTTGGGGGTATTTATACTTTCCTGACATTCTAGCTCCTGAAGAAACATGACAGGTGCTCAGAAAGTCAGAGCTGCTTCAAAATGCCGAAATTCACTTTTTTGCACCATAGTTTGTAAACGCTATAACTTTTACCCAAACCAATAAATATACACTTATTGGATTTTTTTTATCAAAGACATGTAGAACAATAAATTTAGAGAAAAATTTATATAGAAATGTAGTTTTTTTGAAAAATTTTACAACAGAAAGTGAAAATGTCATTTTTTTGCAAAAATTTCGGTAATTTTTGATTAATAGCAAAAAAGTAAAAATGTCAGCAGCAATGAAATACCACCAAATGAAAGCTCTATTAGTGAGAAGAAAAGGAGGTAAAATTCATTTGGGTGGTAAGTTGTATGACCGAGCAATAAACGGTGAAAGTAGTGTAGTGCGGAATTGTAAAAAGTGGCCTGGTCATTAAGGGTGTTTAAGCTAGGGGGGCTGATGTGGTTAATGGAGTGAAAAGTCGCAAAAAAATGCGCAATCGGTAAAATTGCGCATTTTTGCGACTTTTTCAAGCTCTGCACTAAGCTCTCCAGTTTTGTGAAAGTGGGCGTGTTGTCTTATGTAAATGAATCTCTAGACAGATTTACTATTGCAACCATTTAAAAAGTCGCAAAAAAAATGCGCAATTTCACTCCAGGGGGGACCATGCTTATCTTATGCGACTTTTTAATAGAACATGCGACTTTTTTGTAAAGACGTGCGACTTTTGTAAAGCCGCTTACTGAAGGATAAACTGCTACCGTCAATCCACATTTATCACAGTATTAAAGAACCATTAATAAATCTGACTATCCTAAAGTGACTTTGGGCAGATGTAAAAGTGGAGTAAGATGTAAGTGTAATGATAAATCTGGCCCTATGTATGTATGTATGTAGCATGTTTGTATAGACAGCAGAACAGCTACACTATATTACGATCTAACCTACACTGACTATCTCCCACTAACTATCTATATTATATATATAAGCTAACTAACTAACTAACTAACTATCCAATGTCATGGCCCAGGAAAGCAGAGAGCACAGCAATAACACTGCTATTTCTCTCAGATCTGCAAAATACTGCATACAGTGGCTGCTGGGGAGGTTCTTATATAGTAAGGGGTAGGCAACTTTCCTATTGGTTGCTAGGGATGTTGCTAAGCTCAGACAAAGACATTGCAGCCTTCTCATTGGCCCACAAGCAAGAAGGGAGGTTACTGATTTAAAAAAATCTAGAATATTCAAAATTACGAATATATATCACTATATTCTAAATATTTGTGAATTCTCGAAGTGCCGATATTCGCGATTAATATTCGCGATTCGAATATTTGCGCCCAGCACTAGTAATGACAGATCCAGATCGGTTTTTCACTATGTACCACAAAAATGGAGGGGTCTGGTGCATGGGTGTAACCCTTTTTGCTTTTTAAATAGCATGTACATGTATTAGGTATTTTACTGTGAACAAGGACTCAGGAAGGAGTCCAAAACGCAAAGGTTATGGAGTAACTAATACTGTACCACTAACTTTATTCAGAAGATTAAATAAAAGTTGAATTATTTTAGCAAAGGCTTCGTATTTGGCTTTCTGAAACAGGAACCTTCTGAGCCACACTTTTCTGATTTTTAGTTATTAACAATTTTGAAAACTATGTATAATTTTATTTTCACTTCACACATTCTTGCTACTTTGTTTTGGTCTATAACATAAAATACCAATAAAATATATTTAAGTTTGTGAGTATAACGTGAAAAAATGTGGAAAAGTTGAAGGGGTGTGAATACTTTTTAAAGACAATGTATCTATAGGATAGGGGATAAATGTGTGATCGTTAGGGGCTCGACTGCTAGGACCACCACTGTTCATAAGAACATGGGTCCTCAATTCCCCTGTATGAATGGAGTGGTGATGTGCATGTACAGTATGACTACAGCTCCATTAACTTTTATAGGGCTGCTGTGTACTTCATTACACAGGGGTCTCTTATGATTGGCCGTGGTCCCAGTGGTCAGACCTGTGGACAGTTGATAAACATGGTTTATAGGAAAACCACCTTAACAGTGAAGATCACCCTAGAAAATATAATTTTCAGAGCAATTTTGGGTGATCACTGTATTTTATTGACTTTATATGTCTTAAAAAGAACAGGCTCTTGCACCCTGGTTCTAAACATCTTGGTAAACTTCCATATTAGGCTGGTTTCACGTGTGTTTTTAAATCCAGAAGGCTGTTCTGGCAGAGAAACAGCCTGCTGGATTTCTCCCTATCTGGCCTAGTTGGATGCTGCTGTTCAGCACCAGACCCCATTGACTATGCATGCATCGGCATGCACTCATGCTGGAAACCATCTGGATTCCCGCCGATTGCCACTGTAGTCATTGGGGATCCAGCAGTACAAGGCCCTATCTGGCTATGCTGGATACAATGAACTCCAACAGCCTGCCGGATTTAAAAACGCAGATTTGAAACTTACCTTACTTAAGATCCAGCAACCAATTAACTAATTGGGGATGACACAGCTTATGCCTGGAATGGGAACACTGTTAATCCAATGACCAAAAGACCAAAATAACGAGATTTCCCATTGCTGTCATCACTAAGTATCACTCTAAAGACGGCATCAAATATATGCAAACACAGGACATCTCCTGCCCTTTAACCCTCTCCGATAAACCAGGGTGAAGGCTAACCATCTAAGGATTTAATGAGCTGCGGCTATTAATGGTGTTGTAGAAGATAACAAATCAGAGGTTAACAATATTCCTTCAGCATAGCATAAAATAATGACTGATAGTAGGCTGCAATGATATGCATACCCCGCGTCCTGAGCTTATTACCAGTACTAATATTATAATGGTTTGTTTTTGCATAGTCTTGCTCTAATGTTGGTTTATTTAAAAAAAAAATTTTTATAGCTTGTCTGATAAGACAACTTTTGGGTCCTTATAAAACATTTGAAGCCCATGCCCAGAGTACACACAAAAAGCAAGGCGTCCCTATAACAGATATTAATAGTGCCCTCTTCTGGTTCTGGTTGACACCCCGCACCCCTGAACACCTGGGAAAGGAAGATCTGGTGCTTGTGTGCCCCCAATCTTCTCTCTTTCCAGAAAGAGACATTTTTTTTCACTTAGGTACTATTTTATCATAGTAGCTATATATGAATTCTCATAGAAAAGAGAGTAGCCCATAGCAAAAAGCAAAATAGCCACTGGTCCTACAGTTTTTGTAATACCCCTGTAATGAAGAGTGGTGTTTCCACCACTGCACCCTGCTACTATCTCTAATGGGCTAATATAATGTCTTCTTATGTATTTTGTTCAGGTCCTCCACAATGTGCATTCCTAATATTTTTATACAATATATACATATATAATGTGCCTGGTTCACCAGCAGGTGGCAGCATTTCTGGCAGAGCTATCTTAGACAGAATGGAACTCACCATTCCATTCTCCCCCCTTTTGGGCAGTGGGCGAGTCCTGCTGGCTACCAGAAGAAGGTGGGGCATTTCTGGTTGAGACTCCATGTTGGAGCTGCCAGGATTCTAACCTACTTTTTGGCTCAACATAAGTCTGACTACAAGAGTGAAGTGCAGCATAAAGAGGAAACAAAGACACCAAGTCAGCTTGTCAGTACAGCAGAATGAGAGAAAGATATAGCAAAGTTGAGTTTGCCTGACAGTTTAATGCTAAAGCCTGCTGGAACCAAGACAAAGTCTGAAACTGTTTGCAGAAACATTTATTCAAGTAAAGCCACCATTGAACTTCATCTCAAGGTCTGGACTCAAGTTATTTCTTCAAATCCCTCAATTATTCCTCCTATTTATTGCTTCAGAGCCAAAGCCTGGGGTCCAGGCGTATCCAGGTAGGAGCACCGTGACACACATAAAGAGACATTTAGGCCGTACTACACCACTCGGCATTCCTACCAAACCTGGGACACGATATAGAGGGCCCTGGGGGGAGGTCGCCTGTTGCACTTTGTCATATTCAAAAGAATGATAAAATAGCTAATGCTCTAGCTTAAGCGTCATGGCTTCTTCAAAGAGCTGATTGGTGCCATTATATAAGGATATCTGACATGATTCAGCAGCATAAGCTATTATTACTGATATAAGTTTAGGCTACTTTCGCATTTGTAATGTCTGCTTAGTTTGTAAGCTGCAAAAGCTCCTGGTATACACACTAGGAGTATCTGTAGGGATCCATTAACCCAACAAAAAACAAATGATGTTCCCTGTAGCTTCTGTTGGGCCAGTATAGGTTGGTATACTGCAAAAAAAAAAAAAAATGGAATAGCACAGTACATTACAGTAAATCCAGTAAAAAAAAAAAAAAAAAAAAAAAAGCAGTATAGGTTCTTTTAATATGGGAACCTATAGGTGATAGATGCCATGGTATGGCATCCATCACCGGCTTCCACCAAAGTTGTACCCCTGGTCAGGACCTTCTCCCAGTATGTATGCCAATAACATGATGTAAAAAGAGTTTAGAGGGTTATTCTCATTTGGAACCCACACCTATCATGAGAATTCATATCTGGGACCCACATCTATCTTGAGAATTCATATCTGGGACCCACATCTATCTTGAGAATTCATATCTGGGACCCACATCTATCTTGAGAATTTCCATCCCTTCCTACCTTCAGGGACCTGCTGCTTTGAATAGACAAGTAGCCAGGCATGTGCAGCTCTCTCAAGCCATTGTGGCTTGCTCTGGATACTCGTGCAGGAGTTGCTGGTTCACCCCAACCTAGTAAATTATGCATACCCAAAAGATATTCCTTCCACATAAGTTTATAAATAACATGTTTTGTTGGGGGACACTGGTTGACTTCTAAAGTTGCATGCACAGCAACACTTGAATTTACAACACTTGAGCCGTTCAATCATCTTCATGTTCATTTTCCTACAAGTTCTGAACCTTCAAAAGGTGATCAGTTGATCACCATAGTTCTTTAAGTGTATGTTCACACATGACATTTGCATGCCATCTGTGGTAGAGATGAGCAAATCAAATCCCACGAAGCCGAATTTCCTTGTGCTTCGTGTCAGCAAATCGATTTAACCTGAAATAGTGTAAAAGACAAAAAAATTCTAACTTACCTTCTCCATTTGCTCGTGGCGGGCCGCTAGCCTCTATCTTGATTGAAGATCTCGGCCGAAATCCCGTGCGTGGTGACGTATGACGTCACCACGCTGGCCGGGATTTCACTCCAGATCTTCAAGCAAGATGGCAGCGGCCAGCCCGTCATGAGCAAATGGAGGTGGTAAGTTTTTTATTTTTTATTTTTTACTCTTTTTACACTCAGATGCCACGATCATGTATGAGCGCGGCATCTTAGGGGTACAATGCCGGGGGCAGCGCTATGTCAGCTCCCTGTCATTGCACCCACTGCTTACAAAAAATGAGCTTCGTGACGAATTACTTCGTCACGAAGCTCATGTTTTGCAAAATTCGGCGAATCAACCGAATCGAACTTTTCAATTATTCGCTCATCTCTAATCTGTGGCATTACATAGTTAACTATGTAACAATTTATGCTGCGGATATCTATCTTTTGTAATGCATAGGGTGAAATCCTCAGCAAAATCTGCAGCAGCAGCCAC
This sequence comes from Bufotes viridis, assembly GCA_033119425.1. NCBI lineage: Eukaryota > Metazoa > Chordata > Amphibia > Anura > Bufonidae > Bufotes > Bufotes viridis. Next base: position 478,143,351 of record CM065590.1, on the reverse strand, counting down.
AACAAATGTGCTGCAGAAATTTCACCCCGTATTGCCGTACCCTGAAAACCACGAGGAAGCAGCTGATGTTACTGGGGAAAGATGAGACCAGCTATGTATTGCAGTGGCCTCTACATGGAAAATCTCGTATTACATGTGGCCATTTAAATGAAAGCCGTACCATACAGTATAATAAAGGCAGTCAAACTCTTTGGGTCAAACAGGGAGTTCCAAACATGCACCCTGGAAGGGACAACCTATTTACTGGTAATTGTCATTTATTTTTGACCCCCAAATCTTTCTGAATAAATCTAATATTTCCAAAATATAGTATCTGATAGGCTATATAAATGTGAGGTTAAATTAATTTTACTGTTTAGTTACTTTTATTTTAATTCCTGTTAATATATCTCCTGTGCTTATCCCGTACAGTGCTACGTTTGGACACGCCTGTAGACCATCTTGACTTCTTCTCCTTCAGAGAGACAAAGTTAACTCCAGCCCCCACTCCTCAACACAAATGTCACCCAATGGAAGCTTATGACACAAAAGAAGATTACAGGGTATAAGCCCCAAAGGGCACCTCATCCGATAAATATCCACATCAGATCATCCAGATGGGCTCCATTAAGCACCCCTAATCTGCCTGCTTACAGTAGCTCAGGTTACTTTGGTCTTGGAAGAAGTATCAAGTGATTGGACACATTTAGTAAGCTCATAATGGGAACCAATATTGGGCCACCAAACTCAATTATCTGAACCCGTAAATGTGAACTTTGTTAGCATACTCATACTTCCTACAGTTCTTGTATTTAATGCATTTACACTTCTGTCTTATTCATACCTGAAACATACTTATATGATTCGATTCCTAGGTTATCTACAGGACCTCATGCATATCTTGAGCTTAATGCAAAGTGTCTCCTAGAATAAAGAATTCTGTTTGATTACTTGTGATATAGAATCATTCTATATACATGCATTCCTCATAGTTTGGCCCGCATGACGATTTAATTTTTTTTACAAATAGATCACCGTGAAGAAAATGTATCTTCATGGGTAGTGGTGAGCGAAGTAAAGCATCCGAAGCAGAATTCCATCCGAAGTTTATGAAAACTTCGATTCTAAATTAATCCAACTTTCCTTGCTCTTTGTGGTAACAAATCAGTTAAAATCCTAAAATGGCAGCTGCATGTGTTAGAACACAAAACTAAGTGTATAGGAGACAAGCCCGGAAAAGCAACATCACCCATTATGCTGTGCAGCCAGCCAGTCCGCAGATAGCCATCCCCTGTGATGTCACAGCCCAATAAAACCCTCATCCTGCGCGGTCTCCGCCATTGTGAGCTGAAAATAGGGAGAGACATGGCAAGCACTAATGCGCCAGGGACAGGATTTCTGAAATTCTGGAATATTGTAAAGGGAGGGGGCAGGAGGGAGAGCGCAAGGAAACTTATTCTGCATCAGTTTTATTTATTTATTCCTACTTTTACTTATTCCTACATCAGCCCTAAACTAATATATGAAATTCAGTACCAATATTATGGAAGCCTTTATTATTCTACTTCCAGCATGCCAACCAATCCCTTGGTCTTAATGATGACCATTCTCATCTTTTGCTGTCTTTTCTTCTTCCATATCATTATTCAAAGTCTACATGTCCTAGAAGTCAGCAAGATGCAGAGAGAGGAGGAGCTGAATGTTCCTGATGACATATTCTCATTGATATTAGATGATGTGGAAAAAGAGGAAAAGCAGATAACAGAAGAAGGTCTCCCACCTGTAGGGCAGGAGAGAGCTGGGGTTGGAGAAGTGGGTATGCCAAAGCTGAATAATATTCAGTGTTTACTATCAAATAACCTTCAGGAGATGTGGGTCAGAACAGCAATAATATGCATATTGTTCCCCCATCTAACCAGCCAAACCCCATAACAGCAACAGCCCCTGTTTAAAGGTGCCGCGCGGCCATTAAGAGTGCAGTCTTCATTATTAAATGAAAGGCAGCTGTGGGCTAATTGACCACGTAGTTCTTCGCTGCAGCATGGCCGCAACCCACCCGCAGCGCAGCCGCTCCATGTGGCCTAACCCTACGGCAGAGTTGCCTGGATACACCTGATTTATAGCAATTTGTGATCAATTAATTCATAGCTAATCAAATTTCTTGGCAAGTTTTGGAAAGCTGCTGAATCGAATTTTTCAAAACTTCACTCATCTCTAGCCATTACCTTCATTATGTCATCATTGTTTGGTCCATGGCTGTGGTGATCATACCATACTATTAATATCTAAAAGACAATCCTTTTGTACTAGTTTTACACAACATTTTGATGTTATGTCTACTATTCAAGACAACATTTATTCACATCTACACATATTGCAACCTATGCAATTTTGCATGCCAAATTTTGCCATCACACTGTTCTTAATATTCTGGTTGGGTAAATAATTAGGTTTACAACAAGAAGTGTCTCCACTGGTGGTGCTTTTTCTAAGGAAGAAGAAGTTTGATTTATTTTATTTTTTTCAAGTGCAGTAGCCAGAAATATATACAATATGTTGTGACTATGCCCATCACATCACAAAAATACCGGAACGAACAGACACCAGGGAACATAGGATTTTAGGTCTTATTAGGAGAATACTCCTTTTGTCAGTTGGCATATACAGTACACATTACAATGACAGCAATACCAAGTTTGTATAATGTTTATATGTTTGTTTTAATACTTTTAAAAAATAAAAAATCTTTGCATTGTCATATTCTGAACACCATACCCTTTATGTTTATTTTTATTATTTTACTTTGCAAAATAGGTAAAGAGGGTGACTAGAAGTTTTTTATTTTTTATTTTTATTTTTAATAAGGGATTATTAGATTGCTACCATAGACTGCAGTGGTTTACCATTAGTGATGTCGCGAACATAAAATTTTCAGTTCGAGAACGGCGAACGCGAACTTCCGCAAATGTTCGCGAACGGGCGATCCGGCCGAACCGCAATAGACTTCAATAGACAGGCGAATTTTAAAAACCAAAGGGACTCTTTCTGGCCACAATAGTGATGGAAAAGTTGTTTCAAGGGGACTAACACCTGGACTGTGGCATGCCGGAGGGGGATCTATGGCAAAACTCCCATGGAAAATTACGTAGTGGACGCAGAGTCGGGTTTTAATCCATAAAGGGCATAAATCAACTAACATTCCTAAATTGTTTGGAATAACATGCTTTAAAACATCCAGTGTGTGTATACGATCAGGTATGATGTTGTATCGATCAGGTAGTGTAAGGGTTACGCCCGCTTCACAGACATTGACAGACCAAACTCCCCTTTTAATGCACCGCAAACAACCGCAAACAGTCCATTTGCACAACCGCAAACTCCCCATTTGCACAAGGTTGGATACCAAGCTAGCCACGTCCCGGTGATGTCATTGAAGGTTTCTTCCTCCACACACACACTGGCAGGCAACTAACCTTAGATTAAAGGGTAAAAATAAAATGCCTTTGTTTGATGCAAAGTCCTATGCCACACGGTATGAGTGGTGGGCACTGGCAGTGGGCACGCTACAGTCAGTGGAAGTCAGCCTGACACACACTGGCAGGCAACTAACCTTAGATTAAAGGGTAAAAATTAAATGCCTTTTTTTGATGCAAAGTCCTGTGCCACATGGGATGACAGGGGTGGGCACTGGCAGTGAGCACACTACAGTCTGTGGGCCTGCAGCTCCTCACACACAGGCAGGCCAGGCAACTGCAATATGTATATGGAGAAAAAAAAAGCAGACTAATGTAGCAGCCCTAAAAAGGGCTTTTTGGGGTGCTGTCAGGACGCTGTCCTTACAGCAGAGATCAGATGAGTCTTTCAGGACTGGAGTGGACACTGAATTCACTAGCCTAGCTATCGATTTCCCTATTAAATCAGCAGCAACTACACTGTCCCTCCTCTCACTAAGACTGCAGCTTCAGAATGAATCTAAAATGGATGCTGTTCAGGAGATGGGAGGGTCTGGGAGGGAGGGTATGCTGCTGATTGGCTGGAATGTGTCTGCTGACTGTGAGGTACAGGGTCAAACTTTGCTCAATGATGATGTATAGGGGGCGGACCGAACATCGCATATGTTCGCCTGCCGAGGCGAACGCGAACAAGCTATGTTCGCCGGGAACTGTTCGCCGGGGAATAGTTCGGGCCATCTCTATTTACCATTGCCATCTATGGAAAATCTTTGTTCCTATAAAGCCCTGCCACAGTAAGGGTTCTTTCACACTTGTGTTCTGAGGATCCGGCGGGCACTTCCGTCCCGCCGGATCCGTCAGAACGCAAGTGGACTGACAGCATTTGAAGACTGATTCAGTTTTGGGGTGTTCGGGACACGGACCCGAACACGAACATTTTCAAAAAAGTTCGGGTTCGGGTTCGTTGCTCGGCGATTTCTTCCAGCTTTCTAAAGGGCTGCACAGCAGCCAATCAGCTAGCGTTTTACTTCTTGCCCTAAGAGCCCATCACAGCCATGCCTACTAATGGCATGGCTGTGATTAGCCAAGTGCAGCATGTGACCCAGCCTCTATTTAAGCTGGAGTCACGTAGCGCCGCATGTCACACTGCTCTGATTAGTGTAGGGAGAGGACGCAGCTGCTGTGAGGGCGACATTAGGCAGGGAAAAGTCAGCAAAAGCACCTAATGAAGTGATCGATCTACAGCTGTGAATGATTCAACTTCTGCTAGTTACTTGCTCACTGGTTTTTAGGCTGCACAGATTATTTTTCTGTCACTTTTTTTTCTGGGGTGATCGGCGGCCATTTTGTGACTTGTGGTGCACCAGAACAAGCTGCCACCAAGTCCATCAATCCATCAATCCTAGTTTTTTTTTTGCTATATCCTACATCAGGGGCTTGGCTGTGCTAATTGTCACCCCTAGAAACTCAGGATAGCAATTTCTATATTTTATTAAGGGGTTAAATACAATTGCAAAAATACCAATCCCCTAAATCTGGTGTTCCAGCTTTGGCTAGCCAAGTATAATACTGTCTGCTGTCTGGCAAAGGATAGATTATTTTCTGTGGTGAAATTCAGTTGCCAAAATAGCAATACCATAAATCTGGTGTCCCAGCACTGGCTGGCAAACTATAATAGAGTCCGCCAAAACATATATTTTGTTCTGTGGTGAAATTCAATTGCCAAAAGAGCAATACCATAAATCTGGTGTCCCAGCTGTTGCAGGCCAAGTATTAATCTGTCCGTAAAAGGGTATATTTTGTTCTGGGGTGAAATTCAATTGCCAAAATAGCAATACCATAAATCAGTGGTTTCGGCTGTGGCTGGAAAAGTATAATAGTGTCCGCCAAAACATATATTTTGTTCTGGGGTGAAATTCAATTGCCAAAATAGCAATACCCTGAATCTGGTGTCCCAGCTGTTGCAGGCCAAGTGTTGATCTGTCCGTAAAAGGGTATATTTTGTTCTGGGGTGAAATTCAATTGCCAAAATAGCAATACCCTGAATCTGGAGTCCCAGCTGTTGCAGGCCAAGTGTTAATCTGTCCGTAAAAGGGTATATTTTGTTCTGGGGTGAAATTCAATTGCCAAAATAGCAATACCCTGAATCTGGTGTCCCAGCTGTTGCAGGCCAAGTGTTAATCTGTCCGTAAAAGGGTATATTTTGTTCTGGGGTGAAATTCCCAAGGGAATCCACCTAGCCCTTCCCCAGTGGTGGAAGACATAGAATGCACTTATGCACAACCACTGATGTTTCCTGATGATGAGGACATGGGAATACCACCTCATCAGAGTCCGCACGTCTCTGATGATGACGAAACACAGGTGCCAACTGCTGCGTCTTTCTGCAGTGTGCAGACCGAACAGGAAGTCAGGGAGGAAGACTGTGTGAAAGACGATGCAGGGGACGATGAGGTCCTAGACCCCACATGGAATGAAGGTCGTGCCACTGACTTTCATAGTTCAGAGGAAGAGGCAGTGGTGAGACCGAGCCAACAGCGTAGCAAGAGAGGGAGCAGGGGGCAAAAGCAGAACAGCCGCCTCCAAGAGAGTTCGCCAGCTACTGGCCACCGCCACCAGGGACCGAGCACCCCAAAGGCAGCTTCAAGGAGTTCCCTGGCATGGCACTTCTTTAAACAATGTGCTGACGACAAGACCCGAGTGGTTTGCACGCTGTGCCATCAGAGCCTGAAGCGAGGCATTAACGTTCTGAACCTTAGCACAACCTGCATGACCAGGCATCTACATGCAAAGCATGAACTGCAGTGGAGTAAACACCTTAAAAGCAAGGAACTCACTCTGGCTCCCCCTGCTCCCTCTTCTGCTGCTGCCTCGGCCTCTTGGCACCTGCCGCCCACCAAACAGAGGATGTGCCACCGACACCACCACCTGCGTCACCAAGCATCTCCACCATCTCACACGGCAGTGTTCAACTCTCCATCTCACAAACCTTGAAGAGAAAGCGTAAATTCCCACCTAGCCACCCTCGAGCCCTGGGCCTGAATGCCAGCATTTCTAAACTACTGGCCTTTGAAATGCTGTCATTCAGGCTGGTGGACACAGACAGCTTCAAACAGCTGATGTCCATGGCTGTCCCACAGTATGTTCCCAGCCGCCACTACTTCTCCAAGACAGCCGTGCCTTCCCTGCACAACCAAGTATCCGATAAAATCGGTCATTTTTAGCACTTTCAGGCCAGTCTGTTAGAAGTGGCTCAGAGGGAGGTTTTTTGCAACAGCAGATGCCAGGTACAAATGTGGCCAGCCAGGGCCCACTACTGGAGGACGAGGAGGATGAGGATGAAGCAGGTTCCCAGCGGGGTGGCACCCGACACAGCTCAGGCCCATCACTGGTGTGTAGCTGGGGGGATATGGAGGACGATGACGATACGCCTCCCACAGAGGACAGCTTGTGCTTACCTTTGGGGAGCCTGGCACACATGAGCGACTACATGCTGCAGTGCCTGCACAACGACAGCAGAGTTGCCCACATTTTAACATGTGCGGACTACTGGGTTGCCACCCTGCTGGATCCCCGGTACAAAGATAATATGCCCACCTTACTTCCTGGACTGGAGTGTGATAGGAAGATGCGCGAGTACAAGCGCACGCTGGTAGATGCGCTCCTGAGAGCATTCCCAAATGTCACAGGGGAACAGGTGGAAGCCCAGGGCGAAGGCAGAGGAGGAGCAAGAGGTCGCAAACGCAGCTGTGTCGCAGCCAGCTCCTCTGAGGGCAGGGTTAGCATGGCAGAAATGTGGAAAAGTTTTGTCTCCACGCCACAGCTAACTGCACCACTACCTGATACGGAACGTGTTAGCAGGAGGCAGCATTTCACTAACATGGTTGAACCGTTACGTCTGCACACCCCTCCACGTACTGACTGATGGTTCGGCCCCATTCAACTTCTGGGTCTCCAAATTGTCCACGTGGCCAGAGTTAGCCTTTTATGCCTTGGAGGTGCTGGCCTGCCCGGCGGCCAGCGTTTTGTCTGACTGTGTATTCATCACGGCAGGGGGCGTCATTACTGACAAACGCAGTGCCGTAATCTCGCGCAGGCACAGTGGACACTGTAGTCTGCGCCCGTGTGGACTACTGGCACTGGCTTTGATGAGTCAACTGCGCATGCACCGGCTCTCATGTTATCTCACACCCCAAAACTGGTTGCGTCAGACAGCACTTTCAACCCAATAACAGATGCTAGGATTACTGCAATTACTGTTTAAAAAAACCTAAAATCTGTAGTAATAGATCACTTTTAGTAACCCCAATTAGTGCAGCAAGGTGTAATGAGTAGCTCCTATTACCTAGGCTTTACACTCTCTTATTGGCCCCTGCTCTCTCCCTACAGTGTGGATAATGCCTCCTTATCCTTTCCCTACACTATGAATAATCTTTCCCTGAACAGCTCCATAGTTTTTTTTTCTTAAGTCTTTTTTTTTATCACTGTCTCTAGTGCCTGTAATGTCTCTCCCTGCACTAAGTTCACTGTAAAATGGCAGAGACCAGACATGAGGAGGAGGCTTTTTATAGGGCTGTGACATCACAGGGGCTCGCTATCAGCTGATTGGCTGTGTTTATGGCATCGGGGGGGGTGGGGGTTTCCTCGTTCCCAAGCTTCTTATTTTCACTTTGTAACATGTACTGCAGCCATTTTAGAAAAAATGTGATTCGCTACCACAAAGTACGAGGAAATTCGACTTCGGGGCGAATCATATTTGCCCTGAAATTTGGATTGAATTCAACTTTGTAAACTTGGATTCGCTCATCTCTACTTTAATACTTAACATAATATTTATTATGTATTATGGTTTTCCAATTTGTCTGTAGTGTTGAGCGCGAATTATTTTTTTATTTCATCTTATGCGAAAAAACGGCAATGTAATATGCGCGTTAATCGAGAAAGGGCGGGTTATAGGCAACTTTCCTATTGGGTTGGCTTGCTAGAATTAATGAATATGTAGAAAATAGTGTGATATATATTTGTAAAAACGAATATTAATAGTTTTTTTCCATCTGAACCCATTAGAGTAGTAAATGTAATGGGTTCAGATGAAAAAAAAAAAAAAGACGTTTGTTTTTACGAATATATATCACACTATAGTCTACATATTCGAGAATTCTAGCAAGCCAAGCAAATAGGAAAGTTGCCCATAACCCGCCCTTACTCAATTAACGCACATATTACATTACCGATTTTTCGCATAAGATGAAATAAATTAAATAATGAAGAATATTCTAATTCACTTAGGATAAACTCGGGAAACTTCTAGGAGCTTGAAAAATGTAGCCAAAGTGACCCACGCCTGTATTTCGCATTGCGAATTCGCATTATGCGATTTTTACATTGCCAATTTTTCGCAATCAAGAGAATAATCTCGAATACGAATGTTCGCGAATATATGATGAATATTCGTGAAATATCGCAAATTCGAATATTGCCCCTGCCGCTTATCACTATTTGTCTGTAAAATTGATGCACGTACGTGATTTTGAGATAAATTGTTCAGAAAAAAAAGAAAAATTCTGGTTGGCAATCCTGCTGAGGAGAATGAGGAGGGGAAGAAATGTTACTTCTTTAAGTGTTTCCTGTCCCTGGCGGAGGCGGAGCTTTCTCTCACTGGAGACTTCCAGAAAAACCAACTACCGGTAAGTGCAATTGCACTTTTCTTCCAAATGGAAAAGAAAACTGAGTGTCTCACCACACCAGGCGTAATTAAGCTATCCAAAGTAAAAGCTTAGCCTTCTCTGTCTTTTTTGTGTAGAATCAATTCGGACCTGAAACATTTTTTTTTAGGCAAATTCAACACTAAATAAATTTCAAGAAATTTGCTCATCTCTGGCCTATACTGATCATATACATCATATTAGCAATTCATTCAATAAATTTATGTTCAAAGAGTTTCACTTGTGTCAGCAATGAACTGTATGGTACATCCTTGTGGCTCAGTTCGGGTTATGAAACTTGGAAAAATCTTGTCTGCAGCACCACCTGCTGACTGAAAGTGATACTGCAACCACAGAAAATTTATTGTTAAAGAACAAGAAACATTCATAATTACCTTTTCTTACAATGGACTCAAACAGTCTGAGAGAAAACAGTTGAATTTGCTATAATATCCCATGTAGAGAATGTGCTTTTTACCCTCATGCCAAACTAAACAAAGGCACTTTGAGTCTAGTTTAAAATATTTTACAGGATGATATTTCTCTGGTTGATCCAGATGCATTACCCTAGAATAGACTGCTTGCAAACTGTTCTTGTTATGTAATGTTATTCAATATGTAAAAGGGGTTTTCCAGGATTTTTATAATGACGACTTATCCACATCCTGAAAAACCCTTTTAATGCCATGTACCAGCATATATCTGTATGGAACAGTCGGGGTTAATAATTCTGCCCCTGTAGGAAGTTAGGTGTTGGACTTAGATCTGCCCCTAGATCAGTGAGGTGTTTTCTTGTGGAGGAAGTGAGAGAAGCTACAGTATATGTGCCCACTCCTCAGAGTACTAGGCCTGCATCCCAGAGAATCACTATTTGTGAGACATCCACAGAGAGAAAATTATCTCTGCTTCAAAGTTCTCTAGGAAAAAACATGAAAAGAACTATAATCTGCATGGTCGAGCATTGGAGTCAGTTAGTAAGGAATTTGCTGTTTAAGGCTGATAGAGACTTTACTGCAGTGAGAGTTGCTAAATGCTAATACACCTTTCACACTTGGACATGGTCTGGCCCACTATATCTTAATCCTGTACCCCTAAACTGAGAATTACAGTCACCACTGCAAGAATAACATTGCCGGCCCAAGATTTTGGTGAGAAGTATCATGAAGAGTATTACGATCCCCATCGTAGCCTATATCCATACATTGATATCTGGGAAGATTTGCACTGTGAATTGTTAGGAACTGTGTTTTGATATTGTTGTACTACAACTTCCATTCTTTACTTCAGTAAAGAGAGACGTTTATCTTCTACTGTACATCTGGCCTGGTTACTGACTCCAGCACAATGCTCCAGGCACAGCACCCCCTGCCTTGCACCCGCACCCAGGGGTGTACATAGAAATCACTGGGCCCCATAGCAAAAATTTGAATTGGGCCCCCTAAACCCAACCCACTAGCCACCCCTGGCCCTTCCCATCTACTGTCCTGGCGCCTCCCCTTCCACATACCCATTTGCCAATAAAGAAATGTATACATATGTTTGTACGTATTCGTACTGGCCCAGAGAATGAAGGGCACGGGTCAGTTTTGTGGCAAAGGGAACGCCATAGGAACAAAACCCTGTGGTATATGAATCTATTGGACTCCTGCTGATATTTCATAAAAGTTTTATCTGCAGTCCTATGTAACGCCACAGATAACACAGTGATAACTCTCTGAATGCGGATAACGTAGTAGATATTACCTGCAGTCCTATGTAACACCACACATATCACAGTGATAACTCTCTGAATGCGGATAATGTAGTAGATGTCACCTGTAGTCCTATGTAACACCACAGATAACACAGTGATAACTCTCTGAATGCGGATAATGTAGTAGATTTTACCTGCAGTCCTATGTAACACCACAGATAACACAGAGGTAATTCTCTGAGTACACATAATGTAGTAGATGTCACCTGCAGTCCTATCTAACACCACAGATACCACAGTGATAACTGTCTGAATGTGGATAATTTAGTAGATGTTACCTGCAGTCCTATGCAACACCACAGATAACACAGTGATAACTCTCTGAGTACAGATAATGTAGTAGATGTCACCTGCAGTCCTATGTAACACCACCAATAACACAGTGATAACTCTTGGTACAGATAATGTAGTAGTGTTACCTGCAGTCCTATGTAAAACCACAGATAACACTAGTGTAGATCATGTGGTAGTGTTACCTATGTCCTTAGTGTGCCTCCCTGTGCCTCTCCCACGGACTTCATGCTGGCGGCGTTGCCTCCTCTTCCATCTTCTTCTTGCCCCGCACAGAACGTCCTGATGCAGCTGCGTCAAGACATAAGAACACTGTGGGCATTGTGATGGTTATACCCACACACATTTCCTAAAAAAAAATAATTTTTTTATAGTAATCTATGGATGTCCTATCATGTCCTGCTGTTGACTGCCCTCCCATGTCACTGGATGTTTTCATCTGTGACAGCAGAGAGGCAGTGGCGGCTGTGCAGGCACCCTCCCTTCCCCCCTGCAAGGTGACTGATGTTCTGGGGGAGACCCTTGTAGGCTCTTAGAGGACTCAGGAGTACAGGAGGAAAGCACACTGTCCTTCTGAGTCCTCTATGAGCCTACAGCACCCCCCAAACCCCACTACTTGCTGCCGCCCTCCCCGCATCAAAAATACCCTTATCCATCAACCACTATATGAACTTTTTATTAAAATAGTGGCACACTACCTGTGGAACAGACACTACCTGAATCAGGTGTTTATTGTTTATTCTGGTCAGTCAGGGCCTGTGTTCACTGTGTACAGTGACCCAGGTCCGGAGCGTTCCTTCAGTCTGGTCCAGGGGAAGCGGGGGTTGTGTGGTTGGGCTGCACTCACTGGCTGATCGCTGATCTTGAGGCAGCCGAGGCAGATGGCGGGCAGCACACACTGAGGGCAGAGCCGAGCATGCAGTTGGTGGGCGGTACACGGAGCATTCGTGTCAACGGGGGAGAATGGGGGGGGGAGTGGGGGCGCTGGGAGAACACACGTAGGCGGGACACGGGCTGCCTAAATACCACAGCCACAGCACATAAACTGTGTCTTGAGCAAAGTAGATGTAGGGGGCGGGGCCTTCGGTGCTGAAAAGATGCTGGATGATGCTGAAAGAATACAAGTGCCCCACTGTGACTCATATTAACTTTTTTTGCACAGTAAACAGAGTGGGCAGGGCCAAACGGAGTGGGCGGGGCTTTCCTTGTGCTCCGGGCCCCCCAGTGCCCCGGGCCCCATAGCAATGGCGTGGTCTGCCTCTATTGGCGGTACGCCACTGCCTGCACCAAACCCATAGCACCAAGGGAACCACAACTACGGCACCATCAGGCAGGAGCTCCCAACATCCGGGTGTGCCCAGAGGGAAGAAAGAGTGTGTGATCCCATCACTGCCCTGGCCCTAGGGAGCATCGGTGTTAGGATTGCCATTGTGAATAATTATTGCAGTCATAGCCACTACCATTCACATCCTCTGCCCCTCTCCTCAGGGGCTTGCGGCACATGTACTGGGTTCCAGAGAGTGAGGGCTGCATGACAGACTCTAGCTCCAAATGTTTTATAGAGGATTTTTTTTGTCTTGTGAAGTGGTGATAAAACAGGACTCTGAACAGACTTTATTGTAGTCAATTGTGGGTCTTGCCACAAGAGGGCTTAAAAGGCTCTCAGAGGTTACATTTGGGTAGTGTATCTGTTGGTGAGAGATTGTTGACTGCTAGACATGCCTCTACAGCACCCTCAAATACATTTTGCCCAGTTGACAGGCTTTTAGAGGGGGCACATAGTTGGACTGAGAGAAGCTGAATGGCCATCTCAATGAACTGGCCACCATCTAGGCCTTTCTGACCTAGCTGTTACATGAGGGCAGGCAAACAGACCACCAGTAGAGAGAATCATTTGATCCACCAACAAGTGCAGCAGGCAGGTCCCATGCCAGGGGTCTCTTCTACAGGTGTTATGTGAGTTTTTAGAGCTTTTGTCGTGACGCCAGTTGCAGTGAAGCAACGGGGGGACGGGGTCCCCCTATGTAGAAGGTGATGGTGGAACCCAGGTGTAGGAATGCCAGGGTGTTGTGAGGGCCGCCTATAGTGTCCCCTAGGTGTGGCTTTTGCACTTGTCACAGTGCTCCTACCTGGATATCCGGAACCCCAAGCGTGGTCATCCGAAGCAGTTATAATAGGGTGATAAACTGGAATGGTGAAGAGATTGAGTCCATACTTGATATGAAGTTTAAATGCAGCTTTACTTGAATAAACAGTAATCCAAACAGTTTCCAGACTTGGTCCTGATTCCCAGCAGGTTTTAGCATGAAAATGGCAGGCAACAACTTCTGCAATGAATTACTTTCTGCTGAATCTGTACTGTCTCAGCTCTGCTATGTCAGCAGTATTAAATAGGAATCTTTTCCTTTAGCTTGCTCTCTGCTGCAACTTCTTACTCTTTGTAGTCTGTCTCTTACTGTAGTCCTAAGAACTTCTTCCTGGCTTCAAGCTTACTTAGCTTGGCTTTTAGGGAGAGCTCAGTCCCAAGGAACGAGCGTCTGCTTTTCTCCCTACAGCATGAAGTACTCCACCTAACTGGTTCCTAGATTGTACTCTCTCTGAAGAGGAGAGTCAGAGAGCTGGAAAAAGGATTCCAGACTCTGCTACATAGCACTGCCAAGTTTGATGCCACCTGCTGGTGAACTAGGTTATTACATGAACAATAGTGAAAATTAGCGATAAAAAAATTTGCAATCAACACTACTCCTAAAGTCAAAGATATTGCAGCCTTCTCATTGGTCCACAAGCAAGAAGCAGTAAGGGACCATGGGTACTGATGAAAAATATCTAGAATATTCGCGATTACTAATATATAGCACTATATTCTAGATATGCACACATTTTCAAAGTGCCAGTATTCGCAATATAAATTTGCGATTAGAATATTCACGATCAACACTAATGAACAATAACAAATGCATAAGAGGAAATGCACACTACTTGGAGGACCTGGAATAAAGGCATAAGATGACATAGTTGTTGCATATACAGACAGGAGAAGGGCGCAGGAGTGGTAATGCCACTCAGGGGCGTTACACAAGCATGAGCAGCTGCCACAGTTTCATTGTCCACCATCCAGACACAGAGGGCACTTTCATTACACACCCCTGTCTCTGCCTCAATCAATTGCATTTGCTTGTTAGAAGTAAATTTGGTCTCATTTCACCCACTATATGTCCTACCATTGACAGACAGCCACTGTCACCTCCAGTGGTGTCGTGAATCTCACACCTGAACTGCTATGGACTGGAACCTTACAGTTTTTAGCAACAAATCCATTTTCTATTTCAGACAAGACGATGATTGGATTCAGTATGGAGGCCTGGTGGTGAGTGCTTCAACTCTGCCTTTGCTGTAGAGTGACACACTGCTAGAACTGCGGGTATGATGATCTGTGGAGACATGGCATACGACAGTTACTGAACCCTAGTACTAATACAAGGAAAACTAATAGCTCAGCGATATGAGCAGGCAGTGGCGTACATAGAAAAAGAAGGGCCCCATAGCAAGGATCAAACCAGGCCCCCACACAGGACAGAAGAGTTTCTGCCTAAACCTCTGTCAATGACCCTTGGGTAGGGTTGAGCGAACTTGTATTTTAAGTTCGGCGTCCAAAGTTCAGGTTCGGGTTACCAAAGAATCTCAATATGGATTCCACTACCACGGACCATAACGGAATTTGGAATCCATAAGGGGATTCTTCTATGAACCCGAACCTTGGACGCCGAACTTAAAAAACAAGTTTGCGCAACCGTTCTTCACTGCTCTACTTCCTTCTTCTCCTCCACAAAGAGCACAGGAGCTCCACCCCTCATGTCACATGATCATTATATCAGGCCCTTTACCACCTCTTATCCAATCCAGTACTGAGCGATGCCCCCTGCACTGATTACATGATGGTGATGTCACCCCAGGTCCTTATTGTTGAATTCGCTTTTTTAAGTTCAGCGTCCAAGGTTCGGGTTCATTGAAGAATCCCCTTATGGATTCCAAATTCCGCTATGGTTCGTGGTAGCGGAATCCATAAGGGGATTTTTCGATAACCCCAACCCGAACTTTGGACGCCGAACTTAAAATACAAGTTCGCTCAACCCTACCCTTGGGCCATTTTTTCCACTGCTTCTTTTGCTAAAAGTTGTTTCTTTAGAGGGTAGAGTCCTGACCAAGTTTTCAACCCCAGTATAAGAGGAGATAATCCCAACTACAACTGGGCCCCCTCTTGCCCTGGGCCCCATAGCAGTCGCATGGTCTACCACTGCGGTAGTTATGCCCCTGTGTGCAGTACATCCTGCAGCCACATATGATGGCTCTCATGGCTTGCAACTGGCATTTTTCAGCAGGATAATGCTCACCCAGACACTGCAAGAGTTTCCCAGGAATATCTCCGCCAGATTGCAACACGTCCTTGGCCTGCCCGTCGCCAGATTTATTGCCACCCAATCAACCTTTCAAAGGACCAGCTGCACGAGTGTGCAGGATCTAATGGACCAGCTGCAACATCTGTGAGCAAATGCATGGCAAGATAATATACTGTATGCCCCCATGCCCAACCACAACTCATCTTGTATACAGGCTAGAGGTGGACTAACAAGGTACTAGAGCAGGGATGGGCAAACTGCAGCTCTCCAGCTGTTGCAAAACTACAACCCCCAGCATGCAAAGACTGCTTACAGCTATCAGCCTACAGAAAGGCATGGTGGGAATTGTAGTTTTACAACAGCTGGAGAGCCGCAGTTTGCCCATCCGTCCTGTACTAGTCTACTTTCAATTGTACAGTTTTCCTCAATAAACTTATCCTTTTACTCTAATAATGTAATCACTTTCATATATCATTATTACATTCACACACGGAAAGTGTAATTCATTTGCAATAAATCTTTCTTGGTGCATTATATATTTTTTGCCAATGAGTGCAGAATGATCTGAACCACAATGTACTTCAGTAAATAACCACTAGATGGCAGCAGTGCCATATTTTTTTTATCTACTAGAGCAGGGATGGGCAAACTGCAGCTCTCCAGCTGTTGCAAAACTACAACCCCCAGCATGCAAAGACTGCTTACAGCTATCAGCCTACAGAAAGGCATGGTGGGAATTGTAGTTTTACAACAGCTGGAGAGCCGCAGTTTGCCCATCCGTCCTGTACTAGTCTACTTTCAATTGTACAGTTTTCCTCAATAAACTTATCCTTTTACTCTAATAATGTAATCACTTTCATATATCATTATTACATTCACACACGGAAAGTGTAATTCATTTGCAATAAATCTTTCTTGGTGCATTATATATTTTTTGCCAATGAGTGCAGAATGATCTGAACCACAATGTACTTCAGTAAATAACCACTAGATGGCAGCAGTGCCATATTTTTTTTATCTGGTGTGACTAGCAGGGTAGAATTAGGATCCACTTACTTATGACATATAGCAGCAGAGATACATTTTTTGAGTGATTGCAGTAACCAATAGCTCAAGTGCTATATGTGTTAATTGCACATGGCCTGCAACTACAACGTGTACCTACAGCCAGGGGCGTAGCTAGAAATGACTGGGCCCCACAGCAAATTTTTGTATTGGGCCCCCCTACCCGCGCGTTTCGCTCCCCCTCTATAATGTGCCAGCCATATAGCCCCCCTATAATGTGCCAGTAGTCAGCCATATAGCCCCCCCAGCCCCCCTATAATGTGCCAGTAGCCAGCCATATAACCCCCCTATAATGTGTCAGTAGTCAGCCATATAACCCCCCCTATAATGTGCCAGTAGTCAGCCATATAAACCCACCCTATAATGTGCCAGTAGCCAGCCATATAGCACCAGATGCCCCCATAGTGCTCCTCTCCCCATAGTGCCCCCTATAATGTGCCAATATCAAGTGCCTCTGTCTTCCCCCATCCCAATATCATAGTGCCATCCTCTCCCCCTGCCCCCTAATGTGTGTGCCAATATGAAGTGCCTATCTCCCCCCATTTGCCAATATCATAGTGCCAATAGCCCCCTCCTCCCCTGTGGCAGTAAAGTAAAAGTCCAGTATTTAAAAAAAACAACAACACATATACTTACCTCTATGTTAGGCAAGCCACATTTATCCTGTCTTTCAGAAAAGTTTGTGAGGGGAATCAAACCTGTGACCATTAGGATGAAAGGCAAGACACTTAACCACAAGGCTATATCAGCTGCATAGCCAGGTAGCTAAAAAAAAAAAAAAAGACCTCTAGATAAGGAGAACTTTGATAGTGTATCTATACACATTACAGCTGCCCCAACACACCAAGCTCTGCTACATCCATATACAATGTGCTGGTGCAGCTGTAATGTGTATGGATACACTATCAAAGTTCTCCACATCTAGAGGTCATATATATTTTTTTTTTAATTATTTTAAAAGCTATCTGGCTATGCAGCTGATATAGTCTTGTGGTTAAGTGTCTTGCCTTTGAACCTAATGGTCGCAGGTTCGATCCCCAGGGCAAGCTTTTCTCAAAGAAAGAATAAATAAGTTTTAAATAAATAGACAAGGGCGAGAGGATACTGCGATTCACCGTATAATTAGCTAGCGATCGGGAGAGGAGTGAGGACACGTGCTGATTACCCAGGGGAGGAGAGGAGTGAGGACAACACGTGCTTGCCGGGCCCCCTGTAAGCCCGGCCCCGAAGCAGCTGCTTCCCCTGCTTCCCCGGTAGTTACGCCCCTGCCTACATCTTTGCAGTGTTGTATATGTAAATGGAATGTGGCCTGTCAACACATTCTTTATCTTTCTGAAAGGGTTTAATGGTAGGAGTCATTTTTAATAAGTGTTAATTCTGGAAAAATAATTTAGCCAGTTATGATGTTGCATATATGAAACAGTTAAGCAACAAATACAGCTCTGCCAGCAATGGCAACTTGTGACAGCAATGAGAGGAGGATAGGTAAAGCAAAGAGAGAGTGTCTTTGGAGGCTGAAAGACTAACCAGGAAGGCAACACGACGGATGAAGGTGCAGAATAACATTCCTTCTTTATTAAATATAATCTAGAAGGATATATAATCTGGAAGTGCCCTTCTTCAATGGAAGAGCATAGCAGTGGTTCATATACTGTGTCTGACCTCATTCTGAAAGGGAGTTCCATCGAAATGTGGACATATTTTCACAACCTGATAACATGGTGTAGCAGTAGTACATGGGGATGTTGTCTTAGAAAATGTCATTGCTGGACCCTGAATTTGTTTGAAATTATTTTAGGTACAGAAATAGTTAATGGAAAGATGCTTATTTTGTCCTATAAAGCCTTTTACCTCCATCATATTAGTGTCATATACCCATTTTTGGTGTGAAGTACACCTGCACTGCATCTGTGACAGGGAAATTAATATAGTTAATCTATCTGTTAGTTCGGTGGGTGACATATACACATTTTTGGTGTGAGGTACACCTGCATTACATCCATGACAGGGAAATTAATATAGTTAATCTGTCTGTTAGATCAATGGGTGACATATACAAATTTTTGGTGTGAGGTACATATGCACTACATCCATGACAGGGAAATTAATATAGTTATTCTGTCTGTTAGTTTGGTGGGTGACATATACCCATATTTGGTGTGAGGTACACCTGCATTGCATCAGTGACAGGCAAATTTATATAGTTAATCCATCTGTTAGATCGGTAGGTGACATATACACATTTTTGGTGTGAGGTACACCTGCACTACATCTGTGACAGGGAAATTAATACAGTCAATCCGTCTGTTAGATCTGTGGGGGACATATACACATTTTTGGTGTGAGGTACACCGGCATTGCATCCGTGATAGGGAAATTAACATAGTTAATCTGTCTGTTAGTTCGGTGGGTGACATATACCCATTTTTGGTGTGAGGTACGTCTGCAGTGCATAGGTGACAGGGAAATTAATATAGTTAATCCGTCTGTTAGATTGGTGGATGACATATCAACATTTTTGGTGTGAGGTACAAGGCATTTTCAGGAGTTCCGGTGACGAACCGGGCTCTCCTTAGGGCTGCCAGACGGAGGCTTCCTCCTAGCAGTCAGCCCGGTGACATCACCGTCACTGATAGGCAGGCTTTAGAGCTGCCCTAGCCTGTAAAACGGGTACAGCAGTGCTAAAGCCGGCCCATCAGAGTTGGTGACATTACTGAATACACTGCTGGACGGAAGCATATTATTGTAAATAAAAAAGCCCTTGCCCTGCGTGATTCAGCGCAGGGCAAGGGAGCGCATCGGAGTATGACATGCTCCTATGCTAACATCAGAGGGGCTGCCTGGGTGAAGATCTGAACCCGGACAACCCCTTTAATATAGTTAATCTGTCTGTTAGTTCGGTGGGTGACATATACCCATTTTGCACACCTGCACTGCATACATGACAGGAAAATTAATATAGTTAATCGGTCTGTTAGATTGGTGGTTGGGGGTGATCACAGACAAGCGCAGCCGCCTGTCCACAGTCAATGTGGACAAGCTCACGTTTATTAAAATGAACCAGGCATGGATCCCACAGGACTTGTCCGTACCTTGTGCTGAGTAGACAAGTATACCCGCAGCACCCAGCCATTGTTATACTCCAGCAGGCTCGGACTGGCCCACAGGGGTACTTGTGAATCCCCCAGTGGGCCCCTGAGCAAGGTGGGCCCCTAGTCTTCCACCTCCTGCACAAGTGACACATAACACAGTAGACTTAGTACACTACATACGTATATTCAATATATAGCACCTCAACCAGCCTATGTTCATATAAAAAAACTTGATAGATTATTAAAGAAACTCCCCAGTTTATTATTATAGACACAATCATATCTAATATTACTAGGTATAGAGGAAATCTGCCAGTGTCCTCTTCTTCCCAGGACCTACCTTCTCAAAGTTGTTGCAGGGACACCATATTCAATCATCTTGCTGCTGTGTGAGCAGGGAATATTTGAATGCATCTGTACGGTGGGCTCCTAAAATAAATTTTACTGGTGGGCCCTAGGCACCCCAGTCCGACACTGTACTCCAGCACACTTTCTCTTTGCGTTCTCTTTTCCATTTCCCAATGTTTTGGGGCCTTCCAAAATTTTAAAAAAATAAGTAAATAAATAAAGGAAAAAATAACAACAAAAACAGTGCTAGCTACCTCCTCCTCCTCTACCGCCACTTCCACCTACACCGCCACATCAGCCAACTCCTCAACCTCCTAATCCACTTTGATAACCGCCTCTTAGTTCAAGATTATTATTTTTTTCTATTCTATGTTATTTTAAGTTATTTCCCTATCCACATTTGTTTGCAGGGCAATTGTGTTGCTCTTACCCCCATTTTGCTTCCTTTTGCAGCCCTCTAGCCCGTACTATGACTATTTTACAGCCATTTTAGTGAACCAAAGTTCAAGTCCCCATTTACTTCAATGGGGTTCAGTTCGAGTTTGGGTCAAGTTCGGGTCCCGAACCCGAACTTTGACTTGTAGTTCGGCAGAACCCGGCAAACCCGAACATCCACGTGTCCGCTCATCACTACTTACAAACTTAAAATGCTCTACAGAATTCCCCCTCCCATAACTGGTCTTGTAGAAAGTGTCTGAGTATTCCTTCTGAGCAAAACGCCATCCTGGCTTGAGTTTGTGGGGAAGGTTATCAGCTCTCCAGTGTGAAATGTCACTTTAAACTGTGGAGTCCTTGCAATGAACAGCCAGCAACACTTGTGGCCTGACACAAACAGAAATCCTATCTAACTGACTACAGGCCTGGTCTCAGTCTCTAGGATTGTAGGCGCCAACACTGTGATGAGGTGCATGTACGAGCAGTCTTACAGACCTGGGTCTGCTCTTCATCCGCTAGTGACCGAACAAAAGCTTCTCTAAGAAGCATGCAGTACTGCAGTGTATGTTGCTTTGCTCCTCAGCTCTCATCAGTGTTCCTTGAAGCAATCCTCATTCCTCTGGACAGGATCAGGGCCTTGGACACACTCCGCTTCACTGGGTTGCAGCTATGGTCACCGAAGGGTGTTCCGACACTTCGTTGGCAATAGATTCTACTCACACACAGCTCCTGGATCCTCTTCCAAGCTCTCATTCAAGATGGCTGCTTTATCTCTTCCTCTCCAGGCTTTGTAACCCCACCTCTCATGAATATGGCAAGATAGCAGTCTGTTAGCTGTGTTTAAGAAACAGCGGCTTCTTGTGGCCAAACAGCAGAATGTCAGTCCAGATCGTTTAACTTAATTTACACAGTGTTCAGACAATGAGAGCTGTTTCCCCATCTCACATTAGCTTGGGTACAATGGCACCCTCTAAACCAGAGGACTGGGGCCTTGATACCATTCTGTGCGGCCCCCAACCATCTGGTAACAGACATTTATCTCTAATGTCTTGTGGCTGCTCAAATGTATTTTTCATGTATTTCTCCTATTAGGTGGGGGTCCTGGAACTGTAACTAGACATTATTGGGGTATACTGTGTGTTTAATATGCCATAAATACAGAATTTCAGTTGTTGATAATCCTTAAAATTTTATTTTTGGCCCTTGACGTTGGTTCAGTCTAATAATGTGGCCCCCACACAGAAAACCTTGTGCACCCCTGCTCTAAACCCTCTAAAGATTCTCTACTGCTTGTGTATTCTGATAAAAAATTATTAAAAAATTTCAGTTAAATTGCATTCTCTAAAACCCATTTTTAGGATTCCAGTAACAGAAGATCCTCTGGTGGCCCAGGCTCTGACTCAGTGATGGAGTCCAGTGTCCTACAGAAGACAACTATGGCATGTGTCCTGTCAACACATTATTTTCCTTTGGCTTTCTGAAAGGGTATAGTGGTGACTCTAAAGTCATACTGACTTTAGAGTCAATCACTTGTCAGTAGAGTTTTTATTTATAGAGCGATTCATAAGTAACTCTTTGGGTACAGTTACACGACCGTGATGCTGCCATGTCTATGTTGCCAGGGGTTTGTGAACTCTGGCTTCAATGAGTCCATGATCCGCAAGATGCGGTAAAAGATAGGACCCGGAAGTCTACAGAAATACACTGAAGCGCTTCAGTAACAACAAAGATTATGTTGCAATCACAAGTGGATGAGCATATTTTGTATATAGATAGGAGTGGACCCTCAAGGGCATTCCTTCTGGTGGGGTCAAGACTCCTGTCCAATACTAGTGATTTCTAAGTCTCTGAGAACCATCAAATCATTGTGTCCAAATTATGAAGATGTGAGACAGTAAACAATCTCTTATTTTCTCATCTTCTATAGACAGTTGAGTCAAAAGTGAAACAACACAGGTACAACATCATATAGTAAGAACAACAATCAATTGTGGTGGTTGTGTAATCATGTGGGGATTATCTGCTGCCGCAGGACTTGAGAAAATGCTATGTTATTTGATTTGTTATGTACCCAAAAATTTATAGGGCGAATATATGATCATCTGGCTAAAAACTGAAGACCAAGTATTATTAGGTCATGCAGCAAGACAATAATTCAAACTATAAAGAAAGTCTACATTTGAATAACTGAGGAGAATAAGACGAAAGTTTTGTCTTGGCCTAGTTAATGTCCTCATTTAGCCCCATAGAGATGCTGTGGCAAGACCTGAAACGAGGAGTTCATAAATAAATGAAAACCCACTCATGTGTCTGAAGTAAAAGAGTTCTGCGAAGATGAATGGACTAAGATTATTTACCAGAAATGTGAATGACTGATATCAAACACACCTTAAATCCAAAAACCATAAAGCCAAAGATGAAGAACATATGGTATCTGTGCAATTTCATTGACTATAAATATACAGTATCTCATACTGATGAATCTTCCGAAACTCATCATTGACTTGATATCCAGTGTGGGTGAGGGACAAACAAAGCAGGAAATATGAACAAATGGTAGATGACAAAGGTAAATGATGAAAAATGTGCAAACAGATGGGACAAAGCATCAGCATTGCAGATTTGCTGTCTTATAAATGGGATATAATAGGTTAGCTAAGATATTACTGTATGGAACTTAAAGGGAGCCTGTCACCAGGAAATTCACTGTCCAGGTATAATGCCTGGTAGGACTAGATCAGCTGTATGTAATGATACCTTGGCTGATGCAGATGGAATACAGGAGGTAAAGAAGACCTTTGTCCAGAGCTTACACTAAAGATGATCAAAACTTATTGAAAATGAAATCCATTGAAGATAAAATAACAACACGCCAATATCCAAATAATGTGTTTAGGGTAACTCCCCGTCTCAGATCTAGGGCATTACCACAAAACCAGTTTTTTGGACATTTTCACGCTGTTATATTATTGTTTTATCTTCTATTGATTCTATTTTCATTAACTTTGGATCATCTTTAGTGGAAGAGCTGGACAAAAGTCTTCTATTTATCTCCTGTACTTCATTTTTTTTCCACCTTTTGGACTGTGACTAGATCCGTCCTGACTTGGATGACTGTGTCCAGCTGGCAAGCCTCCCACCTTATGTTAAGGAGCATATATGCCTGCTCGTTGTTGTGACTACTCACAACACTAACAGGCGAGCGACCTAACACCGTGTCCAATTCTTCTGCTGAGTGAGCATCACCCTATGTCTGTGCTAGTTAAATCCTCTCTCTGGCTGATGCAATCAGACAACACAGCAGTCCTCCTTCAGAGGGGCAGGCAACTTTCTGCTTTCTGCTGAATAGGGCACGATAACTAAGCTGCGTTCCCATATGCAGTTCTTAGAATCACATAAAAAGCAAAAATGGTATAGATGATCCCAGATGGTAAATATTAAGTAATCTATACAATTACCCCTTTTAAGCAGTGGTCTACTGGGTCATTGCAAGTGCACCGAGGGCAGGACCAAGCCAGTAAGCACATGCTTGCACCTCATGTTTTCTCCACCAGCCCTTTTCTCTCCTTCTTGATTGACAGGGCCAAGCAAGATGACTATGTGGACCTGGCCTTATGCATTACAAAGGAAAAGGAGGGGCTTGCAGAGGAAGCAGGAGGAGCAAGAGTGCACAAAGTGGCTCAGGCTCGCAAAGAGATGCTCAAATGCATAGGGACTCAAAGTACATTTTCTCCATAATAAAGCAACGGATCACTAAGTGAAAGGTATAATAAATTCAGTTGAGCTAGCCCTACAAGGCATTGTGCCTGGTCTAACCATGAACCTCCTAAATAACTGAAAACTCCGTAGAAGGTGCCAAGACGCTATAAATGTATGACTATAGGGGCAGTTTCACTAAGACTGGTGCTTCGTATGCTAGTTTTAGGTCAAAGTGTGCTGGACTATGATGTAACAAATGTATTAAGAGACACCGGCCTTTTAATAAACATGTCGCATCCTTACTTGTCCATACACCAGGACGCTATCATTTCTACTAGTGTTTGGCATAAATTATAGTATAACTTTTGTTCTGGAGGCCACCCCCCTTCAGCTCAGCCATTCCCATTTTCAAGAAAAGTGGCATGAGCAACAGAAAATGGCCAAAAGATACAAGATTTTAAGGCTTGCTCAAAAAATTGCAGCTTTGTATGCCAACTTTCTGGTGTAAAACCATTGACAAATTCTCCCTGTAGAGTAAATAAATAGGTGAATAGCCATACTATCATTGTGACAGGCATACCATGTGTTTAGAAAAGGAGTCCGAGATCCTGTTTTATGTTTCCCATTATATACATGAGATTTGCCGTATTTGAATGTTGCCCCTGGACAGAACATTACCTTATTATGTTCAGTGATAAAAATGTCTACTTCTAATTGATCAAATGCAGTCTGATCCAAATAGCCTTATGACTACAAATACTCCTTAGTGAATCACCTGCTGACATCATCATCCGATTAGTGTACCAAGGGAAGTGTTCTCACAAGCCCCCGCTGTGTAGGCAGGACTGTAGGAGTGGGGAGGAATTGCCAAATCCCAGCTAACGTGTCTTTACAGACGCTGTACATACTTGTCACCCTCTATGTCTCCCCTCTCGCAACATTTGGTGCTCTGAAAGGATTAGCCCTGGCTACTTCCAGCGACAGATTGTGGAGCTTTGTGGTTTTGTCATGCGGACACGAGAGAAAAAAAAACAACTAATGGATGAGATTATGAGAAGCTGCATAAAAAAGTGCACTGCTTACTTATCTTACAAGGCTGAGCATCATGGCATATATTAATGCATTTTAGTCAGCAGTGCTGCAAAGAAATTGAAAATCATAGGACATTCTTATCTCTTGACACTGCTATCTATTGCCATTTTAGAGCTAAGGAACCAGGATACCTTGATTTAGTTTTAAAGAGATTGTCCATAATAATAAAAAATGAGGTTCCAAGTTTTTCCGAAGCAATACATGACTTCTCCATGTGCTGTGTGCAGCACTGCATCCCATTCATGCTAAAGGGAGTCTGTCAGTAGTTCTCAGCTCTCAAAACTGCTGACAGCATGATATAGGTGATTGAAATAGCAGTGGAGTCATATCTAAAGAGATGGTCATGGTCCTTGTATATTTGAGAAATTGATGTTTTGATGTTATTATAACTACCCCCCACACCTCACTCAAGAACCAGAGGGAGGGCAGTTTGTTCATGTTCAGTGCCCTGTGCTCTCTGCACTGTATGCTATCCAGCCCTCCCCCTTTGCCAAGAGTGACAGCTCTAGCCAGGGTGGACTGGGAACTTTAAAAAACTTGAAATTGGCTCCATGTTGTAGGAGGGTCCAAATTGACAGAAGGCGGGGCAAGACAAGTAGGCAGGGCAAACACAGATAGGCAGGGCCTGCAGTAACATAGTGTACCACAAAAAACCTCCACAGCAGAATCAAATATCACAGTACAGCACAAAATACAGCTGCTCACGCGACAGTATTTAACTGTATCGCTGTTCTGAGGATGGTGATACAGTTGCGCTCAGGAGGGCACCTGCGGCCATTGACCTGATGCATAAGTACCTGATGTCCCTAGCATTAATTAATGCTCAGAGCATTAGATCATTATGTACCCAGTCGGCGGCCATGGGAAGGGGTCGAGAGGCCACCTGTGCATCGACCCGCTGGAAAGTTTTGCTGTAGGGTCTATGGCCAGTCCATTCATGGCTCTAGCATCCAATCAGGAGACCACTAGAGATGTCACACAGAGCAAAGGAGAGATGCTGGAGAGTGTTCAAAGCAGTGAACTGAACATGAAGAGACCACCTCCTGGGCATATGTGATAGCAGCATCAGGGGGATGAAAGCGCTGATTTCTTGATCATGCAACCTTCTTGATCATCTCTCTAGGTAGTTCTGTACAGCTCTCCCTGTCACCTAAAGAGTTCTGTCAGCAGCTTTGAGACCTTAGAACTGCTGACAGACTCACTTTAATGAGTCTGAGATGCTGTACTACACACAGTCATTGGCCCTTCTTTTTATAAAAACAAAGTATGAAAATGGTCATCTTTGTTATATTCCGAATGATTACAAAAGTTCTACACTTACATATGTTTTGCAGTAAGAACAAAGGATTGATACCTTACTTTTTTGCAACTTTTTGACATAGTTGACTGATCTCAATTGGCTAAAGTCTGAATCCAGGCCTAACAGACACCCATAATATATTATTGAAAATCAGCATAAAGGTACATGCCAGATGGATTACATATAGTCATTGCACCTGGGGCCTTTGGCCTGAATAGTAGTACTGCTTCTTAAAGCTCTAGTAGAACATGCTTATCGAGCAAAGGATAAGTGATATGCCAAAACAGTTTGAGGTGACAAGGGTTGAGCGGACCCGTGGATGTTCGGGTTTGCCGGGTTCGGCCGAACTTCGTGTCAAAGTTCGGGTTCGGGATCCACCCGATCAGGCCCAACCGCCACTGCATTTACCCAGTGTGTAGTTAGGGAGATAAAACGTCCCTGCCCGTGCTTACTGGTCCACGTATTGGTGGTTATGGGGACCTTGCCACAGATGCCGTTGCGCAGTGCACACCTGATTTTGTCTGCCACTTGGTTGTGCAGGGCAGGGATGGCTTGCCTGGAAAAGTAGAGGCAGCTGGGAACCATGTACTGTGGGACAGCAACCGCCATAAGGTTTTTAAAAGTCTCCGTCTCCACCAGAAGGAATGACAGCATTTCAAAGGCCAGAAATTTAGAAATGCTGGCATTCAGGGCCAGGGATCGCTGGTGGGTAGGGGGTATCTTCCTCTTTCTCTCCAGTGTTTGGGGGATAGACAGCTAAACGCTTCCATGGGACAGTGTTGTCATGCTGGGTGAGGGTTGTGGTGTTGCTGCCACATCCTCTGTTTGTGGGGTGGCAGGTGCCACTGTCACTCCAGAGGGGAAGGAAGAGGCCGAGACTGCAGCAGAAGAGGGAGCAGGAGGAGCCTGAGATCTTTAGTGGTTTTTGAGGTGTGTACTTCGCTGCAGCTCGTGCTTTGCATTTAGATGTCTGGTCATGCAGGTGGTGCTCAGGTTTAGAACATTTATGCCTCGCTTCAGGCTCTGATGGCACAGCGTGCAAACCACTCACATCTTGTCATCAGCACATTGTCTGAAGAACTGCCACGCCAGGGAACTCCTTGGATTTGGCTTTGGTGTGCTCAGTCCCTTGGTGCGGTGGGCAGTAGCAGACGTACTGGCTAGGGGACGGCCACTCTGCTTTTGCACCCCGCTCTTCCTCTTCCTCCGTACTGCACACGCCCCTCTCATGACCTTGATTCCATGTGAGGTCTAGGACCTCATCATCTTCCACATCATCTTCCATCCACTCCTCATCCATGCCCTCCTTGCCCTCCTTGCCGGTCTGCACACTGCAGAAGCATAAGTGGTTGGGCATCAGTGCACTTAATCTCTTCCACTTCTGTGGCAGGTCTAAGTGGATGGCCGACGGAAACCCTGCCAGCAGAGTCATCAAAAGCATTAGAGATTGCTGCATGACTTGGGGCTCAGACTGCTTGCCTGATTTGCAAAGGTGTGAGGTGAAAGACAGATGCCCATGGGCAGCAGGGGACCGGGTGGGATACAATGTGAAGGAACTGGAGGCACTGTCAGCCATCCAATCTACTACCTCCTCTACTTGTTCTAGCCTCACCATCGTACACCGGTATTCGGGCCTACAAAATAACGCTGGACGTTCTGTCCCCTACGTGCACCTGAGAAAGGTGTTTCATTTGGGCGTGTAGCTGGCACAGATTAACCACGTCCACGTCCTTTCCCTGCAACAGGAGCTCCACCAACACCAGCAGCACCACGACCTGGGCCACGTCCCTTATTTGATGCTCTCCTCATTTTTTGAGGTCACCCACCGAACTAACAGATGGATTAACTAGATTTATTTCCGTGTCACATATACAGTGCAGGTGGACCTCACACAAACAATTGGTATATGCAGGGCTGGGACAAGGTCCACCACCAACAGAGGCTGAGCTGCCCAAGTGCGCCACCCCCCCCCCCTCCAACTTGTGGATGACACTGCTATGGGGGATCTGTGATGAATGATACTGTTATTGGGGAATCTGTGGATGACACATTTGTGTCATCCACAGATCCCCCCTCCCCATAACAGGGTCCATGTAGGAATGACCCCCAATACAAGGGCTGAGGCTGTGGGGTTGTATCTGCTTTTTTGATGACAGCGCCAGCGGGGCCCGTGCAGTGACTGTATTCTACTACACCCCCCCCCCCCCCGACACTGTATATAATCTTAACTATATAACTGTAGTGATTTGCTACAGTTATATAGTTAATAAGATTATATCCAGTGAGCGGGGGATGGAGGTAGTAGAATACAGTCACTGCACGGGCCCTGCTGTCATTATGAAATAGCATATGTGACCCCCACCTCTTTATTGGTGGTCATTCAGTAAATTAACCCTGTTTTGGGGGAGGGGGTGTCTGTGGGACAAATATGTGTCATCCACAGATTCTCCCCATAACAGGGTTCATTTAGTGATTGACCACCCAAATTGTGGTGACCCAATACATGGGAGTTGCATCTGCAGAGCTTTTGTATAATGCCACCCCACACTGTAGTGTCCCCCACACAGTAATGTCCGCCACACTGCCCCCCGCACAGTAATGTCCGCCACACTGCCCCCGCACAGTAATGTCCGCCACACTGCCCCCCGCACAGTAATGTCCGCCACACTGCCCCCCGCACAGTAATGTCCGCCACACTGCCCCCCGCACAGTAATGTCCGCCACACTGCCCCCCGCACAGTAATGTCCGCCACACTGCCCCCACACAGTAATGTCCGCCACACTGCCCCCACACAGTAATGTCCGCCACACTGCCCCCACACAGTAATGTCCGCCACACTGCCCCCACACAGTAATGTCCGCCACACTGCCCCCACACAGTAATGTCCGCCACACTGCCCCCACACAGTAATGTCCGCCACACTGCCCCCCACACAGTAATGTCCGCCACACTGCCCCCACACAGTAATGTCCGCCACACTGCCCCCCACACAGTAATGTCCGCCACACTGCCCCCACACAGTAATGTCCGCCACACTGCCCCCACACAGTAATGTCCGCCACACTGCTCCCCACACAGTAATGTCAGCCACACTGCCCCCACACAGTAATGTCCGCCACACTGCCCCCACACAGTAATGTCCGCCACACTGCCCCCCACACAGTAATGTCCGCCACACTGCCCCCACACAGTAATGTCCGCCACACTGCCCCCACACAGTAATGTCCGCCACACAGCCCCCACACAGTAATGTCCGCCACACTGCCCCCCCACACAGTAATGTCAGCCACACTGCCCCCCACACAGTAATGTCAGCCACACTGCCCCCACACAGTAATGTCAGCCACACTGCCCCCCACACAGTAATGTCCCCCACACCCCCTCAACCACACAGCAGTGCCCCCACATAGTAATTTGTCATGCCCCCCTCTTGTCATGCTTTTTCTGCCCCGTCATTCTCCCCCATCTTTTCATGCTCTTTTACCCCCCCATGTTGTCATGCTCTTTCTGCCCCCATGTTGTCACAGACTTAATGAAAGGGGGCCCGGCATTTTCACTGTACTTAATGCCGGGCCCCATCAGAGCGCTCCTCTCACCTCCATTATGGTCACTTCTCCAGGCTTCCAGGATCAGGCCCCAGCGCTGCCTCACATTAAGCAGGTGGGCGGAGCCTAACGGAGGTCCGTTAGGCTCCGCCCACCTGCTTACTCTGTTTCTAGTTAGAGCCAGAGGCAGCGGGGCCTGATGCTGGGGGCCTGAAGCAGCATAATGGAGGTGAGAGGAGCGCTCTGACAGGGCCCGGCTCAGGGAATGACAGGAGGGAGCGCTGAGCGGTTCCCCCCTGTCAGTCCCTCTCCCTCTCGCCGGCCCCTGCCTGCGCCCTGAGGCTGGAGCGCCCTGAGGCTGGAGCCTTCCCAGCCTCTGTGTCGGCCCGGCCCTGGGTATATGTCACCCACCGATGTAACAGATGGATTAACTTTATTTATTTTCCTGTCACGTATGCAGTGCAGGTGTACTCCACACAAACAATTGGTATATGTCACCCACCGATGTAACAGATGGATTAACTAGATTTATTTCCCGGTCACGTATGCAGTGCAGGTGTACCCCACACAAACAATTGGTATATGTCACCCACCGAACTAACAGATGGATTAACTAGATTAATTTCCCTGTCATGTATGCAGTGCAGGTGTACGACACAAAAACAATGGGTATATGTCACCCACCGAACTAACAGACAGATTAACTTTTATATTTTCTTGTCAGGGTACAAAGATGGTGCATTGCACCTACAAAAAAATTGCTATAGGTCACCCACAGAATCAACAGCCAGACTAACTGTTAAATTTCTGTCAGGGGTGCCAAGATGGTGTATTGTACCCTCACAAGATCGCTGTAGGTCATCCACAGAATCACCAGCCAGATTATTTAATATATTTCTGTGTCAGGGGTGCAAAGCTGGTGTATTGCACCCACAAAAAAATCACTATAGGTCACAACAGTATAAATTGTCAGATGAGATTCCCTTTTCACACGAGCTAGTATTCTGCGCAGGTGCAATGCGTGATGCAAACGCATTGCACCAACACGGAATCCGGACCCGTTCATTTTAATGGGGCTGTGTACATAAGCGTTGGTTGTCACGCATCACTTGTGCGTTAAAGTCGCAGCATGTTCTATATTCTGCGATTTTCAAGCAACGCTGGCCCCATAGAAGTGAATAAGGCTGCGTCAAAATTGCATCGCATCTGCATGCAAGTGCGGATGCAATGTGTTTTTCACAGATGGTTGCTAAGAGATGTTGTTTGTAAACATTCAGTTTCTTATCACGCGCGTGCAAACGCATTAAATCGCATTGCACCCGCGCGATAAAAAGTGAACAACTGAACCCGATCGCAAACAAGACTGAATGTACTTGCTTGCAAAATCGCGCAGCTTTAACTGAACGCATCTGCAACGCATCTGGACCTAATGCCCTCACGCTTGTCTACAAGGGGCCTAACACTTTCCCTCACTTCAGCTGCCTGCTTCCTGTCCCTGCACTGTTCAGAGCTGATGGGTGGTGCTACACGTGATCCAGATTTTATTGAGGCTGGGTCACATGATGCACGGGCCAATCACAGCCATGACATTAGTAGGCATGGATGGCTGTGATGGCTTCTAAGTGCCCACAGCTTAAAAACGTATTGATTGGCTGCCCCGCAGCCTTTCACCAAGTTTTATTAAATGCCCGAACACCGAACTCGAATCCAAACTTTTCCTGAAAAGTTTACAGTTCGGGTTCGCTCAACACTAGAGGTGACCCCTTCAAGTTAATGGGACTGAATTGCAGTACCATGTGCAGCCACTACCTAAAATATAGATCTGTACCTGAAAAAACAAAGGGAATGACTAGCTGGAGCACCATGCGCCCTTTAATTCAAGAGTTAAATACCCAACAATCCAATATAACAAAAAGCTATTACTTGTATAGTCCCATGAACCCCTTTAATGTAGTACAATATAGGCAACCAAAGTTTTTATTAAAAATATGTAGGCATTATACTGGACATTATTTTCGAGCATGTAACTTTGCCATGTATTATATATGCCACCTTCAGACCTTCACCCATGTAGACACTGGTGGACCTGAGAGAGGCTGATCCCGATTGCTATCAGTTCACCCTCCTCTACCACTATATGAAGCATATATTAATTGGGGGTGCCTGGTGCCCTTCACATTTATCAATATATAGTTGTATTTTTGTAGCATCCCCAAGTCAGGAGAGTATGAGAGACTGACCTGGGGAATGCCAGTGATGGAGAGGCTGGCACGTGGATCCTCTGGGGCACTCTCTGGGTTCTTGAGGGACACAGCCAGGTGTAGTGTGAGGTGCCCTTGGTGTTTGTAGATGAACGTGCCCGTGGCTGGGTGTCCCTGATGTCTGTGATGCCAGGGCCGGTAACGGTGGCACACCGATTTGCTAGGAGGAATAATTGAGGTGCAGGCTTGGATAGTAAACCAGAACTTCACTTTACTGAACAGTAATAAACAGCATACACTCTCTTGACAGTTCCTCAGAAGACGATTGGTTTCAGCAGGCTTTAAGTTACAGTACATTAATGGCAGGCTTATATTTAGCAGGGTAATTCACAGAGGGTTAAAGCAGGACTTCTGCAGTACAGGCGACTTTACTCTCTTCCTGACTTATCCTGGCTGGCAAATATACTCCAAGGCCCTAATGCCCTATCTCTGGCTTTTATCCTTGGGATTACAATTACTGAGTACCTCCTCTGGTATTTGTAGTACCTCTTGCTTTCTGGAATGGTACAGCTTGGCTCCTGCTGACCTACCTAGGCCTGAGACATGTGGCCTTCACAGACTCCTGGGTCTGCACTGAACTCTAGCCTGCTCTGGCCTAGCTATTTATATCCTAGCTCTCTAGCTCCCCCTTGTGGCCTATAATCTACATAACGCTCCTGCAGGCCTGTACATGGAAGCACATTAAAGGTAAATGACATTACAATATATATATAACCAATCTCCCCACAGATGAGGGGAACGACAGCACCCAAGTGACCCTTCTGTAGTGTCGGGCATTACAACTCTCGTACACTACATTTCCTTTTCACAAAGTTTATAATAAAAGTCATGTTTTAGGGATCTGCTGCTTTCCTATAAATCTTCATTTTAGTTCCGCCTCCACCTTGTCATGCATAATTATTTTATAGATGACAGTAATAATAAAAATCTGGCGATAAAACAGCACTAAAAATGTCTTAACATCTAGCCTGGACAACAGCAGAGGACACAATGGAGCCAGAAGCACCAGTCGGCGCATATCCTTTGCCAGCTAAATTTCTACTTTTTGGATCATCTCTGAGTAGAAGAACAGAGAGATGAGAGACAGTTAGAAGGTGATCTCTTCTGACCCTGCGGATGAAGGAGAGGTGTTTAATAATGCAGTAGAGAAGGAGGAAAGTCTCGCTGCGGCAGTCACAGGGTGGAATGAAAGGAGATGTGTGCCAGACAAGAATAGCAACCTTCTTACACAATGGGAATTTAAATGCAGGATCTTGGTAAAGCAGCAGCCATCAGAAGGCTAACGAAGACAGACTAGTCCAAATATTAGTACACTTCATATTATGTATGTGCAGTACCTTAAATAGCAGGCCCCATTGCAACGATCAAACGGGTCCCATTATGGAGCACATAATACGCAGATACATAAACATTACTCAATGTATTCATACATACTATACACCCGTACATGCACATTGCACACATACATATAAATATATGTGTGTAATGACTGAATCAATTTAAAACAGCCCACTTAAAGGGGTTGTCCCATGAAAAATATTCTTCTTTTTTAAACTGGCACCTGGATCTGAATACTTTTATAATTGCATGTAATTAACCCCTTCTACCCCGGGCCAGTTTTCGCCCTTCAGCCCAGTCTATTTTTTGCAAATCTGACATGTGTCACTTTATGTGGTAATAGCTTTGGAACACTTTTATTTATCCAAGCCATTCTGAGATTGTTTTCTCGTGACACATTGTACTTCATGATAGTTGTGGCGTTTCAAAATGTCAGCTTTATGCAATCACGCATCTGTGATAGAGCAGCCTCTATGCGCACTGAGGTGACTTGTTGAATCAGACATTCTCTACTTACAGTTTACGCATCAGACACCCAGAAGTTAATTAAGTAGTTTTTAATCCGTAGATTGTATTACAAGAAGTGAAGGGAATCCAGATGGTAAAAGAATTTTGCCAGCAATATTCTCCTTGATAAGAAGATGGAGATTCTCCTCAGAATTAGAGCACACACTAAGGCTGGGAACACACCTAAGCGTTTCTGAATCGCGCGTATGACGCGCGTTTTACGCTCGTTTTTGGATGCGCGTTTTTGTAACTAAGAAACGCGCATCATACGCGCGATTCAGTGATTCTCCCCTATTTCAGCATGGTCCATAGGCACGTTAAAACGCCCAAAAGAAGCTCATGCTGAAGCGACAGCGTTTGGCGTTTTTCAGCGCGTTCAAATGCGCTGTAAAACGCCCAAATGTGAAACATGCCGATAGGGATGCATGGCTTTTCACATGTTGAGCGTTTTTCAGCGCTGAAAAACGCTCAGGTGTGTTCCCAGGGTAACAGCAATGCATGACTGGGAAAACAGGAAGACTGAACTAACTAGAAGCTGAAACAGAGGGGGGGGGGGGGGCCAGAGAAGAGAGGAGCATACAATACACAATGCAAGATACAGAAACAGAACAATAGTCATAAATTTGAGTCAATATATTTCACCTGTATTTATGAAAAAAATCGATTTACCAAAAATTTGGAAAAATTTGCAATTTTCTAAATTTCAATTTCTCTGCTTTTAAAACAGAAAGTGATACCTCATAAAATATTTTTTACTTAACATTCCACAAATATCTTCTTTATGTTGGTATCATTTTGTAAATGTCATTTTATTTTTTTAGGACGTAAGACAGCTTAGATTTTTGAAGCAATTCTTAAAACTTTTAAGAAAAGTTCCAAAACCCACTTTTTAAGGACCACACATCTGTATTGTAATGCATTGCCAGTAAAATACTAACAGGTTGCCTAGGAGACCCAGCCTGGGTCTGGATCTCCTCAGCCACCGTAGAAGGCAGGTCCCGATGCCGTGCAGGGCAACGGGCAGCCTCTGCAAGGCATCGGGCTGCCTTCTCACCCATTGGGTCCCCGCCACAGCAGCATAGGGACCCGATGGGCTCCCTCACCCGCAGCAAACCCCTTCTATGTCGCGGTCATATGTCAGGAAGGGGTTGAAAATGTGTTATTTACTGAAATATATCTGTATAACGCCATCTGCTGTTTGCCCATTTTCTAATTTCTTACTCCCTAAGTTGCAAGCACATGCTCAGTTCCATGCTTCATCTACCACCAGTTGCTTAGAAAAGACACGTTCTCTGAGAAAGTGCACACCCCCTGAACTGCCAGCTTGAAATAAAGCTAGCAGAGCAATTGGAGCAATGGATCGGGACATCTCTGCATCTATGTGAGATACAGGGCTGGTTGAAGGTTAATGCCATGTACTGAACTTTATAATACCTGATTTTCACTTTTTACATGGTTTATTGGACCTTTTTTATTTGTGAGTTTTGAAACCTTATGCTCCCTGTTTGGTTACATTATAGTTTTTACACTGGAGCATAGTAAAACATATTCCAGCTTACATTACGTTTTTACTACACAGGTGTCAGTTGTCAGGTGCACATACGGTAGACCTGTCCATCTATAAACTGCCCACGGAGAGCCTTTTGGCTGATGAAAATAATGCATCTTGGGACATAAACTAAGACATAAGAAGTATATGTATTAACATTCTACAATGTTACATCAAAACCCCTGTCACTGGTTTTATCTATGTACCATCGCGTAGTGGCCAGAGTTTTCTTGGAATTCCCAACATGGCCATTGAGTATTAAGTTATGCAATCATTGTCTATTTAGTGGAATCTGACCAGGATGGTCCTAAGTAAAACAGTCTCTCGGACACAGTGCTGTAGTTAATGGGAATGTCTTGTTGAATTTATGGTCTATGGATTAGTAGTGATTCCTGAGATTGTGCCTACACTCATTAAGCTTTGACAGCATTATTATCCATTGGTGCTAGTGATGAGCAGCATAGACAATATTCGAATTCGCAATATGTTGCGAATTTTGGGCCATAAATTAGCAAATTCGAGAATTTGTGATCTCCAGTCATTATTGCAAAAATCGGCAATATAATATATTTGCGATAAAAATTCGCAATTAGAAAATTCGCGATCAATACTAAGGGGTAGGCAACTTTCTCATTGGTTGCTAGGGATGTTGCTAAGTGCCGATATTCGCGATAAATTCATGATTAGAATATTCGCGATCAACACTATTCGCGAATACATAGCACTATATTCCAAATGTTCGCAAATTCTCTAAGTGGCGATATTCGCAATTAAAATTTGCGATTCAAATATTCGTGCTCAACACTAGTTGGTGGTACACATCTTCCATGATCATTGAATATAATTTCTGTTACTCTTTAAATGCACTGTGTAAGCATGACTCTGTCTAAATGCAAGCTTAAGGGCTTTACATGAACCCAACCCTATATAAATCAAAGCCGGTTCTGGGATGAGCAATTACCACCATTGGAAGCCCCCATATTGCCATTCTTGTAGCACTGCGCATTGCATGACAGCTATTCGAATGAACAAGCCATATACAGAGCAGTCATCGTTATGGCTCCTAGTGGGCTGCTGAAGTAGGAACCCCCCCACCTCCATGATGTCCATATGCCCAAACAAAGCATGGTGACAGTTGTTGTGATGAGTCAACCCCTTTGTAGCATCTAGACACAATGAAGGAATTGCATTCTAATATACGTGTGTTATTTTGATGGCTGGTGATACCTGTTTACTTACCTTTTCTGTTTCTCTTTTTAGAATCACTTAAAAATACATTTTTAGGTCTCTACTAATTATTCATGATAAACAAGATGCTGGAGGGGGATAATGAAGACAGACGGATGAGCATTCCATAAAACAGAAAACCGAATGCATATTTGTGAAACGGGGTAAAAGACCAACTTGCAAACAAACATGTTGCTCATCAAAAATAGAGAGACGAGGCACTGTGAGTGCATACCTCTAAGTCCACAGCAAGTGTGATCAACTACTGTATATGTGAGGGCAAGGACATACATTGCAGCATCCACATGTGGTGGCCAATGGTTACATGATTGTCTTGATTATCTTCAAAATCATACGGACATTGGACAGTGTGAGGTTTATTAGGGTCCATTCTCACGTCCGTAGAATGGGTCCGCATCTGTTCCGCAATTCTGCGCAACTGGTGCAGACCTATTCATTCTCAATGGGGATGGAAAGGATGCGGACAGCACACATTGAGCTGTCCGCATCCGCATTTCCAGTCCGCGGCTCCCTAAAAAATAGAACATGTCCTATTCTTGCGGACAAGAATAGGCATTTCTATAGGGGTACCGGCCCGGTGTATTGCGGATCCGCAAAACACTGTGGACGTGTGAATAGACCCTTAGAAAAAGGAATGCAAATGAGCTCCTAACAAGCTCTGCCTCTGCTCTGATGCCACCATATTTAAGACAGCTTTCCTATAGGTCAATGCTCAACTCTTTAAAGAGGACCTTTCACTAGTTTAAAAACTAACTATATCTGGACTCCCAAGCTAACAGCTGTGCGCTGCGATTGGCCAGCGCTGCAGCAAGGGACACGCCTAATACAAAACCTCCGCCCAGTACAACAGAGGGAGCTGCAGACACCGGAGCCTATACCAGGCGAACTGAGCGGTGCCCAGACATATTAGTAAGTGTAGGGGGACCCCTGGGCGCCGCTCTGCCCACAGATACAGTTAGTTTTTAGTTTTTAAACT
The DNA here is from genome assembly GCA_033119425.1 of Bufotes viridis. Lineage (NCBI taxonomy): Eukaryota > Metazoa > Chordata > Amphibia > Anura > Bufonidae > Bufotes > Bufotes viridis. The sequence continues at coordinate 478,105,318 of CM065590.1, read as the reverse complement.
GGCGAAAGGTCCTCTTTAAATAGGCCTTGAGGCATGACTCAGATATTAACTAAGCCAGTGCCTCATCTGCAGACAGCAGTTTCCAGGTGATTAAGCCTCCTCAGTGCAGAGCAGAGAGTACTGGCTTAACTGGGTGAGAGGCCTGTCAGGATTTGGGGGTACTATCTCTCCTTGGGGAGAGAGTGCCTTAATCGGAGTGAGGAGACTTATAGGCCATTCATGCTACTCCGGAATTCTGGCTTAACTGGAAGAGAGGCCTAGGTCAGGATTTAGGGGTACTATCTCTACTTATGGAGAGTGCTGTGTATCCGTATCGTAATGGAACACGCATCTGATCATCTTTGAAGCATACAATATGTCTGCAAGTGGTTTACTGGGATTTACATTATGAACAACAGGGTCTCTACTTGAGAAAAATATACGCCCAGGGGGACCAGTGGTGTAGTTTGCCATGGAAAATTGTTCCACAGTACTTCTATAACATGGTAAATAATTATGATATTCCAATTACTCTATATATATTATTAATGTGAAATATATTATTAAAGGGTTTTCTGAAATTTTTAAACCGATAACTTATTCTATGGATAGGTCATAAGTGTCTGATCGGTGGGGGACACTCGGGACCCCCGCCAATCAGCTGTTTGAGAAGACACCAGCACTCCTGTGAGCACCGTGGCCTTCTCACAGCTTTTCCTAGGTCAGTGACGACATGTTCATCGACCACATGGCCCAGGTGAAGCTCAGCCCCCTTCAAGTGAACCAGGCTGAGCTGCGATACCAAGTACAGACACTATATTATGTATGGCGCTGTGCTTTTGAGCTGCGAGAAGGCAATAGCATTCACAGGAGGGCAGCTGCTTTCTCAAATCAGCTGATCAACAGGGGGCCTGGGTGTCGGACCCCCACTGATCAGATACTGATGACCTATCCATCAGTATTAAAATTTCAGAAAACCCTTTCAAAGGGAGTCTGTCACCACATTTGGGCATTATTGACCGCTTACATAGCATTCTGGCATAACTTTAGAAGAATCAAATGGCACCTTTGTTGCGTTCTTCTGTGGTTCACCTATTGTATTGATATGTAAATGAGGGCTCGCAAGAGGCGGGGCGGTGTTAACTTCTTTGGAGCCCAGGCTGCTCATCCTCTTTTGTTAATATCCCCGCCCCTGTCGCTGCCCCTGCCCGCCCTCCTCTTCCCTTGCGTTCTCCTCCTCTCCCCGTAAAATCTCGCGCCTCTGCTCTGCCTCGCTTGGCCGGGGCATGCACACTGCGATGCCCACTGTGGGCACAGCATCGCTGTAGCTATTGCGCATGCCCTGGCCAAGGGCGCAAATCCAGCTGCAAGGAGGCCATTGGCCGGGGCATGTGCAATAGCTACAGTGATGCCGTGCCCACAGTGGGCATTGCAGTGCGCATGCCCCAGCCAAGCGAGGCAGAACTGAGGCGCGGGATTTCATGGGGAGAAGAAGGCGCAAGGGAAGAGAAGGGCGGGCAGAGGCAGCGGCTGGGGCGGGGATATTAACAAAAAGGATGAGCAGCCTGGGCTCCAAAAAAGTTAACGTCGCCCCTGGGCTCTTGCGAGCCATCATTTAAATATTAATTAAAGTACGTTTTTGCCGAAGGTGAACCACAGAAGAACGCAACAAAGGTACCATTTTATTCTTCTAAAGTTATGCAAGAATGCTATGTAAGCGGTCTATAATGTCCAAATGTGGCGACAGACTCCTTTTAAGTAAACTTGTATAACAATAGTTTATACGTATGTTATCTAGCTTTGTGTGGCCCACCTCCCAGGCTATTATTTTAAAATGACGTGCCACACAATAAATGCATACATACCGAGCGACACTACGTATTATACATTCTGTATTTATAAACCTATATGTGCACATTCGTCTTAGTACCATAGAAGTGCGAAGCCTTTTTAGTTTGGTGATGCACTATGTAAAGGAAGGAGAGTTGTGCGGCATGTACAGAATTCTGCAGCAAATTTTCCATCTTTCTGCCACACACATCCAAATTACAAAAGTTTAAAGTATCGATACATCAAAATCATGCTTAATATGCCAGAACCTAGTACATAAGTGCAGCCCCAGAAACAAGCCGTAAAACTGCAAATTCAGGTAAACTTCAGCCATGTACGGTAAGTTTTTACTGCATGAAACTGCACCTTCGAGTAGGACCATAACAATTATATGGGGATGCTGGGATTGTTTTTTCAGATAAGAAGCTGTGATCCATAATTACTCTGCAGGCGATAGGAGTGACTACAGCACTCATCAGCAAATGCAGAAGGCACCCAGTGACATACTGGTGATCCAAATAAATATGTTTTCAGCACTCTCCTCTGTGTTAAAACATCTTCAATCTTTATTCCAAATCGAGTCCATATTGCATTGGTGACGCATAAAAAAAACCTACGCGTTTCGGATGGCTACACATGCATCCTTACTCTTGTAAAGTTGTGGACGTTGTCAGTAAAACATGAGTAAGGATACATATGTACTCATCTGAAACGCGTAGGTTTTTATGCATCACCAATGCAGTATTGAGTTTTAAACTTAATTTTTGAATAAAGATTATAGATGTTTTAACAAAGAGGAAAGTGCTGGAAGCATATTTATTTCGATTGTGAACCTGATGTCCATGCAGAGAGAACCGTGCACCGTTCTGTGGATCAACAAAGCAGGATCTCTGTGATTGCAATCTGGGGTCCTGTGAACTGACATACAAGTGATGTCTACTCAGACTAGAGGTATTCCACTTGTTTTCTCCATGTAGTCCCTGTGGACCCCCTGGCTTAGGGATCTGATGGCAATTGCAACCGCTGCAACCCCTGTAGTTACGCAACTGATCAAGACTGCAGCTCGCGACTCGTGCTGGAGCTCCTCAATAGGGATTTTACGAAAATAACTGGGTCAAAAAAGCTGTTCAGTCAGGGTCTCTGTCACTAGTTTATGCTTCTCTTAGATAGGAAAAGCTATATATTGTCTTTTAAAAATGTATCTCTTGAATAAAGTTACACTATAATTAATCAACTGATTGTATTTAGACTTTAGTTCCTTCTTAAAGGGGTTGTGTCACTTCAACAAAGGGCATTTATCATGCAAATAAAGTTAATACAAGACACTTACTAATGTATTGTGATTGTCCATATTGCCTCCTTTGCTGCCTGGATTCATTTTTCCATCACATTATACACTGCTCATTTCCATGGGTATGACCACCCTGCAATCCAGAAGCGGCAGCCGTGCTTCCACACTATAGGAAAAAGCACCAGCCTATGCACACTCCCAATGTCCCAGTCATCAGAGGACCGGGACTTTTTCCTATATTGTGCAAGCACGTTCATCGCTTCTGGATTGCAGGGTAGTCATAACCCCTGGAAACAAGCAGTATATAATTAGACGGAAAAATTAATCAGGCCAGCAATATGGACAATTACAATACATTAGAAAGTGCTTTGTATTAACGTTCTCTACCAGTTGACTGAGACAACCCCTTTAAATATCCTGTTATATGCACCGTTTTTAATCCACCATGATAAATGACTACAAATGAATCTTGCCATCCTAGCAAATGAGTTTTCCAGGAGCTGCTGTCCAGTCACTGAATCAGTTCTTTTGCTGGGATCGTTAACAACCTTCAAGTTCTTGTTTGCTGCCAACGCTACATCTGTTCACCGCCTCTGTGCCAGGGCTAGAACAGTACAGATTGTAGTTAGTGCAATGAATACACAGACTTTCCAATGACAGGATCCAGTCTGTGCATTCATTTCCAACCTGGTGTCATGAGTAATTTATTTAAATGGCTGTGAATTTTCAGGAAAAAGAGTCACCCATGATGGAGAATATAGGAAAGGCCTGGCCAGAAAGGAAACTGTGTCATCTAATAATAGCAGAGAGCGCTCTGAGTGACAACGCTCACAAGGAAATGTTCTCAGTATCAAGATGATGCTAAACATTGATGATCGTTTCTCACTGCTTAACATTGCTTGGGCATATCCCTTATACAGGGACTGGTATAGTACAATAGAGGATGCTTCAGACCTCTTTAGTCAACACAGATAACTGCATGAGGACTCCACCTTCCTCGGCCAACAAGGTTCTTTGACCACTTGACTGACTGTGTACAACTCAGTAGCTGGTTCTGCTCCACTGCACACAAAGCAAGTGTGTAAAATGCCATGTCTGTTGGCGGGGTACAACCTGCAAATGCTCTCTCACAAGGTGGAAACAGCCTACTTTTATCTTCTCTTAAGGGCAACGTGCCACAGTTTCAGTCCTTTAATGTGGCCAGATAAACTCCGTCCTAAGAGATTTCACCTGGAGCCAGTCTTACCCTTCTTGCCATGCCTGAATAGAAGGGAACGCCACTGGCAATAACTTAACATATGGTACATACATATACTATAAACAATATACATTCTTTTTTCTTCTTTGGTGAACTGAATGTGATCTAACAAAAAGAGAAAAGCATGGATCACACATCCACAGGCTATGCACTGATCTATCATCGCTCTCAGCAATGTGGTCCTCTAAATTAGAGTAGGTGCCCACTTGTAGAGGCAACCTTGACGTGGTGAGTGGGCTTATGTATTCAAAACATATACTAATGCTTCCTGTACAGTATGTATACTATGGGGCTGTATACTAATAATTGTGCTGGTAAGCAATGATAGATAAATACATAGCATGTGGATGTTTTATTCATGCCTCATTTTTGTTGAATATGATCTATGCTGAGAATAATACCAGGGGTGATTTCAGGTATACATAGATTTTGTGATGACACAGTCACAGTGGCACCATGTCTACCTCATCCTTGGCTTGAGAAAACTAGAAAATGCTTACTCAGATCACAAAGAGCTACTGAAGTCCAATTGTCCTTCGTATTTGACTAGGACTGCCTGGTAGTGACATCAGTCAGTCCTTGATAATGCCATAATTCGTCATATTCCCACGCAACATAGTTTTTGTGCTGAGTGGATCACCCCACGCGTGCTATAGCTAAATATTTTTGTCAAATAGAACACCAATAGTCAATGTAGTCCATGATGACCTGGTCTGAACAAGGCTAAACCCATAAATATATATCCTTTGTTACAGTTAGCGGTCTAAGGAAAATTTGGACATGAAGTTGCCACCACCAGATCACTCGATGTAAAATCCATCTGTTCCCTTGACAATCTGTCAGAATATGCTAGCAGCTTCAGCCCACTGCCTACCAGTCTGTTTAATTCATTCCATATGCCATATTTCTGATAGAAAATAACGTTAATTGAGGGAGTGCAGCGGTCTAAAGGAAATAGCTACAAAGAGCAGTGGGCTTCTAGGGATAATAATCACTAACGTCTGGTCTGATCTACATTAACCATTCTCTCATGCACAGGGGTGGGTTTCTGTAGGCTCACAGAATGTATTTACAATGAGAAATGTGGGTATCACATTGTGGAGAAGATGCTTAGTAATGTTCCATGACATTGTATATGTACAAGGTCCAAGTGTACGCAAGACCTTGAGTCGCAGTAGGCCCCCTGTTTATGCAAACTCTAGCTCTCAAAAGAACCCTGCTAGCAAGTGAGCCCTATTATTTTTCTAGATTTACCCGGTGTTGATGTCCGCCCTCATCATAACTTCGAAGTTATTACTACAAGGTTTTAATTCATTTTTTTTTATGATAGTCTAGGATGCCCAATTTTAATAAACTTGATGGTCAATTACGGTTGCGCCGAAGCTGGAGATCTTGTGGCTGGGTCCCGAACAGGTACCGTACGTTTGTGATATGTAGAGATCAATTCAAGGCAAGAGATAGTGAGGACTGGGAAGGTCTAATATACTAGCCACCTACTAGTTCTGTGATCAGACTACCTTTTTTATTACCACTCCGCCTCCAGCTAAGAAGTTGTATAGGGAACAATTTGACCCCCTTGATTTTAACCACTTCAGCCCCCCTAGCTTAAACACCCTTAATGACCAGACCACTTTTTACAATTCTGCACTACACTACTTTCACCGTTTATTGCTCCGTCATACAACTTACCACCCAAATTAATTTTACCTCCTTTTCTTCTCACTAATAGAGCTTTCATTTGGTGGTATTTTATTCTGGCTGACATTTTTACTTTTTTTGCTATTAATAAAAATTTAACAAAATTTTTCCAAACAAATTTCATTTTTCGCTTTCTGTTGTAAGTTTTTTTTAAAAAAAACTACATTTCTCTGTAAATTTTTCTTTAAATTTATTGTTCTACATGTCTTTGATAAAAAAAATGCAATAAGTGTATATTTATTGGTTTGGGTAAAAGTTATAGCATTTACAAACTATGGTGCAAAAAAGTGAATTTCGGCATTTTGAAGCAGCTCTGACTTTCTGAGCACCTGTCATGTTTCTTCAGGTGCTAGAATGTCAGGATAGTATAAATACCCCCCAAATGACACCATTTTAGAAAGAAGACACCCCAAAGTATTCGCAGAGGGGCATGGTGAGTTCATGTATTATTTAATTTTTTTTCACAAGTTAGCGGAAAATGACACTTTCTGAGGAAAAAATAATAATAATAAAGTTTCCATTTCTGATAACTTCTGGCAAAAAAAATTAAAAAACTCCCACGGACTCACTATGCCCCTCAGTGAATACCTTGGGGTGTCTACTTTCCGAAATGGGGTCATTTGTGGGGTGTGTTTACTGTTCTGGCATTTTGGGCGGGGCTAAATTGTGAGCAGCCCTGTAAAGCCTAAAGGTACTCGTTGCACCTAGGCTGCAAAAAAGTGGCACACGTGGTATCGCCGTACTCAGAAGAAGTAGGGCAATGTGTTTTGGGGTGTATTTTTACATATACCCATGCTGGGTGAGAGAAATATCTCTGTAAACTGACAACTTTGTATTAAAATTTTTAAAAAGTTGTCATTTACAGAGATATTTCTCACACCCAGCATGGTTATATGTAAAAATAATACCTTGGGGTGTCTACTTTCTAAAATGGGGTCACTTGTGGGGTATTTATACTGCCCTGGCATTTTAGGGGTCTCTAAAGCGTGAGAAGAAGTCTGGAATCCAAATGCGTAAAATTGCCCTGTGAAATCCTAAAGGTACTCATTGGAATTTGGGCCCCTTTGCGCATCTTGGCTGCAAAAACGTGTCACTCATGTGGTATTGCCGTACTCAGGAGAAGTAGGGCAATGTGTTTTGGGGTGTATTTTTACATATACCCATGCCGGGTAAGAGCATGCCGGGTATAAAAAAAATTAAAAAGTTGTCGTTTACAGCGATATTTCTCACACAAAGTATGGGTATATATAAAAATACACCCCAAAACACATTCCGTGAGGGGCATGGCGAGTTCAAGATGCGCAAAGGGGCCCTAATTCCAATGAGTACCTTTAGAATTTCACAGGGCATTTTTACGCATTTGGATTCTCACGCTTTAGGGCCCCTAAAATGCCAGGGCAGTATAAATACCCCACATGAGACCCCATTTTGGAAAGTAGACACCCCAAGGTATTCTGTGAGAGGCATGGCAAGTTCACAGAATATTTTATTTTTTTGGCACAAGTTAGCGGAAATTGATATAAATTTTTTTTTTTTTACAAAGTCTCATATTCCAGAAACTTGTGACAAAAAATACAATTTTACATAAACTCACTATACCCCTCACGGAATACCTTGGGGTGTCTTCATCCAAAATAGGGTCACTTGTGGGGTGTTTGTACTGCCCTGGCATTTGAGGGTCTCCGCAATCATTACACGTATGGCCAGCATTAGGAGTTTCTGCTATTCTCCTTATATTGAGCATACGGGTAATAAGATTTTTTTTTTCCGTTCAGCCTCTGGGCTAAAAAAAAAATTAAAATGAATGGCACAGATTTCTTCATTCACATCGATCAATGTGGATGAAAAAATCTCTGCCAAAATCATTTACTGCGGTGCGGTGGGCTGGGCGCTAACTACCTAGCAAGTAGTTAACTAACTGGTGGTGATAAGGGTCCCCTAGGCCCCATTCACACGTCCATAATTCTGTTTGCAGAAAGGAATTGCGGACCCATTCATTTCTATGGGGACAGACTTTTTCCCGCTCGGATCCGGAATTGCGGATCCGCACTTCCGGGTCCGCACTTCCGTTCCGCAAAAATATAGAACATGTCCTATTCTTGTCCGCAATTGCGGAAAAGAAAATGCATTTTCTATATAGTTCTGGCAATGTGCGGATCTGCAAAATGCAGAAAGCACATTGCCGGTGTCCGTGTTTTGCGTATCCGTGGATCCGCAAAACACATATGGACATGTGAATGGAGCCTTACAGGGGGGTGATCAGTGACAGGGGGGTGATCAGGGAGTCTATATGGGGTGATCAGGGGTTAACAAGGGGTTATTAAGTGACAGGGGGGGTGTAGTGTGGTGCTTGGTGCTACTTTACAGAGCTACCTGTTCCTTTGGCGGTTGATCCCAGCAAATGGGACCACCAGAGGACCAGGTAGCAGGTATATCAGACAGCGTCTGATATACATGTTTGATTTCATTTATTTAACTTCTACAGCCTGCCAGTGATTGATCATCGCTGGCAGGCTGCAGTATAACTGCAGAGCCGTGCACTGCTGTTAACACGCGCGAGCATGCGCGCAGGTTCACAGCAAATCTCACGAGATGACGCACGGATGCGTCCGGCCAGAACAACAGGACCGCCCGCCGGACGCATCCGTGCGTTAGGCGGTCCTGTACTGGTTAAGGTGATACAATACAAAGACCAAATGGCACTTCCAGGGCATCTGTCAGCAGATTTGTACCTATGAAACTGGCTGACCTGTTGCATGTTGGTTTGGCAGCTGAAGGCATCTGTGTTGGTCCCATTATCACAGGGGCTTACATTGCTGAGAAAAATTAGGATTTCATATATGCAAATGAGCCTCTAGGAGCAACAGGAGCGTTGCCATTACATCTAGAGGCTCTGCTCTCTCTGCAACTGCTGCATCCTCTGCACTTTGATTGACAGGGCCAAGTGTGATGACATTTTTACTGCCTGGCCCTGTCAATCAAAGTGCAGAGGATGCGGCAGTTGCAGAGAGAGCAGAGCCTCTAGGTGTAACAGCAACACCCCCGTTGCTCCTAGAGGATCATTTGCATATATTAAAACTTCTTTTTTCTCAGCAATGTGGGCACATATGAATATGAAAAATATGTCAGTCTCATGGTTATATGTAGAGCACCCAACTGGTTTGCCACCTATTACTCTTACCCATGCTCCTTTTCCATGTCCATAACCAGTACTATGATACAATATCACAGTCACTATTTAATATAAAATGTCTTAATTGCACATAACCCGATCAAAGGAATATCGACAGCCGTTTTAACATCTAATGCCGTGTAATTTGACTGATTTGCATATTTCCATGATTTGTTCCTTGCAGATGATACCAAACAACAACATTAATCGTCGTAGATACATTGAGATGTTTTTTCTAATCTGTTTATGCACATAGTCCAGCAACCCCAGGAGTACAGAGCTTTCTGCTGGAAAAGACTGCTGCAAAGACAAGTGGCGACATTACTGAATGTAAAATGAACACTCTGTGCCGCTGAGAAGATGATGTATGTGCCCTTTAAATCATTACAGTTGACTTTAATGCTTTCCAGGCCATTTCTGGCCATCACACTCTGTACCCTGGTGACAGAATATGTCTTAACATTGATTTATTGAAATGTCATGATGTCTTCAAAGCACAAGAGCCGATCAGATGCTGCTTAGTATTATGAGCTTTTCTGAACAATGATTCTATACTGTGTATATAAGGTCAGTATATAAAGTATATAAAATAGATTGGCAAACGTTACAGTTTTTCTGAAAGCAATCCTTTGCTATGGCTTTGATTTGTCCCATATTGGCTTCTCTTTGGGCCAGTGGCATCTTCAGGCCTGAACACCAGGGTCTTTTGCTTGGTGCCGCAGATGTCCTAAGGATCAGCATTTTCAGTTGCACTTGTGGAGCACTGAATATCAGACTGAGAATAATCCCAGAGAATTGGGCTCTTTGGTATACAGTATATCAAGATGTAAGGTGTGGTGAGAGAGGCCATTTAAACTGTTGATAATATGCACCAGTTACTGTTGTTTTAAAGGGGTTCAGAGCTGAACCCGGACATATCCTCATCTGCCCCTATTCAGCACCTCTGAAATGAGCATCAGAGCATTTCTGGAGATCTGGTGAGATCATGCTTTTTCTGGAGATCCAGTCACGTACCGGGCTCTCCATAAGTAATCTAGGCGGAGGCTTTCGCCTAGCAGTTTTCCCGGTGGCGTCACCAGCACTAATGGATGGGTTTTAGTGCTGCCTAGCCTGTAAAACAGCTAGGGTAGGGCTAAAGCCCACTCATCAGTACTGATGACATTACCAGGAACACTGCTAGGTGGAAGCCTCCGGCTAGCAGTGAAAAATGTAAACAAACAAGCCCTTGCCCTGCACGATACAATCCATGGGGCCCCACCCCCACCCCCCGCTGCCATCCCCTCCTCCCCTCCCTGCCACCGCCCCAGTGGTGGATCCAGAGCCTGGTCTTGGAAGGGGCACTTCCCCAGGCAATAAGAGATCATGGGGCCCCTGTCTTCCTGCCCACCCTCAAGCCACACCCACACACAGCCCCACCCATATATCGCGCCCATACCTCCTACATCCAGTGACGTCTCTTTTGATGCATATGTTCTCTTTCTTCATCTTCTCCATTTAGACCAGACCACCATGATGATTTCTTTCAGCCATGTCATCTCTGCAGAGTTTGATAGACAGACATCTTAGTTTTCTACCCCCATCAGCCCCCCACTCAGCCCCCATCAGACCTCAGATCAGCCCAAAGACCCCCACCAGACCCCCAGTCAGACTTCAGATCAGCCCAAACACCCCCATCAGACCTCCAGTCAGCCCCCATCAGACCTCAGATCAGCCCAAAGACCCTCATCAGACCCCTAATCAGCCCCCATCAGATCTTAGATCAGCCCAAAGACCCCCATCAGACCCCCAGTCAGCCCCCATCAGACCTCAGATAAGCCCAAAGACCCCCATCAGAACTCAGATCAGCCCAAAGACCACCAGTGATCCCCCATCAGACCTCAGATCAGCCCAAAGACCCCCAGTCAGCCCCCATCAGACCTCACATCAGCCCAAAGACCCCCATCAGACCTCAGATCAGCCCAAAGACCACGAGTCAGCCCCCATCAGACCTCAGAATAGCCCAAAGACCCCATCAGACCTCAGATCAGCCCAAAGACCCCCAGTCAGCCCCCATCAGATCTCAGATTAGCCCAAAGACCCTCATCAGACCCCCAGTCAGCCCCCATCAGAACTCAGTTCAGCCCAAAGACCCCCATCAGACCCCCAGTCAGCGCCCATCAGACCTCAGATCAGTCTAAAGACCCCCATCAGACCTCAGATCAGCCCAAAGACCACCAGTCAGCCCCCATCAGACCTCAGATAAGCCCAAAGACCCCCATCAGCCCCCTAGTCAGCCCCCATCAGACCTCAGATCAGTCCAAAGACCCCCATCAGACCCCATCAGACCTCAGATCAGCCCAAAGACCCCCATTCAGTCCTCATCAGACCTCAGATCAGCCCAAAGACCCCCATCAGACCCCCAATAAGCCTTGATAAGACCTCAGATCTGCCCAAAGACCCCCATCACACCCTCAGTCAGCCCCATCAAACCTCAGATAAGCCCAAAGACCCCATCAGACCCCCATCAGACCCCCAGTCAGCCCCCATTAGACCTCAGATCAGAAAGACACCCATCAGACCCCCACTCAGCCCCCATCATTCAGACCTCAGAGCCCAAAGACCCCCATCTCAGGCCCCCAGTCAGCCCAGCCACCCTCATCAGCGCTCAGCCTCAGATCAATAAAATGGCAAGCAGGGGAGGGCCCAGGCCAGCCCGAGGCCCCATCATGAAACTTACCACCGCACTACGTCCTGATGCTGTACGCACTCAGGTCAGGACAGTGAAGCCAGCGCTGGCCGGGGAGGGTAATGGGCGGGTAAAGGGGCTGGCCACACGGATACCAGTCCAGCAGGCTAGCACTGGGCCCCGGCCAGTGACATAAAAAAAATACAGCAGCACTAGTGCAGGGGGCGGGGCCAGGGGTCCACAGGCGGCCAGGCCCCCTGGAGTGCCGGTCCTGGTCTCAAATGCGACCCTTGTATGTACGCCACTGGATATAGCACAAGGCAAGGGAGAGCATCCGAGCATAAAATGCTCTGATGCTCATATCGGAAGGGCTGAGTGGGGGAAGAAAGGGGTATGTCCGGTTTCAGCTCTGAACCCGGATCACTCCTTTAATAAATATATACTGTATGTATATAGGTAGTTATGCAAAAAGGTGTTCATCGGGGTTCTCTAGTGTATAAAAGGGAGTAGGGTGTATGAAGTGAGCCTACATGCTGAGCTTGCTCCATACATGGCAAGTGCCAGCAGTATAATACTGCAGGCAGGCACCATTTGTAACCGCAATCAGCAATCACGCTGATCCCAGTTATTTAACACATCAGATGCCAGTGCAAGAAGCCCCATGATGAAATCATTGGACCCTAATCAGTTAACATGACAGCCTGGGGCCTTGTGAAGGATCACTACCTGAAATACCGTACCCAAGGCATAGCCTAGCAGGCGGCCTGTCGTGTCAGAATCCCATAGATTGCAATAGTGTTTTGTTGTAGTCTTTGGGACAAGCGATCAAAAGTTTGCATGTTAAAGCTCAAATCACCCCAATTGTACATAAAAAAAAAACATAATAGGTATTGCCACATCTGAAAATGTCAAATTATTAAAATAATTTCCTGTGTGGTGAACGTTGTAATGGACAAAAAAATGTGGGGTTGACAGATGTGATTGACAGCTATCTATGTGTAAACACTTAAGGGCCCTTTACACGGGCTGAGAATCCGCCAGACAAACGCTAACGAACGTTCATAGGAACGCTCGCTCATTGGCTATTATCTGGTGGTGTAAAGATGCAGCTGATTACCTGATGAACAAGTGAAACACTCATTCAACAGGTAATAAATCATTTGTGTAGACACAAAAATCGTCCTTTGTCAGCAGTACATTGTGCTGTGTAAACATGTTCTGCTGCTAGCAAACAACAAGTCTGTATGGGAACGAGCGATGGCATTAGCTCCACTCCACCAGCGAGCAGGCAATTACTAAGAAGGAACACTTTCTTCCCAACATTGTCCCTTCCAGGGGCGGATTGGCCATAGACCTTACAGGGAAATTTCCTGGTGGGCCGATGCCCAGGGGGCCACCTGAGCCCTTCTCACGGCTGGCCAGTGGAAGTTTTTGGGGATGCATTTTGTGCTGCTGGCGACAGTATTTTATGGTGGACTGTGGTATTTGGCTCTGTTGGGGTGGTATAATATGCCACATTATAGTATTGCCGATATATAGTTTGCCATCTCCCAATGTTTTGGGGCCTCCACAAACCCCCAAAAATGTAAGGAAAAAATAAAAAAATTAATAAAAAAAATAAAAAAAAAATATATTGGCTACCTCCTCCACCGCTGCTGCCTACACTGCCACTTCCGCCTCCTCTTCCACTCCGACCTCCACCTCCTGGCTCAAGATTATTATGTCTTATATTGGCAGAGTAGAGAAGTATGTCGGCTGTGCCCAGCCATTGTAATACTCCAGCGCAGTTAGTGTGTTCTCTTTGCCATTTCCCAATGTAATAAAAGAAAAATAAATGTTGGCCACCTCCTCTGTCTCTTTCGCCTACACCGCCAAGTCCGCCTCCACTCAGACCTCCACCTCTGGACTCAAGATTATTATTTGTTATATTGGCAGAGTAACAGTAGAAGTATACCGCCCACACCCCATAAAATGGCTAAAGGTCACACAGAATTAACAGACAAATAAAAAAAAGAAACATATAAACAGTGTTAGCTTCCTCCTCCACCTCCTCTGCCTATTCCACCTACACCGCCACGTCTACAGCCTCTTCAACTTCCTACTCCACTTGGACTTCCCCCTACTGGTTCAAGATTTTTTTTTATTTTTTTTTATGTGTTTTATGTCATTTTAAATCATTTCCCAATTCACATTTGTTTGCATGGCAATTGTACTGCTTTTACGCCCACTTTAGAGCCATTTGCAGCCCTCTAGCCCTTTCTATGACTTTTTTTCAGCCCCATAGTTCGTGTCCCCATTGACTTCAATGGGGTTCGTTGTTCGTTTGAAACAAAGTTTGGCCAAAACCGTCGAGCCCAAGCTCATCACTACTCATGAACATTGAAGTCAGAAAGAGGAGAGATATAAATGTATAAAGTACAAGTTTTACTGAATCTTTTCCCATAAAACTATATATCAATCTGCTCAGCTGCCTGAATATTGCACTGCATTTTATGGTGACTGGTTCTCTAAACGGGCGAGTATTTGTTGTTTTATCATTTTAAAGCGCTCAAAGCCTTTAAAACAGGGATGCCCAACCTGCGGCCCTCCAGCTGTTGCAAACCTACAACTCCCATAATGCCGGGACAGCCTACAGCTATCAGCCTACAGCAGGGCAAGATGGGAGTTGTAGTTTTACAACACCTGGAGGGCCGCAGGTTGAGCATGCCTGCTTTAAAACAGTGAGAAAGTGAACATATGTTGGAAAACGGTGCAACTTTTCGTCATGCAAAGAGTAAGCCTTGCTTGCTAAAACCATAGTCAGGCCTCTTTCACACTTGCGTTGTGAAGATCCGGCGTGCACTTCCGTCGCCGGAAGTGCACGCCGGATCCGGCACAACGCAAGTGAACTGAAAGCATTTGAAGACTGATCAGTCTTCAAAATGCTTTCAGTGTTACTATGGCAGCCAGAATGCTACTAGCGTCCTGGTTGCCATAGTAGCAGTGGGGAGCGGGGGAGCGGCATACTTACATTCCGTGCGGCTCCCGGGGCGCTCCTGAATGACGTCAGAGCGCCCCGCGCGCATGGATCACGTGATCCATGCTATCACGTGATCTATGCACTGGGGCGCCCTGACGTCATCCTGGAGCGTCCCAGGAGCCGCACGGAATGTAAGTATGCCGCTCCCCCGCTCCTACTCTTTACTATGGCAACCAGGACTTTAGCGTCCTGGCTGCCATAGTAACCATTGACAAAAAGATAAACGTCGGATCCGGCGATGCGCCGAAACGACGTTTAGCTTAAGGCCGGATCCGGATTAATGCACTTCAATGGGTATTAATTCCGGATCCGGCGTTACGGCATGTCTTCCGAATTTTTGGACGGAGACAAATCCGCAGCATGCTGCGCTTTTGTCAACGTCCAAAAAACGTTCACATACTGAACGGAAGACATCCTGATGCATCCTCAACGGATTTCTCTCCATTCAGGATACATGGGGATAATCCTGATCAGTATCTTTCCGTCCTAGGGACCCGAGGACGGATCTCTAGGACGGAAAGCAAAAACCCTAGTGTGAAAGAGGCCTTCATTTTATGTTTTTGGGTCTGACTGATATTTTGCCTGTATTGTCTCAGGACTCCAAATAGCCGAAGACCAGCACTGAAACAGTCAAAACTGAGTAATCAACTGAACCTCAAACCTATGACCTCATCTTCAGGCTTTTAGTGAAGTCTCAGTTTTCATTGCTGCCCATGATATAGGAGCCTGGTGCTCATCTCTTGGCTTCAATGTGATGCGTTTGCATTTCTTGGAGATAGAAGCAGATGCTCAGGGAATAACCTCGTCCCCATAGGCACAATGCTCACGTCCACCACGGCCCAACTGTGGTATTTATGGAGGAATCAGGCAAGAGGCTTTTCATTACAAAGTCAGCAGAGTGTAATGACAGGAGGCTCTCAATGCCAGATTCAGGGCTTATTACCTGGGACCGGGGCTATAGAGGAGCTGCTACAAAAGAACAGATAAAATCCCCTTATAATGATTCCATCTCCGCGGCAGCAGAATTCGGGCATTTTGTCATGAATTAATGATACTACTGGCACCATCTGCCTACGCTGACATTGCAAAGAGCTATATAATAATTCATGAATGACACATAGAGAGCTGAAATCCTATAGGTACCTATAATGATGCCACTGCCGTCATCTTCAGGTATAGGCAGGGCTATGGTATATTGCACCAGTGATATCAGAGCTGGTGGCACTGTCTCATAGCTGGTGGGGAGGCTAGGACATCAATTGTGATGGATTATGTTAATGTAAATCTGGAATTTTCGGTGACCTATCACCTGTCACTCACACTAGTTGTTAAGCAGAAGGCATGGTCCCTGCTTGTTGCCCTAGAGCCATTCCCTGCTCCCTACAGACTCCTTTATGCATCTTCTGGTGCATCTACAGGGCTGCAGACCATCAGCATTGTGCTATGTGATAGGCTGAGGCCCACGTTGTCTTATAGCAAGCTATAAGAAGGCTTCTAATGTTGACTACGACACAGATGTGAATGAAATCTTACTTCCATGCACATAAATAACACTATAACAGATAACGGAAAAGATACCAAACCCAGAAAACCCAAATATTATCTAACAAATGCCCAGACGGGCAGTAAACTTTTACTTTTTTCACTTTTATTTAACATGCACTAAAAGTTAAAGTGTGACTCACATTTTAAGTTTTAGTGCATGTCAAATCAAAGTGACGTTTTATAATAACCTGGGTCAAGATAGGTTTACCGCCCGTCTGGGCATTTGTTAGATAATATTTGTGTTAAATAACCTTACCCAGGCTAGGTCCCATAGATGATTAAACCCAGAAAACCCCTGCAGGTTGGTGGGGTAATAGATAACGCAGTTGCTCTTCTCAGTCCCTGATTAATAGATAGATAGATAGATAGATATAAGATAGATAGATAGATAGATAGATAGATATGAAAGAGATAGATAGATAGATAGATATGAAAGAGATAGATAGATAGATAGATAGAGAGAGAGAGAGAGAGAGAGATAGATAGATAGATAGATAGATAGATAGATACCGGGGCGGATTGGTAAAAGTGGCCCTGGCAAAAAAACTAAAAGTGACCCCATGTTGTAGGTGGAACTAAATTGATAGAAGACGGGGCAATATAAGTAGGCAGGGACAACAGAAGTAGACAAGTCCTGCAATACAATAGTGAAGCACAAAGTACCGCCCCAGCAGAATCAAATACCCCCAGTGCAGCACAAAATACTGCCGCCCTCTCCACAGTATTCAACTGTATCACCGTCTTAAGGATGGCAATACAGGAAAGCAACTGTGACCGCTGAGCATCAGATCATTATGTACCTGACCTGCGGCCATCAGGAGAGCTTGAGTGACCCTGGGCATCGGCCCACCGGGAAATTTCCCTGTAGGGTCTATGGCCAATCCGCGCCTAGATAGATAGATAGATAGATAGGAGAGAGATAGATAGATAGATAGATAGATAGATAGATATGAGATAGATAGATAGATAGATAGATAGATAGATAGATAGATAGGAGATAGATAGATAGGAGATAGATAGATAGATAGATAGATAGATAGATAGATAGATAGATAGATAGATAGATAGATAGATAGATAGATAGATTTTTTATATATTATATAGACAGTAACACAGATGATATGTATTGCACATGTTGTGGATATGATTTTTAAGCATTTTTAAGTATTTTAATGGTCACTTTTATACAAGGTTATATTATTGATTGATTGATCATGCACTTTATTGATATGCCTTTATATACTTCACTGTGGCACATGTTTTGTATGGCTTGACAAAGACTGCATAGCAGTCGAAACGTTGCTGCATTTTTGGGGAATAAAAAGACTCACTTTTTTCACCTTTATTGGAGTACTGCCGTGCCTTTTCTACTACTAGATAGATAGATAGATGATAGATAGATAGATAGATAGATAGATAGATACAGTTATCTGTCTTCACCATTTTATTTAGACTTCGGTGTTTAGCCCATTATACCTTAAAGTGAACTGCAGTAGTAACAGATTAATAGATAGCGATGGATAGATAGATAGATAGATAGATAGATAGATAATAGATAGATAGATAGATAGATAATAGATAGATAGTAACAGATTGATAGATATTAGATAGATAGATAGATAGATAGATAGATAGATAGATAGATAGATAGTAACAGATTGATAGATGATAGATAGATAGATAGATAGATAGATAGATAGATAGATAGATTTCATTATCTGTCTTCACCATTTTATTTAGACTCAGGTGTTTAGCCCTTTATACCTTAAAGTGAACTGCAGTAGTAACAGATTAATAGATAGCGATGGATAGATAGATAGATAGATAGATAGATATGAGATTGATAGATATGATTAGATAGACAGATATATAATAGATAGATAGATAGATAGATAATAGATAGATAGATAGATAGATAATAGATAGATAGATAGATATTCACAGATTGATAGATATTAGATAGATAGATAGATAGATAGATAGTAACAGATTGATAGATAGATAGCGATACATAGATAGATAGATAGTTAGATAGATATGTATATAGATGATAGAGAGATAGATAGATAGATAGATAGATAGATAGATAGATATGAGATAGATAGATAGATAGATAGATATATAGGAGATAGATAGATAGATAGATAGATAGATAGATAGATACATAGATATGAGATAGATATGAGATAGATAGATAGATAGATAGATAGATATGAGATAGATAGATAGATAGATAGATAGATAGATAGATAGATAGATAGATATGAGATAGATAGATAGATAATTTTATTGTACATGAGGACATTAACATTCGAGCTGAATCATTAACAGACATTTTTATGTCTGTGCTCAGACGCTATATTCTAGGAATCTTCTGGGACACCAGAACCAATTAGTCATGCCTAAGTGATTCCTGATTCAAAGGGAGTGTGTGTGTCTTGTGATGGGTGGGAGGGCTGGTTGTATGTACACGAATCCTTGGGGGGATCACTGAGCACTCAATGAAGTGTTGCACGTCTTGGCAATCCCCCAACACCTCTAGGCAATGTTTTTGTGAGCCCCCAGTCTCCCTAAGTAATTACCCTGGAGACCAGGGATGTGATGGAAATATCCTTCATTACACCAGTCTGACAGGGAGCAGCTGGGAGCTGGACCAGCAAGATGATGAATAAAATTTTTGGTCAGCTCTCATGTGATCATGTGTTCTCTCCCTTTGATTGATATTCATAATGTTGGCGACATAGTGAGCAGCAAATCTGTTTTACTAGCAAGCGCTGATCATTATATTATGTAGAAAATCTCGCATTACAGGTATGCAGCTAATTCTGCAATATTCATTTCATAACATAAGGGGATTGTATTAATTGTGGATTCCTTTTCAATACTGTTCAGCAATGATACAAATACTGATATAATTTAGAAATATTACATTACCAGCAAAAGCCGAATTCAGACATCACAACCACATAATTGTTACTAAATGAAACTGTCCGAGATTCCTAATCCTGATACCTTATACCTGACCATGATTCCTTACGTCTATACCCAACCCCGATTCCAATACCTGATTGATACCTGACTCAATGCTTGGCTCTGATACTTGACACTCATACCTTACCCTAAGATATATGACTGATACCTGACTCTTTTGCCTGGTTTTTATATCAACCCCTGATATCTGAGCCTGATTCCTGATACTGATACCTTGATCCTGATCCTGATACTTGACACTCATACCTTACCCTAAGATATATGACTGATACCTGACTCTTTTGCCTGGTTTTTATATCAACCCCTGATATCTGAGCCTGATTCCTGATACTGATACCTTGATCCTGATCCTGATACTTGACACTCATACCTTACCCTAAGATATATGACTGATACCTGACTCTTTTGCCTGGTTTTTATATCAACCCCTGATATCTGAGCCTGATTCCTGATACTGATACCTTATGCCTGATCATGATTCCTTACGCTCATAGTACCAAACCCTGGCTTCAATAACTGATTGACACCTGACCAAATGCCTGGCTCTGATACTTAACCCTAATACTTTACCATGATATGTGACTGACCTGATTCTCTTCTCATTCCTGATAAATTTTACTGATACCTGACTCCATATCTGGCCCAGACAAATGTCTTTGACACTGATAGTCTTTCCATTTCAGGGTCATGTGTCAGGGTCTATCCAAATCAGGTTTGCAATCTGGGCCTGAAATCAGACTATGGGTCGGTTATTGAGATCAAATATCAGTCAGGACTTCCCGATGTTGTCATTGTGTGTGTACACAAAACAAAATGTGTTTTTTTTAACTGGTAAAGACATCATTCTTAATCATCATCATTAGTTTTAAGCGAATCAAAGTCAAACAAATTGACTTCGATCCAAATTCCAGGAAAAATTCAATTCGCTATGAAGCCAAATTTCCTCACACTTTGTGGTAACAAATCAATTTACTCTGCAGTGGCAGAAAAAAAAACATACTCACCTCATCCATTTGCTCACGAAGAGGCCACCATGGCCATGTTAATTGAAGATATCACAGGAAATCTCACGTGCGGTAAAGTATGACGTCACCATGCCAGCCAGTGTGATGGCGTCATCACCACGCAAGATTTCGCGCAGTGTCTTCAGTGAAGATGGATGTTGCGGTCTCTACGCGATCCAGTGGATAAGATGAGTAATGTTTATTTATTTATTTTTTATTAGATTAACCCCTGAAACCCCTAAACGTGGCTTCTGAGGGGTTCAATGACGATGGGGAGCGCAATTGCTGTTTGCTATCATTGTACCTGCTACATACAAAGAAATGCGCTTTGTGACTAAATAATTCACCACAAAGCAAATTTCTTTCTGAAATTTGGCTAAGAAGCCAATTAGGATTTTTGATAACTTCACTCAACATTAATCATCATCATCAGACTGGTTTGACATGATCCATGTGATCTGTTTACAATACCAGTAACAGGTGCTAGTGGAAATATTTCATGTCTTGAGACATGTGTAAGATGTCCTTATAAAACTCAAGCCAGTGGATAGCACCCACTAAATGCTCACCCCACCCACAAGTGCTGATTATCAGGAGTCTTTGGGCACTGGTAAGTATGGGTTAGATTCTATGGAAATGAGTGTACTATGGATCAGATTCTAAGGACATTTGTAAATATTAGATATTATGGTCTGGACACTGAGGAATATCAATTTCCGTGGACACTAAATAGTCATGAATCAGATTCTAAGGCTACTGGTATAATGAATATAACATTGTATGGATACTTGTAAAAATCCATCATAATCCATGACCCTCACTCTTGACCCATGAATGAGATTCTATGGAAACAATATTAGATTTTATAGACACTTGTAAACAATGGATGAGATTTTCTGAAAAGTTGGAAACCAAGAATAATGTTCCGTAAATATTGATGATGCATGGATGGTATCCTACAGACACTAGTGAACAGTGAATCAGATAATCTGGATTCTGAGGAACCAAGGGTCAGGTTCTCTGGGTACTGGTGAACCATGGAACAGGTATGAACTCATCAGAATAAACTAACAAAACTGGTGAATATACTGTATACTGCTCAACATGCAGGTGAACCCTGGATCAAATTCTATAGCAGTAGAGATTGTCAACCATGGATTAGGTTATATGGACACTGGTGAGCCAGGTTCTTCACTTTAACCTCTGGAAATGTAAGGCATATAAGAACAACTCAGAGTATTAGAAATACAAATACAGCTAACTGGTTACAATAAATGAGTGCACATAAAGTCAACAGTTAGCAATAGTTATCTCCCCTCTTCTACCTCTTTTCTTATGGACCTCACTTGTAACTAAATTGTTGTTTGAGGGCAAAGGCCCAGCTTATGCCATGCAGTAGACCAGAACAGTGGCCATTTGAAGGGTAAGCTGTATTGAAGTATCACAGTTCTTGGTGTTCCTCATGACTTTCTTTAGTAAGTTGCTAGCCCTTCCAATGGTACCCTTTCTCATATTGCATCACTACCATAATCCTAGCATACCTAAAGGAGTTGGCCACTTTCTGACTACCGTTGACCAATATATATGTAAGAAGACTACATGTTACTTACAAATTTAACCTTTGTTCAGATTCTGTGCTGTTAGATATTTTTTATAAGCCATGTCCCCTTGTTGGGCAAATCCTCTGTGCTGTCTACATAGAGGTCCTGTTCATAAGATGGTCGCTGATGGAGGGTCATGTAACCAGACACATCACTCAGCCTCCTCCATTCAAATATACTGCACTTGTACTAAACTCCCAACAGTGCAGATGGCAGATGCAGTGTATGCGAATGGAGGGACTGAGTGATTTGCCTGGTCACATGACCCTCCATCAACGGCCATCTTATGTAAAAAGACAAAAGACTTGGTCAACAAGGGGGCATACCTTGTGAAATATAGAAAATAGTGGAGAATATCAATACAGGCTATATTATTAAATGCCATATAGTCTTCTTATATACACTTTGATAAACAATACCCAGAAAGTGGTCAACCACCACGGTATCGCTGTTTACATGGTTAGTGAATATACTTCTCATTTCTGGGACCTCAGGAAACCCAGATTTTTTTTTCATGCCTGATGCATGTGTGTTATGCATTGCCTTTAGTTATGTTTTTCAGCAGAAGCTCTTTACTCCATACTTCTGTTCATGAGTCACATACAAGGTAATGTGCTTTGGGGAGTAGGATAAAGGTAAGAATGATGTAATAGAACAATAGAGGACAGCAAGAGCTATCAGACTAAGGCGCAGGGTTCCCATCCTAGCAGTGCCATCCCATGGCTTACATCTGGAATATAATGTTCATCCATATGAAGTTCTTGTCATGTAGTTTAGACTACTTATCTTCACCAGAGAGTGTATTAATCTCCTCATGTTTAGTACATGGCTGACATTAAGATTTCTAGTAAGACATGAACCAATTTGCAGATAATTGATAACAGTAGTAAACAGTGAATTACTATAGGTTACAACTTGGAACTTTACCATGGTCCACTAAACCTACCTCCTCCGTAATAACAGCGCTGTCCTCTGCTTGAGTAAGCCCAGATGGTGAATCAGCAACCAATTAGCATGTTATTAATGGGGAACGATTGTACCAGTTGTTAATGGGACCCTGAGATGGAAAACCCAGATGCGATGACAGTAACTGCTTAATTATTGACCAGAGATTGATTGTTGTTCCCCAGGGTCTAGAGGCACGGGTGCAATGTACTGTGTCTTGTCAGGAGCTGTAATGTAGTGCTAACTGATTCATAAACCTGTGCTAGGACCATTAATGACAAAGTCTATAAATTAGTTGGCCAATGAAAAATTATATCATTCAGCTTTAGGAGATCCATAAACAACAAGACATACTAACTTAGATGGATAAGAACATGCAACAGATATTTTTTTTTGTCTTTTCTTTGGATATATGCTTTCTTACCTTTGATACTGCTTTAGTACTGTAACACCAACTCCTAAGGTGCCAGTTTGTACAGTAATTATGCACAGATGAAGGGCACATTTTATATCTGAAAATTCATTGAGACCTAGAGTAAGTAATAGACATGAAGCATCTACTACATGGCATATATGGTAAGAGGGGATTTTATAGCTTGGTCAAACAGGGCCCCCATCATGGTGCCAGATTTTTCACCCTGGGCAGGGCCAGGAGTTTCTGACTATCCCTAGACGCCCTTGCTTTGAACCCTTGTCCAGTTCCTTATGGTTTTGTTTGGAAATATCTCAGGACCTCTTGGAAGAGGAGTCATCATAATCTAATTACTATATATTATTTAGCATTGTGACTAAACCGAAAATCACACAGAAGACTTCTATTTACAATTTTTACTCCTTCCATATCTATATACTTCGATACTTTAAAAATTCGATTCGCCGGTTCGCCAGATTTTTTGGGACAAATTTGGTTCGGTCCGAATTTATTCACGGCGAATCGCATTAAAAACGGCTATATCCTGGTTACAGAGAGCATTTATAGTGGTGTAGAACACTTTGCCTTGCAACAACACGCACAGGGAGTCTGCTCTGGTAGTGAAATAATACTGTAAGTCTGGAGTGGATGCAAAACAGAGATGACACATGAATAGAATATTTGCATGTCTTCTGTGTTTTGTACCTACTCCTGCTTTTGGCTCCCAAATCACAAGTCAATTCTGATGGAACCATACAGTCTTACAGCTGCTACACAGACAGGATCCGTTGTGCTTCTTATTTTTCCTTCCTTCTTACAGATAGAAAGGTCAAATAAATGATTATGTCAGCCAGGCCGAAAGGCAAAAGTTGGAAGGGTGGGAACAGCATGAGAAGTCAACAAAGTGGCCCTATGACATAGTGGTGGGTTGGAAGCAGCATGAGGAGGCCACAGAGTGGCACAATGACACTGTGGAGGTAGCAGCAGCAGCATCAGGAGGCCACAGAGTGGTACAATGACAGAGTGTGGAGGTGGCGGCAGCAGCAGCATCAGGAGGAGTCCACAGAGTGGCACAATGATACAGTGTGGAGGTGGCAGCAGCAGCAGGGGGAGGCTATAGAGTGGCACAATGACGGTGTGGATGTGGCGGCAGCAGTATCTAGAGGCCACAGAGTGGCACAATGACAGAGTGTGGAGGTGGCGGCAAAAGCAGCATTAGGAGGAGGCCACAGAGTGGCACAATGAAAGTATGGAGGTGTCGGCAGCATCAGGAGGCCACAGAGTGGCAAGGTAACATAGTGTGGAGGTGGCAGCAGCATCAGGAAGCCTCAGAGTGGCAAGGTGATATATAGTGGAGGTGGCAGCAGCATGATGAGACCACAGAGTGACAAGATGACATAGTGTGGAGGTGGAAGCAGCATGAGGAAACCACAGAGTGGAAAGGTGACATAGTGTGGGGCTGGCAGCAGCATGAGGAGACCACAGAGTGGCAAGGTGACATAGTGTGGAGATGGCAGCAGCATCAGGAGACCACAGAGTGGTAAGGTAACATAGTGCGGAGGTGGGTGGCAATACCAATACCCACTGAAGATGGTGGGTAGAACTTGGCATCAGATGGGTGGCATCAGGCGGGTGGCAGCATCAAAATAGTAGCTGAGGCAGGGAGCCAGAAGAAACCAGTCTCTTTTGTCAAATTGTTGGTGTGGCACCATGGATGATCTAGTCTGATGCATTAGGCATTGGTGGGTGGAAATCCTGGCTGATCCACGCCTGATTCATCTTGACAAAGGTCAGTCTCTCCACATTTTGTGTGGAAAGGTGAGTTTTTCTTGGGGTAACTATGGCTCCTGCCACACTAAACGACCACTCTGATGCCACACTACTGGACAGGCAGGACAGATTTTCCAGGGCAAACTCTGCCAGTTGCAGCCACAAATCCAGTTTAACTGCCCAGTAGTCCAGCGGATCTTCAACTTGGGGTGGCAGGGTGCTGTCCAAGTATGCCACCACCTGCCGGTTCAAGTTCTGCTCTATGTCTAGCTGCTGGTGAGTAGTTTCTTCACTATGCGGGTGAAGAAAGCTGCTCATCAGCAACTCTAGACTCAGGCTGCTGCTGATAGCGCTGGTACTGCTCCTGCCACTTCACCCCTCCCCAGCAGCCATGGCAGTGGAACGCGAGCGCAGAGGGCCCCCCCGGTCAGACCTGCGAGAGGATGGACGATGGCGCAGATAAGCAGCGGCCTACTGACTACATAGGATGTCTTTATAGTAGTTCAGTATGTCCACCTTCTCAGCGGGTATAAAAAAGGCCCCTATTTTGGACCAGTAGCGAGGGTCCAACAAGGTGGAGAGACAGAAGTCATACCTCTTCCGAATGGTGACAAATAGTGATGAGTGGCATAAGCAATATTCGAATTCGCGATATTTCGCACATTTTTGGCCAAATATTCGCCATAAATGTGCAAATTCGAGAATTCATGATCTCAATGTAATATATTCGCGATAAAAATTTGCGATTAGAATATTCGTGACCAACACTAAGGGGTAGGCAACTTTCCAATTGGTTGCTAGGGATGTTGCTAAGTGCCGATATTCATGATAAATTTGCAATAAATTCGCAATTCGAATATTCATGATCAACACTAAGGGGTAGGCAACTTTCTTATTGGTTGCTACGGATGTTGCTAAGTGCCAATATTCGCGATAAATTCGCGATTAGAATTTCTGCAATCAACACTATTCACGAATACGAAGCACTATATTTTAAATATTCGCAAATTCTCAAAGTGGCGATATTTACGATTAAAATTTGCAATTCGAATATTCGTGCTTAACACTGGTGACAATTCGGCTGTCACTGTGCAAGTGAGCATGCATCGGTCCATTTGTGCAAGTGGCTCTGATGGACTCCCTGTCTCCATCTCCACTGCATACTGCCACGGTGTGTCTGTGTCCTCTGCCTTCTCTTCTTCATCACCCTTTAGCTCCTCTGGCTGCTCCTGCTCCTCCTCTCCTGTCACCTGTATAGAAAAACCACCCATTGCTTGTGCTCCAATGTCCTCCTCAAGTTCAGCCCCCACAGGGCTAATGTGGCTGTGAGATCTAGGCGCCACGTCTACAGTCCCCTGACCAGCCAGATTTACCAGCATCTGTTCCAGGACAGGAAGCAGTGGAATGATGTTGTTCATCCTGTAGTCCTGGCGACTGACAAATAACGTGGCCTCCTCAAAGGGCATGAGCAAACGGCAGGTGTCACGCATAAGCTGCCACTGGCTGACATTGAGGTTACACTGGGGAGTACTCCTTTCCGCTTGGATCATCAAAAAATCGTTTATGGCCTTTCTCTGTTTGTATAGTCGGTCCAAAATATGGAGGGTGGAATTCCAACCGGTGGAAACGTCGCATATCAGCCTATGTTGGGGGATGCCGTTCTGCCGCTGCAGCTCAAGGAGGGTGTGCTTCACTGTGTACGAGTGGCTGAAGTGCATGCAAAGTTTCCTGGCCATTTATAGGATGTCTTGCAGATGGGTGGAAGACTTCAGGAACCGCTTGAAAACCAGATTGAATATGTGTGCCATGCAGGGTACATGGCTCAGCCCTCCTTAACTCAGTGCCGACACCATATTCGTCTCGTTGTCGGTCACCATGGTTCCGATTTTGAGTTGTCGCGGAGAAAGCCAGGATTCGATTTCTTGATGAAGGACACGGAGCAGTTTCTCCTCTGTGTGACTCGGTTCGCCCAGGCAAACGAGGTGCAGAACAGTGTGACACCACCGTGCACTGCACATGTGGTATGCTGGAGGGGCACTATGAATTGTCCCTGCAGTGGAGGCTGAGGACACGGTGGAGGATGAGGAGGCAGAGGCGGACATTGTCACAGGACCAACGGCGTGACAACGTAGAGGCGGAAGCGGCGTCACCTGGCCAAGTTGCTGGTGTAGCTGTGCAGGAACCCAGTGGGCAATTAAGGACATGTATTGTCCCTGACCGTAGTTACAGCTCCACACGTCGGCGCTGCCGTGCACTTTGGCAGTCACCTACAGGCTCAAGGACTGGTCCACCTTCTGTTCTACATGTGTGTGCAGGGCTGGTACTGCCTTTTTGACAAAGAAATGACGGCTTGGGACTCTCCACCTCGGCTCGGCACAAGGCATCAGTTCTCTGAAAGGTGCAAAGTCAACCACTTGGAAAGGGAGGGACTGCAGCACCAGCAACTTAGACTGTTGGACAGAAGCACATTTAGTTTCTGCGGCGTTGGAAGAGTGCACGCATACTGTTTTCTTTTGGCTATCTCTTTGGTGATCGATTGCTGAAGGAATGACTGACGAGGAGTAGGATGAGCAGGAGCATCAGGACCAGCAGATGATGGGAAGGACAGACAGCTCCCTTCGGCTGAGGATGTGGAGCCTTGACTGTCTGAAACCGTGTCCGAGCCACTGGGTAATTCAGCGGCTGCCGCGGCAGGCTGGACCACCACATTTGAACCACGGTTCTCCCAGGCCACTTTATGGTGATGCTGCATATGTTGACGCAGGGCCGTTGGGCCAACATTGGCACCCTGGCCACGCTTCACCTTCTGCCCACAGATTCTTCATATGGCCATCTTCACCTCCTCCGGTGGCTTAACAAACTGTCACACCGCCGAGTAGGTGATTTTACCCCCAACACTCCGCACTGACTGACTGCTACTGCCGCTGCTTCCAGGCCAGGTAGGCTCCTGTGGAGCGGGTGATGTACCCCAGGCACGTTTGGCTCCCGACCTCCCACTGCTGCCAATCTACTGACTCCAGGGCACGGTAGAAACTTGCTGGCTCCGCCGCTGGCTCACTGGCAAGCTGCCACCCTCTTCTCCCAATGATGATGAAGCCCTCTCGGCACCCGGCTCCCAAGTGCGTTCAGGTACATCATCATCATCAAGTACTGTCTGCACGTCACTGATGTCCTCCTCAACTGTCTCTGGGTCAGGAACCGGACTGCTCGCAACACCAGCTCCCTTGCCACTCTCCTCATCACTACTTGCCCGCCTAGTGGAGGAAGCAGCGGATGTCTCCTCCACATCTTGGCTTGCCAATAGCTGCTGACTGTCTTCTAGTAGCTAGTACTCACTGTATAGTGGAGCTGAGCCCACAGCATACAATACTTCTCTGGCTGAGGGAACAGAAAAGGACAGAGGCAGGTTAAGGATAGGTAAGGGCACAGGGCCTGTTCCCGGGCCATGCCAACTAAAGGTTGTGTCTGACGAACCCACTAACTCTTGGCTGGAGGGGTCTGATGTCACTTGCGACGAAGTCAACGATCGAGTCAACCATTAAAGAACCGCTGGGTTGCTGGTCACAAACGACACGACCGCTAGCTGACACTAAGAGCTCGGGCCTCTCGAAGTGACCCCTGCTGCCATGGCCCCTTACTGTGCTGCGACCTCTGCCTGCGCCAGAAACCTTTAGGCCTCTGCCACTCCCCTGTGCAGGGCCTGGCACTTCTCTGTCTGTACTTCTGTACTACTGTTAGATCAAATAATCAAATATTTTTTCTTTTGCCACTAATACACGCCAAACAGGGCTATAGAATATATCACTGCACCGCTGAATGGCAATTAGGCCCTCATTTTTTTCTACTTTTACACAACACAAAAGGCTTTTCAACAGATAAGTGCAACACTGAACGGCAAATATATGCAGTGTCCCACTCTGTGTGAAAATGGGGACACTTTAAACTTTTGCATATGTATTGAATGTATTTATCATACCCTTTAAAAGGCTGGCAGTGTCATTTAATTAATCCGTCCCTAGGTTGTGCTGACACCACTTATATATGTAGCCTGGGGTATGCTAATGCAGGGAGGAAGTAGATCAGAGAGTAGTTGGTGGTTGTTGAGAGGAGAACAGAGGAGAAGGTAGGAAGTTAATGGAGGAGCAGAACAGGCTTAGTCCACAATGTTGCTGCTATTTTAGCCCCTTGGCCCTGGCCAGGCTAAGGGAGTATAGAGAACAGTATAACAGCAGCACAGCATGGACCAGTGAGTCTACGTCTGGATAACCAATGGACTTCACAAGCACGAGTAACCAGGAGCAACCTAAAAGTACCTGGACAAAGCCAGATGATTAATGTGCAAAATTATCCTTTACCACATGGTTCTATGGACATAGTGGACCTCAATTCTTCCGTAAGCATCCTTTCCAAAGAAGTACCTGAGTGCTAGAGAATGGACTTAGGGCAGACTTATATAAGAAAGAGCCTTTTTCTTGCCTGTTAAAGAGTCATATCTTTATGCCATATAAATGATCTGTACTGACTACTACCTGGAGACAAGTGATTTAAGTAAAAGTTCAACTGTTTTACTACAACCAACTCCTCATCTTTTCCACCACCAACGTTTGCACCTAACGGTGCTGGTGTCCCGAACATCCGGTGTCCCAGCCTCAAAAGCACCCTAAATACCTATCCCATCAAGGGCACCTCAACTACCAACTGGCTGGTGATCCCTGTACTAGAGAGTGCCCCGGAGGATTTAGTGCTGTCTTCCCCATCACTGCACGCCGGCCCAGGGAGGCTCTGCTAACCGTGAGTAAAACTACTACTACCCCCATCAACCCACCGTAGCTCACGTGTTGCCCCTGCGGCCCGGTCGCCTCATATATTTTTGTTTCGCCACTAATACAGAGCAAACAGGGCTTTAAAATATATCACTGCACCACTGAATGGCAATTAGGCCCTAATTTTTTTCTATTTTTACACAACAAAAAAGGCTTTTCAACAGAGAAGTGCAACACTGAATGGCGAATATATTTTTGTTTCACCACTAATACACGGCAGACAGGGCTTTATAATAAATCACTGCACCGCACAACGGCAAATATATTTTTCTTTTGCCACTAATACCTGGAAAAAAGAGCTTTACAACATATAACTGCACCGCACAAGGGCAAATTATAGAAACTGTACTGTAGAAATATTTCCTTCAATCGAGTCTTTCCTATCACTGTCCCCAGCACCTGCAGAAGTCTCTCCTTCACTAAGTACACTGGTAAATGGCAGAATCTAAGATGGCTGAGTCTATTTATAGGGCTGTGACATCATAAGGCTGGCTGGCTGCTGATTAGATGCATACATGGCATTATGGGTGATCCTGTCTTCCCAGCATTCCTTTCTCCATGTCCTGACATGTGCGGCAGCCATTTTAGGAAAAAATGCGATTCGTTACCACTAGAGATAAACGAATCTAAGTTGACGAAGTGGAATTCGATCCGAATTTCAGGAAAAATTAGATTTGCACCGAAGCCGAATTTCCTCACGCTTCGTGGTGACGAATCGCATTTTTTCCTAAAATGGCTGCTGCATGTATGAGGACATGGAGAAAGGAACTCTGGGATGGCGGGATCATCCTTAATGCCATGCATGCAGCTAATAAGCAGCCAGCCAGCCTTGTGATGTCAGAGCCCTATAAATAGCGGCAGCCATCTTAGATTCTGCCATTTACCAGTGTACTTAGTATAGGGAGAAATTTGTCTGAAGGCGCTAGGGACAGTGATAGGAAAGACTGGATTGTGGTGAAAAAACGATTTATAAGTGCAGGGAAAGGATAGGGAGTAATCGTTCCACAGCATTTATGATTTATGTAGAACAGGGTTCAGTAGGGGAGGTTATAAACTGGGTAATAGGAACAATCCCATTACACCTTGGTGCACTGACTGGGGATCCAAATTGCCATTATACAGCTCTGTCATTCTAGCAAACCATTCTTGTTATTGGGGTGCTGTTTGGTACAGCCATTAACAGGGTTTTATTCCAAGGAAATATTTCTACAACACGTCTTATTTGCCCTTGTGCGGTGCAGTTATATGTTCTAAGGCCCAGTTTGCAGTGTATTAGTGGCGAAATAAAAATATATTTGCCGTTCTGCGTTGCACTTATCTGTTGAAAAGCCTTTTGTGTTGTGGAAAAGTGGAAAAAAATTAGGGCCTATTTGCCGTTCTGCGGTGCAGTGATCAATTCCAAAGCCCAGTTTGCTGTGTATTAGTGGCAAAATTAAAATATATTCGCCGTTTATCGTTGTGCTTATCTGTTGAAAAGCCTTTAGTGTTGTGGAAAAGTGGAAAAAATTAGGGCCTGTTTGCCGTTCTGCGGTGCAGTGATATATTCTAAAGCTGAGTTTGCTGTGTATTAGTGGTGAAATTAAAATATATTTGCCATTCATTGTTGCACTTATATGTTGGAAAGCCTTTTGTGTTGTGTAAAAGTGGAAAATAAATAGGGGCTAATTGCCATTCTGCGATGCAGTGATATATTCTAAAGCCCAGTTTGCTGTGCATTAGTGGCAAAATAAAATTATATTCGCCATTCATTATTGCACTTATCTGTTGAAAAGCCTTTTGTGTTGTGGAAAAGTGGAGAAAATTAGGGCTTAGTTGCCGTTTTGGGGTGCAGTGATATATTCAAAAGCCCAGTTTGCCGTGTATTAGTGGCAAAATAAAAATATATTCATCATTCAGCGTTGCACTTATCTGATGAAAAGCCTTTTGTGTTGTGTAAAAGTAGAAAAAAAATAGGGTCTAATTGCTGTTCTGCGGTGCAGTGATATATTCAAAAGCCCAGTTTGCCATGTATTAGTGGCAAAATGAAAATATATTCGTCGTTCAGCGTTGCACTTATCTGATGAAAAGCCTTTTGTGTTGTGTAAAAGTAGAAAAAAATTAGGGCCCCACTTTCATTGTGCCACTCTGTGGCCTCCTCCTGATGCTTCCACCTCACCACTATGTCATAGGGCCACTCTGTGGACTTCTCATTAGAGATGGCCCGAACTATTCGCCGGCGAACAGTTCCCGGCGAACATAGCTTGTTCGCGTTCGCCTCTGCCGGGCGAACATATTCGATGTTCGCGTTCGCCCCTATACTTTATCATTGAGCAAACTTTGACCCTGTACCTCACAGTCAGCAGACACATTCCAGCCAATCAGCATACCCTCCCTCCCAGACCCTCCCACCTCCTATCTAAACGCAAGGATAGGATCCATCTTACATTCATTCTGAAGCTGCAGTGTTAGTAATTGTAAATCGCAATGCGATTAATATAACCTGTATTATTCGCATTGCGATTACAACTTAGATCTGAGTTCCAAATGGTTGTATTGCTAGAATATATTAACGAAGATAACAAATATAGCACTATATTCTCAATCTTCATTATATTCTAGCAATAAAACCATTAGGAACTCAGATCTAAGTTGAATTTGCAATGCGATTAATATAACCTGCATTAATCGCATTGTGAATTCAACTTAGAGCTGAGTTCCTAATGGTTGTTGCATTGCTAGAATATACGTTATATTCTAGCAATACAACCATTAGGAACTCAGCTTTAGTTGTAATCGCAATGCGAATAATACTTAGAATTATTAATCGCTTTGCGAATCCATTTGATGCCTCTGTTTGCTTGTATATGACGGTTGACTATGACTACCACCAACGTTCTGCTGCCTCCAAAGCAAGATATCTGAACCCCCCAGGGGCCATTTGGGCATTTTTAATAGAAAACGCATAAAAAACGCATAAAAAACGCATCTGCGTTTTTATAATTTTTCATTTTTAGTTTATTCTTTTGTGTATTTTGCCACATTTGGTTGCATATTTACATTTGGTATAGGCAAATATGGTAGTCTAGATCATGTGTCTATACCAAAACCTAGGATCATTGTTTGACAGCATATTTTCTAAGCCATGTAGCTGAATATAGATTTGGGCAGAGTAATGATCTAGACTACCATATTTGCCTATACCAAATGTAAATATGCAACCAAATGTGGCAAAATACACAAAAATTAAACTAAAAAATTAAAAAATTAAAAAACGCAAATGCATTTTTGATGCGTTTTCTATCAAAAACGCCCAAATGGCCCCTGGGGGTTCAGATATCTTGCCTCGGGGCAGCAGAACATTGGTGGTAGTCATAGTCAACCGTCATATTCAATCAAATAGAGGCATTAAATGGATTCGCAAGCGATTAATAATTGTAAGTATTATTCGCATTGCGATTACAACGTAGAGCTGAGTTCCTAATGGTTGTATTGCTAGAATATAACGTATATTCTAGCAATACAACAACCATTAGGAACTCAGCTCTAAGTTAATTCGCAATGCGATTAATGCAGGTTATATTAATCGCATTGCAAATTCAACTTAGATCTGGGTTTCCTAATGGTTGTATTGCTAGAATTATATAACGAAGATTGAGAATATAGAGCTAAATTCCCAATCTTAGTTATATTCTAGCAATACAACCATTAGGAACCCATCTCTAAGTTAAGTTCCCAAATATGATGTCCCAACTCCCAAACTATTCACCGGCGAGTAGTTCCCGGCGAACATAGCTTGTGCGCGTTCGTCGCGGCGAGCGAACATATGCGATGTTAGGTCCACCCCTATCATTGAGTAAACTTTGACCCTGTACCTCACAGTCAGCAGACACATTCCAGCCAATTAGCATACCCTCCCTCCCAGACCCTCCCATCTCCTGGACACAGCATCCATTTTAGATTCATTCGGAAGCTGCAGTCTTAGTGAGAGGAGGGACAGTGTAACTGCTGCTGAGATTTAATAGGGAAATTGATAGCTAGGCTAGTTTATTCAGTGTCCACTCCAGTCCTGAAAGACTCATCAGATCTCTGCTGTAAGGACTGCGTCCTGACAGCACCCCAAAAAGCCCTTTTTAGGGCTAGTACATCAGTCTCCCTCCCAGACCCTCCCACCTCCCATCAAAAAGCAAGGATGGCATCCATCTTAGTAGTTGTAATCGCAATGCGATTAATACAGGTTATATTAATCGCATTGCGAATTCAACTTAGAGCTGGGTTCCTATTCTCAATCTTCGTTATATTCTAGCAATACAACCATTAGGAACTCAGATCTAAGTTGTAATCACAATGCGATTAATATAACCTGTATTAATCGCATTGCGATTACAACTTACCACACTCTGCGTCAACTAGATATTTTTCCATGGGAGTTTTGCCATGGATCCCCCTCCGGCATGCCACAGTCCAGGTGTTAGTCCCCTTGAAACAGCTTTTCCATCACTATTGTGGCCAGAAGGAGTCCCTTTGTTTTTTAAAATTCGCCTGTCTATTGAAGTCTATGGCGGTTCGCACTGTTCGCATGTTCGCGAACATTTGCGGAAGTTCGCGTTCGCTGTTCGTGAACTGAAAATTTTATGTTCGCGACATCACTACTTCTCATGCTGTTCCCACCCTCCCCACTTCATGACTGGGTCACTATTTTGCCTTTCGGCCTGGCTGACATCATTTATTTGTCCCTTTTTCTGATCTGTCAGAAGGAAGCAAAAATGAGACGCACAACGGATCCTGTCTGTGTAGCAGCTGTAACCCTGTAAGGTCTGTATGGTCCCATCAGAATTAGCTTGTGATTTGGTAGGCAAAAGTAGGAGTGGGTACAAAACACAGAAGACATGCAAATATTCCATTCACGTATCATCTCTCTTTTTGATCCACTCCTGTTTTTTTTGGAATTAGCAATACTGATGGATTACTGACTAAATGCTGACTGAGCGAAGGCGGATGCTCAACAGACAGGATCCGTTTTTTGTGGGTTATTGTTCTGACGGATCAAAGGAAATGCAAAATAATCGGTGACGTCAACACAAAATTACTACACTCTGTCGGGGGCTCCTCTTGTATAAGCGTTTAATAGAACAGGTTCTGTAGACATCTATGTGGAATCAGCTGACGACGGTGTAAAAGGAGTGTGCTTCTTTTTGACGCTTACATTGACCTATAAGGCTGAGTTCACACTTGAGTTATTTGTTCAGTTTTAGCCCCGTGACTGCCAATATAAGTGGTGTGCAGTGATTCTAAGAGCTACTCCTGTCATTTGCATGTTATACGGACTCACAGTATTATTTCACTACCAGAGTAGACTCCCTATGCGTATTACTGTAAGGCACAGTGTTCTACACCACTATAAAGGCTCTCTGTAGCCCAGATATAGCTGTTTTTAAAAAAAAAATTGCTCATCTCTTGTTACCCCTAAGCGTGAGGAAATTTCGTTTCGGTGCAAATCAAATTTTTCCTGAAATTGGGATCAAATTCCACTTCGTCAGCTTCGATTCTCTCATCTTTACTACTGTATATACATAAGACCCCCAGAGGAAGGCTATTTTGCAGAAGCACGCATTGTGGTGGCATATGATAAGATATTCAGACTGTCTTCAGACGTCAAACCACAGATATCGTCTGACATTTTCTACTCATACTCTTCCCTGTTTACGAGAATTGCTTGTCATCATATTTCAGAAAAACAAGCTGAGATGCACAAAATGGAAGCTCATGAACTAAAATGGAGTCTATGCATTCACAGCACCATCAAGGAGGTCTCTGCACCTTATAAGGTTTATTTTCTAAATTTTGGCATGCTGTCTAATTACTTTATGTGAACTAATGCACTTTTCTTCTTTATCAGTTCCGCCCCACTATATCAACTCTGCAGTATTAAGATCAGCTTGACTACATCATCTAGGCTGTATCAGTTCTGCTTCACTATATCAGCTCTGCTGCATCAAGTCCAGCTCCATTACATTTAGCTCTGCTGCATCAAGTTCGCTCCACTGGTTCAGTCCTGCTGCAACAGTCCAGGTTTACTGCTCTGTTCTTGCTACATCACTACATCAACTCATGTGCACCTCAACCTCTGCTCCACTACTCTTTTTCAGTTCTACTGCAACGGGCCAACCTTCCTCCGCACAGTTTCTCTGGCTTTGCTATATCTTTCTACATCCTGCTGCACCAGTGGTGAGGCTCCAGTGAGGCTCAAGACCTACTATTCGAGAGTCGAGACCAGTGGCTTACAAGATGCACCTCACCAGGTGAGACATAGCACTGATTTCATCGGCCAGTGTGTAATGCTATGTTTCTCCTGTGGTGAACACTTGGTAGGGTTCCCCCATATATGACAGCTTATTGCTTGGGGTCCTAACAGCTGGACAGTCTTTTATCCACTTATTATAGCTCACCTTTCTATCAAACAAAGGGCTGTTCAAAATCTCCAGTGGATCCATGTTGTAAAGCATGTAAGGGATCTGAACTGCAGCTCTAAACCCGGACATAACCCCTTCTTCCCCCACTTAGCCCCCTGAGTTGAGCATTGGAGCATTTCATGCTTCGATGCTCCCCCTTGCCCTGTACTGCATTGCGCAGGGCAAAGGCTGTTTGTTTACCTTTTTACACTGCTAGGCGGAAGTGATCCCAGTGACATCACCGATGCAGCGTGAATAGTCCCTACCTTATGAGTTTTTCCTACCGCACCAACTGAGCATGCTCAGTACAAGTAAAGTCCCCGTCCACAGCCTAATTCTCCCTTTAGTAAAACCCCAAATCTACATTAAGTTTTACCCTCGTGGGCTCGCTTCGCTCGCCACGCATCGGGCTCGGCCTCGCTGCGCTCGGCTCTTATAAAAACTAACTCCATGCCGCCATTGATAGTAAAGAATGAACTGGATAGTAAAGAAAAGGGAGAATAGGCTGTGGGCGGGGCTTCACTTGTACTGAGCATGCTCAGTTTGGCGGTAGGAAAAACTCATAAGGTACGGACTATTCACGCTGCACCGGCACTAATGGGCGGTCTTTAGTGTTGCCCTAGTCTCTGCCTAGCCTAGCCCAATATGTTACCAGCTCTTAAGAAAAAGCCTTTGCCCTGCCCTATACAGCTCAAAGCAAGGGAGAGCATGAGAGCATGAAATTCTCTGATACTCAACAGAGGGGCTGAATGGGGGAATAAGGGGTTTGTCCAGGTTCAGTTCTGAACCCCGATAACCCCTTTAATTAAAATGACTGCCATCCTGGGTTTTAGATCTAAAGGTTAAAGGTCCCTTTAGATGGGATGAGAACAGGTGATTGTCAGGAAGGAAGCGTTCCTTCCCGGCAATTGCCTGCTTGTCAGTGGAGGAGACCTTACATTCAGCGATCTCCTCCACAGTGTGAGGAGGAGCAATCACTAATGCCATCACTCGTCCCCCTACAGACTCATTGTTTGCTGGCAGCTGAGCTTCTTTACACAGCACGATCTGCTGCAGGCAAACTACCATTTTTGTCTCCGTACAAATAATCTATCACCCGATGAACAAGTCAACAGTACATTTACAATGCCACATTATCTGCCAGATTCTTGGCCCGTGTAAAGGGCCTTAAGAAGACAACAACTATCAACAGGAATTTGGGTTGTCTATAGGGATCTATCAATTGCCTCTTTTAAGAGTCTATAGGAGACGCTATAAGCTAGGAAGATGATCAATCCAGCAAATAGTCCACAGTTTTTGACACAGAGCTTTGAAAACTACCCAGTTTACACACTGTTGATGCCATTGCTACCTTGTAGTGATTTTTATTGGGCAAAAATACAGAATATGGCTCTATACATATCACAGTGGGCATGACATCTACAATGGAACTGTTTTTTATTGGATCCCAATGAATGCAGATTTTCTTAACCTACTTGAGGAGCGAGGACCTTCAAATTTCTGTTGGGGTTTCTGTATTTTGGATGGCAAGAATTGCACTGAAGACAACCTTAAATAAATGAAACCACTAAAACATATGGGAAAGCAGTATACTGGAATAAAATGTAAAAAAAAAAAAACACCACCATGCTCTCAATCAGAATATCATTTATTATGTACAATTACTGCACATGTTTAAGTCATTTTATCTTCCAAACCATCACCCCTCCCAGAAAATACCTATCCTTTTACGGTTCCAGTTCTCCCCTCTGCTATAAGCATAGTGTGTAGAATGCACTAGGTATGGTTGATGACATAGAGGACACCAGTATCCAGATCCCTCTATTGCTCAGAATTGTGCCACAATAGGTGGTAAAGCCTCTGGTAACATGGTCTGGTCATATGAAGACATATGATAATATTAACACTGGAGTAAAATGCTTTGTCTGAGAACTGGAAAAGCCTACAGCACTTATCAAGTTAACATCTGTCATCTTTGGATAAGGTCTAAAAAGTCCAGAAAGGGCTTTGGCATAAGAGTCCAAAATGATCATTATTCATTAGAACGGAAACAAGTTGTTGTTTTGGTGAGGGCACAATTTTACGCCAAATTTACTGCAATGTACAATGAGGCCACACAGAAGACTGTAATGTAATGCACTTGTCATTCTCTGGACTAGGGAACATTGACTTGGACCAGATGAAACAGCAATAAAATATCATTGACAAGTAATGTATATGGTTTGAATTTTTCACCATCATGTCGGTCCAAAAGAGAACACAGCATGCCATGAGTTGACCCATTGCCGAGCACACAACAACACACAACATGTGCCTCATCAATTTCACCAACCACAAAGTAAAGCCCCAAGACTGGAAAATGACAATACCCACCACAATGGCAAATATATACCACTCATTCCCCACCCAAATGGACATGTACCCCCAACACTGACCCATAAAACCTCAGGTAGCCCCTTTGATTTACAAAACAGAAGGACTTCCTTGAGATTCAATATGGGATTATTTATTCATTTTTTGTATACACATCTATTTTTCTATATTTTTAATAATAATCTTTAAATAATATTATATCTTTAAATAAACTTTTTTTTTTACTTTATATTTTTGAAAATAAATAGAAGAAATGTTTGAAAGTATTTTGGTGCCCAGCCTTGTCTGGAGATGTGTGCGCGCAGGGTCATGCCCATCTTTTTAATTCTGGTTCACAAATAATGATTAACGACCAACAACCCACAAAGAAGTGTACATTAACGTAGGTCAGTGTTCATGTCAATGATAAACCTCACGCACTCATTGGTTATTGCTTTCACACTTAAAACGAGTGATAGACATTTGAACACGTGTCTTGCGGCAATCTAGACAAGAAACAAGCAAATCACTGATACCAGAAACAGAATGGGCTTTTGGACACCACAAAAATAATGGGAGTGGTTATGGGGCACTGGAAGAGGCACTGCCTTTAACCCCTTATGATAAATAATAATGCATTAAAACAACAGAAAGGAAGCCACGGTGATCATGTAAAGTGGGGAGGCTTGGCAACACTGGTCACCTTTCATAAAATTCTTGCTCACCCTCAGTTGGAGTGGAGACATTGCTATTGTTTTATTTAGATTTCAGTATGGGTTTATTCTCAGGATAAGTCCCTTTCTGTTGCTGTGCCATATAGGTATGGGTCTTTTCCCTGGTCCTGAATGAACTCTTCCTTCTTCTCCCATTCTCCTGGCCAACTGCCATTAGGGAAGCTTGTGCTTTTGGTGGCGCCATAGCTGCCGTACCCACCATAGCCCTGAGGCTGATCTTCACTTTCATCAGCAAGCTCATCTTCATGAATGAACCCACATTTCTCGTCAGTGGTTTCTTCTGGTTCTGCCCATGGCTGCTTTTCTCCTGATGCAAATAAGCCATAGAAGATTACCCCACCGTAATGAACTAGAGCAGCAATAAGGAAGACATACTGCCACTCCTCTCGAGACTGCATTGGAAAGAAAGAAGAAAGATGCCAAAAAATGAATATTGTTCATATTAACTAGTGAAATGTTCTGTTCTAGAAAATGTATAAAACAATTTTATTCCATGGTCTTCAGATCTATAAATAAGTATAACTTTAACAGTGAAGTGGCAAAATGGATGGGAGCACCAATATAATTATAGACTAGCAGCAGGCCTCCAGACTCTATCCATTATTCATAGTCAGAGAGCATAATTAATCATTTATGAATTTCTTATTCTTATTTCCATACCTTGTGCTTTGTCATGGCTCCTACAATCAAGGGACAAACCATTCCAGAGAGGGTTCCCACACCATTGGAAATACCCATGAGTATACTAGCATATCGAGGTGCAATGTCCAAGTGATTTACATTAAAACCTAAGATATGAAAGAATAAACCAATAAAGGAATTAAAAAATAACTAATTGCTTAGGTTTTTAATTTCAAGTGTATCTCAATTCCGCACATCATTTTAGATATCCCATCTGAGGTTCCAGAAGACAAATATACAGTATAGTAAAACAATATCTATGCTTGAGAAAGGCTCACATTTAACTAAAACATTGCATTGGGTACAATAAAGGATCAAAACTGAGGGATACCTAGATTGTTTTATGTATAAACCGGTATCAAGATGGACTCGATGGACTAGAGGTATTTCCCAAAAACAGACATGATACAGTATCTCACAAAAGTGAATACACCCCTCTCATTTTTGTAAATATTTTATTATATCTTTTCATGGGACAACACTGAAGATCATTTACTAATCCTTTTTATTATCATTACTTTCTTTAGACTTCGACTGCTCGCTGAAGGATTTTCTAAGATATGGTAGCTATAATATCGATAATGTCATTCTATTCCCTTTGTCGGTTTTGATATTCAAGGTGTGATTTTCTTTTGATTAATTACTAGTACCGCCCTCACCTGGGCGTCGACGTCACCATGAGACACTCCCACCTGGTATACACCTTGATATAAATAACCGTGTATCACTATGAGTTACATGCTGTTGAGAAAGGCCTGCGTGCCGAAACGCGTCCTGTGCTTATGGACTATATTATTTTCTAAATAAACCTTTCTTGAACATTCAAGATCAGTTGCTGGGACTTTCTATCTTATCACGAGTGGAATTGGTCCTGTCCCGTGCAACGCTACTAGCGAGTGCTGGCCATTTTCTTATACCCTAACACTGAAGATCTGACACTTTGATACAATGTAAAGTAGTCAGTTTACAGCTTGTATAACAGTGTAAATTTGGTGTGCCCTCAAAACAACTCACTACACAGCCAATTCATGTCTAAACTGCTGGCAACAAAAGTAAGTACAACCTTAAATGAAAATGGCCAAATTGTACCCAATGTGTCAATATTTTGTGTGGCCAACATTATTTTCCAGCATTGCCCTAACTCTCTTGGGAATGGAGTTCACTAGAGCTTCACAGGTTGCCACCGGAATCCTCTTCCACTACTCTATGACGACATCATGAAGCAGGTGGATGTTAGAGACCTTGCGCTCCTCCACCTTTCATTTGAGGATGCCCCACAGATGCTCAATAGGGTTTAGGTCTGGTGATATGCTTGGCCAGTCCAGAACCTTTACCCTCAAGAGGCAGTGGTCATCATCTTGTAGGTGTGTTTTGAATCTATAGTATATCATGTTGGATTATTGCCCTGCAGCCCAGTTTCTGAAGGGAGAGGATCATGCTCTGTGGGGCATTCATGGTTCCCTCAAAGAACTGTAGCTCTCCACAGTCAGCAGCACTCATTCAGCCCCAAACCATGACGCTCCCACCACCATGATTGACAGCAGGCAAGAAAAACTTGTCTTTGTACTCCTCACCTGGTTGCCGCCACACATGCTTGACACCATCTGAACCAGATAAGTTTATCTTGGTCTCATTAGACCACAGGACATTGTTTCAGTAATCCATATCCTGCTTAGTCTGCTTGTCTTCAGCAAACTGTTTGCGGGCTTTCTTGTGAGCACTGACAAGCTAACCCGCCACTCCTTAAACCTCTGCAGCAATGCTGGCACCACTCATACATCTAATTTGAAAAGACAACCTCCGGATATGATGCTGAGCTCAACGTGCTGTGCACTCAACTTCTTTGGTCGACCATGATGTGGCCTGTTCTCAGTGGAACCTATCTTGGTAAACCGCTGTATGGTCTTGGCCATCATACTGCAGCTCAGTTTCAAGGTGTTGGCAATCTTCTTATAGCCTGGGACATCTTTATGTAAAGCAACAATTATTTTTTTTAGATCCTCAGAGAGTTATTTGGCTTGAGCTGCCATGTTGAACTTCCAGTGACCAGTATAAGAGGGCCTGAGAGCAATGACACCAAATTTAACACACCTGCAACCTTGTAACACTAAGGGTCCATTCACACGTCCGCAATTTCATTCCGCATTTTGCGGAACGGAATTGCGGACCCATTAGTTTCAATGGGGACAGACGATGTCCCGGCCGGGTCCGCAATTGCGGATCCGCACTTCCGGGTCCGCAATTGCGTTCCCGAAAAAAATAGAACATGTCCTATTCTTGTCCGCAATTGCGGACAAGAAAAGGCTTTTTCTATGAGAGTGCCGGCGATGTGCGGTCCGCAAATTGCGGAACGCACCTCGCCGATGTCCGTGTCTTGCGGATCCGCGGATCCGTGGATCCGCAAAACACACACGGACGTGTGAATGGACCCTAAGGAGTCACATGACACCAGGGAGGGAAAATGGCTAATTGGTCACAATTTGGCCATTTTCACTAAGGGGTGTACCCACTTTTGTTGCCAGCGGTTTAGACATTAATGGCTGTGTGTTGAGTTATTTTGAGGGCAGACCAAATTTACACTGTTATACAAGCCGTGCAGTGACTACTTTACATTGCATCAAAGTGTCATATCTTTAGTGTTGTCCCATAAAAAGATATAATAAAATATTTACAAAAATGAGAGGGGTGTACTCACTTTCGTGAGAAACTGTACATGTAATGATTTACCAGCTCACCTATCCCGATGGCTGGTGTCCTCCACCATACCTCTGCATTGCAACTTATCTACATGGCAGCAACTGGAATTCTAGAAGTAGCGACTGGGGGATTCCCAGTGAGGAAGTCTATACTAAGGATGTTAAGATAGCTCCTCAGAGTCCTCAATAATAAAGTCTCAGAAACCCCATCAAGGATGAAGAATGCATACTCCATTGTTGTCCTTGTTACAATATGATGAATATTTCTGACCCAGCTGCAATGGTTTGAATGGTTTCAGTTGATGCCCTAGTATGGATGTGAAAGAATATGCATTGAAGGAAATCTCTGGCCAGTGCAAAAGGCATTCGGGCACCTTGTGCTGTGCTTGTTGGAATATGTTTTTCAGGAAAAATGTTGGGCCTTTAGAGAGTCCTCCCAGCTAGAAAGATTGTACTCATATGACTCCTATAAGACATCATGCATGGAGTGTGATATTTCTATGAGACAGAAGAGAGCTGCTGCAGAGTGCTATGTAATATCTGATTAGAGGCCATTTGCAGCTTCCCCCAGCCATGACAGCTGATCGTCGGGGGTTAAAGTAGTTGCACCTACTGTACATAGATTAGATTTAGTACAAGAAGGGATTGCCCATGATAAATTAACTTATATACAGCTATTTTCTCAATATAATTGCTTATCCTACGCTCATCAGAAGTGTCACATTGTTCATCTTGTTCTCGATTCTTCATGTGGCACCAACTGCGAGACTATTTGTAACAATGACATTTTACATATCATCATAGACTATGTCATAGTTGCTGACATCACTCACTTAATGACCCACCTGAAATAGCAAAGCCGCTGAATCCTACTGCCAGAACAAGGAAGGAGATAGCTACTCCACGGGTATGGGAATAGCCCACAACTAGGAGCAGGGTAGCCTCCATGCCAAAGCCTTGAAGAAGAACAGAGATATATAAATATGTTGAGAATAATATATATATATATATATATATATATATATATATATATATATATATATATTTTTTTTCATATCTAGCTCATCTGTTTCTCAAATCAAACAATGAAAATAAGAAAAGACAAAAAACACTATTTCATAGCCTAATTGTACATTGACCACCAGTTATTGGCAAAAGGGGTTGCATAGAATGAAACTAATCTCCACTCATACAAGAAAACAGTAGAGCCACCAGTGGTGTGATAATCTTAGTTTCATGTGATATAATTACCTTACTATCTTACATATCATTGGTTAGCCTCAACATGGAGGTCCCGAAGATTTCAGCTTCTGTTGATTGGTTATATATGGGTTACTAAGCATGTGACTCTTTACTATCCCAGGAAATAACTGGACATACCTCCACAGTTCATCATCTTACGGACATTGGTGGTAGACATGATTCTCTTGGTACGCAGGAAGTCAGCAATCTGTCCTCCAATGGGCACTATGATGGTCATAACCAAGTGTGGGAGCGCAGAGAGAAGTCCAACCTGCAGGGCATAGGCAGTTTAGGAAACCCTTCTACCTATATGATTCAGTCATTACTATGAATTCGCCACCCTTGGCTAAATTACCCAACTTGCCCCAGATAACAAAATATCAAATATAAATTTTACTAAACCGTGTAAAATTGATAAATGTATATAGTACAGTGAGTAAGTGCTCAAGTTAAACCT
This sequence comes from Bufotes viridis, assembly GCA_033119425.1. Lineage (NCBI taxonomy): Eukaryota > Metazoa > Chordata > Amphibia > Anura > Bufonidae > Bufotes > Bufotes viridis. The sequence continues at coordinate 478,060,725 of CM065590.1, read as the reverse complement.
AGCTAGTGCTGATACATGTTATCCAGATACACTGTGGAAGAGGACTATAGAGAGTGCACTGTGTCTAATAGTCCTCCGGCTCCTGCTAACTATTACCACCGTAGTCCGTTATATTCACTGACACTACTTGTAATCTCTGTTACTAGCACTAGATATGTAAAAATCAATCACTGCCCCCCCCCCAACATGTTTCGCCTGATACACTGGCTTCATTAGGGGTAACGGGCAGAACTCTGCTGGGGGGGGGGGGACATGTTGGGGGCAGTGATTAGTTTTTAGATGCCTAGTGCTAGTAGCAGAGGTTACAAGTAGTGTCACCGTAACGGACTACGGTGGTAATAGTTAGCAGGAACCGTAGGACTATTAGACGCAGTGCACTGCCTATAGTCCTCTTCCGCAGTGTATCTGGATAACATGTATTAGCACTAGCTAGTTTTTAACTTGAGCACTTACTCACTGTACTATATGCATTTAGCATTTTAGCACAGATTAATAAAAGTTATATTTTATATTTTGTTATCTGGGGCAAGTTGGGTAATTTAGCCAAGGGTGGCGAATTCCTAGTAGTTATTAATATTTCTACCCATCCATAGATAGGTTCATTTTTGATTCAGTACTATATGATTCAGTATATATTACAGTCATACCTCTAGAATTTTAATTAAACTGTCATCAATGTAAAGATCAAGAGATCTGGTGATGTTTTGCAAAATCTTGAATCCTTTTTTTATGTTAAAAACCTATTGATATTGTGGGGAGTCGCTCTGGTAGACAGCGGTGCGGGTGCAGTATAGAGGCAAAAGGGAGTCCAGAAGGTGCAGCAAACAGTGTTTTATTCACACTTGCATCAAAAATAAACAGCGAACAGTCACTTGGTGTTAAATCACACACATCAGAAAACGTGAGGTAAAACAAAATGTCCAAACACAGGTTCTAATCACCTGGGAGGTTTTAGGTGCGGGCTCGCACCTGGCTGTCGGCCCAGCCGCAAGATAATCCACGTCAGGCTTCCAGGCCGTCTGCACTCCTCCTTGCTGGGCTCCTGCTTCCAGCCCAGAGAGCTCCACAGCACCATCTGCAGCTCCAGGACAATCACCTCCTCCACACCCAGCTGCTGGCTGTGTTATAAAGGCCCGGGAAAACCCGGCCTGGACCGTGGGGAGTAGGCACCCACCCAACTGTTTGCCTACTCCCAGTAAGAGCCGGCCCGGATTGGCTTTGCAGCCAAACTAAATAGCAAGGTGTCAAACAGCACTAGCTGCTGCTGACGCACCAAAAATCCGGCTCTTACCTCACCGAGGCCAGGAACCTCGGTGAAACGTACCTCCCGTCGACCACAGTACCTTGCACCTTACCACAATATATAGCAGGGATAGGCAACCTGAGGCTCTCCAGCTGTTGCAAAACTACAACTTCCGGCATGTCCACACTGCCTACACCTATCAGTCTACAGCAGGGCATGGTGGGGGTTGTAGTTTTACAACAGCTGGAGAGCCGCAGGTTGGCCATCCCTGATATACAGTATAAAATCTGTGAAGGGGCTGCAGCGTTCACCAGAGCACCATGGCCTTCATGGTCAGATAACCACCAACCAGATATCAATGACCTATTCTGAGGATAGTTCATCCATATTCTATCCTGTAAAACCCCCTCAATGTTGAAGGATGGTTCATGACCCTATAACCTGCCCACTAGTATCCAACAAACCATCAAAGCTTTCACTTGTCATGAGCCTTGCACATGAACAGGATAGTTTTTAAACCTCTGGAAGTAAACAATGAAGCTTTCCATTCAATGACTGCCTTCAGAGATCCTGAAAAGTGTGATGAATTGACATACAAAGAATATAAAAAAAATAAAAAATGTACACAACTGATACCTTTTAGTTGCTGACATGGAAATATTCCCTTAACATTTTAGTGGCTTTTCAAAATTTGATGTAGTTGAAGAGTCAATTGACTTCTGCTAATAGAGGACTGTTTATGAAAAAGCCACAGGAAAGAGAACATTTACAGAAAGTAACCTTTTAACATTTCGGAGATTTATGGTTTCACATTTTTTCCCCCCCATCAATATTAAAGAAAATCCAGAACCAGATGATGAAAAGGCACAAGAGGTTTAGATTGCTTCTTTCATCAGATTACATGAGCCGTTGACAGAAGTTGTATCAATCACGTCCTGAAATAACCCCGTTAAACTGGCTTTTAGGCAGTGTTTTATGGCTTTAATGGTTCTCTCTAAGGTTTTAATAAAAACCACGTGATGCTAAAATTATTTATTTACGTCGACTATTGATCTCAGCTAGATTTAGCAGGTCAATAACACATTGTCCACCACAGAATAGACATACCTTACTGATTTCAAAACCAAACACTTCTTCAAAGTACGCTGGCTGGCTAATTAGCAGGAGATAGAATGTCCAACTGCGGCAAAAGTTGGCAACGATGATTGCATACACCGGCATTGAGGTAAAGAACTTTCGCCACGGTGCCTTAAATTTCTGTAATAAAGCAAATACAGTTATAGAAGCGGCAGAATGATATGGTCATATACAGGAGGTACTTATCTTAAATTCAACAAAAAGGATATTTTCATGAGCATACGTGCCATAGAGGCAGCCCTTAACTCTTATAGCATATGGCCTTTGAAAAAGTGGACCCCAGCTTAGATGGACCCAATCCTCCTTTAAAAGTATTACTCATTTGAAAAATCCACTGCTCCTCCTGCGCAATCGCTTTTGGTACTCCTGCCGACCAGCACTGGCGGTTGGAACAGGTATTTGTAGCGTCCTCCTCAAATACAGACCAGCAGGAGCACTGGAGCATTTTCCAAATGAGTAAGGCCTCATGCACATGACTGTATGTGTTTTGCGGTCCGCAAACCGCGGATCCGAAAAACATGGAAGCTGCTCCGCGTTTAGTTCCACAATTTGCGGAACAGAACGCGGCCCATTGTAGAAATGCCTATTCTTGTCTGCAAAATGGACAAGAATAGGACATGCTCTATTTTTTTGTGGGGCCACGGAACAGAGCAACGGATGCGGACAGGACACGGAGTGCTGTCCGCATCTTTTGCGGCCCCATCGAAGTGAATAGGTCCGCGCCTGAGCCGCAAAGTATGCGGCTTGGACGCGGACCAAAACAACGGTCGTGTGCATGAGGCCTAATACTTGAAAAGCGAGAATGGGGCCAATCTAAAGGGTTGAGCCAGATACAGTGAGCAATACTTTTTTTTATATTTTAGCATGCCATCTGCTGTTTGCCACATTTTGAATGTCCTATTCCCGGACAATGCCTTTGGGTTACCTGACGAAGGTGCCAGTTGGGCACTATAACATGCAAGATACTATGATCTGCATTGATCCTTCATCTGTGGATGATCTCTCCCTGAATTACTTGTTTTCTACTTTCTTTGCAAACCTTTTCAAAATGTAGCGATGAGCGAAGTATTGCAAAATTCGTTTTGGCTGCACCGAATTTTACAAAAGAGCATTACTTTCACAAAGGGCATTGCTTTCTAAGTAGGGGGTCCAATGACAGGGAGCTACGATTGCGCCGCTCCCATTATTGTAGCCTTTAGAGGCCGCATTCATAGCTGATTGCAGAATCTGACAGCAATAATACAGTGTAAAATTTAAGAAAATTTTAAAAAATCATACTTACCTCCTCTGTTTGACTGCGAAGAGCCAGCCGCCGTCATCTTGATTGAAGATCTGGAGCAAAATCATGTTGGCCAATGTGGTGATGTCATATGTCACAACGCACTGGATTTCGTGTGAGATCTTCAATCAAGATGGTGGTGGCTGGCTGTTTGCGCTCAAATGGAGGCGGCAAGTATGATGTTTTAAATATTTTCTACCACCATTCAGGGAAAATCGATTCGCTACAATGAAGCATGAGACAATTCGGCTTCGTGGCAAATCTAATTTTCCCTGATATTCGGATCAAAATCTAATTTGTGGACTTCGATTCACTCAACACTACTTATATGTGATGCTCAGGACTCCCATCAGTAAGAAGAGCAAGGCTTGGTGCTATTGGTATCTCCAAAAAGCTTGCACTTCCTAATTCGATCAGGTGGGTGCATCCCCATTTACCTACACACACAGGTTTCTTTGCAAGGCAGTGTAGACTATGGGCGCCATGCTATTTTATTTCTGTTAAGACTACAACTCCTTTAGGATTGGCCATCAATGTCTAATCAGTGGGAGTATGACCACTGGGATCTCCACCAATTAGTAGAATTGAGCAGGGGCGTAGCGGGGGGGGGGGGGTTGGGGGGACGTTGCCCCGGGCACCAAACTGCAGGGGGGCGCCTGGCTGCTAAGAGTACTAGTTCTAACTTCTCTGCACACTGCACTGCAGACTGCTATAGGCTGGCTACGTACGTGTAGCGCGCTGCGCCCTTATTCATTTGTGCGGGGCGGCGCAGCGCACTTCAGTTAACATCGGCTCTGCTGGCTTGGCTCCCTCCGGCTCCGCCCACTTTCTAGGCGGCCCGGCGGGAAACCCAGTGCAGAGCGCGGGAGAGCCAGAAGCCAGCCTAGATAGAAGATTGCCAGTAGCGGTGGCGCAGCAGCGCTTCACTGAGTCACTGACTTCCGACTCTTCAGCAGCAGCAGCTCCAGCCTCCTCCAGACCAGTCCCTGCTGCTGCAGTCCGTCAGACTCCATTACACAGTGTCACTACTCGGCAGTAAAAGTCAGCCTGGCCCGCCTGCCTAGAGTTTTCCACTCCAGCCAGACTTCTGAGCAGAAAGGGTGGAGAGGGGGACTGGGAGCCGGGCAGCTGCTGCAGCCTGCCCCTGTGTGCTAAGGGCCTGAGGCCTATGATTTAGTTGGGTGACTGACCACCATGTCACCATCCTCCCTGAGTGTTAGGTGTGTATGAGGGGGTGGTGGCTGGTGGGTTCAGTCACAGTGTGCAATTTGGGCATGGGCAATGGCATTATAAATCAGTGAGTGAAGTGTCAGAGCTCTGCCAGGCCAAATAGGTGGCATGATGGCCGTCTGGCAATCATGGTTCGGTTCTGATGCGGCACTGGCAGGATAACCTTACCAGAGGCGCTGAGATGCCATCTGCCCATCTGTACTGTACCAGACCTACCCTGGGCATGTATGGACAGCAGAGATGGGCAGATGGCATCCTAGAGTCAGTACTGTTTTTGGTCATCCTTTACAGCACCCTGACTGCCACCTGCTTGGCCTGCCTGGCTCTCATGGCACTTCACTGCATACCTGCTGTTTGGCTAACAGCTTCCTCTTCACCTAATGTCCAGACAAGTATCCATGCAGTCGCTGACCAAGTTTTAGGCTAAATTCACATTAGCGGCAGGACAGTCCTGCACTCGGGCAGGCTGTTCCAGCGGGTGAACAGCCTGTCGGATCCTGCCGCTGATTTACACATGTGCCCCCGGACTGACGATCCATCCCCATTGACTATAATGGGGGCGGTGGTGGAGTTCTGGCGGCCTCTTACTGTGCGCTGCTGCCGGAACTCCACCACCACCCCCATTATAGTCAATGTAAAGCCATATGGAACCCTGTATTTTATGAGATCCTGCAATGGATTGCAGTATATGTCTCTTTTATAGTATTAGTGGTAATATTGATCTTGGTATGCTGTGGGGCATCATTCTATAAAAAGGCGCATGCACAAAAGTTAGGGGGCGCCAAACTAGGTTCGCCCCGGGTGCTGGCAACACACGCTACACCACTGGAATTGAGTGGACCTGCTGCTTGCTGAAGGTGGGAGGAGGTGGGAGGGTTAAGCTACAGTACCAGAGATGAGTCACTGGGTCTGGATAAACAATGATGAGACAGTGCCGATCCCTCCGCCAAAGGATGAAACGACAGAGAACAATTTGGAAACTACGATGTAAAAAGGATTTAGAGAAGCTACATAGGATTCAACGGTGGACACCCAGGTTAAAAAAATAAATGGTGGTTTCTATTAAAACAGAAATAAGCTTGCTCAGTTTGAAAAAAAAGCCATTATGATCCTCTGATTGGTTCTGGTTCTGACATATGAACCAGAACACTCTCTAGGAACGACACGTCTTGTCTATCCAGTTCATTACATATTGCTATACATGTTATATCTTCACATCCTCTACTTTCAGCGACTCACCGTTAGTGGGTTCATGAAAGATGTAGATTCTCCAATGCTTTCTTCAATGTACTTTCTTTCTTCATCTGAAATGGTGGGGTGCTGTGCGGGACTTTCATAGGACACAAGAATCCAGAACATGTACCAGACAAGCCCAAAGCTTCCTGCAAGCCAGATGCATATTATTTATGATACAATTTGTCTAATTTGCATATTTAAATACATTTTTGTACATTTTCTTGCCCTAGATGAGACAACCACTTTTTATTAGATTATCTGATTTTACGTTCATTATAATGTGTTCTGCGACTGGGACTCCTAGAAATTCGGTGTTACCTGTGAAGGTGACCCGTTGTCCTGTTGCGCCACCACAGGAGAAATAAATTATTACATCATGCTCATTAAAGGACTTGTCTGGGACTCACATGTTCATGCTATCTTCAGGATAGGCCATCAATATCTGATCAGAGGGGGTGAATGGGATTGAGTTGCAGTGCCATGCACAGCCACTATACAATGGGTCGCACTGTGCTTGGTAGTGTGACACAGTGAGAGGTTTTGTGGCCTCAGACCCTGCGGCCTGAGCTGAGAAAGACCGCACAGGATGTGCCCTTTGGGGATCGGGACTCTATAATCTGCTGGCGGTGCCATGAGCCTGGCCATGTACGGGCCAACTGTCCCCTCCTGGGTGAGCCCATGGATGTGAACTTTGGGTATCGACAGTCATTGTATGCCAGAAGGGTCGATGTGTCAGAGGTTATCCATGATGAACAGATGGCAGCTCTGCTGGATTCAGGGAGTCAGGTGACCCTGGTAAGGGCTTCCCTGGTGCGACCCACAGAGTTTACAGGCCGGAGAGTCGGGGTTTTCAGCATTCATGGAGATTTAAAGGAATACCCCACTGCTCTGTTGTCTGTAAGCACGTGTGTCGGCAGGCAGGTCCATGAGGTAGCTGTAACCACGAGTATGCCCTATGATGTGATAAAAGGAAAAGACTTTCCATTGTTCCCAGCCCTGTGGCCGGCCATTGTACATACAGTTCCCAGACAGGTAGGAAAACTTCCAGTAGTGAGGCCTAGCCCAGGTGAGGTGTTAGAACCCCAGAAACCCAAGGCAGAGGGACCCACAGTAGGTCCAGTGGGTGAGGGAAGACAGTCCCCTAAATAGGATAGGTAGAAAACATAGGAAGGTGGCTCAGCCAGGCCAAAGCCGGACCTGCAATCGAGTGTCTGGGGTCCGTAGCCAAAGGACCCGGGTTTAGTTGTTGGGCCACCTGTGGACAGTAAGGACAGCGCTAGGGGAAGGGGACCTATAAAATAGCACAGAAAGTTGGAGACCCAAATTACAAGGTACACCAGCCAGGACTGCAAAAGCCAGAGCCGGTCTACCATGTAAATTTACGAAAACCTTGGAAGGTTAGAGAGACTTGTATTGAGAACAACCCGCGGCCGGTTTATCTAGGAAAGAGATTCCGGTCCCTCTGTCTGCTAACAGGGAAGCGGCTGCCACAGATAAAATTACTGGCAGCCTTTCCACTGAACAGACTCAGAGAGCCAAGGAGTTTGTTAGTCGGAACACAGAGGTGTTCTGTGATTTCCCTGAATGCCCTTCCATAACTCACCGTGATATTGTCACTGAGCCCCAGGCAAAAGTCTGGTTAAAGCCGTACCAGGTGCCCGTGGCTCAGATGACAAGCCATCTCTGAAAGAGTGATATGGGGTTGGCGCAGCCTGTCCCCATCTGGACAAAGAAGGAAAGTCCTGGGTCACCAGAGGGTTCGGGTGACTTCAGAACTTTAGATTTTCAGTGGAACACAGAGCAGGGCAGTTACAGGAAATACGAGTGCCCGGTTCTGGGTATACTGTCTGGCGTGTGTTCACCCCTCAGGGTTGAACAAAGGGGGGTATGTGACACAGTGAGAGGTTTTGTGGTAAAAAAAACAGGTATTTTCCTCTCAGCCTGTGCTGCTGGGTTGATTGCAGCCAGGTGAGGGCAAATACTGGACCGGATTTTAGGTGCCGGTCCGGGTTTTTTGGGTGATTACCTAGCTGCACTTAAGACAGCTAGCTTCATGCAAGTGGGTCTCTCTCTGTGTGTTTGGAATCTGAGCCCTGTGCTGGGCTGAAAAGCTGAGACATGTGTGTCAGAAGAGCAGGCCATTTAAAGACGGTCAGTGGACTTTTTGTGTTGCTGAGCATTCAGCCAGGTGTGAACTAACACCTAGGATTTGAGGTGATTTAACCTGGAAACTGCTGGTGTTCCGTGGAGCTCTCAGGGCTGGAAGCAAGAGCTTGCAAAGAGGCGTGCAGTCTGCCTGGAAGCCTGAGGTTGTACTTTCCTGCGGCTGGGCTGACAGCCGGGTGTGAACACGCACCTAAACCACACAGGTAAATTTGATTCAGTCTTGGACTTTTGTTTTGCCTCAAGTTTTTGCTATGTGTGTGAAGTAACACTAAGTGACTGTTTTGAGTTTTTGTTTGTGCAAGTGTGAAATAAAACACTGTTTGCTGCACTACCTGGACTCTCTTTGCCTCTGTACTGCACCCGCACTGCTGTCTACCAGAGCAACTCCCCACAGAAGACAATGAAGAGTTTGCTGCCTTTCAAACAGCTGACTGGTGGGGTTTGCAGGAGACCTATCCAAACGGAGTTCATTAATATTTAAATCCCAGACAACCCCTTTAAATCAATATGCTGTCTATGTAATGCGAGACAGGCTGGATCCTCCAGAGAGTGAGATAGAGAGAAATGCTCTTTGTGGTTGTTCTTCTTTTGGACTAATTAATGGAGGTCCTGAATGAGAAACTCCTGTCTGTTAAAAGGGTTGTGCCACTAATATAAATGTATCCCACCCCACAGATATCACTTGCCCTAAATACCACCGTTTATCAAAACTGCCTTTTTTCTAAATTTATCAGCCTACCATTATGCCCTGTGGTAAATCTGGTTTGATATTCCGTTGCTGTTGGGTATGTACTGTAGTGGAGCCGTGTAATAGGACGCACAAGCGCTATTGGTAAGAACAAGGGGCATGGTTAGTGTCACATGATCTGCTGATGTCAGGTCAGATCTCACTGCCCTAAGGCATAATGGAATGGCAGACACTACAAACCAGGAAGTAGGAATCAAGCATGGGGGATAGGAGAAAACTGCAAATGAGGCAAATTTGAAAAAAAAAAACACACTCCAAGGAGGAATGGGAGTTGAAGTAATTGATGAAAATAAACTTTTGAGTGAAAAGTTATTTATCGCACAAACCCTTTAACTACACTAGAAAACTCCTTTGCATGTAAACTTACCGTAGACATAGAAGACTGAGGTCCATCCGGTATACTGGACTAGTACTCCAGCCAATGGCATGGCCACTACTGCTCCAGCATAGGAACCTACAAAAAACTGACATTACCAACCTGCATACATTTTGCCAATGTAATATTTTGCTACACCCATAATTACACAGCATCAATAAGATTAAGGGCCTGTTCACACAGCGGAATTCGCCGCCACAGAAACAACTCTAGTGGCGACCGTGTGGTGTCTGGCTCCCATTGTAGTTCAGCTGGTCTGTTGTATTCGAAGTAAACAACCGTGGCAGGAGCCACTGTGGTTTCTGCCGCAGAAAACACTGTGGATTTTGTGTTCTGTGTGACAGGCCCTTAGTAAACAGTATTGTATGAGCTTTATGAAACTGTCTAAAAGAAAAACTGCCTTTGTTGACCACTTCAACCAATCACAGCGCAGCTTTCATTTTGTATTTTGCTCTTGAAAACTGAGAGATGTGCTGTGATTGGTTGCTATGGGCAGCAAAGTTTTTCTTATCGACCATTTTCATAAATCTACCCTATAGTGTATGCGATTAGAGCTACTGTGTATGTACTACCAGGTTACTGATAATTGGGCAGCATTGTGTGGCTCCTTTCACCCTGTCTGGGCAGTTATGTTTTACGCTTAGCGAGAGGGATACCAAATGGAATCTCTTCCTTGCAAAACCTAGCATGGTGTTCATTGAGACACCTAAAATGGATACGGCCAAACAGTGAGGTTTCCTGATGCAGTTTTTGAAGCCAAAACCAGGAGTGGATCATAAAAGGGGAGAACGTATACAGGATACAATTTCTTCTCTTTTTTAACTCACTACTGGTTTTGACTTCCAAAACTGCATCAAGAAACCTGACAGTGTGGATGTACACTGTGCATTTCTTTGTAAGCAGTGGGTGCAATGACAGGGAGCTGCGATTACGCCGCTTCCAGTCATTGTACCCCTCAGATACCACATCCATAGCTGATCATGGCATCTGACAGGAATAATACAGTGTAAAAAAAAAAAATCATTCTTACCCTCATCCACTTAATCATAAAGAGCTTGGTGCTGCCATTTGATTGAAGATCTAGCGTGAAATCACGTCGGCCGGCGTGGTAACGCCTTACATCACCATGCACAGGATTTTTTGCGAGATCTTTAATCAAGATGGCAGCCGACGGCTCTTCGTGATCAAATGGATGAGGATAAGTATGACTTTATTAATTTTTAATTATTTCACACTGTATTATTGCTGTCAGATGCCGCAATCAGCTATGAACATGGTATCTGAGGGGTACAATGATGGGGTGCAGTGCAATCACTGTTCCCTGTCATAGCACCCCCTACTAACAAAGACTAAGCGTTTCGCTACCAGAAACAAATTTAGCACTGCATTTGTGTTTGTATCTGTGTGGTTTCATCACTCCTTGTTGTTGTGTAGGCTGGCTGCTTGTACCTGGTACTCGCTTCAGTTATCCTGTGTATGCTGGTTATTGTTTGGGGCGTGCTGGGTACAGCATTTTGTGACTGGTGTGAATTGACACTTGTATCGTTTTTTCTGTCCTTCTTGTTACTCCTGGTTCTGGTGGGGTTAACATTCCTCGGTCTGTGCCCTGCTGCTGACCCTGGGGGTTTTGCCATCTGCCCTTCTGTGGTAAAGCATTGGTGTTGTTGATGTTATATCATTTTGTCCATGCCTTGTCTAATCTTCTGTGTCTATATCCGGTCTGTTCCATGTATTGCCTGCAGTGCCTTGCTGCTTCTGTTCCTGTCCTGTGTATGTCCTGCCTTCATGAGAGGGATCCTAGGTTCTCTGGAGGGAGGATCTCTAGTCTGTGTGCAGCTCTGCCTGTAACCGCCATGCTTCCATTCTGCATGGGGTCCAGGCATCTGCTTGTGTGCTGGTTCCTGTTTGTCTGTGGTTCTATGCAGGTAGCGGCCAAGTGTACCGGGACATTCCTGGAGGTGCAACCAGTGAGCCCTCAACCAAGTTCTTCCCCACCACCAGGGGCTCTGTGAAGAATCAGGCTTGCTGGTTATCCGTCCTCTGGGTTTGGCCTCCTGCCTTGGTACAATTGGTTCTGTGGTAGTGGCACCACTATTGCCTAACCTGCTTTTCTTGTTACTGTCATATTCATTTAATACATGTGTAATAAAGTATTCTGTTGGTCTCTGGTCTGTATCTGCCTGTGTCCTGTATGCATGACATTCCGGAAGTCTGCCTGGGCCTCCGGAACGTGACAGTTTGTAGTGTGTCTACGTATATAATGTTTGTAGTGTGTGTCTTTCCCGGGGTGCACCACCAATGAAGCCAGGTGAGGCAATCGCCTCAGGCAGCACCAGGTAGGGGCAAGTGCGGGACAGCAGAAGGGCCATGGGCAATGAGTGCTTTAATTGTGGCAAAGGGGTTAGGTTAAGAAATTGGCGTGGGGGGGGGGGGCGCTGTTTCCGTTTTCACTTCAGGCAGCAGAAAGGCTAGGTGCACCCCTGTGGCTTCTGTGTGTGACATGTAAATATGTGTCCTCATTTTCACTGAAGGGGCATTATTTTTCAGACTAATTGCCCCAGAGAAAGCCGTACTGTGCTCTTTGCAATCAATAACCGTGCATTATTAATTCATATATTTTTAGAAGGCAGGAGGAATGTACTTCCTCTAACTAAACCATTTTATACAGCCTATTTCCAGGCATCCAGTACGTTCAAATGTCATTCGCAGAAACATCTGGACTCAATTTATGGAAAGGGTGTAAAATAAAATCTGTAGAGTACTAAACCATCTCCACTATAAATCCGAGAAAAATACAGCGAGTAAATATCTTTCAGTTGTCCATTCATGTGCAGATGTTAGAATTTGTTTTAGCCATTTTATAGCAATACCTTTTTATATAAATCTTGGTGACAGGGAAAGCTGCTTTGCAGTGATAGACAGTGGGCTTCATTCACAGCACTCATCATGACAGACTAACCCGGATCTCCTGATGCTGGTTGTTTCTTTTATGTTGTATTATTCTTATTGTACATTAGCATTTTTTTTTTTCAGAATCTTCTCTGATTAGGGATTTGGTTGTCACACTATTATACATGATGGTTGACAAATACTCTTTTTTCAACATGATTTTTTTTTGTATTTGATACTTGGATATTTTATTAAAGTGTTTTCTTAGAGCTCATGCACAAGGCTGTTGTCGGCCAGTGTCCGTATTGAGCCTTGCAAACAATGGGTTCACAGTATACGGGCATCGGCCGTGTGCGCACCAAACACGGATGCAGATCCATTCAGTTGAATGGATCAGCAATCAGGAAGATAAGGTGCGGAGGCACGGAGTGGAAGGCCGCGGAAGCACTATGGAGTGCGTTCGTGGTATTTTGGCCTGTGCCTCTGCACCGCAAAAAAATAGAGTTTGCGGACGGATCATGGACCCATTCAAGTTGAATGGGTCCACATCCATCTGCGCTAGCCACACGGATGGTGCCCATGCAATGCACAGAACGGCTGTCCCATGTTCATGTGCATGAGCCCTTATGGGTAAATCTATATATATTAGGCTATAGACCCTATTATGGGGCAGCACTAGGAGGGGTTACTTTACTTATACATTATCTTTGGTAGCCCATTGGGGAAGGTGCACAACTGCACACTATTCAGAAAAGTTAAAAATATACTACTATATTTGACCATTTTGATTTAGTAGAAATGCAATGCATTAGGCTTTTCACATAAGAAGAGATCTATTGCTGGTATCCTTCCTTATTTCTTGTCTGTTTCTGACATCCCGGGTCCAATAAACATTACATATGTGTGAAGTAATAAAAGGGGCAGGATGTAAATTGTACGGAAAATACATTACCACAGAAAGCCGTTGTAGCCAGTCTACTGCGTTCCAGGGGTGGTGCCCATTTGCTCCAGATCCCATGGCATGCTGGGTATGTTACTCCCTTAATCAAAAAGAAATAACGCAGGTTATCAAAACTACTGAAATGTAAATTAAATGCTGATATATTGATAGCACTATATCAATCAATACTCGAAGGGTCTAGTAACTAGTTGCAATATACTGTATGTATGTATTCACTACTCCTAGATTTGAGTGAAATAAGACTGCATCCATGCTGGGACAAAATGGGGGTGAAAAGAGCATACCCTCTAACATATGCGTCAGCATCCCCCTCTAATACTGGGTCCTTAGGTATTCCCAAATTGTCTTCGAGCATGATCCCCAGTAGAAGACTACTCCTTTACACCTGGAAAGGACATTGGGGCCAGCCAGTACAATACCAACTACTGGGGCTACCTTTATGGTATGGCAGTGTAAACAGGATTGCTGGAGTGAGTTGGTCTAAATTTTATTAAAATGCATACATGTGCAATAAATTTTGTGCATTTGGATTGAGAGAAAATTAAATCTCCTTGTAGAATGGATGTGTCCCCACATTTGTGCCATTTACTACCTTTAGTTTAGTTTAATAAATCTATCAAAAAAGTTTAGGCCAGTCCCCCTCCTAGGAAAAGCATCCACTTTTGAATTTTTGACAGGCTTGGCACAAAAAGTGACATTTTTGTGCAGTTATTGACAAAATATGGCATAAACTGTAAATGGGCCTATGTTTTTCATCTGAAATTTGTTCTTGGTTGAATTTAAAGAGGTTGTCCCAGTTATTCTGAAAATCCTCCCAACGTGACTAGATTCACTAAATTCATGAATATTTGATATTTCCCTCTTTTATCCCCGCCATTCTCTATGCCACAGCTCCAAACCTCCTTCTGCTGTTTGTATACAAGGCTGTAAAACATGCAGGTATAATGCACATGACTGCTGCAGCCAATCACTGTTCTCAGTTTTATATGTTGCTAGACCACTGAGAACAGTGGTTGGCTGCAGCGGCCATATGCCATATACCTCTACATTACCATTGGTAGAAAGAGGTAAGGTAATGATATTATTTTCAGGCATTTAGTGGAGTTGTGAGTATTTTAGGATAACTGGGAGAACCTCTGATGTGATGTCATATATATATATATAGGGGATTATTTATCAAACTGGTGTAAAGTAGAACTGGCTTAGTTGCCCATAGCAACCAATCAGATTCCACCTTTCGTTTTGGACAGCTCCTTTGGAAAATGAAAGGAGGAATCTGATTGGTTGCTATGGGCAACTAGGCCAGTTCCACTTTACACCAGTTTGATAAATAACCCCCATAGAACGATGAAACTTGTCTGAAATAAAAAAATGTCTGTGTTGCCAATAGCAACTAATCACAGTTCAGCTTTAAGTTTTTAAGAGCAGAACGCAGAATTAAAGCTGTTGTTTGATTGCTTGTTGTGTACAAAAGAGACAGTTTTCCCTTTTGACAGTTTCATAAATCACACCAAGTGTGTTTTTGTGTTGTTTTTCCTCACTTTTGGTGCATTTTTTGGGTCCATGAAATCCACCCCCCCCCATGTTCTAGGTGTGCCTAAAAGAAACAAAAAAAAAAGCCTTTGATGCCATATTTACCTCTACTAATCCCTGCAGGATCCTGACGAAGATAACACACCCATAATGCACTTTGGCAGCTGACGGGATTAACATGTTTAACGAAGACGTAGCAACTATAGCAAATCCAAACACCCTAAGAAGAAACAAGAAAATCATTTAACACAAAATCCACTTATATACGCTGAATTTATTCTCTCGACACCCTAACATATGGAGTATCTCAATATCAGGTCACCCACTGTATAGTAGTTAGTGTTGAGCGCGAATATTCGAATAGCGAATTTTTTTAGCGAATATCGGCACTTCGCTAATTCGCGAATATTTTGAATATAGCGCTGTAAATTCGCTATTTCGAATATTCGTTTTTTTTTTTTTGTTATATTTTTTTCTTTCCCACTTCCCAAAAGTAGTTCTTACCTGTCCTGGGGATTCCTGGCTTCCTGGCTGCTCTAGTCAGTGCCCGTTGCCACTTCTGCCGACTTCCGTGCTCATGGAGCGTCCCCATCTCCATGGGAACGTCTCCATATACTAAAATGTACTGTCGGATTTGAGGAATTACGTTAAAATCGCAATGCGATTAATTCAAGTTATATTAATCGCATGGTGATGGGGACGCTCCATGAGCACGGAAGTTTATGGTTGGCTTGGTAGAATTAGCGAATAGCGAATATGACGAATGTATTCGTCATTTTCCTCAAAACGAAGATAACGAAGTATTCTACATCTTCGTTTTAGCTACCTATTCGTCAACTTCGCTAATTCTAGCAATCAAATAGGAAGGTTGACTAACAGAGACAGCTGTGTTAAATTCGCTATGCGATTTTTTTTTTTTTTTAATAGAATAATTATATTACTTGATATAATTTATTATAATTATTCTATTTATTAAAAAAAAAATTATATAATCGCATAGCGAATTAAACACAGTTGTCTCTATAGTCAACCTTCCTATTTGATTGCTAGAATTAGCGAAGTTGACGAATAGGTTGCTAAAACGAAGATGTAGAATACTTCGTTATCTTCGTTTTGAGGAATATGACGAATACATTCGTCATATTCGTCATCTTCGCTATAATTCTAGATATGAAACCAATAGGAAAGTAGCCTTAAGTTAAAATCGCAATACACGATTATTTAAATCGCATATTAATCGCGATAACTAGAATAATGACGAATATTCGATTTAGACGAATATGAAACGAATATTCTTTCGAATATTCGCGAATTTCGTCGAAATCGAATATGGCACCTGCCGCTCATCACTAATAGTAGTATTGCAGATCGTATTTCTATGTACTGTATGCATAAGAAATATACATATTCTGGTCAATGCAGTAGTATTGCCATACAATGATGATGTTTTTGAGCATTAACAACTTGTTTGGTTCCTCAAATCACAGATCCACAAAACATAATACTGGCCATATGCGTCCTGCATTTTTTTACCGTTCCGCACATCCCATCCTATGCGTAAAATACTTATTTTTGTCTACAAAATGGTTAAGACTAGGCAATGTTCTATCTTTTTTGCCGGATGGCAGAACAGATGGGTGGATGCAGAGAACATACTATGTGCTGTCCGCAATTTTTGCGCCCCCATTGAAATTAATGGGTCCACATCCGATTCACAAAAATTGTGGACTAAAAATAAGATCGTGTGAATGGGGCTTAATTGGCAAGAGGTTGGGCTGCTACAATCCTACTGGGGTGGAAATCGCCATCTCTGTCACATGAAAAGTGCTAAATCTACTCAAAGCGATCCCATATACAGCTAATGGCAGAAAACACTGATAAACGTGAGGAGCTTTGTTCTTGGGAATTATAGCAATGATGCAAAAAAAGAATACATATTTGGTTTTATTTATTTATGAGGATTATTTTTGGAATACCTTTTGTTAAATTTATTACATTGAATGACATATTGAGAAAAAAAGACAATTTGAATTTCATAATATTTTTAACAATTTTGCTAAACTTAAAGGGGTTTTCCCAGCCGTTAATATTGATGACTTATCATCAGGATTGGTCATCAATATCTGATTGGTGGGGGTACAACACCCGGCACCCCCACCGTTCAGCTGTTTGAAGAGGAGACAGTGCTCCATGTGAGCTCTGCTTCCTTTTTATTACAAGTTGACATAGAGTGGAGGTGGCAGCAGCATGAGGAGACCACAGAGGGGCAAGGTGACCTAGTGTGGAGGTGGCAGCAGCATCAGGAGGCTACAGAGTGGCAAGGTGACATAGTGTGGAGGTGGCAGCAGCATCAGGAGGCCACCGAGTGGCAAGGTGACATATATATAAATATATATATTTTTTTCAAATATATAAAAGTGGCAAATATATTTTTCTTTTGCCACAAAAGGCTTTAGAACATATAACTGCGCCGCTGAGCGTCAAATATAGTTCTCTTTTGCCACTAATACACGCCACAAAAGGCTTTAGAACATATAACTGCACTGCTGAACGGCAAATATATTTTTATTTTGCCACTAATACACGACAAACAGGGCTGTAATTTTTCCTAATAAGCCCTTTTTTCCTACTAATACAAGCCAAAAAATGCTTTAGAACATATAACTGCACCGCACAAGGGCAAAAAAGACATAGAACTATTTCCTTGTAATAAACCCTGTTAATGGCTGTATCAAACAGCATTTTTACCCCAATAACAAGAAGGGTTTGCTGGAATTACAGAGCTGTATAATGGCAATTTGGGTGCCCAGTCAGTGCAGCAAGGTGTAATCGGATTGTTCCTATTACCCAGGCTGTTACCTCCCTTACTGAACCCTGTTCAGCATAAATGCTGTGGAATGATTGCTCACTATCCTTTCCCTACACCATGAATACTTTCCCTGCACATGTAAATTGTTTTTTTAGCACAATGAAGTCTTTCCTAGCACTGTCCCTAGCGCCTGCTGATGTCTCTCCCTGCACTAAGTACACTGGAAAATTGCAGAATCCAAGATGGCTGAGGGTATTTTTTTAGGGCTGTGACATCACAGGGCTAGCTGCTAATTGGCTGCATACATGGCATTATGGGTGATCCCGCCTTCCCAGATTTTGGGTGATCCCGCCTTCCCAGATTTCCTTGCTCCATGTCCTCACACGTGCAGCAGCCATTTTAGGAAAAGATGCAATTCGTTACCATGAAGCGTGAGGAAATTCGGTTCGGTGCGGATCAAATAATTCCTGAAATTCGGATCGAATTCCAGTTCGTCAGCTTCAATTCGCCTATCTCTATTGATTACCTATCCTGATGATAGGTCTTCATCAATATTAATGGATGGACCTATCCTGATGATAGGTCATCACTAGTATTAATGGATGGACAACCCCTTGAAGATACTGGTCTTATATGTTGTGTACAGTATGTTAGTACACTATATGCCCCAAAAAATGAAAAAACAAAGTATCAAATAAAATCTAGATGTAACCCCACAATGCTTGTAGATTTGTATCACTTTATATCACTTAGATATGACAAAATAGATAAACCACATATAAATCCCAATCCAAAACTGCTGAGATGAGTCATCTAAAGTGGTTTAACAGTTCATTCTCTAAGCTGAAAACATTATTCTCACCTCTTTGAGATTTCTTCCAACTATGTACTACCAACTACTTTGCCTAGCTAAGGCTAGTTTGACACTAGCGTTAGACATCTCCAGCAGGCTGTTCCGGCAGGGAGCAGCCTCCCAGAGGTGTCTGGATCTGGCACTGCCGGATGCTCTGCATATTTGTAAGGTTGTGGCTGAATCTCCGCTGGTCCCCATTATAGTCAATGGGGCCAGATAGTGATGTGGTAGCTTCCAGCAATGTCAGAATGCAGAGGTCTGTAGGCTGTTCCCTGCCGGAACAGCCTGCCGGATCTAAAAGCGCTAGTGTGAAATTAGCCTAACGCTATATTTAATGTGAGAAACTGGCCCCGGCTCCCCTGCTGCATGGGGGACCGCTTAAACTAGACCGCCGTAAAAAAGCCGCGGGCCAGCCTAAGGCCCCTTAGTGACCGCCATAAAAAGGCATATGGGTGGTCACTAAGGGGTTAAAAAATGTTATTTAAGCCATTGGGTCTATTATTTGCAGGTTGCTATCTATGGGCTTTGTTTAGCCATTGTTTATTTACTTTGGTTTTGCTATTTAGTTGATGTTTAGTTTAGCTCCTGTCACCAGAAAATACAAAGCAATCTACAGACAGCATGTTATAGAAAAGGAAGAGCTGAGCAGATTGATAGAGAGTTTGTGGGAAAAGAATCAGTAAAACTTTCACACCAGCGTTTTTGCTGGATCCGTCATGGATCAGCAAAATGCTTCCGTCATAATGATACAATTGTCTGCATCCGTTATGAAAGGATCCGGCTGTATTACCTTTAAAATAGCCATGACGGATCCGTCATGAACACCATTGAAAGTCAGTTGGGGACGGATCAGTTATCTATTGTGTTGGAGAAAGCGGATCCATCCCCATTGACTTACATTGTGAGTCATGACGGATCCGTATTTCTCCGCACCACATCGTGGACAGAAAAACGCTACTCCATTCTGTCCGCTATGGGGACGCAACCAAACGGAGCGGAATGCATTCTGGTGCATTCCCTTTTGTTCAGTTCAGTTTTGTCCCCATTGACAATGAAGGGGGACAAAACAGAAGCGTTTTCCCCCCGCTATTGAGATTCTATGACAGAAAGGGAAAGCGCAAGTGTGAAAGTAGCCTTATACATTGAAAGGGCCTCTGTCATATGTGCTTGCATTGCTGAGAAAAAGATGTTTTAATATAGGCAAGAAAGCCTTAATGAGAAGGTGTGTGTGTGTGTGGGGGGGGCGGTGCTTTGCCGGTACTCCTAGAGGCTCTTCTCTCTCTGCAACTGCCGCATCATTGACAGGGCCAGGCAGTGTGAACATCATCACTAGGGATGAGCGAATCGACTTCGGATGAAACATCCGAAGTCCATTCGCATAAAACTTTGTTTCAATACTGTATGGAGTGAGCGCTCGGTACAGTATTAGAATGTATTGGCTCTGATGAGTCGAAGTTATTACTTCGCAAAGTCTCGCAAGACTTCAGAAATTGAGTTGTACTGTAAAAAAACATTTCCCGAACTTGGGTTCAGTTCCAAGTGGTACCTCATCAGAGCCAATACATTCTAATACTGTATCAATCGCTCGCTCGGTACAATATTGAAACGAAGTTTTGTGGGAATCGACCTATGATGTTTCATCCAAAGTCGTTTCGCTCATCCCTAGTCATCACTAGTGTTGAGTGAATCAAAGCATCTGAAGTGGCATTGGATCTGAAGTTTAGAAAAAATTTGATTCGCAACAAATCAGAATTTTCTCTCGCTTCGTGGTAACTAATCCGTTTTTTTTTTTTTCATAAAATGGCTGCTACACATATTATAAAGTGAAAGTAAAAACCCTGGGAATGCGAGATCACCCATAATACCATGCAGCCAGCCAATCCGCAGATAGCCATCCCCTGTGAAGTCACAGTCCTATAAAAGCCTCATCCTGGTCAGTCTCCGCCATTTCACTGTGAGCTGAGCTTAGGGAGAGACATGGTAAGCACTCATGCGCTAGGGACAGTATTGAAGAAAACAGTTAAAAAAAAGAATATTAGGGAGGGAGAGTGTATAAAGAGTGCAGGGACAGTGCAAGGAGATCATGGGGAAAGCCTTTTGAGACCATAAAGGGAGCATAAAGAGACAGCAGGAACAGTGCAGGCTGAGTGTAATAGCCCTGTGCATCTTGTTCACCTGCTGTGGCATTCATACTTAATCTGTTAATATCCATATATATTTACTGTGCGTCAAACTTCGTCTCACCAAGCGGTCTAATATATCGCAGCATTTATCTTTTTCAACGACTGTGCCATTCATATTTAATCTGTTCTGTTAGCCTCTACAAAAATTTGGCGCATCCAGCACAACTTCTAAAAGTAAGGCAGCTGTCTTACATTTAGACCCTTTTCTACGCCTAAACCAGGCATAGAAAATAATGATTAAGACGGGCCTGCCGGCCTGTCTCCTTCACCGCCCACACCATGCCCACTTTTTTAGACCTGGGACAAGTGAGAAAAAGTCACAGATTGCTGTGTACAGCCAGGGCTGTGGAGTCGGAGTCGGAGTCGAGGAGTCGGAGTCGGAGGCAATTTTGGGTACCTGGAGTCGGAGTCGGAGTCGGCAAAAATGGACCGACTCCGACTCCGACTCCTACTAGATTTAAATTAGAATAAAAAAAAATTGGAATAAAAAAAAAAGCAAGTTTAAATGTCCCAATTCAGATAAAGTTATAATTAATTACTTCTCTACTGTAAGAATAAAGGCCAATGCATGCAGTGCGTCACGTTACCGCTAAACAAAGACGTTAAGTGACCATGCTTTTCATATGCTTTACTATGCAGTTAAAGGGACACTGACAGGCTGATTTACCGGCTAAAGATATATCTGCTGGTATTCATCAGAGGATTAGGAATACAACTAGACGACTGTTACCCCCAGTTGAGGTTTACTTGTGTTTAAAAACGTTTTAATCAATATGCAAATTCTCTACCTTTCTGCCCAAGGGGGCAGGCGCACATGTAGAGTACTTGCAGCACTAGACAGGACTAGGTAGCGAGGAGGAAGAGAGAAAGCTGGCACAGCCTCAGCATAGCCAGACGAGGCTGCTGCCAGCACTCTACACGTGCGCCTGCGCAGGAATTCAGCGTTCGGCTAGCCTGAAAAAAAAGGCCAGTGCAGTGAATAATAACGAGGGGAACAGCGCTGGGAAGCTGTACTTCGGGCGCGGCTGGGCACAAAGCCGCAGGAGACGCTGCCCCATTGGGCACAAAGATAGTGAATTTGCATACAGCATTAGAAATGTTTGTTAAACACAAGTACAGCTTAACTCGGGGTAACATTAGTATAGTTTTATTCCTAATATCTCTGATGAATACTATATATATATATATATATATCTTTAGCTGGAAAAGCAGCCTGTCAGTGTCCCTTTAAGGAGCGGCAATACTTACACTTTCCATTATCTTGTAGTCTGCTGTTACAGGGAACCCATGGTTATCCTAGCCTCTTACTGATAACTGATTAAGGACTGGAGTCACTTGTATAAGTGAAGGGAATGGATAGTCAATAGTTCAAGACTGAAGCTGTAAACCATTTGAAAAACTGCTATCATTCAGCTAAGGCTATAAAACATGTAAACTCAGATTGTTAGCTTAAATTTTAAACATGACTATGGGATTCTACTAGGAAAATCATGTTTTAAAATAAATGCCCCTTCCCCTGCTCCTTCCTGGATCCTCCCACTGCTCTATCTTCAGCAGAAGATCAGCACACAAAGGAGAAGGCAGCAGCTTCTGCTCAACTACCTCTCTGTGCTAGAGGAGATTAGAAGAACTTGGTGGAACAGCTTCGTATTTGCATATTAAATACCAGAGGAGTCGGAGTCAGAAGTTTCAAAATCTGAGGAGTCGGAGTCGGACAATTTATCTACCGACTCCACAGCCCTGTGTACAGCAGTGGGGTGCTGTGAAACTCACTGTTAAAGGGGTGGGCTGCTGTGAAGGTCAAAGTTAAGGGGATGGGCTGCTGTGAAGGTCAAAGTTAAGGGAATGGGCTGCTGTGGAGATCCCAGTTTAAGGAGGCGGGGCACTGTGGGGGGGGGGGGTCAGTGTTAAGGGGTGGGGGGCTGTAGAGGTCATTGTTATGGGGGATACTGTCGATATCTTTACTGTCAGACTCAGTCTAAACAGGCGGTCCAATATATCGCTGCGTTTATCTTCTTCACCTGCTGTGACATTCATACTTAAGCTGTTACATTACTAATTTAATAACTGTACACTGGTCAACAGTGACAGTAGCCTGGGCCCTCTGAAGGAAAGGGCAGTGGCAAAAATGAGCTGTATCTGGCAGCAGAAGAAGCGGTGGTGGTATCAGCAGCCACAGCAACAGGCCAGAGCTGCCACTGTCATCCGACTGTCGTGTTTTGACCAACAATACAGCTGTACTAGAATGGTTGACTTGCTCTTCAACATTATCTCAGGTGACAACAGGCAGCAATCGGTGGGTTCCTCTGACTCCACACTTAGTTAGCATTGGCCCACGAACTACCTCTGTGTCCTACACTATCCTGAACTTGCCTCTTGCTTTTGTTGCTCCTTCTGCTAGCCAAGTAAGGTATGCAGCGGCTCTTGCTATGCTTCTCAGCGAGCTTGAGCTTTTTGTGGACAGTCAGCAATTACTAGCAAGCACAGACTTGGGGGTGCGGACTTATATTGACAGTCGAGTGGGAGCACATGTTGCGAGAGGTCAGGGTGGGATATGCGCAAGAGACAGGTAAGGGTGACATTAGTGAGAAATAAACCGATATAGATGACGATGTAGTTGATCGCACGTAGGACTCGGGTGAAGAGAAGGCATGGTCATCATCAGGGGGCGAGGGTGGCCATGTGACCATGAGACTGCATAGTGGAAGCATGCCTGTGAGACAGCAGTGTGGAAGCAGCCAAACGTGGGAGGGGTACACTGTCTGCTACTCAGGAGACTACCTGTGCAGAACCCACTAGCAGTACACGGGTTCATAGAATTCAGCAGTGTGGAAATGTTTCTGCAAGTCGCTGGGGGACGTTAGCATGGCAGTATGCACGATATGTGGGCAGAAGGCGAGACACGACCAGAGTGCTAATGTTGGCACAACGGCTCTGCGTACAGACATGGAGCGTCACCATAAAGTGGTGTGGGAAAACCGTGCCACTCATTTGGTCTTACAGCCTGATGCAGCAACTGCTGCCTCTCCCACCGGCCCGCACCCCCTCTCCAGAAGTCAGGGCTCGCCAATGTCAGAAAGAAGGAAGCTGTCGTTCGTTCCCATCGTCTATAGCTCCTGATGCTTCTCCTCCTCCTACACCTCGTCACTTGTTTCGACACCAATTGATCACCAAGGCGATTGCTAAAAGACAACAGTATGCATGCACTCATCCAACAGTGCAGAAGCTTAATGTGCACCTGGCCAAGTTGCTGGTACTACAGTCCCTCCCTTTCCATGTGGTTGACTCTGTGCATTCTTCTCAACCAAGGTGGAGAGTCACAAGATGTAAATGGCTAAAACTGATACAAATTGAGCACTAAGCCTCTTTCAAACAGTCATTGGTCAGTGTTTTGCATCAGTATTTGATCAGTATGTGTAAGCCGAAAACAGGAATGGGGTCCAAAACAGAGATAAAATGTAATGGAATTATTTGCACATGATCTGTGTTTTGGACCCATTCCTTCTTTTGGCTTACAAATTGTGATCAAATA
Organism: Bufotes viridis; assembly: GCA_033119425.1. NCBI lineage: Eukaryota > Metazoa > Chordata > Amphibia > Anura > Bufonidae > Bufotes > Bufotes viridis. Next base: position 478,036,550 of record CM065590.1, on the reverse strand, counting down.
GTGACCAGATACTTACCTTGTGAAAGAGGCCATATGAATGCTTAAAATACAGGATCCTTTTTTTTCCTGTGTCTTCTGATTGTTTAGAAGAAGGGAAAATAAACTATGATGTCCACATGTATAAACAGGGACAATAGTGGCCCCAAAAAGTGAGTATGTGGACCAACAGCAGTGGAAGTATTAGGGACAATAGTAGCCTTATGACAGCGTGGGGAGGGGGGGCAACAGCAGTGGCATACAGCACAAGATGGTAACAGATCACAGTAGTAGCACAACCCAACAACAGCAGTGTGATAGCAAGGACCATTGGCATGCATATCCTTTTTTAGAAACTTAACATGTACATATCAGTAGGCCAAGAGGCCCCATTGTAGGAATGGCAGTAGACAGCAGGTGGGTGGCATCAGGCAGGTGGCAGCATCAAAATGGTGTCAACAGCACATGGCCAGAAGTAATGGCCCATTTTGAAGACTATTCTATAGTTCACATTGATAAATTAGATCTGACACTAACATTGACTTGTAATACTGACACACAGTAAACCTACAGCTAATTGAAGGGATTAAAAGCATGTGTTTTGGCTGCCACAACATGCATTAACCCTGGGTTCACACTTGAGCGTATTTGATACGCGCGTATGACTCGAGTTTTTGTTGCGCGTACAACGCGCGTATTACAGTGCGTTTTGGAATTAGGAAACGCGCGTCATACGCGCGTTCGTGACTCTGGAGACCAATTAAAAAAAGGCATATCTACACTTAACGCGCGTTCCCATTGAAGTCTATGGGTGAAAACGCGCGACAAATCGCCCCAAAGAAGCTCAAGAACTTTTTTGAGCGTAGGGCGTTTTACAGCGCGTTCAAACGCGCTGTATAACGCTCAAGTGAGAACCAGGGCCATAGGGAAGCATTGGTTTTCATGTGTTGAGCGTTTTACAGCGCGTTTGAACGCGCTGTAAAACGCTCAGGTGTGAACTGAGGGTAAAAGAACATTTTTTTTCTCCACTACTTTATTAACGCCTCCTCCATTTCTTTATTTTGTTTTACTAAGGAGCCATTTGGACACAGCTCCTGCAGGCGCGGGCACATTTTTGTTTTTTGTTTTACTGAAGGGTGCTGTATGCTTTTCTTTTTGTTTAACAGAAGGGATTATCTTTGAATCTTAGTGAACACTGTTACTGCCACTGCTGAGACTTAAATTTTGGTGCACTGCACAGTTAAGTCCATGGTGATAAATTAGACCCAACGCTTTTATAAACCTGTTATACTGATGCACAGTATAAGGGATGAGCTATAAATCTTGGTGCCCTGCACAGTGATGTAGATACCCATTAAATCTCTGCTCTTTCTGAGCTCTGTTGTACAGAAAACTACGGTATATGTCTATGTGTTCAGTCCAAATCAATCAAAAATAATATATAAAACTATTAGGAATGAATTTATCATTCCCCTACACCAGTTTTCAGGCCTAAAAAAGTTGCAAACCCCAGATTTGTGGCTTTTTAAATACCATTGCACCTAAATCTAAGCACAAGTTGCATTTCTGTGCTGCCCTCAACACTTTCCAAAAAGGATTATGATAGGGACAGAGTGTGGGCTGGACCATCGCCCCTAATACATGTATCATCATTTCCAACAGTTTTCTGGCATAAATAACTGAAATCTACAGAAGCCATTGGTTGGCAAAGATTTCAGTTTTGGTGCATGGGCTGCCAGAGGATTCAACCCATTTATGACAAGGTATGTGCCTCCTCATAAATGAAAAGCATCCTGCAGCGGCACAGAACATGACCAGTGCTGCTTTTGATCATGGATCAGTTAGGGGTCCCAGAAGATTTATCCACCATTTATAAGACATTTTTGCAATATCTAAAGTGATAAAAACCACAAAACAGTCAGGAATAAACATTGAACATTTATCATGCAGGTTGTGAATTGTCAGTTGACACTGAACAACCTCTTTCTATACATCCATAAGGACATATGGAAATACCAGGGTAACAGGCAAAACAACTGCTATTCAGCCCAAAAGATAAGAGGACTAGAGATGAGCGAACACCTGGATGTTTGGGTTCAAGAGGTTCGGCCGAACTTCCGGAAAATGTCCGGGTTCGTGATCCGAACTCAACCCGAACTTCATCCCGAACCCCATAGAAGTCAATGGGGACCCGAACTTTTGGGCACTAAAAAGGCTGTAAAAGACACCCAGAGGGATAATATACCGCAATAAACGCATTTCGATTACAACTTTGAGCTAACGAACGCGATTGCAACTTTGGAACTTAAAGTGGTGTACGATTTTAAAAGTTGAGTACTAAAAAGTTGGAATCGCAATGCGATTCTTATGTATTTGCTTAATCGCATTGCGATTACAACTTTGAGCTACCGATCACCATGGGAACGCCTCCTCCAGTAGAATGTACTGTCGGATCTGAGAATTAAGTTGAAATCGCAATGCGATTCTTATATATTTGCCTAATCGCATTGCGATTTCAACTTAGCATTGCTAAATAATTCCATCCATATCATTAACTTACTGAGTCAGTAAGTTAACGAATATGGATGGAATTATTTAGCAATGCTAAGTTGAAACGGCAATGCGATTAAGCAGATATATAAGAATCGCATTGCGATTTCAACTTAATTCTCACATCCAACAGTACATTCTACTGGAGGAGGCGTTCCCATGGTGATCGGTAGCTCAAAGTTGTAATCGCAATGCGATTAAGCTAATACATAAGAATCGCATTGCGATTCCAACTTTTTAGTACTCAACTTTTAAAATCGCACACCACTTTAAGTTCCAAAGTTGCAATCGCGTCGAATAGAACTTAAAGCTGTCTCTTAGTCAGTTTTAGTATTGGTGTGTTGTAATAGAAGTTACATTCGTACGCGAATATAACTTAGAGCAATACAGTCAACTTTACACTGTTAGTTTTATTATCGCGATAATACAACTATTCAAGAATCGTGTACGTGCGCTTGTACGTGTGTGCGTTACTCGACACTATTCTATTTTGCCAGCCACAGCTGAAACCACTGATTTATGGTATTGCTATTTTGGCAATTGAATTTAACCCCAGAAAATAATCTATCCTTTGCCAGACAGCAGACAGTATTATACTTGTCTAACCAAAGCTGGAACACCAGATTTAGGGGATTGGTATTTGGGCAATTGTATTTAACCCCTTAATAAAATATAGAAATTTCTTTCCTGAGTTTCTAGGGGTGACAATTAGCACAGCCAAGCCCCTGATGTAGGATATAGCAAAAAAAAAAAACTAGTATTGATGGATTGATGGACTTGGTGGCAGCTTCTTCTGGCGCCCACAAGTCACAAAATGGCCGCCGATCAACCCAGAAAATAAGTGACAGAAAAACGCTCTGTGCAGCCTAAAAACCAGTGAGCAAGTAACTAGCAGAAGTTCAATGATTCTCAGCTGTAAATTGATCCGTTCATTAGGTGCTGTTGCTGACTTTAACCTGCCTAATCTCGCCCTGACAGAAGCTGCGCCCTCTCCCTACACTAATCAGAGCAGTGTGACGTGCGGCGCCACGTGACTCCAGCTTAAATAGAGGCTGGGTCACATGTTGCACTTGGTCAATCACAGCCATGCCAATAGTAGGCATGGCTGTGATGGGCTCTTAGGGCAAGAAGTAAAACGCTAGCTGATTGGCTGCTGTGCAGCCCTTCAGAAAGCGGGAAGTAATCGACGAACACCGAACCCGAACCCGAACTTTTTTGAAAATGTCCGGGTTCGGGTCCGGGTCCCGGACACCCCAAAATTCGGTACGAACCCGAACTATTCTCGAACTGTTCGCTCAACACTAAAGAGGACCCATCCCTAAGGCACAGCCACAGTTATGATTATGGGCAATAGACCTGGTTGTAGAAAAGATAAAATAGAGTTCACTCCCAGTAGAGCACCATATGTTTGCTATGTAGCACTGTATTATCAGTGACATAATTTCCTGTATGTGCATCGTGATATTTTTTTGACAATTGTTTCTGTAGTGTGTATCTCTATACTGTGACATCACATTACACATTATACTGGATTGTGCCATTACCCCTGTAATGTGACGTCACTGTGTACATTATCACTATACTGTGAGATCACTGTGTGCGTTATCACTACTATGACATCATTGTGTCCTTGTCCCTGTACTGTGACGTCACTGTGTAAAGTATCACTGTACTGTGACATCACTGTGTGCATTATCACTACTATGACATCAGAGTGTATTGTCCCTGTACTGTGATGTCACTGTGTGCAGTATCACTGTACTGTGACATCACTGTGTGCATTGTCCCTGTACTGTGATGTCACTGTGTACAGTACCACTATTCTGTGACATCACTGTGTACATTATCCCTGTAATGTGACTTCACTGTGTATATTATCACTTAACTGTGACATCACTATGTGCATTATCACTGAACTGTGACATCACTGTATGCATTGTCCCTGTACAGCGACACCACTGTATACACTATCCCTGAACTGTGAAATCCCCGTGCAAAGGGGATTTGCGGCCGAATCTGTGACTTCTTCCCCATCCATGCCACGTATGGCAGTTCTAAAAAAGGGGTGGTGCATGGGCAGGGAAGGGGGCCAGCAGACCCATCTCATTTATTGTTTTCTACACATCTTTTAGGTGTAGAAAATTATCTAAATCTACACCAGCAAGGAAGCTGATGTAGATTTAGGGCGGCAGTGGACGAGACTAAGTTATGTAGAGGCCGGCGCCTCTACATGACTTAGGCGCATCAAGCGCCAGTGCAAACGGTATTAAGACCAGTGTCTAAAATGCCAGTCTTAATAAATGACCCCCATATGACTATACCATGACATGACTATATGATTTAAGTCCAGGTTGGGTTCTGACAGATAGCTGCCTATATTTCCATATTGGGACTGTATACCCACTGTATGACCAGTGTATTGGGTTGTTTTTATACATACTGTATGCATTTGGATATTATATACTAGGAGCAGTAGATGGTAGAGTCTCTGTTCATTTCTGTAGTAAGAAGTGAATGCTTTCTCCACTTACTCCAAGAACAGATTTACACTGGCAGATTGTGTGACACATCAGCTGCTGTGAAGTAAAAATGCACAACACTTGGATGCCTTACAGAAATCTTGCCTTGGTTTTATTTACTGTACCACACGCTTGCAGATTAAAGAACGTATAGGAAAATAAAGCAACAAATCTACAGTTTTATATACACTTGCAGAGTAATGAACGTATAGGAAAATAAAGTAATGAATCTACAGTTTTATACAAACTGTAGTGTTGATCAAGCACCAAAGTGCTCGGGTGCTCGAGTAGAACACCTCGGGATGCTTGGGTGTCTACTGAGCACCCGAGCACAATGGAAGTCAATGGGAGAACCCGAGCATTAAACCAAGCACCCCCTGCTCTAAAGAGGGGAGGTTGTCTGGTTCAAATGAAAAGGTCATAAATTGATGGAAACACCACTGAAATAGTTCGGGAACAGCATGGGGAGGATGTCTGGATGCATCTTGGACTCCCAGGTCGCTACTGGGAACGATGTTGTCCGAGTAGTACTTTTAGTAATTTTACAGACTGACAATATAGCTGAGCTGATCATCGAAAAAATTATGGTTGAGGGTCTGCTGGTGAGCTGACTCTCTAAAACAATAGGGGTGAGGGCCTGGTGCTGATATGACCATGGAAAAAATTATGGGCGAGAGCCTGCTGCTGAGTTGACCATCGAAAAAATTATGGTTGAGGGTCTGCTGGTGAGCTGACTCTCTAAAACAATAGGGGCGAGGGCCTGGTGCTGATATGACCATGGAAAAAATTATGGGCGAGGGTCTGCTGCTGAGCTGACCATCTAAAACATTAGGGTTGAGGGTCTGCTGCTGAGCTGACCATCAAAAACATTAGGGGTGAGGGACTGCTGCTGACCTGACCATCTAAAACATTAGGGGTAAAGGTCTCCTGCAGAGCTGACTCTCTAAAATATTAGGGGCAAGTGCCTGATGCTGATCTGACCATCTAAAACATTAGGAGTGAGTGCCTGCTGCTGAGCTGACCATCTAAAACTTTAGGGGCGAGGGCCTGCTGCTGACCTGACCATGGAAAAAATTATGGGTGAGGGCCTGCTGGTGAGCTGACTCTCTAAATCATTAGGGGCGAGGGCCTGCTGCTGATCTGACCATGGAAAAAAATTATGGCGAGGGCCTGCTGCTGAGCTGACCTTCTAAAAAATTAGGAGCGAGGGAAGCCTAATAAGCATGTTGATTTAATGGAGGAGGAGGAAGAGGACGAGAAAAGGAAGATTGAACCATATTCCCTTTTTGTGGTAGAAAGGGTGCATGGGAATACAATGTATTCAATACACTCTCCACCACAGGAATGAGAGATGAGAAGTTTTCTTTGTAGCGGGGATCTAGAAGGGTGAACAAACAGTAATCGAAGTTGGCCAAAATGCGTATAACACGTGTGTCACGGGAAAGGCAGCATAACATAAAGTCAGCGATGTATGCCTGAGTCCCAACAGACAAGACTTCGCTGTCCTCATCAGGAGGATGACTATCAATCTCTTCATCCTCTTCCTCCTCTGAACAGATAGAGTAAACCTGATATGGGTACTACCCTCTGTAGGCAACTGTATCCTGCTCCTCCTCTTCCTTCTTATCATTATCATCCCATTCGCGCTGATAAGACGAAATGAGGGTGGTCTGGCTATCACCCTGTGTACTGTCTTCCCCCATTTCCACTTCTTCCACATGCAAAGCATCCGCCTTCATTGTGAGCAGCAAGCGTTTCAGTAGACACAGAAGTAGGATGATTATGCTGATAATAGCGGTATCGCTGCTCACCATCTGTGTTGAATACTCAAAGTTGCGTAAAACCTCACAGAGGTCAGGCATCCATGCCCACTTGTCGCTTGTGAAGAGCGGAAGCTGACTGGAAAGGGACAACCATGTTGCAGCTGGTATTCCACTACTGCCCTCTGCTGCTCACAAAGCCTGGCCAACATGTGGAATGTGGAATTCCAGCGCGTGCTCACGTCGCACACAGGGGAACAGTCGGTGAGCTGGCAATTACAAGTGCTGCTGCAGAGTTGCCAGACTGGCGGCAGCTGTAGATGACTTTCGGAAATGGGCACACACGCAGCGAACCTTCACCATTAGCTCTGACAAATTGGGGGAGGTTTTGAGAAACTGCTGAACTACTAAGTTTAACACGTGGGCCAGGGATGGTATGTGTGTGAGCTTGCTGAGCTCCAAAGTCGCCACCAAGTTACAGCCATTATCAGACACAACCATGCCTGGTCTTAGGTTAAGTGGCGAGAGCCACAGCTCAGTCTGGTCCCTTAAACCCTGCCACAGCTCTGCGGCAGTGTGCTGTTCGTCACCTAAGCAAATAAGTTTCAGCACGGCCTAATGCCGCTTCCCCACTGCAGTGCTACACGGTTTCCAGCTACTGACTGATGGCTGACTGGTGCTGCAAGATGAGAATTCAGAGGTGAAAGTGGAGAAGGAGGAGGAGAAGGGGGGGGGGGGTTGCAGCCACTAATGTAGGTTGTGGCGGAAATCCTGATGGAAGTAGGTCCTGCAATTCTTGGTATTGGTAGCACCTGTGTCATCTCAGGGTACGAATCACTCCCAGCCTCCACAACATTCACCCAGTGTGCCATCAGGGAAATGTAGCATCTCTGGCCACAAGCACTTGTCTATGTGTCAGTCATTAAGTGGACCTTCCCAAAAACTGCATTGGTCAGGGCACGGGTGATGTTACGGGACACATGCTGGTTTAAGGCAGGGATGGCACACCAGGCAAAATAGTGGTGGCTGGGGACTGAGTAACGAGTGACGACCGCTGCCATCAGGCTGCGGAAATCCTTTGTGTCCACAAGCCTAAATGTCAATTTTTCCAGGGCTAGCAATTTGGAAAGGTGCGCAATTAGTGCTCTGTGGGTGGGTGGCTGGGTAATTGCGCTTTCATTCTAAGGCCTGGGTTATGGACATCTGTACTCTGTGCTGGGACACAGAAGTGGATATGCTAGCTGATGGTGCTTGCGAAAGTCCAGGTACATGGCGGGAGGCATCCGGGTCTGCGTCATGGATAGGGGATAGGCCAGCACATAACACAGGGGAGGAGGAGGCAATGGTGTGACCCGCAGATCTGATTGTGGACCAAGACATTCGGCACGCCTATTAGGGTGCCTTGATGCCATGTGGCGGATCATGCTGGTGGTGGTGAGGTTGCTAGTGTTCACGCCCCTGCTAATTTTGGTATGGCACAGGTTGCAAATGACAATTCTTTTATCGTCTGCACTTTCATCAAAAAAGCGACAGACTACGGAACGCCTACCCCTTGGCAAGGGAGATTTCTGCAAGGGGGTGCTCCGGGGAACAGTTACGGGCCTGTTTGGTATGGCCCGCCTTCTCCCTTTTGCCACACCACAGCCTCTTCCAGCCTGTTGCGGATCCTTCACCCTCTGTACTGCTGTCCTCGCTTGGCTTGCCCCCTTCCCAGGTTGGGTCAGTGATCTCATCGTTCACCACCCCCTCTTCAATTTCCTCACTCTGGTCATCCTCCTGACTTGTTGACCTAAAAACAACCTAACTTATTGACAACTGTGTCTCATCCTCATCATCAACCTCTTGAGACACTAATTGCGGTTGACTTATTGGCAACTGTGTCTCATCATCATCATCCACTTCGTGAAACACTAATTGCCGTTCCCCACCGCCAACTTCTACTGACTGTGGATGCTCAAGAGTTTGGGAATCAGGACACAAGATCTCCTCATGTCCCTCTACAAGCAGGCTTGGCGAGAGGCCCAAATTAAGGAAAGGTGATGAAAAGAGCTCCGCGGAATATCCGAGTGTGGAATCGCTTGTTTGCAAAGACTCTCCATGGTGGGAGGTAGGAGGATCAGGGTGAGGATTCTGTTGACCAGACTCTTGGCTACTGAGACTGGACTTTGTGGAAGACAGGGTGCTGCTTATTGGACTGGAAGCATTATCTGCTGCAATGCAACCGACCACCTGGTCGAACTGGTGTGATTTTGAGAGTGGTGTCCTGCGCCACCCTGCAAACTGGGACATGAAGCTAGGTATCATGGAGGAGTGTGCTTTTTGTGCTCTGCCAGCGGGCACAGATTCACCGCACCCAGGGCCATGGCCTTTGCATGCTCCATCAGCAGCACGGCCACTTTCCCATCCCTTACACTGGATGTCACAGATATTTTTAGGATGCGCAAACGTTATACAGGAGATGTAGCGCAGGTAATGTCGCTATCCGCAGTGTCTACAGAAAAAGTACACTGGATGTCACAGATATTTTTAGTATGCGCACAAGTTAAACAGGAGATGTAGCGCAGATAATGTCGCTGTCCGCAGAGTCTACGGAAAAAGTACACTGGATGTCGCAGATATTTTTTAAAAAACTTCACAGGACAGACCAAAACCTGTCTGATAGTAACAGTACAAATAGAGGTATATTATTTGGGAATCACTGAATGCCACTATATTAAAACATAACGTTTATTTTATACTCACATATATCGGACAGCGACATTATCTGCGCTACATCTCCTGTTTAACGTGTGCATATACTAATAATATCTGTGAATTACTGAATGCCACTATATTAAAACATAACGTTTATTTTATACTCAATAAAAGTTCATAACCCCACATATATCAAACGAAAAAATTGAAAAAGAAAGAACAAAAATCAGATAGCAAATATATTCCGTTCAAGTGCATTTATTGTAGGTGGGTCAGATGGACCATTTGTTAGTAAGGGGATGGGACGTTATCCCTAATTGTAACCCTATGCTTAGGCCCTACCTACAAACGGAATAGCCGCTCCGATAGGGGCGATCCCGTGTCTCGTTCCTCCTACACGCCCTAGGAAGGCCCTGACCAAGGAATTTAAACCAACTTAGTACATTGGTGGCCAATTGACAATTATACCACCATTCATCTGCAGATACACGCCGACACCATCCTCTGTACTCCCCACCGTGGTACTCATCACGACAGTATACTGGGCTATACATGAGCACGCAAGTATAATACTATACTGTACTGGCGTTTTGCCCCACGGAACATTGGCAATAATGCTTTATATGTTGTATTATCTAAATATATTGGGACAATTTTGGTTATATGAATATAGCATCGATCAAGATGAAAATTGTAATACCAATGAGCAGCTCGGTATAGGTCATCAGACAGAGGTATAACTGACTCTAGTAAATAAGGCGATTCACAATTTGCACCTCATTTTTTTTTTTATGACAAGAAGGCACACAAATTTTTATGACAAGAAGGCACACAAATTTGTGACTCGATTCAGTATATACTGTATCTCTATCAGAATTGGTTCTTTTCTTCTAAGTGACCAATGATATCTAATTTATGCATCAGCTAAGTGTCCGCCATTGAAATCATTTTTTGACAGGTAATTGGGCTCCTAGTGTCTGTCACTATCAAATCTGGGTGTCTTGTCACTTGCTAAGGTGATTGGCACTGTCTATTGGATATATGGTTGTTTGTCCCCTGATGAGCCTTTAACCAACGGGGCAAAATGCATGGGACGGTTTTTGGACACTCACTATCACGATAATTTTTTCTCTATTGCAATTGTGGTGTATTCAGCTACTTGTATATCACTCTATAATTACTGGGGGCACATATTTGGTTTATTATTTTTGGCATCGAGATTAGTGTAGGTATACTGTCAATTGGCCACCAACTTACTTAGTTGGTTTACATCCGTTGGTCAGGGCTTCCTAGGGCGTGTAGGAGGCACGAGACACGGGATTGCCCCTATCGGGGCGGATATTCCATTTGTAGATAGGGCCTAAGCATAGGGTTGCAATTTGGGATAACGTCCCATCCCCTTACTAACAAATTGTCCATCTGACCCACCTACAACAAATACACTTGAACGGAATAGATTTGCTATCTGATTTTTGTTCTTTCTTTTTCAATTTTTTCGTTTGATATATGTGGGGTTATGAACTTTTATTGAGTATAAAATAAACGTTATGTTTTAATATAGTGGCATTCAGTAATTCACAGATATTATTAGTATATGCACACGTTAAACAGGAGATGTAGCGCAGATAATGTCGCTGTCCGCAGCGTCTATGGAAAAAATACACTGGATGTCACAGATATTTTTAGTATGCGCACACGTTAAACAGGAGATGTAGCGCAGATATTGTCGCCAGCCGCATCGTCTACGAAAAAAGAGTACACTGAATATCACAGATATTTTTAGTATGCGCACATGTTAAACATGAGATGTAGCGCAGATAATGTTGCTGTCCGCAGTGTCTACGGAAAAAGTATACTGGATGTCACAAATATTTTTAGTATGCGCAAACGTTATACAGTAGATGTAGCGCAGGTAATGTCACTGTCCGCAGTGGACACCGTCTACGGAAAGAGTGCACTGGATGACACAGATATTTTTAGGCTGCGCACATGATACACAGTAGATTTAGTGCAGATAATGTCGCTGTCTGCAGCGGGCAAACAATTGCACACTGTTTAGCGATGTTATGTAATAAGGAAATATTCCTACTAAGTCTCATGCACATAACTGTTTGTATTTTGCAGTCTTCAAATTGCGGATCCACAAACTATGGATACCTCCACATTTTTGCCGACCCATTGACTTCAATAGGTCTGTAGTCCACATTTTTTAGCCAAGTATAGGCCATGTTCTACCTTTTTGCAGAATGGACATATGGATGCAGTGATTTTTACAAAAAGTTAGAACATATCTGCAACTGCAGACCACAGACCCACTGAAGTCAATGGGTCCACAAAAAACATGCGTACAGCACATGGACCATATCAGTATTTTGCGGACCACAAAACAGATACGGTTGTGTGCATGAAGCCTTACCCTCAAAAGGCATAGAGGCCAGGGATGCAAATAACATACATGACTTACAGTATATTGGGTTGAGTCCTTCAAAGGTCATATACACATTCAACAGTGGCGTATTACATTAATTCCTACACCTTTCCATCAGAGACCAGATACCTACTTCAATTAACTTATTCGTTTTTTTTTTGTAACATTACATAGTTGGCTGAAAAAGACCTAATTCCATCAAGGTAAGCCATTTAATAGTAAAAATAAAAAACCTCAAGTTGCTTCAGGGAAAGGCAGACACCACTCTAGATGGCAGAGACCCAATTCATCATGGAGTGGGAAAAAAACTTCCGGAATCCTGTTGGCAATCAGATAGATCCCTCGGTCACCATTCTACACTAATATCAGTACCATTGTATATTGTGTTTTTCAAGGAAGATCTCTAACCTTTTCTTAAATCTATCCACACTTTCAGCCATTACTAAAAGCTGTTGGAGCATGTTCCATAATTTAATGGTTTGGACAGTAAAGTAATGCTTTTGAGATTAAATTGCACTTACTTTAAGCGTAAGCAGTAACCCCATGATCTCTGCTGGCTCAGTGAAATAAATCATTTATTGCATAGATTTAAGGAAGGGTATTTCACATCTGCGATAGAGGCTCAGTTTGGAGCCTCAGTCACAGAGTTTGTCAAAAATATTGGAGAGAAAAATTCTGCATGCAGGATTTTTTTCTCCACTAAAAAAATATTCTACAGAGCAGAAACCAAACGGATTCCATTAGTCAATGGGATCTGTTAGGTTCCATTGTTGTTAGTTATGTGCCAAATTTGGCACGTCCATTATTATAAAAATATAATGGAGAAGAGGAATAGAAAATATAATAGCGCTGGTGTGAACAAGCTCTTAATAAAGTTTAAAAACACAAAGATAAAAGGGTTTTTTATCCCCAAAAATATATGAAAAAGTTCAAAGTGCTGTGAAAAAGAATGAAAAAACATACTCGTGTCTAGCAGTGAAGTGTCGACATAGAGGTACGTGACTGCTGCAGCCAAAAACTGGCCACACTGTACAGATGGCTGATGAATGTTTTGAGGAACATGACAAAAAGTTTAAAGGGGTTTTCCAGGACTAAGATATAGATGACCCATCCACAGGACCAGATCAGTTAAGGTTCAACACCCGGCCCTCCCACTGATCAGCGGTTTTTGCCAGCCGCTGGTGCTGGGAACAACACAGTAGATGGAGCTGGAAGCAAAAAACTCTATCCACTTTGTAGTGGCTGTGCTGGCTCACTATATAGTTTCCAGCAATGGAGGCTGCTAAAATAGTTTAGTGTGAAAGTACCAGGTGTTAGAACCCCACCAATCTGACATTGATGAGTTATCAGGAGGACAGGTCATCATCCTCCAGATAGGTCATAAATATCAGATCAGGGGAGGTCTGACCCTTGTTACTCCAACCAATCAGTTGTTTTGGCAGCCGCTGTTGCCAGAAACTATACAGTGCATGGTGCCAGAAGCAGAAGGCTCTGCCCATCGTGTACTGGCTGTACCAATGTACTGCAGCTCAGCTCCTATTCTAATGAATGGAATCACAGCTGTTGTACATCAGTGCTAGAAACTACACAGTAGATGGAGACTTTCATCCAAAGCAGGCATTCTCAAACTGCGGCCCTCCAGCTGTTACAAAACTACAACTCCCAGCATGCCCAAACAGCCTACAGGTATCAGCCTACAGCAGAGAATTGTGGGAGCTGTAGTTTTACAACAACTGGTACTGGAGGCTGTCTGGAACAGTTGACCAGTAGCTGTGGTGAGTATAAGACCCCAACTGGTCTAATTTTATTGATTGTTGATCTTATTCCTGGAAAACAGCTACAGAATCTTTTGACACGGAAAACAAATAATTTTACATTTCTATATTGTTATCTTGAGTAAAAAAGTTGCACTAAGTCTGCAGGGTTCATTCCTTTATTCAATTTCAACCCCCCTGATATTCAGTTTACAAGCAGTTCTGAGATACATTTCTAATATTGATTGTTACTCCCAGTAATACATGGTGGGTGTGCCCAGGATGCTGATGGCTCCAGACTGAAAACTGCTTTATGTATTCTTTTCTGCAGCCTGTATGAGCTACCTTCCTTTGTTGCTTTTCCACCTCTACACTCCCTGATCTGCAATGTACAGCCTCCTCCACCTATCTGTTGCTATATCTAATACTCAGAGAAGAAAGGTGAGAAGGAGAGAGACCCATCTGATACAGGGGCATCACTTTGAGAGATTTGTGTCAGATTCAGAAGCGCCAGCAGCTAGGTAAAGGACTTACACATACTCTGCAGAATAAAAATGGTAGGAATTTTTAGAAAGTCACTTAATAGTGTATTTAGGAAGCAAATTAAAAATAATCTAATGAAAAATGTCTATAGCCTTTCAAAGATCTGCTGCTAACATATTTGTTCTAGACACCACAAGACATCTTCTAAGCCTCGATGGGTCAAAGCAGTTTTATCAGCACAAATGAGACCTATGCAGTATTAGACAGAGGGTAATGTTTTGGTTGAATAGTGTATATCTATCATGAAAGTAGTTTTTTAACAAGTAAGGTTTGTCCACAGCCTACTAAATGAAGTGTTGAGTGCCCAGTAAACTGTAATGAGTAAGAATAAAGAAGAAAATTGCTGTAAAATACTGCTGTGTTGAGCACTATTGATTGGACTTGGTTTTCGTTCTGCAGCTGCCTCATTCATGCCTGTTGTTTAACTGGCTAAGAGAGATGCGGAAAAAATTCTTAATAGGTAATTAAAACACATCAAGACCCACTTGGCCTGTACTATGTGTAACATGTACAGAAGTGAACAACCACATGGCAGGTCTCATTAACTTGTGCCTTAGAGCCAGTGTGACAACATACCTAGTCGTAGCATGATCCCTATTCTCCGGGATGACTTCTTACTGTGCCTAGCTGTGAGGCTCAGGAACACAGATGGCTTAAAGGAAACTAGAGTTAATGGAAGCACTTGTCAGAGGTAAATCATATGTTCAATATTGGAATCAGTCTCTTGGATCACTGTATGTACGTATGTACGAAAGATGCTACTACATTCTAAGGAATTTGTACTACCTAAACTAAGGAAGGATTTGCTGACTTCTGACATCTATAGACACTATCAGACACCCTCAGGCAGTCATTTCCTGGGAAAAAAAATTATTGGAGAATTTATAGTTTTCAGGTAAACCACTGCCCTTCGATAAACGTCACTTGAGGTGTTTGGCAGCAGCTCATCACACTCACCTCCATACAGGTTGTAAAGAGCAGGATTGGCAGGCTTAAAGGGGTATTTCATTGGAATAAAAAGTTTGGCCATGGGCTGTAAATGATAGAACTTATAACCTTTCATAACCTCTCTTATGAAAAAGAGACTCAACATGACTGGTAACTGATAGAAAGCCCTTTGAAGCCTGGGTGTTCCAACAGAACAATTGCTGCTTATTTTGCATGGATATGTAGTGTACTTGGGAAAAATCAAGTCCCATTTTTTTATATATGGAGTGTAAATAAGTTCTATATGAATTATGAAATGTAAACCTTCACAATCTAAAATTGAGAAAGAAACAATTCACTGCAGCTGGACAGCATTGTCTATGTTCAATGATAAGGTACATGAAGAGTTTGCTGATACCTCAAAATTTAATATCTCACTGCTGATTTTCACCTCATCACCCCCTCTAACACCTTCACCAGCATACTGTGCAGAAGAATAAATTAGGTTCTGTATGACGAGACTTCAGCTCTGTCTTTTTGATTAGAGAATCTGTCAAGAACACTTTACTGTCTGAGGGATTCAGGAAGATCAAGTGTCAACTGCTTGCACTGTTAGATTTTAATGAAATGACTCACCTAGAATCAGTCTGCTATTATTAACTTTTTGGGTCCCATAATACATTTATTTTAGATATAATTAAATAATGTATAATTTTAGGGTATATACCACACATAGTATGATCACCAGTAAAATGAACAGGCAATATTGAGGTCATAGAGAATAGATTACCCTAGAAAAGTTTAATGTTGGTACACATGTAGCAAGAATAGTGGGCATCCACCCCAGTGCACCCTAGTAATAGTGGACCTCCACCCCAGTGCACCCTGGTAATAGTGGACCAACACCCCAGTGCACCTTGGTAATAATTGATCTCCACCCCAGTGCACCCTGGTGATGGTGGGCATTAACTCCACTGCATCCTGGTAAATGTTGCGTCACAAGTTCCCTTTGCCATTGTCCTAGAACTGTTGTGGCCTCTCTTGTCTTTATGATGGTAACCTGGATTAAGTGGCAGTAGCTTTTTCTTCCTCAGTCATCGATTATTAAAGACTTTAGCCCAATGTGTAAGCATTTAGAGGGGGATTTATCAAAACTGGTGTAAAGGATGACTGGCTTAGTTGCCCATAGCAACCAATCAGATTCCACCTTTCATTCTTCAGAGCTTCTTTGGAAGATGAAAGGTGGCATTTAAGTGGTAGCTTACAGTTGTCCCACTACACTTGGTCCCAGAAATTCAGCATGATCGCTATCAATTTGATAATAGTTAATTTAACTTCCCCCCCCCCCCCCCAAACTCCCAGTAATGATGTAGCAGGGCATGGTTGAAATGTGGATGTGGTGCAGAAAAAAAAACATGGTTCACATGGTCTTCAAAATTAATTAAGCCCAATAAAAAAGTGTCCCATGTCTTGCCAATGGTGAAAAATAAACTTACATCCACCTCATGGATACCCCGCTGCGGCCATTCCTATGGTGCCTTTGTCCTGCTGCGGTCCACTTCCTGTTCCAGCAGAAAAATGACCAGGAATTTCATGATTGGCAGGAAGTGGGGCTCAGCAGGGACCTGGACACCATCTTTGGTGGATGGTGCTATAGGAAGTTCTGTGTGCAGATGGCAAGCAGATCAAGATATATACATTGGAGTCTTTGAGTCCTAAACAGATCAATGAAAATTGTAACTTTGGTTGTCTTTTTGTAGATGTCTAGCATCAATGTTGGCCTATTGGGTCCTCTTTGATTTTGAGTTTTTTTTATGTGTCCTCCCTTCTTGATTGTATGTTCTAATTTTTAATACCTATGGGGTTAACAGAATTGATGATTGTGACTTGTCAGGATAGGAACAGTGTGCGCATGCTTGACAAAGAAGGCAGTGTACCTTTGTGTGCTTCTGCGCTGGGCTTCCTCCATAACAAAGTCTCAAATTGTATACCTGTTTGTACACCATATTGTCTTTTATTGAGTTTATGGAATGAAAGATTATTTCTATTGGATTACGTTTACATTGTGGAATTGTGGATTGCAACATAAAGATACATTTTTGCAGAAGAAACTGGTTTAAGTACATTCTTGTATCTTTAAGATTTGCAGACAAAATCCATCTCATATCCTTTGGCAGGACGCAGTCTGCCCTTGCCAGCAAGGCCTCGCTGCTCCACCCATATAGCGAATGCATGATCCCTCTAGCTCTTAATAGGCCAGTGCTTGTGCCCTAATTCACACCAGCCTATGGCTGACCACCATGGGAGGGTGCCTGAGCAATAGGTTGTCTAGCTTGCTAGTTCCATGCAAAGGTGTGCTGTACTCATTTGTCTTACCATGTACCGATTTCTGCCCGTTTACTGGATTCTGACCCTCTGCTGCCAGACCTCAGCCTGTCCCTGACTATGGATTTGCCTGATCCCTTGATGCTCCACACTGGTGTCCAGTGGGTCAACTGTCAACAATACATAGACTACTCCAGGAGGTAGCAGTCTGGTAGCTCCCGTGCAGTGAAGTTCAGATCCCTGTATAGGGGTTAAAGGATGAAAGCAAGGGGACTGCCAGAATAATGTCCTTTGGATAAACGCAGAAGTAATAACTGTTAGTTGACACAGTGGTTCCACACTCATTGCTGTATTACTACCTATATACTTCACGCACTTTTATGTGAAATGTAGTGGTGATGTCCATACATACCTTTTACATGCCCATCATCCACAATCTATATGTAGCTGACATGTTATTTGTTGCAGTTTGCTCTTAGAAATGAGCAAGTTGAGGATAATTTATTTTTAGGAGTTAATTCCTTGACGAACACTAATAACAGCTGGTGGTGATCCTTGTCACAATGCGTATATTTACTGTAATAGATGAAGTTGGCAAACTAATTAAGAACGGAGCACAGAACACGGGCCTCCAGACAAGGAGTAAATGAAATGGTGAAATCAGTTTTAGTAACATTGCTGCTTAGGGAATATGTGACAGACCAGTAGTGAAAATGAAATATGAAATGTTCTTTCAGTAAAAGAAAGCTATTTTATGTTATGTACTAAGGAAGTGGACATACCCAGAAACTCAGAACTTCATGTCTGAAAATGATTCATGCTAGAATTTAACCTAATATAAAAACCGCATTCAATTAAAAAACTCTCAATAACATTTATGTGTTGTATCAAAAAATTAAACCTAATATTTTCTACAATAATCAAAGTAAATATGCTATGAGATAGAAGTAAAGTCATATTACACATAAATGATGTGAATTGAAAAGAACACTAAATATTATAGCAAAAGGGTTAAAACATGTTTTTCAAAGCCCACAATTGCCATTCTTCTTGGGCAGCAGTGGAAGCTTTCACCTTTGCACACAGCCTTATTAGCTAGCACAGCAGCGGTGTCATATGCTTTGTGATAGCGGTTGGTGCTGTTCTATGTTTAAAGGTGTCAGTAACAGCATGGCATCTCCTTGTTGTACCTGGCTTCCTCACTGATGAAAGTGCATGTTCACAACTTGCTGGAACCTTTCCTCATGTCGGGAACAGATAATGGTTAGAGACGAGTTATTGTTCGGTGCGGTACTTTGTACATTAATGGGGCTTGTTATATGTATCTCTGAGACTTATGGCTCACAATCTGTTTGAAGATTTCACTCCCTCGTTGTCTTGCTTTTTAAAAAAAAAACATTTTTTAACCCCTAAAATCACTTTAGCTACGCCCTAGTCTGAGTTGCCCAGTAACAGAACTGCCAATTGTCTATTTAAAGAGGACCTTTCACCACTCCTTACATGCCTGTTTTAATAGCTTTATGCATTCCCCATGTAATAACTGGAGCATCTATTCTTTATTATTTCTACTAGAAGTTATCAATGAATTGCTAGCAGTCTGCAGTAAGGGTACAGAGGGGTGGTAACCAGTTGGGGGGGGGGGGTGTACCTGCACAGTCAGACTCAGTGCTGTTATTGTCAGACTGTGCAGGTACACATCACTAACTTGTTACCAACCCTCTGTATCCTTACTGCAGACTGCTAGCTATTCATTCATGACTTCTAGTAGAGATAATAAAGGAATGGCACAATATACAGACATTAGAATAGATGCTCCAAAACTGTTATTACATGGGGAATGCATGTAACTATTAAAACAGACATGTCGGGAGTGGTGACAGGTCCTCTTAAAACAAACATGAAGGAAACACCAGGATGTGCAATATACTCATTAAAGGTTGTGCCCTGATCTTTTACTTTAGTAAATTCCACCCTCTCAGAAGGTAAAACAGACTTCTCGGAGTGTACAGAACCCCAGTTTTGAAATTGCCGTTGATGGAGGGTCATGTGACCAGGCACGGTCAACAGCAACCTCCAATGAAAAACACTACATGCAAAAAATATGCATAGTGTGAGAAGTCCTCGTGATGTCCATCAGCGTCATTTTAAGACGGGAACTCCATGAGGTCCAATGCTTTGCCTGATGACAGGGCGGTACTTAGGGTAGGTTCACACCTTCATTTACTGGATTGGGCCTAGCCAGATTCTGCCTTTCACCATTAGACCCTCCATGGACCCTATTTACTATAATGGAGATTCAGCAGGAATCCAGACTCTTTCCAGCGAAATCCAGCTTTCGGATGGACAAAAAAAGGAGCATGCAGCATTTTGTGTCTGGACGAAAATCAGCACTTATTCCGGAAAGCAAATGGATCCCATTAAAGTCAACAGGGTTCGGCAGTGAGCGTCAGTATCTGGCTAGGCCAGAACTGGTGAACTCAGGTAGGCTGTTCTCTGCTGTAACAAACAGTCTGCCGAATCAGTTAAATGGAGGTGTAAACCTACCCTTACTATAGTAAGAGATTATGGCTGAACCTTCAATATGTTAAAAAATTCCATATAGTGCTGTGGGGTGAGATTTGGGACAATGCTGCTGCCAGTGGTGGTGCACTGTGGTATTTGATAGACTATCTTCCGCTATGTCGTGGCATGTGGTGCTTGCTATAGGGGATGTATTTTTTGCTGCATTGTGGTATGTGGTGGTATTGAGGGGGTATTTTGCACTTCACTATAGTGTTTGGCCCTGCTGACAATATATTGTGCTGCACTGTGGTATTTGTTGCTACTACAGGGTATTATGTGTGAGGCTTTGCCCTATGACCACCAAGGAAATAGACTCTATACAACAGATCATCAGACTACATACTGTAGAAGAGAGTTATCATAGCCCCTTCTAGCGCAAGTTAAAGGGTTATTCTTTTGGAATTTAATATTGATTACAGAAAACCCCTTTAATACCACGAATCCCTCTTGGACAGCTTTTTTTCCTTCTATCTCCTCTCCATAATCCTGGATTGCTTATGTGGTATGTCCATTGAAGAAGAGATCCCAGCACAAATTCTGGTCAGCAGTTAAAATAAAGGAAACCATCTACACGGCTCGGACCACCTTTCTACAGCACACGCATGTACTCTATGATATTTATGCCTTTTAAAATTAAGACATATTTTAGTGGGTCACCAGAGAGAAGCAGTTAATGGGTTCAGAGTCTATGAGGATATTATGGGCCTTATGAGACAAAGCTTTGTTTCTGAAATTGTAAGGGTATTACGGGTTAGCGTGAGCTGATATAGAAAAATCTATCCATTCCAGATAGTCCCAGCAACAAATCTCATTACAAATTATATAGGTACAGTATTACAAATTATACAGGTATGACAGCGGTTCTCTGCTTCAAACACAACAAAATGTATTATTATAGACAAAAAAAGATGCAACTTTCATATACAGTATATGCCGAGTTTCAGTTCCTTAACATTTCCAAGGTCTTTGCTTTTGGTCAGTCTCCAGATACCTTATTACTTACTGTATTTACTACAGCTGCAACAATTTTGTCAACTTTCTGTGCGATAAGTACATCAGCATCACAATCTCCTCTCATAGGCCTCATGCACACGACCGTTGTTTGATTCCGTGTCCGTTGCTCCGTTTTTCGTGATTTTCTGCGGACCCATTGGTTTTCAATGGGTCCGTGGAAACCTCGGCAAATGCACCGTTTGTCCTCCGTGTCCGTGGTCCGTGATTCCAGTCCGTCAAAAAAATATAACCTGTCCTATTCTTGTCCGTGAAAAACGGTTCACGGACCCATTCAAGTCAATGGGTCCGTGAAAAATGCGGATGGCCATCCGTGTGTCATCCGCGTTCCGTGTCCGTTTTTTTTGCGGATCCCTTGGCAGGCACTTGGGAAACATTGTCAGCCTGTCTTTTGGTAAAATCTTTTGGGTCATGTCTGCTAAAAAAAACGGAAGACACACGGAAACACAACGGAAGGCAAAAACGGACACGGATCACTGAACAACGGAACCCCTTTTTGCGGACAGCATAAAAAAACGGTCGTGTACATGAGGCCTTAATCTGTTAATCTGCTACGATGTATCAGAGTATATAAAAGGTATCCGTTTTAGAGGCCAGGCCATATAGCTAAGGCTCTGTTCACACTTCCGTTAAAACCTGCATGTTTCAGCTCTGACATAGGAAGATAAACTGTAATAATGGATAGCGGGATGACAGACACAAACAGCTTCCAATGGAGCCCATTGACTTAAAATGGGTTCATCGTGGTTTCCACCATAGGACAGGTGATAGATATGCTGTATGATCCCTACGGGCCCACCTCTGAGACCACCATGATCTTTAGAAAGCATGGCTGCATAGTCGGGAGGAATTTGAATGCAGCTGTTGAGTATGAGTATGCATGCTGACGATCTATTGAGAGTCTATGGGGCTGATGGAAACACTCCAAGAGTCTCTATCAGCATGATCAACCCTATGAAACCAAGCATATTGCCTGGTAGGGTTAATCAGGCTGACCAGCTGACAGCAGAGCCTCTGCAGAGAGTGGCAAGCGCAGTGTGGGAAGGATAGAATACTTACCTTTTCATCCTGCTGGTGGCTGCACTGCGCCACTATATGTGAAGCTATTAATAGTACTGGGGGAGGAACGTTAAAACAAAACAAAAAATATTTATTAATTATTCAGTTTAAAAAGACAAAAGGGGTGATGCCCCAAAGAGGCTTACTGAGGCCCAACTGTGAGAGACAAGAAGTGGCTGAGGCTAGTGTGATTGCCACTTGATTACCACCACCCTCACATGTATGCAACTAGCGCAATTGTACTGGCGATCGAGATATTCAACACCAGTACAAATATTCTTGACAGACAATGGCCGCGCACATAACCATCCCTGTACTTATGGACTAAATTGGTGCTGGGCTGGAGAATATTAGTGGCCAACAGATGTTAGAGAACACTATCATGTGGCACAATTGTTCCAGCTCCAATTTTTGAAATTTGCTCAACGCGTTTCCATGTACCGTGAGGCACACTTCATCAGGAGCACGTCCGCACCATTAGTTTAAGATGAATGTGGGCTTAGTGGAGCACCGCATCCATCAGTAGTTGCTCAGCTGGTGGCAATCACGCAAAGCAGCATGTCCACCCTTAGGGAGCTGCAGCTATAGGCCAGTAACCCCTGGTGTAGTAGTGGCCCGGACAAAGGACTGGATCAACCCTGCCCCATGCCAGACCTCTAGAGTGAGGAACGGCATACGTTAATAACAGCTACAGCCCTGCCGAAGCCGTCTCCCACTATTCAGAAGGACGGCGTGCTGGTATGCTAGAAGCTTGGCACTGTGATGGCCGCGGCAGGGCTGTAGCTGTTATTAATGTATGCCGTTCCTCACACTAGAGGCCTGACATGGGGCAGGGTTGAATGGTTGATCCAGTCCTTTGTCCGGGCCACTACTACAACAGGGGTTACTGGTCTATAGCTGGAGCTCCCTGAGGGTGGACATGCTGCTTTGCATGATTGCCACCAGCTGAGCAACTACTGATGGATGCGGTGCTCCTCTATGCCCACATTCATCTTAAACTAATGGTGCCGACATGCTCCTGAGGAAGTGTGCCTTACGGTACATGGAAACGCGTTGAGCAAATTTCAAAAATTGAAGCTGGAACAATTGTGCCACATGATAGTGTTCTCTAACATCTGTTGGCCACTAATATTCTCCAGCCCAGCACCAATTTAGTCCATAAGTACAGGGATAGTTATGCGCGCGGCCATCGTCTGTCAAGAATATTCATACTGGTGTTGAATATCTCGATCGCCAGTACAATTGCGCTAGTTGCATACATGTGAGGGTGGTGGTAATCAAGTGGCAATCACACTAGCCTCAGCCACTTCTTGTCTCTCACACTTGGGCCTCAGTAAGCCTCTTTGGGGCATCACCCCTTTTGTCTTTTTAAACTGAATAATTAATAAATATTTTTTGTTTTGTTTTAACGTTCCTCCCCAGTACTATTAATTGTTCATAATTGAGGACGTATATTGCTATACCTTTTTCTTTTATATGTGAAGCTACCAGCAACTTCAGTCCACTCGGAAGTGCCAGCGGCTGCTGGGAGGATGGAAAGGTAAGTATTCTCTCCTCCCCACACAGCACTCGCTCCCCTCGGCAGAGGCTCTACTGTCACCAATGACAACACATTATCAAAATCATGCATTTCTAGGCACCAATGACTCCATATAACAAATAACGCTGCACCACCAATGATTATTAGTCACAGCGCAGACACCATATACCTTTCAAAGTGAAGGGGGCAGTGTAATAATCACTAGGGGCACAGCTGTAGCGTTGCTCAAAGCACCACAGCCCACCCCTTGGTGCTCCAACTGCCTGATTTGCATAAATATATAAATCCTACAAAAATAAATAAGGTATCATTTTAATCAGCATAATTAACCCTACCAGACAATGTGCCTAGTCTAATAGAATTGATTATGCTGACAAAGGCTCTTCAAGCATTGCACCTGGATTTCTCTGCCCTTTGAAATAGACGATTTCTATAGACTTTAATGATAGTTTTGGACTCCATTTAATTTTATCTCCTCCTGTAGGGAGTGACTGCTGACTGCCTTAACTTGCAAAATCAGGGTCAGTGAATCTCTGTACTCCCAACATGAGGGTGTGTCAGAGAGGTGAGCCCCCCACCTATCAGACAGTTATGGCATATACCTTAATTCCTAAAGTGAGAAATCTCTTTAAACCTGAAATACCCCTTTATTATATGAAGGGTATGTCGACAGAGTGTTCAGTGTCTCCAGCTGTAACAACTATTACTATCGGCTAAGTAGCGTATGACCTAAACAAGATTAATGCAAGCTGTTGACAACAATATTCAACCTTTTCTGTAAATTACATCTATATATCAACTGTAAAATTCTGTCCCATACAGACCATGCAATTGCATCACTATGCACATGTAAAAAGAATAAAGCATAATAATAAAAACTACAGATCTCTTACCTATTAGCTGCAAATTTTTGCGAAATATATCCTCCCGGAATTTGTGTCACTATATAACCCCAAAAGAAGGATCCATGTATC
The DNA here is from genome assembly GCA_033119425.1 of Bufotes viridis. Taxonomy (NCBI): domain Eukaryota; kingdom Metazoa; phylum Chordata; class Amphibia; order Anura; family Bufonidae; genus Bufotes; species Bufotes viridis. Next base: position 478,011,928 of record CM065590.1, on the reverse strand, counting down.
ATGCCAACTGTTTCAGGGTCCCAGGAAAATTGTGCTTGCTGGTAAAAATGGAATTAGAGATATTGTAGGCATGGTATAAAAGTGAAGTAAAAATGTTTGAATAAAGGCTGACGTGACCAATCTACCTTCATGGTTCTGCAGGGAACAAAGCTTCAAGATGGACAAGAACATCACCATGAATGTCAAAAAAGATCAAAGCCATTGTTGTGATCATTTCAGAAGTTTGGACATTTCTCGTCAGAGTTAGGCCAGTGTCAAAAAATTGATTTTCTGGTACTCTAATTTTACCTGTGTTTGCATGCTCTCTGCAGAAAGACCTAGAAAGCGATTGCAGATGTCTAGCTAGACACATTTTTCATGTATACCCTCTTATCTTGTTTCCCCAAAATATACCGTATATTTTTACTTTATCCCTCAAAATGTGTAGGTATTTATGTGCACCATTTAGGGGTTGTTCACATCAGCGTTTAGTCTTCAGTTCGGCTCTCCGTCTTTCTGAAATGAAACGGATTCATTCATAACGGAACATAACGGACACATTTAGGTACGTTTTAAAACGGATACCATCTAACAGATACGTTAATAAACGGAGTAAAAATGTCCGTTCAATCCATTCAGTAAGTCAAGTAACGGATCCGTTTTCTTTTTTTTTTTCCATTTGTCCATTTGTCCACATCTGCATGCTTTATATACAAATGGTGCTATATTGTGACATCCAATGGAAGAGGAACAATGCTGCCTGCTCATGTCCTTTTTTCTGTGGACTATATGATATGGAAACTTTCAGAAATGGTGAGGAGTAGCGCTCATGTGACTGTCACATGACACTTTCTTGTTTTCCTGTCTTCGTTTGGAAGTTCCTGTTTGTTCTGCGCATGTTCATAACCAAAAAAACGTACAATATCAACGTTATGCCCGAGAAAGAAACATTGTACAATCCGTTTCTCATTGACTACAATGAACGTGAATGGACGCTCCGTCATGAATACGCTTTTCTGAATGTAGAAAAAAATCCTGCAGACAGGATTTTTTTTCCATTAGAAAAAATGGATTACGAACGTATTACCAACTAACGGACACAAACGTATGCATACATACGTCAATTAAATTCTATGTGAGGTTGAACGGATACGTTTTTCAATAAAAATTTCAATTTGCGGACAGACTACAGGAACGGAGAGCATGAACGCTGATGTGAACATAGCCTTACTGAGCAGACTAGTTTTTTTCTGTCTGTGACAGGCAGAACACACAGGTAAGTTTATCTTTTGTTGTCACAGTCCCTCATATACCAGTTGATTTTGAGACCTTCTGCAAGTTGATGGTATTGGCCCAAAAGAGTTGGAAAATACCAAAATGCAACTTTGCCACTTAATTTTGCCTCTATAGCAGGACATTTTGGTTGGGCGAGTTTCTCATTTATCTCTGCCCAGGTGCAAACCTCTAATGACATCAGGACAAGGCCAATATGCATTATCCCTTCTATGGCCCACTGGTTCACCTTAATGATATATGAGAGCAGAGCTGATAAGATGGCTTTGAATAAATGGGCAAGCTACATCTAGAAGGTCTTTATTTGTGGAATCTTAACCCTTCATAAGAAATCTTCCTCCCAGCAGCCCAGTTTGCATTGTAGCTATAGCCTATAACCGGAGACAGTGGCTGTGTTAAACAATTTTTTAGATCCATTGGACTTCTTTCCTGATCATATAATAAAGGTGGTTAGGTATATCTATAGGTATAGTTATTTAAATGACCTAGTTTAAAGGGGACAGATTCCCTCAAACCGTACACATCCCAACCTACTGAGGATCTCATCTTCTTCCTTCCGTATGTACAACATTAAGGGCTCATGCACATGAACGTATTATCTTTCCTTGTCCGTTCAATTTTTTTTGCAGACCGTATGCGAAACCATTCACTTTAATGGGTCCGCAAAAAAACGGAAGTTACTCCATGTGCATTCCGTTTCCGTATGTCCGTATTTCCGTTCTGCAAAAATATAGAACATGTCCTATTATTGTCCGCTTTACGGACAAGGATAGGACTGTTCTATGAATGGCCAGCTGTTCTGTTCCGCAAAATACGGAATGCACATGGGTGTCATCTGTATTTTTTGTGGATCCGTTTTTTTTAAAAATACATACGGTCGTGTGCATGAGCCCTAACACTGGGTTCAGACCTGGGCGTTCGTGCAGCGCGTTTAATTCGCGCGTTTTTAACGCGCGAATTAAATTGCGCTGCACAAAATAGGAATCGCGTGTTTAACGTGCGTCCCTATTAAACTCTGTTTATGGGGACGCGCGTTAAACGGGCCAAAAAACGCAAACATACTTGCTTTTGCGTCGGCCGTTTTTACACGTGTTGGAACGCGCATAAAAACGCGCAAGTGTGAACCAGGCCCATAGGAATGCATGGGTACTGTACAGTTGTGCGTTTTTATGTGCGTTCGAACGCGTGTAAAAACGCTAAAGTGTGAACTGAGGGTTAGAGTGACCTATCTGGCATTTGCCATGTTTTAGCTTTCTAACCATTTTTTGTTTTTTAAAGGTTTGCTATGTGCAGCCAGAATAAATAGAACTCTAGTCATAACTTGAAATATCGGTGGGTTTATGGGAATAGAACATAGGCCAAAGAATTAGGCAAATTGAGCAACAGGTTTAGTCTTAATCCTTCACTTTATGGGTGTAACATGAAGCTCTTTAATGAAGAATCTGTTCCATGAGAACCTTTATGTGCAATTTATAGTACTGGTGTCTTCCCATGGAGTAGAGGGGTCGTTCAGCCCTTTCAGATTCTAGAGCTCAGGTGTAACTGCTACCTCTGCACCTCTTTTAATGAGGCCCTTGTTGCCATTGACAAGCGTGACTATTCACTAGCCTTCGGGCAATAAGATTCTCATCTGATTAATAAATAATGGCATGGAGTGATCTATTCAACCAGTGATCCTTGTCTATAGGTTTATATTATTATGTTAGATTTCTAACTACAGTGGTTTCTGGTGGTCGGTCAACATCAGCTATGATACATATTCTTACCTCCATAACGAGTTTATTCCCTCTGTACACTGTGTTATTATTCACCATACTGACGATGGCTACACCCAGGTTACATCTGATGCCAAAAGAGATACAGAAGCCAAGTCCACTCATAATGGCAATAATGTAACGTCGGGGCAATCCAAAGCATGTACAGTCTACCATAGGCTGGCGCTTCTCAGTCTTTATCACAGGCCTTCCTTCTTCTGTCAACTCGATTGTTTCCCCATTTGGCTGCCGTTTTTCCAGTATCCTGTAAAAAGCAATATATTTTAGTTATACTTGTTTGTGACCAAGGTCAAGTGTACCTTAAAAAAGATTTCCTCACTTTTAGAAAGATTGTACAACATTGCAATTAGGCTTTGATAATAATTTTCTTTTAAAGGGGACCCGTCACCTCTCCTGACATTCACTATAAAAGTACAATTCTGGCACATATTTCCTTAGATCTCGCCACGGTGCCCTTCCTCTGTTATCCCTGCTGGGAGTGTGCCCCTACATGCTTTGACGTTGTGCTGACAGTTTCATACAGTGTAAGGACATAACCCCTTGACAAGTCGAATGGTAACACCCAGTTGTCAGTTTATTCAGAAAGGTTCAGGAGGAATAACCGAGGAATGGCTCAACACAGTGATAAGCGTAATGGTGCTCCAGAATTATTTACATGAGGATTACAATAATTTTATTTTTAACGTATTAATATTAGAGACCATTTAGTTGGTTGTCCGACGGAATTACATTTAAATGGTTTGAGTGTTTCTGTGCCAACCGTTAGGACCTTCACCAATCAGTCAAGGTTGAACATTGAGGATGCAACTTCATTAAAAGTCTATAGTTGTGACAGCGAAATGTTATCTCTGTTAGTCCCATACACTTTAAATGAGATGCAGCATGCATGCAGGATTCGACTGGCCCACCACCATAGGATCATCCGGTGGAACCTTCCGTCTAATGAAATTAACTTTCCTGTCTGCTCTAGCAGAGAAAATGCTGGGGCAGAGGTCCCGTCCACCTGCCATGGTCTCATTAAATAATTCTCAATATGACTGATCCTGCCTCCCCCCTCACCTTTCTGCAATAAGCTGCAACATCCTGAGCATCTTGCCATTGTATCATGAGAGTGCTGAGGAATCAGTGTGTGTGTTTGGGGAGGGAGAAGACAATTATATTCAAAATTTTTAAAAAATGATTTCATTCAGTGGGCACTATGTATCAATTATGTATTTTTTTAAACACTATAGGGACTATATAGATTTATCATGAGGGGAATATTTGAAGTCAGTTTTACTTGAGTCTGCGTTGGAGAACTTTATGCCACGTTTATCAAATGTCTCATGTTACTTGATAAATTTGTTTTACACTGGGTTCAGACCTGAGCGTTTTGAAGCCTAGCGTTTTTGGTGCGTTCAAGACTGGCGTGTAGGCGCGTTTTTTTCAAGCGTTTTGGTAAATAGTGTAGGCGCGTTTGACGCGCGTTTCTGTGATTGACTGCATAGTTGGCCAATGACCAAACAGCCCTCCCTATATAGTTTGGCCAATCTGAGGTGTGAATTGTGAAAAACGCGCGTCCATAGGCGCGTTTTACGCAGCACAAACGCCCGAACAACACGCCTATCGCGTTTCCCATTGAAGTCTATTAGCACCAAACGCTCGAAAAAAGCCCGAATTAACGCGAACATACTTGCCTATGCGTCGGACGTTTATAGGCGCCTATGAACGCGCATAAAAACGCGCAAGTGTGAACCACCCTCATTGGAATGCATGGTTCCTTTACTGTTGTGCGTTTTTATGTGCATTCAAAAGCGGCGTTTTACGCGAAAGTGTGAACTGAGTGTTATCCTTAGACCTAACACTTTTGTCTAGAGAAGCTACTCCAGTTTTCTTACTCCACCCTCCCCCTTAGTGAGATTGCTACTTTTTTGCAACTTTAAAAAAAAAAAGTGTCAATGATAAGGGCTCATGCACACGAATGTATTTTCTTTCTGTGTCCATTACATTTTTTTTGGGGAGACTGTATGTGGAACCATTCATTTCAATGGGTCCGCAAAAAAAAATGGAAGTTACTCTGTTTCTGTATGTCCGTCTCGCAAAAAAATAGAACATGACCTATTATTATCTGCATAACGGACAAGGATAGGACTGTTCTATTATAGGCCATCTGTTCCGTTCCGCAAAATACGGAATGCACATGGACGTCATGTGTATTTGTTGCGCATCCATGTTTTGCAGACTGCAAAATACCTACAGTCGTGTGCATGAGACCTAAATCTGGAGTTAAACTCATTCACATAGTAGCTAACCACAACCACTTTTCCACCCACATTACAAAACTGGAGTGAGTGGTGTAAAAATGCAAAAAGTCGCAACATCTTGCGCAAGCAAGTGCAAAAAAGTCACAAAATTTTGTGCATGCGAGTGCAAAAAAGTCACAGAATTTTGCGCACACGAGTGAAAAAAGTCGCAAAAGCCCTATTTTTCCAACCTTTTGACACCAGATTTCTGGAGTGAAGGTAGGATAGATCAGGGTCTATGTATAGATTTATTTCAGGGGTGCAGTGCATTGTGTGGGACACTATTTAGGGGCATATTGTGTGGGACAATATTTAGAGATCTTCAAGCAAGATGGCGGCGGCTGGCCTGTCGTGAGCAAATGGAGCAGGTAAGTATGATTTTTTTTTGCACTATTTTAGGTTAAATAGATTCGCTACCACGAAGCACGAGGAAATTTGGCTTTGTGACGAATCAAATTCATCCTATAATTAGTATTGAAGTCCACTTTGTGGACTTCGATTCGCTCAATACTAGTGTTAACCATTATCACTGTTACTCCTAGAGAAGCGATCTGTATATTTTACTCTATAGATCAGTAACGGGCAGGTAGGGACAGTGTCAAATGTCATTTGGGTGCCGTGATCTGGAAGCTGTCGTTAAATGTCTGGGTCATGGTGTAAATAAACTTTCTAATTAGTCTCAGGGGACAAATATGTTCTCTAATTAATGGGGAGAAGGAATAGATAACAAGTCTATGTTCTCCTTCTGGGAACATTATGGGTACCTGTACATGGGTGTGGTTTAGAAACAGGATATACACATGGATACAGATTTCTCTGTGTTTCCACACCAAAAACAGCATGTGTTACTTACGGATTTTGCTGCAAATGTTGATGCAGTTTTTCTCCACCCTTTGCATTGCCTTCAAAATCCACACAGAACGAAATGCAAAGTGAACATGAGATTTGTCAAATCTCGTTCACTTTGCTGGTACTGCACTACTACTTTCCTCATGAAAATCCACACAGAAAAAAATGTGCATAATCAGCAACTTGTGCAGGTGGCCTTACAGTTATACACAGGAGAGAGAAGGCTCTGTGGTTCTCTCTTCTTTGTGTAGCCTGTGAACAATTTCCCCACTGCTCCTCCTTGTCCTCCACCTGGGCTGACATCTCAGGTGGCTAAAGGGGAGCAGGGGCTGCTTTCTACTGGCATATCTCAGGCTGTGTAACAGATAGAGATTCAGGACATTCTCAGCTTTAAAACATGACCTGGCTGGAATCTCTAGCTGGAGATCCAGCCATCAGTAGCAAATTCGTACCAGGCATGTCCTTGGCTAATGAATTGGCACCCTGCAAGGAGATATGACATATGTCCTTGGCAGGGAAAGGGGTTAAAACATTGACTGCAAAGGTGGATATGTAAATTATATATCAATCTGCTCAGCATCTTCTACTCTATAAAAACGTGCCTACAGTTTTCGTTGACAGGTTTTCCTTAAAGAGGACCTTTCACCGGTCCAAAGTTTGTTAGGTAAAGCTATGTACATGCAGAGTGGCACCCAGGGATGTACCTGCACTTACTATTATCCCTGGGTAAAGCTCCGTTCATCCGCTGTAGCCCCTGGTACCAGCGCACGTGCTGCTGTTAATTTTGCTGGAGGAGACATCCTCTTTTGCCCTGGGGATCTCCTTCTTCCAGGCTGTAGCGCTGGCCAATTGCAGGGCTCAGCTCATATCCTGCAACCTTCCAGGATATGAGCTGAGCGCTGCGATTGGCCAGCTCTCCAGCTTGGGAGAAGGAGATGCCCAGGGCAAAAGAGGATGTCTCCTCCCACAGCAAAATTAGCAGCAGCACGTGCACTGGTACCGGGGGCTACAGCAGGTGAACGGAGCGGCACCCAGGGATAATAGTAAGTGCAGGGACATCCCTGGGTGCCGCTCTGCATGTACATAGTTTTACCTAACAAATTTTTGGCCGGTGAAAGGTCCTCTTTAAGGTTTAGTACTCGGAGGAATCAACATGCTTTGAAAACCCCCAGCCATTCAGTGAAAAAAATAAAAAATAAATCATATATATATACATGTAGTATAGAAGAATGGCGGCACTGCCAAAAAATTATTGGGAAGGTTGGATCACATGGGTGAATAAAAGAAAAACCTTTTTGTGGATCCCAGGAGTGCTGCTAGTTTTTTCATCTATATATATATATATATATATATATATATATATATATATATATATAAACAAGCATAGCAAAGTGTACTGTTTCATCAGCCATTTTGTGACTGTCTTGTTGTGGAGTAGAAAATGGTTCTCTGACTATTTCTGATTCTGAATGACACGTTTGGAAATGTTAACTTTTCTATTTTTGCTGTGTTTCAGTGTTTAAAAAATGGCTCATTAACAGCTGTGAAATCTTTCACTTCCACATTATAGCTGAGAAAAAGAACCTGAAAACCGGAGAAAAAAAATTCACTTCTCACGTACAAACTATTTTTAATGCAGATTAAATGGGCAGGAATAAAGCATCTACAAGTCTAACTGGAAATGGTTTCTATACTGAATACTTGTTGATTAGTCACAACAATATCATCAATATTTCTCTAATTTTCTGTCCTGTACACTTATCTCTTCACATTTTATATCTTCCGAGTATATATAATGATTACTGTGTGGATAAATATGCAAAATAAAGCAAGATAAATATATAAGTCTAATTTATATCTCTCCGTCTATCTGTCTATCTATCTATCTATCTATCTATCTCATATCTGTCTGTCTATCTATCTGTATAAATAGCATTTTTTGAAAATGAGTAATTAATAAAAGAGCTCCTGCATAAATATGCTTCTTCTGCCATGCACCTAATTTGCTTAATTCTATGAGTTGCCACTAGGCAGACATTCGGGGAGTTTCCAGCATGCCCAGTGGTGCTACCTCACACTCCCACAATCCCTGTAGGTGTTGTTAAAGGACACACTGTTTTATAATTAACAAGATCCCATAGTTTAGGGATACAAAAGCATGATTTTATATTTACAGTTGCAGAAAGGAATAATCAGCATTAGTGTTAGGAGCACCTGTATTAGGAGTGGGGAGCACCTGTATTAGTAGTGGGGAGCACCAGTGTTAGGAGTGGGGAGAATCAGTGCTATGAGTGGACAATGCCAACATTTGGAGGAGGCAGCACCAATGTTAAGAGTGTACAGCACCAGTGTTAGGAGTGGGAAGTACAAGTGTTGTCAGTGGGGAGCTCCGGTGTTTGGAGGGAGCAGCACCAGAGTTTGGAAGGGGGCAGCACCAGTGTTTGGAGGGGGCAAAACCAGTGTTAGGAGTGGGGAGCACCAGTGTTTAGAGGGTGCAGAACCAGTGTTAGGAGTGGGGAGCACCATTGTTAGGAGTGGGGAGAACTAGTGTTAAAAGTGGACAAGATCAGTATTAAGAGTGGACAGCACCAGTGTTTAGAGGGTGCAGCGCCAGTGTTAGGAGTGGGGAGTGTTAGGAGTGGGGAGCACCAGTGTTTAGATGGTGCAGCACCAGTGTTAGTTGTGGGGCGTAGAGATGAGCAAAGTTTTGACAAATTCGATTTGGCAGCTTTGACTAAGTTGGCCAAGAAATTTGATTTGTCACGAATCGCTATAAAGCAGGTATACCCAGGTCACTTTGCCTTAGGATACAGGCACACCGAGTGGCTGTGCTGCAGTTGGGTTGCAGCCATGCTGCAGTGAAAAACTGTGCGGCCATTTAGCCCACAGCTGCCTTTAATTTAATAATGAAGAACGTACTGTATAGTCCTTCATTATTAATGGCCACACTGCATCTTTAAAAAGGGTGGGGGAACAATATGCTGACATACCCACTTCTCCAACCCCAGTGCTCTCCTACCCTACAGGTGGGGTGCAGCCTGGATGGTACTGGTTGGCACGTTGGGCACTGGAATAATAAAGGCTTTCATCTTATTGGTATTGAATTATTCTATTAATCATTTTCAGAAACACTGTCCCAAGCGCATAAATGCTTGCTAAATCTTTCCCTATGCTCAGCTCACAGGACCATGGCGGAGACCGCGCAGGATGAAGGTGTTATAGGGCTGTGTCACCACAGGAGATGGCTACCTGCGGATTTGCGGGCTGCATGGTGTTATGGGTGAAATCGCATTCCCAGGTTTCTTACTTTCATTCTGTAACACGTGCAGCCACCATTTTAGAAAAAACTGATTTGTTACATGAAGCATGAGAAAATTCGATTTTCTGACACAAATGAAACCAGAAATCTATGCCAGCTCTGTGCTGTCCTAGAATTTTGTTTGCCTGACCCTAATGCAGTGCAGGGGATATCAAGACTGGAGCAGAAAAATCTTGATAAATCTCTCCTTAGTGTACATCAGGGGTGGGGAACCTGCCCCCGCCCCCTGCCAGAACAGATTGTGAAAATGCTAATAACCACCTCCATTAGCATGCGGGAGGCACAGGAAGATGAGAACAATGCTGCACTGGGTGTCCTCACCTTCCCTGGTCTTCTTCTGACCCCACACTGTGTCCTGACACGTACAGTGTCAGGGTAATGCACGTAGATGCGCACTATTACCTGACACTGTGCGCTGTAAGGTCACAGTACAGCATGGTGGGGAGAACACCAGAGAGGGTAAGTGAATCTGCCAAGTGGCAGCGAGGTCCGGAGGGGGATAGGTAAGTTTATTTATTTATTTATTTATTTTAAATGTCTGATCTGAGGTCTGATTGGGGCTGATCTGAGGCTAATGGAAGGTGGGGAGGGTCTGATAAGGGTCTGATCTGAGGCTGGAAAGTTTGATCTGAGGCTGGGGGGGGGTCTGATGGGGGCTGATCTGAGGCTGGGGGGTTTTATGGGGGCTGATCTGAGGCTGGGGATCTGATGGGGCTGATCTGAGGCTGGGGGTCTGATGGGGTCTGATCTGAGGCTGGGGGGCCTATTGGGGGTCTGATCTGAGGCTGGGGGGTCTGATGGGGGCTGATCTGAAGCTGGGTGGGTCTGATGGGGGCTGATCTGAGGCTGGGGGTCTGATTGGGTCTGATCTGAGGCTGGGGATGGTCTGATGGAGGTCTGATCTGAGGCTTAGAGGTTTGATGGGGGTGTGATCTGAGGCTGGGCATATGATGGGGGTCTGATCTAAGGCTGGGTAGTGTCTGATGAGGTTCTGATCTGAGGCTGATGTAGGCTGGGGGGTCTGATAGGAGGCTGATGGAGGTGGGGGGCAGATTTGGGGCTGACAAAGGGACAAAGGCAGGGCTCCTGCGCCGCGTGACGTCAGTGAGTGAGTGCCGCCTGCACTGCTGCCTGTTACCAGAGCCGAGAGTAAGATACTCTAGTAAAGAGTTAAGCCAGCACTCATTTAAAGTTAAAGTTACAGATTACAGTTAATAAATGTATAATCCTCTGAGCGTCAGGGAGGGGGATCTGTGGATTGCACTGTCATGGGGGGGGAGCGATCTGTGGATGGCACTGTCATGAGGGGGGATCTGTAGATGGCACTGTTATGTGGGGGATCTGTGGATGGCACTGTCATGGGGGGGATCTGTGGATGGCACTGTCATGGGGGGGGGTTTGTGTATGGCACTGTCATGGGAGGGATCTGTGGATGACACTGTCATCGGTGGGGGATCTGTGGATGGCACTGTCATGGGTGGGGGATCTGTGGATGGCACTGTTATGGGGGGGATCTGTAGATGACACTGTCATGGGGGGGATCTGTGGATGGCACTGTCATGGGTGGAGGATCTGTGGATGGCACTGTTATGTGGGGGATCTGAGGATGACACTGTCATGGGGAGGGGGATCTGTGGATGGCACTGTTATGGGGGGGATCTGTGGATGACACTGTTATGGGGGGATCTGTGGATGACACTGTCATGGGTGGGGGATCTGTGGATGGCACTGTCATGGGTGGGGGATCTGTGGATGGCACTGTTATGGGGGGGATCTGTGGATGACACTGTCATGGGGGGGATCTGTGGATGGCACTGTCATGGGTGGAGGATCTGTGGATGGCACTGTTATGGGGGATCTGAGGATGACACTGTCATGGGGGGGGATCTGTGGATGGCACTGTTTAGGGGGGATCTGTGGATGGCACTGTCATGGGGAGGGGGGTCTGTGGATGGCACTGTTATGGGGAGATCTGTGGATGGCACTGTCATGGGGAGGGGGATCTGTGGATGGCACTGTTTAGGGGGGATCTGTGGATGGCACTGTTATGGGGAGAGGGATCTGTGGATCATGGATGACTGATCTTTGTAAAGTGGTTGAATTTGCACTTTATATTATTATATCTAAAGATTCTCTTTAAATAATAGATGCAACATTTGGTACAGAAAGCACAAAATATTGGCCTTCGTTATTCACTTTTAACCACATCCCGACCGCCTAACGCAAGGATGCGTCCTGCGGGCGGCCGGGATGTTCCTCGTTGACGCATGCTCACAGGACCGCGACGGCAGAAACTTTAACTACAGCCTGCCAGCGCAGATCATGCGCTGGCAGGCTGTAGTTAAAAATAGGGCGTCTGAATCGCATATCAGATGCTGTTTTGTAAACAGCGTCTGATATGCTTGCTGCCTGCTCCTCTGGTGATCCCTTTTGCTTGGGACCACCAGAGGACACTTAGTGCACCAATCACCACACACCAACACCCCGGATCCGCACATTGCCTGAACTATATAGAAAATGCCTTTTCTTGTCCGCAATTGCGGACAAGAATAGGACATGCTCTATCCTTTGCGGAGCTGCGGCCGGATGTTTCGGGGCCGAAACCCGGAAGTTCGCAGCTGCAGCTCCGCAAATGCTGATGCAGAGAGCACATAGTGTGCTCTCCACATCACAGCCGGCCCCATTCACACTGAATGGGTCCGCATCTATTCCCCAGAATTGCGGAATAGATGCGGACATTTTTGTGGACGTGTGAATGGGGCCTTACTTCACAAGCACTCCTATGTCCTTTCCTCTCGTTTTTTTGCACATTTTTTGGCAGAGATTTTTTAATCCACATTGATCGATGCGAATGAAGAAATCTGTGCCGTTCATTTTCTTTTTCAGCCCAGAGGCTGAACGGAAAAAAAAAATCTCATTACTCGTATGCTCAATATAAGGAGAATAGCAGAAACTCCTAATGCTGGCCATACATGTAATGATTGCGGAGACCCTCAAATGCCAGGGCAGTATAAATACCCCACAAGTGACCCCATTTTAGAAAGAAGACACCCCAAGGTATTCCGTGAGGGGCATGGCGAGTTCATAGAAGATTTTTTTTTTGGCACAAATTAGCGGAAATTGATTTTTCTTTTTATCTTACAAAGTCTCATATTCCACTAACTTGTGACAAAAAATAAAATTTTACATGAACTCACCATACCCCTTACAGAATACCTTGGGGTGTCTTCTTTCTAAAATGGGGTAACGTGGGGTATTTATACTGCCCTGGCATTTTAGGGGCCCCTAAAGCGTGAGAAGTCGTTTGGAATCCAAATGCGTAAAAATGCCCTGTGAAATCCTAAAGGTACTCATTAGAATTTGGGCCCCTTTACGCATTTGGCTGCAAAAAAGTGTCACTCATGTGGTATCGCAGTACTCAGGAGAAGTAGGGCAATGTGTTTTGGGGTGTATGTTTACATATACCCATGCTGGATGTGAGAAATATCTCTGTAAATGACAACTTTTTTTAATTTTTTTATACAAAGTTGTCAGTTTACAGAGATATTTCTCTCAGCCAGCATGGGTATATGTAAAAATACACCCCAAAACACATTGCCCTACTTCTTCTGAGTATGGCGATACCACATGTGTACCACTTTTTTGCAGCCTAGGTGCGTAAAGGGGCGTAAAGTCCAACGAGTACCTTTAGGCTTTACAGGGTTGCTCACAATTTAGCCCCACCCAAAATGCTAGAACAGTAAACACATCCCACAAATGACCCCATTTCAGAAAGTAGACACCCCAAAGTATTCACTGAGGGGCATAGTGAGTCTCTGGGAGATTTTTATTTTTTTTGCTAGAAGTTAGCAGAAATGGAAACTTTATTATTATTTTTTTTTACCTCAGAAAGTGTCATTTTCCGCTAACTTGTGAAAAAAAATGAAATCATACATGAACTCACCATGCCCCTCCGCGAATACTTTGGGGTGTCTTCTTTCTAAAATAGTGTCATTTGGGGGTATTTATACTATTCTGACAATCTAGCACCTGAAGAAACATGACAGGTGCTCAGAAAGTCAGAGATGCTTCAAAATGCGGAAATTCACTTTTTTGCACCATAGTTTGTAAACGCTATAACTTTTACTCAAACCAATAAATATACATTTATTGCATTTTTTTTATCAAAGACATGTATAACAATAAATTTAGAGAAAAATTTATATAGAAATGTATTTTTTTTTTTTAATTTACAACAGAAAGCGAAAAATGTCATTTTTTTTGCAAAAATTTCTGTAATTTTTTATTAATAACAAAAAAAGTAAAAATGTCAGCAACAATGAAATACCACCAAATGAAGGCTCTATTAGTGAGAAGAAAGGGAGGTAAAATTCATTTGGGTGGTAAGTTGTATGACCGAGCAATAAACCGTGAAAGCAGTGTAGTGCAGAATTGTAAAAAGTGGCCTGGTCATTAAGGGTGTTTAAGGTAGGGGGCTGAGGTGGTTAAATACAGAAAGGAAGATGTGAAGCTCTAACAGGAAAGGGTGGAACCCAAAGAGGAAGGGGTGGGGCTTACAGAGGAAGGGGTTTGGCCTTGACAGGAAGGGGTGGGTCAAGTTTATATTAGGGGGTTGCCCGAGTTTAGTCTGCCCCAGGGCAGCACAAAACCAAGATACACCACTGCATTAATGCCAAATAAAGAAGTAAATATATAACATTCTCAACTTAAAAATTAGACTGCTATGTTTGGTCAAATGGTGCCTGTATTATAGGTAATATATATATAGTGCCGGCGCCATTTTGTGCTGCAAAAATACAGTGCTCTAGATTTTTTTAATTGAAGTGCAATTTATGTAACTTAACCCTAAGTCACTTATATGTTTGACCAAATATAGCAGTCAAATCTTTAAGTTGAGAATTTTGTATTGATGCAAATGGTGTTAGATATATCCAAATGCCCTCGACAACAAAAAGGTTCCCTACCCCGGTGTACATGGCCACAATTGATCTAAAACATGGAGAGTGTGGTTAAATCTTTCTGGAGAAAAGATCTGGTATTGGTTCCAAACAAATGAGCTTCAGAACTACAGTATTATTTAATAGGGTTGTTTAATATACTTAGGCCAACTTTTAATCTCTGAATAAGTAAAACCAAGGTATTTCCTGCAAAAATAATTGAATTAAAGGGGTATTCCGGTTATCATAAATATAACTTATGTTTTAGACTAATTCATTATCAATAATTACGTAATATAATGTAAATTTCACATATTTACCGTTCAGTAGTTATAAAAGTAGTTTCTTCATCTGCTACCCACTGTGTTTCCTCACAAATTACCATGGCATTGACCTGTAGTTCTGAGCCTTTGTTAGGTCGAGCATGCTCAGTGTGTTGCTATCAATTCTCTAGCTCAGGCATGCTCAACCTACGGCCCTCCAACTGTTGCAAAACTACAACTTCCAGCATGCCCAAACAGCCTACAGCTCTCAGCCTACAGGAGGGCAATAAGGGAGTTGTAGTTTCACAACAGCTGGAGGGCCACAGGTTGACTATGCCTGCTCTAGCTAAATGTCTTGTGAAACAGAGGGAGTGTCAGTGTGCTGTTGATTACTGAAAAGAGGGGGCGTGACCAGACTGTAATATCAGGTAGCCAATCGGTAAACATCAACACTCACAGCAGAAAAGCTAGGGATTGTGGGGATTGCAGTCTTTGAAGTTCTGTGAGAGAAGATCAGGCGCCATAATACTCTGTGTGTTGCAAGCTAGACAAATGGATTGCAAGGTTAAGCCCTTTAATAAGAAACAATTGATGAGTTAATTATAGATAGAAATAGTGTCTTGAAAAAGTATTCATACCCCTTGAACTTTTCCACATTTTTCATCTTACGCCCACAAACTTAAATGTACTTTATTGGGATTTTATGTGATAGACCAACAAGTAGCAAGTATGTGCGAAGTAAAAAAAAATGATGCATGGTTTTCAACGTTTTTAATAAACAAAAATCTGAAAAGTGTGGTGTGTATTTGTATTCTGCCCTCTGTAAATTATTCTCAGTATATCTACAGCTGAGGCTTCAGAGGTTTGTTAGTCAACATCAGTGATCAAACAGCATCATGAAAACCAAGAAACACACCAGACAGGTTAGGTATAAAGTTGTGAAGATGAAGAAGTGTAAAGCAGGGTTAGGTTATAAAAAATACCACAAGCTCTTAACATCTTACCGGGCACTGTTCAAGCAATCGTCCAAAAATGGTAGGAGCACAACTGCAAGCCTACTAAGACATATCATCCACCTAAACTGGCGGCCCATGATCACTTTGTAGAAGCTGCAGAGATCCACAGATCCATTGGGAGAATCTGTCCACAGGACAAGTATTAGCTGTGTACTCCACAAATATGGCCTAATGGAAGAGTGTTAAGAAGAAATCCATGTTTAAACGCAAGCCGTAAGAAGTCCTGTTTGCCAGTTTGCCACAAGCCATGTAGGGGACACAGCAAACATGTGGAAGAAGGTGCTCTGGTCAGATGTCAGCTGAGAACAAAGTTGAACTTTTTTGCCTAAGTGCAAAATGTTATGTCTGGTGGAAAACTAGCACTGAACACACCATGCCCACTGTGAAACATGGTGGTGGCAGCATCATGCTGTGGGATGCTTTTTTTCAGCGGGAACTGGGACGCTGGTCAGAGTTAATCAGAATATGGATGGAGCTAAATACAGGGCAATCCTGGAGGAAAACCTGGTAGGGGCTGCAAAAGACTTTAGGCTGTGGCAGGAAAATGATCCTAATTAAACAGCCAGAGGTACAATGAAATGGTTTAAATCAAAGCATAATCATATTTTAGTATAGCCCAGTCAAAGTCCTGATCTAAATCCCATTAACAATCTGTGAGAAGACTTGAAAATTGCTGTTCACAGACGCTCTTCATCCAATCAGACTGAGCTACAGCTTTTTTCAAACAAGAATGGGCAAAAAGTTCAGCCTCTAGATGTGCAAAGCTGGTAGAGACACACCCCGGCTGTAATTGCAATGAAAGGTGGTCCTACAAAGTATTGACTCGGGGGCTGAATAAAATGCACCTCACACTTTTCAGATTTTTTTAACATTTTAAAAATTATGTATAATTTTCTTTTTACTTCACACATACTTGCTACTTTGTGTTAGTCAATCACAGAGATAATTAAAATTTAAGTTTGTGGGTGTAATGTGAAAAAATGGGGAAAAGTTCAATGGGTAGGAATACTTTTTCACTGTAGATAGATAGATAGAGTAGATAGAGTTAGATAGATAGATAGATAGATAGATAGATCGTTTGAAGGATGAAGTAGGAGCTGAATAACTGAGAATTTTGGGGATTTTAGAGACATACAAGAAGATATAAAATGGTGAACTATGGGGGCTGAAAGTTTAGATGTCACTATTATCATAAGCATTCAACCATACAACTACCATGTGCACGAATTTACCCAATTAAGCCCCTCAGTGCTTACCCAACAAGAATCACTCCTGACAGTTTGTACAGAATTAAATACCATCTGTCATTAATTGTAGTTAATGAGAAACTAATCCAAATAACCTACAGATTTAACATTGTCCCAGGAAACCTGCATGCCTGTGCTACAAGCAATTAAGGAGCATATATTGTGTTGGGGTATATTCACATACAGTGGGTAAAGTCAGAAAGCCACATCATGTCAAATCAAAACTGAGGGCATTTACATGTCGATCTTGTAGTGATTTTACCGCTATTGCAGTCACAGTTGTAAATATGATCTAGTGATTATATTGCAGTCACAGTTGTAAATATGATCTAGTGATTAGTGTTGAGCGCGAATATTCAATTCTTGAATTTTTATCGAGAATATCGCCACCTCGAGAATATTTAAAATATAGTGCTATATATTCGTATTCGCGAATAGTGTTGATCGCGAATATTCCAATCGCGAATTTTTCACAAATATCGGCACTTAGCAACATCCCTAGCAACCAATAGGAAAGTTGCCTACCCCTTTGTGTTGATCACGAATATTCTGATCGCGAATATATTACGTTTCGATTTTCTCAATCAAGTAAATAATGACTGGAAATCACAAATTCTCAAATTCGCGAATTCGCAAAATATCACAAATTCTCTTCCTTCTGCGCCCTGCCATTTGGCCATACAGCAGTTTATGACCACATATGGGGTGTTTCTGCAAACTACAGAATCATGGCAATAAATATTAAGTTTTGTTTGGCTGTTAACCCTTGCTCTATTACTGGAAAAATGGATTAAAATGGAAAATTTTCAAAAAAATTGCTGTTTTTGGACCGTTTTTATTTTTTGTTATTTACATAGTTGATCTGACAGGTTAGATTGCATGCTACTTCTATAGAGAAGGTTGTTACGGACGTGACAATACCAAATATGACTACTTTTTGGGGGGTTTTGTTTCAGTTTTACATAATAAAGCATTTTTGAAAAAAAAGATTTTTTTAGTGTCTCCACATTCTGAAAGCCATAGTCTTTCGTAGGGGCTAATTTTTTGCGGGATAAGATGGCGGTTTGATTGGCACTATCTTGGGGTGCATATGACATTTTGGCCGCTTGCTATTACACTTTTTGTGATGGTAAGGTGACAAAAATGGCTTTTGACACCGTATTTATATTATTTTTTTTGCTGTGTTCACCTGAGTGGTTAGGTCATGTATTAGTTTTATAGAGCAGGTTGTTACGGACGCGGCGATACATAATATGTATACTTTTTATTTATTTATGTTTTTCACAATAATATCCTTTTTGAAACATAGTCTCCATAGTCTGAGAGCCATATTTTTTTTATTTTTTTGGGCGATTGTCCTATGTGGGGTATAATTTTTTGCGGGATGAGATGGCCATTTGATTGGTACTATTTTGGGAGGCATACGCTGTTTTGATCGCTTGGTATTACACTTTTTGTGATGTAAGGTGACAAAAAATGTCTTTATTACACCATTTTTTTTAATGGTGTTAACCTGAGGGGGTTAGGGGTTAGGTGTCATGTGATATTTTGATAGAGCCGGTTTTTACGGACGTCGTGATACATAATATGTGTAGTGTATTTAATTTTTTTAATTTTTATTCAGTGATAAATGTATTTTTGATTTTTACTTTTTTCACTTTTTTTTACATTTTATTTTACCCAGACCCACTTGGTTCTTGAAGATCCAGTGGGTCTGATGTCAGTATAATACAGTACAGTACACTATATAGTGTATTGTACTGTATTTTTTACTTTAGACTTAGTCTGATCAGACTTTTGCCTTTAGCAGAAGTCAGATCAGACTTACATTACTTTGGCAAGCAGGAAGCCTCTGAAAGCGTCCTGCTGCCATGGTAACCATCACCCACCACCAGATCGGAGCAGTGGGTGATGGGGACCACTCTGGCGTCAATCACAATACGCGTGACAAAACGCCCCAAAGAAGCTCCTGTACTTCTTTGGACGTAGGGCGTTTTACAGCGTGTTCGTATGCGCTGTAAAAAACGCTCAGATGAGAACCATGCCCATAGGGTAACATGGGTTTTCGCCTGTTGAGCGTTTTACAGCGCGTAGGAACCCACTGTAAAACGCTCAGGTGTGAACCCAGGGTAACTGGTGGGAAAACAAGACTTTTTATAGAGTCTCAGTAGAGCACTGTGGAACACAAACGGCTATCTGCATCTCATGCATAAAGGGCTTTCATGGATCAAGCTTCTGCATGACGGCCTCAAGCAACATGGTGCCCAATGTGACATCTCCCAGCCACCAAGTTCCTTGTGTTTTATATGGACCTGACCTGAGCTGACCATGATATTTTTAGATATTAATACATTTTGCACTACCTTTATTTATTTAGAGCATGCCTTGAAACTGAAAATTGTTGGACACGGTGGAAACTTCAAAAACTGATGGGCAGTTTCATAAATATGGTCCAAATATATATGCCGCAAACACATAACAGCAGATTTGCTTCAAAAAACTGTCTGCAAAAGTTTTAGGCTTATTTCACATGAGATATATGAAATGAATCAGATTCTGTTCAGGGAAAAAATTATGGTTTTGTACACAAGTTCAATCAGTTTTGTCGGTGTTTGCATTCAGTGTTGCATTTCTTTTCAGAGCAGAAGCAATCACTTTGATGCGTTTTTCACGCATGTGAAGAAAAACCCAAGAATAACACAACATCTCCTACCAACCATCAGTGAAAAACGCATTGGATCCAGATAGAAAATGCAATTGTTTGAAAGATGCCTTATACATGTGCTCCACTGTGTTTTCTACAAGGATATATATACAACATGGCAGGTTGCTGGCAGGGCTTGTGCTCTTGGTGATGGATAACTGGTGGAAAGGGCATTAGAATACTTAGACATAAGTTGGAGCAGCAAGAATAGCTACTTTTCAATGTGAAAAACCAACCACGGCA
This sequence comes from Bufotes viridis, assembly GCA_033119425.1. Classification (NCBI taxonomy): domain Eukaryota; kingdom Metazoa; phylum Chordata; class Amphibia; order Anura; family Bufonidae; genus Bufotes; species Bufotes viridis. The sequence continues at coordinate 477,992,021 of CM065590.1, read as the reverse complement.
TGACCAGAGCACTGTACCAACTTACAATACCCATTTCTTCCATAGTGATTGGGCTGGGGTGTAGCATTAAACCTGTCTCCAGAAGAAAGCATCACTAGGCAGCACCTAAAACAGTTTAGGGCATGTTGAGTTTCCAAATATATATATATATATAAAAAAAAAAATTTATGTATGAATTTTGTTCAGCTTCAATCAACAATCTTTCCACATTACTGCCACAGGAGCCTGCCACTCTGAAGGGTCATCAAAGTGGCAGGGCTCCTGTGGCAATCCTGTGGTTCTCCAGGTTTACACTGGGGCCTTGGCCAGGTTGACTGAGTTTTAGTGTGCTGATGCCGTCTAAATTACTAAACGGGGTCCCCTACTCAGAAGGTCTGAAGGATCCAGAAGGTCTATGCCTAACATTTACTTCAATGACAATGATGTAATGCTTCATTTTTCATGCCATGGAAAAAGACCACCTGCAGCTAGGTTCCCTCACTTATCACTGCCAATAACCGGGGGTTCCCCTAGTATCCGATCAGGTTATCACTAGAGAAACCTAACAAAAAGTGATTGTCCAAAGTGGGGGCCCTAAACTATTGACCCTCACTGGCTTTATCAGAATGGGGTAGGAACTGACAACCCCTTTAAGAACGAGAGTCTGGTACCAGCTCATAAATACCTATAAATATCTGCAGCTTTTCTACTTCCCTGTCAATTCCTGACATTTCTTGTGGCGTTTAGTCAGCAGCTCTCAGATGGAGTTGTTAATTGAGTGTTTCATTATTTTTTCTCTTGCATGGGGTCCTGCGTTGCAGGGAGTGTGAACATATGGTGCTGGCACCAAGATCCTCAGGAAGTGGAGAATAAGTGTAGCAGGCCCCCACTCTCATAAAATATTCATCAGTACAGCCAGCAAGCCCCCACCCATCCTATAAATAAATCATCTCACATGAAGGCAGGGGGCTGCTCTTACACCTCGGAGCCAAGTACCCCTTTGTAAGGTTTCGATGTAGGAAGGAAGATTTTCAGTGAACCCTGGACATCCAGTCTAACCTAACCACTGTCTGCACGATAACATATACCAGAGGTTATTATACGGTATTACTAATGTATTGTATAATGAACTGAAACGAGGGCTGCAGCAAACTGGTACAGCAGCCAGTGCTCTGGAACCGTGACAGGGAGTACACAGGGGGAACGAATACTAAGGAGGACTGTAGACAAGCAGCTCCCAAGTCACCTTTTTATGCTCTATGGAAGGTTGATAATTGCCTGAAATGCAGAGTTCCCCAATGTCTGTCTCTCCAGCAGATTGGAAACATCAACTACCATTATGCACTGGCAGTCACAGGCTGTCAGGGAATAATGGGAGTTGTAGTTTTTCAACAGAGAGTCACATATTGCAGAGGATTTGCTATAACGGGAACTTAAAATGGCCATGGAAAAAAACCTAAAAGTGGCCCCATGTTGTAGGTGGGTCCAAATTGACAGAAGACAGTAGACAGGGCCTGCAATACAGTAGTGCAGCACAGAATACCTATAACATATTGGACTGTAGTATTCAGGTTAAATTGCCATGTGGGCACTTTGTGATAAATAAGTGGGTTTTGGGTTGCAGTTTGGGCACTAGGTCTGTAAAAGGTTCGCCATCAATGGCCTAGAGTCTTTATCTTGTCAATGCAAGTTCATGGCAATGTGATAACCGGTGATGAAAGCTATTTAAAGCCACAAAGTAGGATTTGTTACGGTTAATCCTGCTAAATAAAATGATACCTATGTGGAAAAAATGGTTGCAGCATTCTCAAGAAAAAATTGTTTTATTTTTTATGCAAGTGAGGGATTCAATGCGGGATGTGGCCTCACAATGGAAAGCTGAGGAGCCAAGGTGCAATGAAGGGCTAAGGTCCACCCCTCAGTGCACTGAAGGGATCACTTGCATAAAGAATAATAGTCTTTTTTTCTCAGTAAGGCTACTTTCACACTTGCGGCAGAGTGATCCAGCAAGCAGTTCCGTCGCCGGAACACTCTGCCGGATCCGTCTTCCAAATGCATTGCAAAAACGGATCCGTCTCTCCACCTGTCATGCGGCTAGACAGATCCGTCTTGTATTTTTTTTTTCAGTTTTAAGAGTCTGCGCATGCCAGATCCAGCACTAATACATTCCTATGGAAATTAATGCCGAATCCAGCAACGGATCCGGCATTTTGGATGGCGATAATACCGCAGCATTCTACAGTATTATCTCCATCCAAAACGCCATTCAGTGACTGAACTAAAGACATCCTGATACATCCTGAACGGATTTCTCTCCATTCAGAATGCATTAGGATATAACTGATCAGTTCTTTTCCGGCATTGAGCCCATTTGACGGAACTCTATGCCGGAAAAGAAAAACGCAAGTGTAAAAGTACCCTAACGCTGCAACTGATTTTGACAAGAAAGGTATCATTTTAATCAGCAGGGCAACCTCTTTAACACACTGAAATTTGTACTTTATCACTTTCTCTTCCATTACTTTATTAGTATTATGAAGTTGAAAAACAGTTGTATAACATTACTATTTCCTGTAGCTTACAGGAACTCTAACATAAAACAACAAAAAGAATGACATTTCTAGCCCAATTAATAAAAAAAATAGTACATTTATTGAATATTATTGTAAAATAAAACAGCATATGTGTATACTACTGAAAAGGGGTGGGACAAAACCTCATACAGAAGGCACCCTGGTGCCACCAGCACCAATGAATATATAATAAATAAGGTGGGACGATGCCAGTTATAACACGTCACCACCAGGATGGAAGATGACAAAGAAGAACATCCACATATAAATCATACGATCAAATGTGCAAGGACAACATCCCTTTTAAACTAATAACAGTAACTGCATCAATATAGTGACCTGTGCAAGTCCATACCCTGAGACATGTTATGTATTCGGTGTGGGGGTCTGATGGGGGGATTGGCATCAGCAGGATGGTACGCCGATTTGCATAGTTCAGGTGAGTATGATCGCCACCCTATTGTTAGTATATATCCTCGGTCATTTATATCTTTGCAACCTCCTAACGAAGCCAGAGGGTGAAACGCGCATCGAGGTGGTTCTCATCCTGGCTATTCCACATCTAGAGCACACAGCACGTCTCAGGGTATGGACTTGCAGTTTCTGTTATCCTGTAGCATTAAAAGTAATTATTGCACATATTTCCTCTCTGTTGTACGTGTATTAGTCTAGTTACTAGGTGGTGTCATGTTATAACTGATTTAGTGGTGCTGCCACCCCCCTTTCAGTAGTATACATATATGTTGTTTGGCTTTATTTTACAATAATATTCAATAAATGCAATATGTTTATTAATTGGGCTTGAACTTTCATTCATTTAGTTGTTTTATTGTAATGTGGAAGGGTCCTCATACTTTAGTGGGCATATGTAGGTTATATCACTCTACAATAGTCTGCAGCACTCCACAATCATTGTCATCACTTCTCCCATGGAGGGGCTGTTGTTGGTCAGACTATTTTATTGGGTTAAATTTTGTTGGAAGCACCCTATAGATAGATACTGCTGGTGTTTTTATAATATCTATATTACACCTCGTGTTTGCGGACTCTATACTGTTATACAGAGACAGATCATCTCGACATTTCCTGTATCGACCACATAAAATCCATGATCTGTAATCTCCAATACTAATGACCTTGAGTAGCTGTTTGGTCAAGGTCAGAAGAACAAATCTTTGGGAACAGTTATGAAATAACATACAAGGCCACCGTATCAAGAGACCTGAAGGAAATAGGATAAAGTTCATACAGATTTTCTATGAGACAGTCTTGTCTTTTTTTTTAGTAATAATAGATTATGAAATCCAGAAGAATGATTGGAGCGTACAAGAGACAAAACTATAGCTGATATTAGGGAGACCAGCTACAAAATACACCGCGGAGCCTGATGACACAGTCTTGACACAGCAATCCATAGTGCAAAGCTCCCTGGGAAACAGAAAAATGCCAAATAACCGTGGAGCCCCAGTTGTGGGTCCTCAACTCAGTGAAAGACAGAAATCCCTCCAGAAAAAGGAAAACCAACCAAAGAGGTGTCCCTATTACAGTAATCACCACATTAAGTGGCCCCTATGTCAAGATCCGGCTTTTTACAAGCTTTAAGGATGTAACAGGGGAAGACCTAAGCCAGTTATCCATCCACAGACAGCTGTTTCGGGGTGTTGCCCCTCATCTGTGTGGAGTAGGATTCTGGCTAACCGGGAGCAATGCCTTGGAGACACTTCAAACAAACAATAGCTGATCTCAGGGAGACCAGCTATAAAAAACACTGTGGAGCATAATTTAAGAGTCTCAACACAGTAATCCGAAGTGCAAAGCTCCCTGGGAAACAGGAAAATGCCAAATAACCATGGAGCCCCAGTTATGGGTCTTAAACATGGTCTTCCCCTGTCACATGCTTAAGGCTTGTAAAAGAGCTGGATCTTGACATAGGGGCCACTTAATATGGTGGATCTGGTGATCTCTATAATAGGGACACTCCTTTGCTTGGTTTTCCTTCCTTTGAGGGATATCTGGCTTTCATTGTGTTGAAGACCCATAACCGATGGTTATTTTGCATATTAATGTTTCCTAGGGAGCTTTGCATTTTGGATTGCTGTTTTGAGACTTTCGCAAGAGGTTCCACAGTGTTTTCTGTAGCTAGTCTCCCCAAGATCAGCTATTGTTTTGTTTGAAGTGTCCCCAAGACATTGCGCCTGTTAGCCAGAATCCTACTCCACACTGATGAGGGGAAACACCCCAAAACAGCTGTCTGTGGATGGATAACTGGCTTGGGTTTTTCCCTGTCACATCCTTAAAGCTTGTAAAAAAGCGGGATCTTGACATAGGGGCCACTTAATATGGTGGATCTGGTGATCTCTATAATGGAGATAGCCCTTTGCTTGGTTTTATTCAATGGATTTCTGGCTTTCACTGTGTTAAAGACCCATAACTGGGGCTCCATGGTTATTTAGCATTTTGGAGAGTACAAAAGGGCATGATTATCCAGTCAGGAGCTCAAAGACGATATGTCAGGAAACAACAGTCTATTAGAGGCAGTGCAGGGATTTCTGTTATAGCAGGGACAGAATGATGAGAAAGTACAGTCCCATATGAAGTTCTGCTGTGGTGACATATGGGAAGTCACAACAGGGCAGCAGCAGCAACTGTCGAGAGCACTGGAGCGATGGCTCTGCAGCAGAGGGGGATTTTCCAAGTGAATCAAAATTATTTAGATATTTTATCAAATGCCATATTTTCTGTGAGATTTCCTGGACAACCCCTTTAGCGGATTTCAATTAATTGGCTTTGATGTTATATCAATAATAGTCTTATCACTATGGGAATGTAGGCAGCACCGGAAGCCAGATTATTTCCCGTGTGTATACTACACCTTCCATACATTACTATAACCCTAGGTACACACCTAAGCGTTTTACAGCGCGTTGAAACGCGCTGTAAAACGCACAACATTTGAAAAGCCATGCTTCCCTATGGGCATGGTTCACATTTGGGAGTTTTACAGCGCGTTTGAACGCGCTGGAAAACGCCTAACGCTGTCGCTTCTACTTGAGCTTCTTTAGGGTGTTTTTGCGCGCGTTTCCGTCCATAGGATTGTATTAGAACGCGCAAAGATGAAGAAATGCGCGTTTTCTCTTCCAAAAATGTCGCCGGGTCGTTCTCCGACGACGCATCCGCAAGAGCAACACTCCACACACCATTGCTGCCACTTGCGTTTGTCTCCTAAACTCCATAGAAATCCTCCAAATTAACCACACCAAACTCCAACAGTACAACACTCTCAAACACACCTAATCAATAAAAATCTCAATTTGGCAAACATTCAACACCTTTCATATAGGTAGGCCTGCATTTTTAGTGGATCTTGCACCTGTCAATCACAAAAACGCGCGAAAAACGCGTGTTCATTAATGACGAAAACGCGTATACAATCGCGCGTTTGTCGCGTGTAAAAACACTTGAAAAAACGCACGCCTGCAAAACGCTTAGGTGTGTTCCCAGCCTAAGAGTTCTGACATCAGAACTGCTCTCTACCAATTAATTCATGGACTAAGGCCTGTATTACACTGGCTGAGGGTCGGCCAGATCTTCGTTAACAAGTATTCTTAGGAACGCTCATTATCAATGATCTGCCTGTGTAAAAGTGCCGCCAATAACCCGATAAATAATCAAATGCTCATTCGTCGGGCAATTGCATCTTTTATGCAGGCACAAAAATCATTGTTTGCCGGCAGCAGATTGTGCCGTCTAATCACGCTCTGCTGCCAGCAAATAATGATTCTCTATGGGGATGAGCGATGACATTAGAGATGGCTCTTCCCCATACTGTGGAGGAGATCACTGCATGTAATAGCAGAGGTCTCCATCACTGACGAGCAGGCGATTGTCGGGAAGGAACGTTCCTTCCCAACAATAGTAAGGCTCATCTGCCAGTGTTATACAGCCCTTACTCTGCTGACACTCATCCAAGCATGGCATTGGCCTCCATGCAGATTTGAAAGTAGATTTAAAATTACATCTAAGAAAGTGAATTTACTGTTTAGTGCCAGTAAATGTTATGGCACTAACATACCTCAGTACATACCTGACATAGGGTCCAGTTCAGGGTGGTGCCCGCAGATGGGGATCTAGGCTAAGGGTCCCCTGAAGTAGTAAATTAATGAAGGAATCTGCAGCACTCTTCAGGTGTACAAAATCGGGTATTTATTTAACCAGCAGCATACATTGCGACGTTTCGACTTAACAAGTCTTGGCTTGATAAAGATATGTTAAATCGAAACGTCGCAATGTATGCTGCTGGTTAAATAAATACCGGATTTTCTACACCATTGGCATCTGGGTGAGCTGGATTGAACTGTATTTTGTATGGTTTAGCACCCAGTAACAGATTAGAGGGCCGGGAGTTTCATGTTATTTCTCTATGTAATGCCGGTGTACCATGAAAAAGCCTTAAATCATGAACAAACCTTAAGTCAGCTGATTTCAGGGGGTGTGTCCTATGCAGCCTATTCAGGCGGCTCTCGGCTCACATTAAACATTGAGGGGGTGTATTCTATGCAGCCCGCGCTCGGCTCAGCGCAGTCTGCAGAAGCAGGTCTCCCTGATGGGAGAGGGAGGGAGCTCCCTCCCTGTTAACCCATTACATACCGCGGTCCGTACGGACCGCAGTATTGAAGGGATGAAACTGCTGACATCTGCAGCACAGATGTCAGCAGTTTATAGCAGGGGGTCAGCAATGTGCTGACCCCATGCTATACCCACTAGACCACCAGGGAAAAAATTTCAAAGGAGGCGGGCGGGGGATCGCAATTGCGATCCCGCCTGCCACACCAACCCGCCTCCCGCGCCTGCAGCCCGCAATTCCCCACCCCCCCTGCACCGCCCGGGGGATCAGTAACATGGCGGGGTGCAGGGGGGGGGGGGTTAATTGGTTAATTTATACATTTAGGTCTCTGAACCCCGCGGTCACAGACTGCGGGGATCAGAGACTGTCACGCAGAAAACCGCAGGTCTGAATTGACCTGCGGTTTTCTGCGCAACATGGGGGGGGGGGGGCTCACAGGTTTATTCATACACCTGTGCCAACCCCGTGCCTCTGGCTTCAGAACTGTTTCGGCAGAGTGCGCATAATACGCATGCGCCGAAGGACACACCCCCTGAAATCAGCTGACTTAAGGTTTGTTCATGGTTTAAGGTTTTTTCATGGTACGCCGGCGATGAATGGTTCACCTGCTAAGGCTTATAAGGGTGGATTATAATTGTTAGATGCCATAAGTGACGGTCACTGGCCACCCTTCTTCTAATCAGCAGTTATCAGGAAACATACAGTACATGCTAAAATCAGCCATATTCACAGAACCTCCATTTCTTCTGTATAATCTTCTCCTTTCCGGATTTCAAACATAATTCCCTAACCGTGAAATGCTTTTCCCAATGGATTACACGACTCAGATGGTAATCTCCAGAAAAAAGCAGCACAGATACAACAAAGTCTTGACCCATATTGCTATCCAGTGAAGTACATGACCAGGGTATTAGGTACCCGTCTGGGTTCTCCCTACTCCTCATACTACCCAAAATCCACACTTCATCCCCCCCCCCAATTTCCCCAATAACACACAGACCACAGTTCGGATTGTAATCGGCCACAGCAGCCGTTTTATTTAACATAAATACATAAATAACCATGATAAATAACCCATTTTTGCCGAGGGAGGTCCTAGAAGCCCCGAATGACCAAAAACCATAACAAACCAAAAACAGCGGCGACACCATCTTACCCCCAGCCGTAAAACCCAGCTCGGAGGCACCAACTGATGGCCGCCTTTAACTCCACACTTCCAGATCCACTAATGGGAGTCCAGCCCCTCCCGCAGGGCCCTCCCATCCTCCATTACCATGAATTTTTCAACTTCGAGGTCCTCCCCCGACTCCCCGACTGCCGCGACAAACTCACACCGTGAACCCCCCAAACAAACCCATAAAGGGGCGGGCGGGTGGGAGATTCGCCGGCTGTGTCCCTTGCTGACTCCCTGCTCCTCCGGCCGGGCCTCCCTATAAACTCTCCCCTCTCCGCCCCCCCATCGCCATAGCAACCACTCCTCCCCACCTCCCTGCCCTACCGATAACCCCCCGACACCCTACCTGACCTAACCCCTGTCATGCCGGCCTCCCCCTACCATTACATTCCAGGTCCGGCCTAACTGTCTTAGTACTAATGCTATACACTTAAATTAACAAAATCTGACATTTTCAACAGTGAATCAGATGAGGCAATTGGAATCTATCTTTACATGCATACAGTGACATGCAAAAGTTTGGGCCCCCCTGGTCAAAATTACTGTTACTGTGAAAAGTTAAGCAAGTTGAAGATAAAATGATCTCCAAGAGGCATAACGTTAAAGATAACACATTCCCTTTGGATTTTAAGCAAAAACTATTTTTTATTTTTATCTTTTACATTTTCATAATAACAAAAAAAGAATAGGGCCCGAAGCAAAACTTTTGGCAGAGCAGTGCCTGCAAGATGGCCGAGAAGTCTCACAGAACTGGAAGACTTTTCCAAGGAAGAATCCCTCAAACAAGAATGTTAGACTCTTGGCTGGCTACAAAAAGCTATTACAAGCTGTGATACTTGCCAAAGGGGTGCTACTAGGTACTAACCATGTAGGGTGACCAAAGTTTTGCTTTAGGTCTTTTAACTTTTTTATTATTTTTAAAATGTAAAAGATGAAAATAAAAAAACGGTTTTGCTTTAAGTTTATGCCTTTTGGAGATCATTTTATCTTCAACTTGCTTAAATTTCACAGTAACAGTAATTGTGACCAGGGGTGCCCAAACTTTTGCATGCCACTGTATTTGGAATTAGATTGCCAAGACTAAACCTGTACACTTTAGATAGCCATTATTCCCACCATTCACATGAATGCTCGACTGTGCATGCATGTCTTCTCAATACAGAGGGGAAGTAAGCCGCTGCCAGGCAACTCAGGCGACGGCCTAAAACAAAGGATTGAGCATGTTGAAATTTAACATGCCTTATGCTTCTTCTCCCTGACATCGGCTCTCAGGGGTCACAACCATATACTTTTAGATGACTGTCTCAGTTGGTTGTTTGCGAGTTGCCACCTTTAAAGGGTTTCTGTCACCAGATTTAACCCTATGAAGTTAGCTGACATTAGCGATGTGCTAATGCCAGCTAAACCTAACTAGCCTATTCTTACTTTTCTCAGTTCCAGCATTAACCTAAAAATCGAACTTTTATAATATGCTAATGAGGCTCTAGTAGCAGGGGGGGCGTTGTTCCTGCTCCTAGAGCCTCCGTTCTCCCACCTTGGTCTCCTCCTTACAAGTCTTGATTGACAGGGCCAGGCAGCGCTTGCGTCCGTCTGCCAGCCCTGTGCTCGGATGTAGTCTCGCGCCATTCTGAACTCAGCGCAGGCGCGGTGAGGAACCTGACAGCCGACGAGCGTCTTTCCTCACCGCGCCTGCGCTGAGTTCAGAACGGCGCGAGATTTCATCCGAGCACAGGGCTGGCAGACGGACGCAAGTGCTGCCTAGCCCTGTCAATCAAGACTTGGAGGGAGGAGACCAAGGTGGGAGAATGGAGGCTCTAGGAGCAGGAACAACGCCCCCCCGCTCCTAGAGCCTCATTAGCATATTATAAAAGTTCAATTTTTAGGTTAATGCTGGCACTGAGAAAAGTAAGAATAGGCTAGTTAGGTTTAGCTGACATTAGCACATCGCTAATGTCAGCTAACTTCATAGGGTTAAATCTGGTGACAGAAACCCTTTAAAGGGGTTATCCACTTTGGACAATCCCTTTTCATTAGAAGGTCATCTGACAATAGGCGGATCACATGGTGTCCTATAAGTTTTTAGTTTCCATGCAGCGTCACTAAGGGGGAAATAAAGCATTAAACAATTCCCATGGATTTGTAGGGGCTATCCATTCAATGCATTGGACATGCTGGGTCATCTAGAGTGAGATATGCATTTTGTAGCCGCTCTCCCCTCTGACTAATAGTGATGAGCGGCATAGGCAATATTTGAATTCGCAATATTTCACAAATTTTTGGGCAAATATTCGCCATAAATTCGCAAATTCGAGAATTCGCGATATTCAGTCATTATTTACTTGATTGCGAAAATCGGCAATGTAATATATTTGCAATAAAAAATTTGCGATTAGAATATTCGCGATCATTTCGCAAATACAAATATATAGCACTATGATCTAAATATTTGCGAATTCTTAAAGTGCCGAAATTCGCGATTAAAATTCGCGATTAAAATATCCGCGCTCAACACTACTGACTAATAAATAAGCGTCCTTGGACCCTTTTTCTATTAAATGGGGAATAGGAAACGTATATGTTTTACTCATGCTTGCGTGCTTTTCCTTACGGCTCTCCAGAGCCTATAAGACAGAGTTATTATTGTTTGAATTTTTATATAATAGTTTTAATAGTTTAAAGTTTCAATAGTTTGAGCAATTTTTGTCACATGTACTAGTGTGCGGGCACTGAAGGACGAATGATAAGTCATTCCATTTCCGATTGGACATATTTACCTGACTGAAACATCCCCTCGTCAAATAAGAAATGCGCCAGTCGTGTAAATGCTCTAGGGACGAACAAACATTGATCGTAATAGTGAGCAAACAGTGAAAATATAATGGAGGGAAATTATCATTCCCCACACACCATTGGTGCAAATGGCATTTCTTCGCTGTCCTGCGGAGCCTGCAGGCCAGACACAATTATCTTCTTTTATGCCAGTTTTCTACAGTTTTCACACCCACACCTGGATCTGAATACTTTAATAATTGCATGTAATTAAAATTTAGTATAGCCACTAAGTTATTCAATAAAATGTATCTGCATAGTACCACCTACTGTTTTTTATTCTTATTTCTTTGTCCAACTCACTGAGATGTCTGCAAATGCTCAGTTTCCCCCTTCAACTGCCTCCTGATTTGTGAGAGCTGCAGCAGAAAGGGCATGCCCCCTGAGCAGCAGCAGAAAGGACACTCCCCTTGAGCTGTCAGCTGGATATTAATCTAGCAGAGCAATGAATGTGGAGATCTCTGGATCCATGTGAGGTACAGGGCTGGCTCTAGCTCTGTTAGAAAGAGATTGACATGTACTATATGAAGTCTGATTTTCATTTTTTACATTAGTCATGGGATAACTCCTTTAAAGTGCACGGTCTGCCGGATATGCGTCTAATTTATGACGAGGCGTGAAGGGAAATTAGTTTGGGAGATTCCAGGACAGAAAGACTGATCCTGAAATGTGTACCGCACTTCGGGATAGGCTAACACTATAGAAATAGTACAGGCAATGTATTGTCTCATATGCGTGGTTTAACATAGGCTAACGCATTGTGAGCAAGTTATAATCAATAAGGTCAAGCGACCCCAGGACTTCACTAATTGGGAGGGGGCTCCTGTCCAAGACAAGGAATAGCAGAATGAAGGAGAAGGTGATACTGATGATGAGAATACCAGGAGGGAATAGTTTTCTAATCTGATTAAGAAACCTTTTCATATCTCTATATTCTAGAGCAGGGGTGCACAACCTGCGGCCCAGGGGCCACATGCGGCCCTCGATACCATTCTGTGCGGCCCCCAACCATCTGGTAACAGACATGTATGTCTATGTCTTGTGGCTGCTCACATGTATCTTTCATGTATTCTCCAATTAGATGGGAGTTCTAGAACTGTAACTAGACATTTATGATATATACTGTACGTTTAATACGCCATAAATATAGTATTTCAATAGGTAATACCCCTTTAAGTTTTATTTTCGGCCCTTGGAATTGGTTCAGGCTGACAATGTGGCCCCCAACCAGAAAAGGTTGTGCACCCCTGTTCTACAGAAAATCAAGAAAGAAGTGATATTTCTCTATAGTTGACCCAATTATGTTTTTTCTGTATCGTTGGCATCACATCAGAAGACTTAGGAGGTCATTTATTAAGAACAGCGTTTTAGACACTGGTCTTAATACCGCTTTAGCTGGCGGTGGATGCGCTGAATTTATGTAGAGGCGCCGGCCTCCACATAGCTTCGGCATATCCACCGCCTGTCTAGAAAACAGGTGTAGAAAACGATAAATGAGATGGGTCTGCTGGCCCACCCACACCACACCCTGGCATTGAGTGGGGAAAAGTCGCAGATTGCGGTGCAAATAACCTTTGTGCCACAATCTGCGGCAGATATACGTAAGTAAAAGGCCACCTTAGTCCACATATAGACAGGTATCTATTGCGGTATAAATGTGCTTCAGTAGCACTACAAGGGGTTCCAGCATACAGATGGTTAACCACACAATACAATCTACTTATGTGAATGATGCCTAAGGCAGCACAAGTGTGCTGTATATGATTTTACATACGAGGTACTTTCTTCACAATCTGTAATGATATTTCTGTAAAAATGTTATGTGTCTGTCACATCTTATTACAAACTGGAGTATACTACATCTTATGTTTCCTACATCGAAATTAAAAAATAAAATCAATTGTAAAGGAACCTGAAGATGAGGCTTTTTCACTTCTTGATAACATTAAAGAATGAGAGTGACAGCGGAGAATCAAGTCATAAAATATGTTCTTAATCTCAATTTAAAGTCTTGTTCCTTCTCTTTCTTTGACTCTCCATTTTTGATTCTCCTCCTCACTTCTTCTTTCTTTCCTTCCCTGTTTCTTTGTCTTTTTGCCCTTCTTTTCATCTTTCACAAATGTTTTCTCTCTCTCACCATCCCTCTTCTCCCCATCTTTCTAATGATCTTTTCACGCCTAGGCATGACAGGAGTGCTCCACTACTTCTAGACCAAAAAAGATTTCACCATCAACACAGACAGAAAGTCCTTACTGCAAGAGCATTGAGATTATGGCGCTCCCTTCCACAAGGTTTGGTGATGGTTGATTTACTAAGTGTTTAAGGGGATCTGGATATCTTTCTTAAAATTTATAGTACAAGTTATGGGTTCTAGATTTTTGGGGATAGGAACTAGAGATGAGCCAATCGAAGCTGACAAAGTCGAATTCGTTCCGAATTTCAGGAAAAATTTGATTCTGAACCCGTGCTTCATGATAACAAGTCGCAATTTTTCCTAACATGGCGGCTACAATGGTGGCTAAAATGGCAGCTACACATGTGAGGACATGGGGCAAGGAACTCTGGGAAGTTGGGGTGACCCATAATGCCATGCATGTAGCCAATCAGCAGCCAGCCAGCCCGGTGATGTCACAGCCCTATAAATATGGCAGCCATCTTAGATTCTGCCATTCACAATCATACTTTGTTCAGAGACAGACGTGTATGCAGGCGCTAGAGAGACTGAAAGAAAAACTAATTGTTAAAAAAATGGAAAAAAGCGATTTACTAGTGCAGGGAAAGGATAGTGAGAGGAAACATTTCACAAGCAGGGAGAGACGTACGCAGATGCTAGGGAGAGTCTAAGGGAAAATCCTTATTGTGGAAAAAAGCGATTTACAGGTGAAGGTAAAGGATAGTGAGAGGAATCATTTCATAGGCAAGGAGAGACGAGTTCAAATGCTAGGGAGAGTCATAGGAAAATCCTCATTGTGAAAAAAGCTATTTACAAGTGCAGGGAAACATTATTGGGGGAACCAGATAGTCTCATAATACAGCTCTGTAATTCCAGCAATTAGTTATTTGCAAGTGCTACAGTTGTGTTCAAAATTATTCAACCCCCACTGAAATTGAGTGTTTTGGCCAGTTTGACATTGATTTTGATCATTTCAGTCATCTTGTTTACAATTAAATCAAAGAGGCACTTGTAAGTCAGACAAATATAACATAACATTTATAATGAAATAACCACAAATGTCTTTTCTGTGCTCACATCATTATCAGTTTTATTCAACCCCCAAGTGACATTCAAGCTTAGTACTTAGTACAATATCCTTTTCCAGTTATAACAGCTTTTAAACGTGAAGCATAGCTTGACACAAGTGTCTTGCAGCGATCTACGGGTATCTTCGCCCATTCTTCATGGGCAAAAGCCTCCAGTTCAGTCACATTCTTAGGCTTGCGCTCATCAACTGCTTTAAGTCCCCCCCGAGGTTCCCAATCGGATTTAAGTCTGGTGACTGCGATGGCCACTTCAAAATGTTCCAGCCTTTAATCTGTAACCATGCTCTAGTGGACTTGGAGGTATGCTTGGGATCATTGTCCTGTTGAAAGGTCCAACGTCTCCCAAGCCTCAGGTTTGTGACGGACTGCATCACATTTTCATCCAATATCTCCTGGTACTGAAGAGAATTCATGGTACCTTGCCCACGCTGAAGCTTCCCTGTACCTGTAGAAGCAAAACAGCCCCAAAGCATGATTGACCCCCCCGCCATGCTTCACAATAGGCAAGGTGTTCTTTTCTTCATAGGCCTTGTTCTTCCTCCTCCAAACATAGCGTTGGTCCATGGGCCCAAAGAGTTCAAATTTTGTTTCATCAGTCCACAGAACACTATCCCAAAACTTTTGTGGTTTGTCCACATGACTTTTGGCATACTGCAGTCGACTCTTCTTATTCTTTGGAGACAGCAAGGGGGGTGCGCCTGGGAGTTCTGGCATGGAGGCCTTCATTACGCAGTGAGCGCCTTATTGTCTGAGCTGAAACTTCAGTACCCGCATCTGACAAATCTTTTTTCAGTTCCTCAGCAGTCACACGGGGACTTTTCTCCACTTTGCGCTTCAGGTAGCGCACAGCAGTCGAAGTCGGCATCTTCTTTTTGCCACGACCAGGTAGCGTTTTAACAGTGCCTTTTGCCTTGAATTTGTGAATGATGCTTCCTATGGTGTCTCTTGGTATGTTTAACATCTTTGCAATCTTCTTATAGCCATTGCCCTTCCTGTGAAGAGAAATCACCTCTTCTCTTGTCTTCCTGGACCATTCTCTTGACTTCACCATGTTTGTAAACACACCAGTAAATGTCTAGAAGGAGCTGAGTATCACAGTCATTTTACATCTGCCTAATTGGGGCTTATTATGCTTGATTGCTGCTCCTTGACATCCACAGGTGTTTTCAATACCTGATCAAAAACACTTGAATGAACCTCTGTTCTTAAGAGTGGTCGTCTTTAAGGGGTTGAATAATTGTGTCAATGAAGAAATCACAAAAAAAACATTTAATACTGTATTACAAAAACAATTGATGTCATTTTAGTTGCATTTGGTTCTTTAAAAAGTCCTTGTAAGATTTCACTCTGAACACAATTACAAATGTACACTAAATTCCCTAAAACCCTTTACAGCATTGGGGGTTGAATAATTTTGAACACAACTGTATATTGAAAAGCCTTTAGTGGCTTTTATCTGTGGAAAAAGATAAATATATATGCAGGTCACTTTTGCTGTTAACTGCGCTGATATCATTTAGTGGCCTATTTCAATACAATACGAGAAATATTTATGCAGGTCACTTTTATTGTTATTTGCGCTAAAAGCGTTTATTGCCATATTTCTAGAGAAAAAGAGAAAAATAGACTAAGTTCATATTTGCTGTTATTTGCACTAAAAGCTTTTCTTGTCATATTTCACTACAATTGAGAAAATAGGCGCAGTTCACATTTGGTGTTATTTGCTCTAAAAGCATTTATTGTCATATTTCTAGAGAAAAATAGACACAGTTCACATTTGGTGTTATTTGCGCTAAAAGCGTTTATTGTCATATTTCACTACAATACGAGAAAAATAGTTGCAGTTCACATTTGGTGTTATTTGTGCTAAAAGCGTTTCTTGTCATATTTCACTAGAATACGAGAAAAATAGACGCAGTTCACATTTGGTGTTATTTGCGCTAAAAACGTTTATTGCCATATTTCACAACAATTCGAGAAAAATAGACGTAGTTCACATTTGGTGTTATTTGCGCTGAAAGCGTTTCTTGTCATATTTTACTACAATACGAGAAAAATAGACGCAGTTCACATTTGGTGTTTAGAGATGGCCCGAACTATTCGCCGGCGAACAGTTCCCGGCGAACATAGCTTGTTCGCGTTCGCCTCTGCTGGGCGAACATATGCGATGTTTGGTCCGCCCCCTATACATCATCATTGAGCAAACTTTGACCCTGTACCTCACAGTCAGCAGACACATTCCAGCCAATCAGCAGCATACCCTCCCTCCCAGACCCTCCCATCTCCTGAACAGCATCCATTTTAGATTCATTCTGAAGCTGCAGTCTTAGTGAGAGGAGGGAGAGTGTAATTGCTGCTGATTTAATAGGGAAATTGATAGCTAGGCTAGTGAATTCAGTGTCCACTCCAGTCCTGAAAGACTCATCAGATCTCTGCTGTAAGGACAGCGTCCTGACAGCACTCCCAAAAAGCCCCTTTTAGGGCTGCAACATTAGTCTGCTTTTTTTTCCTTTATATGCATATTGCAGTTGCATGGCCTGCCTGTGTGTGAGGAGCTGCAGGCCCACAGACTGTAGTGTGCCCACTGCCAGTGCCCACCCCTGTCATCCCGTGTGGTACAGGACTTTGCATCAAAAAAGGCATTTCATTTTTACACTTTAATCTAAGGTTAGTTGCCTGCCAGTGTGTGTCAGGCTGACTTCCACTGACTGTAGTGTGCCCACTGCCAGTGCCCACCCCTGTCATCCCGTGTGGCACAGGACTTTGCATCAAAAAAAGGCATTTCATTTTTACACTTTAATCTAAGGTTAGTTGCCTGTCAGTGTGTGTCAGGCTGACTTCCAGTGACTGTAGTGTGCCCACTGCCAGTGCCTACCACTCATACCGGCTGGCAGAGGACTTTGCATCAAAAAAGGCATTTCATTTTTACACTTTAGTGTAATTTCAGCTGCTTGCCTGCTGCTAGTGTGTGTCAGGCCGACTTCCACTGACTGTAGTGTGCCCACTGCCAGTGCCCACCCCTGTCATCCCATGTGGCACAGGACTTTGCATCAAAAAAGGCATTTAATTTTAACACATTAGTCTAATTTCAGTTGCTTGCCTGCTGCCAGTGCGTGTCAGGCCCACTTCCACTGACTGTAGTGTGCCCACTGCCAGTGCCAACCACTGATACCGGGTGGCAGAGTAGCTTGCCGATAAATAAGGCATTTAATTTTTACACAGTCTAATTTCAGTTGCCTGCCTGCTGCTAGTGTGTGTCAGGCCGACTTCCACTGACTGTAGTGTGCCCACTGCCAGTGCCAACCACTGATACCGGGTGGCACAGTAGCTTGCCGATAAATAAGGCATTTAATTTTTAGACAGTAGTCTAAATTCAGTTGCTTGCCTGCTGCCAGTGTGTGTCAGGCCCACTTCCACTGACTGTAGTGTGCCCACTGCCAGTGCCCACCACTGATACAGGGTGGCACAGTACCACTTATCGAAAAAAAAATGACAGGCAGAGGCAGGCCACCCCGCAGGGGCCGTCGTGGTCATGGTGCTGTGATTTCCACTGTCCCTGGAATAATGCCTAGTGTTCAGAGGCCATGTACCCTGAACCCGAAAAATTCTGAGGACATAGTTGACTGGCTTAGACAGGACACCCAATCTTCAACAGCTTCCGCTAAGAACCTTGACGCACCATCTTCTTCCAGCTCAGCTTTGGTCACCTGCTCTCAAGTTACCACGCACCCGCCCGCCGCTGATAGGAATAGTACTAGTTAAGCCACCACTCATATAGGGTGTCACAGCACATTGCTCTGTGCACGTGCAGTGCTCCAATTTGGGAGTATGAGGACCGACCAAGCTGCTTTTTCCATCTCCCGGTTCCTGAAATCAATTCAGTTTGGTGTATGAGAATTTGGTCTGTCATTGTGAAGGCAGTCGAAGGTACCAGGCCTACATTTTTTTTCACAAAAGGCAATCCCTGATATGGGATGTAACAGGGATTAAACTGATGAGAATAGTACTACAGAAAATACCACTCATATCGGGTGTGACAGTAAATTGCACGGCGCAGACGCAGTCACCGTGGATTAAAACAGAGTGGAGGGAGCCAGCGTTTTTTTAACCATCTCCCCGTTCGAAAAATCTATTCAATAAATGGCCCCCAGATTGGGGACGTTAGAGGGATTAAACTGATGAGAATAGTACTACATAAAATACCACTCATATCGGGTGTGAGAGTAAATTGCACGGCGCAGACGCAGTCACCGTGGATAAAAACAAAGGGGAGGGAGCCAGCGTTTTTTTAACCATCTCCCCGTTCGAAAAATCAATTCAATTGACCTTTCGGGGACCCTTGGTGTTGTACGTGGCTGGGTGGAAGAAGAAACCTTCAATGACATCACCGGGACGTGGCTAGCTTGGTATCCAACCTTGTGCAAATGGGGAGTTTGCGGTTGTGCAAATGGACTGTTTGCGGTGCATTAAAAGAGGAGTTTGGTCTGTCAATGTCAGTGAAGCGGGCGTAACCCTTACACTACCTGATCGATACAACATCATACCTGATCGTATACACACACTGGATGTTTTAAAGCATGTTATTCCAAACAATTTAGGAATGTTAGTTGATTTATGCCCTTTATGGATTAAAACCCGACTCTGCGTCCACTACGTAATTTTCCATGGGAGTTTTGCCATGGATCCCCCTCCGGCATGCCACAGTCCAGGTGTTAGTCCCCTTGAAACAACTTTTCCATCACTATTGTGGCCAGAAAGAGTCCCTTTGGTTTTTTAAATTCGCCTGTCTATTGAAGTCTATGGCGGTTCGCCCGGTTCACCTGTTCGCGAACATTTGCGGAAGTTCGCGTTCGCTGTTCGCGAACTGAAAATTTTATGTTCGCGACATCACTATTGGTGTTACGAAGCAAGAATACTGATGGCACAAGTCCTCTCACCTAAATCCCCACGATATAGAAATCGGCCTCAACGATCCATAGGAATCACGGGGTGCAAGGCTCCAGAAGAGTACAAGCAGTAACAAGAGAGTAAAGATGAGCCGCACTCACCATCCGTAGAGGAAATGTCTCTTGTTATTCTTCAGGGCTCAGTACAAAATTGCTTGGGTGGGGGGTAAGCACTCACAAGGATGCAAAAAAAAACAGCTGTTTTTTTTTGCATCCATGTGAGTGCTTACCCCCCACTCAAGCAATTTTGTCATTTCCTCTACGGATGGTGAGTGTGGCTCATCTTTACTTTCTTGTTACTACTCACATTTCGTGTTATTTGCGCTGAAAGCGTTTCTTGTTATATTTCACTACAATACGAGAAAAATAGGTGTAGTTCATATTTGGTGTTATTTGCGCTAAAAGCGTTTCTTGTCACATTTCACCACAATATGAGAAAAATAGAAGTAGTTCACATTAAGTGTTATTTGCGCTAAAAGCGTTTATTGCCATATTTCACTCCAATACGAGAAAAATAGACGCAGTTCACTTTTTCTGTTATTTACTTAGAAATCGTTTAGTGGCCTATTTTTGTCCAATACGAGAAATAGATACGCAGTTCATCTTTGCTGTTATTTACGCTGAAATCATTTCATTCCCAATTTCAAATCCTTTAGTTGCCTATCTCCGTTAAAAATAAAAATATATTTGACACTTTTGAGGGTATTTTAATTTACTTTTAATTTATTTTGCTTAGCTAAAAGTATGTCAGACAGAGAAGTGCCAGGCCCTGCACAGGGAAGTGGCAGAGGCGTAAATGATTCTGGCGCAGGCACAGGTCGCAGCAGAGTAAAGGGGCGTGGCAGCAGGGGTTTCTTCCCGAGGCCTTAGGTCCACATGTCAGCTAGCAGTCGTGTCTTAACTGGTTGACTCGAACTTCGACTTCATCGCAAGTGACAGTAGCACCAGCAGCCTGAGTCTAGAGTCGCTGATGAGCAGCTTTCTTCACCCGCATATGGAAGAAACTACTCTCCACCAGCAGCAGGTAGACCTGGAGCAGGACCTGAACCAGCAGGTGGTGGCATACTTTGACAGCATCCTGCCAGCCGTCATAGAAGATCCGCTGGACTACTGGGCAGCCAAACTGGATTTGTGGCAGCAACTGGCCGAGTTTGCCCTGGAAAAGCTGTCCTACCCAGCCAGTAGTGTGGCATCAGTGCGGGTGTTTAGTGCGGCGGGGGCCATATTTACCCCAAGAAGAACTGTCCACCCAAAATGTGTAGAGACTTACTTTTGTCAAGATGAATCAGGCGTGGATCAGCCAGGATTTCCACCCACCAATGCCTGATGCATCAGATTAGATCATCCATCTCCAAACTATGTCACCGTGCCACTCTGTGGTGTCATGCTTCTGCTATTGCTGCCATGTCCACACTATGTTACCATACCACTCTGTGGCCTCCTGATGCTGTTATGTCTACACTATGTCACCGTGCCACTTTGTGGCCTCCTGATGCTGCCGCCACCTCCAGACCCTGTCATAGTGCTACTTGGTGGTCTCCTCTTGCTGCTTTCACTTCACCACTATGTCATAGGGCCACTCTATGGACTTCTCATGCTGTTACTACCCTCCCCACTCTATGACAGGGTTGCTATTGTTCTTGTTTGGCCTTCTTGATATCACCATTTATTTGACCTTGATTCTCATCGGTCAGAAGGAAGGAAAAATGAGGCACACAACGGATCTTGTCTGTGTAGCAGCTGTAAGGCCTGTATAGTCTTATCAGAATTGGCTTATGATTTGGTAGCCAAAAGCAGGAATGGGTACAAAACACAGAAGACATGCAAATAATATCTTCACATGTCATCTCTGTTTTAGATTCCCTCCTGTTTTAGGGCATTACCAATACTCATGGATTACTGACCAAATGTTGACTGAGTAAAGGTGTACGCTCCCCAGACAGGATTTTATTTTTTTTAATCAGTTTTCTGATGGATCAGAGGAAGGGCAAATTAATCAGTGACGTCAACACAAACTTACTGCTGACTCCCTCTCCACTCTGTGCGGGGGTTCTACTTGTATAAGCGTAATAGAACAGGTTCTGTTGACATCTATGTGGAATCAGCTGACGAGAGTGTGAAAGGAGTGTGCTTTTTCTTGACACTAAGGGTTCCTTCACACGTCCGCATTCAGTGTCCGCACCCATTCCGCAATTATGTGGGATGGGTGCGGACCCATTCATTCTGAATGGGGACGGAATGGATGCGAAGAGCACACTGTGTGTTCTCCACATCCGCATTTCTGTAGCGCGCCACCGAACTTCTGGTCCGCGGCTTTGGAAAAAAATAGAACATGTACAATTCTTGTCTGCAGCTGCGGACAAGAATTGGCTGCTCCATGGGGGTGACGGCGGGGTGTGTTGCGGATCCGCAACACACCACGGACGTGTGAATGGACCCTAACATGGACCTGTAAAGCTGAGTTCATACTAGAGTTATTTGGTCAGTTTTGGTGAATTTAAGTATACTTGACGTTTTGGTTCAATTTAATATTTAATGAATTTATTAATAAACATTACTTGTTTCCTAAGACAGGAGAGAATCGGCCAGTCTTCTGTTTAGTCAGTGACGTGGTGTTGCGATGGAGAGAGCATGCAAAGAAAACAATTCCTCTCCACCTGGAGACCCCTGTCAAGATTGCTGCAAGTGCGGTATTGGCTGCTCATAGACCAAGATACTTCTGGGGGCAACCTGCCTGGCATGAACAGGCCTCCAGTAGCTACAGGCAATGAGAAGACAAATGTTCAAGAAAGCTTGGAGCCCAGAAGTGTCGTAAAGTTAGACAAGATTCAAACCACCAACCAGGCCCGGTCTCATCGTTCGGTAAAAACGTCACGGGTTCCCAGTCGTCATGGAAATCAAAAGGAGGCTATCCTGTGGTGCACGGAGATAGAGAGGGTCTTCGGATTTCCCCTGTACTATCTGGACGTCTCAGAAATGAACCGCAGCTCCCAACAGCTACTCCTGGGAAGGTCATGGAGCGTCCCGGTCATCCAGCATCTATTCACCCCGCTGAAGGATTATTTTGAAAGTGTGTAGAAGCTGACACGGGGCCCCCACGCTGCAGATGTATCATGGAGACACCGGATTTTACAATATTAAATTATTATTTTGTCAGTAGCAATACTGATGGATTATTGAGCAAATGCGGACCGAGTGACGGTGGATGCTCCACAGACAGGATCCGTTTTCTGTGGGTTATTGTTCTGATGGATCAGAGGAAATGCAAAATAATCAGTGACTTCAACACAAACTTACTGCTGACACCCTCTACACTTTGTCAGGCAGGCTCTACTTGTATAAGCGTTTAATAGAACAGGTTCTGTAGACATCTATGTGGAATCAGCTAACAACGGTGTAAAAGGAGTGCGCTTCTTCTTGTTGCTAACCTTGACCTGTGAGGCTGAGTTAATACTTGAGTTATTTGGTCAGTTTCGACCCCGTGACTGCCCAAAAAAGTGAAGTGTGCAGTGATTTTAATAGCAACGTTTGTCATCTGCCATGTCATACGGACTCACAGTATTATTTCAATACCAAAACAGACTCCCTATGCGTGTTACTGCAAGGAACAGTGTTCTACACCACTATAAAGGCTCTATGCAGCCCGGAAATAGCTGTTTTTAATGTGATTCATCGCGAACTAATTCGGATCAAAGCAAATTTTTCCAGAAAATTTGGCAATCCGTCCGAATCAAATTTTTGAGAAATTGACTCATCTCTAATGGTGACGTTGGTCCAGGGATCTATTCTAATATGGAGTCCGGAAGTTATTTTCCCCGTAAAATAGGTTAATCTAATTATGTCACAGGGTTTTTTCCTTCTTCTGGATCAACATTGCAGGATTATAGGTTGAACTTGATGGACCGGTGTCTTTTTTCCACCCTACTATGCTACTCTGTTACCTGACCTTTGTCTTCTCTTGTCTTCCACTCCCTCATTATTCTCACATTTTGTTTCATTGATTGCTTTTGTTCTTTTCTCATTCTCACTCTATAGCATTTCTCTTCTTTAACTCTCTTTCTCACACTCTTTTCCTTTCTCTTTTTCCATATCTCCATATCTCCACACCTCTTCTCCTCCATCTCTATATCTTTCATTCTGTTTATAGCAGCTATATGGATAGAATCCTATGGGAGTACAGAGAAATACAATTTTAATTATAATTCCCAGCATGGCCAGGTCAGTCTGGGCCTTAGGCTGAAAGGCGGGATCCTCCGTGATGTCTTCATAATATAGGCTAACATGAAAAATAACCGCTCACCACAACCAGGCGCTGTGAAGCTGAATGCACAATGCTGAACCCCTTTTATGTGTGAGGGGCCTGAGCAGCATTCAGAGCAAGGAGAAAGATGTAAACTCTAGAGCGGCTTCTAATGATGCACTGGATGCGGCTCATGCATTATTTATCACAGCCATCTGCAAAGTAAATCAAATTAATCTTACAGATTATAGAACAATGGAGTCACAGGAAAATGCCGAGAATATTGAGGCCAATACTATAGCTAAAGGTGGCTTGGAGGAAAATAACCAGAATGTAGGCTCTAAAGACATTCCTGTGGTCTGCACTCAGGATAAAGTATCTATGGCACTTCTCTTCCATGTATAAATGCTACTATCATCGCCATCACACTCTCCTATCTCACGCTCTCATTCATACTCACATGCACCAACACTGTAGATAGACAGAGAACAAAAGACAGATGATAGATAGATAGATAGATAGAAAGATAGATAGATAGATATAGAGAGATAGATAGGTAGACAACAGGAAAGCAATAGACAGGCAGCTAGATAGATAGATAGATAGATAGATAGATAGATAGATAGATTAGATAGATAGATAGATTAATAGATAGATAGATAGATAGATAGATAGATAGATAGATAGATAGATAGATAGATAGATTAATAGATAGATTAATAGATAGATAGATAGATAGATAGATAGATAGATAGATAGATAGGTAGACAACAGGAAAGCAATAGACAGGCAGCCTGACAGATAGATAGATAGATAGATAGATAGATAGATAGATAAAGATAGATAGATATAGAGAGATAGATAGGTAGACTACAGGAGAGCAATAGACAGGCAGCTAGATAGATAGATAGATAGATAGATAGATAGATAGATAGATATAGAGAGATAGATATGGATAATAGATATTAGATAGATAGATAGATAGATCATAGATAGATAGATAGATAGATAGATAGATAGATAGATAGATATAGAGAGATAGATAGGTGGACAACAGGAGAGCAATAGACAGGCAGCCTGATAGATAGATAGATAGATAGATAGATAGATAGATAGATAGATAAATAGATTGATAGATAGATAGATAGATAGATAGATAGATAGATAATAGATAGACAGATAGATAGATAATAGATAGAAGATAGATAGATAGATAGATAGATAGATGATAGATAAATAGATATATATAAATATATATAGAGAGATAGATATGGATAATAGATAGATATTAGATAGATAGATAGATAGATAGATCATAGATAGATAGATAGATAGATTGGTAGATAATAGATGATAAATAGATTGATAGATAGATAGATAGATAGATAATAGATGATAAATAGATTGATAGATAGATAGATAGATAGATAGATAATAGATAGACAGATAGATAGATAATAGATAGAAGATAGATAGATAGATAGATAGATAATAGATGATAGATAAATAGATATATATAAATATATATAGAGAGATAGATATGGATAATAGATAGATATTAGATAGATAGATAGATAGATAGATAGATAGATCATAGATAGATAGATAGATTGGTAGATAATAGATGATAAATAGATAGATAGATAGATAGATAGATAATAGATAGACAGATAGATAGATGATAGAAGATAGATAGATAGATAGATAGATAGATAGATAGATAATAGATGATAGATAGATACATAGATAGATACATAGATAGATAGATAGATAGATAGATAGATAGATAGATGATAGATAGATAGATAGATAGATAGATAGATAGATAGATAGATAGATTTACAATTTATATAGGAAGTAATTGTAGCATCTTAAAATGAGAATCCAAAGAAAGAATAGTGGATGCTGAAGTAAAACTTGACACCACCTTGAAGACCATGGTGAATAACGTTAGTGATGGAGGCCATGCTGAGAGTCTCCTCTGGACACATTAACAATGTGTCCAACATTGATAGGACACTCTTCACAAGGTACAATCACATAATAATCGAGCCAGAGTGCCCTTTCTTTACATATCGTCAGTTCAGGCCAACAGAAAGAAGTCACCAGTCATACATGACGGTAATAAAGGGAGTGATGACCACCAGAGGGCTACTAAAAGATAGGTTACTGAAAAGCGAGGTATCTACTACCAATAGGAGACAACAGTCTTTGAAGAAATATATAAAAAAAACACAGAAATGTGTCTCTTTCCTTGTCTTTGTTGCATTAGTTGGTCTCTGATGCACAAAGGCAATACATTTAGGCCCCCTCTGGCAGGTAAGTAATACAGTATCAAACATTACTTGGCTGCCCATGGAAACTACTATATGTAGGTGAAGCCACGATATAAAGAATTTACAATCATTATTATACAGAAAGAGAGGAAGGATTTGGCTGCCTCAAAATATTTTTGACTATCAGCATTCTGAAAGGATCTATGTTTCATGGCGGTTGACCACGTACCACAGCTTAAATGTGTGGTGATAGATCTATTAGGTTTTTCAAGCTCTGAGAGCGAATGGTACATTTTAAAGTTACCAACAGGACGCTTAATGAAGGGTTGGTTCTCTGCTCCCCCAAATTTCTTTTTACAGATTTTTGGTGGATGGGGAGAAAGATGCTTTCTTCTAACACCTGACTTGTCTACATGGCTCAAAGAATGTTTGCTTTTTATGTTTTCTAGGTCAATTAAGTTTCATATAGGAGCTCAGACTCATGAGATCTGGGAACATCAACCTCATGGTTACTCAGGGTTAAAAACAAAAAAATACATACTTACCTCATCCATTTGCTTGCGGGCAGGCCGTCGCAGCCAAATCTTGCGCGCGCTGACGTGATGATGATGACATCAACACATCATCATGCTGTCGGTGTGATGACGTGATAATGTCACACCTCAGCGAACACAAGATTTCCCGCGTTTCCTTCAAACAAGATGCCTGCGACGGCCCGTCCACAAGCAAATTGATGAGGTGAGTATGTATTTTTTGTTTGTTTTTTACCGCCATTTCAGGAAAAATTGATTTGTTACCACGAAGGGCAAGGAAATTTGGATTTGTGGTGAATTGAATTGTTCGAAGTCCACTTCATTAAGTTTAATTCGCTCAACACTAGAGATAATTCTTAGATTGGTCCCTACACTGTAGTTGTATACCAGTTTATATGAGAGGTACTTTTATTTTTATCTTTTTGCCAGTTTTTTAAGTATATATATATTATGCATATTGCTGACTTTGGCAAAGATGGTGGTTCGCTACGAGTCTGGCAGTGCGCAGGCGCTGGCTCTGTGAAGTGACATACAGTAACTCTGATTTCCTATTGGCCCTTTTGACACACATGGTCAATGCTTTACCAACCATTACGCTCAGTTGATGGCATCAAACTGGTATAATATACATTATTTTCGGCTGGTCCTGTAATCTTATTGGTGGGTTGCTATAATCCCGCCCCTGCTTCTAGTTTGCTAGCTGATATTTCGTCTTCTATTTGATTTTTGAATACTTATTATTATTTATATGCAGGAACACATGATTGTGTGTGTGTATGTATATATATATACACAGATATACTATGCACTACCACTGTCTATAATATTATAACACTACTGATGATTATGTATTCTGATTTTATGGATTTGATTGCACTAATCATGTAATTATGGCACATGACAACATGACATATAGGCTAGGGCTACACGATGACATGTATTGACAATAAGTCGCGACACATAGGGCACAACTACACTGCAGCATTGATGTCGCACGACAATTTTTATAATGATTGTCTATGGTGTCGCACTGTGACATGCGACATGCTGCGACTGCGACACGACAGTCGCAGAAAAATCCATCTTGGATCGAGTTTTTGCTACTGTTGTGTCGCAGTCGCAGCATATCGCAGTGCGACACCATAGACTATTATTATAAAAATTGTCGTTGTGTAGCCCTAGCCATATTGTGGTCCCAGTCTATAACACTTTGCTTGAGAAAGGCTTTGATAGAGCTGAAATGTCATAGCACGACTCAATCAACACAGCTTTATTTGGATTCTACTTCGAGAGTGCTGCAATTCTTTCCTTTAGATAGATGGATAGATAGATATCAACTAGAAAGATAGAGAGATATTGGATAGATAGATAGATATTAGACAGATAGATATTAGATAGATAGTTCTGACTATTTAGTATGTAGTTAATTACGTTGATCTACAGTATAATAGGATTTTCTCTTATGTATACTTGTGAGAGCATGGTGCCCAGTAGATTATATCTGCAGCACATTGCACTGAGTAATCTGGCTACTGTCTATGTGGGAGGTGGGTGACATAATCTGGTTACAATGTGTTCTGCAGAAGTGACCCAGTTAATGGCTTGCTCTAGTCTTGTTTCATTAACACAAGATGATTGAATTATGTACCATACACCTATCTGTAGTCACAGAAAGGAAAGTACAATAGAAATCAGAACAATGGCATATGCAGAAAATAAACAAGACCGAGGTTTATCTATCTATCTATCTATCTATCTATCCATCTATTTTAGCAATTTAAATTTATCTAAAGTTTAGAGATGTTAGCACAGTTTTGTATAGGTATTGGCTGTGAAAAAATACAACTGAGGAACATTAAAATTAAATTGTATATGTTGGTTAATCTAAAATATACTAAAGCGAAGCATGCTGTGGAATTCATAAATCTCCAACTAATTCATGAAAAATTATATATATACACATCTTTCTCTCCCTCTCCCTCTCTCTCTCTCTCTCTCTCTATATATATATATATATATTTATATATATATATATATATATAGTTAATACTGTTAGTTAAATAGGCACTGGCACTGGTAGAAGTGAGAAATATTAAAATGAATTTGTATATATAGGTTAATATAAAATATACAGAAACATCCATAAAATGTGTAATACATTTATCTCCAACGAATTCATGAAATATACCCTAAAATATTGCTTGTAAATATCTTTATATATATATATATATATATATATATATATATATACAGGACCTTTAATTAATACTGTTAGTTATATAGGTAATGGCTAGGAAACGCAGAAGTAAGGAATATTAAAATGAATTTTTACATACAGGTTAATCTGAAATATACTGAAACATCCTGAAAATGTGGAAAACAATCATCTACAACGAATTCAAGAAATATACCCTAAAAGGTTGAAAGATTGCTCTTGTAAATATATATATTGAGGCGGCCTTGGCGCGGCGAGTGGCTTATTACCTTTTTAACAAAATGTACACTGACGCCTCACTTTTCCAGCATATAGGCAGGGCAGAGTGCTGTTGCATTTTTTCTGTGTTTGTATATAAATATATATATATATATATATATGTATATATATATATAATATAAATACAAATAATAAATGTTATATTTCTTTTCGTAATCCAGCGGACACATAAGGAGTGGTGAATGTATGTAATTCATGAAACACGAATAGTCTGTGTCATGTATGTAGTGCACGTATTATGTTTAATGTATGTATCCCCAAAGAATTGATGCAACATCGACGGTAAAGGATAAAGAGGGTTAAAGCCTTTAGCATTTCTTTGCAAAGACATATAAAAAGAAAAACAAAGGAAATTCGCATTTCTTCAATTTACCGATTAGTAGACTGGTATATCGTATATCACATTCTGCCTTATATCACAAGGGATTTATTTAACGGCTGCTTTGATTCCCGTTGTTTTACCCGTGAATGTTGCATAGAGAATGACTGTACATTGCTCTGCCCCAGTGTCTGTCGAGGCTGAAGTTCTTCCTGGTGCAGAATATTTTATTTGCTGTGTCTCCAGTCTGAGGTGAGTAAACTGGTTTATGTGCAGATTGCGAACTCGCCACGGCAAAGGCGATGTTTAATAGTATGAAATATAAATGAAGACTTTCTCCATCTATTTACTGCAGTGATCAATTATTCAATCTCTTCTCAGCAAGATTTCGTTCAAAAGTCATCTGAGCAATGACATATTCTAGCTACTTGTCTACCAGCGCTGTGCTGCATAGAGGGAGTATAGGAAAAGGAAATAAAATAAAGGAAAATGATGTAGAGACGATGCACTTGAAAAAGCCATAAAATATAATAAACCAATAAATACATTGTGTGTGTAAATTTATGTACGTATTGGTATATATAATATCTGCATATATGTGTCTGTACATATATGTGCATCTCTATACTTATAGTATGCGCATCTGCATGTGTGTACATGTCTGTGTATAATATCTGAGTTTTAGACTTATGTGTTTTTATTATTTATGTGTATATGATTAAAGATATATGTATACGTGTTTTAAAGTGAATATATGAATGTGTGTACATGTAGATTATATATATATATATATATATATATATATATATATATATATATATATATAGTGTGTATATAATATGCAAAAGTGAAAAGAAATAAAGAAAAATAATATATACAAAATTCAATAATATAATCTGGGACAGGATTACAGGGTGCATTTCAACCATATAGTTTAGATACTGGAATACATATCATAATGCATATAACATGAATCTATCGGGGGATGCATGTATATACTTGATAAGGGCTTCTAGAAGTACTAATCTTCTCATGTGCAGCTCTCTCTTGTATTTTACCATCTACAATGAGTTATAATAACTCTTAAGTAATCCATAGAGAGGTAGTAAGGGACAGTATGAGGCAAGACGTGTAAGGGTTAAGGGGTGTGGCTTGAGATGCCTGGGACACCACACCTTGTGATCAGTCATCATCCTGATTCAGCAATCAATGGGACAAGGTTATGTACAAGGTGACTTTGGGAAGAGGCAAAAATGACTGCAGTACGGTAAAGTGGAGCACTGATCCACCAGAGGTACTGCTGCTCCATATTGAAAGGGCACAATGCAGAGGCGCAGGGTTGGCCCGCCCGGAGGAAGCAGGCACCTGCAGTCATATATCTTATATATATATATATATATATATATATAAGATTGGTGTGCGGTTACGTATTGTATGTGTGCTATACTTATAGTATAGAATCCATGCTAGATAGATAATGAATAAGAAACATACACAATTATAGCAAGATTATATATATATATATATATAGAGAGAGAGAGAGAGAGAGAGAGAGAGACAATAGAGATAAGATAGACACATTGATAGATGATAGATCAGCAGATAGATATGAGATATATAGATAATAGATTGATAGGGAGACATATAGATCGATAGATAGACAGATAGATATTAGATAGATAGATCGATAGGTAGACAGATAGATATTAGATAGATAAATAGATAGATAGATATGAGATATAAATAATAGATCGATAGGTAGACAGATAGATATTAGATAGATAGATAGATAGATAGATATTAGATAATAGATTGATAGGTAGATAATAGATAGATGGACAGACAGATAGTATACAGGGATTTTTCCTCTCGGTTTCTCCTTCTATGTGTCCTTTTTCTGAGTGAGGTCTAGAATAGGGGATTGAAAAACCCCTCCATCAAATTATCCCTAACCTCACAGTGGGATTACGGGATAATATACTTTGCAGGCCATCAACGTAATCACTTCTCCCAGTATTTCACCCTCCTAAACCCATAAGCACATTAAGATCCTCTGTGCCCACTCTTAGGACAAGCAATGGGCAGAAATTAATCAAGATTAAAAAAAAAATACCAAGGCCTGTGAATGGAAAAGCCGCTTTGATTTTGCTCGGATTAATGTTGTTGGGAGGAAATGAATGAATGAATGAGTGGAGAGCGGCATTAAGGGGAATGTGTCTGCAGCCCTCACATACCCCTTGGGGTTAGCCCGCTGCA
Organism: Bufotes viridis; assembly: GCA_033119425.1. Classification (NCBI taxonomy): domain Eukaryota; kingdom Metazoa; phylum Chordata; class Amphibia; order Anura; family Bufonidae; genus Bufotes; species Bufotes viridis. The sequence goes on along the minus strand of CM065590.1, from coordinate 477,960,517 downwards.
CAGGGGCATTAAAATGCAGTGATGAATGGCACAATGAGATTTTGATTAAATTTGGGGTTAGAAACATAAATCAAGATTTCCAGAGTATAAATAATTCAGGAAAGCTGTGTAGACTGTGCGCTATTACAATGTATCAGTCCAAGAACAATAGAAAACCGCAGTCTATACCTGCTGCTACCAAAAAGCACAATTCTCAATAAATAGTACACTAAGGCAATGTTATAATATCATGAGATGAATACTTTCATCAAAATCTATAGAAGCCATCCCCCTCTTATATAGTGATACAAATACTAGCAATACTGCAGACTTTATATTTCTATGGGGGGATGTAGCAGTGCCGCATTCATTTGTGACAAGGGAAGACAATTCGATAGGAGAACCTGTGGTGTTCTGGAAAGCTGTGGATAACATATGGCGATACCTTCATCGTCATGTTTTTTGCAAGAAGACAAACTCATCTCTGCTATATAGATGTTACTGAAAAAAGATGCAAACATGTAGAGGTTCGATAAATACCTGTGCAGATGTCCTAGGGTATTGCCCGCTAGCTTCTTGAATTCCTCTTTTTTAAACTCCATGGCGATCCTATTAATAAGTCCAGTTATTGAATCTGTGCTTTCAAGAAAAAGTTCTCATTACGAACGTTAAGGCCAAAATAAATAATGGCTGATTGATTATTATGACTTAATCCGAATACATGAAGCATTCAGTAGAAGGTGGAACATCTATGGTGTGGCCTTGGAAGAGACAGACATAAGTAGGCATCGGCTTATGTAGTAATGAGGAAAGCCATAGGAGTGATAGCAGTGGAGCTCAGGCTGTGCTATGCAGTATAATATCCAATAAATATCCTTCTTTCTTGCGTGGGATGGCCATGAACCAGAGTGGGGAAAAAAGCTCTGGAGTCAGAGTTATGTTGAGAAGCTTCTAGTGGTAGTCAGGGCTCCTCTACCACTATAGAGAATGTCTGGCAGGACCATGGACAGGGAATCATCTCATTTCAGCACCGTGAAGTCATGTATTCAGGACCACGGACAGCATTGACTATGTAGTCAGGTATTCAGCACCATGGACAACAGAGATTATAAAGCCAGATTCAGGACCACGGACAGCGTCAGGTTGTGATCAGGTATTCAGATCATGGCCAGCAGCTGCTACTTGAGCAGGTTCTTCAGGACCATAAAGGGCAGTTCTTACCTAATCAGGTTGCTCAAACAGCGGAAGTTCTGCCGTAAGGATGTGCAGCACTAGGGAGACCCTCAATTATCTAGTCAGGATAGCCAGCTCTAACTTCTCTCTTCTTCATTCATTCCATAGCTTTCTAAATCCTTATCACACACTTAGAAGAGCAAGGTGTAAAGAGGATGAGTCCCTCACTCAGCTGTAGACTTCTCACCCCCCACTTCTTCCTCCCTGGCTTCAGCACCATGGACAACTCCACTCAAATTGCTATATTTGGAGGTGGATTAGAAGACGCTTCCCTGTTAAGTCCCAGCTGAGTTCTACTGAGGGAGGGGACGAGGAGAGCTGGGAGGGGGAGCAGGAGACATTGCTTATAATAATCTGTAAAGGTACTTAGTAAGGGGGGGATGGGTGCAATTTGGTTTGTTTAGAAGGGTGGTGTGTGTGTGTGTGTGTGGGGGGGGGGGTGTTATACAGTTTAGGAATTTATATTATCAGTTCATTTGACTGTTTAACTCTTTCAGTACAAACTACAAGTAAAAAGTGAGTATAAATACAAAGTAAAGAAATTATTTTCTTACTAGAAAATTTTTCAAAATGACGTTTAAAAAAAACAGTTAATTAATGTTTACTGAACTGCAGATTATATTGGTATTATTAATGAATTCTAATTTATTTTAATGATGAATCATACTAATTGGGTCCTGATATTAAATGTTTAGTAAAAAAAAGAGTTTATCTTACTGCCTGTAATAAATGCAGGGGCTGGGTATCAGTGCAATTAGAAAATACAGAAAAAAAAATGACATTTCTAAAATTTGAATCAATGCACATTTTTTGCCCATATTAAAAGCCACTTTCTTAGCATATCCCATGTCTTTAGATTTTTTTTTCCAACATTTCCCCCATTAAATAAAACTGGAAAACCAGCATCACTGAAAACCATGAACGGTTTTTACATTTGGTACCGTGATTCTTAATGGAAGCATTTCTAAAAAAAAAAATCCACAAATTGGTTTTTGATGAGAACACAACAGCAAATTGGGGTTTAACTTTAACAAAAAATGCAACCAAGATTCATGGCAAAGTTTGGCAACAAAAAAGCCTCAAAAACTCCTGAATTAATAAGCTTTTTTTTGTAGATTTTTCAATTCCTTTTTAGGTGCTTTTTCAAATTTTTACTTGACAGTATTTTTGTATGCCTTGGTTTTTTTGTTCTTTTCTATAGGAAAGAACTGTATGTACTCCACTGTACTGGAACTTATTCTTTGTGAAAAATATATTGGTACAAAAATTGGCATGCAAAAATGCTGTTAAAACACATTAGCACTTGCATTTTTTTCAAGCAGGGCACAAAAAAAAAACAAATGGATGTCTATGGGAGAAAAAATGTCAGGCAAAAAAAAGCCAGAACCAGAGCATGATGTGATTTTAAGAAAAAACACTAACATCGCTACAAAAAAGCTAAGTGTGACACCAGCCTTAGTGCTCCATGTACAGGTATCCTTGACCCGGGTTCACACATAGGCTCGCATTTACTGATGCGCATTTCTGGTACATAATATTGCATCAAGATTTACATATACAGTACAATACCCTATGTTTGGCTCAGTTAGGGGTATAACTTAGCCAGGAAGAGGTGTGGCTTAGCAGAAATGGGATGTGGCTTAAGATGTGACAACATATGCCCAATTGCACAAAACTTTTGGCACAAAATGCTGCTGTAAAGTAAGTCAGGTGGTAAAAGGTCTCTTTATAACTTTGTGCCACAGGGGCTATATAAAGGTAGACAAAAGTATCTAATCAACTATTTGAGGAGGCTTCGCAGCTTGCCAAGCACAGTGCCCTCCATTGCATAGTGGCTGTGTTTGGTATAGCAGCTCAGCCCCATTCACTTGAATGGGACTGAGCTGCACCTAGGCCACTTGAATGTGACGAGACTGGCCAAGGAAGAAACTGTGGCACTCTCTGGAGCAGCGTGGCCTCCTCAAAAAGCTAATCTGCAGGGGTGTGAGGAGTCTTCCCCCCACCAATCCCACACTGATTAACTATCCTGAGGATCAGTCATCAGTATAAAACACTCGGAGAACCACTTTGACTATGGTTTTACAGGAATGTGCTTTTTACTGTCAGGAAAAAAAACTCAATGTCCTCATTGAATGACCATTATGTGTTTTTCAGGACTTGCTCTGTGTTTTTTTTTTTTTTATAAATACAGCATGGCCTGTCTCATTAAAGGGATTCTGTCACCACATATAAGCCCTGTGAGCTAAACATATGCTCATGTCCAGGGTCTCATTATGATTTCTAAGGTGGCCTTATAAAAGAGATCTGTGGCTTAATTTTGCTAAAAAACAGGTTTCACTAACCTGTCAATCATAGAATGAAGGTGCCCAAGGGGAGGTCTGTGGATGCATGGTGCCTGGCCGCACCCATTGCCATTTGTGCCCAGCGCCGCCTTCTACTCCTCTGTGCCGCCTCTCCCTCCCCCTCTTCCCGCTTTGAGATCCCGCGCGTGCGCACAGCGCAAGGAAGAAGCCGATGCCAGCAGTCCGCAACTGCGCATCAGGCTGAGCCTGTGCGCACGCGTGGGATCTCACAGCGGGAGGAGGGAGGGAGAGGCAGCACTGAAGAGTAGAAGGCGGTGTTGGGCACAAACAGCAATGGGTGCGGCCGGGCACCATGCATCCACAGACCTCCCCTTGGGCACCTTAATTCTATGATTGACAGGTTAGTAAATCCTGTATTTTAGCAAAATTAGGCCACAGATCTCTTTTATAAGGCCACATTAGGAATCATAATGAGACCCTGGACATGAGCATATGTTTAGCTCACAGGGTCTAAAAGTGGTGACATAATCCCTTTAAATCCCCCTTATGAGTTATTGGATCTATAATTCATGGACAACGCTGCATACTGTATATAACAAGATATATTTCCTGGTGGGCCGATGACCAGCAGCTATGGAATAATATGATCTGATTCTCTCAGCATTAATGAAGGCTAGAAGTACCAGGTACTTATGTACTTGGCCAACAGCTACAGGTGTCCTCCTGATCTCGACTGTATCACTGTCCTCACTGTTGAATACTGTGGTGAGAGCACCGCATTTTCTGCTGCACTGTACGGTTATGCAGGAGCGGTATTTTGTGCTGCACTAAGGTATTGCAGGCTTCACCTACTTGTGTTGCCCTGTCTTCTGTTAATTTGGACCTGCCTACCACATGGGACCACTTTTAGTTTTTTTCAGGACCACTTTAAGTCCGCAGTCCACCCCTGATCACAGGCATCACAGTACAATCAAAATGATACATAAGTATACAAAGGACAGAACAGGGTAAGTCAAACCATCAGTAGAGAGTAGTCAAAACATGAATATAATGCAAAAGCAGCATATACTGTCACACCTGAATAAGAACATGTGTTAGGTACCATAAATAGTGATTGCTCCACAGTCAGGAAGCAGGCTGTGTATTTATTTATACTATCAGTGTATTTGACTGTGTTTAGTCTTTAGTACAGTGTATAGTACAAGCTACAAGTAAAAAGTGAGTATAAATACAAGGTAAAGAAATTATTTTCTTACTAGAAAAATTTTCAAAATAACGTTTAAAAAAACTGTTAATTTGTGTTTACTGAACGGCAGATGATATTGTTATTATTTATGAATTCTAATTTATTTTAATAATGCATTATACTAATTGGGTCCTGATATTAAATATTTAGTCAGAGTTTATCTTACTGCCTGTAATAAATGCATAAGGGGCTGGGTATCAGTGCAATTAAAAAAATACAGAAAAAAATTACATTTCTAAAATTAGAATCAATGCACATTTTTTGTCCATATTAAAAGCCATTTTCTTAGCATTTCCCATTTCTTTAGATTTTGTTTCCAGCATTTCTCCCATTAAATAGAACTGGAAAATCCACAGCACCAGAAGTCATCACAAAAAACCTTTACTGAATATCTGTAAAGGGGTTATCCAACCCTTATAATGACCCCCAATGCCCAACAACTCATATAGATTATACTTACCCGCTCCCCGGCACCCGCATCGCTCCTAATCCCCGCACGGCCGCAGCTGCATCTCCCTGTCGCACGGATCAAAATATCTGGCGATACTGGGAAGCAGCCGATAGCAGGTCGCAACGGGGACGAGCCTACCTAGCGTCACCGAATATCGCAGCACAATAATGCCTCTACCTTACCCTCCAACAAGGATTTTGCCAAGTGCTTCCTCTGGGAAGCACATATTCTTATTCAGGTGTGTCAGTATACACAGATTTAGGCCTCATGCACACAAACGTATTTTGTTTCCGTGTCTGTTCCTTTTTTTTGCGAATAGGATGCAGACCCATCCATTTCAATGTGTCCGCAAAAAATGCTGACAGCACACCATGTGCTGTCCGCATCAGTATGTCCGTTCTGTAGCTCCGCAAAAAAATAGTGTATGTCCTATTTTTTTCTAGTTTGCGGACAAGGATAGGCATTATTACAATGGATCCGCAAAAATAACGGATCCGCAATTTGCGGACCGCAAAACAGATACGGTCATGTGCATGTAACTTTATTTGCATTATATTCAGTTTTTTATTCTCTCTAATTATAGTTTGACTTAACCTGTACAGTTCTTTGTATAGGAGGAGGTCCAGAGTGTGGGAGAAACCTATGTGAATTGATAATGTGAGAAGCCCTGATCAGTCCTCCTACTGGTATAGCACAGGGGAGGTATAAGTCACCCCCATTCCTCCATGATGGATGGTCTACCCCTACACATTTGCCCTACGTTTTTTTGCTCACTAGATAGAACACCATAAAGACCATAGAAACCGCTTGCTTTCTCGCCATACCGTGTGTGGTATTTATGGCCTTTTTAGAGGCTTTTTTTTAAACAACTGTATGAACCACATTTTTGTCTGGTATTTTTTGTTCTATAGAGAAGTCAAAAAAGCCCCTTCCACATGCTGCATAAAAAAAAAAAAATACCACCTAATTAACAAAAACAGCAGTAGCAAAAAAAAAAATGCTTGTGTGTCCTTTATTTCATATTTCCCATAGACATTCAGCTGGAGTTTTTACAGCAAAAAAAAAAAAAAAAACACTGCTAAAACTGCAAAAGTGCATAAAGACGCTACTAAAAACCTATGTGTGAATCACCCCACAGTGAGAATGTCTGCCGTGCTAAAAGTCCAGGCTAACAGAAAGTTAAAGACTTTAGACAAGAACTAGTATACAGGGAGTGACTTCAAAAATTATATCCAGAAAGTGATGCAAATAAAATGACATAGAATGGTGACATAAAAATTGTTAGCCTATGGTAGTGTCCCTTTAAACCAAAGCCGGGAGCAGTGTTGTACTTATGTCTAAGTATTTGCCATCCCCAGTGGTGAAAAGTGGAAGTGCAAGCTGCAGAATAGCATTCAGTAGGATCTGATGACAGTTCATCAATATCTAAGCGGTGATGCACCCACCGATCAGCTGTTTCAGGGAGTGATGGTGCCGTAAAATACACAGTTTATGGATATAGCAACAGGCAACTCTATATGCTGCATAGTGGCCATGCCAGGTACTGCAGCTAAATGAGTGTGCAGTACACCCGCGCTGCAAACTACAAACTGTATGGAGCCTTATGCTTCTGCTTTGTACACTATATAGTTTCCATTGCGTGGCTGCCCAGGACAGTTGATTGGTGGGTCTGCCGGATGTCGGACTACCACCGATCAGATATTGATGACCTATCTGGAGGAAAGGTCATCAATGTCTCTATGATGGAGAACCCACCAAATAGCAGATACAGGCACATGATATTGCTATATTCCATGGTGTAGTCTACGCAGCTCGTCGGCTTTATCCCACCATTGTTCAGACATGGGCCATATTCTATGGACTTCCCTGCTCATACTTGACACGAGTAATGCAGTTGTGGAATGATCTGATGACAGAACATCCATTCCAATTTAATTAGAAGCCATTACAGAAGTCATCCAGATTTCAGACGCGCAGGCTTCTGATCAGAGTGTGTTAACACTGCCAAGTGGAGATAATGAGATTTGCCAACTACATGTTATTGTGACTCAGATGGATCCCTGACAAAAGGGGAAAGATAGTGACAAATTAAATTGCCGATTCCTGGAGTCAGGCCAAGTGGTTTTAATTGGTAGCCGAGCCGATATTTGCTTATTGTGATATTTAATTAGCAGGACTGGAAGACTGAGATGATTTGTCAGCAAAATCCTGTTACGCTAGAAATGACCACTTGGAAGCCAGCGTCTCAGCTCAGTGTGCCCAATAAAACCTAAGGGGGTTCACCGGGTGTCCAAGAAAAATACTTCCCTAACACAGGCAGTAGAAGCAGTCTACAGATATAGGAGCCATTATCTTAGAGGGAGTCTGTCCCCGGCGACCTCCCTATCCAGCTATTTGCGTAGAGACGTGGCTGTGGATCACTTTATGAAAGCGCTGTTTTTCTTTGTTGATCCGAGGCTCTGTTCATGAGTTATAATACTTTTTCCTATGCAAAATTGATTTTAAATAATTTTTTAGGAGCATTGTTTAGTCTGGGGAATGCGACAATCACATGGAGCGTGTTTCCTAGCCCCAAAACTGACCTAAGGAACTATTGTATTACGTTGCGACTTTTTGTTCTCATTTTTTGGAGTGCTATAGTTACAGAATGTTGCATGCCCTTTGTTAAATTTCTTACACGAAATACGTATGGATTGTTCATTCTGAAGTCTAATCATATTTATTACAAAGGTTTGTATGCCGTCAGGGGACTGGCGTACGGCTATTTTCATATCTATGGGACGAAGATCCGACTGCCTGATCCGGCAGAGAATGCTGGCAATCGGCCGGACACAAACTGCAGTGTGCAGTGATTTGTGTCCGCCCAATTCTCGGCACTTTTGCCGTAATGTGACCGCTCATCCGCCAAATCCTATTTATACTTAATGGGGTCAGCAGGCATTCCATTTGCATCCAGCGGTGCCAGATCCAGAGAATTCCAGCAGCCCATTCTCTGCCAGAACAGCCTGCTGGTATTCATGACGCAGATGTGAAAGTAGCCTTACTTGTGTCTTTGTGCAACTTCTTTTACATAAAGGTGCAAAGATAAATGTTTAATACTGTAGCTCCACTCGCAAAACATCTGACCGCCCCTTAGTAAGGGTGCCCATTACACGTGGCTGAATTTTCCACCAGAAAATCGGCAACATCCACTAGTGTTGAGCGAATCGAACTCGGCAAAGTGGAGTAATTAGTAACAAAGCAAATTTTTTTGTAAAGTAGCCGAATCAAATTTTTGAATACTTCGCTCATCACTAATCAGGAACCCCCCGGTTATCCTATGGGGCTGAAAATGATCTATCCCTGCGTTGTTTTCCGCAACACAATGTAAATGATGTCATGTTGCGGATTTTCTGTATGAGAGTCTTTCTATTCAGTTCAATAGGAAATTAATTCTCCAGTGGAAAACACTGAGGAAAAATCAGCACCCTAAGGCCCCTTTTACACGGGCGAGTTTTCCGCGCGGGTGCAATGCGTGAGGAGGACGCATTGCACCCGCACTGAATCCGGACCCATTCATTTCTATGGGGCTGTGCACATGAGCGGTGATTTTCACGCATTACTTCTGTGTTGCGTGAAAATCGCAGCATGCTCTATATTGTGCGTTTTTCACACAACGCAGGCCCCATAGAAGTGACTGGGGCTGCGGGAAAATCGCAAGCATCCGCAAGCAAGTGCGGATGCAGTGCGATTTTCCCGCATGGTTGCTTAGCAACGGGACCAGATCTTTATTATTTTCCCTTATAACATGGTTATAAGGGGAAATAATAGTATTCTTAATAAAGAATGCTGTGTAAAATGAAGAGGAAGGGGTTAAAAATAATAAAGTTAACTTACCTTAGCCACTTGATCGCGTAGTTGCGATCTGTCCTCTCTTTCCCAGCATCAGCTAAGAACTAAAGGACCTGTGATGACGTCACATCACATGGTCCAATCACATGGTCCATCTTACCATGGTGATGGACCATGTGATTGGACCATGTGATGTGACGTCATCACAGGTCCTTTAGTTCTTAGCTGATGCAGGGAAAGAGAGGACAGATCGCAACTACGCGATCAAGTGGCTAAGGTAAGTTAAGTTTTATTATTTTTAACCCCTTCCACTTCATTTTACTATGCATTCTTTATTAAGAATGCTATTATTTCCTCTTATAACCATGTTATAAGGGAAAATAATCAATTCTCCAGAATACTCAACCCGAAACCGGACTTCAGTGATGAAGTCCGGCTTCGGGTCTGGGTACCAAACATGGCGATTTTTCTCACGCGCGTGCAAAACGCATTACAAACGTTTGCACCCGAGCGGGAAAAATCGTGCATATTCCCGCAACGCACCCGCCTCTTATCCGGGCGTCAAACATGATGCCTGTGTGAAAGAGGCCTAACCCTAACTCAAAAAATGCGGACAGCACACCGTGTGCCGTCCGCATCAGTCTGTCCATTCCGTAGCCTGGCAAAAAAAATAGAACATGTCCTACTCTTGTCTGTTTTAGGCATTGTTACAATGGATCCACAAAAAAAAAACGGATGGCATACAGATGTCATCCGTTTTTTTTTGCGGATCGCAAAACACATACGGTCGTGTGCATGTAACCTAATTCACACCAAAATATGTGCAGCTTTGTAAAAATCCGCACCTGTGGATTGTCTGGGAGAAAATGCGTGAGGGCTTCCTAAGTAGAGAAGACACTTTAGTCACAAATACCTATTCCACCAACAAAACAGACAAAATCTTTATATTTTTCTGGGGCAGCACACCTAATACATTACCCCTACGTTTCTGCCATCTAGTAAATCTTCTCCAGTGTATCAGTTCTGTCCAGAATTTTCCTTTAACTTCAGTTCTCTCCTCCACCAATTAATAATACATTCACATCACACAGTTTGGGTGTTAAAATATTTTGTGGAGTAATGCCCCCTATAAATTTATGTTCCATTCTAAGTAACACTACAACATATTTTACCTAATGTGTATTATAGAATAATAGAAAGATTAAGGGTGTTGGACATTTAAAGCGGTCAGTAGGTGAGGCACTCCATCTGCTTCTTTTCCATCACCACCACTTTAATTGAGTCTCAGCTGAACCATGACAGAGATCACAGTTGTCACCAAGAACCTTGCCCCCTGTTTTAGCTGTATAAAAAGTGACAGGGTCTGCATGGTTCAAGCCTTCTTAAAGAGGCAATGACGGGAGGGCTGTTCTTGGTCACAGCAGAATTAGGCACCTCAGAGATGCTGGTGTCATGGGGTAAACTGACCGATTTGGTGCCTTTATTTATAAGGATTTTTTGAGCTTTTTTCATTCCCATTTCTAACCCCACAGGAAATGTTTACTTTGTAATATTCTTGAATTGCTGATGCTTGTGATAGTTCCTATTTTTGCCTGGCATTACATACATGGTAAAGTTCTTGCCTTCCACTCCACTAACGTGTATGACATCAGCAGCCACACAACATACAGGTGGCTCGGAAATCCAGTGTCCAGTTAAGTGCATGTGCGAATCTACACCCTGCGCATGCGCCAAAGGCATCAGCTCAATAGACTCATGCTACATGTGATGAACTGACAGCCAATGGATCTGGTTTGTGGGAGCAGTTTGTTGCATGCCAGGAATTATAGTTTTCAGTACCAGGCTGAAAGTATTAGCATGCCCCACATTAGGATAAAATGAATATATATAGCAGCCAGCCTGGAAGGGAGAGCAAGGTGGAAACTGAACATTTTAACAATCTTAACAACCGGCTTACTATGCTACTTAGGCCGAATGCACACGAACGTATTTTCTTTCCGTGTCTGTTCCGTTTTTTTTGCGGACCATATGCGGAACCATTCATTTTAATGGGTCCGCAAAAAAAACGGAAGGTACTCCGTGTGCATTCCGTTTCCATATGTCCGTTTTTCCGTTCCGCAAAAAAATAGAGCATGTCCTATTTTTTCTAGTTTGCGGACAAGCATAGGCATTATTACAATGGATCCATAAAAATAACGGATCCGCAAAAAAAACGGATACCATATGGAACGTCATCCGTTTTTTTGGCGGATCCGCAATTTGCATGAGGCCTTACTGTTTTGTGTAGCCATTCTAAAACTAAATGTATGAATTGTGTAGGTACACTAAGGCTGAATGCACACGATCAGGATTGCGTGCGGATTTTCCGCGCGGATTTGCGTGCGGAAAATCCGCACCGTACATCTTGTACATTGTATTGTATGAGAATTTGAAATTCTCAATGCACACGATCGCGGATTTTTCAGCGCGGATTTTGACCTGCGGTGCAGATTTTAAAATCCGCAGCATGTCAATTCTTTTTTTTTTTCCTGTCCGGATATCTTGCGGATTTTCTCAATTCACTTCAATGGGGAGGATAAAATCCGGATGGTGCACGCACACAGTGCGGATTTTGATGCGGATCCGCATGCGGAAAATCCGCATGCAAATCCGCATGCAAATCCGCATGCAAATCCGCATGCAAATCCGCACCTATTGATGCGGATTTACCGCACGGATTTGCCTGCGAACACCGACGGATTTCAGTGCGGATTCTCCGCACATGAATCCTGAACGTGTGCATGTAGCCTAAGGCCTCTTTCCCACTTGCGTTGTGAGGATCCGGCGTGCAATTCTGTCGCCAGAAATGCCCGCCGGATCCGTCACAAAGCAAGACAACTGAAAGCATATTGAAGACTGATCAGTCTTCAAAATGCTTTCAGTGTTACTATGGCAGCCAGGATGCTACTAAAGTCCTGGTTGCCATAGTAAGTAGCGGGGAGCCAGGGGAGCAGATACTTACAGTCCGTGCGGCTCCCGGGGGGCGCCACAATGACGTCAGAGCGCCCCACGCGCATGGATCACATGATCCATGCGATCATGTGATCCATGGTCATGGGGCGCTCTGACGTCATTGTGGAGCGCCCCGGGACCCGGGAGCCGCACGGACTGTAAGTATACTTCTCCCCTGCCTCCCCACTACACATTACCATGGCAGCCGGGACTTTAGCGTCCTGGCTGCCATGGTAACCATTCACAAAAGCTAAATGTCGGATCCAGCGATGCGCCAAAACGACGTTTAGCTTAAAGCCGGATCCGGATTAATGCTTTTCAATGGGCATTAATTCCGCATCCGGCGTTACGGCATGTCTTCCGGAATTTAGGATGGAGACAAATCCGCAGCATGCTATGGTTTTGTCAACGTCCAAAAAACGTTCACATACTGAACGGAAGACATCCTGATGCATCCTGAACGGATTTCTCTCCATTCAGAATGCATTAGGATAATCCTGATCAGTATCTTTCCGTCCTAGAGCCCCGAGGACGGAACTCTAGGACGGAAAGCAAAAGCGCAAGTGTGAAAGAGCCCTTAGTTTATAGCACTCCACCACTGATAAAGGGAATCTGCCATCAGTGACCTCCCTATCCAACTGTTTGCATAGACACATAGCATGGTTCATCTGATTAAAAGGGTTCTCCGGAAATTAAGAAAATGAAAATACTTAAATATTATTTTATTATAAATATATTCCCAAATACCTTTCATTAGTAATAATGGCATCAGGGGGAAATAAAATGGTTCGCGAATGCGCATTCGCGATCAAATGTTCGCGAACCGCGCGTTCGTGTCGGGCTACATTGACTTCAATGGCAGGCAAACCTGAAAAACCTTCAGGTCATATTTGCAGCCACCAAATACTTACTAGAAGTTCGCAAATAGTCCCAAAACATGGACAGTGACATACTAGAGGGGGATCATTGGCAAAAATTCCCACAAAAAATGTGTATTTTATCAGGGGCCATTTTTATGTGTCCTAAAGGGAAACTCTCAAAAATGTGCCCTGCTGGAGCCTAGAAAAAAATTATTTTAGGCCACAGGAGTACAGGCCCCAAAAATTAAGCATTCACCTGACAGAAAAGAACTTGTGATTATGTGGCTGGAGGTACATTAGGCGGTCAGTGGATAACAATTTTACTGTAGGCCACTGGAGTACAGGCCCCAAAAAATTAGGCATTCACCTCACAGAAAAGGCCTTTTATGCCACTGTATATACATAAGACAAGGACCATTCTTTGTTCTGGGTGGTGGTAGATATGTGTGGGCTGGCATGAGGAAATTAAATTACAATTTTTAGAAATGTGAAGCAGTCCACACTGTCGTGAGCTAGGCGAGTGCGCTTATCGTCACTATCGCCCCTGCTGCGCTGAACGTCCTTTTGGACAGGACACTCGACGAGGGGCAAGCCACCAAGAGTTCCATGGCAAATTGTGCCAGCTCTGGCCACAGGTCAAGCCTGCACACCCAGTAGTCCAGCGGTTCCTTCGCTTCTAAGAGCATCCACATCGGCCATTAACCCAATGTAGTCGGACACCTGAGGCTGGACCTGGAAGGCAGCTGTCGATGGGTTGGCTGCAAGAATAATCTCATATCTGAAGTGACCAACACATCTTCAAACCGCCCTCTTCTTGCAAGCGCGGTAGGATTGGTACTCGCATCTGTCTCGCTGTGGGTGGAAATTCCTCTGCCAGCGTGCGCAACCACGGAATACAGCATCTCTCGCAGCAAGGCCTGGAAATGCAGCATTCTGCCAGCCCTCTGTGATGCTGGTAACATGTCCGCCATTTTGTGTTTGTACCGGGGGTCTAAGTAAGTTGCCACCCAGTACTGGTCCTAGCCCTTTATATGCTTTTTATATGGGGTCCCTCTTCAAACACTGGAGCATGAAGGTTCCCATTTGCACTAAACTGGAAGCGGTGGAGCACCCTGGCTCCTGCTCATCGGCCAGGAAAATGTCGTCCTCGGTCTCTTTCCCGCAACCACGGAAAACACCAGGATTCCCCGAAAAGTCTAAAGTCCCCCTCAAAGCCTGATCTTCTTGCTCCTCCTCCCCCCAGCCACAATCCTCCTCTGACTCCTCTTCAGACTCCTGCTGACTTGTCTCAGATGGAGTAGCCCCCCCGGAAATTCATTCAGCATTGCCACTTCCTCATATTCCAGCTCCTGCTCCTCGACGGCTTGATCAATGAAATGATGCAATGCATGCTCCAGAAAAAAAGACGTAAGGTACGATGGCACCGATGGCACCGAAGGTCACTGATGGCACCGTGGCTGCGACAGACCAGTTTGGTGATCTCATCAAATGGCCACAGAAGTCTGCAGCTACTGGCGCGGTGAAAAGAAACCAAGCTCCCAGAACCAGTCCTGCTGCAGAGTTAGTACAGGTAGTCGTTAATGGCACGTTACTGCTGAAGCAGCCTATCAAGCATATGCAAGGTGGAGTTCCAGCGCGTTGGGCTGTTAAAAATCAGATGTCTGACGGGCAGGTGGTGTAGCCGCTGAACGTCAGCAAGGCGAGCCATGGCCGTGTAAAATCTTCTAAAATGGCCAGAGATTTTCCTGGCCTGCCGCAAGATGTTCTGGGCCCCGGGGTATTTGGCAACGAATCTCTGCACGACTAAGTTCAGGACGTGTGCCATGCACAGCACGTGTGTCATTTTGCACTGTTTCAGCGCGCTCAGCAGATTGGCACCGTTGTCGCACACCACTTTACCAACTTTCAAATTGAGCTGGGTTAGCCACTGATCGGCCTGTGACTGCAGAGCTTAAAGCAATACAGGACCGGTGTGGCTTTTGGCTTCCAGGCACAACAGCCGCACCACAGCATGGCAACATCTCACCTGGCACGTTAAATAGGTTCTGGGGAGCTTGGGGGGCGCAGCAGAAGAGGTGTTAGCAGTGGAAAAGGAGGAGTCAGCCGAGGAGGAGATATAGGATGGAGTAGGAGGAGAAGAAGAAGAGGCAGGCCTGCATGCAATCCTTGGTGGTAACACCAAATCCACACAGGAGCCACGGGTTACATGCTTGACACCCATCAGAAGGTTCATCCAGTGGGCAGTAAAAGTTATGTATCTTCCCTGCCCGTGTTTGCTAGACCACGTGTCTGTGGTCAGATGTATCTTGGCACTGACACTGTGTGCCAGAGATATATTCACTTGCCGCTGAACGTGTCCATATAGCTCTGGGATGCCCTCCTGGGAGAAATATTTGCTTCCGGGAACCTTCCATTGCGGTGTGCCAATGTCCACAAATTTTCTAAAGGCCTCCGAGTCCAACAGTTTATATGGCAGTAGTTGGTGGGCTAGCAGTTCCAACAAGCCAGCGGTCAACCATTGGGCAAGAGGGTTATCCGGCATCATCAACTTTTTACGCTTGAACATTTGGGCCATGGAAGCCTGCCTTCTGCCAGATAAACGCGACTATGGCACGGTGGAAGGTGGAGTGGAGGACAAATGGGAGGATAGAGGAGAAGGAGAAGAGGCAAGACAAGGAGCGCCGGGAGTGTGGCTTTGTGGGTTCTGACGGCGTTGCTCCCACTGGGTTCGGTGATGGGAGGCCAGGTGCCTTCTAAAGGCGGTCATCCCTAGGTGAGTGTTGGGCCTACCGCGACTTATACGTTGACAGCACAGGCTGCAGATGGCAACACTATTGTCCGCAGCTGACATGTTAAAAAAAGCCCACACTGTGGAGCCATGTGCCGGCGTCCTTGGGGTGCCAGAAGTGACTGTGCATGGTGGATGGCTCACTCCAGATACATTTGCAGTCTGCTTTTTGCCTCCTGTGCCCTGCAAGCTCTTTCTGCTTCTCCTCCCTCTCTACTGCTTCGTCTCTCCCTCTGAACTCCTCTCCCTCTCTTGTGAGCACCTACATGACGTCCATCGACACGTCATCATGGTCACCTTCACCACAACTGACATTTGAGATCTCGGAGTAGGCAGCAACAGCAGGGACCTCCCTCCTTGGGCTGATCTGGGTACTGTCGTCAGACCGTTAGTTGGCGGTGGTTGCTACCTTCTCTTCCTCATCCGATGTCAAGAATGGCTGCGCATCAGTAAGGTCTGGGTATGGATGGGAAAATAATTTCTCTGACTCAAGTGGAGGGGCTATAGTGGTGGTGGTGGTTTGTTTGGGGGTGCAAACAGCAGAGAGTGAGGAGGGTGCAGATACAGAGGATGAGGAGGGTGCAGAAGTGGAAGGCTGAGTGAGCCACTCTACCAACTATGCATGCGCCTTCTCCAACTTCCCACTTAGTCTCCGGCCTGGTGCACCTGCCCAACCCCTACCACTTCTGCGGAACGGCCTACCTCTTCCTATGTCCGCCTTTCAAAATGACCCTGTGCCTAAGTCCCTAGAGAAGAGCAGTATTTGTGGAAGCAGGTATATCACAGGCCTCAATCAATATTTGGTGGAAACAGGTATATTGAACCCCTTAAACCATATTTTGTGGAAGCAGGTAAATCGCAGGCCTCAATCAATATTTGATGGAAACAGATATATTGAACCCCTTAATAAGTATTTTGTGGAAGCAGGTATATCGCAGGCCTCAATCAATATTTGGTGGAAGCAGGTATATCGAACCCCTTAATCGGTATTTTGTGGAAGAAATTATATCACAGCCCTAAATTAGTATTTTGTGGAAACAGGTATATCAAACCCCTTAATCAGTATTTTGTGGAAGCAGGTATATGGCAGACCTTAATCAATATTTGGTGGAAACAGGTATATCGAACCCCTTAATCAGTATTTTGTGGACACAGGTATATCGCAGCCCTCAATCAGTATTTTGTGGAAGCAGGTATATCAAACCCCTTAATCAGTATTTTGAGGAAGCAGGTATATCGCGGGCCTCAGTCAGTATTTTGTGAAAGCAGGTATATACACCCCTCAATCAGTATTTTGTGGAAGCAGGTATATCGCAGGCCTCAATCACTATTTGGCGGAAACACGTATATCGAACCCCTTAAACAGTATTTTTTGTAAGCAGGTATATTGCAGACCTCAATCAATATTTGGTGGAAACAGATATATGGAACCCCCTAATCAGTATTTTGTGGAAGCAGGTATATCGCAGGCCTCAATCACTATTTGGTGGAAACAGGTATATGGAACCCCTTAATTGGTATTTTGTGGAAGCAGGTATATCGCAGTCCTCAATCAGTATTTTGTGAAAGCAGGTATATCAAAACCCTAAATTGGTAATTTGTGGAAGCAGGTATATCGCAGGCCTAAATAAATATTTGGTCGAAACAGGTATATCGAATGCCTTAATCGTTATTTTGTGGAAGCAGGTATATGGCAGTCCTCAATCAGTATTTTGTGGAAGCAGGTATATCAAACCCCTTAATCAGTATTTTGTGGAAGCAGGTATATCGCAGGCCCCAATCACTATTTGGCGGAAACAGGTATATCGAACCCCTTAATCAGTATTTTGTGGAAGCAGGTATATCGCAGGCCTAAATCAATATTTGGTGGAAACAGGTATATCGAACCCCTTAATCGGTATTTTGTGGAAGCAGGTATATCGCAGTCCTCAATCAGTATTTTGTAGAAGCAGGTATATCAAACCCCTTAATCAGTATTTTGTGGAAGCTGGTATATCGCAGGCCTCAATCACTATTTGGTGGAAACAGGTATATGGAACCCCTTAATTGGTATTTTGTGGAAGTAGGTATATCGCAGTCATCAATCAGTATTTTGTGGAAGCAGGTATATAAACCCTTAATCAGTATTTTGGGGAAGCAGGTATATCGCAGGCCTCAATAACTATTTGGCGGAAACAGGTATATCGAACCCCTTAATCAGTATTTTCTGTAAGCATGTATATCGCAGACCTCAATCAATATTTAGTGGAAACAGATATATGGAACCCCCTAATCAGTATGTTGTGGAAGCAGGTATATCGCAGGCCTCAGTCAATATTTGGTGGAAACAGGTATATCGAACCCCTTAATCAGTATTTTGTGGAAGCTGGTATATCGCAGTCCTCAATCAGTATTTTGTGGAAGCAGGAATATCAAACGCCTTAATCAGTATTTTGTGGAAGCTGGTATATCTCAGGCCTCAATCAATATTTTGTGGAAGCAGGTATATCGAACCCCTTAATCAGTATTTTGTGGAAGCAGGTATATCACAGGTTTTAGTCAATATTTGGTGGAAATCGGTATTTCGAACCCCTTAATCTGTATTTTGTGGAAGCAGGTATATCGCAGCCCTCAATCAGTATTTTGTGGAAGCAGGTATATCAAACCCCTTAATCGGTATTTTGTGGAAGCAGGTATATCGCAGGCCTCAATCAATATTTGGTGGAAACAGGTATATCGAACCCCTTATTCAGTATTTTGTGGAAGCAGGTATATCGCAGGCCTCAATCAATATTTAGTTGAAACAGGTATATCGAACCCCTTAATCAGTATTTTGTGGAAGCAGATATATCGCAGCCCTCAATCAATATTTGGTGGAAGCAGGTATATCAAACCACTTAATTAGTATTTTGTGGAAGCAGGTATATCACACCCCTCAATAAAAAAAAAATTGCCACAACAGTTATATCACACTACCCTGTTTATTTGGGGCAACAGGTATATTGGAGCCCTCGATCAGTATTTTGTGGAAGAAGGTATATCACACCCCTCATTCAGTTTTTTTTGGGGGCAACAAGTATATTACACCCGTTGCAAATACTTGTTCCAATAGCGCTTGTCCCTCTATATAGGTGTGGTATCGCAGCAGAACTGCACACAACTGCTTCAAAATACAAATGCACTATATACTTTCTATGTTAGAAAGTATATTATAGGTATATCACACCCCTCAATCAGTTTTTTTGGGGGGCAACAGATATATCGCATCCGTTGCAATTAGTTGTTCAAATAGCGTTTGTCCCTCTATATTGCTGCGGTATCGCAGCAGAGCCACACAACTGCTGCACATTACAAATGCACTATAATATACTTTCTATGTAAGAAAGTATATCATAAGTATATCACACCCCTCAGTATATCAGACCTATCGGTAGCACACCTATACCAGTCCTTAAAAGGACTTTTGTGGCCCTATTAGCTAGTGATTGGTGTCCCTAACAGCCTGTCACTGCTCCACAAAGCAACCTCTCACTACACTAGCAAATCACAGAATGTAAACTGGCTGCCAGATCGGGTTCTTTTATAGGGTGGGGGTGTGTCCATCTGCTAAAATGTCTCAATTGGCTGTCCTGTCCCACCTTATGGATGTGTCATGGGTCAAAGTTCGGCGCAATACAAAAGAATATGGCGCAGGCGGATATCGCCATATGTTCGCATGTTCGGCGAATGGTGAACGTGCAAAGTTCGTAGGGAAACGACCGCCTAGCGAACCGCAAGGCCATCTCTACTAAGTACACTGGAAGACAAGTTACTTCACAGCACTGAGCTAAAGAGCTGCATCATCTTCCTCTCTGCTCTACTGTTCAGGGATTATGATCCTGAATACGGCTGATAAGATCTTCAGCTGAATCTCTGTAGGAATGGAAATCATGAGGAGACATGAAGTACAGAGAGGAGGTTGGGGATGTGGCTGATGAGCAGCAACACTTGTATTCAGTCTCCATTACCAGAGCCCCACATTATCACAGTCTGTCCTGTCCGTCTTCTCTGTACTTCATGTCTCTTCATGAACTACATTCCTACAGAGATTCATCTGAAGATCTTATCAGCTGCATTCAGGATCATAATCCCTGACAAGTAGAGCAGAGAGGAGAATAAGGCAGCTCTGTAGCTCAGTGTTGTGAAGTAACGTGTCCTGCAGTGTGATTAGGACAGGTTTTGTGTGTACTAATAGTATAGCGGACATTTTATTTCTCCTAATGATTGCTCCTAGACAAAACAGGACATTATAACTAATGAAAGGTTTTTGGGACTATATTTATGATAAATATTTAAGTATTTTCATTTTCTAAATTCCCAGAGAACCACTTTAAAGTTTTTGTTCTTTTGTTGATCCGAGGCTCCAATCTCGACTTATGATACTTTTTCCTAATATGCAAATTAGGCATTTGGTGCAACAAGGGCGTCACCCTTGCTCTCATTATACCCAAGCGCTGCTCCTTTCTGTGGCCAGCCCCTCCCTGCCTTCTTTGCCACTGTTTGGCCCTGTCAATTACTTCGATGCTGAGAAATATGCCAACTGCCCAGATGTTCATACTCAACAGGCGATGAGCAAGGGGTTATTATTCCCAGATGTCATTATACACAGGTATGGTGGAGGTAAACCCTGCAATTTGTCATTTTAATGGTATATAACAATACTATTGTCTTGGGCTTTGGCACCATATGGCATCTAAGCTGTCAGTCAATAACTCAATGGTCCAGAATAAATCAGTGGATTTATATTGGCTTGTTATGTAGCCTAGTTAACATGAAAGTAGTAAAATCCTGCTTCATCAGAATTACATAAATCCACATAGATGGCACCCTGTGCACATTTTTCTTTAGTTGCTCCCACCCATCATAAGAAAAAGGGGAGAAGAAGCATGCACAATAATATACATATAAATATAGATATAGATATATATACACACACATAAAATAACAGAACATATATATATATATATATATATATATATATATATACACATAGAATATGACCACTGCAGCCAATCACTGTTCCATCGGCAGGAAACAGGGGTCAGTATATCCTGTTTTTGTATTCTTGTTTTAAGCTATTATAGAGAAATGTCCAAGATTTGAAAGTCAAAAACTGTAACATAGTTTTCACAATGTTCATACAGTGAAAGTTTCATTAAAAAAAAGGAGGAGCGGAGAACATTTTTTGGGCTGTGTTAATGGCCTGTGCCGCTGAACCACTGAAGGATTCCTCTCAGAAGTGTTCTGCCATTCTTTTGGTTGATTTTCTTTTCAGTGATAAAAGAGAAAAGAAAAGTGAAATCATTGGGGTTCAGGTCAGCAAATGCCACATTTTCATCCTCTCAGTTTTTATATGGAGCTAAAATTTCCTATTTTGGAGGGAGATTATATGGTATGAACAAAAGGAAGAAAAGAAACCATTAAATTGACAGTGTATAGAATGCATCCAATGTAACAGTGGCTAAAATATCTCAAAGCAATATAAATCAATATGAGGGGTTGCCTCATATTGACATCCCTTTTCCACTTATTTGCTGGGGGCATTGTAAGTCGAGCACAAGGCAATCACCTGATCAGTGTGGTGGTTCTCCAGTAAGGCCTCATACACACAACCATATCGACCTTACGGCCTTGAAAGCACTCACCAGCCGTGTGACGCCCACACTTTCCCACACTATTGTAGAAATTCCTATTCTTCTCCACAATACAGAAAAGACCAGGACATGTTCTATCCTTTTAGTGGAACGGACATACGGATGTCACATGGTGTGCTGTCTGCATCTTTTGTGCCCCCATAGAAATTAATGGATCTGCATCTGGCACATGTGGCTGCATCTGGCAAAGTGGTTGTCTACGTTTAACCCCTTCTCGCATGGCCTCCTCTTCAAACAGCTGATCAGTGGGGGTGCTAGATGTCGGACCCCAACCAATCTGATATTGATGACCTATCCTGATGATAGGTCATCAATATAAACGGCTGGACAACCTCTTAAAGACAGGTGCTCTTGTGTTAAGCTGGACAACTCAAAGTTAATATCAACTATTGATATTTTAAAGGGATTTTCCAGGGGTTTTCCTCAGGATAGGTCATTAATATCAGATTGGTAGAGGTCCAACACCCAGCACCCCCACCAATCAGCTGTATGAAAAGAAAAAAAGGACAATGCAACAGCACTCTTGTGGGAGACAGAACTTCAATTTTGTCTCTCTGAACCAAAGTTCAGTAAGAGATTAGTGAGATGTCAACTGTTTTGGTTTTGCGGGTGCGAGGGAGCAGTTGACCCCCCCCCCCCTCTCACTTCTCAGAAATGCTAACTTTTGCTGTTCTTGTTTCACATCCTCTTTCTGATAAGAAGATGTCTCGCTTCTATATAGTTGTTTTGTTTCACTGTGTTTTGTGGTTTTCGCTCAAGTCAGGGGCGTAACTACCGGGGAAGCAGGGGAAGCAGCTGCTTCGGGGCCCGGGCTTACAGGGGGCCCGGCAAGCACGTGTTTGTCCTCACTTCTCTCCTCCCCTGGGTAATCAGCACGTGTCCTCACTCCTCTCCCGATCGCATTGTCCTCTCGCCCTTGTCTATTTATTTAAAACTTATTTCTTCTTTCTTTCTTTCAGAAAAGCTTGCCCTGGGGATCGAACGTGCAACCATCAGGTTCAAAGGCAAGACACTTTACCACTAGGCTATATCTGCTGCCTTGCCAGATAGCTAAAAAAAAAAAAATATGACCTCTAGATGTGGAGAACTTTGATAGTGTATCCATACACATTACAGCTGCACCAGCACATTGTATATGGATGTAGCAGAGCTTGGTGTGTTGGGGCAGCTGTAATGTGTATAGATACACTATCAAAGTTCTCCTTATCTAGAGGTCTTATTTTTTTTTTTTAGCTACCAGTCTATGCAGCTCATATGGTCTTGTGGATATGTGTCTTGCCTTTCATCCTAATGGTCACAGGTTCGATTCCCCTCACAAACTTTTTCTGAAAGACAGGATAAATGAGGCTTGCCTAACATGGAGGTAAGTATATGTGTGTTTTTTTATTTTTTTATTTTTTAAATACTGGACTTTTACTTTACTGCCACAGGGAGGAGGGGCTATTGGCACTATGATATTGGCAAATGGGGGGGAGAGATAGGCACTTCATATTGGCACACACATTAGGGGGCAGGGAGAGGATGGCACTATGATATTGGGATGGGGGAAGACAGAGGCACTTGATATTGGCACATTATAGGGGGCACTATGGGGAGAGGAGCACTATGGGGGCATCTGGTGCTATATGGCTGGCTACTGGCACATTATAGGGGGTTATATGGCTGACTACTGCCACATTAATGGGGGGTTATATGGCTGACTACTGGCACATTATAGGGGGTTATATGGCTGACTACTGGCACATTATAGGGGGTTATATGGCTGACTACTGGCACATTATAGGGGGTTATATGGCTGACTACTGGCACATTATAGGGGGTTATATGGCTGACTACTGGCACATTATAGGGGGTTATATGGCTGACTACTGGCACATTATAGGGGGTTATATGGCTGGCTACTGGCACATTATAGGGGGCTGGGGGGCTATATGGCTGACTACTGGCACATTATAGGGGGCTATATGGCTGGCACATTATAGAGGGGGAGCGAAACGCACGGGTAGGGGGGGGGGGCCCAATACAAAAATTTGCTGTGGGGCCCAGTCATTTCTAGCTACGCCCCTGGCTCAAGTTATGTAACACCCACAGCTGCTGAATATCTGGCAGTAAAATTCTGATATAAGATTGTATTCTTCAAATAATAAACTCAGATCACTGCTTTACAGCTATGTTGCCTGTATTAGTTTTTCTCAATATGTGTACACATATGATTTCTTCTTTGATTTTAACCCTGATAATCATAGATGCAGGTGTATTGTCCCAACACTCTTCAGACACAAATAAAGTACAATAATGCCATAATTATAAAAAACATTCTGGTGCTAATGCTACGCTTATCTTGCAAATTTGAGATTCTTGGCAAATACATTTTGTACAAAATTATTTGGGCCCGTCTGCCAAACGTCAAGGAGATCGCTATCAGACAGGAACCTAACATTAAATACTACCTGTAATGTGCCAAAATGGCCACCATAAAATTCAGGGAGCATTAGCACCAGAATGTTTTTTATAATTATGGCATTATTGTACTTTATTTGTGTCTGCAGAGTGCTGTTGCATTGTCCTTTTTTTCTTTGTGTTTCTAGCCATGGCATCGTGCACCTGCACATTGGGATGCACTGACTGACCCCCTTTTTTTGCAGTGTGAAGAGAAGGCACCCTGCTGCTATGTCTATGGCAAACAGGAAGAGAGACAGGAGACGGCGCGTGTCTTCTCGTCATACAGCTAATCAGCGGGGGTGCCGGGTGACAGACCCCTGACAATCTGATATTGATGACCTATCCTGAGGATAGGTCATCAATATTAAAAGCCTGGAAAACCCCTTTAACTAATTTATAAATGCATATATTTATTTTAATGAGACACCAGAAATGGTGTATGTGCATTGCACCAAATTTATTATGTATTATAGATACTTTTTGCACCCGACTATACAGTTTTGAAAAAGGTTAAGAAAAGAGGGTGTAGTTTATAGAAGGGTGCATAAATGTGCCAAATTACAACACAATTTTGGGGCAAAATAAATGGCACAAGAAAAATAAAAGTGCCTAAAATCTCTAGTAAGATGCCATAAGACACAACAACTTCTGTCTGGTCTAGGTTTAATTTGTCTAAATTTAACATAGTAAAAAAAAAAATCTTCCTCAATATTTGAGGGAGATATTAGAAGACTTTTTTTATGATTTTGTTACCTTTTCACTACAATTTTGGATTGTAGATGCTTTACTGTATGTAATTTTGTGTTTCAACTGCTCAAAACTTACAAAGATTACAATGTGCAGAAAAAAAAAATTAAAATTCTTTCCTATGGAACACAATGATTTCATTCTGCTTTTCTTTCTTTTCTTTAGAGGTTTCTATATTATTTCACAGCAATTACCTTGTTTTATGGCATGATCTCACACATGCTGCTGCTCACTGTTTTTTGAAGGCCTGGATGTTCTATACTTCATTTAAGGCAATAAAACATTCCAGTTTAGAAGATCAGTTGCTCACAGAATAGTATTTCCGGCACTGGTAATTGAGATGTAATGAAAAAAAATCCTGCAGCCTACCCCTCTTAGATATTTATTTTCTTCATTACAGGAAGAGAGATAAGTCATTTCCTCAGTTCCTGAGCCCTATGTAAAAGAGTCATTGAGAGTGTAATTGTGTGTGTAGGGCATCCTCTGGGGAACTGTCTTACATGGGGGTCACGGCATGACAAGAGCTATATTAAGATGAATGCATCTCCTGTTCCTGGCAGCTGACATTAGACAATCTGTAACCGTGTCCATGTGTCATGGGTGCATTGTCTTCTTCTCTTGCCTCTGCTACGTAAAAAAAAAATGAATGAAATAAACAAATCCACACCTTTATTGCATGTCCTATGGAGTGGGAACGTTTCATGATTATGGATTATAAAGAATCTCTTCAACAGCTTCAAAAGCTCAAGTTTCTGCACCCCCAAATTGAATGTCGGAGTCTAGGGTTTCAAAAGCAAAAACATGTCAACCCACAGTGCACCATGATATTTGTGTACTCAGCAACTGAGGTCCAACAAATTGAATTGTTTTGTGTATATATTGGATAAAAAAAACTGACCCTAGCATCATGATTCCATTTATAATGGAGCCATGACAGCTCCATGCAATTTCAGAAAGAGGGCAAAAGCTCTCTCTACCTCGACATCCATTTAATAAAAATAGAAATGCTAATGTTTGCTTACCCACCAAATCGCCCCTTTTTTTCCACTTTTCAATTTCAATACTTTTCTGCAAAGATTGTATCTACAAGTTGGCCAGGTGCTGATAACACACCATCTAGAGGCGGAATATTGGGGATGAAGCTCAAGATATACTGTATCTAATACTCATGTCTATTCATGTAGTCATGATGAATCCAGACACCAAAAAGTTTCAGGATACCCATCATGCCCAAAGAGAACCTAAAGGAACTGATGTGAATGTCTGACAACACATCATTACTGATCTCCACCATCCATGCCTACTGATTGTTCTCCTAAGGTCCCCCTTTTTATGGACCTGTGGACCTAAGCTATAAAGTCTGTAGTGGTATAGTGGTAAACACTACAGTATATATATATATATATATATATATATATCAATAGTGCTTCAAAATTATGATTATTCTTTCTGTATTATAAGCACAATCGTGCTCTGCATCTCAACTAAAGTCAGTGAATCATCTCAAGTACATAATACAACCATATTAAATGCAATTAATAAGCACACCGAAGAATGTGAAGTCATGAAACAAGAATTTAGGATGATCCTGTTCCTTTAAATTAAACCAGTGCCATCTGTTCATCCAGTTAATTACCAATGCAGAATATAATTCACAATCTAACAGCAAGATGGAAGAGCTCACATTCTATGTGAATGTTCCCTATTCCCATGGCAGGCATCTGCTATCTTTTCTCATCTGTCAGGAAAAAAATCAGGGGAATAGTCTCTGCTTGGGTTTAGAAAAATATGGGAGATTAAAGCCTTGAAAATGGCAATTTCTCTTTATTAGGAAAATTACTCTTTTATAAATGTTTTCTCTAAGACTAGAAACACACAGCTTGTCTGCGTGAGAGCTTCCGTACAGATTGCTCAGATGACTCGGAAGAGGAAGTCTCTGATTCAAGAACAGTACTCAAAGCTGAAAAAGAAAACATAGACACTGGGGGGAGATTTATCAAAACTGGTGAAAATGAACACTGGTTTAGTTGCCCATAGCAACCAATCAGGATCCAACTTTCATTTTTCAGAGCTCCTTTGGAAAATGAAAGGAAGAATCTGATTGGTTGCTATGGGCAACTAAACCAGTTTTCATTTACACTAGTTTTGATAAATCTCTCTCACCAAGTAGATGGAAATAGATAGACAGATCGGCCAAATCCTTAAAGCTACTGACAGAGGAAGTGAAAACACTGGTTATCTTGTGGCAATAGCATTTGTCAATATGTGCAATACTAGGATAGGAGGACACTGGCATGGCCCAAAATTGTAATGGGTCAAAGGTTTGAAAATGACCAGTCTTGTGGGGTGTACCTGGTGAGCTAGTACTAGAGTTGAGCGGACACCTAGAAGTTCGGGTTCGCTGGGTTCGGCCGAACTTCGTCGCAAAGTTCGAATTTGGGACCTGAACTTGACCCCAAACCCGAACCCCATTGAAATCAATGGGGACCTGAACTTTGGTTTTAACCACTTCAGCCCCCCTAGCTTAAACACCCTTAATGACCAGGCCACTTTTTACAATTCCGCACTACACTACTTTCACCGTTTATTGCTCCGTCATGCAACTTACCACCCAAATGAATTTTACCTCCTTTTCTTCTCACTAATAGAGCTTTCATTTGGTGGCATTTCATTGCTGCTGACATTTTTACTTTTTTTGCTATTAATCAAAAATTACCGAAATTTTTGCAAAAAAATGACATTTTTCACTTTCTGTTGTAAAATTTTTTAAAAAAAACTACATTTCTATATAAATTTTTCTCTAAATTTATTGTTCTACATGTCTTTGATAAAAAAAATCCAATAAGTGTATATTTATTGGTTTGGGTAAAAGTTATAGCGTTTACAAACTATGGTGCAAAAAGTGAATTTCGGCATTTTGAAGCAGCTCTGACTTTCTGAGCGCCTGTCATGTTTCTTCAGGTGCTAGAATGTCAGGAAAGTATAAATACCCCCAAATTACACCATTTTAGAAAGAAGACACCCCAAAGTATTCGCGGAGGGGCTTGGTGAGTTCATGTATCATTTCATTTTTTTCACAAGTTAGCGGAAAATGACACTTTCTGAGAAAAAAAAAAAAAAAAAAGTTTCAATTTCTGATAACTTCTGGCAAAAAAAAAAAATCTCAGACGGACTCACTATGCCCCTCAGTGAATACCTTGGGGTGTCTACTTTCCGAAATGGGGTCATTTGTGGGGTGTGTTTACTGTTCTGGCATTTTGGGCGGGGCTAAATTGTGAGCCGCCATGTAAAACCTAAAGGTACTCGTTGGAATTTGGGCCCCTTTGCGCACCCAGGCTGCAAAAAGTGTCACTCATGTGGTATCGCCGTACTCAGGAGAAGTAGGGCAATGTGTTTTGGGGTGTATTTTTACATACACCCATGTTGGAGTGAGAGAAATATCTCTGTAAATTGTCAACTTTGTATAAAAATTTTTAAAAGTTGTCGTTTACAGAGATATTTTCACACAAAGTATGGGTATATATAAAAATACACCCCAAAACATGTGCCCTACTTCTCTAATCTGGCGATACCACATGTGCCACTTTTGCAGCTTGAGTGCAAAGGGCCTAAAACAATGAGTACCTTTAGGATTTCACAGGGCATTTTTACGCATTTGGATTCAGACTTCTTCTCACGCTTTAGGGGCCCCTAAAATGCCAGGGCAGTATAAATACCCCACATGTGACCCCATTTTGGAAAGAAGACACCCCAAGGTATTCTGTGAGGGTATGGTGAGTTCATGTAAAATTTTATTTTTGTCACAAGTTAGTGGAATATGAGACTTTGTAAAAAACAAAATTAAAAAAACAAAAAAACAATTTCCGCTGACTTATGCCAAAAAATAAAAATTCTGTGGACTCACCATGCCCCTCACAGAATACCTACAGGTGTCTTCTTTCCAAAATGGGGTCACATGTGGGGTATTTATACTCACCTGGCATTTTAGGGGCCCCTAAAGTGTGAGAATCCAAATGCATAAAAATGGCCTGTGAAATCCTAAAGGTACTCATTGGTTTTAGGGCCCCTTTGCGCACCCAGGCTGCAAAAAGTGTCACACATGTGGTATCGCCGTACTCAGGAGAAGTAGGGCAATGTGTTTTGTGGTGTATTTTTACATATACCCATGCTGCGTGTGAGAAATATCGCTGTAAACGACAACTTTTTAAATTTTTTATTCAAAGTTGTCAATTTACAGAGATATTTCTCTCACCCAGTATGGGTATATGTAAAATACACCCCAAACACATTGCCTACTTCTCCTGAGTACTGGCGATACCACATGAGTGACACTTTTTGCAGCCAAATGCGCAAGGGGCCTAATTCAATGAGTACCTTTAGGAGAGCATTTTTACGCATTTTTCTTCTCACGCTTTAGGGCCCCTAAAATGCCAGGGCAGTATAAATACCCCACATGTGACCCCATTTTGGAAAGAAGACACCCCAAGGTAATCCGTGAGGGGCATGGCGAGTTCATAGAAGATTTTTTGGCACAAGTTAGTGGAAATTGATTTTTATTGTTTTTCTCACAAAGTCTCCTTTCCGCTAACTTTTGACAAAAAGTTTAATTTTCATGGACTCATTATGCCCCTCAGCGAATACCTTGAGGTGTCTTCTTTCCAAAATGGGGTCACATGTGGGGTATTTCTACTGCCCTGGCATTTTAGGGGCCCTAAAGCGTGAGAAGAAAAATGCGTAAAAATGCCCTCTAAAAGGTACTCATTGGTTTTAGGGCCCCTTTGCGCATCTTGGCTGCAAAAAGTGTCACACATGTGGTATCGCCGTACTCAGGAGAAGTAGGGCAATGTGTTTTAGGGTGTATTTTTATATATACCCATGCTGGAGTGAGAGAAATATCTCTGTAAATTGACAACTTTGAATAAAAAATTTAAAAAGTTGTCGTTTACAGCGATATTTCTCACACACAGCATGGTATATATAAAAATACACCCCAAGCACATTGCCCTACTCTGACTGCTGCGACTATGAGTGACACTTTGCAGCCAAATGAAAGCCTAAACCAATGAGTACCTTTAAGATTTCACAGGACATTTTTACGCATTTTGGATTCTCACGCTTTAGGACCCCTAAAATGCCAGGGCAGTATCAATACCACACAAGTGACCCCATTGTGGAAAGAAGACACCCCAAGGTATTCCGTGAGGGGCATGGCGAGTTCACAGAAAAAAAAATTTGGCACAAGTTAGCGGAAATGGTATTTTTTTTTTTTTTTTTTTACAGTCTCACATTCCACTAACTTGTGACAAAAAATAAAATTTTACATGAACTCGCCATACCCCTCACGGAATACCTTGGGGTGTCTTCTTTCTAAAATGGGGTCACTGTGAGGTTTTTGTACTGCCCTGGCATTTTAGGGGTCTCCGCAATCATTACACGTATGGCCAGAATTAGGAGTTTTGCTATTCTCCTTATATTGACCATACGGGTAATGAGAATTTTTCCGTTCAGCCTCTGCGCTGAAAGAAAAAAATGAACGTCTGAATTTTTCCATTCACATTGATCAATGTGGATGAAAAAATCTCTAAAAAATATGCAAAAAAAGAGGAAAAGCTATAAAGCTGCGATCGCTAAGGGACCCTAAGGCCTCATTCAAGCGTCCGCAATTCTGTTCCATAAAATTTTGCGGAACAGAAATGTGGATACATTCAATTCTATGGGGACAGACTTTGTCCCGCTCGGATCCGTAATTGCGGATCCGTAGTTGAAGATCCATAAAAGTATAGAACATGTCCTATTCTTGTCCGCAATTGCGGACAAGAAAAGCATTTTCTATATAGTTCTGGCAATGTGCGGATCCGCAAAATGCGGAAAGCACATTGCTGGTGTCCGTGTTTTGCGGATCCGCGGATTTGCGGATCCGTGGATCCGCAAAACACATGCGGACATCTGAATGAGCCTTACAGGGGGTGATCAGTGACAGGGGGTGACAGGGGGTGATCAGGGGGTGACATGGGAGATCAGGGGTTAATCAGTGACAGGGGGTGGTGGGTGGGTGGGGGCGGTGGGGGGGTTGTGTGGTGATTGGTGCACTTTGATATTTTTCTCTGGTGGTCCCAAGCAAAGGGACCACCAGAGAAGCAGGCAACAAGCAGATCAGGCGCTGTTCACAGAACAACGTCTGATCTGCGATTTTCTGCCATATACAGCCTGCCAGCGCACGATCGGCGCTGGCAGGCTGTAGTCTAACTACATGCGGCGCGCCGATGGCGCGCATTGCGCATGTGCGGGCGCGTCCTCGCGTCATCTCGCGTCTCGCGAGATGACGCGCCGATGCGTCCGATCAGAGCTACAGGGCCGCCGCCAGGACGCAATCCTGCGTGCGGCGGTCCTGTAGCGGTTAAAAAAGTAATGGAAAGGGCTAGAGGGCTGCAAAAGGAGGCAAAATGGGGGTAAGAGCTGGACAATTGCCCTGCAAACAAATGTGGATATGTGGAAACGACTTAAAATAACATAAAATGCAGAAAAATTAAAAATAATCTTGAAATATAGAAAAGAAAGCAAAGTGAAAGTGCACTGGAGTATAACAAAGTCTGGGTGAGGCCGGTATACGTGTCTATTCTGCACAAGGTATGGACAAGTCCTGTGGGATTCATGCTTGGTTCATTTTATTGAACGCGAGCTTGTCCACATTGGCTGTGGACAGGTGGCTGCGCTTGTCTGTTATAACGCCCCCTGCCATGCTAAACACACGTTCAGACAATACACTGGCTTCAGGGCAGGCCAGCACCTCCAAAGCGTAAAGGGCAAGCTTAGGCCATGTGCACAATTTGGAGACCCAAAAGTTGAATGGGGCAGACCCATCAGTCAATATGTGTAGGTGTGTGCACAAATACTGTTCCACCATGTTGCTAAAACGCTGCCTCCTGCTAAGATGATCCATATCAGCTGGTGGTGCTGGTTCTTGTGGCGTTCTGACAAAGCTTTTCCACATTTCGGCCATACTAACCCTGCCTTCTGAGGTGCTGGCGGTGCCCCAGCTGTGTTGGCGACTTCTTCCTCCTCCTCTGCATTTGACTTGTGCTACCACTGAGTCCCCGCTGTCAGGTGGGAATGCCATAAACAGTGCTTCTACCAGTGTGCGCTTGTAGTCGCGCATATTCCATCCAGTGAGGGAATTAAGGACAGCAAGTTGTCCTTGTAACGGGGATCCAGCAGGGTGGCCACCCAGTAATCAGCACTGGTTAGAATGTGGGCAACTTGGGGGTCATTGCGCAGGCACTGTAGCATGTAGTCGCTCATGTGTGCCAGGCAGCCCAGAGGCAACGACAAGCTGTCCTCTGTGGAAGGTGTATCGTCTGTGTCTTCCGTATCCCCCCCAGCCATGCTGCAGTGATGGCCCTGAGTTGCTTTGGGTGCCACGCTGCTGTGAACACAGTTCCTCCTCCTCCTCATCCTCCAGAACTGTGCCCTGGCTTGACAATTGTGTACCTGACCTATGTTGGTGCAGGAACCCACCCTCTGTGCCACTTATGAATAGAGATGTCGCGAACATAAAATTTTAAATTCGCGAGCGGCGAACTCGAACTTCCGCCATAGACTTAAATTGGCAGGCGAATTTTAAAACCCACAGGAACTCTTTCTGGCCACAATAGTGATGGAAAAGTTGTTTGAAGGGGACTAACACCTGGACTGTGGCATGCCGGAGGGGGATCCATGGCAAAACTCCCACGGAAAATTACGTAGTTGACGCAGAGTCGGGTTTTAATCCATAAAGGGCATAAATCACCTAACATTCCTAAATTGTTTAGGATAACGTGCTTTAAAACGTCTAGTGTACGATCAGGTATGATGTTGTATCGATCAGGTAGTGTAAGGGTTACGCCCGGTTCACAGTGACAGACCAAACTCTGACAGACCAAACTCCCTGTTTAATGCACCGCAAACAGTCCATGTGCACAACCGCAAACTCCCCATTTGCACAAGGTTGTACAGTATACCAAGCTAGCCATGTCCCGTTCCTTGTCCTCACTGACGTCATTGAAGGTCTCTTCCTCCACTCAGCCACGTACAACACCAAGGGTCCACCTTCCTTCTCTTACTCCTCTTCTTCAGACTCCTCTCTCTGCGTTGCCACAGGTCCAGCAATCAACGACGACAAGGCTACTTCTGGTGGTGATGGTGACCACAACTCTTCCTCTTCATGCCCATCTACGGCCTGATCCAGCACTCTTCGCAGGGCACGCTCCAGAAAAAACGCATATGGGATAAGGTTAATGATGTTGCCTTGAGTTTGACTGACCAGGTTTGTCACCTCCGCAAAAGGACGCATGAGCCTACAGCCATTGTGCATGAGCGTTCAGTATAGCGGCCAAAAAATACCCAGCTCCGCAGAGGCTGTCCTCTTTTTTTTTTATTAAAAAAATCTGTTCTACCAGTTTAATCTCTGTTTTGTCCCCTATCAGGGGCCGGTGGATGGAATATATTTTAGGAACCGGGAGATGGAAAAAGATGGTTGGTCGGTCCTCTTCCTTCCAATTTTGGGCACTGCGCGTGAGCCACGCAGTCTACTGTGCCACCAATACAAATAGTGTGAACTACTATTCTTACCATTTTAATATTTGTTAAGTCCCCTATCAGGGGACGTGTATTGAATTGAATCTTTGCATGGGTAGATAGAGAAAAAAGCTTGCTCTGTCCGCTTCCTTCTAATTTTGGGCACTTGCAATGGAATTTGCCACCAATGCAACTAGTGTCAACTAAATACTATTCCTATCAGTTTAATCTCTGTTTTGTCCCTTATCAGGGCCAGGGCCGGTGTAGTGAATAGATTTTTTGAATCGGGAGATGGAAAAAGACCCATGCTCGGTCCACTTTGTTTGAATTTTAGGTCACTGCGCGTGCGCTGTGCAATGTACTGTGACACATTATTAGAGTGGTGGGCAGTGGGCACAGTACAGTCTGTGGGCCTGACACACACTGGCAGGCAACTGCAATTATATTAAAGGGTAAAAATTAAATGACGTTTTTATCTGCAAGGTACTGTGCCACCCTATATGAGTGGTGTGCACACAGTACAGCCTGTGGGCCTGTGGCCTCTTACACACGGGCAGGCAACTGCAATATATATATATAAAAAGAATTAATAAAAGCAGACTGGTGTACCCTAAAAAGGGCTTTTTGGGGTGCTGTCAGGATGCTGTCCTTACAGCAGATGGCCCCTTTCACACAAGCGAGTTTTCCACGTGGGTGCAATGCGTGACGTGAACACATAGCATCCGCACTGAATCCTGACCCATTCATTTCAATGGGTCTGTGTACATGAGCGTTTTTTTGCACGCATCACTTGTGCGTTGCTTGAAAATCGCAGCATGTTCTACATTCAGCGTTTTTCACGCAGCCCTAGCCCCATAGAAGTGAATGGGTCTGCGTGAAAAACGCATTGCATCCGCAAGCAAGTGCGGGTGCGTTGTGTTTTTTACTGATGTTTGCTAGGAGATGTTGTTTGTAAACCTTCAGTTTTTTATCATAAGCATGAAAAACGCATCAAAACGCATTGCACCCGCGCGGAAAAAACTGAACAACTGAACGCAATCGCAGGCAAAACTGAATGGCTTTTCCTGTGAACATGAGATGTTCGTCGGGAACTGTTCGCCGCCGAATAGTTTGGGACATCTCTACTTGTGAATGACTGGCCTGATTACCGTGGAAATGATCCCTCTTCCTCCTCCTCTTCCTCCTGTGCCACATCCTCTTCCATCAACGCCCGAAGCATTTTTTCAAGGAGACATAGAAGTAGGATAGTAACGCTGATCATATCGTTATCGGCACTGGCCATGTTGGTGGAGTACTCGAAACAGCGCAACATGGCACACAGGTCTCACATGAAGGCCCACTCAATGGTGGTGAAATGGTGCTGTTTCGCAGAGCGACTTACCCGTGCTGCACCTGAAACTCCACTATCGCCTGCTGCTTGCACAGTCTCTCCAAGCGATGATGATAAGGCTGTTTCTGGTGGTGATGGTGACCACAACTCATCTACGGCCTGATCCAGCACTCTTCGCAGGGCATGCTCCAGGAAGAAAACAAATGGGATGAGGTCGCTGATGGTGCCTTAGGTGCAACTGACTTGGTTTGTCACCTCGTTAAAAGAACACATGAGCCTACAGGCATTGCGCATGAGCGTCCAGTAACGTGGCAAAAAAATACCCAGCTCCGCAGAGGCTGTCCTAGCACCCCGGTCATACAAATACTCATTGATGGCTTTTTCTTGTTGGAACAGGTGGTCGAACATTAGGAGTGTTTAATTCCAACGTGTCGGGCTGTTGCAAATCAAGCGCCTCACTGACATGTTGTTTCGCAGCTGAATGTCGGAAAAGTGCGCCATGGCCGTGTAGGAACGCCTGAAATGGCCACACACCTTCTTGGCCTGCTTGAGGACGTCCTGTAAGCCGGGGTACTTACAGTTGTGTTCAAAATTATTCAACCCCCACTGAAATTGAGTGTTTTGGCCAGTTTGACATTGATTTTGATCATTTCAGTCATCTTGTTTACAATTAAATCAAAGAGGCACTTGTAAGTCAGACAAATATAACATATCTGATAAAGGCCCGTCACTGGTACATGTAGGGCTGAGGCGTCCGCGCTGGTAAGGTATGTGACTAGGAAGTCAGACCGCTCACGTGGCGGGCTGCGTCCAAGTTATAGGTTAATAGAAAATTTCAATAATGGCATAGTCACCAAGCAACACCTCGGCTCCCTTACGTGTGCACGCGCTGCCGGCCGGAGCGCTGCCACGCTACTAGGTAGAGCCTCGAACTACAATTGCCATATAAACCAAAGGACTGAATTTCATCCAGGACGGACTCTATACAGTCTTTTAGGTAACGCAGCAGTTTTTTGCATTAGTAGATGAACTTTAAGTATTAACTGCTAACGAACTGTTAATCACTGACCATGTATTAACTTCTAACGAACTGTTAATCACTGACTATGCCATTATTGAAATTTTCTATTAACCTATAACTTGGACGCAGCCCGCCACGTGAGCGGTCTGAATTCCTAGTCACATACCTTACCAGCGCGGACGCCTCAGCCCTACATGTACCAGTGAAGGGCCTTTATCATATATCATTTGAGTAAGGCTATATGCACACGACAGTTGTTTTTTGCTGTCCGCATTGGTGGGTGTAAATCCTGGCTGATCCATGCCTGATTCATCTTGACAAAGATCAGTCTCTCCAGATTTTGGGTGGACAGGGAGTTCTTCTTGGGTTAACTATGGCTCCTCCGAACTAAACACTCGCTCTGATGCCACACTACTGGCCGGGCAGGACAGCTTTTGCAGGGCAAAGTCTGTCAGTTGTGCCGCAAATCCAGTTTGGCTGCCCAGTAGTCCAGCGGATCTTCAATGTGGGGTGACAGGGTGCTGTCCAAGTATGCCACCACCTGCTTGATCAGGTCCTGCTCCAGGTCTACCTGCTGATGATGAGTAGTTTCTTCACAAGGCAGGTGAAGAAAGCTGCTCATCAGTGACTTTAGACTCAAGCTGCTGCTGATGGAGCTGGAACTGCTGCTACCCCCCCCCCCCCCACCCTGCCACAGCAGCCATGGCAGAGGAACATGAACGCAGAGAGGATGGACGATGGCGCAGATAGGCAGCACCCAGGGACTCCCTGCCTCCATCTCTCTCCACTGCATACTACCAC
The DNA here is from genome assembly GCA_033119425.1 of Bufotes viridis. Lineage (NCBI taxonomy): Eukaryota > Metazoa > Chordata > Amphibia > Anura > Bufonidae > Bufotes > Bufotes viridis. The sequence continues at coordinate 477,924,269 of CM065590.1, read as the reverse complement.
GGTGTGTCTGGGTCCATTGCCTCCTCTTCCTCATTGCCCTGTAGCTTCTCTGGCTGCTCCTGCTCCTCCTCTCCTGTCACCTGTGTGTAAAAACAACCCATTTCGCTACACATTGCTTATGCTCCAATGTACTTCTCCTTCTCCAGTTCGGCACCCACAGGGCTCAGTCATGTGGCGATGAGATCTAGGCGCCATGTCACCAGTCCCCTGACCAGCCAGATTTACCAGCATCTGTTCAAGGACATGAAGTGGAATGACATCTTTCATCCTGTAGTCCAGGTGACTGACAAATAACGTGGCCTCCTCAAAGGGCCTGAGCAAATGGCAGGTGTCAGGCATGAGCTGCTACTGGCTGACATCGAAGTTGCACAGGTGAATACTCCTGTCCGCTTGAATCATTAAGAAATCGTTTATGGCCTTTCTCTGTTCATATTGTCGGTCTAACATATGGAGGATGGAATTACAACGGGTGGAAACGTCGCATATCAGCCTATGTTGGGGGATGCCGTTCTGCTGCTGCAGCTCAAGGAGGGTGTGCTTTGTGGTATACGAGTGGCTGAAGTGCATGCAAAGTTTCCTGGCCATTTTTAGGATATTTTGCAGATGGGTGGAAGACTTCAAGAACCGCTTAACCACCAGATTGAACACGTGTGCAATGCAGGGCGCAAGGCTCAGCCATCCTTGACACAGCGCAGACACAATGTTCTTCCCGTTGTCGGTCACCATGGTACCGATTTTGAGTTGTCGTGGAGAAAGCCAGGATTCGATTTCGTGACGAAGGAAACAGAGCAGTTCCTCCCCTGTGTGACTCTGATCGCCAAGGGAAACGAGGTGCAGAACAGCGTGAAACCACCGTGCCTTGCACATGTGGTATGCTGGAGGGTCCTGCGAATTGTCCCTGCAGTGGAGGCTGAGGACACGGTGGAGGATGAGGAGACAGAGGCGGACATTGTCACAGCACCAACGGCGTGGCAACGTGGAGGCGGAAGCGGCGTCACCTGGTCAAGTTGCTGGTGTGGCTGTGCAGGAACCACACTCACCCAGTGGGCCGTAAAGGACATGTATTGTCCCTTCCTGTAGTTACAGTTCCACACGTCAGCACTGCCGTGCACTTTGGCAGACACCGACAGGCTCAAGGACTGTCCCACCTTTTGTTCTACATGTGTGTGCAGGGTTGGTACTGCCTTTTTGGCAAAGAACTGACAGCTTGGGACCCTCCACCTCGGCTCGGCACAAGCCATCAGTTCTCTGAAAGGTGCAGAGTCCACCGCTTGGAAAGGGAGGGACTGCAGCACCAGCAACTTGGACAGGAGCACATTCAGCTTCTGCGCAGTTGGATGAGTGCACACATACCGTTGTCTCTTGGCAATCGCTTCGGGATCGATTGCTTACGGAATGACTAATGAGAAGTAGGAGGGCGAGGACCAGGAGCATCAGGACCAGCAGATGATAGGAAGGACAGATCCTTCGGCTGAGGTGGTGGAGCCTTGACTGCCTGAAACCGGCTGCATGCCACTGGGTGATGCTGCGGTTGCTGAGGCGGACTGGACCACCACATCGGAGCCATGGTTCTCACAGGCCACTTTATGGTGACACTGCATATGTTGACGCAGGGCCGTGGTGCCAACATTGACAAGAAACTGCCACACCGACGAGTAGGTGATTTTTGCCCCAACACTACGCACTGACTGACTGCTTCTGTTGCTACCTCCATGAACCTGTGCACTGGGCAGGTAGGCCCCTGCAAAGCAGGTGGTCTACCCCGGGTGTGTTTGGCTCCCACCTCTCACTGCTGCCACCCTGCTGACTGCCGGCCACGCTACCAACTTGCTAGCTCCGCCGCATCCTCACGGGCAAGCTGCCACCCTCTTCTCCCGATGTTAATGAAGCCCCTTCCTCACCCGGTTCCCAAGTGCGATCAGCTATATCATCATCATCTAGTACTGTCTGCACGTCACTCATGTCCTCCTCAACCATCTCTGGGTCAGGAGCCTGACCACCCGCAACACCAGATCCCATGCCACTCTCCTCATCACTACTTGCCTGCCTAGTAGAGGAAGCGGCAGATGTCTCCCCCACATCTTGGCTGGGCAGTAGCTGCTGACTGTCTTCTAGTAGCTCGTCCTCACTGTATAGTGGAGCTGAGCCCACAGCATACAATACTTCTCTGGCTGAGGGAAGAAAAACAGACAGAGGCAGGTTGAGGACAGGTGAAGGCAAAGGGCTTGCTTCGTGGCCATGCCAACTAATGGTTGTGTCTGATGAACCCACTTACTCTTGGCTGGGGGTGTGTGATGTTACCTGCGACGAAGTCGAAGACCGAGTCAACCAATCAAGAACCGCTGGGTTGCTGGTCACGACATGACCGCTAGCTGACACTGGGAGCTCAGGCCACTTGAAGTAACCCCTGCTGCCACGGCCCCTTACTCTGCTGCGACCTGTGCCTGCTCCAGAAACATTTAGGCCTCTGCCACTCCCATGTGCAGAGCCTGGCACTTCGCTGACTGACATACTGTTAGTTCAAATAAATAAATAAAAAGTAAATTAAAACACCCCAAAAAAGTCTGTAATTTTCTAACTTTACTACACAACAGCTAATAGGCCCTTGTTTTTCCCGCACTTATACACCCAAAAAACGGATTTAGAACATACAACTGCACCGGTGAACGGCAAATATATTTTTCTTTTGCCACTAATACACGCCACAAAAGGCTTTAGAACATATAACTGCACCGCTTAACGGCAAATATATTTTTCTTTTGCCACTAATACACGCCACAAAAGGCTTTAGAACATATAACCTCACTGCTAAATGGCAAATGTATTTTTATTTTGCCACTATTACACGACAAAAAGGGCTTTATAACATATAACTGCACTGCAAAACGGCAAATACATTTTTATTTTGCAAATAATACACACCACAAAAGGCTTTAGAACATATAACTGCACCACTGAACGGCAAATATATATATTTTTTGCCACTAGTACACAACAAAAAGGACTTTATAACATATAACTGCACCGATGAACAGCAAATATATACAGGGAGTGCAGAATTATTAGGCAAATGAGTATTTTGACCACATCATCCTCTTTATGCATGTTGTCTTACTCCAAGCTGTATAGGCTCGAAAGCCTACTACCAATTAAGCATATTAGGTGATGGGCATCTCTGTAATGAGAAGGGGTGTGGTCTAATGAAATCAACACCCTATATCAGGTGTGCATAATTATTAGGCAACTTCCTTTCCTTTGGCAAAATGGGTCAAAAGAAGGACTTGACAGGCTCAGAAAAGTCAAAAACAGTGAGATATCTTGCAGAGGGATGCAGCACTCTTAAAATTGCAAAGCTTCTGAAGCGTGATCATCGAACAATCAAGCGTTTCATTTAAAATAGTCAACAGGGTCGCAAGAAGCATGTGGTAAAGCCCTGAACGGATCTCACAAACGGAAAGCCAAAACGCGAGTGTGAAAGTAGCCTTAATAAATGACCCCTATATCTGTACCCTTGTCACAGGCACACTGCACTACTGCTGTTCCCAATAAAAATGGAAAATTTTACAATGAGCCACTTTTCATTCTGACAGCCAACACTTGTGTGTGTGTTGTATGGGCAGGCATTCTAACCCTGCCAAAGCATCATTTTTGGATACTTGGTCCCTCAACAGGCCACTGCTATTTTTTTTATCCCATAAGGACTCATGCACAAGAACGTATTTTCTTTCCATGTCCGTAGTTTTTTTTTTTTGCGGACCGTATGCGGAACCATTTAATTTCAATGGGTCTGAAAAAATCAGAAGTTACTCTATGTGCATTCCATTTCCGTATGTCCATTCCACAAACAATAGAACATGTCCTATTATTGTCCGCATTACAGACAAGGATAGGACTGTTCTATTAGGGGCCAGCTGTTCCGTTCCACAAAACACGGATTGCACACTGATGTCATCTGTATTTTTTACAGATCCGTTTTTGAAGACCGCAAAATAAACATGGTTGTGTGCATGAGACCTAACACAGAGTGTGTTTAAATAACATCAGTAGTGATGTCGCGAACATAAAATCTTTAGTTCGCGAACGGCGAACGCGAACTTCCGCAAATGTTCGCGAACTGGCGAACCGGGCGAACTGCCATAGACTTCAATAGACAGGCGAATTTTAAAAACCAAAGGGACTCTTTTTGGCCACAATAGTGATGGAAAAGTTGTTTCAAGGGGACTAACACCTGGACTGTGGCATGCCGGAGGGGGATCTATGGCAAAACTCCCATGGAAAATTACATAGTGGATGCAGAGTCGGGTTTTAATCCATAAAGGGCATAAATCACGTAACATTCCTAAATTGTTTGGAATAACATGCTTTAAAACATCCAGTGTGTGTATACGATCAGGTATGATTTTGTATCGATCAGGTAGTGTAAGGGTTACGCCCACTTTACAGACATTGACAGACCAAACTCCCCGCAAACAGTTCATTTGCACAACCGCAAACTCCCCATTTGCACAAGGTTGGATACCAAGCTAGCCATGTCCCGGTGATGTCATTGAAGGTTTCTTCCTCCACCCAGCCACGTAGAACACCAAGGGTCCCCGAAAGGTCAATTGAATAGATTTTTCGAACGGGGAGATGGTTAAAAAAACGCTGGCTCCCTCCCCTTTGTTTTAATCCACGGTCACTGCGTCTGCGCCGTGCAATTTACTCTCACACCCGATATGAGAGGTATTTTCTGTAGTACTATTCTCATCAGTTTAATCCCTGTTACGTTACCCAATCTGGGGTCCATTTATTGAATTGATTTTTCGAACAGGGAGATGATTAAAAAAATGCTGGCTCCCTCCCTTTTGTTTTAATCCACAATCACTGCATCTGCACCGTGCAATTTACTGTCACACCTGAGTGGTGTCTTAACTAGTACTATTCCTATCAGTTTAATCCCTGTTACGTCCCATATCAGGGATTGCCTTTTTTTAAAAAAAAATTCGTCCAGGTACCTTCCACTGTGGTGTCCCAATAGCGACACATTTTTTGAAGGCCTCAATCTCTACCAGCTGGTATGGTAAAAGCTGGCGGGCTAAGAGTTCTGTCAATCCAGCTGTCAGACGCCGGGCAAGGGGGTGACTCTGTGACATTGGCTTCTTACGCTCAAACATTTCCTTAACAGACACCTGACTGTGGGCAGATGAGATGGAACTGCTGAAGGTGAGAGGCGGAGTGGCGGGTGGTTGTGAGGGGGCAAGAAGGACAGCAGTGGTTGACGTGGCTGAAGATGCTGGACCAGGAGGAGGATGGTGGCTTTGAGTTTGTGTGCTGCTTGTACGCATGTGTTGATCCCATAGGCGTTTGTGATGTGAGATCATGTGCCTTCGCAAAGCAGTTGTACCGAGGTGGGTGTTGGACTTCCCACGACTCAGTTTCTTTTGGCACAGGTTGCAAATGGCATTGCTGTTATCAGAGGCAGACACACACAAAAATGCCACACTGCTGAGCTTTGCAATGACGGCATTCTGGTGGTGGCAACAGCATGCGTTGACTGGCGTGCTGTCTGGCTGACCCCAGGTGCCGATACATGCTGTCTGACTGTGCCACTAACTCCTTGCGACGACCTCCCCCTGCTTCCAACTTGTCTCCTCCTTCTCTCTGTCTCCCCTTCTGAACTTTCCCCCTCTTCTTCTCTTCGAGCAGGCACCCACGTGGCATCCGTGGACACATCGTCATCATCAACCGCTTCACTTGTATCTGACACCTCAGCAAAGGAAGCAGCAGCAGGTACAACATCATCATCATCATCATCATCAGACTGTACGTCCATGTGTGTACTCCTGCCTGACTGAGACATATCCCTGTAATCTACATCATCTGGCAATAATGGTTGCGCATCACTAATTGCATCCAACTGATGTTTAAATAACTCCTCTGACGGATCAAGTGAAGCGGCAGTGGTGGCTGTGGTGGTAGTGGTGGTGGTGGCGGCTAGCGGGAGCGTGGTAACTTGAGAGCAGGTGACCAAAGCTGAGCTGGAGGAGGATAATGCGTCAAAGTTCTTAGCGGAAGCTGTTGAAGATTGGGTGTCCTGTCTAAGCCAGTCAACTATGTCCTCAGAATTTTTCAGGTTTAGGGTACGTGGCCTCTGAACACTGGGCATTATTCCAGGGCCAGTGTAAATCACAGCACCACGACCACGACGGCCCCTGCAGGGTGGCCTGCCTCTGCCTGTCATTTTTTTTAGATAAGTGGTACTACGCGTGCTAGGTACTGTGCCACCCGGTATGAGTGGTGGGCACTGGCAGTGGGCACACTACCGTCAGTGGAAGTCGGCCTGACACACACTGGCAGCAGGCAAGCAACTGAAATTAGACTAAAGTGTAAAAATTAAATGCCTTATTTATCGGCAAGCTACTGTGCCACCCGGTATGAGTGGTGGTGGGCACTGGCAGTGGGCACACTACAGTCTGTGGAAGTCGGCCTGACACACACTGGCAGCAGGCAAGCAACTGAAATTAGACTAAAGTGTAAAAATTAAATGCCTGTGCTACACGGTATGAGTGGTGGTGGGGACTGGCAGTGGGCACACTACAGTCTGTGGAAGTCGGCCTGACACACACTAGCTGGCAAGCAACTAACCTTAGATTAAAGGGTAAAAATTTAATGCCTTTGTTTGATGCAAAGTCCTGTGCCACACGGTATGAGTGGTGGGCACTGGCAGTGGGCACTATGTAGTCTGTGGGCCTGCAGCTCCTCACACACGGGCAGGCCAGGCAACTGCAATATATTTATGGAGAAGAAAAAAAAAAAAGCAGACTAATGTAGCAGCCCTAAAAATGGCTTTTTGGGGTGCTATCAGGACGCTGTCCTTACAGCAGAGATCAGATGAGTCTTTCAGGACTGGAGTGGACACTGAATTCACTAGCCTAGCTATCAATTTCCCTATTAAATCAGCAGCAACTACACTCTCCCTCCTCTCACTAAGACTGCAGCTTCAGAATGAATCTAAAATGGATGCTGTGCAGGAGGTGGGAGGGTCTGGGAGGGAGGGTATGCTGCTGATTGGCTGGAATGTGTCTGCTGACTGTGAGGTACAGGGTCAAAGTTTGCTCAATGATGATGTATAGGGGGCGGATCGAACATCGCATATGTTCGCCCACCGAGGCGAACGCGAACAAGCTATGTTCGCCGGGAACTGTTCGCCGGCGAATAGTTCGGGCCATCTCTAAACATCAGCCCCCAATAAGGGACAGTTTTTGGAAGCTTTGGAATTTGAAAAAGCATAACACATGTGCCGAGGAGGGTGTTGCAGAAAGCGACGAGGATAAAGCAAAACTATTAAATATTTTTTTCTCCACTATATTTACTGAGGAAAATAAACTGTCAGATGAAATGCAGAATGTAAAAGTAAATTCCCCATTAAAAGTGCCCTGTCTGACCCAGGAAGAAGTACAACAGTGACTCAAAAAGATTAAAATAGACAAATCGCCAGGACCGGATGGCATACACCCCCGTATCCTGAGGGAATTAAGTGATGTCATAGCCAGACCTTTATTTCTGATATATACAGGATTGGCGCATAGCAAATGTGGTGCCAATATTCAAAAAGGGTCCAAAAACAGAGCCTGGAAATTATAGGGCGGTAAGTTTAACATCTGTTGTTGGTAAACTGTTTGAAGGGTTTCTAAGAGATGCTATCTTAGAGTATCTCAATGAAAATAAGCAAATAACGCCATATCAGCATGGCTTCGAGAGGGATCGGTCATGCCAAACGAATTTAATATGTTTCTATGAGGAGGTAAGTTCTAGACTTGACAGCGGCGAATCAATGGATGTCGTATATCTGGACTTCTCCAAAGCATTTGACACTGTACCTCATAAAAGGTTGGTATATAAAATGAGGATGCTCGGACTGGGAGAAAATGTCTGTAAGTGGGTAAGTAACTGGCTGAGTGACAGAAAACAGAGCGTGGTTATTAATGGTACACACTCAGATTGGGTCACTGTCAATAATGGGGTAACTCAGGGGTCAGTATTGGGCCCTATTCTCTTCAATATATTTATTAATGATCTTCTAGGAGGCTTGCACAGTAAAAATATCATTTTTTGCAGATGACACTAAACTGTGTAAAGTAATTAACACTGAAGAGGACAGTTTTCTGCTACAGAGGGATCTGGATAGATTGGAGGCTTGGGCAGAGAAGTGGCAGATGAGGTTTAACACTGACAAATGTAAAGTTATGCACATGGGAAGGAATAATGCAAGTCACCCATACATACTAAATGATAAAACACTCAGTAACACTGACATGAAAAAGGATCTAGGAATTTTAATAAACAGCAAACTAAGCTGTAAAAACCAGTGTGAGGCAGCTACTGCCAAGGCCAATAAGATAATGGGTTGCATCAAAAGGGGCATAGAGGCCCATCATGAGAACATAGTCCTACCACTTTACAAATCTCTAGTCAGACCACACATGGAGTACTGTGTACAGTACTGGGCTCCTGCGAACAAGGCAGACATAGCAGAGCTCGAGAAGGTTCAGAGGAGAGCAACTAAAGTAATAACTGGAATGGGGCAACTACAGTACTATGGAACTCTCTGCCTGAGGAGGTGGTGATGGCGAGTACAATAAAGGAATTCAAGAGGGGCCTGGATGTATTTCTGGAGTGTAATAATATTACATGCTATAGCTACTAGAGATGGGTCGTTGATCCAGGGAGTTATTCTGATTGCCTGATTGGAGTCAGAAAGGAATTTTTTCCCCTTAAGTGGGGAAAATTGGCTTCTGCCTCAAAGAGTTTTTTTGCCTTCCTCTGGGTCAACTTGTAGGAAACAGGCCGAACTGGATGGACAAATGTCTTTTTTCAGTCTTATATACTATGTTACTATGATGCAGTCTTTTTAAACACGCTGTATGTTAACTTCATTCGTTTACCCATTGCTATGTATGTCAGAGTCACTCAGACATAGTGTAACAACCCGTGGTTTCGGTCGTGACTCTGTTGTGTCGCATGCGGTTGCCAGCAGCGAGGTTTGCCGCATGTGAGTACTGTTACTTGGTAGCCTCATGTGCGGTTGCCGCTGACAACATGGTTGGTTTATGCATGCGTGTCTGGTTTCCCCGTTGTGGTGTTAGCAGGGTAGCAGCCTGAGCTTGGAGCTAGGCTGCTCGCTGTCAACGCATGCGTTTGCCTTCGGCAGCGTGTGTTTGTATGTGTGCACTACCCCGGTTGGTGTGCACGGGGTTAATGTGTGTTTGCTAGGTGTGGTGGGTGTAACCTCAGGTCTCCTTATATGTTGGTGTGGTGGAGCCTGAAGTCAGTTCTGTTTTGTTTCCCTTGCTCAGTCTGTGTGTCCCCTCCTGCGTGCTTCTGTTGGCCCTTCCCCACCTGGTGTATTTGGTGATGGTGTGGGCTTTGTTTTGGAGGTTTGTTTTATGGTGTCTCCCTTCCAGAAGGGGGTTGCTTTCCCGGAGGGGTTTAAGCAAACATCTAGACAGTGCGTTTCTGGTTCATCTCGTCGCGGCAGGTAAGTGTTGGTAACTTATGTTGTCTGTTGCCTTCTTATACTTACCTGCCATTAGGCTGTGTATCCTGTCTAGTTGGTGGCCAGCTGCTGGGCCTGTGGAGACGCCTGCTCATCCGTGGTTCTGGATGAGCGGGTGGTCTCTGCCCTCTTTTCTTGGTAGGGCAATGCAGTGATATCAGGTCTCCAGGTTCATGGGCATGAGCCTCCTTACCATCTGAGGTGGCTCAGGCATTAGGAGTCTAGGGGCCGTTTTAGGGACTTGCCAGGAGGTGATCTGCTCCTTGTTCCCTGCATTCCGGCCCAGCGGCTGAACCAAACTTTTTGAAAAATTTGGCAAACCTGGATTCTTCAAACCGATTCTTTAAAGGTTCGCACTTCTCTCTCTACTCCTAGTTTTTCCTATTAAGACTTTGGGGGAGATTTATCAAGACTGGCATTCCTATAGGTCAGTCTTGATCTTCCTGCACTGGCGTGAGATGCTCCTAAGTTGTTAAGAGGCAGATGCCTCCTAGTAAATGAGGCACATCTCGACCCGGCTGTGCATCAGATACTGAATTCTATTCCAGCCAGGGCCTGACATATGTTGTGCACCATAATGTGTGACTTTTTTAGGCACAATTGTGGAGTAAGGGGCTTAGTAAATGTCTCTCAATAAGTAAATATTTTTAGGCGTGTTGAGACTGTGAAGAAATACAATATGAAGATACTAGTGGGAACGGTTTTATTTGACCTTTATAAATGTACTTTGGTTTAAAACATCAATAATATTACAGTAATAGCGATTTACAAAATGTAGGCATATTTTGCATAATAACCTTGAACCTGTCAAACCCCTTTGTTATATATCAATTTACAAATTATATTTTTCTTTTGTCTCCATCTACCAGTTTCTATATGTACAGCCACAAGTAAAGTAAATGTTTTACAGTAGCAGGAAAGTGTATGAAATTGAAAGTGTGCAAAAAAAATAAAAAATCTGTAGCTAAAATCAACATGCATATTTTTAATTATGTAAATTAAGAACAAATGTAGTAATGCACACACGTAAAAGCACATTTTCATGATAATCTGAGCAACTGTGTCTGGAGTACAGAGTAAAGATGAGTGAACTAGTTCATACCAAACCGGGTACAGTCCGAACTTTACTATTTTTTAGATGGCAGACAAACCCAAACCTTTTCAAGTTCTTTTTGGCTGAATCCACTACAATGGTACGTAGCACTATTTTAGTGCATGTCGGCAGGAAAAAAGCATTAGGGAGGAAGAAAGGTGCTCACAGGATCCTTAGAGTAAGTAGGTAGAGGGCTTGCCCTGATTGACTCCCAGGCTGACAGACAGCCTGGATAAGTCAGTCAGTGCTGCAGCAGCAGGGAGGTGCCCTAGCAGACCGCCATTCTGTGTTGGGCTGTGAATGAGGATGGTTGGGTGTTACAGTGCCTGCCAGAAAAACAAACTTAGGGAGTCAGGGAAAGTCAGAAATCAATCAGGGACAGTCAGACATCAAACAAGCTGGTATTCTACTGCCAGGGACAGTGAAGGGAAAGGCTAGAATTACAAAGAAGAACACTTGTCTATGTAGAATAGGGACATGCAGGAAAGCTGCCAGCCAGGGAGACGTGTGGAGCTGAGGCTGGTTGTGCCTACTAGCAGAACTGCAGCTGCTGCAAACCTCAAAAGCAGCTACCTGCAATGACATCTTTTTATTATTTCCCATTTTCACAGAAATCCTTTTTTTTGGGGGGATAACCGAAAACTGTGTAAAACCGTCAAAAAACGTATAAATCAGTGAGTGAGAATGCAATATTAGGGCTAAATCTGTTTATGATCTCCACATGCACACAGTTACAATTTATTTTTTATGTGGGGAGGGTAGAATAAGCGAAAGCTGTGTAAAACCATGAAAAAAACATATAAATCAGTGAGTGAGAATGTAATATTAGGGCTTAATCTGTTTATGCTCTCCACACGCACACAGTTTACATTTTTTTTTGTGGGGAGAGGTTATTGAATTTAATAAAACCAGCATATAAGTTATCAGTGCATCAATACACAGGATAGAACAACAATTTACCTGTGATTGATAACGTGATATTAAGGGTCAGGCCTGGCACTCAATCATCCATTTTCGGTTACTGTATCTTTCTTCACACAGTTGGAATTTTATTTTTTGGGTGTTGTTCAATTTAATTAAACCAGCATATAGGTGATCAGTACATTAATACACAGGGTAGTGCACCAAATGATCTGTGAGCGATAACGTGATATTAAGTGTCAGGCCTCAATTGTCCATTTCAGTTTATTGTACCTCCATTTCAGTTTATTGGAATTTCATTTTGGAAACAGGCTGAGGCGTGCTTGATGGCAAAGCCTCTTTACATCAACCCACAGGGCACACGTACACTCCTTTCAGCTCTTAAAGGGACAGTGCACATCCTAATTTTCACCCTGGGGTGCATCATGCATCATCCCCTAAGGGAGGGCTTCTGAGCTTACTAAGTTTCAGCTAGATGTGCTGTATCCTGTATATTTACTGTGCTCTGACCCTCCACTGCCTGATCTAACCTGTGCCTCGCCTCTGTATTGAATCTTCTTTGCCTGCCTTGACTTCAGATCATATATTGTAGTACATGCACTCCACCAGTCCTGACTTTGGACTGTCCCTGACTACAATTTTTGCCTAACCCCTAAGTGCCCTGTACCGGTGTCTCTGACTCCCGTAGGTCAACTGTCAACCACGCGGAGAGAACTCCAGGAGGTATCAGAAATTCTTCTGAAGAAAATAAGTAGACAGACATTTCTGTCCACGCAATGGAATGGCATCTGTGATTGTTTAAACTGTCAAAACAGCAATAAGATTATGAAAGGGGATGAGTTAAAATTTAATTACGCTAATCTGCTGTGGAGCCCATAAAACAATAAAAGTGTAATATTTGTACAGTAAGGAAAGAGGAGGAGAGTGAGTACCTGAACTAAACCCCACCACGCTGTCTCTACCCACTTGCAGTATGAGCCCTAAGCGGCCGAACTGCAACCAGACGAGGGTCCCTATTCGGTCCCTAAGTCCCTATATGGTCCCTAAGTGCATAGGTGGAAAAACAAACAGAAAAATACAATATTCGTAGATGTCACAAAAATGTTCAGAACCAGATGGGCAGCGCAATACCAAAACAAAAGACAAAGAGAGGTAGGAGACAAGCCAGAATCAGAAGCATGGGATATCAACCAGCAAATCAGGAATAGGGAACCAGGAACAACGCTAGTGAGCCAAATAGTACTTTCACTGGCAATGGTTACATGACAATAGATTAAAATAGAGAGCAAACACCAAACACAAAAGGTGATAGAGCAGCTGAGCTGTCATTCAGCCCACTCCCTGTCTCCCCTACCAAATGCATACTGCGGGGAGAAAGCAGAGCATTGCGTCCCGTAACTGAGGACACGGCCGTGTCACAGAGGGGCCTGGCTCTCCCGGCGTGCAAGTGCCGAAGCTGAGGATCACACTGCTGGAGCCTGGACAGGTAAGTTTATTACAAAAAGAACTTACCTTCATTAGCCACGTCAATTCAATGCTGCTGCTCTTTCCTCTTCCGCTGGTTGCAGCCAGTGACATATTGTTGTGGCTGCACCACATACCACTGAATCTCATCACTGGCCTCAGCAATCTCAGACTATGCACCACTGATCCAAGTAATAAAAAAAGAAGAGACAAAGCATGTACAGTATGAGACTACTGTAGTGTGACATTTTTAGTTGCGAAAAACAGGTGGGTGAGTTGAGATGGCAGATACCAGAACATATAGAGGTCGGGGCTAATGAAAAGGAGAACAGGAAGATGCTATTAGAGCATGAAGAATATTGGATAACCAGATTGGAGACATTGGAATCAATAGAGTTAAATGAAGCATGTAGATTCAATAAAGGGAATTTATCATGTAAAATAAGAATATTTTAAGCCAGTTTTGCTTAAGTCTGCGTTGGTGTAGTTTATACCACATTTATCAAATATGCCATCTTGTTCGATAAATTTGTCTTTTCCTTAAACCTACCACTTTTCTTGAAAAGCTACTCCAGTTTTCATACTCTACCATCTTACTAGAGTAAGATTGCAACATTTTTGCGCAAATGAGCCCAAAAAGTTAACCTCTTTTGCAACTTTTTAAAGCCTGAATACTGGAGTGAAGCCATGATAAATCAGGGCATGTATTTTTGGGAATGAAACATTGTAATATTTCTGAATATCGGTGATGTTTTATGTCTCATGCTTAGTTTAAAATAAAGTCATGTTTTATATTGATTTTCAAGATTTTCAAGGTTTTATATTGATTTTTGACTATCAGTCTCCCGAAACATAGCAGCAGGTGGAGGATGGTGAAAAGTCTTAGTTAGCATTCTCAGAGGTATGTGAGAGAGAAATAGTGAGAGAAAAATCCTTTGACATCAGATGCTTTCTAAACTGCAGATCCTCTGGCCTGGTTTATTTGGCCACTTGTATTTGTGGGTTGCAGTATGTCGGAAAAACTACCTGTGAATTTCGCCGTAGAATCGGTGAGCATCTGAATGACATTAGGAAGAATGCTGACACTCCGATCACACGTCACATTAACTTGCTTGTAGAAAAAAGACGAAGTGGCACTCACCACTGGTATAAGAAATTCTTCTTTATTCGTCAATCATAGACAATGGAAACAACAGTTGAGGGCTCAGGCACAGATGCTCTCCTTTATAGACGCCAAGCAGCGACGACCATTTCGCACGTGTGTGCTTCCTCCTGCTGCCGTCATGACGTCAAAGGGGGAGTGTGGTCCTTATAAACTGGCAAAGCCAGTGACATAGCAACGACTGACGCTACCAGAAAAAGGAGACATACCTCCCACCTTTGTTAAAAGAATGCTCCCCACACGCAGAGCATCACATAGTAATAAGCCAAGTCTAATGGAATATACTGAGAACAAACCTATAGTCAGGTTTAGAAGATGCCACACTCTGACGGATGTTCTTGTCAAGAGCTGTTTTACTGAGAGAAATTCTCAGAACTGGCTCGGTACCAATAAGCCGTCAGGCAACTATAGATGCGGTCATTGTTCTTTTTGTGACTATAACTTCCGGAAGAGGTACTTCTCCATAGGAGGAGTCAAGGTGAGAGTGAAACAGTTCATCAATTGTCACACAGAATTTGTAGTCTATGTGATGCTTTGCGTGTGCGGAGCATTTAACATACTGTAAGTAAGACTAAGAGACCGCTTATGGCGAGTTAGGGAGCACCTTAACTCAATCAGAACCAATAAAGGCTGTCCTAGGCTGATAACCCACGTGAATGATATGCATAATGGAGATACGAAATGTCTTATGTTTGCTGGCATTGAAGTGGTTCCCCCCCATGAGGCAAGGCGGCGATCGTCACCGCCTTCTTCTTCAAAAGGAGATGCGGGGGATAGCCCGCACTGAGGCAATGGGCACACTAGGGTTAAATGAAAGGAACGACTTCAATGTATTAATCTTTTTCGATTATATCTGCAATGTTTTTAATTTGTTTCAATTTGTGTCTAGAGTTTGCTTCTTCTAACAAAGGTGGGAGGTATGTCTCCTTTTTCTGGTAGCATCGGTGGTTGCTACGTTACTGGCTTTGCCAGTTTATAAGGACCACATTCCCCCTTTGACGGCAGCCAGAGGAAGCACACACGTGCGAAACGGCCATCGCTGCTTGGCTTCTGTAGAGGAGAGCGTCGGTCCCTGAGCCCTCAACTGTTGTTTCCATTGTCTATGATTGATGAATAAAGAAGAATTTCTTATACCAGTGGTAAGTGCCGCTTTGTCTTTTCTCTACAAGCAAGTTTGAATCACTATACCTGTCCTTTGAAGTTTGTAGCACCACCGTTACTCGACTTGTGGGGGTGTTTTTTTGGGTGGCCGACTCGGTGAAAGGGGGTTTGAGCCAGTGGTGCCGCCTATTTCTTTCTATACTGGTCTTTATACGTCACATTAATTTACATCATTCTGGTGATGTGTGATCTATTCTGTTTCAGGGGTATTGAGATCGTGAGACCATCCCCGAGGGGTGGTAATTTTGACCAACGTGTCCTCCAGAAAGAGGCCCAGTGGACATTTAGGCTGGGCACAGTTCGCCCTTTCGGACTCAATAATCATATTTCATATGCATGTTTTATTGATGAATAAATCATTCTGAGTCCATGTGTATAACTGGTTGTTGAGTATAACTGGTTATTCGATGGCTCTGATACAATGTGGGCAATTGAATTAGGTACCTCATATTATTCCTTCTGGCATAATTGACACATTGTGTTGTCATTCATGTGATATGACTCACACATTGTTTATACATTTTTTACTTTTCATGTACTTTGTAATCTATCTGCTTAAAAATGAGGTGCATATATACAGTCATGTGAAAAAATTAGGACACCCTTTGAAAGCATGTGGTTTTTTGTAACATTTTTAATAAATGGTTATTTCATCTCCGTTTCAACAATACAGAGAGATTAAAGTAATCCGACTAAACAAAGAAAACTGAAGAAAAGTCTTTTCAAGATCTTCTGTAAATGTCATTCTACAAAAATGCCTATTCTAACTGAGGAAAAAGATAGGACACCCTTGCCCCTAATAGCGAGTGTTACCTCCTTTGGCTGAAATAACTGCAGTGAGACGGTTCTTGTAGCCATCTACCAGTCTTCGACATCGGTCTGAGGAAATTTTACCCCACTCCTCAATGCAGAACTTTTTCAGCTGTGAGATGTTTGAGGGGTTTCTTGCACGTACAGCCCTTTTCAAGTCACCCCACAGCATCTCAATGGGATTCAAATCTGGACTTTGACTTGGCCATTCCAGGACTCTCCATTTCTTCTTTTTCAGCCAATCTTTGGTTGATTTACTAGTATGTTTTGGGTCATTGTCATGTTGCATGGTCCAGTTCCGCTTCAGCTTTAATTTTCTAACTGATGGTCTCACATGTTCTTCAAGCACCTTCTGATACACAGTAGAATTCATCGTGGATTCTATGATGGTGAGCTGACCAGGTCCTGCTGCAGCAAAGCAGCCCCAAACCATGACACTTCCACCTCCATGCTTCACAGTTGGTATGAGGTTCTTTTCTTGGAATGCTGTGTTTGGTTTACGCTAAACATGTCCTCTGCTGTTGTGTCCAAATAATTCAATTTTGGACTCATCTGTCCAAAGAACATTATTCCAGAAGTCCTGGTCTTTGTCAACTTTATCTCTGGCAAATGTCAGTCTGGCCTCGATGTTTCTCTTGGAAAGCAAAGGTTTCCTCCTTGCACACCTCCCATGCAAGTTAAACTTGTACAGTCTCTTTCTGATTGTAGAGGCATGTACTTCTACATCAACAGTAGCCAGAGCCTGCTGTAGTTCTCGAGATGACACTTTAGGGTTTTTGGAGACCTCTTTTAGCATCTTGCGGTCTGCTCTTGGGGTGAACTTGCTGGGGCGACCAGTCCTGGGCATGTTGGCAGTTGTTTTGAAAGCCCTCCACTTGTAGACTATCTTCCGGACAGTGGAATGGCTGATTTCAAAATCTTTGGAGATCTTTTTAAATCCCTTCCCAGACTCATAGGCTGCTACAATCTTTTTCTGAAGTCCTCTGACAGCTCTTTTGCTCTCACCATGGTGCTCACTCTCACTTCAACAGTCAGGAGCACACCAAACTAAATGTCTGAGGTTTAAATAGGGCAAGCCTCATTCAACATGCAGAGTAACGATCTACTAATTATGTGCACCTGGTGTGATATACCTGTGTGAGATCTGAGCCAATTTAAGAGGGAATACATGTGAGGGTGTCCTATCTTTTTCCTCAGTTAGAATAGGCATTTTTGTAGAATGACATTTACAGAAGATCTTGAAAAGACTTTTCTTCAGTTTTCTTTGTTTAGTTGGATTACTTTAATCTCTCTGTATTGTTGAAACGGAGATGAAATAACCATTTATTAAAAATGTTACAAAAAACCACATGCTTTCAAAGGGTGTCCTAATTTTTTCACATGACTGTATATATGGAATGTTTTGGATCGATCTGGCATACATTCTTTTGGCAGACTGATACGTCATCAATCTGTTTTGAATGTTAACAGTAATTTACTTTGATCGCTGTTACGTATACTTACCTGTCCCATTCCCTTGTTTATACTTTAGTTTTGTAAGTAATTCACTGCCTATTTGATCCCTCCTTACTTATCTTTAGTTCTGGAGGGTGGTTGACCCATCATGTGGGGCTGCTGGTAAGCCAGCAAGTTAATGAGTGGAGATCCGCCTTGCCTGGCTTCCATTGGCCGTACGTCTGCCCATCGTCCAGGGGTGTGTCTATTCCCCCCATATATACCGGCATTTCATGTAGCTGCTTCATGGCCATCATAGTGCCGGATACGTCATCACGTGAGACCCGGAGCAGGAGTGGTGATGTCATTGGGACGGCATGCATCAGGACGCAGCAACACAAACCACAGATAAAACTAAATGTCCACACTGCTGGGGGCACCAGGGATGGGGAGAGGAGATCATTATATATACCTGGCACTACTGGGGAGGAATGGAGGAGCATTAGATATATATATATATATATATATACTGACACTATGGGGGGAAGCATTATATATTGGGGCACTACAGGAGGACATTAGAGCCACTGGAAGCATTATGGTTATATTATTATTACTAGAGTACTGTAGGGGCGTTATTATTATTTGATGCAATAGGGAGGGCATTGCTTTGAATGGGGGCTATCTTGGGGAGTATTATCACTATTGGGGGCATCATTACTAATGAGGGCAGTCTGGGTGTATAGTATATTGTTTGTGGACATGGTGGGAAGCAGAACAGGCACAGTATTGGGGGTAGCTTCAAGAAGTTCTCTTTTTTTTTATATTGATGACCTATCCTTAGGATAGGTAATCAATATTAGATTGGCGGGGGTCTGACACCCGGCACTCCTGACAATCAGCTGTTGAGAAGACACCATGCGCTGTGCGCATGTGCCGTCTCCCTTCTCTCTTCCTGCTCTGCTGCTGTATGTCTGTAGGACAGCAGCAGTGAACATCGCGCGCCGTCTCCTCAAACAGCTGATCAGCGGGGGTGTCGGACGTCGGACTGTGTTTTTAGTACATTATTGATTTTGCCCGGGGCCACATTTTGTCTAAAACCAGCCCTGCACACGGGTTAACCAGTTTTTTTTTGGTGACAGCTAGCCAGTCACAATTGGGTTATCAGGCAATACTGAATTATTATACGGCTCTTTTGACACACGCTTTGGCCTCTTTATTGATAGAGTGATTTTTTTCAGGAAAGACTGAACTCATATTTTGCAGTCTTTTGTCTTTCCTTTGATACTCTTCAGCCAGCAAGTGTCATTTTGTTTATGATAATATTGTCATTGTTCAGGATTTGTGATACTCCAGCCCCCCCCCCCGCCCCCCCAGGATTTAATCACTTATTAATAAAGCATATAATTTTCAGCACCTCTTTCTAAACCGGGAGAATATTAATTTATTGAGACCTTTCATATTGTCTTATTAGCAGTGAGAGAGGGACACCCCTGCTGTGGTCTTATTAGCGGAATTTACTGTCGTATTTAAAGAGGATGGGTTGGCCTGGGCTGAGCAAGGAGCCAGGTGAATGGGAATTAACTGGTTCGCTGGCTGTGTTGAAGGTTTGTTGTTTGCACGTTAGACATACTGGTGCATAGATATTACAAACTATAAAAGGGCAGGAGAAAAACTCTATTCATGATAAAGTGAATGCTCTGCTCTTGAAGACACCAGTAAATATACATTTTGTTTCTACCTACAGTCAATCATTAAAACACACACACACGCATCTTTTACATGGAAGAGAATGACCTCTGAACCAGGATGCGGCACAAAAGATCACAAGCACAGTATGTCGTTGAGAAATACTAAAAGATACAAAGATAATGCTGCAGTCAAACATGAAGGATAACCTAGACAGTGAGACGGATGGATGTTCCAGCAGCTGCAAACAAAGCCTCTCCATTAAATAAAAAAGTACATATCACCAAAGGAACAAGTCTTCTACTGGTCATTTGTGCTGCTGCTTTCTATCATTTATTTCCAACTATATAGCCAGAATGTGTCGGTAGTCATAGTTACATAGTTGGTACGATAAAAAAAAAAAAAAAAACAGGTCTAACAAGTCCAACCTACTGTGTTGATCCAGAGGAGACAAAAAAACTTGCCCAATATTAAGGAAGAAAAATTACTTCTCAGCTCTAAAATTAGCATTCATTATAGATCTAGGAGGACCAGTAAAAGGACCAATGCCCAATCTCTAGAAATTTAGTACCCATAATTTGGGCATTTAAAAAAAAAAAAAGGCATCAAGGCTCCTGCCGAACTTTTACCATGAATCAACCATCATAACATCACATTGTGGCGGAGAGTTCCATAGTCTCACTGCTCTTACAGTAAAGAATTCCCTTCTATGTTGATGATGAAACCTTCTTTCCTCTAGATGTAGAAGATGTCCTCTTGTTACATGCCTAGGTATAAAAAGATTATAAAGTTATCTGCACTTTCCATTCATAAATTGGCACAAAGTAATTAGTTCGCCCTTAAGCGATACAGTGCTGTGGACTGTGACTTAAATCCCAGCGCCATACAGCTACGGCGTGCTGATCGGACAGGTGCAGGAGCTGCGCCCACCTGTTCAACAGCAGGGGTCCGATTGTTCAAGTTAACCGCGCCCCTGCTGAATGCAGCGGGATTGGTGAAAACACTGACGCCGATGCATTAAGCCTAGCTGTGCCACTGATGGCGGCATGTACGATGTGTGTGGAGGAAGGGTGCTCCCTCCCCGTCCCCATTGGGTCCCTGCATTGCAGTGACGGGGACCCAATGGCTGGGAAGGCAGCCCGATGCATTGCGCGGCCTTCCTTGGAAGCCTGTGAGACCAAGCCCTCAGCCCCAAAATGGGTCTTTAACTTTTGGGGGTCTGATCCCCTCTACAATGCATTACAATAATGCATTGGCTGAAAATGTATAATGCTGTCAGTGTTATCCAATACATTTCAGAACTGGAAGGGATACATAGCATCATAAATCAATATATTGCTATGTGACCCCAGCAGTGCTGGAAGTCTGAAAGGGGTACTGTATTACACTGTGTAATACACTTACAGCCAATGCATTAAAATACAGATGTATTGTAATGCACTGTAGAGGGGATCAGACCCCCAAAAGTTGAAGTCATATTTTGGGACAAAAAATAAAGTAAAAAAGGTGTTTTACATATTAAAAAAATAAGATTCAAGTATAAAAAGGCGCCCTTTTACCATAATTAAGTTATAATTATTTTTTTTTTAAATAGAAAAAATAAATAAAAGTACACGTATATTAGTTATCACTACATTCATATCGACCGGCTCCATAAAAATATCACATGATTCCCCCCTCAGCTGAACGCTGTAAAAAAAAAAAAAAACTGTGCCAAAACAGCAATTTTTTGTCACCTTGCTTCACAAAAAGTGTAATACCGAGTGATCAAAAAGTCTCATGTACTCCAAAATGGTACCAATCAAACCGTCATCTTATCCCGCAAAAAAAAAGACCCTATCTAAGACAATCGCTAGAAAAATGTAAGAAATATGGCTCTCTGAACATTGCAACACAAAAACAAGATTTTATGCTATTTAAAAATGCTTTTACCATGTAAAACTTAACAAAACTAAAAAATAATAAACACATTAGGTATCAACGCGTCTAACAAGCTACTCTGTAAAAATATCACATGATATATTCTGTCAGGTGAACGCTGTAAAAATAAAATAAATAAAAACTTTGCCAGAACATTCATTTATTTATCCGGGTGGAAAGGGAGGGGGGACGAGGGCTTGTATTTTATTTATTTTTTATTGTCCTACAAAAAATTCACTTATCTGATTAAAAAAAAGGAAAGACACCAATAAATCAATCCATCAAAATCTGCTCTGTAAAAGCCATATGGCGCTCCTTCCTTTCTGAGTCATGCCATGTGCCCCCACAGCAGTTTACCACCACAAATACATTGCCATATTCAGGAGAAAATTGGTAACAAATTATGTGGTGCTTTTTCTCCTGTGACCCCTTGTGATAATGAAAAATTTGGGGCTAAAGCAGCATTTTATTGGAAGAAATAAAACTTTTCATTTTCACAGCCAAGTGTTTCCAAATTCGTAAAACGCTTATGAAATCAAAGTGCTCAGTGCACCCCTTAATATATTCTTTAAAGGGTGTAGTTTCCAAAATAGGGTCACTTTTTGAGGGTTTCCACTGTAGGGGTACATCAGGGTCTCTTCAAATACAAAATGGTGCCCAAAAAGCATCGTAGCATAATCTGCCTCCAAAAACCATATGGCGCTCCTTTCCTTCTGACCACTGCAATGTGCCTACAGCAGTTTACCTCCACATATGGGGTATTTCTGTAAACTTCAGAATCAGAGTAATGTATATTGAGGTTTATTTGGCTATTAACACTTGCTGTGTTGCAAGAAAAAATTGCTCAACATAAAAAAAATCTACAAAAAAAATACATTTTAAAATTTCACCTCCATTTTCCTTTCATTATTGTGGAAAACCTCAACAGTTAACAAAGTTTGTAACATCATTTTTGAATAATTTGAGGGGTGTAGTTTTTAAAATGGGATAATTTATGGGTGGTTTCCATTATGTAAGCCACTCAAAATCACTTTATGACTGAGTTAGTACTTAAAAAATGGTTTTGGAAATTATCTTGAAAATTTGAAAAATTTCTTCTAAAATTCTAAGCCTTCTAAAGTCCTAAAAAAATTAGATGACATTTAAAAAATGATGCCTATATGAAATAGACATGTAAATGTAAAGTAATAACTATTTTGTCAGGTATCACTATCTGCCTATAAAAGCAGAGAAATTCATATTTAGAAAATAGTGAATTTTCAAAATTTTCTCTAATTTTGGGATTTTTTAATAAATAAAGGTAAAACATATTGACTCAAATTTATCATTGTCATGAAGTACAATGTGTCCCGAGAAAACAATCTCAGAATGGCTTGGATAAGAACAACCTTTTCAAAGTTATGACCACAAAAAGTGAGACATCAAATTTGCAAAAATCGACCTGGGATTTAGGGTAAGAAGTAGCTGAGTACTGAAGGGGTTAAAGGGGTTGTCCAAGTTTAAAACAAAAAAAAAAAACAGCAGTAAATGTTATTAAATAAGTCATAATCACCCTTTTTTTTTCCACTGCCCCTTCTAGTGTTGCACTATGATCCTGCAGTGACGTCCCACAGTATACAGAATGTCCCCGCTGCAGCCAATAAAACAAATACCAGTGGGGGAGGACTGGAGTATAGAGCTGGAAGTGGCAGGAGAGAAAAGGGGTGAGTATAGGCATATTAATGTATAGTCGTGTGAACCCATTGAGAACTGCGGTTTTACAGGACACGCTATTCTCTGTGTGGAGCTCTCAACTCTCCCCCGACAAATGATGTCCACCGACAGTTATTGACTTTATGGCCACCTCTTGACTTGCATTTACTGCTGCTTCATGGGTTTTTATTTAACTTGAACTATATAATCCACCTGCACTACCGCTTCAGAGAGAGCCGCTGCTGGGTGACTGATAAATGAGTAACTGCCCATACTCATGGTGTCATATTTACCCATCTACTACCAAACAAATAACTCAGACACAATTTGTTTATATTTATAAGCTATTTTATTATATTTATTCAATTGGGTAGATAATTGGCCACGGTGTTTATGTTTACCTAATGGTTAAGGAATAACTAATTAACATTTCCAGAACCTTAAACTTCAACAATAGTTGCCCACAACTATTTACTCAAATTCATAGTCCGCTCAGAGAGCGACTATTACCCAACAAACAAACAAACACCGTGACATTTACATTACCAGGGTG
This sequence comes from Bufotes viridis, assembly GCA_033119425.1. Lineage (NCBI taxonomy): Eukaryota > Metazoa > Chordata > Amphibia > Anura > Bufonidae > Bufotes > Bufotes viridis. The sequence continues at coordinate 477,900,835 of CM065590.1, read as the reverse complement.
GGTGGGAGGGGGATTCTTCTTAGGACCGGGCGAATCTGCGCAGCTACCAACTGATCTTCTCTTATTTACAGGTGCCCCGAGACAGCCGTTGTGATCTCCATCAATCAGCTTCAGTCCTCGAGGACCCACAGACTGCATCACCTGCATCTGTAACCAGGTAAGTTTTATACCAATCTTTAATATTGCACATGCAAGCTTAGAGGGTTCATGACACCATGTCCCCTCTTACTTGCATCCGCAATAAGGTTTGCCCATGGTGTCATATCTATTACCAAACAATTAACTCAGACACAATCTGATTATGTTTATGAGCTATTTTATTATATTTATTCAATTGGGTAGATAATTGGCCACGGTGTTTGTTTACCTAATGGTTAAGGAATAACCAATTAACATTTCCAGAACCTTAAACTTCAACAATAGTTGCCTACAACTATTAACTCAAATTCATAGTCCGCTCAGAGAGCGACTATTACCCACCCGCCAAAATAGCCAACCTGGCTAAATGGCTAACATACACCGCAGCCAACCTCTATCAAATTTTGGAAGCTAACATTCAGAATATCTAAACCAATTTCCGATAAGGAATTCCTCTGAACATCATATAAACCCAGAATAAACCCTTCCAATTCTGAATGCCTGCAATATAATCCATTATGATTAGCCATGAATTTACTGATATGTCTATTTACTCTAACATGGATTTTTTCCATGAAACTCAAATTAGTCAAATTCCAGACCCATTTGGGTACAATCTCAGAAAATGCTAACTTCGTACTCGGTAGAAGTTGCTGTATAACCGTCAATGCATCTCTAAATTCTTTTATCAGTGTTCCAATTCTTCCAATGTCATCCTCGCCAATCTGAAGGATACATAAATCAGGAGTAGGCCATATAGACTTTAAATGTGAACAGTAATTAGCAACGTCATTAATACGAAAGTTATGGATCCCCCGCCAAAAAATTACCACCTTATTACCGAAACCCAAGGTGTCAGACAAAAACCTCACGGTAGATCGGTTGCTAGCGTCTTTTTCTTGGGACTGCAAGTGTCTGAGTGTGGTGTGAAGCTGCTTACCTAGAAAAGCCTGCTCTACCTGAGGCCTGCATTACTAAGTGGCTGCTTTCATAAGTGGAGTTGAAGAAACCGGAGTTCAGGAAAAGGAGCAAGAAACAGAGATTCATTAGATCATCCTTGTATACAGTTGGTTTGATTCTAGCTAGTCTTCCTACTGCTGTAAGGGACCACAGTAAGTAAGAATCTTGATATCACTGCTCTATATTGTATTTATTTATTTTTTCCCTCTCTTTTCCTGTGTAATCCCCATTTAGTATGACTTCCATTATTGACAGCGCCGTCCAGTGCACATCTTGTATGATGTATGCAGTCCTGGAACAGCCGTTCGAGGGTGTATATGTTTGTTCAAAATGTGAGCAAATTACCCGTTTGGAATCGCACATCGAGTCTCTAAACAGGCGAGTTGCAACACTGAAAGCTACTGACAATTTGGAAAAGAGTTTGCTGCTCACTGAGCAAGCACTCTATGAGGTAGATGTGGGGGAGGGTGGTAGCGAGGAGGCTGAGGAGAATGAGGTAGTTAGCTGGGTAACAGTAAGAAAGCGGGGTAGAGGGAAGAGTGCCAGGGAGGCTAGCCCTGATCTGACACACCCCAACAAGTTTGCACGGTTGGCAGATGAGGGGGATGACAGTTTAGGGACGGCACCGCTGCAGCCAGACACTTCCTCTGCCAGTCAGGGGAATGTCAGCTCCAGTAAGCAGGGGACCAGGAGAGCAGGGCAGGCCAGACAGGTGCTGGTAGTGGGAGACTCAATTATTAGGGGTACAGATAGGGCAATCTGTCACAAAGATCGTGATCGCCGAACAGTGTGCTGTCTTCCTGGCGCTAGAGTTCGACACATCGCGGATCGGGTTGACAGATTACTGGGAGGGGCTGGAGAAGATCCAGCGGTCATGGTCCATATCGGAACCAATGACAAAGTTAGAGGAAGGTGGAGAGTCCTTAAAAATGATTTCAGGGATTTAGGTCAAAAGCTTAGGGCAAGTACCTCAAAAGTAGTATTTTCTGAAATACTGCCTGTACCACGAGCCACACAAGAAAGGCAGCGGGAGATTAGGGAGGTTAACAAGTGGCTCAAGAACTGGTGTAGGAAGGAGGGGTTCGGGTTCCTGGAGAACTGGGCCGACTTCTCTGTTGGCTACAGGCTCTACCGTAGGGACGGGCTGCACCTCAATGGGGAAGGGGCAGCTGTGTTGGGGAGAAAGATGGCTAGAAGGTTGGAGGAGTGTTTAAACTAGGGACTGGGGGAGGGTAATTACGTTATAGGAGGGGAAGATAGTGCAGATAGAGACCAGGGGCGAGGTAGTGTGTCTGGGGGAGGAATGGAAGGGGGACTAGAACAGCTCAGAATGAAAGATGTAGGGTAAAAAATACACATAAACCTGTCAAATGTATGTATACTAATGCCAGAAGCCTGACTAACAAGACTGGTGAACTGGAATTAGTGATGTGTGAGGAGGACTATGACATAGTGGGAATAACTGAGACATGGCTGGATGATAGCTATGACTGGGCAGTTAATATAAAAGGTTACAATCTGTTTAGAAAGGATCGTCAAAACCGGAGAGGTGGAGGGGTCTGCCTCTACGTGAAGTCGTGTCTAAATCCGTAATTCGAGAATACATCTCTGAGGGACATGAACATGTGGAGTCACTGTGGGTAGAAATACATGGAGCAAAAAACAATAATAAAATACTAATAGGAGTGTATTATAAACCACCTAATATACCAGAGTCCACAGAAAATCTATTACTAAACGAGATAGACGAGGCGGCAAATCATAATGAAGTCGTTATCATGGGGGACTTCAACTACCCAGATATAGACTGGGAAACTGAAAGCTGTACATCCCATAAAGGAAACGGGTTCTTGGCAATAGCCAAAGGCAATTTCCTTTCCCAACTGGTTCAGGACCCCACTAGAGGGACGGCCATACTGGACTTAGTATTAACCAATAGACCTGATAGAACAACAGATGTGCAGGTTGGGGGACACCTGGGAAATAGTGACCATAAAGTTATAACCTTCCAATTATCCTTAAAACGAGAGTTTCTAAAGGGAGGAACAAAAATACCAAACTTCAAAAAAGCAAAATTTAGCCAACTAAGCGAGGCCATAGGCCTAACTAACTGGGACAAAGTCCTCAAAAATAAAAATACAACCATAAAATGGGAGATTTTTAAAAGCATTGTAACATCTAATTGTGAGAGGTACATACCTTATAGGAATAAAAGGCTAAGGAACAATAAGAGACCAATGTGGATAAATGGAACCGTAAAAAAGCCAATAAATGACAAAAAGAAAGCATATAAATCGCTAAAACAGGAGGCGAGTCAGGAAGCACTGATAAACTATAAGGAAAAAAATAGAATATGTAAAAAACGAATACAATTTGCCAAACTAGAGACCGAGAGATTAATTGCCAAAGAGAGTAAAACTAACCCTAAAATGTTCTTCAATTATATAAATAGTAAAAAATATAAATCTGAAGGAGTCGGCCCTCTACAAAGCAATGAGGGGGGTGTTGCAGAGAGCGACGAGGATAAAGCAAAACTATTAAATATTTTTTTCTCCACTATATTCACTGAGGAAAATAAACTGTCAGATGAAATGCAGAATGTAAAAGTAAATCCCCCATTAAAAGTGCCCTGTCTGACCCAGGAAGAAGTACAACAGCGACTTAAAAAGATTAAAATAGACAAATCGCCAGGACCGGATGGCATACACCCCGTATCCTAAGGGAATTAAGTGATGTCATAGCCAGACCATTATTTCTGATATTTACGGACTCTATAATAAAGGGAATGTTCCACAGGATTGGCGCATAGCAAATGTGGTGCCAATATTCAAAAGGGTCCAAAAACAGAGCCTGGAAATTATAGGCCGGTAAGTTTAACATCTATTGTTGGTAAACTGTTTGAAGGGTTTCTAAGAGATGCTATTTTGGAGTATCTCAATGAAAATAAGCAAATAACGCCATATCAGCATGGCTTCATGAGGGATCGGTCATGCCAAACAAATTTAATCAGCTTCTATGAGGAGGTAAGTTCTAGACTTGACAGCGGCGAATCAATGGATGTCGTATATCTGGACTTCTCCAAAGCATTTGACACCGTACCTCATAAAAGGTTAGTATATAAAATGAGGATGCTCGGACTGGGAGAAAATGTCTGTATGTGGGTAAGTAACTGGCTGAGTGACAGAAAACAGAGGGTGGTTATTAACGGTAGATACTCAGATTGGGTCACTGTAACTAATGGGGTACCTCAAGGGTCAGTATTGGGCCCTATTCTCTTCAATATATTTATTAATGATCTTGTAGAAGGCCTGCACAGTAAAATATCTATTTTTGCAGATGACACTAAACTGTGTAAAGTAATTAACACTGAAGAGGACAGTTTTCTGCTACAGAGGGATCTGGATATATTGGAGGCTTGGGCAGAAAAATGGCAGATGAGGTTTAACACTGACAAATGTAAAGTTATGCACATGGGAAGGAATAATGCAAGTCACCCATACATATTAAATGGTAAAATACTCGGTAACACTGACATGGAAAAGGATCTAGGAATTTTAATAAACAGCAAATTAAGCTGCAAAAACCAATGTCAGGCAGCTACTGCCAAGGCCAATAAGATAATGGGTTGCATCAAAAGGGGCATAGATGCCCGTGATGAGAACATAGTCCTACCACTTTACAAATCACTGGTTAGACCACACATGGAGTACTGTGTACAGTTCTGGGCTCCTGTGAACAAGACAGACATAGCAGAGCTGGAGAGGGTTCAGAGGAGGGCAACTAAAGTAATAACTGGAATGAGGGATCTACAGTACCCTGAAAGGTTATCAAAATTAGGGTTATTCACTTTAGAAAAAAGACGACTGAGGGGAGATCTAATAACTATGTATAAATATATCAGGGGTCAGTACAGAGATCTCTCCCATCATCTATTTATCCCCAGGACTGTGACTGTGACAAGGGGACATCCTCTGCGTCTGGAGGAAAGAAGGTTTGTACACAAACATAGAAAAGGATTCTTCACTGTAAGAGCAGTGAGACTATGGAACTCTCTGCCTGAGGAGGTGGTGATGGTGAGTACAATAAAGGAATTCAAGAGGGGACTGGATTTATTTCTGGAGTGTAATAATATTACAGGCTATAGCTACTAGAGAGGGGTCGTTGATCCAGGGAGTTATTCTGATTGCCTGATTGGAGTCGGGAAGGAATTTTTTTTTCCCCTTAAGTGAGGAAAATTGGCTTCTGCCTCACAGGGGTTTTTTGCCTTCCTCTGGATCAACTTGTAGGAAACAGGCCGAACTGGATGGACAAATGTCTTTTTTCGGTCTTGTATACTATGTTACTATGTTATGTTACTAGCGTCCGAAATCAATTTGTTTCCCAAAATCCATATGATGCTTGTTTCTGCAAGATATCAACACAAGAGTTCAGGTCTAATATATAATTTGTACCTATCAGAACTCCATCTGCCCAACTTCTTTATCGTCTTAGCACGAAGACCCAAATTATATGCATGAGTAGCCGCACCAATGCGAAAGGAATGAGCTGAAATATTTTTATTATTCAAATCAAAATGTTTAATACACCTTGCTAGAACAAAGTTGAACTGATACTTAGTCAATGGGGATCCGTCCCGATGAACAAATAAGGGACCTTCAGAACAACTTCTAAACTGTAACCATTCTTTAAAAGACAACACAGGACAAATAACTGGATCATCAATATTCTTAATTACTATCCAATTCCCTTTCCCATATTGGTCTGTTTTGGATCTGGTCAGAAAAATGCGTATTTTATGTAAAGATAATACCAGATGCTAAATGAGTAATGGTGTTACCGCTCTCTTATTTTTTGCAGTGAACTCAGAAATACGAATAGCTCCAAAAAAAAAGGCCAACGAGAAAGCTGCTTTGAACAAAGAGGACTCATAGTCAGACATACAAATAAATGGTAAGTATAGAATAAAGCTCTTCAAATAATCCAAAGACAATGGACGAGTTCTAGGTAAAAAGGATCCCGATTTAATCGATCCTTTAATGATCTGCTTCAATAGAAAGTTGGAAGAAAAGGGGGGGACACACAAAAATTTTTGAAAATAGGAAATGGCTATTAAATGTTTGTTAATGTATTGTCCTTTTCTTCCAATTCTCAACATATCATAAATGTAATGGATAATCGGAAAAATCTCACCATCCGTATAACTATAGTTATTAACCGAACAGAATACTTTCCATTTGTTCCAAGCAGCTGAATAAGAGGCCAAAGTATTAGTGGCAATCGCCTTACTGACTAGCGTATTGATGACTGCCCAATCAATGTCCAAAGGTTTTCAGGGCAAGGGATTCCACTTCTGTCCACCCCTGGAGCCAGTAGTTTGAATTTTGAGAAATTCTGTCGGGACAGAGAATCGGCAGTTACATTGGATTTTCCCGTAACATATTGGGCCTTAACCCACATGTTATTGTTAAAACATAAAATGACAATTTGCCTCAAAAGTTTGATGAAAGCCTCAGACTTGGCCGATAAGCAATTTAAAGCAAACACCACTGCCTTATTATCGGAAAAGAACAAAATACGCCTGTTTCTGAGTTGCGCATTCCAAATAGTTAACGCGACCAATACTGGAAATAATTCCAAGAAATTTATATTCTTTATAATATCCTTTGCAAACCATTCAGACGGCCAACGTTCCGCTGACCATTGGCTACCGAATAACACTCTATAACCAATTGAAGCTGCTGCGTCTGTGTATAAATGCAATGAATCTACCATTAAAATTCTCAAGGAATTGTAACCAAATTATTATATCATCCTTAAGGATTCTATTCAAGCGTATATTATCTCGCGGATTCTTTTTTCCTGCTGTAGCAGCATAAAGCCGTTTAGAAAAAAATCCTTCCCATCGGGATAACCCTAGATATAAAATTAAGGTAACCTAATGTAGATTGAATCTTCCTCAGAGTACACTTTTTACTTCTCAGCAGATTCATTAAAGACATTTTTGTGGATAAAATTTTTTCTGACGGGATCCTAAACTCCATAGTCGTTGTGTCGATTTCGATTCCCAGAAATGTAATTAAATTTGTCGGATATACCGTTTTTTCTTCCGCTAAAGGGAGATTTAAATAATTGGCTATATTTCTAAATGTACTCAATAAATTTATACAGTGTGCAGAATCGACCGATCCAATGAATAAAAAGTCATCAAGATAATGCAAGGTATAACACATGCAAGCTTAGAGGGTTCATGACACCATGTCCCCCCTTACTTGCATCCGCAATAAGGTTTGCCAATTAAATACACTTATGTCTTAAGAAATACAAAGTAGTAACCGTGTGGATTACGGCACCTTTCTGTACAGTATAGAAGATTCAACAATTAAAGAGATGTACTTGCCGTTGTGAACATAAAGCAGGGAGAAGATGACTCAGTCCTACTCTTTATAGGCGCGCAATGTTCCTCCTATGTTGCTTCTTGCTTACACCCAACAGTCGCGTGCAGCTCCAGACGGTAGATAGCGTGCACGTGGGGAAGCCGGCAAATGATTGCTGTGAGAGAGCTTCTGTGTGACGTCACACACCTCTATGGATGCCCCTAAGGACCAAAAATTCCGACGCATTTCGGAATAATCGTATTCCTTCGTCAGAGATAGATGTTCATCGTCCTCCTTGGAGTTAAATAGGTGTCCGGTTCCCATAGTAACTCCCTGCCCCATTCATTTGCAGCTCTATCTCTTCTTCATTCTGTAGTTCTGAGTTCATTATACATTCTATTCTCCATCTCTTTTGGATAGTTATTTAATTCTCTCCATCTTTGCCACATATATGTCCATTAATATTAATAAGCAGACATTCTCATACTATATTTTTGCCTATATGTTCTGTCTAATGGATTTGCATTTTTAGTTTTGGTTTTAATTGACCATGTTCCTATTGGACCTCAAACAGCTTTATTTCTTGATTTAGTCCTTTTGGTGCTAGACTATTTAATTTACAGTATATATCCATCTACTCTCACATCTTGACATTTGTTTTATATGATCTCCACCCTTTACATAAAATGTTACTTTTTTAATCCCTCCAAAAGACGAACCTTGGAATTTTACTCCATGATTTTCCATGAAGTGGCGTGATAGGGGTTGGTCTTTAAATTTTTTACTCAATATGTCTAATATGTTCTCATTCTTTTTTTTGGGGGGGCATTTTATCCGTCGTACATTTTAATTTACCACAAGAACATTTGATGTAATATAAAACCTTCTTTGTGTTACGTGTAAGATGATTTAAAATTTTAAATGAGTCTGTTCCATTCTTTATTTCTAAAATGGGGTCTTTCTGTTTTAACAATCAGCAATTATTGCACATTTTGCATGGAAAGAAACCTTTTTTATTTGCTTTGTGTCCATTTTTGGTAGTTGATTTATTTGGCCGTATGGATGGAGCTATAAGGTTTGTTAAGTTCCGTGGTTTTCTAAATGTAAGTATTGGGTATTCCGTTATCTTTTCACCTATTGCAGTGGTGGCGCGGGTGCCAGAGGTGGCACTCAGAGCTCTCTCTGTGGGCACCCGCATCCTGGAAAAAGTCTATGGAGTACCAACATGTCTTAGACTATTCCTGTCTTTCAGCAGCACAGAGAGCACTATGAAAGGCACAGGCAGTGCACTAAATGTAGGCAGGCTTTTATATCTAAATGATAAAGTACATTGAAGATATACTGTATTGGACTGTTGTATTCAGGTTATATTGCCGTGTTGGCACTTTGCGATAAATGAGTGGGTTTGGGGTTGCAGTTTGGGCACTCGGTCTTTAAAAGGTTCACTATCACTGACCTATTGTTTTGTCCTGTTTCAGAACGTCCCAATGACACTTGATGATCCATTTAAATGTACCCTCCCTTTCACTGTATTGTGTTATTATTGGGACCTTGATCATGTCCCCATCTGGCCTATTTTCCTCCTTTTTTGTTATTTTCCCTTGTGTTTTGTTTTGCAATAAAGCATTCCGTTCCATTTTTCTCACCTCTTGTTTAATTGGTCCTAATTGATTTATTTTATAACCTTTTTCCTCAAATTTTCTATGAAGTTTATCAGCTTCCTCCTCAAACTGCTCTACCGTGGTACAATTCCTCCTTAGTCTAATATATTGACTACGAGGAATATTCGTCAGCCATAATGGTAGGTGGCAACTGTCCAGAGAAATAAAACTATTGCTATCTGTGGGCTTATAGTATGTTTTGGTATGTAGTTGTTCTTCTTTGATGAATATGGTTAGGTTTAAAAAATAAATCTCAATTTGACTCCAATTTGGTGTAAAATGAAGGTAAAAATTTTTTAATTATTGATATCCTCTAAAAAAAATTTGAGTAAAACTTCCCCTCCCTTCCAATAAAAACAATGTAATCTATAAATCTCTTCCAGAGGACCAGGTTCACATCCAGTAGGCCCTGTGGGTGGATGGTGAGCACCTCCCACCTCCCCATATATAAATTGGCGAAACTCGGTGCGAACCTGGTCTCTATCGCGGTCCTCCATGTCTGAAGGTAAAAATCGTTCTCATATTTAAAATAGTTGTGGGTTAGAATAAATGTAATACATTCTCCCAAAAATTTTATTTGTTCCTTCGGCATTTTACTTTCCTTTTCTAGGAAAAATTCTGTGGCCTCTCTTTCTTTTGTATTTTCTATTATAGTACAAAGTGAAGTGACGTCCAACGTTCCTAGAATATAATCCTCCTCCCACTTAATACTTCTCAATAATTGTAAAATATGCTTAGTGTCCTTCAAGTATGCCGGGAATTTCTGAACACAACCTTGTAAAAGGACATCCACATATTTTGATAGATTTGAAGTAAGGCCACTAATACCAGATATTATAGGTCTCCCCGGTTTTCGATTTGCTATGTCATACGTATGTTTATGATGCCTCAGCCTGCCCTCGAGGACCTCACCTGTGGAGGGGGGGGGGCGGCGACGGGGATGGGGCCCCATGGATCAGTTTAGCACTGGGGCCCAATGGATGGCGTTCAGTGTTCCAGTTATATGTGGTAGAGCCTTTAGAGGCAGATATCAGTAGATAATGAAAAAGGTAGTCGGTGCTGCAGTTATATGCGGTAAAATATTTTTTTAGTTACTTCATTGGAAAAAAATCTTGTATCTCCGCTAAGCGCTGCACCTATATGCGGTAAAATCTCTTTTGAAACATTTGGGTGGAAAAAATCTTGTATTCAGCATGAAGCGCTGCACTTATATGCGGTAAAATCTTTTTTGAATTATTTTATTGGAAAAAAGTCTTGTATTCTGCGTTAAGCATAGCACTTATATACGGTAAAGTCTTTTGTGAATTATTTCGGTGAAAAAAAAAAATTCCACCTCCTCCATTAAAGGGGTTGTCCCATCTCAGACAATGGGGGCATATCGCTAGGATATGCCCCTATTGTCTGATAGGTGCGGGTCCCACCGCTGAGACCCACACCTATATTGAGAACAGAGCACCGAAAGTTGAGGAGGGCACATTGTGCATGCGCAGCCGTGCTCTATTTATTTTCTATGGGGCCGGCAAATATAGCCGAGCGTTGGCCCCATAGAAATGAATGGGAGCATGGGCCGTGCATGCGCTGTACGCTCCCATTCACTCCTATGGGAGCAGAGCTTGGTGGTGGATGGACCCCAGGAAATCTGGGGTCCTCAAGCCACAGCTCTCCCCGCTCTGTTCTCGATATAGGAGCGGGTCGCAGCTGCTGGGACCCACACTTATCAGACAATGGGGGCATATCCTAGTGCTGATTGTTGATTCAACATATGGAGGGTGGAATTCCAATAGTTGGAAACGTTGCATACCAGCCTATGTTGGCGGACGCCGTTCTGCCACTAGCTCAAGGAGGGTGTGTTTGGCGGTGTACGAGTGGCTGAAGTGCATGCAAAGTTTCCTGGCCATTTTTAGGATGTCTTGCAGATGGGTAGAAGATTTCAGGAACTGCTTGACAACCAGAGTGAACACGTGCGCTATGCATGGCACATGGCTCAGCCCTCCTTGAAGCAGCACCGACACAATGGTCTTCCCGTTGTCAGTCACCATGGTTCGTTGCAGAGAAAGCCAGGATTCAATTTCTTGATGAAAGCAGTTCCTCCACTGTGTGACTCAGTTCGCCCAGGCAAACGAGGTGCAGGATAGCATGACACCGCCGTGCTCTGCACATGTGGTATGTAGTGTTGGATGCAATTATTCGAATCGTGAATATCGGCACTTTGAGAATTCGCAAATATTTCTAATATAGTGCTACATATTCGTATTCGAGAATATTCAGCATTTTTTTCCATCTGAACACATGATTCCTCCTTGCTTCTTGCTTGCAGGCCAATGAGAAGGCAGCAATGTCTTTGTCTGAGCTTAGCAACATCACTAGCAACCAATAGGAAAGTTGCCTACCCCTTTCTACATAAGAACCTCCCCAGCAGGCATTTATGAGAAAGACAGCAGTGTTAATGCTGTGCTTTTCTTTTGCTGTCACTTTACATAGTTAGCTCATGTATGTATGTATGTATGTATATGTATATATATATAGACAAAAGCAAAAATCCGGCAGCACTCCTTCAATGTATTTCGATGGTGCACGCGTCCACCCCTGGTCATGGGGTCTCTCTACAACTTCAACAAATTGGCGCAGCACTCCTTAGGTAAAAGTGAACAAAATTGTGTTTATTAACACATGTTAATAAACACAATTTTGTTCACTTTGCCTAAGGAGTGCTGCGCCAATTTGTTGGAGTTATATATATATATATATATATATATATATATATTAAAGTTAGTTAGTTAGTTAGTTAGTTAGTTAGCTAGCTTTTATATATATATATATATATATATATATATATATATAATACAGATAGTTAGTGGGAGATAGTCAGTGTAGGTTAGATAGTGATATAGTGTAGCTGATAGGTTCCAGTGCAGGGTGTTAGGTAGTGTGATAGGTTCTGCTGTCCATACATACATGCTACAGACATAGTGCTGTGATGTCAACGGTTCACAACAATACTTAGTACACTGATCAGTAATATGTAGTCAGACCTGCTAAAATGTGAAGTTGCCCGTATTGCGCAAAAATATGCGCATCAATTCCCGAATTTTTGCAATCGTGAATATATTGGAGCACTCTATCTGCATGCAGGGCCGTAGTTAGGGGGGGGGCAAACTGGGCAATTGCCCAGGGCCCCCATTGTTTAAGGGGCCCCCTGCTTCAGTGCTGCTGTTCAGCTGAACGTCCGAGGAAGCAAACGGGCGGACAGCTGAACAGCTGCGCTTTACAATGCAGTGTAAGGTCTACTCCCTCCCATATAAAAAGAAATCATTAGCACAGTGCTGACAGGACCTGCAGAGCTCAGCAGAGAAAAGGGGATGAAGGACCTGTGATGACCTCACCATCATGTGACCAGAACAGGAGGCGGTGCTCACCAGTGCAGTAAAGTAAACAGTTTTTTTTTTTTTTTGTAATACTGCTGGGGGCACCAGGGATGGGGGGAAGGAGAACATTGTATATATCTGGCACTACTGGGGAGGAATGGACAAGCATTATATATATTGGCACTATGGGGGGAAGCATTATATATATTGGCACTATGGGGGGACATTAGAGCCACTGGGAGCATTATGGTTATATTACTACTAGAGTACTGTAGGGGCGTTATTATTATTTGACGCAATATGGAGGGCATTGCTATGAATGGGGACTATCTTGGGAAGTGTAATCACTATTGGGGGCATTATTATTAATGAGGGCAGTCTGGGTGTATAGTATATTGTTTGTGGACATGGGGTGGGGGGGGGGGGAGCAGAACAGGCACAGTATTGAGGGTAGCTTCAAGAAGTTCTCTGTGTTTTTTCATATTGATGACCTATTGTCATGCCCTGCTCTGGTGAGGTGCGGAGGTCTGTCAGGTTGGCAGCACGTGTGTAGTTTTCTGTTTACTTGGAGTGAGCTGTACCTGCCTCCCTTGAGATGCACTGGGTGGGGTCGTTTGTGTAAGTTTAAATCAAGCACCTACCCAGTGTCCCTTGCGGGTTATAGCTTCTTTCTCACTCTGAGGAAAGTTGGATTGCTGTTTCTGCTCTGCTTCAAAGATAAGTGTGTTTTTGGTTTCCATTTGTGAACTGTCTAGGCTGTTAATTAGACACCTGCTTCCTCCAGGATTAGAGGAAGCAGGCTGCCTTTTTTCCCCCTTGTCCACTATCTCAGGGACTATTGGGTTAATTCAGTCTTAGGCACGGGGGCACGTTTATTCCCACCTTTGGGGTCTAAATGTGTGCACAGCAGTCTAGGGTCAGCTGATAAGACCTTGTCACGAGGTGACCATTATCCCCAGCTTTTGCCTAGACCCTTGTTTGTTGTTTCTTGTGTTTCTATTGTATCTTGTACCCTTCCCTGTGTGACATTATAACCCGCCCGCCATATTAATTCCTAGACTGCCATTTCTCTGCTGCTAAGAAATGGAGTCCGTTGATGCATTAGTGGATCGCATGCAGGGATTATCCCTGGAGGTTGCCGATCTGCGTAATTCTGTCACACGTCAGAATGCTCTGGCATCAGGTGCTATTGGAGGAGGTCAAATTTATGGGGAGCCTAGAGTCGTCCTGATAGATTTTCAGGGGGTATGGATGACTTTATTCGCTTTAGAGAGTCATGCAGGCTGTACTTTCGGTTGCAGCCGTCTTCGTCTGGTGATGAGAGTCAGAGAGTGGGGATGATTATTTCCTTGCTTAAAGGGGACGCTCAATCCTGGGCCTTTTCGCTGCCAACCGATTCTCTGGCACTTCGGTCGGTGGATGAATTTTTTAAGGCTTTGGGATTGATTTATGATGACCCAGATCGAGTCTTGATGGCGGAATCTAGGTTGCGTAATTTGATTCAAGGAGAACATACTGCAGAGGTGTACTGCGCTGAATTTCGGAGATGGGCTATGGAGACTGAGTGGAATGACCCCGCGCTGCTTAGTCAGTTTTGTCAGGACTAATCAGAGAGATTGAAAGATGCCCTTGCTTTTCATGAGTATCCGGATACGTTGTAAAATGCTATGTCTTTGGCAGTGCGCTTAGATAGACGCATTAGAGAGAGGAATAAGGCCCCTTCAGTGCGAGGGATTCCTTCTGACAGTGGTTTTGTCTCACTGGTTCCCTAGGTTAATATGACATGTAATTCTGGGATGGGGGAGGAACCCATGCAGCTGGGTCAGGTGTCTTTTTGTTCAGGTAATAGAAACTTTAGAAGGTTGCATAAGTTATTTTTTTACTGTGGAGCAAAGGGTCATTTTGTTTATGCTTGTCCTTTGCTGAAACTGCAAGTTGATAAGAATGGTCCACAAAGAGGTTTACATAAAAAAAAAAAAAACATCCCTGACTCTTGGTAGTGTGAATGAGGTGCCAGAGCAAGCAGGAATGCAATCTCCCTGCAATACCCGTTTTCTCCTTCCAGCTATGGTGGCGCTAGAATCAGGAAAATTTAAGTTTGAAGTGTTTATTGACTGTGGTGCTAAAGTAAACCTTATTGATTTTCTGTTACTTCAAAATCTGGGCCTAAGTACGTGCACTTTGGAGAGAGAGATTCCGGTGTTTGCAATTGATCCCCTCTTTCTCAGAAGAATCTCAGTCATATTATTCATGGTATTTGGCTATGGGTGGTTGATTCACATGTTGAAATAATTTTGTGTTTTGTCATGAAAAGCTTGCCTGCTCCTATGGTCCTTGGTTTGCCATGGTTGATTAAACATAACCCTACTATTGATTGGCAGTCAAGACAGATCATTGGTTGGAGTGAATTTTGTTCAATTGCTTTAGTGCAACTATCGCAGTGGTGTCTTCTACGATTTTACCTCAGTATCTCTCAGATTTTGCAGAAGTCTTTTCGGAGGGTGGGGCTCAGGAGTTGCCTCCTCATAAATATGATTGTCCTGTTAATCTCATCCCAGGGGCCAAGTTGCCAAAGTCTCGGCTGTACAATCTCTCTCAACCCGAAAGTGAGGTCATGCCGAAGTACATAGCCGATAGTTTGGCAAAGGGTCATATTAGGCCCTCAAAGTCTCCGGTCGCAGTTGGTTTTTTGTTTGTAAAGAAAAAGGATGGATCGCTTAGACATTGCTTGGATTTTCGAGAAATAAATCTCATTATGGTCTGTGATCCGTATCCCCTTCCTTTGATTTCTGACCTTTTTGATCTTAGATTTAAATCTTAGATTTAAGAGGGGCCTACAATCTGATCAGAATCAAGGAGGGGGATGAGTGGAAAACAGCCTTCAACACGCCCAAGGGTAATTTCGAAAATCTGGTTATGCCTTTTGGGTTAAAGAATGCGCCAGCAGTGTTTCAGCGATTTGTCAATTACATTTTTCATCATTTGGTGGGAAGGTTCATTGTAATTTACTTGGATGACATATTAATTTACTCCCCTAATCTGAAGACCCATCAGGATCACGTGAGACAGGTTTTGACGATCCTTCTGGAAAATAAACTACATGTTAAGTTGGAGAAATGTGTGTTTTCTGTCCTGCAGCTTCCGTTTTTGGGATACCTGCTTTCTGGTTCTGGTTTTCGGATGGACCCCGAAAAGGTCCGGGCGGTTCTGGAATGGGACTAACCAGAGAATCAGAAAGCTTTAAATCGGTTTTTGGGGTTTACCAATTATTTTAGAAAATTCATTTTGAACTACTCTACCATTGTAAAACCGCTGACCGATATGACTAGGAAGGGCGCCGACTGCTCTGTCTGGTCAGATGAGGCATTGCAGGCCTTTTTAGCTATTAAGGAGTGTTTCGCGTCTGCTCCTATTCTGATGCAGCCTGATGTGTCTCAACCATTTGTGGTGGAGGTTGATGCATTTAGAGGTGGGGGTTGGAGCAGTGCTGTCGCAGGGTCCATCGCCTGGCAAGTGGCGTCTGTTCGCCTTCTTTTCCAAGAAACTCTCGGTCGCCGAGAGGAATTATGATGTAGGAGATAGGGAATTGCTGGCCATCAAATTGGCCTTTGAGGAATGGCGTCACTGGTTGGAGGGGGCGTATCATCCCGTTACTGTTTATACTGATCATAAGAATTTGGCTTATTTGCAGTCCGCCAAGCGCCTAAATCCTAGACAGGCTAGATGGTCACTGTTCTTTACTAGATTTAATTTTGTTGTTACTTTTCGCCCGGGGATTAAAAACGTCAAGGCAGATGCTTTGTCTCGTAGTTTTCTTGGGGGAAGTGATTCGGAGGATCCTGCTACGATTTTGGCTGATGGAGTGGTTGTCTCCACTCTGTACCCCGAGTTGGAGATGGAGGAGTTGAAAGCCCGGGAGGCGGCTCCTGATTCTTGTCCCCCAGGGAGGTTGTTTGTTCCTTCTAGACTGTGATACAAAGTATTCAAGGAACATCACGATACCGTCCTTGCTGGACACCCTGGTGGCAAGTCTACCTTTGATCTTATTTCTCGGAGGTTCTGGTGGCCTGGGTTACGTAAGATTATTGAGGATTACGTGGCAGCTTGTGAGACCTGTGCATGGTCAACGGTTTCTCACACTAGACCTTCTGGTTCACTTCTTCCTTTGTCTATCCCTTCTCGTCCTTGGATGCACTTGTCTATGGATTTTTTTTACTGATCTGCCAAGTTCCTCCGGGAAAACTGTGATTTTGGTGGTTGTGGACCGTTTTAGCAAGATGGCTCACTTTGTATCGTTAGCTAGTCTGCCCAATGCTAAGACTCTTGCTCAGGTTTTTGTTGATAACATTGTGAAATTACATCGTATTCCCTCGGATGTGGTTTCTGATAGGGGTACTCAGTTTGATTCCAGGTTTTGGAGGGCGTTCTGCTCTCGTCTTGGCATTCAACTTTCATTCTCTTCGGCTTTTCATCTGCAGTCGAATGGGCAGACAGAGTGTACTAACCAAAACCTGGAGACCTACTTGAGGTGTTTTGTGGCTGAGAACCAGGCGGACTGGTCCTCATTCCTATCTCTAGCAGAGTTTGCCCTGAATAACCGTAAGCAGGAGTCCACGGGTAAGTCGCCATTTTTTGCCGCATACGGTTTTCATCCTCAGTTTGGTACCTTTTCTGGGACTGGTTCCTCTGGAATGCCAGAGGAGGAGAGATTCTCTTCTGCCTTGTCTTCTATCTGGCGGGGGATCCATGGCAATTTGGAGAAGATGGGTGACAGGTATAAGCGAATGGCTGACAGGAGACGTGTGACTGGTCCGGACCTGTGTGTGGGTGATCTGGTGTGGTTATCTACTAAAAATATTAAACTAAGAGTACCATCTTGGAAACTGGGTCCAAGATTTATTGGACCTTACAAAATATTTGCGGTTGTCAATCCAGTTGCGTTTCGTTTGGATCTTCCACAGACCTGGAAGATCCATGATGTGTTTCATAGATTTTTACTTAAGAAATATGTGAGACCAGTGGAACCATCGCCATTGCCCCCTCCCCCTGTTCTGGTTGATGATAACTTTGAGTTTGAAATCTCTAGGGTTCTTGACTCGCGTGTTCTTCGGGGTTCCCTTCAGTACTTGGTACACTGGAGGGGATACGGTCCCGAGGAGAGGACGTGGGTCTCGGCTGTGGATGTTAATGCCAGCCGACTGGTGAGGGCCTTTCACAGGTCCCACCCAGATAAAGTTGGTTCTGGGTGTCCGGAGGTCACCCGTAGAAGGGGGGTACTGTCATGCCATGCTCTGGTGAGGTGCGGAGGTCTGTCAGGTTGGCAGCACGTGTGTAGTTTTCTGTTTACTTGGAGTGAGCTGTACCTGCCTCCCTTCAGGTGCACTGGGTGGGGTAGTTTGTGTGAGTTTAAATCAAGCACCTACCCAGTGTCCCTTGCGGGTTATAGCTTCTTTCTCACTCTGAGGAAAGTTGGATTGCTGTTTCTGCTCTGCTTAAAAGATAAGTGTGTTTTTGGTTTCCATTTGTGAACTGTCTAGGCTGTTAGACACCTGCCTCCTCCAGGATTAGAGAAAGCAGGCTGCCTTTTTTCCCCCTTGTCCAATATCTCAGTGACTATAGGGTTAATTCAGTCTTAGGCACGGGGGCATGTTTATTCCCACATTTGGGGTCTAAATGTGTGCACAGCAGTCTAGGGTTAGCTGATAAGATCTTATCAGGAGGTGACCATTATCCCCAGCTTTTGCCTAGACGCTTGTTTGTTGTTTCTTGTGTTTCTATTGTATCTTGTACCCTTCCCGGCGTGACACCTATCCTTAGGATAGGTACTCAATATTAGTTTGGGGGGTCTGACACCCGGCACTCCCGACAATCAGCTGTTTGAGGAGACGACGAGCGCTGTGCGCACGTGCCATCTCCCTTCTCTTTTCCTGCTCTGCTGCTGTATGTCTATGGGACAGCAGCAGTGAACAGCACGTGCTGTCTCCTCAAACAGCTGATAGGTGGGGCTGTGGGATGCCGGACTGTGTTTTTAGCAAGTTATTAAAAATGTGGGCCCCCTCTTTTGATTTTGCCCAGGGCCACATTTTGTCTAAAACCGGCCCTGTCTGCATGTAAAGCTATTGTAATGTTCTGCTGTGCCAACCATTTTCTCCAGGCTCAGTAAACTACTAGCAACTTGAAAAATGTAGCAAAAGTGACCCACGTCTGTATTGCGAATATTACACTGCCATTTTTCGCAATCAAGAAAATAATCCTGAATTCTCAAATATATGACGAATATTCGCACAAATATTCGCAAAATATCAGGAATTCGAATATTGTCCCTGCAGCTTATCACTAGTGGTATGCTGGAGGAGCACTGTGATTTGTCCCTGCAGTGGAGTCTTAGCAGGCAGAGGCAGACATGGTCGCAGGACCAATGGCGTGAGAACGTGGAGGCGGAAGCGGCGTGACCTGGCAAAGTTGCTGGTGTGGCTGTGCAGATACCACATTCACCCAGTGGGTTGTAAAGGACATGTATTGTCCTTGACCGTAGTTACTGCTTCACACGTCGGTGCTGCCACGCACTTTGGCAGACACCGACAGGCTCAAAGACTAGCCCACCTTCTGTTCTACATATTTGTGCAGGGCTGGTATTGCCTTTTTTGCAGCTTGCGAAATGACAGCTTGGGACTCTCCACCTCGGCTCGGCACAAGCCATCAGTTCTCTGAAAAGTGCAGAGTCCACCACTTGGAAAGGGAGGGACTTCAGTACCAGCAACTTGGCCAGGAGCACGTTCAGCTTCTGCACCAAAGGATGACCACATACGTATTGCTGTCTCTTGGCAATTGCTTCGGTGATCGACTGCGGAAGAAATGACTGACAAGGAGTAGGAGGACGAGGAATAGGAGCATCAGGACCAGCAGATAATGAGAAGGACAGACAGCTCCCTTCAGCTTAGGTGGTGGAGCCTTGACTGCCTGAAATCAGGTGTGTGCCACTGGGTGATGCAGCGGTTGCTGTGGCAGGCTGAACCACCACATCGGAGCCACGGTTCTCCCAGGCCACTTTATGGTGACGCTGCATATGTTGAAGCAGGGCCGTGGTCAAACATTGGCACTCTGGCCACTCTTCACTTCTGCTCACAGAATCTACAAATGGCCATGTTCACCTCCACTGACAGCTTAACAAAAAACTGCCACACTGCCGAGTAGGTGATTTTACCCCCAACACACTGCACTGACCTGGTCCTTTCACACTGGCGTTTTTGTTTTCCGGCATAGAGTTCCTTCCTCGGCGCTCTATGCCGGAAAAATCCTGATCAGGATCATCCCCATGCATTCTGAATAGAGAGAAATCCGTTCAGGATGCATCAGGATGTCTTCAGTTCAGGACCGGAACGTTTTTTGGACGCAGCAAATATCCGACGTTTAGCTTTTTCTCAGTGGTTACCATGGCAGCCAGGACACTAAAGTCCTGGTTGCCATGGTAAAATGTAGTGGGGAGCGGGGGAGCAGTATACTTACCATCCGTGCAGCTCCCGGGGCGCTCCAGAGTGACGTCAGGGCGCCCTACACGCATGGATCACGTGATCGCATGGATCACGTGATCCATGCGCATGGGGCGCTCTGACGGCATTCTGGAGCGCCCCGGGAGCCGCACGGACTATAAGTATACCGCTCCCCCGCTCCCCACTACTACTATGGCAACCAGGACTTTAATAGCGTCCTGGCTGCCATAGTAACCTAAAAGCATTTCGAAGACTGATCAGGATCCTGATCAGTCTTCTAATGCATTCAGGCGACTTGCGTTCTGACAGATCTGGCGGGACGGAACTGCCTGCCGGATCCTCAGAACGCAAGTGTGAAAGGACCCTAACTGCAACGGCCGCTTCCTCCGTGAACCCCTGCACCACTACTTTCTGGGCAGGTAGGCTCCTGCAAAGTGGGTGGTCTACCCCGGTCACTGCTGACTCCCGACCACTCTACCAACTTGCTGGCTCCACCGCTGCCTCACGCGCAAGCTGACACCCACTTCTCCCGATGATGATGAAGCTCCTAGGTCACTCGGCTCCCAATTGCGATCAGCTACATCATCATCGAGTACTGTTTGCACGTCACTGATGTCCTCCTCAACCTTCTCTGAGCCAGGAGCCTGACCGCTCGCAACACCAGCTCCCACACCACTTTCCTCAACACTACTTGCAGCCTACTGGAGGAAGCGGCGGATTTCTCCTTCAGATCTTGGCTGGGCAGTAGCTGCTGACTGTCCTCTAGTTGCTGGTCTTCGCTGTATAGTTGAGCTGAGCCCACAGCATATAATACTTGTCTGGCTGGGGGAACAGAAAAGGACAGAGGCAGGTTGAGGACAGATGAGGGCACAGGGCCTGCTCCAGAGCTATGCCAACAAAGGGTTGTGTCTGACAAACTCACCGACTGTTGGCTGGGGGTGTCTGATGTCACTTGGGATGAAGTGGGTGACCGAGTCAAACATTTAAGCACCGCTGGGTTGCTGGTCAAGACACAACCGCTAGATGACACCGGGAGCTCAAGCCTCTTGAATTGACCCCTGCTGCCACGCCTACTTGCTCTGCTGCGACCTGTGCCTGCAGAAACATTTAGGATTCTGCCCTTCCCATGTACAGGGCCTGTTACTTCTCTGTCTGACATACTGTTAGATCAAATAAATAAAAAGAAAATGAATACACCCCAAAAAAGGCTGTCATTTTGTCACTTGACCGCAATTTTTCCCACTAATACACCCCAAAAAGGCTTTAAAACATATAACTTCACTGCTGAATGGCAAATAACACCTTTTTTTTCCACTAATACACCACAAAAAGGGCTTTAAAAGATATAAGTGCACCACTGAACAACTAATAAGTCTTTTTTCACTAATACACCCCAAAAAAGGCTGTAATTTTGTCACTTCACTGCATGACTAACATAACTTTTTTTCCACTAGTACACCACAAAAAAAGCTTTACAACACATAACTGCAGCGTTGATCGGCTAATAAGACTTTTTTTTTACCATTATTACACCCCAAAAAAGGCTGTAATTTTGTCACTTCTCCGCACGACGGCTAAAGACTTTTTTTTTCTTCACTAATACAAACCAAAAAAGGCTGACATTTTTTCACTTCACCGCACAATGGCTAACAAGTAGAGTTGAGCGAACACCTGGATGTTCGGGTTCGACGAGTTCGGCCGAACTTTCGAAAAATGTTCGGGTTCGTGATCCGAACTCGACCCGAACTTCATCCCGAACCCGAACCCCATAGAAGTCAATGGGGACCCGAACTTTTGGGCACTAAAAAGGCTGTAAAACACACCCGGAAAGGGCTAGAGGGCTGCAAAAGGCAGCAAAATGTAGTTAAATCCCCTGCAAACAAATGTAGATAGGGAAATGATGAGTTAACATAAAATAAATAAAAATTAAACAATATTAATTGGAGTGAGGTCCCATAGCACAGAATCAGGCTTCAAGTCACCCACCAATGGAGAAGGTCACTTACTATTATTTTGACCACAGCACCCAGACAAAGGAGAGAGGTCCCACAGCAGAGAACCAGGCATCATATCACCCACCACAGGAGTAGGCCACCATTTAGTTACTTTGACCCCTACACCCAGACGGAGGAGAGAGGTTACACAGCAGAGAATCAGGCATCATATAAACCACCACAGGAGAAGCCACCATTTAGTTACTTTGACCCCTGCACCCAGGAAGAGGAGAGAGGCCCCACAGCACATATTCTGGCATCATATCAGCCACCACAGGAGAAGCCACCATTGAGTTACTTTGACCCCTGCACCCAGGAAGAGGAGAGAGGCCCCACAGCACATATTCTGGCATCATATCAGCCACCACAGGAGAAGCCACCATTGAGTTACTTTGACCCCTGCACCCAGGAAGAGGAGAGAGGCCCCACAGCACATATTCTGGCATCATATCAGCCACCACAGGAGAAGCCACCATTGAGTTACTTTGACCCCCGCACCCAGGAAGAGGAGAGAGGCACCACAGCACATATTCTGGCATCATATCACACACCACAGGAGAAGGCCTCTTTCAGTGATTTAGGCCTTTGGACCCAGACAGAGGAGAGAGGCACCACAGCACATATTCTGGCATCATATCAGCCACCACAGGAGAAGCCACCATTGAGTTACTTTGACCCCTGCACCCAGGAAGAGGAGAGAGGCCCCACAGCACATATTCTGGCATCATATCAGCCACCACAGGAGAAGCCACCATTGAGTTACTTTGACCCCTGCACCCAGGAAGAGGAGAGAGGCCCCACAGCACATATTCTGGCATCATACTAACCACCACAGGAGAAGCCACCATTGAGTTACTTTGACCCCGCACCCAGGAAGAGGAGAGAGGCACCACAGCACATATTCTGGCATCATATCAGCCACCACAGGAGAAGCCACCATTGAGTTACTTTGACCCCTGCACCCAGGAAGAGGAGAGAGGCCCCACAGCACATATTCTGGCATCATATCAGCCACCACAGGAGAAGCCACCATTTAGTTACTTTGACCCCGCACTCCAGGAAGAGGAGAGAGGCACCACAGCTCATATTCAGGCATCATATCACACACCACAGGAGAAGGCCTCTTTCAGTGATTTAGGCCTTTGGACCCAGACAGAGGAGAGAGGCACCACAGCACATATTCTGGCATCATATCACCCACCACAGGAGTAGGCCACCATTTAGTTACTTTGACCCCTACACCCAGACGGAGGAGAGAGGTTACACAGCAGAGAATCAGGCATTTAGATCACCCACCACAGGAGTAGGCCCCAATTTAATGGGACCCCGGCAACCATGTCAGATGGCACAACCATCAGCTTCATATCAATCAGCACAGGAGAAGGCGACTTTGAAAGACTTTGACCCCTACACCCAAACGGAGGAGAGAGGTTTCACAGCAGAGAATCAGGCATTTAGATCACCCACCACAGGAGTAGGCCCCCATTGAATCAGACCCTGGCAACCATGTCAGATGGCACAACCATCAGCTTTATATCAATCAGCACAGGAGAAGGCGACTTTGAAAGACTTTGACCCCTACACCCAGATGGAGGAGAGAGGTTTCACAGCAGAGAATCAGGCATCATATCAACCACCACAGGAGAAGCCACCATTGAGTTACTTTGACCCCTGCACCCAGGAAGAGGAGAGAGGCCCCACAGCACATATTCTGGCATCATATCAGCCACCACAGGAGAAGCCACCATTGAGTTACTTTGACCCCTGCACCCAGGAAGAGGAGAGAGGCCCCACAGCACATATTCTGGCATCATATCACCCACCACAGGAGTAGGCCACCATTTAGTTACTTTGACCCCTACACCCAGACGGAGGAGAGAGGTTACACAGCAGAGAATCAGGCATTTAGATCACCCACCACAGGAGTAGGCCCCAATTTAATGGGACCCCGGCAACCATGTCAGATGGCACAACCATCAGCTTCATATCAATCAGCACAGGAGAAGGCGACTTTGAAAGACTTTGACCCCTACACCCAGATGGAGGAGAGAGGTTTCACAGCAGAGAATCAGGCATTTAGATCACCCACCACAGGAGTAGGCCCCCATTGAATCAGACCCTGGCAACCATGTCAGATGGCACAACCATCAGCTTTATATCAATCAGCACAGGAGAAGGCGACTTTGAAAGACTTTGACCCCTACACCCAGATGGAGGAGAGAGGTTTCACAGCAGAGAATCAGGCATCATATCAACCACCACAGGAGAAGCCACCATTGAGTTACTTTGACCCTGCACCCAGGAAGAGGAGAGAGGCCCCACAGCACATATTCTGGCATCATATCAGCCACCACAGGAGAAGCCACCATTGAGTTACTTTGACCCCTGCACCCAGGAAGAGGAGAGAGGCCCCACAGCACATATTCTGGCATCATACTAACCACCACAGGAGAAGCCACCATTGAGTTACTTTGACCCCCGCACCCAGGAAGAGGAGAGAGGCACCACAGCACATATTCTGGCATCATATCAGCCACCACAGGAGAAGCCACCATTGAGTTACTTTGACCCCTGCACCCAGGAAGAGGAGAGAGGCCCCACAGCACATATTCTGGCATCATATCAGCCACCACAGGAGAAGCCACCATTTAGTTACTTTGACCCCTTCACCCAAACAGAGGAGAGAGGTTCCACATCAGAGAATCAGGCATCATATCAACCACCACAGGAGTAGGCCACAATTTAGTTTATTTGACCCCTGCACCCAGGAAGAGGAGAGAGGCCCCACAGCACATATTCTGGCATCATATCACACACCACAGGAGAAGGCCTCTTTCAGTGATTTAGGCCTTTGGACCCAGACAGAGGAGAGAGGTCCCACAGCAGAGAACCAGGCATCATATCACCCACCACAGGAGTAGGCCACCATTTAGTTACTTTGACCCCTACACCCAGACGGAGGAGAGAGGTTACACAGCAGAGAATCAGGCATTTAGATCACCCACCACAGGAGTAGGCCCCAATTTAATGGGACCCCGGCAACCATGTCAGATGGCACAACCATCAGCTTCATATCAATCAGCACAGGAGAAGGCGACTTTGAAAGACTTTGACCCCTACACCCAGATGGAGGAGAGAGGTTTCACAGCAGAGAATCAGGCATCATATCAACCACCACAGGAGAAGCCACCATTTAGTTACTTTGACCCCTGCACCCAGGAAGAGGAGAGAGGCACCACAGCACATATTCTGGCATCATATCAGCCACCACAGGAGAAGCCACCATTGAGTTACTTTGACCCCTGCACCCAGGAAGAGGAGAGAGGCCCCACAGCACATATTCTGGCATCATATCAGCCACCACAGGAGAAGCCACCATTTAGTTACTTTGACCCCTTCACCCAAACAGAGGAGAGAGGTTCCACATCAGAGAATCAGGCATCATATCAACCACCACAGGAGTAGGCCACAATTTAGTTTATTTGACCCCTGCACCCAGGAAGAGGAGAGAGGCCCCACAGCACATATTCTGGCATCATATCACACACCACAGGAGAAGGCCTCTTTCAGTGATTTAGGCCTTTGGACCCAGACAGAGGAGAGAGGTCAGAGATTAGCTTCATATCCCCCAGCACAGCAGAAGACCGCTTTATTTGACTTAGGCCTCAGCACCCAGACAGAAGACAGAGGTAGCATGGCAGAGGTTATGGCTTCATGTCACCCGTTAGTTTAACCGGCCACTTTCATCTGGTTAGGCCCCGGCGCCCAGACAGAGAAGAGTTTCATTCAACTGTGGGTTTCATAAAATTTGTATCAAATAAAGAAGTGGCCCGTAGCACAACAAGACATGTTTTAGGCAGTTAATAAGGACTACTCTGCACAAGGGAGGGACAGGTCCTGTGGGATCCATGCCTGGTTCATCTTTATGAAGGTCAGCTTGTCCACGTTGGCTGTGGACAGGCGGCTGCGCTTGTCAGTAATGACGCCCCTGCCGTGCTGAATACGCGTTCAGATAAAACGCTGGCCGCCGGGCAGGAAAGCACCTCCAAGGCATAACATGCTAACTCTGGCCACGTGGACAATTTCGAAACCCAGTAGTTGAATGGGGCCGAACCATCCGTCAGGATGTGGAGGGTGTGCAGACATACTGTTCAACCATGTTAGTGAAATGCTGCCTCCTGCTAACACGTTCCGTATCAGGTGTCGGTGCGGATAGCTGTGGCGTGGAGACAAAACTTTTCCACATTTCTGCCATGCTAACCCTGCCCTCAGATGAGCTGGCCGTGACACAGCTGCGTTGGCGACCTCTTGCCACTCCTCTGCCTTCACCTTCCACCTGTTCCCCTGTGACATGTGGGAATGCTGTCAAGAGCGCCTCTATCAGCGTGCGCTTGTACTCGCGCATCTTACGGTCGCGCTCCAGTTCAGGAATTAAAGTGGGCACATTGTCTTTATACCGGGGATCCAGCAGGGTGGCCACCCAGTAGTCTGCACACGTTAAAACGTGGGCAACTCTGCTGTCGTTGCGCAAGCATTGGAGCATATATTCGCTCATGTGGGCCAGGCTACCCATGGGTAAGGACAAGCTGTCCTCTGTGGGAGGCGTATCGTCATCGTCCACCGTATCCCCCAGCCACGCACCAGTGATGGGCCTGGGCTGCCACCCCGCTGTGAACTTGCGTCATCCTCGTCCCCCTCCACCTCCTCCTCCTCATCCTCCTCGTCCTCCAGTACAGTGCCTTGGCTGGCGACTTGTGAACCTGTCCTCTGCTGCTTAAACAAACCTCCTCTGAGCCAATTCGAACAGACTGGCCCGAAAGTGTTAGAAACGAGCCCTCATCCTCCTCCTCCTCCTCCTCCACCTGGGCCACCTCCTCTAACATCATTGCCCTAAGTGTTTTCTCAAGGAGACATAGAAGTGGTATTGTAACGCTGATAACAGTGTCATCGCCACTGGCCATGTTGGTGGAGTACTCGAAACAGCGCAGCAGGGCACACAGGTCTCGCATGGAGGCCCAATCATTGGTGGTGAAGTGGTGCTGTTCGGCAGTACGACTGACGCGAGCGTGCTGCAGCTGAAACTCCACTATGGCCTGCTGCTGCTCGCACAGTCTCTCCAGCATGTGCAAGGTGGAGTTCCACCGGGTGGGCACGCCGCATATGAGGCGGTGAGCGGGAAGGCCGAAGTTCCGCTGTAGCGCAGACAGGCGAGCAGCGGCAGGATGTGAACGGGCGGAAGCGCGCACAGACGGCCCGCACTTTATGCAGCAGCTCTGACATGTTGGGGTAGTGGTGAATGAACCTCTGCACCACCAAGTTCAGCACATGCGCCAGGCAAGGGATGTGCGCCAAACCGGCTAGTCCCAGAGCTGCCACGAGATTTCGCCCATTATCGCATACCACCAGGCCTGGCTTGAGGCCCACCGGCAGAAACCACTCGTCGGTCTGTTGTTCAATACCCCGCCACAACTCCTGCGCGGTGTGGGGCCTGTCCCCCAAACATATGAGTTTCAGAATGGCCTGCTGACGTTTACCCCGGGCTGTGCTGAAGTTGGTGGTGAAGGTGTGTGGCTGACCGGATGAGCTGGTGGAAGCAGTGGAGGAGGAAGCCGAGTAGGAGGAGGAGGCTACAGGAGGCAGAGAATGATGCCCTGCGATCCTAGGGGGCGGAAGGACGTGCGCCAAGGAACTGTCCGCCGGGGCCCAGCCGCCACTACATTCATCCAGTGTGCAGTTAGTGAGATATAGCGTCCCTGGCCGTGCTTACTGGTCCACGTATCTGTGGTTAGGTGGACCTTGCCACAAATGGCGTTGCGCAGTGCACACTTGATTTTATCGGACACTTGCATGTGCAGGGAAGGCACGGCTGTCTTGGAGAAGTAGTGGCGGCTGGGAACCACATACTGCGGGACAGCCATGGCCATCAGCTGTTTGAAGCTGTCTGTGTCCACCAGCCGGAATGACAGCATTTCAAAGGCCAGCAGTTTAGAAATGCTGGCGTTCAGGCCAAGGGCCCGAGGGTGACTCGGGGAATTTGCGCTTCCTCTCTAAGGTTTGAGATATTGAGAGCTGAACGCTGCTGTGTGATATAGTGGAGACGCTAGTTGACGGTGGCGGTGGTGGTGGTGTCGGTGGCACATCCTCTGTTTGCTGCTCGGCAGGTGGCAACATTCCTCTCGAGGCGGAAGCCGAGGCAGCAGCGGTAGAGGGAGCAGGGGAGCCTCAGCGAGTGCCTGGTTTTTAAGGTGTGTACCCCACTGCAGTTCATGCTTTGCATGTAGATGCCTGGTCATGCAGGTTGTGCTGAGGTTCAGAACGTTAATGCCTCGCCTCAGGCTCTGATGGCAGAGCGTGCAAGTCACTCGGGTCTTGTCGGTAGGACATTGTTTAAAGAAGTGCCATGCCAGGGAACTCTTTGAAGCTGCCTTTGTGGGGCTGGGTCCCTGTTGGCGATGTCCAGTAGCAGGCGAACTCTGGGGCGGCGGCTCGCCTGCTTTGGCCCCCTGCTCCCTCTTTGGCTTCGCTGTTGTCTCGGTCTCACCACTACCTCTTCCTCTGAACTGTGAAAGTCATCGCCACGACCTTCAGTCCATGTGGGGTCTAAGACCTCATCGTCCTCTGCATCGTCTTCCACCCAGTCTCCCTCCCTGACCTCCTCCTGTTCAGTCTGCACACTGCAAAAGACGCGGCAGTGGGC
This sequence comes from Bufotes viridis, assembly GCA_033119425.1. Classification (NCBI taxonomy): domain Eukaryota; kingdom Metazoa; phylum Chordata; class Amphibia; order Anura; family Bufonidae; genus Bufotes; species Bufotes viridis. Next base: position 477,872,156 of record CM065590.1, on the reverse strand, counting down.
ACCTGTGTTTCGTCATCATCAGAGACGTGCGGACTCCGATGAGGTGGTATTCCCATGTCCTCTTCATCTGGAGACATAAGTGGTTGTGCGTCAGTGCATGGTATGTCTTCCTCCACTGGGGAAGGGCTAGGTGGACGCCCCTGGGAAACCCTGGAAGCAGAGTCTTCAAACAGAAGAAGAGACTGCTGCATAACTTGTGGCTCAGACCGTTTCCCTGATATGCTTGGGGGTGATGTGACAGACTGATGGGCTTGGTTTTCAGGTGCCACCTGTGCGCTTCCGCAGAAGACTGGGTGGAAGACCATGTGGTGAACGTGCTGGAAGCACTGTCGGCCACCCAATCGATTAATGCCTGTACCTGCTCAGGCCTTACCATCCTAAGAGCGGCATTGGGCCCCACGAGATATTGCGGTACATTCTGCCGGCTAGTTGAGGGAGTTCGCTCCCTACTGTGTGCGCCTGGGGCCGAACGGCCACGTCCTCTACCAGCAACAGAGGCTCCACGGACACCACCACGACCGCGTCCTCGTCCCTTAATAGTATTTTTCTTCATTGTTGCGATTCAACTCGCACCACAATGAAATATATTATTTTTATAAGCAAAATCCTCTCACTGGAATACTTTCAGTCTTTTGACTGTATGGATTACAGATGGAATGACTGTTATATGTGAGTACCGCTTTCTTTGACAGATTCTAGTATGGGTACATATATGTTTTCCCAACCCCAGCACATTAGTTTGCTAATTCCAGATGTATGAAACGCAGGCCTAACTGTATCTAGTATATTGAACGCCAGATAAACTAACTTGGCCTTTTTTAAATAAAAAAATTCCCTCACTGGAATACTTTCAGTCTTTTGACTGTATGGATTACAGATGGAATGACTGTTATATGTGAGTACCGCTTTCTTTGACAGATTCTAGTATGGGTACATATATATTTTCCCAACCTGGGAGATTAGTTTGCTAATTCCAGATGTATGAAACGCAGGCCCAACTGTATATAGTATATTGAAAGCCAGATAAACTAACTTGGCCTTTTTAAATAAAAAAATTCCCTCACTGGAATACTTTCAGTCTTTTGACTGTATGGATTACAGATGGAATGACTGTTACATGTGAGTACCGCTTTCTTTGACAGATTCTAGTATGGGTACATATATGTTTTCCCAACCCCAGCACATTAGTTTGCTAATTCCAGATGTATGAAACGCAGGCCTAACTGTATCTAGTATATTGAACGCCAGATAAACTAACTTGGCCTTTTTAAATAAAAAAATCCCTCACTGGAATACTTTCAGTCTTTTGACTGTATGGATTACAGATGGAATGACTGTTATATGTGAGTACCGCTTTCTTTGACAGATTCTAGTATGGGTACATATATGTTTTCCCAACCCCAGCACATTAATTTGCTAATTCCAGATGTATGAAACGCAGGCCTAACTGTATCTAGTATATTGAACGCCAGATAAACTAACTTGGCCTTTTTAAATAAAAAAAATTCCCTCACTGGAATACTTTCAGTCTTTTGACTGTATGGATTACAGATGGAATGACTGTTATATGTGAGTACCGCTTTCTTTGACAGATTCTAGTATGGGTACATATATGTTTTCCCAACCCCAGCACATTAATTTGCTAATTCCAGATGTATGAAACGCAGGCCTAACTGTATCTAGTATATTGAACGCCAGATAAACTAACTTGGCCTTTTTAAATAAAAAAAATTCCCTCACTGGAATACTTTCAGTCTTTTGACTGTATGGATTACAGGTGGACTGGTATTAGTAGGGGTGACACAAGCACACCCAAGTCCCTGATGTAGGATTTCTATGGCACAGACCACTATTACAAGTGATTAATGGACGTTGGGAGAGATTGTGCTGCAGCACTAGTCCCAAGATGGCCGCCGCCTATCAGCCCAGTAACATGTGCCACAAAATGGTCTGCACAACCTTTAAAAAAATAGCCTTGGACTGTGCTGCTAAATCGCTATTGGTCTGAATCCCAGGTGTAGATGTCTGACTTGTTTGGAGCTTTGGAATGCACACTGTGGCAGCTTCTGCTGCAGCACTACAAGTCGCAAAATGGCGGCCGGCGGTCAGCCCAGGTACATGTGGATGGAAAAATCACTCTGGCCACTCTAAAAATAGCCAATCCCTATCAAAAAAGCAGCTCAGCTGCAGTTGTTCAGATGAATCACAGGTGGAGGAGAGAAATTTGCTTCCAGTTATTCAATTATCCCTGCCTATTCTCGCCCTAGCATCAGCTGCGTCTATCCCTGTTCTATTCACATCGGGAGTGAGCACGTCCCGACGTGCGCACAAGCTTATAAAGAGGCTGAGTCACATGCTGCACTCGGCCAATCACAGCCTTGCCAATAGTAGGCATGGCTGCGATGGCATCTTAGGGCAAGTAGTATGATGCATGTTGATTGGCTGCTTTGCAGCCTTTCAAAATGCGCCTAAATACATGCCGAACGAACCCGAACCCAAACTTTTTTGAAAATGTTCGGGTCCGGGTCCCGGACACCCCAAAATTCGGTACGAACCCGAACGATGCTCGAACTGTTCGCTCAACACTACTAACAAGCCTTTTTTTCCCACTAATACACCACAACAAAGGCTTTAGAACATATAACTGCACCACTGAACAATTAATAATACTTTTTTTCCACTATACACCCCAAAAAAGGCTGTCATTTTGTCACTTCACTGCAAAACGGCAAATAAACCCTTTTTTTTCACTAATACACCACAAAAAAGGCTTTAAAACGTATAACTGCACCACTGAACGACTAATAAGGCTCCCCCCCCCCCCAATACACCACAAAAAAGGCTTTAAAACATATAACTGCACCACACAACGGCTAAGAAGTAATACACCCTGTTAATGGCTAAAGGCAGCAGTATAATAGCAATTTGGATCCCCAATTAGTGCAGCAAGGTGTAATAGAATCGCTCCTATTACCCAGGCTGTGCACTCCCCTATTGGACCCTGTTCTCCTTTTATAGTGTGGATGATGGCCCCCTATCCTTTCCCTACACCTTGACTAATCTTTCTCTTAACTTGTAAATCGATTTTTCAGCACAATAAAGTCTTTCCTAGCGCCTGCTAACATCTCTCCCTGCACTTAGTACACTGGAAAATGGCTGAATCAAGATGGCTGAGGCTATTTATAGAGCTGTGACATCACAGGGGCTGGCTGGCTGCTAATTGGCTACACGCATGGCATTGTGGGTAATCCCTTGTTCCCAGAGTTCTTTGCTCCATGTCCTAACACGTGCAGCAGCCATTTTAGGAAAAAATTTGATTTGCTACCATGAAGTGTGAGGAAATTCGGATTTTGATCCATGGCGTTATCCTGGCTCAAGCTGGAACTTACCTCTTCACAGAAGCATTTGATTAGCCTGACAGGGCTGATCCTTCATAGACCAATGCTTGATGAGGGTGCTATAATGGTATTATCATTGAGATACTCTCTTAGTAAACCTTTAAATATTTGACCCACATTAGAGGTTAACAGATACAAAATTTTCAGGCTCGATTTTTGACCCTTTTTAAATATTGGCATCACATTTGCCGAGTGCCAGTCCTGTGAAATAGACCCTACAGAGTCCTTAAAAGGAATCTGTCACCATTTTTTTGGGCTGTTCTATATGAGGGTAGTATAAACTGGTGGTGACAGAGACCATGGGCAAAACACTGGATCAGTTACTTGAATTAACCTAATCGTTTTTCTATAGCAATCATCAGGAGGGGGATGGGAAGAGTCAGGAGCCCATTAATATGAGGAGCTGGTGACTTGTATTGCGTGGACTCCAGTGCTCAGATCTCCCTGGAGCTGCATAATACTGATACATTTAGCTAAATGACTGGGTCAGTTCAAGTAAATGGCCCAGCGTTTTGCTCAGGATTTCTGTCACCAGTTTATACTGCCCTGAGATAAGACAGCATAATCAGTGTCTATTTTAGTGTGGCAGTGCTCTATTTATTAGATTTTTTGCAACCCTACTCTGTAATTCCCCTTCAATTCTAGTCCCCCACCAGTGTCGCTGTGCAGCGCTACCCTAACATGGAAATCTTGTGGGAAAAGTCCTTCACACTATGACCATCTACCAGCAATGATTATAGTACCAACCAGGGATGGATCTCCTTTCTTCTTCAAGAGCACCATAGCAGCCATATGTACTACCTCTATGGTACATATGACCTTGACTGTTATATTGATTGGTAGATGGTCATCATAATAGCAATGTATTCTGTTCATGTTCATGCATCATATCTCATAACTTTGAAACACTGCATGCTGTTTTAAGTGCTGGTCCCGGTCAATTGAGTAGCAACAGATGTATACCCTATAGTAATTACATATGGGCTGAGGTTAGTTGAGTTTCGTTGAGTTCCTTTTGGTTCTTTATAGTGTTTTTGGGAGATCAAGCAGCAGTACAGTCTGTACAAATGATGTGTAGGCTTTTTAAATAAATAATGTCATTTCAGTAGAAGGTAATTAGAGACTTTTACTGTCCTACTTGTACTGGAATCCTGGTCAGTAGGTATTGATTATCCATGCTTAGTCATTTCCTACTAAGGGTAGAATAGGGGAGTTGTATGCAATATTATCTCCCAATTTTAGTGACATGGAGATTAACTGAACAAGATGAGACTTCATGGATTACCTACCAGATCCATGCAGCCCCATAATAAGAAAATTACCACCTCCATTGAAGCTGTTCTGAAAATGATTACAGATCATGTCTGCCTCAGTATTTCTGTAGTGATTACTGTGGTTATAGCACCATCTAGCAGTGTTAAATTGTATTGCACTTTGTTTTTCCTGTTACAAAGACTGCTGCATTGTGGGTTGTGCAAAGCATTGTGGGAAAGAGACGTCTCTAGTCTCCAGGACACATCAGCAGAGCTGTCCTTCTGCATATCTCCTTCTCAAACTCCACCATCCTTGTAAAAGCGTATCTGGTGAGAGATCTACCTTTGGTTCAGGGATATTGTGTGTTGCAGAGCTGTTCAGCTAGTTATCATTGTTACTCTTGGAAGTTGTTATAACTGTTAGATGTTAGACATGTAGTCCTATGTTAGGCAGCCATTTTACCATGTACTTCAGTGTTATGCAAATGTTACAGTACATGCTATGCTATATACTTATTCATGTTATTTGTATTCTTGAAGTTTTATCAATCAATCAAATACTCCTGTTTTACCAGGTTAAACTACAAAGAACAGTCCTCCTTTTTGGAAGACAGGAATGGTTTATGCTGAATGTTAGACTGCACACTGTGTGAACGTGTATGAAGAGAGAACAGTAAAACAGATGCTAATCACCAGCGATAGCCTATCTGACTGTATGGAGCCGCCATCTCGCACACGGTCCTGCGTACAAGATTGAGGTTGCCATACAGCCAGAAGAAGTGAGAGTGCAACCCCCATCAAGTGCAGCACAATCCAGACCACTCTGAAGTCCGTTTCTACATAGACTGAGTCTGCACAGAGACATTAAGCAGCCAGCAAAAGGCACACAATATCCGCTAGCCAGGCATAATCATACAGGACCAGGTCATGAGCAAGCTGCTCTAGCAAATCCTTAATAAAAGAAAAGGCTGCTCTCGCCCGTGCAGAATCTGAGGCTGCAAAAATTAGGTCTTCCTTTGTTGCACAAGAGATGCAACTAAAGTTAAGGCAATCAGATGAAGAAACGGAGAGCATGCGTGCAAGCGTCAATGGAAAAAGAGAGAGCGACACAGAAAGAAGAGAGAGAATGCCTGGAAGAAGAGAGAGTATGCTGTCAATGGAAAAGTAGAGAGTACTCTTGCAAGTGTCACTGGAAAAACTAGCCGCAGAGAAAGAAGCGGCAGCCGCAGTAGCCAAAGCAGAGTTTCTAGAAGCCTTGGAGTTCCCCAAATCCGAGAAACACAGCCAAGTATGCACTTGGGCCAGACCTAGATAAACAAGATCGAACACAGCGTCTCTCAGTATACGTCCATCAGAATTCCAAAACAGATGATGACTATGATCCAGTATATCAGCCAGCTTATACAAAGTGCCAAAGATCCTACCTTGAACCACAGTACCTCAAGCAGGACGGTATGTGACAGAGATGCTGACCACAACTACCACCCTACAGAACAGAAGCTACAATCTTCTCTTCGACTTAAAGGGACAACCTTCGCGTCAGAACGGTATTATACAGACTTCCCTAAGCCAGAAACCCCTAATAGTTATGGTGATACACCACACACGCGGCATAACAGTGTCACGGGGCGCCGACGATGCGCTCTCTCTCTCTCTCCTCAGTGCCACCGGCACCCCTCCTCTGTGCAGGAGAGCGTGCAGCGTCCTCGTCTCCTGGGTGATAGGGGGCCGGCGTCCTCGGTTCCCCCAGCAACCAGGATGGGTCTGAGCACCAAGCTGGGCACTCGGTGCTTAGCTGTGTGCTGCAGGGTCAGTCATGTGACGCTGGCCATGTCACATGTCACATGACCCCTGCTAGTAAGTATTTAAACAGGCAGCCTGCTGGCCACAGGTTGCCTGTTATTTAGGTTCCACCTACTGTTTTGATAGACCTGGCGTGTTACTTCCTGCTGTTATCCGACGATCCTCTGCCTGCTCCTTGTGTACTTTGCTGCTCTCTTGGTATTCTGAACCCGGCTTCCTCCTGACGATCCTCTGCTGACTCCTTTGGTACTTCGTGACTCTCCTGGTATTCAGACCCCGACTTCTCCTGACGATCCATTGCTTGCTCCATTTGTACTTCGTTGCTCTCCTAGTATTTAACTCTGTCCGTTCACGTTCTGTTTTGTGTCTTGTCTGTCTTCCCTGCACTTACTCCAAGTTAGGGACTGCCGTCCAGTTGTCCCCTGTCATTAGGACTCCCCCCTGTGTTTGTGTGTACGCGACTGTTACAGAATAACAGGCCCTACCTAACCACTGTATCATGAATCCTCTGGTGACCCTGACAGAGCACGTTTCTAACCTGACGCATTCCCTTGAGTTAGGACAAGGCTCTTCCATTCCCCGCGCCTCCAGTCCGCACATGGAGCCGCAGATTAAGCTTCCTGAACCCTTCTCTGGAGACCGGAGGAAGTTTCATTCTATTAAGGAGAATTGCTAACTTTATTTTAGATTGCGCCCCTTTTCCTCCGGCTCTGAGAGTGAGCACATGGGTATAGTCACTTCCCGATTACAGGGTGATCCCCAGGAGTGGGCTTTCTCTTTATCGGCTGACGCCAGTTGTATAACTTCTGTAAAGGGGTTTTTCCAGGCCCTGGGTACCCTGTATGATGAGCCGGACAGGGCCCTGGTAGCCGAGACCGCTCTTAAGGCACTGGTTTAGGGCAGTCAACCCGCGGAGGAGTATTGCACCCAATTTAGAAGGTGGTGTGTTCCCTCAGGCTGAAATGAACCTGAGGGAAGACCTTCTAGTGAGTTATCAGCTTCCAGAGACTCTAGAGGAGACGATGACCCTAGCTGTCCGACTCGACCGACAGGTTAGAGAGAGGCGACGGGAACAACGATTCTCTTCTCAGGTGGTGGTCCAGGTTGAGGTCTGTTCCAGGAGTGGAGCTGAAGTCTCTCCCGAAGAACCCATGCAGGTCAGCATGACCCGGGGGGATCAGGGCCGCAGACGTTGAGTCTGTTTTTACTGTGGAGATCCTGACCATTGGATTAACCAGTGCCCTAAGAAGATCCTCTCCATCAAATCTCCCAAGGCAAGGCAACCTAAAGACCAGGTACACCATGGTATTACAAAGAGTAAGCTTTTAGTACCCATAACTATATGGGTGTTAACAAGTGGTCGGGTAAGGCCTTTATTGACTCTGGTTTAGCGGCCAGCTTTATTGACTGTGGGTATGCCCCATCATGGCTATCGACTCCATCCCCCTGGTGGGCGGTACAGTGAGGTCGTGTACCTCAGAGATTTCTTTAACTATGGGGGTGTGTCACTCTGAGAAGGGCTCCCTGCTAGTCCTGGAGAACCTACCAGTGGAGGTGGTACTGGGGATGCCCTGGCTCCAATTACACAACTCCACTATTGATTGGACTAAAGGGGAGTTGGTAAGATGGGGACCTATTCTTGTCTGTGGTACAGGTCGGGGTCTCAGTAGAATCTGATATATTAAGGAATATACAGATGTGTCCTCATCATCGACCCCGGAGGCTCTACCACCCCATAGACCTTATGATTGCGCCATAGTATTAGTAAAGGTGCCAGGTTTCCTAAGGGGCTCATCTATAATCTTTCTAAGCTGGAACACAAGGCCATGGAGAAGTCTGTGGACCCCACTTCATGACTGGGCCACTATTTTGCCTTTTTAGCTTGGCTGACAACATCTTTTATTTGACCCTTTTTCTGATCTGTCAGAAGGAAGGAAAGATGAGACACACAACGGATCCTCTCTGTGTAGCAGCTGTAAGGCCTGTATGGTCCCATCATAATTTAGTTGTGATTTGGTATCCAAAAGCAGGAGTGGGTACAAAACACAGAAGACTTGCAAATATTCTGTTCATGTGTCATCTCTGTTTTGGATCCACTCCTGTTTTTTTTGGCATTAGCAATACTGATGGATTACTGATCAAATGCTGACCGAGTGAAGGCGCATGCTCAGACAGGATCCGTTTTTTGGGGGGTTATTGTTCTGATGGATCAGAAGAAGGGCAAAATAATCAGTGACGTCAACACAAACTTACTACTGACTCCCTCTCCCCTCTGTCTCCTTTTATAAGCATTTAATAGAACAAGTTCTGTTTTTCATCTATGTGGAATCAGCTGACGACAGCGTCAAGAAGGAGCGCACTCTTTTTACACCGTCATTGACCTCTAAGGCTGAGTTCATATTAAGGTACTTGACCCCGTAACTGCCCAAATAATAGAAGTGTGCAGTAATTCTAAGAGCTACACCTGTCATCTGCATGTCATGTGGACTCACAGTATTATTTCACTACCAAAGCACACTCCCTATGTGTGTTACTGCAAGGCACAGTGTTCTACACCACTATAAAGGCTCTCAGCAGCAATATATTCGGATTGAACCGGCGAATAGTTTTTTTTTCAAAATTCGCTCATCTCTAGTTCTAACTGTTAGATGTTAGACATGTAGCCCTATTTTAGGCAGCCATTTTACCATGTACTTCAGAGTTAGGCTACTGATGACATTCCGTATGGCATCCAGTTTTTTTTTTTTTTTGCGGATCCGTTATTTTTGTGGATCTATTGTAATAATGCCTATCCTTGTTCGCAAACTAGAAAAAAATAGGACATGCTTTATTTTTTTTTGCGGGGCTACGAAACGGACATACTGATGCAGACAGCACACCGTGTGCTGTCCACATTTTTTGCGGACCCATTAAAATAAATGGGTCTGCATCCTATCAGCAAAAAAAACCTGAACGGACAAGGAAACTAAATTAGGTTGTGTGCATGAGCCCTTATGGAAATGTTACAGTACATGCTATGCCATATACTTATTCATGTTATTTGTATTCTTGTAGTTTTATCAATCAATCAAATACTCCTGTTTTACCAATAAATAAGTTAGACTACAAAGAACAATCCTCTTATTTGGAAGACAGGAATGGTTTATGCTGATAGTCAGACTGCACACTGTGTGAACGTGTATGAAGAGAGAACAGAATCTCTTAGTGGTCATTTCCTCTTGGAAAATATATTATTATTTCTTTTAAATTTAGGCTTTCTTTTAACACTTGATAATCTATAAAACCTGATAATACGGAAAGAACTTGACCCAGCTGGTGAAAACATGATGCAATCAAGAAATAATTACATTCAGATACCATTTTTATATTCATTAGGGTCAGTGGCATAACTAAAGTGTTATGGGCCCCAGTGGAAACTTTAGATTATCACAGTAGTTACGCCTTCATATGTGCCCCCTCATAGTAGTTATGCCCACATAGGTGACCCTCACAGTAGTTATGCCCACATAAATACCCCCTCTCAGTAGCTGTGCCAGATTAGCAGCCCCCTCAAAGTAGTTATGGCAGATTAGGTACCCCCTCACAGTAGTTATTCCAGATTAGGTGCCCCCTCATTAAAAATGCCCACTTTTGTGCCCCCTCACTTAAGTTGTTGCCCCCCTTTTGCCTCCAGTCTGCAGCTTTATGGGAAAAAAGAAAAACTTACCTTCTTCTCTGATGATGTGCTCCCACACTTACATCGCGCTGATGGCTGTGCTGGAGCCCGATTCCTGGGCTTTCAGTGCTCCTCCCACAGCCAGCAGCACCATGTGCAGCCTGCAGGGGGAGTGCCGGAGCTCTGAAGAACAGTGAAGCAGGGAGCTGAAAGGGGGCTCCCTGCTTCACTCTGGAAACAACAGTCCGGCATTGACAAGAACTGCCGGGTGAGTGCGCGGCCCCCCCTCCCTTTTTGATTCTGCGCCAGGGGCGCATATTATACATGTTTGAAGAGCGATCTGACGGGGCCCGGCCTTGTCACTGTACTTCATGCTGGGACCTGTCAGAGCAATCCCATTACATTTGAGTGCAGCGGGCCCCCTTCCCCTGCCGGGCCCAGTAGTGGTCGCACCCTCTGCGACCGTGATCGTTGAGCCCCTGATTAGGTTTTTTTTGTTGTTTTTTTTAAACACAACTGAAATACCTATGAGTCATAAAATTTAATACCCTCTTACATGTTCTTATTGCATACATTTTACACCGACAAAAATATAGACCTTAAACCTTACTCCAATTTGCACTGTTTTAATGAGCATTCACAACATCTATCAGATCTATGTGGTAAGTCTTAATTAGCATCCACAGACAGGTGCGAAATTTCATCCTAGGCGGATTCCATTATCATATTAACGTAAAAGCAAAATCATGGCTTTCTTGACAGCTTCAGTGATAAAGTGGTGGTCCTCAATCCATAAATGTTTTTATTCTTGGGAAATCTCTATATTTAATAGGTTTACACTGTGACTGCACACATTAACATAGTTAACACCAGTAAGGAAAGCCTATATTTATCTCAGTTGTCACTTTATTTTTGGACTATAGTGAGTGGAAACTAGAGATGAACAAGCCATTACAAATTCTAAAGTATGCAAATTGGCTTTTCTCCAGAAGAAAGTAAGCTGTCCTTCTAGTGCCAGGTAGCAACCCTATAAGCCAATCTCTGACCCATAAGAGAGACTTGAAACATGTAAAATATTGGTAGACTCTTTTAATTAAGGGTCAAACATTGACTTTGAGAGTAGTTATCGAGGTGGCACTAGAGCAGGGATCAGCAACCTTCGGCACTCCAGCTGTTGTAAAACTACAATTCCCAGTATGCTCCATTCATTTCTATGTGAGTTCTTAGAAGAGCATAGCAAGTGTTGTGGTTTCACAACAGCTGGAGGTGCCTACCCCTGCACTAGAGAAACTGCTTTCTCCCTTCTGGAGGAGAAATAATTTACATTCTTTATATTTCCTCATGAGCATTGCCTGTAAAACTCTAGACCTCAGCAGGATCTCTTCAAGGGGAACCAGTTTACAACGTTTCTTGTAAACGCACCACCGCCCGACCCGGGTTTTTCCTGGATAGCTTCGTCAGGGGCGAATGTCCACCCTTTCCTGGGCGTTCCATTATACAGGTGCGGTTTGAGAGGAGGAGGGGCAGAGAAAGCTCTCTCACCTGTATAAAGGAACGCCCAGAAAAGGGTGGGACATTCGCCCCTGACGAAGCTATCCAGGCAAAACCCGGGTCGGGCGGTGCAGAGACTATTGATTAAATGCCTGTTTTAAACTACTTTTGGGAGTATATTAATACGCTTTTGAAGACATAAAAATTGGTGGAATTTCACTATGTGCTGCAAAACCTTGTAATCCACAGAGGGAATAGACCTGACTAAAAATAACTTCTGCTGCGGAGTTGAGATCGCCTTCTGTTGGGGATCTGCATTTGGCTGCATAAATACGAAGTGTAATTATCCTTGCTTTAACTCTGAAGCTTAAAAGTATCAGGCAGCGCAACCATCATTTTGAAATTAACTGAGACTTATTGTGAAAACTATCCACTTCACACCATTGGTTTGCGATGCCAAAAGAAGATTGATTCTCCACAGTGGTGACTTTTTTACACATTAAATTTACATCTTTATATGTGTTTAATTTATTGGCTTCTGTGTTTTGTACCCACTCCTGCTGTTGGCTACCAAATCACAAGCTAATTCTGATGGGACCATACAACCCTTACAGCTGCTACACAAACAGGATCCGTTGTATGTCTAATTTTTCCTTCCTTCTGACAGATCAGAAGAAGGGTCAAATAAATGATTAAGTCAGCCAGGCCGAAAGGCAAAATAGTGGCCCAGTCATGAAGTTGGGAGGGTGGGAACAGCATGAGAAGTCTACAGAGTGGCCCTATGACATAGTTGTGAGGTCTAAGCAGCATGAGGAGGCCACAGAGTGGCACAATGACAGTGTGGAGGTGGCAGCAGCAGCATCAGGAGGCCACAGAATGGCACAATGACAGAGTGTGGAGGTGGCAGCAGCAGCATGAGGATGTACAAAGGGACACAATGACCATGTGGAGGTGGCGGCAGCATTAGAAGAACACAAAGTGGCAAGGTGACATAGTGTGGAGGTGGTAACAGCATGAGGAGACCACAGAGTGGCAAGGTGACATAGTGTGGAGGTGGCACAAGTATGAGGAGACCACGTAGTCGCCCTATGACATAGTAGTGAGGTGAAGCAGAATGAGGACTCCACAAAGTGGCACAATGACAGTGTGGAGGTGGCAGGAGAAGCATTAGGAGGCCACAAAGTGGCACAATGACAGTTTGGAGGTGGCAGCATCATCAGGAGGCCACAGAGTGGCAAGGTGACATAGTGTGGAGGTGGCAGAAGCATGAGGAGACCACAGAGTGGCAAGGTGACATAGTGTGGAGGTGGCAGAAGCATGAGGAGACCACAGAGTGGCAAGGTGACATAGTGTGGAGGTGGGTGGCAATACCAGTACACGCTGAAGATGGTGGGTAAAAGAAGGAGCACTTGGCATCAGATGTGTGGCATCATGCGGGTGCCAGCATCATAATAGTAGCTGAGGCAGGTAGCCAGAAGAAACCGGTCTCTTTTGTCAAAGTGTTGGAGTGGCAGCATGGATGATCTAGTCTGATGCATCAGGCATTGGCGGGTGGAAATCCTGGCTGATCCACGCCTGATTTATCTTGACAAAGGTCATCTCCACATTTTGGGTGAACAGGCGAGTTCTTCTTGGGGTAACTATGGCCCCTGCCGCACTTAACACCCGCTCTGATGTCACACTACTTGATGGGCAGGACAGCTTTTCCAGGGCAAACTCTGCTCATTGTGGCCACAAATCCAGTTTGGCTGCCCAGTAGTCCAGCGGATCTTCAACTTGGAGTGGCAGGGTGCTGTCCAAGTATGCCACCACCTGCTGGTTAAGGTTCTGCTCTGTCTTGCTTCTGGTGAGTAGTTTCTTCACAATGCGGGTGAAGAAAGATGCTCATCAGTGACTCTAGACTCAGGCTGCTACTAATGGAGCTGGTACTGCACCTGCCACCCCACCCCTCCCCAACAGCCATGGCAGTGGAACGTGAGTGCAGAGGGCCCCCCAGTCAGACCTGCAAGAGGATGGACGATGGCGCAGATAGGCAGCGGCCAACTGTCTACATAGGATGTCTTTATAGTAGTTCAGTTTGTCCTCCCTCTATCAGCGTGTGTAAAAAAGGCCCTCATTTTGGACCGGTAGCGAGGGCCCAACAAGGTGGAGAGCCAGAAGTCACCCCTCTGCTTAATGGTGACAATTCGGCTGTCACTACGCAAGCAAATGAGCATACATCTCCACTGCATACAGCCACGGTGTCTCTGGGTCCTCTGCCTCCTCTTCCTCATCGTCCTGTAGCTCCTCTGGCTGCTTCTGCTCCTCCTCTCCTGTCACCTGTGTAGAAAAACCACCCATTTCACTACTCATTGCTTGTGCTCCAATGTCCTCCTCCATTTCAGCCCCCACAGGGCAGATGTAGCCATGAGACCTTGGCGCCATGTCTCCAGTCCCCTGACCAGCCAAATTTACCAGCATCTGTTCCAGGAAATGAAGGAGTGGAATGACGTTGTTCATCCTGTAGTCCTGGTGACCGACAAATAACGTGGCCTCCTCAAAGGGCCTGAGCAAATGGCAGGTGTCACGCATGAGCTGCCACTGGCTGACATCGAAGTTACACAGGGGAGTACTAGAAATCGTTTCTGGCCTTTCTCTTTTCGTATATTCAGTCCAACATTTGGAGGGTGGAATTCCAATAGGTGGAAACGTTGTGTATCAGCCTATGTTGGGGGGTGCCGTTCTGCCGCTGCAGCTTAAGGAGGGTGTGCTTTGTGGTGTACGAGTGGCTGAAGTGCATGCAAAGTTTCCTAGCCATTTTTAGGATGTTTTACAGATAGGTGGAAGACTTCAGAAACCGATTGACAACCAGATTGAACACGTGTGCCATGCAGGGCGTGTTCTTCCTGTTGTCGGTCACCATGGTTCCGATTTTGAGTTTTTGCGGAGAAAGCCAGGATTCGATTTCCCGATGCAGGACATGGAGCAGTTCCTCCCCTGTCTGTCTCAGTTCGCCCAGGCAAACGAACAGCAGAACAGATATTAAGTCCAGGAGGGGACGGCTCAAGGTTTGTCAATATGTGGATATAGGTGCAACCAACCCTATCTGGCTCACCCTGCCAGTAAGTAACAGTATAGAAAATAGAAAATATGGGAGGGAACTCAATATGGACTAGGCAGAATGCAATTTATTTTAAATTCACAAACATTAAAAATATATAGAAAATAAAAATATATAAAACAATCCTAATGCCGCTTGACTGTACAGATAACAATGTAAGGACTGAAACTGGCAACAGTATTAAAGTTCAGACAATAAAATTCAGTAGTGGTGAAATATGACGTAGTGTCTCTGATTTATATAGCAAATGGTCAAAAAGTTCATTAGTAGTGGATTATGATACAGTGCCTCTGGTTTATAGCACAGTGATCCTTGCAATCGGTGTATGACTACACAGCTATCAGAGGAATTCTATGTATATAAGTCCCATATAAATCGAATGTAAATTGAATAGCCAGCCAATAAGTAATCGGCCAATGGATAAATTCAAGAGGGAGTGTGACTACTTACATACAGTTATCTTCCTGTGCGGCGTCCCGCATCATCGGTACAGTAGACTCGTCTGTGTGTTGGTATATTTAAAATGCTACCCTCCTCTCCGCCAATATTCAGCAATATCACTTGTCCGTGATGGCGGGGGAGCAGACTGAAATCACTGCTCAGCTGGTCGATTTTCATGCACCAGTCTCACGATAGTTTGCAACGTTGATTTCGGCTATATCGCCGCTCCAACTGGAAGGTTCTTCAGACAAATTCCATCAATTATATGAGGTTTGGTAGTTCCTACAGCCTATTTTTCCACGCCAAACGCGTTTCGAAACAACTTGTTTCTTCATCAGTGGCTAAAATATGCTGCCTCTCAGTGCACTTTTATAGAGAACCATTTTAGGATATTAGTGAATCCCGGGCTGGATTTCTTCATTGTGTCATCTATTGTTTCATCCACAGTAACACCATATATATCTATGTGCGATTTTTATTTTGCATTTTTCATTATGTGCAATTTTGTTGCATTTTTACTGTATATATACTAAGGCCTTATTCACACGTCCGTTGTGTTTTGCGGATCCACGGATCCGCGGATCCGCAAAACACGGACATCGGCGATGTGCGTTCCGCAATTTGCGGACCGCACATCGCCGGCACTCTCATAGAAAATGCCTTTTCTTGTCCGCAATTGCGGACAAGAATAGGACATGTTCTACTTTTTTCGGGAACGCAATTGCGGACCCGGAAGTGCAGATCCGCAATTGCGGACCCGGCCGGGACATCGTCTGTCCCCATTGAAACTAATGGGTCCGCAATTCTGTTCTGCAAAATGCGGAACAGAATTGTGGAAGTGTGAGTAAGGCCTTATACTGTTGCGATTTTTTCTTCTTTCTATAACATTACAATCTTAACATATTTAAATAAAATACATATAAAAAATTACATCCCCAGCAACACCATATGTATGTATGCGATTTTCTTGTGTTTTATTTTTTTCTATGTGTGCGATTTTTTTTGCGTTTCTTACCATATATATATTTCTGATTTATTGTAATTTCAAAACATTATTAGAATGTTTCAATAGAGTATATGGAATTACATCCCCAGCAACACCATATACTATGTATGCGATTTTCTTGTGTTTTCTCTATGCGTGCGATTTTATTGCGATTTCCGGAACATGAGATTTTAATAAAAAAAAAAAATATATATATATATATATATATATATATATATATTAGACCTGCACAATATATCGCGAAAGCAATCGTTATCGCAATTAATCGCCATATCGCAATCGCAATTTGCTGACCCAAAAATGCTGCAATTATATTACCGTATTTTTCGCTTTATAAGACACACTTTTTTCCTCCCAAAAGTTTGGGGGGGGGGGGGAAATGGTAGTGCGTCTTATAAAAGCGATGGTTGACTTTCTTCGTGACACTGACACTGTATCTCCGGCCGCTATGCTGCACAGCGCGGCCGGCGATACATCAGTTACAGTGCAGGGAGGGGGGAGGGGCTGGAGGAAAGTCGTTATTTTAATGAGCACATGTTCTTATATCTATTTTTTTTATCAGTTCTGTGCAGCGCTATTAAGAAAATGGCAAGTTTTGTATTTTGTACTTTTGCAGTAATGCAAATATGTATTTTATTTTGAAAAACACTGCGCATTTCAGTTCTTGAGTTCAGCAGAACTACACTTCAGCACTATCAGTAATTTGTCTGTGCTTGAAAATCCAAGCAGATAGACCTCTAGCACAATTCCCTTAAAATATCGCATCGCATATCGTTATCGCAATTTTTAGGGCCCTAATCGCAATCGCACAAAATTCCCATATCGTGCAGCCCTAATATATATATATATATATATATAAATTATAAAAACAACACAAGAAATAACACAAAAGATAACACAAAAATGGATACAAGTAGGGAACATCATCACATAAGGGAAGAAAATACACATCACATCAGGGAAGAAAATACACATATGAGAGAGGAGATAGAAACACAAAAGAAATGTAATATTCCAACTACAAATAGGTACGAAACACTGTCAGAAAACCGTTTTTGAGATGGGACTCCAGCTCACCACAAAACAAGAACACGAAGATCCCAATCATCAAGACATCAGAGGGTAACCCCAATAAGGGGACACGATTACAATCTCAGACACAGACAACCATACAGGGATCACCAACAACACCAAACACCACATACATTGAGACCACAAAAGAGAACACCAATACGACCTCAAGACAATCAAAGGATGGAATACCACAGAACACTGAGACACGAAAGAGAAAGTAAATACGGAGGGGGAAGGGAAAGAAATTAATACAGGAATTGATGGGACAAAATTCTGTTATTAACTTAAGCTCTTTTTCATTAACTATGACTCAAAATATACTATTAAATAAGGGGCTTAAGTTTGCGCTTACTACCTCAAGCAAATTTGATCTACATATTGGAGTTGAAAAATTTATTAGAAAACTCTGCCTCAAAAAATACTATCTAAAAAATCCTATTAACTCCATAGAAGAAAGGAAATATACATTTGAACATACGGATTTGAAAAAGGCTTCAAAGCACTTCCCTAGACAAGAAATAGATCAAGAAATAGCGGCCTTCTGCCAATGCGTGGAAGCAGATATCAGAAAAACAAAAATACACACTAAAACTGATAATCTGACTAGACAAGAACGTAATGCAATTAAACAACTTGAAGATCAAGAGAATCTAGTGATCTGCCCAGCGGATAGGGGGGGTGCGATAGTCCTGATGGATGCTGACAAATACAAGGCAGAATGTCTTAGGCAACTAACAGATGATAAGACATATGCCAAATTAAAAGGAGATCCGATAAAAGAATTCAATGGTAAACTGATTGAATACTGTAAAAGAGGCCTAGATAAAGGCATCCTATTAAAACGAGAATTTGACTTTATAGTGGGCAAGGAGATTTGAGATTACCTATGTTTTATTGTCTCCCTAAAGTCCACAAAAGTTTACAAGACCCCCCTGGACGCCCTATAATTTCGGGTATTGGGTCGTTCACATCCAACCTTTCCCAGTAGATTGATCGTCTATTACAACCTACAGTGAGGAAAGTAAGGTCTTATATAAAGGACACCACTCAAATTGTGAAAATTCTAGAAAAACTTGATTTTGAATCCCACTGGATCATGGGAATGTTGGATGTGAACTCACTGTACACTATAATAAATCACGAACAAGGGATCACAATTACAGAAAAGGAGTGATCTCAATACAGAACAGATTGAGTATCTAGTGGAAGGTGTTACATTTATATTGTCTCATAATTATTTTTATTTTGAGACGGACTACTACCTCCAGAAGATTGGGACTGCCATGGGCACCAGGTTCGCCCCCAGCCAATTTATTTATGGCTAATTGGGAAGATGAGTTTATCGACCCAAGACTGGGGACGGACCTGGTGCTCTGGCATAGATATATTGATGACATAGTGTTTATTTGGAAAAAAAACGAAGAAGAACTCCCACTTTATCGAGGAAATTAGTAACAATTCCCTGAATTTGCGTTTCTCAGAAAGTGTAAATAAAGAACAGAATTTCTGAATCTGTCAATAAAAATGGAAAATAACAAATTAGTTTGTAGCACATTAAGAAAGCCATCTTCCAGGAATAGCTACATTTTGTTTAGTAGCTGTCACCTACCTAGGTGGCTACTGAACATTCCATCAGGACAGTTTAGGAGGTTAAGAAGAAATTGCACAAAAGCAGTAAGGAAGAAGGGAAGAAGCCAATATGATGAAAGAACAGTTCCTCAGTAAAAACTATCCCATACAGGCCGTTGACCAATCATTAGAGAAAGTTAAACTAATAAAGACAAACTTTCTTTGATACTCAGGAAGAAATACAGACTACAGACAATACAACAAATAGGGATGACACTCCGTACATTGTTCTGCCATATAGCATTAATCTTAAAAAAAAATTAAAAAATATTAAAAAACATTGGTTTCATATTAAAAAGGACAAAATTATAGGCTCCCTAATGGCCGATAGTCCCAAATTTATCTATACGAAAGAACTGAATTTAAGCTCAAAAATAGCACCAACAATCAGGAACAAAAAGAAAAAAATAGGAATAGTACAACAGTGAAACGGTTTAAAAGGATTCTATAGATGTGGGAAGTGCACTAATTGCGCCAATACCCTATTTGAGAGGAAAACACTGGTGATTAATTCTACACAGAATGATTTTAAATTCACAATAAGTGACCCACTCACCTGTTGTTCGACCAATGTACTGTACATAATCCAATGTACATTGGTAGGACTAAAAGGACTTTAAAGAAGAGAATCTCGGAACATATGGCCAATATAAAGAAGGGCTATGAGAAACACCCCCTATCAAGACATTTTAAGAAGTTTCATGCCCAAGATATCTCAGGAATGTCCTTTGCAGCCAGTGAAAAGGTCGAAAGGGATTGGAGAGGTGGAAACCATGTAGCAAAAATGTCCCGCCAGGAGTCTAGACGGATTTTTTATTTTAACACTATACATCCGAGGGGGTCTAAATGCAGAATTCGAAACCTTTGGTTTTCTGTAGATTCTAAAAATCCTATCCAATCCAATTCTAATAATGTTTTTAAATTACAATATCAGAAATATATATATGGTAAGAAACACAAAAAAAATCGCACACAGAAAAAAAAAAAAGCACAAGAAAATCGCATACATACATATGGTGTTGCTGGGAATGTAATTTTTTATATATATTTTATTGAAATATGTTAAGATTAGTGTTGAGCGAACAGTTTGAGAATAGTTCGGGTTCGTACCGAATTTTGGGGTGTCCGGGACCCGGACCCGAACCCGGACATTTTCAAAAAAGTTCGGGTTCGGGTTCGGTGTTCGTCGATTACTTCCCGCTTTCTGAAGGGCTGCACAGCAGCCAATCAGCTAGCGTTTTACTTCTTGCCCTAAGAGCCCATCACAGCCATGCCTACTAATGGCATGGCTGTGATTGGCCAAGTGCAGCATGTGACCCAGCCTCTATTTAAGCTGGAGTCACGGAGCGCCGCATGTCGCACTGCTCTGATTAGTGTAGGGAGAGGACGCAGCTTCTGTCAGGGTGAGATTAGGCAGGTTAAAGTCAGCAACAGCACCTAATGAACGGATCAATTTACAGCTGAGAATCATTGAACTTCTGCTAGTTACTTGCTCGCTGGTTTTTAGGCTGCACAGAGCGTTTTTCTGTCACTTATTTTCTGGGTTGATTGGCGGCCATTTTGTGACTTGTGGGCGCCAGAAGAAGCTGCCACCAAGTCCATCAATCCATCAATACTAGTTTTTTTTTTTTTGCTATATCCTACATCAGGGGCTTGGCTGTGCTAATTGTCACGCCTAGAAACTCAGTAAAGAAATTTCTATATTTTATTAAGGGGTTAAATACAATTGCCCAAATACCAATCCCCTAAATCTGGTGTTCCAGCTTTGGTTAGACAAGTATAATATTGTCTGCTGTCTGGCAAAGGATAGATTATTTTCTGGGGTTAAATTCAATTGCCAAAATAGCAATACCATAAATCAGTGGTTTCAGCTGTGGCTGGCAAAATAGAATAGTGTCCGAGGTAACGCACACACGTACAGACGCACGTACACGATTCTTGAATAGTTGTATTATCGCGATAATAAAACTAACAGTGTAAAGTTGACTGTATTGCTCTAAGTTATATTCGCGTACGAATGTAACTTCTATTACAGCACACCAATACTAAAACTGACTAAGAGACAGCTTTAAGTTCTATTCGAACGCGATTGCAACTTTGGAACTTAAAGTGGTGTACGATTTTAAAAGTTGAGTACTAAAAAGTTGGAATCGCAATGCGATTCTTATGTATTTGCTTAATCGCATTGCGATTACAACTTTGAGCTAACGATCACCATGGGAACGCCTCCTCCAGTAGAATTTACTGTCGGATCTGAGAATTAAGTTGAAATCGCAATGCGATTATTATATATCTGCTTAATCGCATTGCCGTTTCAACTTAGCATTGCTATAATTCCATCCATATTCGTTAACTTACTGACTCAGTAAATTAGCGATATGGATGGAATTATTTAGCAATGCTAAGTTGAAATCGCAATGCGATTAAGCAAATATATAAGAATCGCATTGCGATTTCAACTTAATTCTCAGATCCGACAGTACATTCTACTGGAGGAGGCGTTCCCATGGTGATCGTTAGCTCAAAGTTGTAATCGCAATGCGTTTATTGCGGTATATTATCCCTCTGGGTGTCTTTTACAGCCTTTTTAGTGCCCAAAAGTTCGGGTCCCCATTGACTTCTATGGGGTTCGGGTTCGGGATGAAGTTCGGGTTGAGTTCGGATCACGAACCCGGACATTTTCCGGAAGTTCGGCCGAACCTCTCGAACCCGAACATCCAGGTGTTCGCTCATCTCTAGTTAAGATTGTAATGTTATAGAAAGAAGAAAAAATCGCAACAGTATAAGTATATATACAGTAAAAATGCAATAAAATTGCACATAAAGAAAAACTGCAAAAAAAATGCACATAGATATATATGGTGTTACTGTGGATGAAACAATAGATGACACAATGAAGAAATCCAGCCCAGGATTCACTAATATCCCAAAATGGTTCTCTATAAAAGTGCACTGAGAGGCAGCATATTTTAGCCACTGATGAAGAAACAAGTTGTTTCAAAACGCGTTTGGCGTGGAAAAATATGCTGTAGGAACTACCAAACCTCATATAATTGATGGAATTGGCTGAAGAACCTTCCAGTTGGAGCGGCGATATAGCCTAAATCAACGCTGCAAACTATCGTGAGACTGGTGCATAAAAATCGACCAGCTGAGCAGTGATTGCAGTCTGCTCCCCCGCCATCACGGACAAGTGATATTGCTGAATATTGGCGGAGAGGAGGGTAGCCTTTAAAATATACCAACACACGGACACAGAGGTGAGTCTACTGTACCGATGATGCGGGACGCCGCACAGGAAGATAACGGTATGTAAGTAGTCACACTCCCTCTTGAATTTATCCATTGTCCAATTACTTATAGGTTGGCCATTCCATTTATATGGGACTTATATACATGGAATTCCTCTGATGGCTGTGTAGTCATACACCGATTGCAAGTAGCTCTGTGCTATAAACCAGAGACACTGTCATAATCCACTACTACTGAACTTTTTGACCATTTGCTATATAAATCAGAGACACTAAGTCATATTTCACCACTACTGAATTTTATTGTCTGAACTTTAATACTGTTGCCAGTTTCAGTCCTTACATTGTTATCTGTACAGTTAAGCGGTATAAGGTTTGTTTTATATATTTTAATTTTAATTTTCTATATATTTTTAATGTTTGTGACTTTAAAATAAATTGCATTCTGCCTAGTTTATATTGAGTGCCACTGCCCACCCATATTTTCTATTTTCTGAAGTGCAGAACAGGGTGACACCGCCGTGCCCTGCACATGTGGTATGCTGGAGGAGCACTGTGAACTGTCCCTGCAGTGGAGGCTGAGGACACGGTGGAGAATGAAGAGGCAGAGGTGGACATTGATGCAGGACCAACGGTGTGACAACGTGGAGGCGGAAGCGGCGTCACGTGGCCAAGTTGCTGGTGTGGCTGTACAGGAACCACATTCACCCAGTGGGCCATAAAGGACATGTATTGTTCCTGACCGTAGTTACAGATCCACACGTCGGCGCTGCAGTGCACTTTGGCAGATACCGACAGGCTCAAGGACTGGCCCACCTTCTGTTCTACATGTGTGTGCAGGGCTGCTACTGCCTTTTTGACAAAGTAATGACGGCTTGGGACGCTCCACCTCGGCTCGGCACAAGCCATCACTTGGAAAGGGAGGGACTGCAGCACCAGCAACTTTGACAGGAGCACGTTCAGCTTCTATGCCGTTGGATGAGTGCACGCATACTGTTGTCTCGGTGATGGAATGACTGATGAGTAGTAGGAGGGCAAGGAGCATGAACATCAGGACCAGCAAATGATGGGAAAGACATACAGCTCCCTTCGGCTGAGGTGGTGGAGCCTTGACTGCCTGAAACCGGGTGCGTGCCACTGGGTGATGAAACGTTTGCTGTGGCAGGCTGGACCACCACATCGGAGCGACGGTTGTCCCAGGCCACTTTATGTTGATGCTGCATATGTTGAAGCAGGGCCGTGGTGCCGACATTGGCACCCTGGCCACGCTTCACCTTCTTCCCACATACTCTACGTATGGCCATATTTAAAAAAAACTGCCACATCGCCGAGTAGGTGATTTTACCCCCAACACTCCGCACTGACTGACTGCTATTTCACGGGAAGGTAGGCTCCTGTGAAGCGGGTGGTCTACCCCGGGCACGTTTTACTCCCGACCTTCCACTGCTGCCACCCTGCTAACTCCCGGCCACGCTAGCGATTTGCTGGCTCCTCTGCTGGCTCACGGGCAAGCTGCCACCCTCTTCTCCAGATGTTACATCATCATCATCGAGCAGGGCCGGGCCGACACAGAGGCTGGGGAGGCTCCAGCCTCAGGGTGCTCCAGCCTCAGGGCGCAGGCAAGGGCCGGCCAGAGGGAGAGGGACTGACAGGGGGGAACCGCTCAGCGCTCCCTCCTGTCATTCCCTGAGCCGGGCCCCGTCAGAGCGCTCCTCTCACCTCCATTATGTTCACTGCTCCAGCATCAGGCCCCGCTGCCTCTAACTAGAAACACAGTAAGCAGGTGGGCGGAGCCTAACGGACCTCTGTTAGGCTCCGCCCACCTTCTTAATGAGTGGCAGCGCTGGGGCCTGATCCCGAAAGCCTGGAGCAGTGAACATAATGGAGGTGAGAGGAGCGCTCTGACGGGCCCGGCATTAAGTACAGTGAAAATGCCGGGCCCCCTTACATGAAGGCTGTGACAACATGGGGGGGCACAAAGAGCATGACAACATGGGGGGTATAAAGAGCATGAAAAGATGGGGGAGAATGACAGGGGGCAGAAAAAGCATGACAAGAAGAGGGGATTATGACAAGAGGGGGAAATGACAAATTACTATGTGGGGGCACTGCTGTGTGGTTGAGGGGGTGTGGGGGACATTACTGTGTGGGGGCAGTGTGGCGGACATTACTGTGTGGGGGCAGTGTGGCGGACATTACTGTGTGGGGGCAGTGTGGCGGACATTACTGTGTGGGGGGCAGTTTGGGGGCATTACTGTGTGGGGGGCAGTGTGGCGGACATTACTGTGTGGGGGGCAGTGTGGCGAACATTACTGTGTGGGGGGTCAGTGTAGCGGACATTACTGTGTGGGGGGCAGTGTGGCGGACATTACTGTGTGGGGGGCAGTGTTGGGGGCACTACTGTGTGGGGGGCAGTGTGGCGGACATTACTGTTTGGGGGTCAGTGTGGCGGACATTACTGTGTGGGGGCAGTGTGGCGGACATTACTGTGTGGGGGGCAGTGTGGCGGACATTACTGTGTGGGGGGGCAGTGTGGCGGACATTGCTGTGTGGGGGGCACTACAGTGTTGGGTGGCATTATACAAAAGCTCTGCAGATGCATCTCCCATGTACTGGGTCACCACAACTTGGGTGGTCATTCACTAAATGAACCCTATTATGGGGAGAATCTGTGGATGACACATATTTGTCATCCACAGACACCCCCCACCCCCCCAAAACAGGGTTAATTTACTGAATGACCACCAATAAAAGAGGTGGGGGTCACATATGCTATTTCATAATGACAGCAGGGCCTGTGCAGTGACTGTTTTCTACTACACCCCACATCCCCCGCCCCGCTCACTGGATATAATCTTATTAACTATATAACTATAGTAAATCACTGCAGTTATATAGTTAAGATTATATACAGGGTGGGGGGGTGTAGTAGAATACAGTCATTGCACGGGCCCCGCTGGCGCTGTCATCAAAAAAGCAGATACAACCCCACAGCCTCACCCCTTGTATTGGTGTCATTCCTACACTGACCCTGTTATGAGGAGGGGGGATCTGTGGATGACACATATGTGTCATCCACAGATTCCCCAATAACAGTGTCATCCATCACAGATCCCCCATAGCAGTGTCATTCACAAGTTGGAGGGGGGGGAGGGGGCGCACTTGGGCAGCTCAGCCTCTGTTGGTGGTGGACCTTGTCCCAGCCCTGTCATCGAGTACTGTCTGCATGTCACTGATATCCTCCTCAACCGTCTCTGGGTCAGGAGCCTGACCGCTCACATCACCTGCTCCCACACCACTCTCCTAGTGGCAGAATCTGCGGATGTCTCTAGCAGATCTTGGCTGGGCAGTAGTTGCTGACTCTCCTCTAGTAGCTCATGCTTGCTGAAAAGTGGAGCCGAGCCCACAGCATATAATACTTTTTTGAGGGAACAGAAAAGGACAGAGGCAGGTTGAGAACAGGTGAAGGCACAGGGCCAGCTCCCGAGCCATGCCAACTAAGCGTCGTGTTAGAGGAACCCACCGACTCTTGGCTGGGGGTGTCTGATGTCACTTGGGGCGAAGTGGATGACCGAGTCAACCATTCAAGGGTTTCTGGTCAAGACAAGACCGCTAGATGACACCCGGAGCTCAGGCCGCTCGCTGCGACCCATGCTGCCACGCCCCCTTACTCTGCTGCGACCTGTGCCTGCGCAACAAGCATTTAGGCCTCTGCCACTCCCCTGTGCAGGGCCTGGCACTTCTCTGTCTGACATACTGTTAGATCAAATAAATAAATAAAAAGGAAATTAAACACCCCAAAAAAGTCTGTAATTTTCTCACTTCACCACACAACGGCTAATAAGCCCTTTTTTTTTACCACTAATACACGCCAAAAAGGGCTGTAATTTTCTCACTTCACCACACAACGGCAAAAGCTTTTTTGTGCCACTTATACATGCAAAAAAGGGCTTTATACCATATATCTTCACCACTGATCGGCAAATATATTTTTTCTTTTTTCGCTAATACATGCCACAAAGGCTTTAGAATAGATAACTGCACCGCTGAGCGGCAAATATATATGTATTTTTTCACTAATACACGCCACAAAAGGCTTTACAACAGATAACTGCACCGCTGAGCGACAAATATATTTTATCTTTTTTAGCTAATACACGCCACAAAGGCTTTAGAATAGATAACTGCACCGCTGAGCGGCAAATATATATATATATTTTTCACTAATACACGCCACAAAAGTCTTTACAACAGATAACCCGGTGCTTGATAAAGGCTTTGATAAGCCGAAACGAAGCACTTGCTGTGGACACGTTTTTGTATGTGAGCAATTCCCAATAAAGGGATTTACCTGGACATGCTGCCTGAGCCATCGTTTATTGCAATACAGAAATTCTCAGGCAGGTTTGGAGTACTGTCTATTCTAGAAGAATTAAAGCCGACCTGGATTGAATAGTTTGATCGATTCGGCTAAATCAAACATGAATTGAATTTTAAGTAATTATCTCATCTCTACTCTTCACCTATTATATACTGATGAATTAATACTAAAGAATTTTATCTCATTTTCTGAAAGACATTAAAGGGGTTCTCCGGGAATGAAGAATACTTAAATATTACTTTATTATAAATATATTTTCAAATATCTTTTATTATTTATAATGGCTCGTTTTGTCTGGAAACAAATTGGCAGCTGTCCCATTAGTTCACACAAAACCTGTCCTGATCACACATGAAGACAAGTTACTTTACAACACTCAGGTAAATAGCTGCCTCCTCCTCCTCCTTCTCTTTACTTGTCAGGAATTATGATCCTGAATACAGATGATAAGAACTTTAGCTGAATCTCTGTAGGAATGGAATTCATGAGGGGACATGAAGTACAGAGAGGATGGACAGGACAGACTGTGGTAATGGAGACTGTAAACAAATGTTGCTGCCTATTAGCCACATCTCACCCTCCCCTCATGTCTCCTCATCATCTCCATTCCCACAGAGATTCACCTGTATTCAGGATCATGATTCCTGACAAGCAGAGCAGAGAGGAGGATGAGGCAGCACTATGGCTCATGGTGGTGAAGTAAATTGTCCTCCTGTGTGATTGGGACAGGTTTTGTGCATACTGATAGGACGGCAGCCATTTTATTTCTCCTAATGATTGATCCCTAGACAAAACAAGCCACAAGTAATGAAAGGTATTTGTGAATATATTTATTATAAAATAATTTTTAAGTATTTTAATTTTTTTAATTCTTGGAGAATAAATATACATTAGAATAGGTCCAATAGGGAAGAAATTACAAGAATGGGGAAGACTATTTAAAGGAGTTATCCAAACCTATAACCCCACCCCATAATGCCTGAGACCCTCAAACAAAGAGTACTTACCTGGTCCCCAATGCCTGTGTCCTTCTGGCCACAATGGGAGCAGGTCAGCGACGCAGTCTGTTATTGGCTGCACCTCGCCATCGCCAGATGCAGCGACGGCTGTGGAGGGGTCCAGAAGGACATAGGCATTGGGTACCAGGTAAGTATTCTCTGTATGACGGTCTCATGGGCTATCAACATTAGATCAAAGTCCTCCAAACCTTATGATTTTGGCGTGATTTTGATGCAATGTGAAGGAGAGTAGCAGATAGGAAGCAGGAGAAAAAGAAGGATTTAGAATGTTGGTTTTCAACAAACCCGATTTGTTATTCCCACAGGAGATAAGCCACTTTTGCAAGACTGGCATCAACATGTTCCCCTCTCCCTATTAAAATTAACAGCTGCTAAAAGTGAGGTAGCTCAGGGGAGATTACTGTTCAACAGTTAACTGCTTGTGCAACAGCTATCTAGTGTGCATACTGGTTTTAGTTTTAATAGGGCAAAGAATCCCTATATCAGTGAGACCAAGTGCCCAAACTGAAACGCAAAACCCACTTACTTATCACAAAGTTCCAACACAGCAATTTAACCTGATTACTACAGTCCAATATAATATATCTTACATCTACTTTATTATTTAGCTATAATAGCCTGCCTACATTCAATGTTCTGCCTGTGCTGTTCATAGTGTGCCCTGCACTGATGAATAGCAGGAAAAGTCTAAGGCATACTGGTACACCATGGACTTTTCTCAGGGTGCCCACAAAGAGGGCTCTGAGTGCCGCCTCTGGCACCCGTGCCATAGGTTCATCATCACTGCTCTATATCAATGAAGCTTCACAGTGTAAAAGGATGGCTCCAAACGTGCCCTATATTGTAAGACTAGCAGAAGGACCTGGCTTTGCACGGGTATATTACATCTATTTCATTTAATGTTTGTGTATGTCGTTAAAAGATATCAACAGTATCCACTACAACAGTGACATCTACAGTACCCCATCACTCTAACAGTGACCTCCACAGCAGACTGCCCCCCTAACAGTAACATCCACAGCACTCTCCCCTTTAACAGTGATCTCCACAGAGGCCAACCCTTTATTAGTGGCCTCCATAATACTGTGTCTCGTTAAGTGATTTCCACAATAACCTGCCCCCTTAACAGTAACCTCCACAGAGCTGCGTTCCCTTAAAATGTGATCTCCACAACACCTCGCCCCCTTAACAGTGACCTCTACAGTACCCTGCCCCTTAACACTAACCTCCATAGCGAAATGTCCCCTTAAATGTGACCTCCACAGCTTTGGCCCTTTTAACAGTGACCTCCACAGCATTCTGCCCCCTTAACAGTGACATCTGCCGCAGTCTGCCCCTTTAACAGTGACCTCCACAGCATCCCGCCCCCTTAACACTAACCTCCACAGCAGCTTACCCTTTTAACAGTGACCTCCACAGTACCCCATCTCCTTAACAGTGATTTCCACAACACCCCGTCCCCTTAACAGTGGCCTCTACAACAATGTGCCCCCAGATTGGAATCCGCATCGTCACATTTACAATCAAAATTTGGCACACAGGTACATCAGGTGTCCAGGAAGGTTTTAGACCGGGTCTCAGCTCTCTAGCACATATCGTTCCTCAGATATTCCCAAAAAATGCATTAGCCAATAGAAGCCTGGTCACATGACCCTTATCAGCCAATAGAAGCTGGCTGTCCCTTAGTCTTCATATACACACAGTTTTACACCAGGTTTCCATAACAACCCAGCCATTTTTCTTCACTGCTGTAGGTCAGCTTTAAAGGGGCAGGGTGCTGTGGGTGATGCTCTTAAGGGAGCGGAGTTCTGTGGAGGTCACAGTTCAGGGGGCAGGTAGGGTGGCCATTTAGGCCACCCTCAAAAGACGGACTTAAAAACTCCACCCCCATGTCCAGCTAAGCCAAGCCCCTTCCCCATCCGCAGCCGACGGGAATTGAAAAAATTAAGGTAAAAACCAACTTCTGTCAGCTGCAGGGTGAGAGGGAGGGTGACTTTCTCCCTGCAGCTCACGCGCTGACATCACAGTGCTGCTGTCTGAGAGTGAGCTGTTCAAAAGGACATCCCTGTGTCCATCCAGGCCCTGTGCAGGACAGAGGACAGGGAGTCGGAAAGCCGGACTGTCCGGCCTAAAACCGGACCTCTGGCCACCCTAGAGGCAGGCTGCTATGGAGGTCACAGTTAAGGGGACGATCCGCTATGGAGATCAGTTTTAAGGGGAAGATTTCTGTAGAGGCAACTGTTAAGGGGACGGGGTGTTGTGGAAATCACTGTTATGGAGATGGGGTACTGTGGAGGTCACTAATAAAGGGGTGGCCGCTGTGGAGGTCACTGTTAAAGGGATGACCGCTGTGGAGGTCACTGTTAAAGGGGTGGGCTGCTGTGGAGGTCACTTTTAAAGGGGCGGGTGCTGTGGAGGTCACAGTTAAGGTAACAGGTCGCTATGGAGATCACTGTTAAGGGGTGGAGTGCTGTAGAGGTTACTGTTAAGGGGGCGGGGTGTTGTGGAGGTCAAATTTTAAGGGAACGGAGCTCTGCGGAGGTCATTGTTAACGGGGGGTTATTCTGGAAATCACTGTTAACGAGACGGGGTACTGTGGAGGTCACTAATAAAGGGGCGGCCGCTGTGGAGGTCACTGTTAAAGGGATAGACATTCTGTCTAGACATTCTGTCTATCATATTCTGTGCGCATTTAGCAACATAAAATAGGAGCAGTGGAGAAGGAAAATGGCTCTTCAAGGAGCATCATGTGCACAGTTCAGAAACTATTAAAAACTTAACATGTGATATTTGGGTTTGTACAGGGAGTGGGCTCTCAGAATCAATTCATCTGGTGTGCCCTATGTACCCCAGTCGGACACTGATCTATGGGACCATCTTTCAGAGACGATGTCCTCCACTCAACTCTCAAAAAGCTGAGGGGTCTTCAGGAGAGACAGACAGTCGAGGCGGCCTTTAAGGCGGTCAATCTACGTAGCTGTGATGTCATCCTTCCTACGAAATGGCGTATCCACAGCTTTACTGCAACAAGAAATACAACATATTACTGTATTTTTTGCTCGAGAAGACACACCTGCCCATAAGACACACCTAGGTTTTAGAAGAAGAAAATAAGAAAAACAGATTTTTCATCAGACCACAGCTTAAAGCCCTAATCAAACCCCCCCCCCTCCCAATCCTCATTAGCTCTTACCTCACAGCCACAATCAGACCCCCAAAGTAAATCAGACCTCAGCTCAGACCCCCAATGTTCATAAGACCCCCAATCAAACCTCAGATCACACCCCAAATGTGAATATGACCCCCAAGCAGAACTCAGATCAGAGCGCGATTGAATGACCCCCAAGCAGACCTCAGATCTATGTATCTAAATCATATCTATCTAATCTCATATCTATCTGCCTAATCTCATTATCTATCTATCATCTATCTACTCTTATATCTGTCTATCTATCTGTCTATCCTTCTATCTATTCTATCTATCTAATTGATCTCATATCTATCTTATATCTATCCATTGATCTCATATCTATCTCATATCTATCTACCGATACCATATCTATCTCATATCTATCTATCGATCTCATATCTATCTATCTATCTATC
The DNA here is from genome assembly GCA_033119425.1 of Bufotes viridis. Lineage (NCBI taxonomy): Eukaryota > Metazoa > Chordata > Amphibia > Anura > Bufonidae > Bufotes > Bufotes viridis. The sequence continues at coordinate 477,841,049 of CM065590.1, read as the reverse complement.
TCATATCTATCCATTGATCTCATATCTATCTATCTATCTATCTATCTTTCTATCTATCTATCTATCTATCTATCTATCTATCTATCTATCTATCTATCTCATATCTATCTATCTAGCTATCTATCTATTTCATATCTATCTATCTATGCATTCATCTAGTGACCATCCTTCCATCTATGTATTTTTCTGTTGCAGGTGTTTAGTATGGATAAAATAAGGTACAGCTTTGAATTGTGCTTTCTGGAAGGAGGATGGTAATATTGGCCTTAGAAATGATGAAATATGTGACAAGCACTGAGCACAGGGAGAGCCCACTATGTTTTTACTGTAGATATAACAGATGGCGGTTTGTGCTCACTCCATCCTCTACAGGATCGGGAGTCTGAGCAGTGAAACTGCAATGAGCTGTGTCAAAGGGCAAGAAGAAACATTATCCGTAAGCCTTCCTTCCCTGATCTAGGTCACCCGACTGTGTTTGTTAACCTTTTGCATATATATTCAGTGTATTAATATTCTACACATATCCCATTGAGGAAAGGATAGAAATTCAAAGGCTCTGCTCACGGATCTGTATTTGTTCTCAAGATGCCCATTAAAATTTCTCATTTCACCTCTGTGAGGCTGCAGTCTGGTCCTTCTCTGATGCCGAAATCATCTGATAACCCTGATTCCCTGGTGCCATCTAACATTACATGCCCAAAAAGGAAAGCGGCTTTTCTCTTTACAGATAGTATGGTAAGTGTGTCATCGAGATTTCCTTTCGGTGAATATAAAAGAGAAAAACTCTTCATGGAGCGTACTGTTTACCTCTTCTACGCACGTCCCATGAAGTGTGCATGACCCATCCATAGTTTAGTGGGTAATTAATGGTGTGCTTTCTCTAATGACTTTCTTGTTGGTAACAAATTGAAAATGTTATAGCTAAAACCTAGAAAGAATAGGCAATTGGGGATTGTTGGGAAGAATAATCCAACACGAGGAGCAATTAGTATTAGTTATAAACAGGCATAGCATCTCATCAATGCTCTGGAGACCTGTGCTCTTGTACAGAAAAATAATAAATAATATAAAATAAATATATTTTATTTAGCAGCACAATGTCTTAAATGCAAAATAAAAATAAATATTTTTTTACTAATTAAGAGTAGTTACTGATACATAATTGTTTACATTTTTTTTGTTTCTGACTGTAAGTTTTTTATTCTATTTTCTGGACATGATTATGGGGTGGATATCTTGTCTGAGATGCTTTAATGCAGCCACATGGACCATAGGAACCTGCAGTCATTGTGCTATCACCTATCACCTACTGTGAATGGCCAGTCCTGTGTTATCTATACAGAGGTGTTATCTGTCATTGTTATCCTCCCTGTAATGATAATGCGATGGCTGCTGAGAAGTGATCCATACAGAAAAGAAAACATCAGCCAATGATGACCATCTGAGTAAAAAGATTGCAATGTTTTAGGATTTTGCTTTAACTATTGAAAACGACATAGAATAGTTAAAAAATACATAATTTTTTTAAAAGGCCCAAATAATAAAAAAAAATAAAAATTCTCTATGCTTTCCAAGAGTCATGACTGTTTTACTGAATGGGGACATGTTCTTTGGGGACAAGTTACAGTATATTTTTACTGGCTTCATTAAAGGGGTTATCCAACCCCTATAATGACCCGGCCCCTCATATAGGTTATACTTACCCCGCTCCCCAACACTGTGTCGCTCCTGCTCCCCACACAGCCACCACTGCATCTCCCCTTCATGCATGACGAGACAAGGACAAGCTTCCCTAGCATCGTAGGTGACGGTCATGCCGGTGGGGAAAAGTGTAGGTACAGTATAACCTATATGAGGGGCCTGGGCATTAGGGGGGGTCATTATAAGGGTTGGATAAACCCTTTAAGTTTATCAGATAATGTTTTGAAAAGCAACCCTAGGCCTTATGTACATGACCCTATGTGTTTTGCGATCCGCAAAAAAAAAAGATGGCTGTATGGCATCCGTTTTTTTGTGGATCCGTTAGTTTTGCGGATCCATTGTAATAATGCCTATCGTTGTCCGCAAACTAGAAAGAAATTGGACTATTTTTTTGGTGGGGCTACGGAACGGACCTACTGACATTTTTTGCGGACCCCTTGAAATGAATGGGTCTGCATCCTATCAGCAAAAAAAACGGAACGGACAAGGAAACAAAATACGGTTATGTGCATGAGTGTGCATTTTTGGATGCAGCAATACCAATTATGTTTTTTTTTAATAGTTGATTTATTTTTATCTGTAAATTGGGAAATGGGTTTGTTTAGAATTTTTAATTCTTTTGTAGTTGTATTTTTATATTTTAACCCCTTCCCGACCAGCGCCGTAATAGTACAGCACAGCGGGACGTGACTTGCCGCCCAGCGCCGTACAGACCCCTGCTGTATGCGCCGGCATTGTTGAAAACACTGATGCTGGCACATTAACCCCGTCTATGCCGCGGTCAGCGCTGACCGCGACATAGAAGGGGTTTGCTGTGGGTGAGGGTGCCCATCGGTTCCCCGTGCTGCTGTGGCGGAGAACCGATGGGTGATAAGGCAGCCTGATGCCATGCAGAGGCTGCCCAATGCCTTGCACGGCATCGGGACCTGCCTTCTACGGGTGCCCAGGAGATCCAGCCCCAGGCTGGGTCTCCTAAGCAACCTGTTAGTGTATTAGTCAGTGTAATACACTAACAGGCAATGCATTACAATACAGTTGTACTGTAATGCATTGCAGAGGGGATCAGACCCCCGAAAGTTAAAGTCAGAAATAAAGTAAAAGAAAAAATAAGGAAAAAAAAAGAAAAAACACACATATTAGGTATATTAGACTGTAGCCGGAAGAAGCGCAAGACAGCGCGAAACGGCCGTCGCTACCTCATGTGCCTCTTGATGTAGGCGTCCGCCCATGCCATGTACTGAACTCGATGTTCAGCACCTGCAATAAACGAAGATTCGCAGTGGTGAGTGCCGCCTTTTCTTTGCTTTTCCTATCGATTTACTATTATTGACTCTATCTTTGGCTGGCACCACCGTCACTGCCATTCACCTACTGCCGCTCAGAACCTCACCATTAAGGAGCGCTTGGCGCGGTGCTGCCCTGCTATTTTCTTCTGTGTATATACACATATTAGGTATCGCCACATCCGTAATGACAGGCTCTATAAATATATCACATGATCCCCCCCCCCCCCTTCGAAACACCATAAAAAAGAAATTAGAAACTGTGTAAAAAAAAAGCCATTTTTGTCACCTTACATCACAAACAGTGCAACACCAAGTGATCAAAAAGGCATATGTCCCACAAAATGATACCAATAAGACCGTCGCCTAAATAACCCCTACATAAGAAAATCACTCAAAAAATAAAAAAAACTATAGCTCTCAGAACATGGAGACACTAAAACAGACATGTCCAAACTCCGGCCCTCCAGATGTTGCAAAACTACAACTCCCATCATTCCTGGACAACCTACAGCTATCAACCTACAGAAGAGCATGATGGGAGTTGTAGTTCTGCAACACCTGGAGGGCCAGAGTTTGGACATGCCTGCACTAAAACCAGATTTTTGTTTCAAATATTCTATTATTGTGTTAAAGTGAAATAAATAAGAAAAAGTATACTTATTAGCTATCGCCGCGTCCGTAACAGCCAGCTCAATAAAAATATCCCATAACCTAACCCCTCAGGTGAACACCATACAAAATTTAAAAAATGTTTTAAAAAAGGCCATTTTTGTCATCTTACATTACAAAAATTGCTATACCAAGGGATCAAAAAGGTGTATGCCCCGCAAATAGTACCAATCAAACTGTCACCTCATCCTGCAAAAAATTAGACATTTAACCCCAAAGAAGGCATGGAAAATTGTGATCTGAGGGGTTTACCTCAGGAAGGACTGAATAGGAACACATCAATTTTCCTATAGCTTACAATGGTAAACCACTGCAGTCTGTGGTAGAAGTGAGCTAATGATTGCATGTACAAGTTCCCTAGGAGAACTATAAAGTTAAAAAAAAAAAAAAAGTAAAAAGTAAAAAAAAAAAGGTTTTCAAAAAAATATGAAAAAAAGAGAATTAAAAATTCTAATCATTCACTTTTTCCATTTTGCATATAAAACCGAGAAATATAATAGACATTATTGGCATTGCTGCATCTGAAAATGCCCATACTATTAAAATATAAACTATTTATGGTGATTTTATGGTTATGGTACCCACCACCATTTTTTGGTCGCTTCACCTCTCAAAAAAATATGGAATTAAAAGTGAACACAAAGTCATACACACTTCAAAATGGTATGAATAGAAATGACAGATTTCCCCACAATAAAACAACTTATACGGGTGCATACACAGAAATATTAAAAAGTTATGGGTGTCAGAATATGGCAGTGCAAAGTAATTTTTTTTTCATTTTTTTTTATTTTTCAAATATATTTAACCATAAAAACTGTAACTTTTGTATGGCTGTAATCATACTGACCTGCAGAATAACGATAACATGTCATTTTTACTGCACAGTGAAAACCTTAAAAATAAAAAGCCTGTAAAGCAATGGTGCAGTTACATTTTTTTTTTTTTCAATCCTGTTCCAATCCAATTGGAATGATTTTTTCCTAATACGTGGCTATGTCAACACAGGAATAACAAAATAACAAAAATGATGGGCTTTTGGAAGGTAGGGTGGAAAAAATGAAAACTGTTTATAAGAGGAAAGGGTTAATGAACAGAAAATAGATGAGCCTCTGTAGCATCAGAAATAAACCTGTTAACATTAAATATGGACTATTTTTACTGTATGCTACTTATCGTCAGGAATACTCTCTTATTCCCCCAGGCGCTGCTGAAACAGCCTCAGTAGAAAACTGAATGATGGGATCCGGTTTCATTATACTGCACTCCAGACCTGCTCCTCGGCGCGGCTCTGATAGATTATTTTACACTAATCAGCAGATACGTTATTTCTGGAAGACTCTGCATTACTCTCCTCTAACCTTGTAGCACAATGTAACCTGAGAAGCATCCTCTGGAGACATTACTATATTGAGCTATACTTAGGCCTGTGTATTTAAATGTAATTTGCTATTTCCATCAGGGCCAAACTGCTCTGAGACATGGAAGATGTAATACCAAGATGTGGGCAATGCTAAACTACCCCATGCTGAACCAAGCTTATATCACACTTGTAACAAAAGAAGGAGACCATGAAATGTCAACTGAAGAGTTGACCCTGAGGTAGGTAAAGGTCATGAATCCTCCAGGTGACAGGATCTCCAGCATCCTACAAAAGGAGAAAGCATAAAAAATCAAGGGAGGGATTAAAGGGGTTTCATTCGTCTTGGGGACATCTAATTCAAGGAGGAGACGTTGCTTTTGGCTTTTCTAAATATGAATAAAGGTCTCTCTGGTTTAATCCCATCCAGAACAGCAAACATGTCCACTCATCTTTCAGGAAGCAGATGTAAGAAAAGAAGCCAGTGGTTTTCTGGGAATGTCAAGAGGTGACAGGGAATCAGTGGATAGTGGTCTCAAGCCCTTTCTCATACATCAGAAACACTTCTTCAAAGGTTTTCCCACTAGAAGAAATAACTAGGATAAGCCATCGCCAACCATCCTAATTGTTGAGGGCCCAACTGGCTGGGCCCCAAGCGATTCACAGCTGTACAGCCCAGGTCCCATCCACCTGCTATAAAAACATTTTCAACCTAGTTCCATTCAATGGAGCTCTGTTGTAGTTTCTTGCACAGTGGGATGGCATGGGACACATCCGGCGTAAAAGAAACTGTCAAAGGGACTTTGAAATCGGAGGAAATCCCAAAGCTCAAACCTACATGGCTGCAGCCACATCAAGCAGTGGATCATTGAGGATTGCAAGAGCATTAGGACCCCAATCAACCGGATATCGATGGCCTATCTTAAAGATTCCTTATATATAGCAATCTTTGCCAACAAAATTAACATTGCTACCTTTATTTCTACCAATATGCATTCCCTTCAACAACTTGCCTTCCCACCTTACTGTACTCAGAACTGGTAGCCATCTTCTAGTATTGCTTCTCATTTCATTGGTAGCGCTTTCCTCCTTTATTCTCTTTTTGGGTGGAGCTTCCGTGTCCTTTTCTCTTCATGGATGGAGCCTTCATATCCTGTTCCTTTATTTAGTGGAGCCTCCATGTCCTGTTCCCTACATTGGTGGAACCTCCACGTCCTGCTCTTCTTATGGATGGAGCCTCCATATCTTGTTCTCCTAACAGGAGCCTTCAAGTCCTGTTCTTTTTTATGGGTGTAGCCTCCGTGTCCTGTTCTTTTTATGGGTGTAGCCTGTCCAGTCCCAGGCAATTTTAGATTTTTTTGTCTGAGACCAAGACAGTGAGATCTTTTAGGACACTCTGTGGCACAAAGACAGGAAGTATTGTCATTTTCCTGACAGTAGCCGACAGGGAGAGAATATTTGTAGCAATCATGCTATCTGGCAATCAGGTTGTATCCCACACGTTGCTTTCTCTCTGACCTTAGGCTTTCCAACCACAGAGCAGGATAATTTATTATTAAAGAGAACATTTCCAGCTCTCCATAACAACCATCGCCAGTCCTCCTTTCTTAACCTTCTCCCCTGTAGTCAATTGATTGGTTGCAGTGGGTACTTACATACTTGGATTTTATTAAGTATACATATTTCATGAATGTGCAACCAGCAAGTCTGTCATTTCACTGGGAAAGCAAATCAGCACTTACTGGTGCTCTATATACAATTCATGTCTGTACTATTAACATTTTCATGGGTTTGCCGACTGTAGCTCATATGCATGTCATAGAGTAGGATCTGAATGATTAGGATGTTAAAGAAGCTACAATGGAGTTCAGCTAGCTAAAGGGGTTTTCCGGGTTACAGATATTGATGGACTATCCTTAGGATAAGCCATCAATATCACATTGGTGGGGTTCTGGTGCCATAACTAACGTGGAGAGCAGAGTCGGAAGCTCAGCTCCACTCTGTGTGTAGTGGTCATGCCAGGTAACTGCAGCTCAGCTCCCATTCATTTAAATGAGATTAGGAAAACATTTTTGGCAATTATTGAATTATCATATACTTCCCTTTAACAGCTGGCGTGGGGCATATGAACCAGTAAGACAGCAGATACACAATCACTGCCTTCTGACAGTATTATATAAGCATCATCTATCATTTACGGTATACAGGGGTTGTTGCAGTGCCACACAGCACATTGTGACAGACTCCATACTCCTGCCATTCATAGACAGGCAAAATTACAATGAGCTGGGGGCAAACAGCAGACTCCGTCCTGCTGCATCTGGCAGCAATAGCACTGCTACGTCGATGTTTTTGCTTACAGGAAGCAGTAGGAATATTATATAAAATATTGAAGGCTGTATAAGCTGCCAGACACATAGAGGTGATCTATATAAATAACATCATTAGTGAAGGCCGCGTTCTACCTCTCAGTCTCAGGGGCTGCCAAATGTCAGCAGATTTCTAAACAGTTGGAAAATGGGACACTAATCCTCGCCAGCATCACTCTCCTGGGGGGCTCCTGCCCACAGTTGTGAAGAACAAGCCTCCAATCAGGGTGAAGCGCCATGAAACCCAGCGGAAGTATTGCATCTGTTCACATCATCTCCCAGAGGCCACTGCAAAAAAAATTGGGCTTCTGGCATTAATAGCAGAAACAACGTTGCAGATATGGAAGCACTAGAGCTAAGGTCTGAACAGAGTGGCTTCTGAAAAGCTACAGGTATGTATATGTCTGCCGACCTACTGAAGTACACTAGAGTACGCAGCCTGAAATGTCACTTAACATGGAACAATGCAATGTTATAATAAGGAATGGGTCATAAAAAGAGAGAAAGTATAAAGGACAGATACTACTTCTCCACTTTTCTGAATTCATTCCTGATTTTGGATTCCAAGACTGCATCTAGAAGCCTGACCGTGTGGCCGTACCCTTACAGTTTGAGGTATATCAGTACAGGAAGCACCTCACCATCAGTCCAGGAAGTCCCACTTCATGTCAAGCCAATATTGGCGATGTCCAATATCCCGTTCTTTTTATTTGGTACATTACTAGATATGCCTAATGATATCGTTATGCAAAGGCAACAGGAGATGTTAGAAGCCAAGATAACTCATGGCCCTAAATCAGCTCCAAATTTAAAAAGTAAGTACTGTATATTAGGATAGATAGATAGATAGATAGATATGAGATAGATAGATAAATAGATGCTGTAGATAGATATGAGATAGATATGAGATAGTAAATAGGTTAGTGCCCCTTTACACTGCCAAAACATTGGGTAGATTATCGCTAATGAGTTTTCGTATGAACTCGTTAGAGATAATCTGCCAGTATAATAGTGCCATCGATCACCCGATGAATGAGCGAAACATTCATTCATCGGGTGATGGGATCATTGGTGCGGTCATCTAAAATCATTTGCTGGCAGCAGATCGTGCTGTTGTCCAAACAGCCTCTACTGCCGGCAAACAATGATTCTGTATGGGGACGAGTGATGGTTTTAGCGGTCGCTCCCCTTCATACTGTGGAGGAGATCGCTGAATGTAAATACAGAGGTCTCTGTCATTGAGCGAGCAGCTGATTGTTCAGAAGTAACGCTTCCTTACCAACAATCATCTACTCAATTGAGCAGTGTAAAGGGGTCTTTAGCTAGCTAGACAGACAGATATGAGATAGATAGATAGATAGATATGAGTAGATAGATAGATAGATATGAAGATAGATAGATAGATAGATAGATAGATAGATAGGAGATAGATAGAATTCAAAGACATAGTGCTCAACAGAGACCCTCGGCCCAGACCCCACATAAGACAAAAACTAAAAGTCACCAACAACAAATAGACCTGAAAAAAACTCATGCCCTCCTCAACAATGGTGACCTTTACCCAAAATATAGCCATCAGAGGCACAAACCATGGAGGAATCCACCTGCCTCACATAGAGTAATGCAGAGCAGAGACATTGAGGAGATAATGACCCCGCGCAGCTTGTCCTACACAGAGCAGCTCATTACAAGGTCTACGGACAAACAATGACACCTCTTATAGTCAGCAGCTGGAACATTCAGGGCCTGAATGCTTCAGCCTTCGGATGTAAGGCACAGTGGCGTATCTATCACGAGGCAAACAAGGCATTTGCCTAGGGCGGCACTTCCAATGGGGCGGCAAGATGCCTTGTTTGCCTCAGTGATAGATTTTTTTTTTTCCGGGCTGCGCTGCTGGGGGTGCGCCGGCGCCGCTCCTCCCCGCCCAGCGCCGTTGTAGGTAATTTATTCACTCCACTTGCCTGAGAGAAGCGCCGGAAGACTCACACAGGCGCACTGGCAGAGGCATTGAAGTGCGCATGCGCCTGCCAGTGCGCCTGTGAGTCTTCCGGCGCTTCTCTTCTCAGGCAAGTGGAGTGAATAAATTACCTACAACGGCGCTGGGCAGGTAGGAAATCTGTGGAATCGGATGACACTGGGGGGAATCTGTGGATGACACTGAGGGGGAATCTGTGGATGACACTAAGGGGGAATATGTGGATGACACTAAAGAGGGGGAATCTGTGGATGACACTGAGGGGGGATTTGTGGATGGCACTTAAGGAGGGGGATCTGTGGATGGCACTTAAGGGGTGGATCTGTCTGTGGATGGCACTTAAGGGGGGGATCTGTGGATGACACTTAAGGGGGGGGATCTGTGGATGACACTTAGTGGGATCAAGGGAGGGGTGTGAGGTGTGGCTGTCGTTATTCACTTTTAAATACAGGAATACAGGAAAGGATGGAGCCTAAAAGGAAGGGCGGGGTTTACAGAGAAAGGGGTTTGGCCTTGACAGGAAGGGGCGGGTCAAATTTATATTAGGGGGTGCCCGAGTTTAGTCTCGCCTAGGGCAGCACAAAACCAAGATACACCACTGGTAAGGCACACGATACAGACTTTACCCAAAGACTAAAAAACATCGACATACAGATCCTCCTAGAAACATGGACTAAGACAGAGGATAAATCCATGGTGCCCACCGGATACAGGGAGATCTCTGTCCCTGCCCTGAAAGCTGGAGCTCAGGAGGAATATTAGTCTGGTACAAAGAGGAGCTCCATGAACAGATCAGACCAGTAAAGAGAGGAGACAGCCATATCTGGGTAAGAATAGGCCGCTCCATCTTCACCCCTCGGACTGACATCTACCTCTGCGCAGCATACATAGCTCTACCAGATTCTCCATACTTCAATCCCGACAGCTTTGAGATCCTACAGAGGGAAGCCACCCATTTCCAGGCCCTGGGCAATGTTCTCCTCTTTGGAGACCTCAATACAAGAACAGGGAGGGAGAGAGACTACCTGACAAATGACGGAAATGTCTATATATTCTGAGCAGAACAGCTATGACAGCACAGTCAATAAAAGTGGCAGAGAATTGCTAAACTTAAGTCGAAGCCTCTGACTTCATATTCTCAATGGCCGCACCAAGGGAGACTCTCTTGGTAGATATACCCTAAACTCCCATGTAGGCAACAGTGTGGTAGACTATGCCATCACAGATATGGACCCCAAAAATGTTGGTGGCTTCATAGTCACCCCACAGACACACCTGTCCGACCACAACCAACTGCTCCTATACATTAAAACCACAAGTAAACCACCGTCACAAACACCACAGTAGTCCGGCCTCTTCAGCCTACCTCCATCTTTTAAATTGTCCAAGATGTCAGCCCCAAAGTATATGGAGACCATAAACAGTGCAGAGATCCAGGAGATGCTACACAACTTCCATAGTAAAGTATATGATTGAACCCAGAAGGAGTAAATGTCACGGTAAGGGACTTTAATAATATACTCTACACCTCAAAAGATGCAACAAAAGGCCAAATAAGCAACAACTCAAAAATTGGTTCGACCAGGAGTGTAAAGATATAAGGAAGGCGCTATGAATAGCCTCAAATAGAAAAAAACCAAGATCCGAATAACCCCAGTCTGAAGGAAGCATACAACAACATACAAAGGCAATACAAAACCATCCTCAGAAAGAAAAAGCAAGGCCGCATCTCAACCAAGCTCCTCCAACTCCAAGACACTCTCCAGGACAACTCCTTCTGGGAACTATGGAAGCACATGGACAAAACAAGTAAGAACATCAACCTACACATCCAAAACGACAACATTTGGCTCCAGTACTTCAAGGATCTCAACAAAGACTCAAGGGAGGACCAAAGCCCAGAACAAAAAGAAATTGCGAAAAAGCTGAAGGACATGAAGGACAAAATCAAAGATTTCCAAAACCCTCTAGACACATCGATCACACTGCAAGAGCTAACAGAGAGGATCTCAGTGATAAAGAATAAAAAGCCAGTGGCCCAGATAGGATCCTTCCAGAAATGATCAAATATAGCCAGCCAGGTATCCAGGCCGCACTGGTAAAACTCTACAATGTTGTGCTGAGTGCCGGCTACTTCCCCCAGAGCTGGAACCAGGGCATCATCACCCCCATACACAAGAGCAGAGACAGGTATGACCCCGCCAACTATAGAGGGATATGTGTCAGCAGCAACCTGGGGTAACTCCTCAGCAGTATCCTTAATAAGAGGATACTCAGCTTCCTTACCCAGCACAACATTCTCAGCAGAAGCCAAGCAGGCTTCATGCCAAACCACCGCAACACGGACCACATGTACACCCTGAAGAGCCTCATCAAGAGCCATGTCCACAATACAAAGCATGGAAAGATCTATGCCTGCTTTGTGGACTTTAAGAAGGCCTTTGACTCAGTGTGGCACCTGGGCCTATTCCTGAAACTTCTCGAAAGCAGAATAGGAGGAAAAACATATGATATCATTAGAAGTTCCTACACTGAGAATAGATGCAGCGTGAAGGTGAATGGGAGGAGAACGGCCTATTTCCGGCAGAGCCGAGGAGTCAGACAGGGCTGCAGCCTCAGTCCAACCCTCTTTAACATCTATATGAATGAACTGGCGGCGGCTCTGGAGTCCTCCTCAGCACCCGGTCTTACCCTCCATGACACCGAGGTGAAATTTCTCTTTTATGCAGATGACCTTCTGCTACTATCACAACCTAAGAAAGGTCTCCAAGATGAACTGAAAATCCTAGAGAAGTTCAATAACACGTGGGCACTGCCCATCAATCCAAAGAAAACCAGCATCATGGTGTTCCAGAAAAGAAACCGGAAAACAGCCGGGCGTCCTCCCTTCCTGTTAAACAACTGTCTACTTTCAGAAACTGACAGCTACACCTACCTGGGCCTAGAAATCAGCCAATCAGGGAGCTTAAAGAAAGCCATGGAAACACTGAAAGAAAAGGCGTGCAGAACCTTCTATGCCATCAGAAGGCGTTTGTATCATCTTAAGGCACCAGTGACCGTCTGGCTCAATCCTGACACCATTATCACCCCAATCCTCCAGTATGGCAGCAAAGTCTGAGGCCCAGACACATACCCAGACTGGGCAAAGTGGGACTCTGGGCCAACAGAACTATTCCACCTAGAATTTTGCAAACACTTTCTCCAGGTTCACAAGAGCATCTCAAACAGCGCCTGTCTAGCAGAACTGGGCAGATTCCCACTCTAATTTGCTGTCCAGAAGAGGGCTCTATCATTCAGAGCCCATCTGCATAGCAGCAGTCCCAGAAAGACAAGTCACCCAAACCCAGCCTGCCCAAGCCAGCAACCAATACAGCCTGGCAAAGGGGGAAATCCACAGGATGATACACAAGGGCAAAGAGGAGTATATCAGCGTCTGGAGGAACAACATACAAACATCACAGAAGCTGACAGTATACTAGAGCCTGCAGAGGGAGTACAAACTGGCCCCATATCTGGAGAAACTCCCCAATCCAAGAGACGGACAAATCCTGAGCCGCTACAGACTGAGCGCCCACAGCCTGCTCATTGAATCTGGGCTTCACCGACAGAGGTACCAGCCCAGGGAAAGCAGAGTGTACCAGCAGTGTGACCAGGAGGTCATGGAAGATGAGGCTCATTTCCTGCTGTGGTGCCCCAAATACTCAGCAGTGAGGGACTCTCACTTCAGGAGACTGTCTGATCTCTGCCCAGACTTAACCTCCATGGAGAAGGAAGAGAGACTCTCCATACTGCTGTGGGAAGAGTAGAACACAGCGGCCATAGCAGAACAATAAATTACTGCCTGCCATAGACTAAGAGGAGCCTGATGTAACATGGACTTCTATATCCCCACACTGGATGTGTCCCCATCTCCAAACCCTACCCGATTATTTCCCACTTGCTTTGGCAATGCAAAAATGTATTAAGTCCTGCCAATAAAGCTGATTTGATAGATAGATAGATAGATAGATAGATAGATAATTTTAAAATGGATAGATATGAGGATATGAGAGATAGATAGATAGATAGATAGATAGATAGATAGATAGATAGTTACAACATATCCAACATAACCGACCTTACAATAGTTATGTCCAGCCAAATTACATATGTGACACAGCCATGACAGGCTCAACATGCCACCATGTAGTCTTTCTCTACTTTTTTCGCATTGTGAAAGTTTAGACAATGTCCTATTCTGCCTGGCGTTGTGAGTAACGTAAAAAGTTTGTTTTTCATCTCTCCCCACTTAACAGGGATATCTTAAGTCATAAGGAAAGGTAAGAAAGGAGGGAGCATCTGTATGAACACCTCTGAAACAATTATTTTCAGTGTTCTAGTGTAAGTAAAATAAAAAATAAAGCAACTTTGCATCTCATCTGAATTAAAAATCTCCTACTGTTTTGTGTCTACAGCTCCAATGGTGACCCATGTGTCTTCATGGTTACAGACAACAAGGAGAAACCCTGTGTAGTCTAACAATAGCAAATGTTTGTGAGCAGGAAGTGGGGGGTAGATGGAAGGGAGTGTGACTGCGGGATCAGACAAGTGATATTTGTAGTCTGTGACAATGGATACACTACAGTAGACCTGCATAGTAGCTGTACAGTATACGCAAAACAGTAAGATCTTTTCAATCAAAACTATATCTAAAGTGGTTTTAGATTGAACAGTTTCAGCAGCATTTCATATAAAAATAAACTATAGCATCCTACTGACTGCTAATACGTGTTCCATACTGTATTATATGTTCTCCGAGCTCAGGAGTCCTGCTTATCATCTTTCGCAGACTTACCCTTAAGTGATTCCAAGGAGTACTAAGGTAAGATCTGAGGGATATTGAATCATTGCAGGTGTCTTCAAGAATTATGGAGAATTAGTGGCCTGCAAAAAAAATCTAAGGAAATGATTGCACATTGGCTGTCAATAAGAACATTCAACATATGTCACTGGTCCTAGTTCTTGATGTCTGTACAGCCAGGTTAAGTATTTGCTCCATTTCAGGTCCTGAATTTCCCAGGGGACCTTAATAACCTTTAGGTTTCAGATATACATCAAACAAAGCAATTAGTCAAGAGGTTTCTTATACTGTGAGCCAAAGAAGCCACTGAACATTTTGGGAATTGGAAATCTCAGTTCAGATTAATGGTTTGGAGTGGGCCCCTGCCATTGTCATTATGGGTGTATCCCGGGAAAATCTATTTGTAGATGCATAGCCCACAGAGAGATCTGTAGATCAGCAATTGAAGGGGTATATATATATGGCCTACAACTTCTCCAGTGCTACAGGCTGAGCTGCCAGTTATTACATACATATGTTACACTGTGTGGGAGGTGAGACATATCTCACATATGGTCCTCATGCAAAGATGCGTGTGCAAAAGAGCCAAGGAAAAGCATTTAGAAAATCTCTGTGGCTTTAAGACATCCTCGGGTTGATTATCAAAACTAAAGGGTTGTTCCAGTTTCTGGAAATAAAGCTTGATCACTGCATACTGAAAATTATCCAAATGTCTAATATACTTTGTTTTTCATTTCACCAAATTGCTTTTAGGATCATAGTTACAAGGGTATTGTAAAGCTCCTGAGAGTTTTTGTCTATTTTCCTTAAACCATGTAGAGGTCTTTAGACAATCCTATCTATGTGTCTTGTTAATTCCTGTTACCTAGCAACAGGTGCTGCCTCCAGCAGGTGACAACATTGAATCTGTAGGCTCCTGAGCACATCCTGTGGTGTCACCGAACATACATGAGAGGGTGACCAGACCAGGCGTGTCATTAGCTCTAAGTTAGGAAGAAATAGCCTGGCACTCATCTGAGGACTCATTCTTTTATTATATATACTGGATGTGTCACTAGCTCTTTTATCTGCTTTTTAGGCTGTGGATTGTTAGTTGGTATTTGGGGATGTCCAGTCTTAGGACAGGCCATCAATATTAGATTGGTGGTGTCCTACTCTCTGCAATCCTGTCAATCAGCTATGTGAAGGGCCCACAGCACACCAACGAGCGCAGCGGCCTTTACATTGTCTACAAGGGTCCTGGATTCTGTTCGCACTCAGAACGCCTTCCTCTTAGTAGCAGCTGTTTTCTGTATTAAAACAGCTAAACAGGGAAATGCCGAGAGTTGGACCCCCATCAATTTGAATAGGCTGGATAACCCCTTTAATGTCTCAGTTTGACTGACTTTAAAATGATCAGGTGACATTATGACAGAATTATCAGTTATGTTTTCATTGAATAGGTGGATCCTGTAAGTCACAACTGGTTTGGCATTGGTTAGAGGGGGGGTAGAAAGTCTAAGGAATCTCCCTGTTCTTCACTAGAGATGTCCCGAACTATTCGCCGGCGAACAGTTCCCGGCGAACATCGCATGTTCGCCGCTGCGGCCGAACATATGCGATGTTCGGTTCGCCCCCTATACGTCATCATTGAGCAAACTTTGACCCTGTACCTCACAGTCAGCAGACTCATTCCAGCCAATCAGCATACCCTCCCTCCCAGACCCTCCCACCTCCTATCAAAAAGCAAGGACAGCATCCATCTTAGATTTATTCTGAAGCTGCAGTGTTAGTTAGAGCAGGGAGAGTGCTGCTGCTGCAGAATTAATAGGGAAAGCGTTAGCTAGGCCAGTGTTGCGGATGCGTTCAGTGAAAACTGTGCGATTTCACAGGCAAAGCCATTCAGTTTTGCCTGCGATTGCGTTCAGTTGTTCAGTTTTTTCCATGCGGGTGCAATGCACTTTGATGCGTTTTTCACTTGCGTGATAAAAAAACTGAAGGTTTACAAACAACATCTCCTAGCAACCATCAATGAAAAACGCAATGCACCCGCACTTGCTTGCGGATGCAATGCGTTTTTCACGCAGCCCTATTCACTTCTATTCAGCCTCCATTCAGCCTCTGTGGAGCTGGGTATTTTTCTGGCCCCGTTACTGAACGCTCATGCACAATGGCTGTAGGCTCATGCGTCCTTTTGCGGAGGTGACAAACCTGGTCAGTCAAACCCACGGCAACATCATCGACCTCATCCCATATGTGTTTTTTCTGGAGCGTGCCCTGCGAAGAGTGCTGGATCAGGCCGTAGATGAGCATGAAGAGGAAGAGTTGTGGTCACCATCACCACCAGAAGCAGCCTTGTCGTCGTTGATTGCTGGACCTGCGTCAATGCAGAGAGAGGAGTCTGAAGAAGAGGAGTCAGAGGAGGAAGGTGGCTTTGAGGAGGTGGAAGATCAACCACAGCAGGCGTCCCAGGGGGTTTGTTGTCACCTTTCGGGGACCCTTGGTGTTGTACGTGGCTGGGTGGAGGAAGAGACCTTCAATGACGTCAGTGAGGACAAGGAACAGGACATCGCTAGCTTGGTATCCAACCTTGTGCAAATGGGGAGTTTGCGGTTGTGCAAATGGACTGTTTGCGGTGCGTTAAACGGGGAGTTTGGTCTGTCAGAGTTTGGTCTGTCACTGTGAAGCGGGCGTAACCCTTACACTACCTGATCGATACAACATCATGTCTGATCGTATACACGCACTGGATGTTTTAAAGCACGTTATTCCAAACAATTTAGGAATGTTAGGTGATTTATGCCCTTTATGGGAGTTTTGCCATGGATCCCCGTCCGGCATGCCACAGTCCAGGTGTTAGTCCCCTTGAAACAACTTTTCCATCACTATTGTGGCCAGAAAGAGTCCCTGTGGGTTTTAAAATTCGCCTGCCTATTGTAGTCTATGACGGTTCGCCCGTTCGCGAACATTTGCGGAAGTTCGTGTTCACCGTTCGCAAACGGAAAATTTTATGTTCGCGACATCTCTATTCTTCACCCTTAAGCCCATATGGAGTCTACTGTCCAGATTCAGATGAACAGATTGTTGTCCCCAGATTAGTACCAATGGGTGACAGCCTCAGGTAAGCTGTAGTGTAGTCAGAATCAGAAACAAGGGAACCCAGGAAAATGGTCAAGGACTAACAAGCCAGATGAGAAGATAGGAGTGTATTGAGGGCATCACTAGGGGTCAGAACTAGGTGTAGAACAACAGGTACAGGCACATATGAACATGGGACCAACACAGATGCCTTCAGCTGCCAAGCGCACATGTAACAGGTCATCCAGTCTCATAGGTACAAGTCTGCTGACAGATGCCCTTTAATGACAGCATGCCATGCTTTTAGTGCAGCTATTGAGGAGAGAATCAGGCGGCCATACTTCAGTGGCTGGCTCTCTGAGGCAGGTAAGCACCCAAAAGAGAAGACGGTGACAGTTCTTTTTACCATTTCTGCCCTCTCAGTCTTTATACACACAGTTCTCTATGAATGCTTTATAGACAATAAAGCTAGTGGCAGCACCGTGACCTCTGTTGGTCCTAGCAATTATGTGATTGGCAGGAGAGCTGTCGGGTGACACAGCAGACAGATAGAACTAGGAAAGTCCTGACTCTGCAATGTTCACATTATCAGGGCTGCTTTCCCAGGTAAAATAAATGAGGCTGAAACCAAGGCTGGTCAAGAATAAAAGGAAGAAGAATCACTTTAAGGGTCCATTCACACGTCCGCATTATGGGTCGGCATCCGTTCCACAATTTTGCGGAACGGGTGCGGACCCATTCATTTTCAATGGGGCCGCTAAAGACAGCACACTTCCGTTCCGCGGCCCTGCGAAAAAAAATAGAACATGTACTATTCTTTTCTGTTAGTTGGGCACACCTCAAATGGAAAAATAGAGAAAACAAGAACGATAGAGCATCCAGATACTTGTCCTATACATTTAACATTTATTAAAACACGATAAAAAATTATAATAAAATTGAATACAATAGTGGCCCCAAAAAGAAGTTCTAATTCTAAAATGTCTGATTAGGTCTTGGTCGCCATCAATACCAGCACATCTTGGCTTGGAATAATAGCACAGCAATTAATGCCGATTGAACCTGTTGCACAATATCACCACACAATTTCCCATATATGACATATATGACATATAACCAAATCGTTGTATCGGCGATGAGTTGTGGCTATTATGTATACAATAGAAATTGTTTGAGTATCCAGATCGCTGTATCGGTGTTGTATCACTTGGGGATACTGTAAAGATACATACGTGTTTCATATGCGCATATTCTCCATTGATGTTTTGGACATAGTTAGGGAGAATATAATGGGTAGGGCATACGTCTGCAGCAGTATTACACGTATGTAGCCAACAACAATTACTTACTGTTTGTTGTCCAGTATCAGAATAGAGTTGCACTATAAGCAGTTAAACCGGTCCGAGGTCTCACACTCCAGCGACGACGTATGCTTTCACCAGCACGGAGGGAGAACCCGCAAGCTGCCGTGGCGTCCCACGTGTGCTGGGCTTCAGCGTCCTTTCTCCTCCCGCTTGAACCGTCGTGAGTGCGAATTGGGGTGAATCCGATGGATGTTTTATCGAATACCTAGTTTACTTAACACTCATCGATAATCACTGACCGGTAAGGTGCTGCTACTGTTATTGTATTTCAAAGGCAATGCTTTTGCAAACCTCCCAGTACTTTTTGGAGCGCTCCAATAGTCTAGATCATGCCGTCTTTATCTCCATATAAATAGATAGGGGGGATTTTTCACACCAGATGCGTTTCACGCAGCCACGGACAAGAAAAGGCATTTCTATTATAGTGCCCGCCATGTGTGGTCCTCAAAATGCGCACATGGCCGGTGTCCGTGTTTTGCGGATCTGCAATTTGCGGACCGCAAAACACTTGCAGACATGTGAATGGACCCTAAAGGGGTTATCCTGGAAAATATATTGATGACCTATCTTCAGGATAGGTCATTAATATCAGATCAGTGGAGGTCCAACTTCCGGCACCTCCACAGATCAGCAGTTCAGTGAGCACCACGGCCTACTCCTAGGCCATGTTACATCACCATACATCGGTCACATGGCCTAGTTGCAGATCAGCCCTACTGCATTGAATGGGGCTGAGCTGCAATACCAAGCACAGCTGCTATGCTTCATATATATATGACAGCTGTGCTTGGTATTGCAGCTCAGCTAAGCTGCTGGGACACCTCTGGTGAGCGCTGCAGCTACCTAAAAAAGCTGATTGGCAGGGATACCGGGACTCAGACCCCTGCCGATGTGATAATGATGATCTATCCTGAGGATAGGTCATCCTTTTCATTTCCTGGATAGCCCCTTTATTGGCATAGAAAATGTTAAAATTTGTAAAAAAAAAAGTAGAAATATGTGCACTAACATTACAAAGTTACATAATTAAACCTTCAAAAGTGAAATTCAAGAACGAAGAAGAAGACACAGAACAAAAAGAAGAGAATATGCAAGAACCATAAAGGACCTTAACATGCATAGCTTAGAAGTAAGAAGAGACAGAGGGGATATGATAGAAACTTTTAAATACATAAAGGGAATCAACACGGTAAAAGAGGAGAGAATATTTAAAAGAAGAAAAACTGCTACAAGAGGACATAGTTTTAAATTAGAGGGGCAAAGGTTTAAAAGTAATATCAGGAAGAATTACTTTACTGAGAGAGTAGTGGACGCATGGAATAACCTTCCTGCAGAAGTGGTAGCTGCAAATACAGTGAAGGAGTTTAAGCATGCATGGGATAGGCATAAGGCCATCCTTCATATAAGATAGGGCCAGGGGATATTCATAGTATTCAGTATATTGGGCAGACTAGATGGGCCAAATGGTTCTTATCTGCCGACACATTCTATGTTTCTATGTTTCTATGTTAAGAAATTATGAATGAGTAATAACGATGAAGGTCTTACTTCATTATCATAAGTTATGCATTCTAGTAATAAATATTACAGTAAAATGTTATTATATTCTACATTTTATATGGTACCTTATATAATAATAATCTGTTTAGGAACAACAGAGATTCAGGACATTTCGCGGTTTTCTTTCAAAAGACTGCCATCTAGTGGCTGAAATTGATAATTAAAAAAATATATATGTATGAGGGGTCTAGTCATTTTAGCGTTGGTTAATAGACGGGATGTTTTAGAAACTCCCACTGCTGTGAACTGAATTTACAGTATTTCATTGAAAATTACAAGGCTCAGCATATAGACAGGCAGAGTAATAGCACTAGACCTGATGCACACGAATGTATTTGGGATCTGCCTCATATTTGGGAATTTTATCACACGAATCCCAAATATCATGTTAATGCATTTCAATGGGGCCATTACCTTATCGAAATACTGTGGTATGTGCAGATCATAGAGTCTGTGATATAAAATTGTACCATGCACCAACAGATGCCATACATCGGACCAAATTGTCCCCTTGAAGCACTGATTTTAGTGCATTTAAAGGCCAAAAGGTGCACACTTGTGAGCATGTGGCTTAGGGCTTATGTTTAAAGGGGTTGTTTGACTCCCAGACAAAATTAATTACTAATGGAGAATGCGTATAAAATAAAGGGGAAAAAGCAGCTCTGGTACAGTGCCAAGGGGCCTGTACTCCCTGCTTCCAGACCCCAGGAGAAGCGTGACATACCATTTGTGGCCACATACAACTTTGCAGCCATTCACTGGCCTCTGTGTTGATGTGTCCCTGAGCAGTACATGAACACTGAGCCTCCGCAGTCACTTGCTGGGACGTATCACCACAGTGGCCAGTGAATTGATACCGCAGAGCATATGACCACACATGGGACTTCACACTTCCAGTCCACCAATAGAAGAAGGAGCACTAGAACAGAGTTCTTTCAAGAAGTGAATGTGTTTCTTGGTAGTTGTTAATTTTTGGCTTGGGGGCGGACAACCCCTTTAAGGATGCAAAGTTACCAGGGCTGATAGAGAACCTTGCTTCCCATGCCCACCCACTGTGACTGACAACTCCCGACATAAGAGGATGTGTACTGAATGTACAGACTTTCAGCCAGAAGCTTGTTAAAAATTGGAAAATGCCATTATTAAAGCACAAAGCACATCTAGAAGTATATGCTCTTCTATGGGCCAAATTGTTCCCTGTGTTTATTTATTTTTTCTTAGAAATGTCCCCACCATAATGTTTATAACCTATGGATAGGATATGTCATAAATAGTGTTGAGCGCGAATATTCGAATTACGAATTTTTATCTCGAATATCGGCACTTTGAGAATTCACGAATATTTCGAATATAGTTATATATATTCGTAAAAACGAATATTCGTCTTTTTTTTTTTTCATCTGAACCCATTACGTAGTATACCTATCTGCTTCTTGCTTGTGGGCCAATGTGAGAAGGCTGCAATATTGAAGTCTGTAGTGAATTAGAATATTCTTCATTAGTCAATTTATTTACTCTTATGCGAAAAATCGGCAATATAATATACGCGTAATGCGAATATTCTTAAACATGAATATATAGCACTATAGAATATAGTGCTATATATTCATTTTTTAGAATGTTTGTCATTTTTTACTAATTTAATGTAAGCGTGCATATTTAAATGAAGATTTTTGGCATAACATAAACTATATTAAATAATGAAGAATATTCAAAATCAGTAATGAGCCATTACTGACTTGTGGGTCAATTTGAGAATATTCGTCATTTTTTCCCATGCTTAAGTTGCTTTTGGGCCAGTGACTGTTCACATTAAATTGGAAAAAATTACGAATATTCTAAAAAACGAATATATAGCACTATATTCTATAGTGCTATATATTCGTGTTTTAGAATATTCGCATTACGAGAATATTACATTGCCAATTTTTTGCAATCAATAGAATGATCTCGAATACTAATATCCGCGAATATATGACGAGTATTGTAACAAATATTCACAAAATATCGCAAATTCTAATATTGCCCCTGCCGCTCATCACTAGTCATAAAGCATAGATCGTTGGAAGTGTCATACTAAAGGGTGTGCGACTGGTGCTACTGCAGAGGGGACCGGACCACAGGACCTCTATACATTAAGGGAGCCGGGCTATGTTGGGCTTACCATTTTTTAAAATCAGTTCTTTTATTTGCTCCCATACAAGTTGCCATGAAGTATATATATATATATATATATATATATATATGGATACAGCCACATTTGCCCCCTCGCTTTTCTATATCTTATACAAATATAGCAGTGGTGGAGACCGGTGACCCTGGTAAAACCACTGGCTGTATTGCTTTTATACAAGCCCGTTTTGCCATAAATTACCTTAGTTACATGTTCTAATTTGGGATTATTTCCCATATGTACATCATTATTTGATGTGTTCCCAATGTGGTCCTACTCTTTCTGGTGCCAAGCCGAGTGGCCTGTTGGTTGCGTCCCCCTGATGATGTTGAGCTACCGCTGACAGGGTCTGTACATTCACTATTATGTTCCAGCCTGCGGCGGTTGGCTCCGCCTGGTTGGTGTGACGTTTCCTTGACAGCCCTGACGCCTAGCCCCTCCGTGATCTCGCGAGTGTTTGCCCCGCCTTGCCGGTCACGTGACTAATGATTGTCATGTGACGGGTCATATGCCGTGGTGGGTGTCTCTTGACGTCGGGTTGACTGAGCGTCGTGTTGCTAGGCACTGGGGCATGCGCAGTACCTGTTACCAGATGCTGACTTTGGCGCCGTACCTCCTCGTCTCGAGTGTAAGTTTTTTATAATATAAGTTTGCTACGGCTGATTTTAATTCTCACCCTATTACACAGGTGTTTATATCACTGAATGATTTACACTTTTATGCTAATTTTGGTATGAAATATTTATCTTATAATGATAGATTTTAACACATTTATACAGAATATAAACTCTTATAGATCTTGTTGCTTTTTGTCATTTTACATATGTTTATTCACATTGTATGGTTGATTTTATTGTTTATTGGCAATTAAGTATCACATTGCATGATGGGCATATATATGCCTAGATGACACTGTTGGTTTATGCTTGATAAAGACCACAATGAGTGGTTGAAACGTCGCTAAAGGGTGAATAAAGGGTCCACTTTCTTCACGCTATCCTGGAGTGCTGCCTCGTTTTTGGATAACTATATATATATATATACCTGAGGCAGCAAAGTGTAGCATGAGTTATGGAATGATAGATTAAGTAAGGGATAATATAATTATGATTGTCTACCATGTTACAGATGAGAAGAGCTACATTGGAGCTGTACAGTGAACTCTGTCAGATGGTGCGGGAACCACTTCCTAAAGAGTTGGCAGTGTTGTCCTGCTAAACTGCACTGTGACTGCTTTGCCTTTGTATTTTATATGATGTAAATTCCACCGTTGGCTGCTTCCTAAGTTATTCACAGTTTATTATGTGCATGTAATGTATATGCCATGCCTGGGTTCCTGGCAGTGACTTCCCTGATCTGATGGCCTCGGGCTGGAATAGCCATTCTCTATGCCCCATAGCTAAAGGCATCTCACAGCCCACTGCTAGGTGATTCTAGCTCTAAAACTGTCGGGTATGGAAGTGAGAATGAAAGGGTTACAGTAGGCTGAGCTCTGCAGTGGGAGAGCAGTCTGCACAGTGAATTTTGAGCCTGTGCGGATAGGAGAAAACCCTTCAGAGAAAGAAAGCCGAGTGTTCTGGGTCCATACAAAGGATACTGGTGCATCTGGTGCTGTAGGGGTGTAATGTGAGAAGCCGGCTGGCAGCTTGGACAGCAGGGTATTGCCAAGGTACTGAAGCTGCAAGGGTAACATGGAACTACACTGCAGACCTTAAATGGGTTGTACACCAAAAAAACAGAGAATTAAAACAGCACCTCCATAATGCATAGATATAAGGATGCAGGTGCACGCTAACTTGGCTAAAATACAATACATACATATAGTGGATATAAAAAGTATACACACCCCTGTTAAAATGTCAGGTTTCTGTAAAAAAATGAGACAAAGATAAATCATTTCAGAACTTTTTCCACCTTTAACCCCTTAAGGATCCAGCCTAATTTCACCTTAAGAACCCTGCCATTTTTTGCAAATCTGACCAGTGTCACTTTATGTGGTCATAACTTTAAAACGCGTTTAGATATGCAGGCCATTCTGAGACTGTTTTTGTCACATACTGTACTTCATGACAGTGGTAAAATGGAGTCCAAAAATTTTATTTTTATTTATAAAAAAAATACCAAATTTACCAAAAATTGAGAAAATTTTGCAATTTTCCAAGTTTCAATTTCTCTACTTCTATAATACATAGTAATACCACCAAAAGAAGTTATTGATTTACATTCCCCATATGTCTACTTCATGTAGCAATCATTTTGGGAATGCCATTTCATTTTTTGGGGACGTTACAAGGCTTCGAAGTTTAGAAGCAAATCTTGAAAATTTTTCAGAAATTTTCAAAAACCCACTTTTTAGGGACAGTTGAGGTCTGAAGTCACTTTGTGAGGCTTACATAATAGAAACCACCCCAAAATGACCCCATTCTAGAAACTACACCCCTCAAGGTATTTAAAACTGATTTTACAAATGTCATTAACCCTTTAAGTTTTCCACAAGAGTTATTGGCAAATGGAGATGAAATTTCAGAATTTCGATTTTTGGGAAAATTTTCCATTTTAATCAATTTTTTCCAGTAACAAAGCAAGGGTTAACAGCCAAACAAAACTCAATATTTATTGCCCGGATTCTGTAGTTAGCAGAAACACCCCATATGTGGTCATAAACTGCTGTATGGCCAAACGGCAGGGCACAGAATAAAGGGAACTCCATATGGTTTTTGAAAGGTGGATTTTGCTGGACTGGTTTCTTGTCACCATGTCCCATTTGAAGCCCCCCTGATGTACCCCTAGAGTAGAAACTAGAAAAAAGTGACTCCATCTAAGAAACTACGCCCCTCAAGGTATTCAAAACCGGTTTTACAAACTTTGTTAACCCTTTAGGTGTTCCACAAGATTTTTTGTTACCTTGCCTCAAAAAGCGTGTAATATAGAGCAACCAAAATCATATTTGCCCTAAAATAGTACAAACAAAACTGCCACCTTATCCTTTAGTTTCCAAAATGGGGTCACTTTTTTGGAGTTTCTTCTGTAGGGGTGCATCAGGGGGGCTTCAAAGGAGACATGGTGTCAAAAAACCAGTCCAGCAAAATCCGCCTTCCAAAAACTATATGGCGTTCCCTTCCTTCTATGCCCTGCCGTTTGGACATACAGCAGTTTACGACCACATATGTTTTTTTTTTACAAACTACAGAATCAGGGCAATAAACATTGAGTTTTTTTTGGCTGTTAACCCTTGCTTTGTTACTGGAAAAATGGATTAAAATGGAAAATTTGAAAAAAAATAGCTGTTTTGGGACCGTTTTTATTTTTTGTTATTTACATCCTTGAACTGACAGGTTAGATTGTGTGCTATTTCTATAGAGCAGGTTGTTACACACGCGACAATACAAAATATGACTACTTTTTGGGGGTTTTGTTTCAGTTTTACATAATAAAGCATTTTTTTTTAAAAATTATTTTTTAGTGTCTCCACATTCTGAAAGCCATAGTTTTATTTTTATTTTTTGGGTGATTGTCCTATGTAGGGGCTCATTTTTTGCGGGATGAGATGGCGGTTTGAATGGTACTATTTTGGGGTGCATATGACTTTTTTATAGCTTGCTATTACACTTTTTGTGATGTAAGGTGACAAAAAAATGGCTTTTTTGACAACGTTTTTATTTTTTATGTTTACGGCGTTTACCTGAGGGGTTAGGTCATGTTATATTTCTATAGAGCAAGTCCTTACGGACGCGGTGATACATAATATGTATACCTTTTTTTATTTATTTAGGTTTTACACAATAAAATCCTTTTTGAAACAAAACATGTTTTAGTGTTTCCATAGTCTGAGAGCCATATTTTTTTCAGTTTTTAGGCGATTGTCTCAGGTTGGGTAACATTTTTGCGGGATGAGGTGACGGTTAGATTGGCACTATTTGGGGGGTCATATGACTTTTTGATCGCTTGCTATTATACTTTTTGTGATGTAAGGTGACAAAAAAGTTACTTTTTGACAAAGTTTTTATTTAATTTGTTTTACAGTGTTCACTTGAGGGGTTAGGTCATGTGATATTTTTATAGAACAGATTCTTACGGACATGGAGATACATAACATGTCTACTTTTTTTTTTTTTTTACATTTAACACTAAAAAGCAGTTAAGTCTGTTTTAGTCTGAGAGCCATAGTTTTTTTTATTTTTTGGGCAATTGTTTTAGGTAGGGGCTCATTTTTTGCGGGATGAGATGGCGGTTTGATTGATACTATTTTGGGAGGCATACGCCTTTTTGATCGCTTTGTATTACACTTTTAGTGATGTAAGGTGCCAAAAAATGGCTTATTTACACCATTTTTTTTTATGGCGTTCACCTGAGGGGTTCAGTCATGTGATATTTTTATAGAGCAGGTTTTTACGGATGTGGCGATACATAATATGTGTAGTGTATTTTATTTCTTTAACTTTTATTCAGTGATATTTGTTTTTTTATTTTAACTTTTTTCACCTTTTTTTACTTTTTTTTTACCCAGACCCACTTGGTTCTTGAAGATCCAGTGGATCTGGTGTCTATATAATACAGTACAGTACACTATAGTGTACTGTACTGTATTTTGTACTTTACACTGTCTGGTCAGACTTCTACCTTTAGCAGAAGTCTGATCAGAGTTACTATTACCATGGCAAGCAGGACGCCTCTGAAGGGGTGTCCTGTTGCCATGGTAACCATCACCCGCTGCCAGAGCTGAGCAGAGGGTGATGGGGAGGGAGGGGAGCTCCCTCTCTCTGTGATCCTATCCTGTCTGGGGACACTCTGCTAACCACTGGCCGCCTCCTACAACGCGCACCGCCCGCACGCCGGGGGCGGACACATTGAGGGCTCTAGAGGGGGGGGATATGGTTGGGAATATTTTTAATACATTTTATAAGGTTCTGATTCCCGCAGTCACGGACTGCGGGAATTAGAACCTTTGACCCGGCATTAGAAGTCTCTGATTGGCTAGTCTGTACAGACTAGCCAATCAGAGCGATCCCTGGCCAGGGTCCGCTCTGATTGGTCCCCAGCCTGTTAGCTGAGACCCCTGGCTGTGTGTAACAGCGGGGTCTCAGCGCTGTCACCATGTCTGCAGACATGGTGACAGTTTAACTGTAGGACGAGAATGCTTGTCCTGATGCGCTAAGTACCGCTCAATTAGGACGAGCATTCTCGTCCAGGGTCCTGGAGGGGTAATCTGACCTATAAACTGTACAACTCAATTGTAAAACAAACTGAAATCTTTTAGGTAGAGGGACTAAAAAATATAAAAATAAAATAATATGGTTGCATAAGTGTGCACATCCTTAAACTAATACTTTGTTGAAGCACCTTCTGATTTTATTACAGCACTCAGTCTTTTTGGGTATGAGTCTATCAGCATGGCACATTTTGACTTGGCAAGATTTGCCCACTCTTTTTTGCAAAAACACTCCAAACACTCCTGTGCACAGCCCTCTTCAGATCAGCCCACAGATTTTCAATTGGATTCAGGTCTGGGCTCTGGCTGGGCCATTCCAAAACTTTAATCTTCTTCTGGTGAAGCCATTCCTTTGTTGATTTAGATGTATGCTTTGGGTCGTAGTCATACTGAAAGATGAAGTTCCTCTTCATGTTCAGCTTTCTAGCAGAAGCCTGAAGGTTATGTGCCAATATTGACTGGTATTTGGAACTGTTCATAATTCCCTCTATCTTAACTAAGGGCCCAGTTCCAGCTGAAGAAAAACAGCCCCAAAGAATGATGCTGCCACCACCATGCTTCACTGTGGGTACGGTGTTCTTTTGGTGATGTGCAGTGTTGTTTTTGTGCCAAACATATCTTTTGTAATTATAGCCAAAAAGTTCAACCTTGGTTTCATCAGACCATAACAAAATGTATCCTGGCTTGGATGTTTTTTTTCATAAGAAAAGGCTTTCGTCTTGCCACTCTACCCCATAGCCCAGACATATGAAGAATACGGGAGATTGTTGTCACATGTACCACACAGACCAGTTTTCTTCTCGTCCAGTTCTTGGTAATGTCACTGTTGTGCCATTTTTTCTCCACTTGATGATGACTGTCTTCACTGTGTTCCATAGTATATCTAATGCCTTGGAAATTCTTTTATACCCTTCTCCTGACTGATACCTTTTAACCTCTTGCCGCCACGCTAACGCCGATGGGCATCAGCGCGGCGGCTCTCTCAAGTCTCAGTCACGCCTATCGGCGTCATCTCGTGAGACCTGAGATTTCACATTAACGCGCGCGCGCGTTCATGTGATCGGAGCCGGAACAACTGAAACTACAGCCTGCCAGCGCTGATCATGCGCTGGCAGGCTGTAGATGCGGAAAAAAACGCATTTAAATCGCATATCAGACGCTGTTTTTTAAACAGCGTCTGATATGCCTGCTATCTGCTCGTCTGGTGGTCCCTTTGTTTGGGACCACCAGAGAAACTATAGGAAAAGTGCACCAATCACTACACACACCCCCCACCCCCATCACTGATTAACCCCTGATTACCCATGTCACCCCCTGATCACCCCCTGTCACCCCCCTGTCACTAATCACCCCCTACAGGCTCATTCAGACGTCCGTATGTGTTTTGCGGATCCATGGATCTGCGGATCCATAAAATACGGACACCGGCAATGCGCTTTCCGCATTTTGCAGATCCGCACAGAACTATATAGAAAATGCTTTTTCTTGTCCGCAATTGCGGACAAGAATAGGACGTGTTCTATATTTTTGCGGAACAGAAGTGCAGACCCGGAAGCTCGGATCCGTAATTCCGGATCCGAGCAGGACAAAGTCTGTCCCTATAGAAATGAATGGGTCCGCAATTCCGTTCCGCAAACAAAATTTCGGACGTGTGAATGGGGCATAAGGGTCCCGTTATCACCGTCAGTTAGTTAGCTACTTGTTAGGTAGCTAGCGCCCAGCCCTCCGCACCGCAGTCACTGATTTTGGCAGAGATTTTTCATCCACATTGATCGATGCGAATGAAGAAATCTGTGCCGTTCATTTTTTTTTTTTTCAGCGCAGAGGCTGAACGGGAAAAAAATCTCATTACCCGTGTGCTCAATATACGGAGAATCGCAGAAACTCCTAATGCTGGCCATACGTGTAATGATTGCGGAGACCCCTAAAATGCCAGGGCAGTATAAATACCCCACATGTGACCCCATTTTAGAAAGAAGACACCCCAAGGTATTCCGTGAGGGGTATGGGGAGTTCATGTAAAATTTTATTTTTGTCACAAGTTAGTGGAATATGAGACTTTGTAAAAAAAAATATATATATATATCAATTTCCGCTAACTTGTGTCAAAATTTTTTTTTTATGTGAACTCGCCATGCCCCTCACAGAATACCTTGGGGTGTCTTCTTTCCAAAATGGGGTCACATGTGGGGTATTTATACTGCCCTGGCATTTTAGGAGTCCTAAAGCGTGAGAATCCAAATACGTAAAAATGCCCTGTGAAATCCTAAAGGTACTCATTGGTTTTAGGGCCCCTTTGCGCATCTTGGCTGCAAAAAGTGTCACACATGTGGTATCGCCGAACTCAGGAGAAGTAGGGCAATGAGATTTGGGGAGTATTTTTATATATACCCATGCTGCGTGTGAGAAATATCTCTGTAAATGACAACTTTTTAAATTTTTTATTCAAAGTTGGCAATTTACAGAGATATTTCTCTACCCAGCATGGGTATATGTAAAAATACACCCCAAAACACATTGCCCTACTTCTCCTGAGTACGGCGATACCACATGTGATACTCTTTGCAGCCAAGATGCGCAAAGGCAAATTCAATGAGTAACTTTAGGAGGGCATTTTTACACATTTTCTTCTCACGCTTTAGGGCCCCTAAAATGCCAGGGCAGTATAAATACCCCACATGTGACCCCATTTTGGAAAGAAGACACCCCAAGTTATTCGCTGAGGGGCATAGTGAGTCCATGAAAAATTAAACTTTTTGTCAAAAGTTAGCGGAAAGGGAGACTTTGTGAGAAAAACAATAAAAAATCAATTTCCACTAACTTGTGCCCAAAAATTTTTTTCTATGAACTCGCCATGCCCCTCATGGAATACCTTAGGGTGTCTTCTTTCCAAAATAGGGTCACATGTGAGGTATTATACTGCCCTGGCATTTAGAGGCCCTAAAGCATGAGAAGAAAATGCGTAAAATGCCCTCCTAAAAGGTACTCATGGGAATTTGGGCCCCTTTGCGCATCTTGGCTGCAAAAAGTGTCACTCATGTGGTATCGCCGTACTCAGGAGAAGTAGGGCAATGTGTTTTGGGGTGTATTTTTACATATACCCATGTTGGGTGAGAGAAATATCTCTGTAAACTGACAACTTTGTATAAAAAAATTTAAAAAGTTGTCGTTTACAGCGATATTTCTCACACACAGTATGGGTATATATAAAAATACACCCCAAAACACATTGCCTACTTCTCCTGAGTACTGGCGATACCATGAGTGACACTTTGCAGCCAAGATGCGCAAAGGCCTAAAACCAATGAGTACCTTTAGGATTTCACAGGGCATTTTTACGCATTTGGATTCTCACGCTTTAGGTTCCCTAAAATGCCAGGTGAGTATAAATACCCCACATGTGACCCCATTTTGGAAAGAAGACACCCCAAGGTATTCCGTGAGGGCATGGCGAGTTCACAGAATTTTTTTTTGGCACAAGTAAGCGGAAAATGAGATATATATATTTTTTATTTAGTTTTTACAAAGTCTCATATTCCACTAACTTGTGACAAAAATAAAATTTTACATGAACTCACCATACCCCTCACGGAATACCTTGGAGTGTCTTCTTTCTAAAATGGGGTCACATGTGGGGTATTTATACTGCCCTGGCATTTTAGGGGCCCCTAAAGCGTGAGAAGAAGTCTGGAATCCAAATGCGTAAAAATGCCCTGTGAAATCCTAAAGGTACTCATTGGTTTTAGGGCCCCTTTGCGCACCAGGCTGCAAAAAGTGTCACACATGTGGTATCGCCGTACTCAGGAGAAGTGAGGCAATGTGTTTTGGGGTGTATTTTTATATATACCCATACTGTGTGTGAGAAATATCTCTGTAAGCGACAACTTTTTAAATTTTTTTATACAAAGTTTTCAGTTTACAGAGATATTTCTCTCACCTAACATGGGTATATGTAAAAATACACCCCAAAACACATTGCCCTACTTCTCCTGAGTACCACGATACCACATAAGTGCCACTTTTGCAGACTGGATGCGCAAAGGACCCAAATTCAACGAGTACCTTTAGCTTTACATGGCTGCTCACAATTAGCCCGCCCAAAATGCCAGAACAGTAAACACACCCCACAAATGACCCCATTTCGGAAAGTAGATACCCCAAGGTATTCACTGAGGGGCATAATGAGCCCGTATGAGATTTTTTTTTTTTTGCCAGAAGTTAGCAGAAATGGAAACTTTATTATTATTTTTTTCCTCAGAAAGTGTCATTTTCCGCTAACTTGTGAAAAAAATGAAATGATACATGAACTCACCATGCCCCTCCGCGAATACTTTGGGGTGTCTTCTTTCTAAAATGGTGTGATTTGGGGGTATTATACTTTCCTGACATTCTAGCACCTGAAGAAACATGACAGGCGCTCAGAAAGTCAGAGCTGCTTCAAAATGCCGAAATTCACTTTTTGCACCATAGTTTGTAAACGCTATAACTTTTACCCAAACCAATAAATATACACTTATTGGACTTTTTTTATCAAAGACATGTAGAACAATACATTTAGAGAAAAATTTATATAGAAATGTAGTTTTTTAAAAAAAAATTTACAACAGAAAGTGAAAAATGTCATTTTTTTTTGCAAAAATGTCGTTAAATTTTTATTAATAGCAAAAAAAGTAAAAATGTCAGCAACAATGAAATACCACCAAATGAAAGCTCTATTAGTGAGAAGAAAAGGAGGTAAAATTCATTTGGGTGGTAAGTTGTATGACCGAGCAATAAACGGTGAAAGTATTGTAGTGCGGATTTGTAAAAAAGGGCCTGGTCACTAGGGGGGTATAAACCTGTGGTCTTCAAGTGGTTAACAATGAGATCCCTCTGATGCTTTGGAAGCTCTCTGTGGATCATGGCTTTTGCTGTGGGATGCAACTAAGAAAATTTCAGGAAAGACCAACTAGAAAAGCTGAACTTTATTTGGGGTTAATCAGAAGCACTGTAAATGATGGCAGGTGTATGCTGACTCCTATTTAACATGATTTTGAATGTGATTGCTTAATTCTGAACATAGCTACATCCCCAGTTATAATAGGGTGTGCAACCACATTGCATTAGTTGTACAGATTATAGGTCACATTAAAGCTGGAAAAAGTTCTGAAATTATTTATCTTTTTCTCATTTTTTTACAGCACAGAAACCTGACATTTTAACAGGGGTGTGTAGACTTTTTATATCCACTGTAGAACTACGAGTAACGGCACACTGCTTAATGTGCAAAGACATAAGTAAACAGTGAATTCATGAAAAAAGGGAAACTGCATTGTTACTGTAAGAAAAAGTAGAAGCTCTTTGTGCATAATATTGATCAGAAATATCCGCGACAAGGTGGCTTCAAACAGCACATGCCTCACCTGGGCTATCAACCTGCTATCTGGGCAATATAAGATCCAGCTATGGCCAGCACTTTTTCCTATAGTGTGCAAGCATGGCCACCGATAGATTGCAGGGTGGTCATAACCATGGAAACGAGCAGTGTATAATGTGATGGAAAAATAAATCCAGCCAGGAAAGGAAGCAATATGGACAATCACAATACATTAGTAAGTGGCTTGTATTAACTTTATCTACATAATAAATGCTATTTGCTGAAGTGACACAACACCTTTAAATAGGTAATCCAGGACTGGTCAAATATGAACTTAGTCAAGCACACTGAGGAGGGTAAGCAGGCACCTGGACCACCTGGGCATTTGCCCTGTGCTCTTCTATAAAGTGAAGAGTTAAAGCTGGAGTGACCCTTTAAGAGTAAAGACTAGTGATGAGCGAGTATTCGGTTCGGCTTAACTCGGCCGAGCACCACGTGTATTTGTCGCATTGCTCGAGTCTCCTCCCAATACGTTTGGCGCCTTCTAAGCAGCCAATCAAGGTCCAGGTAAGTAATTCCCTTCAGTGTAAGGCCACAGCCATGCTAGCTGTAAGCCTTACACTGATTGGTTGGCTGGAACACGTGATACAAGTTGATATAGGAGCTGAGGTCCGGCACTCTGCTCATTCAGCATCAGGGAGAGCAGACAGTAGGCAGGGACAGATGGCGTTTTGCTCTAAACTTACTGCTTTTACTCCAAAAACCTTATCAAAAGACCAAACAGTCCTTTTAAGGACTACAGTGTGTGTTTGACAGCAGTGCAGCACCTTTGTTTTTTTTAGGAAGGGGTTTAATTCAGCACTATCAGGGACAGGCGTCTTCAGGAAGCGACAGATAAGTGCAGGGCTTGAAAATCGCTTTTTTAAGTACCCAAACTTCTAAAAGACAGAAAGATTTCAGATTAGTGACATCCACAGTACGCCATCAGAAAGCAGAGTGTGGAGCAGATATTATAAAAAGGGGCCTATTCACTACAGCGTGCCTGCTAGTGAGATATACACTGCACCATCATAAAGCAGCGTGTTGGGCAGACATTATAAAAAGGGGCTTATTCACTACAGCGTGCCTGCTAGTGAGATATACACTGCACCATCATAAAGCAGTGTGTTGGCCAGACATTATAAAAAGGGGCTTATTCACTACAGCGTGCCTGCTAGTGAGATATACACTGCACCATCATAAAGCAGTGTGTTGGGCAGACATTATAAAAAGGGGCTTATTTACTACAGTGTGCCTGCTAGTAAGATATACAGTCCACCATCAGAGAAATTATTTTTTCTGGGGAAATTAACCTAATTTGTGCCACATCTGTGTGCGTTTAATCCGCAACCGAATCTGAATACAGTGTGTATATTACAAATTCCATTATCTTGGGCCTAATTTACTGGCCGAAGTCTGTTGTATTTTACTTCCAATACCGAACTACATCTGAATACAGTGTCTATATTACAAATTCCATTATCTATGGCCTAGTATACTGGCTGACATCTGTTATATTTTGCTTCCAATACTGAACTACTTCTGAATACAGTGTGTATATTACAAATTCCATTATCTTGGGCCTAGTTTACTGGCCCACATCTGTTGTATTTTGCTTCCAATACTGAACTGTATCTGAAAACACTGTGTCTATTACAACTTCCATTCATCTGGACCTTGTAAAGTGTCCACAACCTGTGGGTTTTTGTATTCAATACTGTCCTGCATCCGAAAACTGTGTCTTTAGCGGACAGTATTCTTATCAGTTTAATCCCTGTTACGTCCCCAATCTGGGGTCCATTTATTGAATTGATTTTTCGAACGGGGAGATGGTTAAAAAAACGCTGGCTCCCTCCCCATTGTTTTAATCCACGGCCACTGCGTCTGCGCCGTGAAATTTACTGTCACACCCGATATGAGTGGTGTCTTAACTAGTACTATTTGTATCAGTTTAATCCCTGTTACGTCCCATATCAGGGATTGCCTTTTGTGAAAATAAATGTAGGCCGGGTACCTTCGACTGCCTTCACAGTGACAGACCAAACTCTCATACACCAAACTGAATTGATTTTAGGAACCGGGAGATGGAAAAAGCAGCTTGGTCGGTCCTCTTACTCCCAAATTGGGGCACTGCGCGTGCACAGAGCAATGTGCTGTCACACCCTATATGAGTGGTGTCTAAACTAGTACTATTCCTATCAGTTTAATCCCTGTTACGTCCCATATCAGGGATTGCCTTTTGAGAAAAAAATTTTAGGCCGGGTACCTTCGACTGCCTTCACAGTGACAGACCAAACTCTCATACACCAAACTGAATTGATTTTAGGAACCGGGAGATGGAAAAAGCAGCTTGGTCGGTCCTCTTACTCCCAAATTGGGGCACTGCGCGTGCACAGAGCAATGTGCTGTCACACCCTATATGAGTGGTGTCTAAACTAGTACTATTCCTATCAGTTTAATCCCTGTTACGTCCCATATCAGGGATTGCCTTTTGTGAAAAAAAATTTAGGCCGGGTACCTTCGACTGCCTTCACAGTGACAGACCAAACACTCATACACCAAACTGAATTGATTTTAGGAACCGGGAGATGAAAAAAGCAGCTTGGTCGGTCCTCTTACTCCCAAATTGAGGCACAGCGCGTGCACAAAGCAATGTGCTGTCACACCCTATATGAGTGGTGTCTATCCAGGACGTGTGTCAAATTGATTAACCATTGTCGAATTAACGAACCATTACAACTTCATGAAATAATTTAGTTCTGAGCTCTGTACTTGCTTTGTATTGGAATTGATGGGGATTTTTTTAATTGTCTGCATTATTTCTAATAAACTATTAAGAGACTTTATTATGATTTTTTATTTTATGTATTAAAAACCCATACAAAAAAAAAAGGTAAATGAATGTTTTTTCTATGAAATATTATCCAGCCGATCGCTTTTGGTCTTACCATAATGAAGCAACGGCCTTATCATCTGGGGTGTGGCAACATTGCCAACACACTCATAGAGGTGATGATTGCTTCATTGTGATACGCAAGCCCCTTCACCACAACAAGGTAACGATCACGAAGGGGAATTGACACTTGTATGTGCCTTTTTTTTTTGGTTTGTTTTTGCAGCCACAGTGCTGTACCATAGGACAGAAAAATTAGGCATGTACACATGCCTGAAAAATAATGGCATTGTTGCAGCCGCTGTTGTAGTAGTGGCCGGAAAAATTGATGTTTTCCAGGCAGAAAAGTGACTAAAACATTGCAACTTGAACCCTAGTTGGTGGCGGAGAATTCACGAAAGTCATCCGGTATGCAGACATTAAATACAGCAGCGTGGGGACCATTTTGAGGCCAAGGCATGTCATCAGGCCTTTTGTTAGTCAAACGTATCCCCCACTGTCAGTCCCTTCGGGATCCATGCCTCATTCATCTTTATGAAGGTGAGGTAATCAACACTTTTTTGACCGAGGCGACTTCTCTGGTGCCTCCTGATGCACTGAATGTCCTTTCTGACAGGACACTTGAAGCAGGACAGGCCAGAAGTTCTATCGCAAACTGGGATAGCTCAGGCCACAGGTCAAGCCTGCACACCCAGTAGTGAAGGGGTTCATTGCTCCTCAGAGTGTCGATATCTGCTGTTAAGGCGAGGTAGTCTGCTACCTGTCGGTCGAGTCATTCTCTAAGGCTGGATCCCGAAGGGCTGTGGCGATGTGTAGGACTGAAAAAGCTCCGCATGTCCTCCATCAACAACACATCTGTAAATTGTCCAGTCCTTGCCGCCGTGGTAGGAGGAGGATTACATTCACCTCTTCCTCAGTTATATTCCCGTTGTGCTGTGACATCCCCCTTATAAGCTGTGTAAAGCATATTTTTTAATTTGGTTTTGAACTGCTGCATCCTTTCTGACTTTCGGTAATTTGGTAACATTTCTGCCACTTTCTGCTCATACCGGGGGTCTAGTAGCGTGGCCACCCAGTACAGGTCGTTCTGCTTCATCCTTTTTATACGAGGGTCCGTCAACAGACATGACAGCATGAAAGACCCCATTTGCACAAGGTTGGATGCAGAGCTACTCATTTCCCGTTCCTCTCATCCTCACTGATGTCATTGACGGTCTGTTCTTCCCCCCAGCCACGTACAACACCACGGGTCCCAGATAGGTGACAACGAGCACCCTGGGGTGCCTGCTGTGGTTGGTCTTCCTCTTCCTCAAAGCCACATTCCTCCTCTTCCTCATACTCCTCTTCCAGCGTTGCCGCAGGTCCGGCAAGCGATAATGAGAAGGCTGTTTCTGGTGGTGATGGTGACCACAACTCTTCCTCTTCACGCTCATCTACAGCCTGATCCAGCACTCTTCGCAGGGCACGCTCAGGAAGAAAACAAATGGGATGAGGTCGCTGATGGTGCCTTCGGTGCGACTGACTAGGTTTGTCACCTCCTCAAAAGGAAGCATGAGCCTACAGGCATTGCGCATGAGCGTCCAGTAACGTGGCAAAAAAATTCCCAGCTCCGCAGAGGCTGTTCTATCACCCCGTCATACAAATACTCGTTGACGGATTTTTCTTGTTGGAGCAGGCGGTTGAACATTAGGAGTGTTGAATTCCAATGGGCTGTCGCAAATCAAGCGCCTCACTGGCATGTTGTTTCGCCACTAAATATCGGAGAGGTGCGCCATGGCCGTGTAGGAACGCCTGAAATGGCCACACACCTTCCCGGCCTGCTTGAGGACATCCTGTAAGCCTGGGTACTTAGACACAAAGCGCTGTACGATGGGATTCAACACATGTGCCATGCACGGCACATGTGACAACTTCAATGCCGACAACTTGTGCCCAAATTCAATGCCGCCAACAAATTTTTTGCATTGTCACACACCACTTTGCCGATCTCCAGTTGGTGCAGGGTCAGCCACTGATCCACCTGTGCGTTTAGGGCGGACAGGAGTGCTGGTCCTGTGTGGCTCTCTGCTTTCAGGCAAGTCAATCCCAAGACAGCGTGATACTGTCGTATCCGGGATGTGGAATAGCCCCTGGGGAGCTGGGGAGATTCAGTTGATGTGCAGCCAGGAGGATATCGAAGAGGATGGAGTAGGAATAGTAGAGGAGGTGGCAGTAGGTCTGCCTGCAAGTCGTGGCGGTGTCACCAACTCCGCTGCGGAGCCACGCATTCCATGCTTGTCAGCCGTCAGCAGGTTGACCCAATGCGCAGTGTACGTGATATACCTGCCCTGACCGTGCTTTGCAGACCAGGTATCAGTGGTCAGATGGACCCTTGCCCCAACACTGTATGCCAGAGATGCCATGACTTCCTTTTCAATAACATAGTAGAGGTTTGGGATTGCCTTTTTTGAAAAAAAATTAGTCCGGGTACCTTCCACTGTGGTGTCCCAATAGCGACAAATTTTTTGAAGGCCTCAGACTCTACCAGCTGTCAGATGGCGGGCAAGGGGGTGACTCTGTGACATTGGCTTCTTACGCTCAAACATTTCCTTGACAGACACCTGACTGTGGGCAGATGAGATGGAACTGCTGAAGGTGAGAGGCGGAGTCGCGGGTGGTTGAGAGGGGGCAAGGAGGACAGCAGTGGTTGACGTGGCTGAAGATGCTGGACCAGGAGGCGGATGGTGGCTTTGAGTTTGTGTGCTGCTTGTACGCATGTGTTGATCCCATTGGCGTTTGTGATGTGAGATCATGTGCCTTCGCAAAGCAGTTGTACCGAGGTGGGTGTTGGACTTCCCATTACTCAGTTTCTTTGTGGCACAGGTTGCAAATGGCATTGCTGTTATCAGAGGCAGACACACAAAAAAATGCCATACTGCTGAGCTTTGCAATGACGGCATTCTGGTGGTGGCAACAGCATGCGTTGACTGGTGTGCTGTCTGGCTGACCGCGGGTGCCGATACATGCTGTCTGACTGTGCCACTAACTCCTTGCGACGACTTCCCCCTGCTTCCAACTCGTCTCCTCCTTCTCTCTGTCTCTCCTTCTGAACTTCCCCCTCTTCTTCTCTTTGAGCAGGCACCCACGTGGCATCAGTGGACACATCGTCATCATCAACCGCTTCACTTGTATCTGAAACCTCAGCAAAGGAAGCAGCAGCGGGTACAACATCATCATCATCATCATCATCACACTGTACGTCCATGTGTGTAATCCTGCCTGACTGAGAAATATCCCTGTAATCTACATCATCTGGCAATAATGGTTGCACATCACTAATTGCATCCAACTGATGTGTAAATAACTCCTCTGACGGACCAAGTGAAGCGGCTGTGGTGGCTGTGGTGGTGGCGGCGGGCGGGAGCGTGGTAACTTGAGAGCAGGTGATTGAAGCTGAGCTGGAGGAAGATGGTGCGTTAAGGTTCTTAGCGGAAGCTGTTGAAGATTGGGTGTCCTGTCTAAGCCAGTCAACTATGTGCTCAGAATTTTTCGGGTTCAGGCTACGTGGCCTCTGAACACTGGGCATTATTCCAGGGCCAGTGGAAATCACAGCACCACGACCACGACGGCCCCTGTGGGGTGGCCTGCCTCTGCCTGTCATTTTTTTTAGATATGTGGTACTACGCGTGCTAGGTACTGTGCCACCCTGTATGAGTGTTGGGCACTAGCAGAGGGCACACTACAGTCTGTGGGCCTGACACACACACACTGGCAGGCAGGCAACTGAAATTAGATTAAAGTGTACAGATAAAGTGCCTTATTTTAGGCAACGTCCTGTGCCACACGGTATGATTGATGGGCAGCACTGGCAGAGGGCACACTACAGTCTGTGGGCCTGACACACACACACACTGGCAGGCAGGCAACTGAATTTAGACTAAAGTGTACAGATAAAGTGCCTAATTTTAGGCAACGTCCTGTGCCGCACGGTATGATTGATGGGCAGCACTGGCAGAGGGCACACTACAGTCTGTGGGCCTGCAGCTCCTCACACATGGGCAGGCCAGGCAACTGCAATATATATATATATGGAGAAAAAATAAATAAAAGCAGACTAATGTAGCAGCCCTAAAAAGGGCTTTTTGGGGTGCTATCAGGACGCTGTCCTTACAGCAGAGATCAGATGAGTCTTTCAGGACTGGAGTGGACACTGAATTCACTAGCCTAGCTATCGATTTCCCTTAAATCAGCAGCAGCTACACTGTCCCTCCTCTCACTAAGACTGCAGCTTCCGAATGAATCTAAAATGGATGCTGTCCAGGAGGTGGGAGGGTCTGGGAGGGAGGGTATGCTGCTGATTGGCTGGAATGTGTCTGCTGACTGTGAAGTACAGGGTCAAAGTTTGCTCAATGATGATGTATAGGGGGCGGACCGAACATCACATGTGTTCGCCCGCCATGGGGAATGCGAACAAGCTATGTTCACCGGGAACTGTTCGCCTGCGAATAGTTCGGGCCATCTCTAATTAACAGCTTGACTTGACTGAAGTTGGTGACAGACTCTCTTTAAATTAGTCTGTCTGATGTCAGTGCTGACTGGACTAAAATACTTCAATACCAGGTGGTTTCCCCCAAGACCACCACAAAGGTCACTCAGGTAACCAGGGCAAGTTTCTCTTAAAATACAGTTTTATTTTCATTTTGGAAAGAAAACTGACATGCATGTCTCATTTTAAAAATATTATACAGGGACATTCTGTACTCTTTTCATTTGGGTAGGAGGACTGACTTGCATGTCTCTTTTTCAGTGGAGTATTATCCGTGGATAGAATTTTTTTTGAAAAATTCAACTAATTGGAGACAAAATGAATTGCAAGAAATTTGCTTACCTATCTAAAAACTTACTATTTACACAAACACAAAACTATGCTGACAAAAATGAGCAACAAACCTGTTAAGACATTGGCTTTATTAAATACCATTAAAACCAAATAGACAACATTCATGTTGGGGTCCATTCAGACGTCCATAGGTGTTTTGCGGTCCGCAAACTTCGGATCAGCAAAACACGGACACCGGCAATGTGCGTTCCGCATTTCGCACACCACACATTACCAGCACTTTAATAGAAAATTTATTTTCTTGTCTGTAACATGTTCTATTTTTTGGGGGAACGGAATTGCGGATCCGGAAGTACGGATGCGGACAGCACATCGTGTGCTGTCCGCATCCGTCCTGGACCCATTGTAAATGAATGGGTCCACACCCGTTCCGCGCGGATCCGGACCCAAGTTGCGGACGTGTGAATGGACCCTTAATATGATTCAATGTGAATCTTCATGGGACCAATACACAAGAATGGCGTGGGGGACATCTGGTGGTTATAGAATGTAATGACACCTGGGTCGATATTACATTTTTGAAAAATATACAAAAAGTGGGTGGTGGGGGGACCCTTTTAAAGTTTGTAATGGAGCCCAGTAATTTCAGGTTGCACTCCTTTGCAGTCACTATTTATTATGGTAGTGTATACTTTGCTGCGGTACAATATCCATCACCTTTATAGAATGACTCTGTTCCTTTTAGGTCTATTGTAGAGCAGGGACTACAGGTAGAAAACTAATGTTTAAAATGAATAAATCAGTGTCACAGAACTAATCCACAGGAAATAGTATTTATAAATGAGATGAAAATCCAATCATAAGACAAGTGACATGAACACGATAATGATTTAATGAAATGTTAAGCAGAAGATTACCTTTTTCTAACATTATTAATGAAATTAGCTGGCTCTACTGGTAGAAATTTTGTTTAACTAGCTCTCGACAATCCTTAAGGTTTTGCAAAACCATACGCCAGTTTTAATAAGAGAGTAAGATGCGCCAAACTTACTAAGAGCAGCAGAATCAAAAAATCTTTGTCAGATTCTGGGAAACATAAAAAATATGTTGGACAGTGGGAGAACACACCCTCTCATGCTAATCCCCACTCAATACAAAAAAGTGGAAGTAAAAGTGACCAGTGTAGAAGTGAGATACTTACTGCATTGTTTTTTTTTTTATTGGCTTCAGTGTATGAAGAGTACTGCATGTGCAGTACCCCGGAGTGGGGAACTACCATTTTGTCACTTGACTATTGTTTCCGACATCTAGCGATGTATTCCATCTGTATATTTATTTCCAGGTCCTCTCATTCAGTCACTCTATTTTGTTATGCAATTGTTAATTTATTCTGTTATATGCAATGTTCCTGGTATCCAGCAGGTGCCATGGTTCTGGCAGAGCTTTAGATAGAATGGGACTAAAAATTCCATTCTTTTTCCCCCTTTGGGGAGAAGTGGGCTGCCCCTGTAGTTAGTTAGAGATGGACAGTGGAAGAGACAACATGGCGCAGTGAGGGGGTGCTTTTCCCCCCACTCGCAGCAGGAGTCCGGGAAGCAGCTCAGGGAGCACCAACCTCCTTGCATTTTATTATACTAAAGACTTTATGGACATGAGAGGGACAACGGGCAAGAGACACTCTACTCATTGATCTGATAAGCGACTGAAGCCAGCTCAGAACTAACTAAAGCCTTTGGACCGACTGTCGCCACCTTGAACCCTGCTGGTACGAAGTGGATTATTTTGCACATTTTCCTTTTTTTTGTATTGTATTTATTTAGTATTTTTTTTTATCATCACTGTATTCCTTTTTATAGTGTTCTTTTATCATCCCTTTTTCCTTTTTATAGTTTTCTTTTACTTGTATTTTATTTATTTTACATATTTTTGCTAAAATTTTCTTTTTTAATATATTTTTGCAGCACTGTATGTCCCCCAAGAGGTCTTTTAAAGGCCTCTGGGGGACACTGACTTTTTTTTTTTTTTTTGCACTATTTTTTCTTCCTTTTATTTGTATCTTTTTTATTGTGTTTTCAAATACTTTTTTTTTTTTACTTTTAAGATATATATATTTGCCACATAATTTGTCCCCAAAATGTTGGGGACAAACTATTTTGCACTATTTCCACTGTAACTGGAGCATCCAAAGGAGCCCCAGTTACAGGGAAAACCAGCCTGCTGAGGGGGGCTTTGTACAGGGCACAGCTGGTGAGGCTCTGCAGTCCTCTGCCCCTGACATCTGGTGTTCACGTGATCGCCGGGTCTAATACACTGCTTCTGCCCTCTCCTCGGCTCCCCCGCTGTCTCTGAGAGCCGGGGCCTGTTCTGCTCCTGCTACAGTGCAGAGCTGTAATGCTCCATTGTGCGGCGCTGCGGGCCGCAGGTTGTGCACCCCTGCTCTAAAGGCTTTCCGTTATGCATTCAGTCATAGAATTGAGTTATGGTCCATGGTAACGGAATCCATAACGCAATTCACCTTTTACCAACAAACGAAGTGTGAACGAATTTTAAAATATGAAATTCGCTCATCTCTAATTGTGATGTTGGTTCTCGGCAACCACTTACTTTTAACTTTTAAATGACCAACCGCTGAAATCAACTCACCTGTCTGTACTTAATGCTGCCGTTAGTATGGACAGCATAAAGTTGATGACAGGTTTCCTTTAAGTTCTACTCAGATTTTAAAAAAATTCAGTTGTCTCCCATGTCACATTAAATTTAGAAACCCTTCATTCAGACATTGCCATCAGTCAAAAAAGAAGGCAAATTCATGAGCTCATCCATCAAACAAAAGGCAGCAAAAACCATGAGCCATGTGTCTCCCAACTGACCCTCAACTCAACGCAGTTCATGAAATATTCTTAGTTAATCTTCTGTTTGGTGCATACATGGATAACATGAGCTGCCTATACCTTATGTGTCACAAATATTCATCTATGCATTACGGTGCACTCATATTGCATCCTAGGACTTATTACCAGCCGGTAATTGTCTTTGCATTAATAATGAGATGTCTACAACTGGAAAGTCACTGCAATTAACGCTGATCCACAGCTCAGGTGTCAGAATTAGTTTTAATTTTTTATTATTCAGAGAGGAATATCTCCAGTATTTGAGTACATAGTATTTAATGCATAAAAGATATGAATCAAATCTGTAACGACACATGCACACAGCAGGGCCTTCTGCATGGATTCTACGGCCTCTGGTTTACAGAGATACTGAATGCTTCTGGTAGGGAATACAGGTGGGAAATGGAATAATGAGTGTATTTGAACCCACCTGACAAGGGGTGGGATGTAGTAGTAGCAAGTGAACAGCCATGCTATGGTAAAAAGCTGTCAGACCACACAGTACATTACAGCTGCATATGGGGGCCCATAACCACAGACTGGTCAGGATGCCCCTGCTGACTTGCCCATCATGTGGATGGCAGTGTTCATATTTAAGAGCTGGTTGTGCTAAACCGCCTGCAACCATTTCTAAGATATATCTGAAATTAACTTTATTTACTGTGGACTGGGAAAACCCAGTAAGGTTTACTAGGCCGCGTTATGCTTGCTGTGTTGTGTGCCAGTGTGCATCATAGCTATTCCTCATTTGCAAGTACCATGGAACAGTGGCTGCTGGTTGTGTAAAGTGATATTGCAGGTGGGCACCTGGACTACACTGGCTCTAGCCTTAGTTGCAGACCACTAGAGCGCAGCTCCACACAAACTTCTGTATCTGGACGAGCCCTTCACTGGCAGTGTACCTGAAAAATTACAGGTAGTTCTGGACCGCTTCCTGAA
The DNA here is from genome assembly GCA_033119425.1 of Bufotes viridis. Classification (NCBI taxonomy): domain Eukaryota; kingdom Metazoa; phylum Chordata; class Amphibia; order Anura; family Bufonidae; genus Bufotes; species Bufotes viridis. The sequence goes on along the minus strand of CM065590.1, from coordinate 477,796,549 downwards.
GAGGCCCTGCAGAAAACTGCTGTTGTAATCAGTGACTGATTCAAGGTATCCCAGTGCCATCAACATTGGTTTTCAAGTCTGTTAGACAGCAATCAGTACACTGTGTGCCCTCATTGAGAGACTGCAACCTATATGCGGAGTGCCCTTCAAGAGAGACTGTAACCGATATGCTGTGTGCCCTCCAAGAAACACTGCTCTGCCAAGTTCTGTGCCTTTAAAGGATTTTGAACCTATTAAAACTGTAACACCCAAGAGTTGTGCCTCCCTGTTGGAGTACAGTCTGCTGCAACTTGATTTCCACATGTCTGCCTACTCACTGTGGCATCTTTAAGTGGGATTCTATGGTTGGACGGTGATCACAGAGAGAACTGTCCCTCTGAAATGTGTGTCACTTACCTTGAGAAGAAATTACATCAGGGTACACTATGGAAGAAGGTAAACCAGTGGAGACGTTGTGATGCTTTGGACAATGTTCTGCTGGGAAACCTTTGGTACTGGAATTCATGTAGACATACAGTCCTTCATGTTGGTGGTATTCTGGAATGGCAGTGGCTTCTTTCAGCAGGATAATGCACCCTGCCATACTGCAAACATTTTTCAGAAATGGTTTGAGGAACATGACAAAAAGTTCAAAGTTTTACTGTAACTTGGCCACCAAATTTCCTAGATGTCAGTCCAATCAAGCAGCATGTCAAATGTGCTGTAAAAACAAGAATGCCCCAAAGACTACCAGGAACAATCCTTTTAATGCATTGCCTTCACACCCTTTTGGTTCAGATTGTGGCACTGTCCTATGAAAGTTTTAATTGTTTGCAAATATGCAGATACAACACTTTGATAGCTTAGGCTACTTTCACACTATTGTTATTCTTTTCCGGCATAGAGTTCCATCGTCGCTGGAAAAAACTGATCAGTTACATCCCCATGCATTCTGAATCGAGAGAAATCCATCCAGGATGCATCAGTTCAGTCACTGTCAGTCGTTTTGGACGGAGGAAATACCGCAGCATGCTGCGGTTTTATTTCCGTCCAAAATGCCGGCATTAATTCCCATTGACTTGCATTAGTGCCGGATCCAGCATTAAAAATATTGCAACAACGGAACCGACATTCAGTTCTGCGCATGCAATAAATGCCGGATCCGTTTTGCCGGATGACACCGGAAAAACTGATCCGGCATTGCAATGCATTTTTCTGACAGATCAGATTCTTCTGCCGCAAGTGTGAAAGTACCCTGAGTGGAATTTGCTGCTGCGTTCTTTGGGAATCCAGACACAGATTCTAGTATTATATCCAAGACAGAAGAGAAAAGATCACCGGGAGGACAGCTGTGGCTACAAGCATGCTGAGGAATTTTGCTATCTGCTAGCAAGAAGTATAAGTGAGACATTGACTGCTCTAGAGTTTAATTAGTTAGATGATATGACACATTTTCATACATTGTACTGTTGTCTTCTTCAGATGAACCAGTATAGTATAAAATGCGTTGTACTGCCCAAAAAAAGGCTTCTCTTGCAAACATAAGAGAACTCTGAGGCATCATTCCTCGACATGCTTAAAAATGAAGCAGTTTCCTAGATGATTCTTGGGTATAAAATCCCTGATTGGCTCTTTGATATATAGCATACTTTCTCTCAGGATACAACCCCCAAAGACTATAATTTGAATCCCTTTGCCATCACTGAAAATCTTACTTATCTGGAGTTTTATAAAGAAGCTTTTGGGGGGTTCCTTAGCTGGATTTCCCCTAAACATCACATCAGAGGCACTCTCATCATCCACCAGTCATCTTGGCAAGGATATACACCATCTCTAAATCCTGCAATATCCAACAGGGTGAGAATTCAACTGAACAGAAGATAGGAAGATCACAACAAAGCTGTTCAGGGATCATTCATTTTCCAAAGAAGGCAGGATAAGAAAACTGAAGATGATCTTGATAACAGAAGACTCTACTTAAAGGGGTTGTCCTGCAAAAATATTCTGCGGTTGAAACCAGCACCTGAATACTATTGTAATTGCATGTGATTAAACATAAGATATAGCCACGGAGTTATTTGATAAAATGTATCTGTATTGCGCCACCTGCCGTTTGCTCTTTTTCTTACCTTTGTCCACATGGATGCACATGCTCAGTTCCATGCTTCAGCTGCCTCCTGTGCTGTGATAAAATAGAGAGCTGCTGCCTGAAAGGACATGCCCCCTGAGCTGCCCTCTTGAAACAGATGTAGCAAAGCAATTGGAGCAATGAATGCGGAGATGTTTGGATCCATGTGAGGAACAGGGCTGGTTCTGAGTTTGTTAAAAAAAAAAGATGATGTACTAAATAATGTCTGATTTTCAATTTTTTGATCATGGGATAACCCCTTTAAAGTAGCTTTCTGGTTTAGAAAGCCCATTTTCAGATTCTTTATCAGGGAACTGGTAATGGAGGGCAGTGGGGATTTTGATGTCCTTCACCACCAGCCAGATTGTAAAGCAGCTTCAAAGAGCATCACTCACTCTGAAGGATCCAACACATTCCTATATTACACTGATAGATTTGAACCGCCACTGTGTAATTCTTCATTTTCCTCATGGTGGCGCTACAGCAGAGTTTAATAATTTCTGCAAGGTTTTCCCACAGATCATGGTTGATTGATGGGGTTCTAAAAGTGTGAAGCCTTGCAATTAGAGATGAGCGAACATTTAAAAAAAGTCCGTTGTTCGGGGTTCGGGTGGTGGTTAATTGCGCATCCCGTTATGGATTCCACAATAGCGCATATGGAATCCATAAGGGGCGGCTGCCACCAACCCGAACTGTAGAACAGCTGAAGGACCTGGCGTGACGTCACTGTCATGTGATCAGTGCAGGGGGCGTGGCTCAGCACGGGATCAAATCCGTGCTGAGCCACGCCTGCACTGATCACATGACAGTGACGTCACGCCAGGTCCTTCAGCTGTTCTACAGTTCGGGTTGGTGGCAGCCGCCCCTTATGGATTCCATATGCGCTATTGTGGAATCCATAACGGGATGCGCAATTAACCACCACCCGAACCCCGAACAACGGACTTTTTTTAAATGTTCGCTCATCTCTACTTGCAATCAGCTTAGTTTTAAGGGAACCATCTAAGGAAATGGGAATTCCAAAGTGGAGAACCCCTTTAAGTGCTGTAGGTATCCACTTCTAGACCCACCACCATTTTGATAAGTAACTGTTAAAACATCTTAAAGGTTAAGTGCATCTACATAAATACATTGAGATATATCCGCTATGATCTAATTATACACCTATACTGTAGAATATACAGTAAAAGTTCACACCATATGTAATATGTAAATTGGGCCAGAGAAGTTGTCATTACAGGTGCATTTGTGCAAATCCACTGTACTTAGGAGAAAATTAATGAAACTGGAGTAAGTAAAGATGATACCAGTAACCCCCGCCTGGCTCCTCTCCTAAATATGGATGTTGGGAAAATGAAGATTCCATGTTTCTGATTAATATGGTTACCATTTCTGATGTCATTGGGGGCACCAAAGTGGTGGGAAGATGGAAGGTATAAAAGTCAGTGCTGCTATTCCACTGGACATGAGCAGGTAAGTCTAACGTTAGATGAAGCTTGATCTGACCATGGCTACCACCAAAGGAGCTTCATTTCCAGGTATGATCAATTTATGGCACCCAGCCTTGCTCTAGGCTCAGCTCTGAGGGCAGTTTTTGACTTTCAGTTTCTAATCACCTGATAGGTCATTGGAGTTAATATCATAACCCTAGTAGAGAGGTTTTAAGTTCTTTCAATATATCGAAGGTGAATATTTACTGAAATACCATTTAATTTTATCAAAATAGGTCCAACATTCTGTGTTGATTAATATCTTAAATATCTTTATATTGGTTGGAGCTCCTTCTCTAAGTGGAGCTTGCTGCATACAGATTTATAATTGAGTTTAAAGAGAACCTGTCACGTTGAACATGCAGTATGATTTGCCAGCAGCATGTTATAGAGCACGAGGAGCCGAGAAGATTTATATATGGTTTTGTAGGTAAAGATTCAGCAAAACTTGTAATTTTTTTTTTTCCCAATTAGATCCCTGCTCACTCTGGGCTTGGGACTCAAGCATAATCTTATAGGGAATCACTAGGATATTTCTCCAATGTCTGATAGGTGTGGGTTTCCACCTCTGGGACCGGCAACTATCTTTCAAATGGAGCCCACAAAGAGCAGGAGAGCGGATAGGGCATCAGTGGCCACCCTCCGTTCACTTCTATGGGACTTCTGAAAATAGCTGAGCGTGCCACTTGGCTATTTTCAGCACTCCCACAGAAATCGCATGCACAGTCCGCTCTCCTTCTCTTTGTGGGCTCCGTTTTAGGGCCTAGCAGTATGCCCGCAACGTATGGCCAACCCTTTTAATCCTATCAACAGATTTGGTGCTATGTATAAAAAATTTAAAAAAAAACCAACCCCAATATATTATTATGTTGGACCTAAAAATGACTTGGTGTTCAAAGATGGACAACAAACTTATCTTAAAGAGGCTGTGCAAGAAAGGAGGGGTTTTCTGCTGGAGCTGCAAAGGGAAGATTACTTACCGTCTTCTCGGCGCTGTTCCCCATTCCTTCTTCTCCGGGCACTGGGCTCCATCGATCTTAATATCTCATTAGACATCTTTGTGGCCAATCACTGGCCTTGGTGATGTCAGTCTTCCCGTATATCATGACAAATAGTGACATGACGCAAGGGGAGCTGGACACTGCTGCGGCAAGTGATTGGCTGCAGCGACGTAAAACCAGATGTTAACATCACTGGAGCCCAGTGGAGCATCACAGGCCTGCAGGAGAAGAAGCTGGGAGCCGGCGTGGGAAGCAGGTAAGTCGTCTTCCCTTTGCAGGGTTTGCCAAAATCTCTCCATCTTGCACAACCCCTTTTAATGGGTTTTCTGAGACTGGGAACCCCTGTTAAAGACTTTGTCATTGGCACCTGTCATAGGCACCCTGGTTCAGGCACTGAGCTCCCTCCGACTCAACTTCCAGTCCCTGCTGGACGGGAAGTGCAACATTCTGTCGAAATGCACTTCACTACTGCTGGCCAATGAAAGGCTAGAGCGGTGGCAACGGTCATGTGTTGTAGCAGAGGACACCACCTATGAGGTCACTGAGTGGCCGGGAGTGGTCGTATGCATGTAAATGGCATGTCACACTTCTGGCCCAGCAGGGACCGGAATCAGGCAAGTAGGGATGGGAGCGCAACTCTGGAATGCCTATGACTAGTGTTGAGCGAATAGAGCTTCGGCTCCTAGATCCGAAGTCAATGCACTCCAAACTTGGTTTTAATGCTGATACCCGTCTTAGTACAGCATTAAAATAAATGGGTTCCAGCGAGGCGAAGTGAGTTATCACCTAAGTCTCGCGAGACTTCTGTGGATAACTTTGGCCATCGATTTTTAAACTTTAAAACCATTCTAAAACATCCGAAGTCGGCTTCTGTACCAACCGGTACCTCAGTACCGAAGCTTAGGATCCATGTTTTAAAATGATTTTAAAGTTTAAAAGTCAAATCCTGAAGTTATGTGAGACTTTGGTGATAACTCACTTTGCCTTGCCGGAGCCTATACATTTGAATGCTGTACGGAGATGGATCTCCGTACAGCATTCAAAAAAGTTTTGACCAAAGTGACTTTGGATCTGTGATCTGAAGCTCGCTTTGCTCAACACTATATGACAGATGAGATTTTTTCTTTTACTTTTGGACCCTGACCGGCCATCTCAACGGTGGTTCCTCATCTCGGTGAACCCTGATCTGAGTAATAGGCTTAGTAAATATTGCCTACGATATGAAAAGAAAGACTAATTTAAATGGAATAAATAAGGCACATCGCCTTTGTAACACATCGTTTTTTTTTTTTTTTTATTTGTTTTATAGCTGTACTGTACAGTATCTGAAAATAACTCCTATTGCTACATGAAAACTGTCAACAAGCAGGCATGGCTCTTCTAGATTGATTGTGTCTTTCCTCAGTACAGAGCGGTGAAGATGTGCTGCTATACTATGCCATAGATTATTCCCCCGGTAATGGCATTACAGTCCAGACCATACGTCATTGAATATCTGACCTGCTTTATTATCATATAAATAGATGCTTTATGCAAGTCCCGGGTTTATGATTTGCACCACTGCAGTAATTAAATTGTCAATGAGTCAATCTACCCACAACCTAGTTAGGTCCCTACTGTGCATTCTCTAAAGTGCTAAATAGAGGGAAAAAAGGCACAGAAAGGTCTCTCAGCAGCAGCATACCTACCTCTTGACAGTTTCCAAGGTAATTTCATTTTATAATGATCAAACTTTATATTTGGCAATTTTGTTGTATTTATACAGGAAAGCTGCTGCTTGTGCTTTTGGTATTGAATATGTGCCTGACGAAGGGGTTGGTCTTCTCTAATCCAATCTGCACCCCAGGGAGTTTCCAATGTCAGGTTCTGCTCAGTGATCTTTTTGACAGAGCAATCCGACTTTCACATTATATCCATTCTCTATCCACAGAGATGTTTGAGGACATTGTAAGTATTGGAGAGCCCTATGACTACTTTCATGTGTTGCAGCTATGGTGGGAAAGCAATATGGGTGACATACAAAATGTGGACTAGGTCTACATCAGTTCTTTTACCAACAGCCATTTCAGTATTCTTACCTTTTCAGATAATATGTTCTATTAAAGTGCTATTCTCAAAACACTGTAGGAATGTAAAAGGAATCTGTCAACAGGAAATTCACTAATAAACCAGGCACAGTGCCTTGTAAGGCTAGCTAAGCTGAAGGTAATGATGCCTTTTACTTAGTCGTCCCTTTCTTCAATCTGGAGAAAAAGTACTTTTAATTCATATTCAAATGAGAAGTTAAGTGCACTGAGGGTGGGCCTAAGCCACTCTGTGCACCCTTGCTCTTCCTGCTTCCTCTGCTAGCCCCTCCCTTTCCTTCCTGATTGACAGGCCCAGTTTCCTGCATAGTCATCTTCTCTGGCCCTGTCACTCAAGAAGGAGAGGGAGGGGCTAGCAGAGGAAACAGGAAGAGCAAGGGTGCACAGAGTGGCTTTGGCCCACCCTCAGTGCACTTACCTTTCACTTAGAGGGCCATTACTTTATTCAAGTACTTTTAATCTATATACAAATGAGCAGTTATCATTACATTCAATTGAGCCAGTCCTGTAAGACATTAGGGGGCATTTACTACATCCCACTATGCCAGAAACTAGCCCACGGTTTGTGACTTCTTGAACGTCATTGCGCCTAAATTTAGCTGCATGTGGTGTTTTTCCACGGCACTTTCTGAAAAAGGGGGACTGGTGGGGCTGGACAGGGGTGTGGTGTTTATTAGGCCATCAGCCCCGGGACATTCACTATAACTTACTGGAGACTGACGACTGAAATCTACTCCAGCTAGATGCTGGGGTAGATTTCAGCGCATGGAGTGCCGGAGGGTGCGCCTAATTTATGAAACTGTGGTCTTTGATACATAACCACATTTCGTCGTGTTTAACAGTGAATTTCTTGCTGACGGATTTCCTTGTAGATACGCTGATAATACATAGTCACTCGTTTATGTGAATGGGCAATGTGTGGTATTACATGTCTCCTGCAGTGGTCGCTGCATGGTAGATGTCTACTTAAATGTTGCTTTCCCTGGAGGTTACAGCAGCTGGACCATCCATGATCAGTTTACCATAAGGTTTGGCTGCACTATTCATATTGCAGTGGCATTTTACTATTTTATTTGACTGCTTTATGAAGGGTTGGAAAAATGGAAATGGTCAAGACTTTTTACTATGAATATACAAACTTAGTGGAGAAGGCAAATATTAATACCGTTGCCCATACAAACTGGAGAATTCTTGATAACTGTTTAGGAAATGGCAAATGACTAGACCATATGCACCTACCTTTAACAATGGTGATACAATATGATTAGTGTTGAACGATGTTATGAAAACTTTGATTTGGCTTTTCACCGAATTTTAAAAAGAAATTAGCTTTGTGGCAAATTACCTTGTCACAAAGCGCATTTCTTTGTAATTAGCAGGTGCAATGACGAGTCCTCATCAGTGAACCCCACAGATGCCGCGTTCAATGCTGATTCATCACGCTGGCCAGTGTGGCGCTGTCATACGTCACCACGCACAAGATTTCGTGCGGGATCTTAAATCAAGATGGCTGCAGCGGCAAAAGCACAAGGAAATTCAGCTTTGCGGCAAATAGAATTTTCCCTGAAATTCGGATCAAAGTCCACTTTATATACTTCAATTTGCTCAACCCTAAATATATTATCAGAAACATAGAAATTCCAGAATATGGGCAAATTACTTAGAAATACAGCAAGTGCCAACTGTGGTGCTGTACTTGTACATCGATACCTAGTGTTTCGCACTAATGTTCTCAAGGGCACCATAGAACATATTTTTCATTTTACCTTTTACAAAAAAAAGAAAGAAAGATGAAATGAGCACTTTATAGTTCCTTTAGGAGTTTGTAAAAAAATAAAAAAAAATTACCAGTACGTTTTTATCTAATTTAGGTCTCATCAGTAAAAAGCAATGTTCTGTTCTTTGCAGTTTCTCTTATTAATATCATAAATAAAGAACCATCATTTTTATTACAGGATCAACAATACTCTGAGGGGTGGCAGCTTATAATTAAAGCAATGAACAAATGTCATACCTCAACCCTAAATACTCCAGAGGACAAGGAGCAGACACTGCAGCTGACAGTAAGTACTCTGCAGTATTATCAAGGACACTCCAGCAATACGTAAAAACAAAGGTGCAATGGCACACTGCAGCTAGAGCTCCGTCCTGCCACCATGCTGGATGCTAGAAGAGGCATTAGTTTATATTTTGGCCAAATTATGTAAGCCACCCACCACGTCACGGTTGCCTCTATGAGTGGTCCCTAACATTAATTCTTACCTTTTATGGGCCATATCAGCCACACAAAATCCAGGGAGTGCAGGTGCAGCATGCATGCCAGATACACTCTGCTTGTAACCCCGTCTGGTGCCATACAGCGTTCATCAGATCAAGTGGATCCGCCCTGTAGGCTGGTTTTAAAGTCAGTATAAAACTGAGTCTGCTTTATAGAACTTACCAGAAGCCATTTGGTTCCAGGAGAAGTACTAGTGGGCTCAGCATGCATGTTGGTATTTGCATCCCTTGATCTGATGAACGCTGTATGGCACCAGACGGGGTTACAAGCAGAGTGTATCTGGCATGCATGCTGCACCTGCACTCCCTGGATTTTGTGTGGCTGATATGGCCCATAAAAGGTAAGAATTAATGTTAGGGACCACTCATAGAGGCAACCGTGACGTGGTGGGTGGCTTACATAATTTGGCCAAAATATAAACTAATGCCTCTTCTAACATCCAGCATAGTGGGAGGACGGAGCTCTAGCTGCAGTGTGCGATTGCACCTTTGTTTTTACGTTTGTATGTGTATTTCACCATAGCAACGTGCACCTGCGTATTGGGTTGTGCTGACTGCAATCCCCATTTTAACACTCCAGCAATAGCCATTGTATTCCAGGGTCAGAGTCCATGCACAAAGCTGTTGTAAGGATCTGAAAACATGGTGGAGCAGGCTATTGGCCCATATTTTACTTCTAATTTTATATGCATGCCAGAATATAGAGGTATTCAGGCCAAAATCTGCTGAGAGTAGTGGGAGTGGTTAATAACGTGTTGTCAGGACCGCCACATTTATGAATGGGTTACCAGAGAAAAGGTGCAAATATAGGCGATGCTGTAGGCCAGGCATCATCATCCTCCAGCACTCCAGCTGTTCAGAAACTACAACTACCAGAATGCTAAATTCACTTCTGTGGGAGTTAGAAGAGCAGCTGAGCATGTTTGCATGCTGGGGGTCGTAGTTTCACAGCAGCTGGAGGTTGCTGATCCTGCAGAGCTGGCCATATTCACTCCTTGCACAAAGTGTCATCCAAATGTTGCAAATCTGCACTAGGTCTCATGTATTATGTTCTGCACGACATTTGATGATTTTGGTCTCAACTTTCACCTCCAGCTCTAAAAGTTAGTTATGGCGCAAATTGGACCAAAATTGCTAAATCTCCCCCATTGTCACACAAAAATACCATAAAGGTGGCCATGAAGGTCCTGCAGTTCGTAAAGACGCCACGTGGTGCTATACAGGGTCCTAGCATTTATATGGTTGATATCTGGGAAACAAGAAAAATTGTTAGGGCAGCGTCATCCCAGAACTCCTGAAACAGACTGCTGCATCTAATCGCACCCATGGTCAAATCTATATAGGTAGAGAAGAGTGTTAATGGGCCAGTTTATAATTTAGTTATTTTATGCACTTTTATAGCGCTACTATATTCCGCCGCACTTTACAGACATTAGCATTAGGCTGTCCCCAATTGGGCTCACAATCTAAGCCCCCTATCAGTATGTTTTTGGAGAGTGGCAGACAGCAGAGACAGGAGCAGCGCCAGAACAGCAGCAGTGGCAACCCCCAATCCACACACTTGGCAGGACCTGTAAAGGGAAGCTTACTTACCTGCTTCCGGGCACTGGCTCCCCACTTCTCCTCCTTCCGGCCTGCGATGGTCCGCTGCCAATCAATATCCACGGCGGTGACTGTCTCCTCTTAAGTCATGAGAAGACATGCCAGTGACTGGCTGCAGAGATGTCAAACTGGATGTTTTCAGTATCGAAGACCCCCCGTTCTTGCACAACCCCTTTGAAGAGATCTATGTTCTTGTCCCAGAAAACCAGTTTATTATTCGAATCTCAATAGGTTGTCCATGTATTTTATATTGATGGCCTATCCTTTATCAGATTGTTGGAGGGCCGACTCCCCGCACCCCCATCAATCAGCTGATCTGCTGTAGCTTTGTCCACTTTGTAGTGGTCAGAGCTGGTTCTAATGCTGCAGCTATCAGTTCCGGTCACTCTACAGTGTACAGAGCTACTGCACAACAGCTGATCCCCAACGATCCTATGAATAGGCCATCAATATAGACGTCCCCAAAAAAACTTTTAGATAGATTTCTGTAAGATTTATGTGCATACATTTTCTGATTCAATGTGTTTTCTTATATGTGCACATATTTATTATCTTGTATTGGTTCAACAGCACGAAGACTTGATGAGCCTTGTAAATAAATTACTGCGTTCTTGGCCTCAACCTCTACAATACTTGTCTATGAGGGCACCAAATAACATGCTGCAGAAGGTGAAAGAAGCTGAGGAATACACTAAGATTCTTCAAGGAGGAGTAGACAGGATCTCTGGAAGAGTAAGCCCCATTATTAACACGCCTGCATTTAGGATATTATGTTAGATTATCCTGGGTGGTACACATCAGATAGATATATATAACCCGCTGTTTATTTCAGATGCTGACTGATCTAGAAGACTACTACCCTCAGTGGTTTGGCCCTGTCAATGTTACAGTTCCACAAGAAGATCCCCACCTGTTCCCCGTGTACCACTTGCTGCATTGTTTCCGCAGGGACTCTCACAAGATTGACAGTTACTTAAAAATCCTCCGATGTCGCATGCTACATGCCAATTGTTAGGGATGAGTCTACTTGAAATTATATGAAACTTTATTTCTGCTGCCTCAAGTGAACACTTCTAAACAAAAAAAAATACCAATTAAGTGGGACACCATTTTAATTTCCTGCCCTGCCTTTAAGGCACCATTCACACAACCGTGGGACCACTGTGCCTATGCTGCGGACTGCACACCATGGGTCCACAAAAACCAGGCACTGGCACTCCGCATCTTTGACTTCAATGGGTCCGCCATCCGCGAGATGCGGCGAAAGATGAGACATGTTCTATCTTTTGCGGCATGGGGACACAGCCCCAGAAGCATGCGGAAGGGCTACCACGTGTTTTTGGGTCCTATCTTTCACTGCATCTTGCAGCTCACAGACACATTGAAGTCAAAGGCTCTGCACAGCGATGCAAAGTGTGGCTTTCCTAAAGCAAGGTCACATTTTATATGTAATAGAAAAAATTCTGCTTCCAGTATATGGTGTTCTATATTATATACAATAGCTTAGCTACACTGGATCATAGCAGCTGTCAGTAGGGCTATACTGCCCCTAATTTTACCAATGAGACCAACTTATTAATGTTATGGTACATGGTGAATCCGATTCGGAGTATCATTGGGGTCCTTGACGTCAGGCTACACCAACAAGGAGGCAATGTCTTACAAAGCATTCAGAAAGTCTTCAGACTCACTTTGTTCACATTATGTTATGTTGTAGCCTTGTGATAAAAAAAAAAAAAAAAAGTTTTTCCTCCATGAATCTGAACGGAATACCCCATAATGAGAAAGTGAAAACAGAATGGGGGACATTTACTAATGCCTTCATGCTACTATTGCTGCATAAAGTTGCAAATTATAATGCAGGCCAGATTTGCGACTTTTTAAGCTTTATATAAAAATGGCTGCACAACATTTCACAAGCAAACAATAGAACTGAGAAATGGGGATCATTCTAAATTAAAGTGGTATCATACCTACTATAACTGAAAAAATAGAAGCTCTTTGCGCACATTTTTGATCAAACGTGTGCCGGGCCCACCTTTTTAAGCCTCTTGCCACTTTTCAAAAGTGTCAACAAAAGGGATGGGGCTTCACTCCTCCTGCCAGATTTACTATAACTTACACCAGAAACTGGCATAAGTCACAGCTCAAGTCTGTGCCAGCTCCTAGCTGCCATGGAAAAAGCACTAGCTGAGGTGCACTCACACGGTCCCGGCCACCACATAGGTGGGTGCTTTTTCCTATAGTGTGCAAGCACGACCATCACTGATGGACTGCAGGATGGTTGTAATCTCTGGATATGAGCAGTGCATAATGTGATGGAAATGAACCCAGCCAGCAAAGGAAGCAATATGGACAATCACCAATACATTAGTAGGTGCCTTGTGTTAAATTTCTCTACATAATAAATGCTATTTGCTGATGTGAGGCCATGTCTTTAAGATCACAAGTGGTTGACTGTACTCTAAGACCTAATTATCCCTGATGCAGTTTTGTCATATGCAGAGATGAACCAGATGATTAATAGAGAATGCATTTTTAGTGTTCTTATCACAATGAGGCAAGTGTTAGATGTATTTTTCTTATTACAATAAACCATTTGCAATAAAAAGCTTGTCATTTATCTTTTTTTTTTTTCATACTATCCAGAGGATAGGTCATCAGTAGGGATGGGTGAATCGACTTTGGATGCTTCATCCGAAGTCGATTTGCATAAAACTTTGTTCTAATACTGTATGGAGCGGTCGCGCCGTACAGTATTAGAATGTATTGGCCCTACGATGAGACGAAGTTACTTCGCGAGGTAATAACTTAATTATTACTGTAAAAAACCTTCATACTGAACTCAGGTTTGGTTCCAAGTGGTACTTTGGAACCGAACCAGAGTTTGGTACTTTGCGAAGTAATAACTTTGGCTCATCGGAGCCAATACATTCTAATACTGTACGGAGTGCCCAAACCGCACAGTATTAAAACAAAGTTTTATGCGAATTGACTTTGGATGAAGCATCTGAAGTCGATTCGCTCATCCCTAGTCATCGGTAAAAAAGAATCTCAGAAAACCCCTTTTAAATAAGGTACAGTTTAATTCTAGGAGATGGCATTAATAAGCACTGGGGTGAAGAAAAATTGCCTAATATATTAAAGCTGCACCTAACCCCTCCCAATACTTTATTGTGCATAGATTACACAGAACACCTTCCTTTTTTATAGGAGTAGTTACAAGGGGAATGAAAAATGTATTCATTCAAAACTGGATTTACATGCTGAGATTTTAGGATATATAAAAAGTTGTCAAGTGCTTTTGGAAATGGATCCATTGTGGAAATTATTTCTACTCTCAACTGTCCCATTACCTGTAAATAGTGGGTTAAGTTATACAAAAAACAAAAAAAAAAAAAACAACTAGCTTATGATCACAAGCTGAAAGGAAGATTCTGTGTAATACATAAAAATCCATGAAGTTCAAAACATAATATATAAAAACTTAAAATTAATATTACTATTATTACTGTATGGCCTCCAGCACACAACCGTATCCACTTTTGCAGTTCCAAATCGCGGATCCGTAAAAGACGGATAGCGGATATGGGCATCCCGCATTTTCTTTTCAGCAGGTCCCGCGGTATGCTTCAGATGCCTATTCGTTTCTGCTAAATGGACAGAATAAGACATGTTGTATTTTCTTCTATTGAAAATAACTGGTCCACATCCAATCCGCAAAAAATGTGGATTGAATGCAAACCAAAACTACAGTTGTGTGCATGAGGCCTAAATTAAACAGGAGTTCAGAAAAAAAAAAAAAAAGCACGAGGTACACACTGAAATATTCAGTAGTGTTCAATTTTGCTATTGGTCTACGAAACAGTTGGAATGACGTTCTTCTCCCGTGGAATTTGGCAGCTACGGTATTTCTTAAAGGGCACCTGCCAGCAGATATATACCTATGAAACTGGCTGACCGGTCACATGCAGCGCTTGGCAGCTAAAGCATCTGTGTTGGTCCAATGTTCATATGTTCCCGCATTTCTGGTGGAAATTTTTTTAGTTTTAATATATGCAAATGAAGCTCTAGGAGCAACAGGGGCGTTACCATTACACCTAGAGGCTCTGCTCTCTCTGCAACTGCTGGGCCGGCTGCACTTTGACAGGGTCAGGTGTGATGATATTTTTACTGCCGAGCTCTGTCAGAGTGCAGTGGACATGGCAGTTGCCTCTGAGAGAGCAGAGCCTCTAAGTGTAATGGCAACGCCCCCATTGCTCCTAGAGGCTAATTAGCATATTTTAAACACAGATGTCTTCAGCTGCCAAGCGCACATGCAGCACGTCAGCCAGTTTCATAGGTAAAAATCTGCTGACAGATGCCCTTTAACGTATCAGCTGTCATTAAAACCAGGCATGTGAACCTGATGCAACAAAAATCTGCTAATGGCTTTTCTGAAATTTGCCAATGCAGATTTGAGAGCCTGCCCCAGATATTAAGATTTTTGCAGAGGATATCACCCTTTGCAAACAGAGGGAAACATGCTGCAAATCTATGTAAAAATGTTGATGCGGATTTGCAGCCAAATTCTGTCAGAAAATAAAACATGCCTGTCTGAAATTGTTACAGAGAAGTACAACAAGAGAAGATGCGTTAAATAAAAAGCAAAAATTTATTCTGGTGTCATAGTGTAGTCCAAACCAAAATGACAGATGTGAGCAGTCAGGAAACAGCAATACCCTTGTTGGATCCACTGAATCTATATGGAGGAGCTGTTTCCACAGTGGAGCTTCCCATGGCTATGCGGGCCGGACTGGCATTGTGATAGTCAGCACCTGAAATATACAGTGAAATGTCACCGCACCGCATCCACACAATATCATATACACAGAAGAACATGCTGAATCTCAGTATACACAGACAGCGATACCCCATATACATGCATGCTCGCACTGGAGAGAAAAAAGCAGCGGATAACCTCCTGGGACGATAAATATCTTAACCCTTTAGTGACCCGCATGTTTTCGGCTTTAATGACCAAGCAATTTTTTTCCCCTCATCATCTTCCTGGAGCTCTCTATCTAACGCGTAAGGCAAAATTCTGGACACACCCTTTTAAGTAGTATAATTTGTAGAATATGGACTTCCAATGTGTGAAATCATTAATTGGGAGGAAGCTGCATCATTTGGTGGAGGAAATGTTTTCAGCCACCATATTGAAATCAGCTCAGATTTTTCCAATTGGAAGGGGTTTATGTAATACAGTGTTTCCCAACCAGTGCGCCTCCAGCTGTTGCAAAACTACAACTCCCAGCATGCCCAGACAGCCTTTGGCTGTGCGTGAATGCTGGGAGTTGTAGTTTTGCAACAGCTGGAGGCACACTAGTTGGGAAACACTGATGTAATATACCAATTTACTCAGAAACTCCCTGGAAGAGTCAGTTTTGACCCATCTTTACCAGTTTAGGAGTTCAGCGAGGCACAGGTTTCCTGAAGTGCTTTACATGACATGTTCGATGTGTCCACCATTCTGCTGGATGCACATGGTTAAAGGATAACTGTCACATTTGGACCCTAATTTCAGTTTTCATATATGTAGTTACTAATATGATAATATTCCTGAATCAATAACTATTAGACTTACTTACCTCTTATTTAATAAGATTCAGCCCTTAGCAACCAGTCTGCATAAAACTGCAATTTCACTATTCTGTTAAGATGGCCGCCCTCTGCCCTGAGGCTAATCCATAGGACGCCTGCAGTGAAGTTAGTGAAGACCAGCTCTGTATAGGGGGGTCTTGCAGTGAAGTTAGTGAAGACCAGCTCTGTATAGGGGGGTCTTGCAGTTAAATTTCCAGGTCTGGCTGAAGCCTGTAGTCCTTCTACAAGCTCTCCTCTTATCAGATAAGGCTCTCGTTTATACACTGGCTCTACATTGTCCAGCACTGCTAAAGGAGTGTCTGCCAAGCACAGGCATGTGGAGAAGGTCACACACACAGCCCAGCACTGTTATCTCCTGTCAGGAAGAACCTGGCTTTTTATACATTCCCTTACAATGCTGACTCACTATCAGTTCCCAGTGCACGGCAGCGTGCTCCGTCCTCTCTCCGTCCTCTCATCTGGTAGACGGAAGGAGCATAGCAACCTGATTTTATCTCAGGTAACAATAGCCAATACTGGGGACTTTTAGGTGGCTTTTAGGGGTTATTTATTAAACAATCAGAAATTAAAACAGGGACAACAAGGTGATATTAATCACCAAAATCCAATAGTAAAAAAAAAAAAAAATGACAGTTATACTTTAAACACAGTGAAACATTGAAGAACCGCAGGTGATACTTCAGGAGTCTCCATTTAGGGTGAGCCATATTAGAAGTCAATTTTCTACAAATGACCCCAGTTAAAGGGGTGTGCCCAGACTTTTGCCTCACCCTGCATATACGTTACCATTATGCAATGACTGAATCGTGCTCTAGTATAATGTTACCTGGAGTAGAGCTTGCACATAAAAGTAAATGTCTCAACTGCAATATTTGAAATAAACGATTTATCCCTTTATCTACAGTGAAATGTTGTGAAATTCAATAGTAAAATATTCTTGCTCGTTTTCACCTATGAAACAGATTTTTTTGATTAACCTCAGTGGCCTATGAAACGCCTTCCCCTATATTGCTGTCTCACCTTAGTGTCCTTGTTGAACTGGGCTCCACTTTGCTCTTGGATTATATTATAAGGAATGAATATGTCTAGATGATACAAATCAGGGCGCCCAACCAAAAGAATCCGGTCTTCACCCAAGTCGAGTACAAGAGATCGACTAGAAGACTAAATATAGGAAAACAGATTACTAATATTACTAAAGCTGATCCAACCTATTCACACGAGGGCTCCACCACTAGTGACTAGAGTTGAGCGAACTTCTATTTTTAGTTCGGCGTCCAAAGTTCGGGTTGGGGTTATCGTAGCATCCCGTTATGGATTCCGCTACTGCGGACCATAACGGCATTTGGAATCCATAAGGGGCTGCTTCATTGAACCCGAACCTTGGACAACCCTAAGGACCTGGGGTGACGTCACCGTCATGTGATCAGTGCAGGGGGCGTGGCTCAGCACTGGATTGGATAAGAGGTGATCCAGTACTGAGCCACACCCCCCTGCACTGATCACATGACGGTGACGTCACCCCAGGTCCTTAGGGTTGTCCAAGGTTCGGGTTAAATGTAGCAGCCCCTTATGGAATCCATAACGGGATGCTATAATAACCCGAACCCGAACTTTGGACGCCGAACTAAAAATAGAAGTTCGCTCATCTCTACTTGTGACGTTTCTCATCAATAAGAAAACACTAAAGTCACATACAACCGCTAAGGGTTTTTGTTATTATGGCATTCATTATGCGCAAAACATGACATGACGCCCTTAATCTGCGTGTCAGTACCAGGACGACAATGCCAAATTTGAACAGTTTTTAATATTTATTTATTTCTAAACCTTTTTTGCACTGCCATTTTCTGTCAAATTGTTGATCTTTATTTCTTTTTTTGTTATGGCGTTCAACGCACAGTTAAGATATTTTGATCGTTAGGACATTTTCAGACGCGGTGGTACCTGTTATTTTTTTATATGTAAAACTAGGAATGATTTGAATTGAATATTTTTGTTATACTTTACATTTTCACTTTTTACACTGTAATTTTCAGTCCCCTTAGGGGACTTGAATAAGCAATCTTCTAATTGCTCCCCCCGTAGACTGCAATAGAATGCAACTGCAGTCTATGGGATTCTGGCAGGCATCAGGCTCGGCTTTTCAGGCAGTTAGCCATGACAGGTCTAGGAACCATCACAAGTCCCCAGGCTGTCACTGCAACCGATTAGAGCCCTGCAATCTTTCCATGGGGGCACTGATTGGTGGACAGATGGAGCACCCGTTTAACCCCAGAGATGCCACAGCAGCATCTGAGAGGTTAAATGAACAGGATCTGCATCATCGTCGATCCTAGTCACTGCCGGCGGGTGCCTGCTGTATTATACAGCTGGCACCTGCCACATATGGAGCAAGCTCAGCATTTAAGCTCGATCCTTACACTCCCTTAACACCCATTGCATATATGATTAAACGTTAGGGGGTTAATGCAATTTTTTTTCCCCAAGTAAAAACAGTTTTATTGGGCAACTAAATAAATTTGATTCCACTCGAACTTTTAATTGCAGCACAATTGCAAGTTACAGCTTCATGGCCTGCCTATGAGCAATACATTTGCTTGATAATTAAAAGAACATCTACAGGGGGGATTTTTGTGATCATCAAAAATTGTCCACAATTTTTTCTCCTTATAAGGGGAAAACAAATAAATAAAAAAAATGGAGATTTTGCCTTGGTCGCTTCAACCCACAATTTTATTATTTACCATTGCGTAACTAAGAGTCACCGTGAGGCCTAAGGACACATTGGGGGAAATTTCTCAATACTATTACAGGATGCAGCACGCTAAAATTTGTTGCAAATGTCTGAGAAAACTTAGAAACTTAGTTTAATTCATCCTTAAGGAGGTTTTGTCACCCTGAGTAACTTCTTGGCAATGACCACATTAAGTGATGGCACGAGAAAGGCACTGGCATGACTATATGCAATATATAAAAGTTACATTATTAAACCACAATTGTAAATTCTCACCACTTTAGGTAAGGAGATTTCAGCCACCAGAAAATGAGGGTGTCCTTCAGGAGGTTCTGCCACAATTGTGTAATCTGGTTTTACTGGCGAACTGAAATGGGGGGGAGACGAAAAATTATTTCTAGAAGTCTAGAAAATGTGAAGAAATCAATGGATTCTAAATAACAGATCTATACATCAAACTACACAGCAACTCAAACCTTTCAACTTCCGAGATGAGGGGCTTGCTTGGAGTGAACTGGGAGGAACTGGAAAGCAGAAACACAATAAACCTTAAGAAATCTATAGTCATTGCGACAGCAAATGAAAATCATTTTTAAAATGAAACTGCCATCTAAGCCCAAGATGGCTGCCATTATCACCAGGAGCTTTAGTTATACAATGAGAAAACGTAAAATGTAATATCACGTGGTACCCATTCAAATGAATGGCTGTCCATGCAATACATAGATGAGCCAGGTAACAAGGAGGGAGACGTTGCTATACACAAGCTCTCCACTCCGGCTCATAAAGGGTTCCAGATGTCTAAAGGGGGTTCTCCAGGAATTAACAAAATGAAAATACTTAAAATATTACTTTATTATAAATATTTTCCCAAATACCTTTCATTAGTTATGTTTGTTCTTGTCTAGGGAGAAATGAGGGGAAGATAAAACGGCCGCCGTCCTATTAGTACACACAAAACCTGTCCTAATCACACTGCAGGACAAGTTACTTCACAACACTGAGCTAAAAGCTGCCTCCTCCTCTTCTCTGCTTGTCAGGGATTATGATCCTGAATACTACTTATAAGTTCTTCAGCTGAATCTCTGTGAGAATGGAGTTCATGAGGAGACAAAGTACAGAGAGGAGGTGGGGGATGTGGATAATGAGCAGTAGCACTTGTATGAAGTCTCCATTACCACAGTCTAACCTGTCCATCCTCTCTGTACTTCATGTCTCCTCGTGAACTCCATTCCTACAGAGATTCAACTGAAGTTCTTATGAGCCGTATTCAGGGTCATAATCCCTGACAAGTAAGAGAGGAGGATAAGACAGCTTTTTAGCTCAGGGTTAGGTAACTTGTCCTGTGTTTGATTAGGACAGGTTTTGCATGTACTAATAGCACGGCAGCCATTTTATTTCCTCTAATGATTGCTCCCCAGACAAAACAAGCCATTATAACGAATGAAAGGTATTTGGGAGCATATTTATATTAAAGCAATATTTAAGCATTTTCATTTTATTTTTCTGGAGAACCCCTTCAAATGCCTTTATAGGTAGAAGGATATGGTGTGCCCAACTGGTCTTTGCTTGTCATGTACTTGTACAGGTTCTCTCAAACTGTATATAGTCTGTTACAGAATATAAAGGGATACAAAGAGTGCTAAATTGTGATTAGCTTACCTTGTGTCCATTTCCTGGATCAT
The DNA here is from genome assembly GCA_033119425.1 of Bufotes viridis. NCBI lineage: Eukaryota > Metazoa > Chordata > Amphibia > Anura > Bufonidae > Bufotes > Bufotes viridis. The sequence goes on along the minus strand of CM065590.1, from coordinate 477,775,923 downwards.
AGGTTTGGATTTTGTTCTGATATTCTGGTCAAAAATTGAGCCCATGAACTTCCGATTTTTCAGCATTCTCCATTCTAAAGGGGAACCAGTGATAACCTACTTTATAGTACTTTGTTTTACATGGGGTGAGCTGCACTAGGAAGAAAAATTGGACCCCTTTTGTCATAAACAAGAAAAACCAAGGCATTCAGGTAGTAACATACAATGAAACAAAAGTCAGGTCTATAAAGTTCAACCTTTCTTAGATCAATTATACAACATTGTTAGACTAATTATAACCCTCAGGGCCATGTGGTATTAGATAAGCATCTAGCTACTTTTTAAAAAAAAACTGACAAAGCAGCTGCCCTTACTACCTCTTGGGGTAAGGCATTCCAGTATGGCTACTGTAACTGTAAAGAATCCTTTCCTGTATTGATGTCTGAATCGTCTTTCCTCCACGCGTAATAAATGTCCTCTGGTCCTTTGTAAAGTTCTCGGAGTTAATACCTCACGTGCCAGTACGGACCACACATGTATTTATACATGTAAATGAGATCTCCTCTAAGGTGCCTTTTTTCTCATTATTAAAGTGACCTTCCATCTAGGGCTGGGCGATGCGTGTGCCGGCCATATCCCATACCCGGCCTCTATGACTGCGCGCTGCGATCCGCTGCAATTAACCCCTTGGCTGGGTATGGGATATGGCCGGCACACGCAGGCTACATTTGTATTCAAGTAGTCATAGGCGCCGGGTATGGGATAATATACTAACCTAATATACTTACCTTTCCTGCAGGGTGCGGGGCTGGAGTCTGCAGGAGACGGACTGCGTCTTCTTTCCAGCATGCACTGGGAGGGACCTGACATCACACACAGCGCCAGCCAGCAGGCTGACGATGTGTGAACGCAAGGCCCTGCAGCGCGGTGCAGAGTCGGGAGGCCACAAAGCGGTGAGTAAGAAGCTTCTTCAATTCACTACCGCTCCGTGGTCAACTATCGCCATATAGCTAAAATCTATATTGTTGCTCGAATTTATGGCGATATTATCGTATATCGTTTATATCACCCACCCCTACTTCCATCCCATTTAAAAATCTGGTCACCCATCTCTGAACCCTTTCTAGCCCTCCTATATCCTTTATAGTAGATAGAGCCAAACTTGAATCCCATATTCAAGATGTGGTCTTTATCTTTCTTTTTATACACCCTAAAATCTTATTCGCTTTGCTGCTGCAGCCGGACATTGAGTACTGCTGCTTAGCTTAGTTGTGAGCAGAATACCCAAGTCCTTTTGTTGTTCTGGTGTCCCTAGTTTTATTCCATCCAATGTGTTTACAGCCATACGAGTACTGTGGCCTAGGTACATTACATTTATTAACATTAAAAACCATTTACTATTTTCTTGCCCATGCCGCCAGCTTGTAACATTTTACAATTGTGCTGGGTTTTCTGGGACCCAGCAACCCACCTTAATGAATCATATGCTGCCTGCATTAGAAAGTTTCCAGTATACTTACTGTCTCAAAAGTTGCATGAATCAGCCACTCTGGAACCCGGTCACAAAAGGCTCCTCTTGGAAAAATCCTACAATTGCTGACAATACATTCTTTACCATGTTTTTATGGATGGGGACATTATTCCTGCAGCCCAGGACTGGGGAGGCGCTGTGGACAGGCCGCATGTGCAAACTCCTGAATCCACTTCATTTAAACATGTTCTACGTAGACCAACAGTTCAGGTTCAGCTTACACAACCTTGCCCATTCTGAGCTTTGAAAGTGACGTCCCCAACTATTAACTAAAAAGAATGGTAAAGAACGTGATGTTGGCAGATGTAGAATTTTCCAAAGTGAAGCATCACATGACTGGGTCCCAGAGTGGCTGATCCATGAAAGTTCGAGAAGGTAAGTATATTGGCAACTTTCTTCTGCAGGCTAGATACTACTAATTAAGGTGGGTTGCTGTGTCCTGAAAAACCCCTCTTAGGCTACATTCACACGACCGTATTTTTCATTCCGCATCCGATCCGCATCCGTTTCCGTTTTTTGCGGAATAGATACGGTCTCATTCATCTCTATGGCCTTTTAAAATTTGCGGACAACTTTCCGTAAGTTGTCCGCATCCGTGTGTCCGCATATTTCATCCGCAAAAATATGAAGCATGTCCTATAATTGTCCGCAAAAATCGGTCCGCAGCCCCATAGAAGTCAATGGGTCCGCAAAAAACGGATAACATACGGAAAGGTTTCCGTATGTTATCCGTATTTTGCGGATCCGTTTCCGTATTATTATTACTCCACATACGTTTCCTTGACAACTAATTTTATCTCTTTTTTTTTTCCCTCCCTCCAGTTCAGTATTTTGCGGATCCGCAAAAAACTGAAGACATACGGAAGCCTTCTTCCGCAAAATGCGGACATACGGCTTCAGTTTTTTGCGTCCGTAAAATACGGATGAAAAAAATACAGTCGTGTGAATGTAGCCTTAGTGTCCTACACATTTTTGTGCCATCAGCAAAAGTTTGCACTTTACTTTTGAGTAGAATCCTCATCTAGAAGCCTTAAAGGTCATGTCAGAAGAGGGGACAGGTCCTCTGTAAGCTGGCCTTCCCATAGGTTATCAAGGAGAACTGTTACCTCTAGAGAGCTCCATCTCATATTTATTCTCAAGTCCTTCCATTGCCACAGTAATAAAGAACTCCCTGAAGAGCTCATTACTCTGAGAAAAATATAAAAAAAACAAAGTAAGGAAATCATAGAGAAGATAAGAGAACTTCATCTATAAGGACAATTTAAGCCACAGTTATCGTAGGTCATGGTTACCGTAATTTTCTCAAAGAATGCGCTGTTTATCACTATGTCATAAGCCGTGCAGCCACTTCCACCTGTAAGAAAAAAAGAATATGGGTGATGTAAAGGGACTATACAAATTGGTGCAACGCTAATAGTGATTGTAAAAAAAAAAAAAATCTCAAAGTTCCACTGAAAAACATAAAGAGGTATTCCGGTTTTAATGATTGCATTCATTTATGTAGAGAATAGGATGTTGAACAATTTTCTAACGTGTATTTATTTAAAATTTTGCTTGCAGACCTTTATTATATCCATGCATTTGCCTCTTCCTAAAGAAAAAAAAAAAAAGGTACAGCCCATTTTGCTCCTGTAAAATGCATCTGTAGAAGAGCTAGATAGGAATAAACATGGCGTCAGTCACATGACCTGGTTTTAAGTGCGGAGGTGCACATAGGTCATCGCCTATGCCCAGGTATCTAACAGATGAACAGTAGTGTATTGAGGAGCAGAACATATACAGTATTATATATGCAGCAGCACCTCATCATGTCTGTTAGTGTCTATGTAGAAGCAGATCTTCTAGGTCACCACCTAGAGACAGGCAGCCATTTTAAAACATCACCTAGAGGCACGTAAATACACAGTGATGTAATGATTGTAATAACCACAATAACATTTTTATTCCACCAGTAGTCCTATTTAATTATCACATGGATATGATGACCTAGCACATGTATGTCATGTAGCACTGTTGCTTGCTGAATGTCAGAAACGATATGATGTGTAGGGTGTCACATTACTGATGCCATGCTTCAGTGAAGCCACCGATACATTACACAGGACTGATACATGGGCTATACCATTCTTCTGCATATAGAGGTCAACTGCCTCACATAAGAAAGGTATGTATGCAGAATAATAATTACATGCATATTGGAAAATTGTATGGTTTCCTTTTATATCAACAAATACTTTAAAAAATAAAAATTATGTTAATAAAATCCATAGGTAAACCATAAATGTGTGTTCACCGTTTACTACCCTTTCCAGAAACGGATGATTTAAAAACCCTTGGAGAAAAATGCTGAACTGAGTTCCATTGTGCAGCATTTACCACAGTACTAAAATACTTACTGTTATCAACTTCAACGTGGGGCTCTCCGAGGCTCATGGGGACTCGATACCCAGAGGGATCATCCGATTCCAGGATCCTGACTAACTCCTGCTCAGTCAGGTCTGGGGGTGCTGGGATCTGGTTTGACTTGCAGATGTTAATAAAAATTTTGGCATTTTTAGAAGTGCGAGTTTTAATGCAGAAACCTAATAAAGAGTAAAAGAGGAACAAAAAACTATTGGCAACACTGGCAAGTATACAAAGGAGGGGGGATCCAAAACATTTTTTTTTCTTTTTAATTTGTACACCACTCGCTCCAGTTCTGAAGTACAGCTGGGGCCGGGGGCCTGGTTAGCTATGTTAATGTTGAAGTTTCACTCCAGATTTATCACAGTGACTTTTTAAAAAGTCGCAATCTCACTCCAGACAGGATGGAGCAAAACTGGAGAACTGCAGCACTTCTACACAAAAGTGTTCTTGATAATTTGGCACAAAGTACACAGACTCAAGCGAATCGAACTTCAAATATTCTCCTCGTGATAAATTTCCCCAATATCTTCTATGCCTATAAGTAGAGTTGAGCGAACTTGTGTTTTAAATTCTGCGTCCAAAGTTCGGGTTATCCAAGCATCCCGTTATGGATTCCGCTACCACGGACCATAACGGCATTTGGAACACGGGATGAAGGACCTGGGGTGACGTCACCGTCATGTGATCAGTGCAGAGGGCGTGGCTCAGTACTGGATTGGATAAGAGGTCGTAGGTTATCACCTCTTATCTAATCCAGTACTGAGCCACGCCCCCTGCACTGATCACATGACGGTGACGTCACCCCAGGTCCTCCATGTTGTCCAAGGTTCAGGTTCAATGAAGCAGCCCCTTATGGATTCCAAATGCCGTTATGGTCCGTGGTAGCGGAATCCATACCGGGATGCTTGGATAACCCAAACCCGAACTTTGGATGCTGAACTTAAAATACAAGTTCGCTCAACTCTACCTATAAGCCATTGATGGGAGGCAGTATGTATCAGTCAGTGAGGCAGCCATGCACCGCGCAGCACGTCTGCCGCTAATAAAACTTTTTCCTCCTCGCTCCGGCTGTGGGGATGGTGCATGACTTGATTACATGATTGGTTCAAACCCATAATCATGGTCTCAAAATTTTGATTAATCAAACTGATTTGATTACCGCAATTGCCCCGCCCTAAGTTGAAGGGGACCCATCAGCACAGCATCACTTGGTGACCTAGTCACCAAAAACATCCTTTAGGGTCCATTGAATTCACACGTCCGCAACTGTATTGCGGTCCGCAAATTGACGGATCTGCAAAACACGGACACCGGCCATGTGCGTTCTGCATTTGGTGGACCGCACATGGGCAGCACTATATTAGAAATGTCTTTTCTTGTTTGTGGCTGCAGACAAGAATAGGACATGTTCTAATTTTTTGTGTGGCCGCGGAGCGGAAGTGCGGATGCGGACAGCACACTGTGTGCTGTCCGCATCTTTTGTGGCCCCATTAATAATAAATGCATCCACACCAGCTGCGCAATCGGACGTGTTATGTTTATCCGTTTTTAACTGACTATTTTTCACTGTCGTGTGCATGTAGCCCAAGGGTCGTCTGGCTTTTAATGTACTGTTTGCAGCAGCCACTAGCACCGGAACCCCTACAATGAATGGAGTCAGAAGGCTCCGTCCACCGTGTAAGGGACATTCCTGCTGCACACCTTCCATTGAACTGGTGCTGAGATGCAGTATGTCCGCAGTCACTGCACAGAGCCTTCTGCCTCCAGCTCAGTCCACTGCTGTGTTCCTGGCACTGGCAGCTGATGCAACCAATGTCCAGCTTCTTTTCCTTCGTGTCCATATCCATTCAGGGAGCCAGAGTTGTAGGATGTAATGTGATTTTACATCGCTGACTCCCCTAATATAGGAGACTAGAAGGAAGCATGTTCTGTCTCCTAGTGCATGCATATGAGCGGCCATCAGCATGGACTGTGACCAGTCCGAGCTTCTGTTTAGTAGCAGGGTCGGAACGATTACTGTGCACTCTCCTGCAGGGCAATCATTTCTATATGACTGTTGGTACACTTTAAAAGGGGCTGTCCTTAGCAGAGGACCCCGTAGCATATTCCTCCTACATAATTAGCAGACCCTGAAGACATGTCTCACCAGGCTGGGGTCTTATCTGCGTTGTTTCTGGTAAGTTTGGCAATCTGCTTTGTATTTCTTGTTTTGCCTGCAACGAGAAAAGAGTGTGAATTAGTGAAGAACGTGAATGCGATGGTTCAAGGAACTGTCCTCTCCTTCACATACTTATTACAACTGCGGAGGTCTATGGTGCCCATACACATTAGGTTAATATTGGCCAAACCAGATCACTAATTTAGTGAGTATGGGGGGGGTCACAGCAGATGCCACAGGGAAGAAGGATCAGACATGCTGGCTTTCAACATGTCCAATCGTGTGTACCCGCAGATAAACCACTGCTACAGGAGTCTAGAAGTGTCTTGTCTCCATTTCCCCACTGCAAAAGATATGCATACATGGTCAAACCAAGTGTAGCCGACAGCTATCTAAAGTGAATGGGAACATGAAAGGGTTATAAAATGATAATCATGACCTATTATTAAACTGGTGGAGGTCCGAGGCCTGGCCCCTCACTGATCAGCTGTTTCAGGGAAACATGGAGCTCAGGTGAATGCTACAGGCTCCTGGCAGCTTTCCAAAGACAGCATAGTACATCATATAGTGGCAGAGCTTGGTATTGCAGCTCAGCCACATTGACTTGAATGGGGCTGACCTGTAACCAGGCCATATAACTGATGCAGCTGATCGGCAGGGGTCCTGGGAGTCAGACCCCCGCCAACCTGATATTGAGGAGCAATATTCATTACTGGATAACCTCTTTAAGGAGTTCATACAACAATCCTCTTCATCACCATACTTTCTAAGAGTCGGGTTACATCTGCGTTATAAAGTCTGGTAGAGAACAGCCTGCCGGATTTCACCATAATTCAGAATGTCCGGATACTGCCGTTCACGCCGGATCTCCACTGGCCACTTTCCAGGATAAACGCTGAGTTTCGGCTGGTCAAATACAGCTTTAGGCCTCATGCACACGACCGTATTTTGTTTCAGTGTCCGTTCTGTTTGTTTTCCGGATAGGATGCAGACCCATTCATTTCAATGGGTCCGCAAAAAATGCAGACAGCACACTGTGTGCTGTCCGCATCGGTATGTCTGATCCGTAGCCCCGCAAAAAAAAATATAACGTCCTATTCTTGCCATTGTTACAATGGATCCGCAAAAAAAATGGATGGCATCCGTTTTTTTTTTGCAGATCCGCAATTTGCGGAACGCAAAACACATACGGTCGTGTGCATGTAGCCTTATGCAGTGTTTTTTGTCAGGCCGAACAGGCTGCCAGATCGTCTAATGGTGGACAACTGTTCTTTAGAAGAAAGAAACCCCCTCCCCACAAGCTGAGCAATGAGACATTGTAAACCCTGACATCCAGCTGCTATACATTACATTCATCCGTACTAAGCACATAAGGCAGAGTTCACACAGTCAGTGTTCGGTCAGTGATTTCCATCAGAGATTTTGAGCAAAACCAGGTGCGGCTCTAAACACAGAACAGGAGCAGAGCTTTCCCTTACAATAAGTTCACACCTGAGCGTTTTACAGCGCGTTCAAACGCGCTGTAAAACGCTTAACACATGAAAACCAATGCTTTCCTATAGCCCTGGTTCTCACTTGAGCGTTTTACAGCGCGTATGAACGCGCTGTAAAACGCCCGACGCATAAACAAGTACTTGAGCTTTTTTTGGGGCGTTTGTCGCGCGTTTTGTGATTGACACCACAGTAAAACGCAAAAACGCGCTGAGATACACGCGACTAAAACGCGCGTTTTTAGAACGCTCAGGTCTGAACCCAGGGTAAAACCTCATGTCTGTGGAGGCTCCAGTCCTGGTTTTGGCTCACAATCAATGATGGAAATCACTGGTGATGAGCACAGCGAGCTTCAGATGCTACATCCGAAGTCGCTTTTTTCAGAATGTCGGATTAATACTGTACGGAGACTGGTAGCTCGGAACCGAAGCAGAGTTTGGTTTCAAGTTTTAAAGTGGTTTTCCACTTGAAAAATCAATTACCGAAGTTATTCAACGAAGTCACAAGCAAATAACCGACTTTGACTCATGGGAGCCCATATATTCTAATACTGTACGGAGACGGATCTCCATACGGTATTATTCTGAAGTTTTAAAGGGAACCTGTCTTTAACTTTCTGCTGACCGTACTGAGGGCAGGATAAATTAGTGACAGAAATGCTGATTTCAGAGGTGTGTCACTCATGAGCTAAAGGTAAGTGGTTGCAGAGAACCAGCATCATAATTGCAGCCCAGGCCTTGAGAAGAGTCCTGGTTATTCCTAATCTCCTGCTGTCACGCCCATCTGATGATGGTTGGCAGTTCTCTCCTAGACAGAAAGGGAGAAAACTAGGTAGAAGTCTGTCAGTCACCAGCAAGTGGAGAGCAGGAATTCATGAATAACCAGGACTCTTCTCAGGTGGCCGTGACTCTTTTCCAGGCCCAGTCTGTAATGATTATGATGCTGGTTCTCAGCAACTACTTACCTTTAGCTGATGAGTGACACACCGCTGAAATCAGCATTTCTGTCACTACTTTATCCTGCCCTCAGTACGGTCAGCAGAAAGTTGATGACAGGTTCCCTTTAAAGTGAGCGACGTCAGATGTAGCATCAGAAGCTCGCTTCGCTCATCACTAGAAATAACTGACCAAATAAGTAAAGTGTGAACACGGCCTAAGCAAGTCAACATTGAGAGGGCAAAAAGTGAGCTTTACCCAGCGATGCGTCATCAGATCCGAGTGTCACTGACAACCGTTATTCCTATATCTGTACACGGCAAATACAGCACAAGCCATTCATTCACAAGGACATAGTTGGCAGCCAGCTCTCCCAGATTCCTGAACGGCAATGACATTTTAGCAAGGGATGCCTCACTTATTACTTAACCACATATTTGCTCCCTGCACTGATGTACCCAGCTTTCCCAAGCACAGATAGGAGTGACACATGGAGGAACGTATTTGTCACAACCTGACAGACAGGGCGCTACTTGCTGGCACTTTTAGGATTACAGAAATGACAGCAGAGCTGATCAGAGCTGCTCGGTACCTTCATCAGCATCTGTTCATACAGAGCTTCCTCCACGTCTGCGTTCAGCTCTGCAGAGAGCAGCGACTTGTCTGACTCCATCTTCCCAGGGCAATGACGGCAGCGCAGGAAGCTTCTCACAGCATGGAGGCTGAAAATAAAAACTTGTGTTAGTGGCTCTCCCCAACAGCTAGAGAGTTCTGCACCCGACAGAAAATGGTGGGGTGGGGTGGGGTGGCTGTGTTCTAACAGCTAATTGGGGGGGGGGGGGCAATGCTGTGTCCCAAATGCTAATGGATGGTATGGGATGCTGTGTCCCAAATGCTAATGGACGGTGGGGGGTGCCGTGTCCCAAATGCTAACGGGGGTGGGGGGGTGCCGTGTCCCAAATGCTAATGGACGGTGGGGGGTGCCGTGTCCCAAATGCTAATGGACGGTAAGGGGTGCTGTGTCCCAAATGCTAATGGACGGTAAGGGGTGCTGTGTCCCAAATGCTAATGGACGGTAGGGGTGCTGTGTCCCAAATGCTAATGGGCAGTAAGGGGTGCTGTGTCCCAAATGCTAATGGACAGTAGGGGTGCTGTGTCCCAAATGCTAATGGACGGTGGGAGGTGCTGTGTCCCAACAGGTAGCAGTGGAGGAGCCAGTGTCCCAAAGTTTAATGGAAGGGGTGCTGTGTCCCAACAGTTAACTTTGGGGGATTGTGTCCCAAAGGCTAATGGTGGGGGGTGCTGTGCCCAGGAGGGTACATGCAGGGAGCGCCCCGTCCCTGAGGTTTGCAGTCACTTTACCTAGAACCATCCTGACATCACGCCTCAACAACGGTAACCGCAACAGCCTCATGCCCGCGCATGCGCACACTTCCGGGTGGACACACACTTCCGATTGACCTTCTTCCTGCTGTCCCTTCATATTTCTTAAACCCAACTCTCGCGTCTTTTAGAACAACACAGCAGGATACACACTGGTACCACAACGTCACATGTAGCGCAGCCATGTCAGGCCAGAAATGGTAAACAGCGGATTGTTTTTCGAGCTGTCGCTGACAATGCGACCTTCTTCCGGCGGAAGTAGAGTCACAAGGACGCAGAGCGGAGCTCCCCCTTGCGGTTGACAGTGGACTGACGGGCTGTCACTCATCACTGGAAGTCATGGCTGCGTCTACTGGGTCTATCAAGCCCTCAGTGAGAGAGATCTTCACCTCCATGCAGTACGGACCTGCTCCTGAGGCCGCCAATGTCGCTCAGGTGAGGAAGGCGATCATGTGTCAGCATGACTGCAGGGGAAAGTATTGGGGAGGCTCTGGGTGGGAGTGTGGACCCTGGTCTCCTCTATGAAAAGTATAGGGTATTACACTCAGCATCACACAGGTGTCAGTGTGAGGGTCCCCCAGGAATGATTGCATGCGAACTTAATTGCAACAAAGTTGCAGTAAGTCTCAGTGTCAGAGTAATGCAACTTTGTTAGAAGACAGTCCTGCCCCATTCATTGCATAGGAAGTTGTGCACTCTGTTTTTTTTCTGTATCAGAGAAGTGTAACCGATTGTCGCTTCCACCATGCAACTTATATAATAAAACAGCGACATGTGCAACTTGGCACAACTGGGACTCTCGCACTGCCGGCAGGACTGAGCGCTGGCACATAACATTTCACGACTGATGAATGCACAGCAAGGTTTTCTGAAAAGCATACGATTCTGTTCACACTTGCAGTTTTCTGTAATTCTGCCTTTGCCATGCAGCCGTTCACGGCCGACAAGGGCATTGCACTGAATTTCTCTATTATTCCTACTAGAAGTTTATAAGTGAATTGCCAGCAGCCTACAATAATGATCCATCTGGGTGTAGGGGGTGTGTCCCTGTACAGTCCGACACTGGCAGCACTGATTGGATAGTGGCAGACTGCAGGGACACGCCCCCCCCAGCTGGATTTTTAGTGTAGATTGCTGGCAATTCATTCATAAACTTCTAGTAGGAATATGAGAACAGATGCCTCGCCATTGCTATTGTTACTAAACAGACGGATGAGGAGAGGTGTATTACAGTATTATAGAGAGCTGCCTATTGCTGGGTTACTGTATGCTCTTTGCAGGCAGTTTTTATATGATGTAAGATTCCTTAAGAGGCCATTCGCATGACTGTATGGTCGCCGTGCCCATGTTGCGGGTCCGCAATCCGCAAATGATTTGACTAGAAATGAGCGAACTTCTATTTTTAGTTTGGCGTCCAAAGTTCAGGGTATCGTAGCATCCCGTTATGGATTCCGCTACCGCGGACCATAACGCCATTTGGAATCCATAAGGGGCTGCTTCATTGAACCCGAACCGTGGACAACCCTAAGGACCTGGGGTGACGTCACCGTCATGTGATCAGTTCAGGGGGCGTGGCTCAGCACTGGATTGGATAAGAGGTGATCCAGTGCTGAGCCACGCCCCCTGCACTGATCACATGACGGTGACGTCACCCCAGGTCCTTAGGGTTGTCCACGGTTCGGGTTCAATGAAGCAGCCCCTTATGGATTCCAAATGCCGTTATGGTCCGCGGTAGCGGAATCCATAACGGGATACTACGATAACCCGAACCCTAACTTTGGACGCCAAAATAAAAATAGAAGTTCGCTCATCTCTAGATTTGACATGTCCTATCTTTTGTAGTGCGGAGGCACAGACTGGGAGCCCTCGGAAGCCCTTCTGCGGGCTTCTGATGTGCGCCTCCGCAACGCAAAAAATGAACATGTCCATTCAAGTCAATGGGTCTGCATCCGCAGCACAGAGTGCACACGTGTTTTGCGTACCTGCTATTTGCAGTCCGCAACAGGGGCGCGGCGCCCATACAGTCGCCTGATTGAGCCCTAAATCAGATCGCTAAAAATGCAAGCCTTGAGGTTTGAGTGAATAGTACAATACACACTCTGCTGCAATATATACTTTTTATTAACCACCCCCCCCCTCCAAAAAATATAGCAACTAAGACACTGTTCACATATGCACAGTGCTTATGGCAAATCTGACACGTATGTCCAAGAGGATTCCCAGCCGCGGTGATGGATCTGCACGAGGATGCTGGTGGCTTTTCCATGCAGACTCCTTGAGCAGTATGAACATACTCGTGCTTCTTGTGGATGATTATTTGGCTACATGCACACGACCATTGCCTGCCTCCGCGTCCGCTCCTCCTGCAAATTTTGCGTCCGTCAAAAAAAACGGATGACGGACCGTTTTTTTTGACGGATCCGATTTTTATGGCAGATCCATTGTAAAAATGCCTATCCTTGTCCGCAAACGTGAAAAAAATAGGACATGCACTATTTTTTTGACGGAATGAAAACACGGATCACGGATGCGGAACAAAAACGGTTGACCATCCACATTTTTTGACGGACCCATTGAAATGAATGGGGAAGCATCCTATCCGTGAAAAAAAACGGAACGGACGCGGAAACAAACAACGGTCGTGTGCATGGGGCCTTTATATGTGTCTCAGGGTGGAAGCTGCTGGTTCATGTGAATAAGGTTACAACCCCCTCCCCTCCCCTGCACTGAATGGGGAACGTTAGCAGGTTCCGGGTCGATGGCTTCTTTTGAAATATCCATTAAATCCAAAACATGTGAAGGGTCCTCTAGGCCTAGGGGAAGCCACGAGTCTACTGGATCCACTACATGATGGACCCCATCGAGTACCACCGAGATGCAGTGCAAATATGAACCTAACCTAAGGGTCCATTCAGATTTCCGTAGTTTAGGGTTCGCATCTGTTCCGCAATTTTGCGGGACGGTTGCGGACCCATTCATTTCAAAGATGCGGACAGCACACCGTGCAAAAAAGATAGAGCATGTCCTATTCTATCACAGGGTCGGCCATGTGCAGTCCGCACACGGCCGGTATCCGTGTTTTTTTTCTGGACCGCAAAAAAACTTACGGACATCTGAATGTACCCTAAATTACCCCTATTCACTTTAAAGCAAATGAGTTGCAATACCAGACACAGCCAGTGGACAAGGGGGGTGCCGGAGTCTGTGATGTCTGAGCTTATGGCCCTGGGTCCTGAGGTCTGCAGTAGATTATCCCTTCTCTGTTCTATATATGTGTCATCCTCTAGGCCAGTAGTCTTGCCACCTGTAGCTCTGCTGGTTTTGGGGAACTACAACTCCCAGTATGCTCTGACAGTAAGGCCAGAAGCGGAGGACCCAGGGACAGGTCACTGACTGTTTCTATCTTCAGATCCATGTGGCAGTTAAGTAACGTTTGCTCATTACTACATTAGGAGGAAGCTTGGCGGTCATCTCCTGTTCAGAGACATTGTGAAAGGCTTAGGGTATGTTCACACATGGCAGACATTTCTGTGATAGTTTCAAATGAATGGAACCCATTGTTAGTCACAGAAATTTCTGCACCAAACCTTCAGCGAGTGACAATTCTTATGTACATAGGGGAAGTTTATCAAACTGGTATAAAGTAGAACTGGCTTAGCTGCCCATAGCCACCAATCAGATTCCACCTTTCATTTTCCAAAGGAGCTGTCCAAAATGAAAGGTGGAAGCTGATTGGTTGCTATGGGCAACTAAGCCAGTTCTACTGCACACCATTTTGTTCAACCTCCCCACTATATTTTCCTCCTGAGGCCAGGGCAAAACCACTGATGTGTGGATACACACATTAAAGTCAGTGGATAGGTGAGCAGCCCATCAAGAACAGGGACAGCACGCGTCCATGAGCATGATAAGGGGTACTCGTATGATATTTATTGCTGGAATTTAACGTAAATTCCATCGCCAGGCCACCAGTGTCACATCAATGGAGGTCCAGCCAGTGGCACCTCAGATCGGGCCATGTCGCCCCAGTCCTTGCGCTGTATTGTGTGGGGAGGTCCATATAGTCAGATCTCTCAGATCTCCATGGATGAGATTGCTGTCTTTGACACATGATGCATATTATGGAGAAGGCCCTGAAAATGTAACTCCAGTGTAAAATCCCGGACCACCCACTCTCATGGTGGCCCATCTATACTTCTGTGTAGGCAATGTTTAAAGGGGTACTCTCGGACTGCTTAGCCTGTGTAAGCAATGGAGGGGACGGACCCCCACCAATCAAACATTGATTTACCTCCAGGATATGTGTAATATGGAAATCCTCATGTGTGCCTGGCCTAGGGGATTATTCATGTTGTGATGTTGACATGGTTTTTGCCAGGATTTTTCTGTAATCGGGACAAAACGCCACAATTTTGCTGTGATTTCTAGAAAATCATGCCAAAACTGGCACGTGAAAACATTTCCCTCACAGTACGAGCACCACCAGGTCTGTACAGGGTTTCAGGGTCGCTATGGACCAATTCTCTACTCTTCTTGTGGACTACCACCGGGACCCCCATCTGTCCCAAGGGGCCCCTGAGCCCCTCCTTAAATGGAGCAGTAGTGTGCATGCTGGTCCAACGCTCCATTCACTTCTAAGGGGCTGATGTAGACGGTGCCCCTTCAGTGCCATAGAAGTCAATGGAGTGGTGGAGCAACGTATAACTGCTCCATTCACAGAGGGCACTTGGGGGCCTCTTATTCTCAGGATCATTGGTCATCCCAGGGGTCACAATCCAATATTTTTCATCTATGCCAGGGCTCTGCCATCTTTGGCACTCCAGCTGCTGTGAAACTATAATTCCCAGCATCCTCCATTCATTTCTATGGAAGTTTGAAGAAGAGCAGAGTAAATTTGCATGCTGGGAGTTGTAGTTTCATAACAGCCGGAGTGCCGGAGGTTACCTACCCCTGATCTATACTGTGGATAGGTGATACATAACTTGGTATAACCCCTTTAATTCAAGATCTCCACCGTATACCCTTGTCAGAAACCGTTGTGTTTTCCTTCCTGAATGCTGCTGACCTGTTCAGTGGACCAGCCGTCCACACACCGTGCCAAGAAGGGACATGTCCTTTTTTGGGCCGGCCACGACTTTAATCCAACGGTCCGCGACCTTCAGCACTGGCTCCCATTAAAAGTGATGGGAGGCAGAACTCACGTGGCCGCTGCTGGAAATTTTTTGCAGCTGTCTACTCCAAAATTCTGTGAGAAAAAAAAAACGCAGTCTGAATGGGCCTTTAGGCCCCTTTCACACGGGCGTGATTTCCGCGCAGGTGCAATGTGTGAGGTGAACGCATTGCACCCGCACTGAATCCAGACCCATTCATTTCTATGGGGCTGTGCACATGAGCGGTGATTTTCACGCATCACTTCTGCGTTGCGTGAAAATCGCAGCATGCTCTATATTGTGCGTTTTTCACGCAACGCAGGCCCCATAGAAGTGAATGGGGTTGCGGGAAAATCGCAAGCATCCGCAACCAAGTGCAGATGCAGTGCGATTTTTAACATGGTTATAAGGGAAAATAATAGCACTTTCACTACAGAATGCTTAGTAAAATGTGGATTAAGGGGTTAAAAATAAAAAAAAATTAACTCACCTAAAGCCACTTGATCGCGTAGTTGGCGATCTCTCTTCTTCAAGCATTAGCTGCAGTCTAAAGGACCTGTGATGACGTCACATCACATGGTCCATCACCATGGTGATGGACCATGTGATTGGACCATTGGATGAGCGCAGTGACATCATCACAGGTCCTTTAGCCGACAGCTAATGCTTGAAGACAGAAGAGATCGCAACTGCGCGATCAAGTGGATAAGGTGAGTTCATTTTTTTATTTTTAACACCTCCATCTACATTTTACTAAGCATTCTGTATTGAGAATGCTATTATTTCCCTTATAACCATGTAATAAGGAAAAATAATAAAATCTACAGAATACTCAACCCGAAACCATCACTGATGAAGTCCGGGTTCGGGTCTGGGTACCAAGCATGCCGATTTTTCCCACGCGCGTGCAAAACACATTAAAACGCTTTGCACTCACGCGGAAAAATCGCGCATTTTCCCGCAACGCACCCGCCTCTTTCCGGGCTTCAAACATGACGCCCGTGTGAAAGAGGCCTTAGTGTTTTTTTTTTTTAATGGTTGTTACAGACCCTAGGGGCACGGTCACATATGTTCACACAAAGTTTATTTTTCTATGCAGAAAAAAACCTAATGCAGAACTTGGTTTTTATTTTGACGCAGTTTTTCAAGCATGGACATCTTCTTTTTTTCTGCTGCACACAAGCATAAAAAGGCGTCATATGAATTATTAAGCGGTTTCCCCATTTAATTCAGTGGAGATAAATTGCATGTGTTTTTGGCGCATTTTTTGGCCGAAATAACTCAGTGTGACCCTCCCCTCAATCCCATACAACTTGCACCTTAGATCGCGCCCTAAAACCAGTCTTGTGACTGCACAAGTAAGTGACAAATCGCATTATCCGCAGCTATTTTTCGAATCTCCATTCATCCATCCTGTCTGTAAATGACATTATAGCATGGCAGCATGTGACATAGAGCGCACGCCCCCAGGTCTGCAGTGATTGGCCTGGAGCTACGGCCCGGGACACGGCCTCTCCTGTGTACATGGAGCTACATACATCCCTGTAGACTGCGCTCGCAGGGACTGGGGTCGGACAAAGGTCCCTTTCTTGTTTGCCAGTGCATGCTACATTTTAACAGATCCTCGTGCGTCCAGTAACCCAACGTGGACTTAACCTTGTGTCTTAATTGGAACTCAAGGCTGGAATTAATGGTTAGGAAGCTGGGAATCTTTTACAATGCCTAAAGGGATATTTTTTTAGTTTTATGTCAGTATTCATCTGAAAGCCTGCAGAGAAAATGTATAAGACACTGTGAGTCATGGACGCATGCCATCCGTGTTTTCCACGGACAGCACACGTGCCAATGATTCTAATGTGTTTATTCACACTTCACTGGTTTTCCATTGACCGCGGGTCTGTGGAACAACTACGGAGACGTGTACTACTTTCATATGTGATGTGGACCAAACACTTCCATTGAAGTCTGTGAGTCCGTAAAAAAAGCAGCATGAATGGCATCCATGTTTGGTCAGTGTTTTTCATGGACCATTGGTTGGAGTGTCCATGGAATATGGATGACACATGGAGGGCAAAGAACTGACACACGGACCAAACGCAATCCTTCACGTACCTCTTTGTGGATGAACCACTTTTGACATGGATGTGTGAATGAGGCCTAATGGAAACATTTGTACCTCTCCTGATTTTTAAACTCTGGGTTTTGGCTCACAAGCGCTAATAAAGGACACTTTCCTATGGCCGGTATTGGGTTGGGCGATATAAAAAAATATAACAACGGTAACAATATTAAGAAATTTATTTAAAAAACTGAAACATTTGGGGCCACATTATACTGTATGGGGTGGTGGACCACAAGGAGAGGTTATACTCAATGGGGGCTACAAGGAGACTTTATAATGTATGGGACCACAAGAAGACATTACACTGTATGGGGTGGTGAGACCAAGGTGACATTGTACTGCATGGGGACCACAAGGAGACATTAAACTGTATGGGGGTAATAAGAAGACATTATACTGTATGGGGACCACAAGGAGACTTTACACTGTATGGGGGATACAAGGAGACTTTATAATCTATGGGACCACAAGGAGACATTAAGGGTTTTAGGGAACTAGGAGAGAAGCTCAAGTCCAGGACCTCTAAGGTAGTGTTTTCAGAACTACTACCAGTGCCACGAGCGTCACCAGAGAGACAACGAGAGCTTTGGATGTTAAATAAGTGGCTCAGAAGCTGGTGCAGGAAGGAAGGGTTTGGGTTCATGGAGAACTGGGCCGACTTCCCTGTCGGTTACAGGCTCTACAGTAGGGATGGGCTGCACATTAATGGGGAGGGTGCTACTGTCCTGGGGAAAAAATGGTTAGACGGCTGGAGGAGCTTTTAAACTAGGATCTGGGGGGAGGGTGGGGGGTCATACTAATAAGGGGGTAAATAGTGTAGATATAGAGTGGGATATAGGAGGGGACAGTAGGGATTTAGTGGGGGCTGGAGTTAGTGAGGAAAATAGGGAGAAGACTAGGCAGAACTATGCACCAATGAAACATAGAACTGCTGGTAACAAGAACCAGTTACATACAAACATCAACCAAGGTAACCCAAAAAACCCCGATAGTCACTTTACAGGTAATAGTAATTTAAAATGTATTCTCACAAATGCCAGAAGTCTAGCTAGAAAAATGGGGGAGCGCTATGGTACTAGAAGAACATATAGATGTAACTGGTGTGGCTGAGACATGGTTGGATTCTTCGCATGACTGGGCTGTGAATATTGAGGGTTTTACAGTATTTAGGAAAGACATGGTCATTATAAAGGGCGGTGGGATGTGCCTGTATGTGAGGAGTGATCTGAAGACAAGTGTGAAAGAGGCAATTGTGGGTGAGGGTGGTGAGGATGTGGAAACCTTATGGGTGGAAGTTCAAAGGGATATAAACACTGAAAAAATAATAGAATCACAACTGTATAACCAAATAGAGCGGGCTGCACAGTGGTCATAAAGGGAGATTTTAACTTTCCAGACATTGACTGGGGTCATGATTCTGACTCAGCCGCAAAGGGGAGAAAATTCCTAAACTTGCTGCAGGACCACTTTATGGGCCAGTTTGTAGAAGCTCCCACTAGGGGCAATGGTCTGTTGGATCTGGTAATTTCTTATGATGCAGAGCTTGTTGGAAATGTTACAGTTCGAGAAACACTAGGTAATAGGGACCACAACATAATTATATTACCCCTAAACTATAAGAAGCAAACTCTGTCAGGCAGAGCAGACACTGAATTTTAAAAAAAGGCTAATTTCCCTGGGTTGAGGGCAGCATTTCAGGGCATAGACTGCTAGCAGCTACTGTCACATAATAATATTGGGGATAAGTGGGAGAGCTTTAAATCCACATTGAGTAATTGCACTAAAAAATGTATTCCTTTAGGTAACAAGTAGAGATGAGCGAACTTCAATAATTAGTTCGGCTTTCGGGTTGGGGTAATCGCCGCATCCCGTTATGGATTCCACTACCGCGGACTATCCCGGTATATGAAATCCATAAGGGGCGGCTTCCACGAACTCGAACTTTGGAAAAGCCGAAGGACCTGGGGTGACGTCACTGTCATGTGATCAGTGCAGGGGGCATGGCTCAGCACTGGATTCTCTGCGCTCTGACGTCAACAGCGCCGGGTCATAGTGCGCGCATACGTGCACTATGTCTTGACGATGTGTCAGGGCTGAAAGTGCAGCACGGTACGGGCCGGTGGTTGACCACGGGGCAGTAAGTAATGGCAAGCGCTTCACTCCCGCTCTGTGATCTTATGACACAAACGAATCCTCGATGCTAAAAAATTTGCATTGAGGATTTTTTTGTGTTGAATTACTTAATTCAATCGAGTAATCGTTTCAGCCCTAGACCTCCATGATAACTTCTTCTACCTGTGCCTCATCTCTGCAGTTTTCCATCATCCCCCATTCCTGATGCCCCAACATTGTCATCCTGATGCTATCCCCAATACTGTGCTTGCTGTGCCCCCCAATGCCCACAAACACTGTACTGCGGAAATAATAGTGCTATACAGATAGTCCCCCCCAATAACTCACAAACTGCCCTCAATAGTATTAGTACCCCTACAGTACACCCAATAGCATCCCTATTAGTAGTAGTGCCATCCATATAATGCCCAATTAATAATGTCTCCACAGCACCCCAATATTAATAATGCCCCATAGGGCACTAAGGCTCCATATTTATATAATGCTCTCCAGTATAATGCCCCCATATATAACACCACCCGGTATTTCCCCCAGTAGTGTCATACATATTAGGCCACAGACTGCTTCTTTCTTCAGGCCACGGGGCCCGAGTTGCTGTTTCCCGGCGCAGGCAGTTGTGATGACATCACAGCGACCTCCTGTGCCGGATCACGGGCGGCGTGATGACATAGTCACATGCCTAAGTCATCAAGCTGTCCATAACCCAGCATAGGAGGTCGCGATTATGTCATTGCGACCGTCTGCTCTGTTCTACAGTAGCGGTGGCCAGGAGCGTGGGAGCTTTTTCCAATAGTGGCCAAGCACGACCACCTCTACTGGATTGCAGGGTGGTGGTAACCATGAAAATGAGCAGTCACAGTGTGTAATATGATGGAAAAATTGTGAAAACTTTCTCTACATAATAAATACTATTTGCTGAAGTGAGACAACCCCTTTAATTGGTTCTAAAAAACGACTGTGTGATAGTCGTTAACAAATTGGCCTTCACACGGGCGTGTGCCTGTCGCCTAAAGCTTGTAATTAGGGGCTATCAGTATGTCATTACGGCAGTGTGACTGTTCCGTCTGGTTCATGTTAATGGTCATGTGACATACTAATGGTGCCAACCGACACATGAGAATACAGCCGCCATGGAGATCTTTCTGGAAATCAGCATTGGTCCAGCATCACGGCCTTCATCTTTTTACACATGCCTGTGACATATCAGAAGATTATTTAGATTGGATTTCCTCTTCACATTGTCCTTCTGCAGCCAGGAAATTGCATACATAGCAATTCCATATGCTCTTCTTAGGGCTCACGCACACAACCGCGCTCAGTCCGGAAAACACAGCCCATGTGCAAGCTTCATCTCCCAGACGGTGGCTCCTCTGACCCGATCTCCCAGCTTCATAGTGATTGGTGATGAGTACTGACATGATGATGCGGTCAGCTACGGCTGACCTACAGCAGGATCTAGGAACCTGTAGGTTTTGGGGTAAAGAATAAAAAGCCCCGACCTATGTGACCCGTGGGGAGCTCTTAACCAGCTGGATAGTCGGTGGTCGCAGTGTTGTTCTCCAGTACATGTTTCTGTCCCCTGTCCCTGTGAAACGTGCGCGGTGTGTCTTTCTCCTCCACCAGGTCCTCTCATGTGTCCAGCCGGTCATTGCTCCCGAGAACTTCACAATGGTATGTTGTCATTGACCTCCGTGGTTTCCATCTAAAGTCCTCAGGATCGTGGTCACAGACATGAGAGTTTTCTCTCTTGCTGGAGGAGCTGGCACATCCATGGCTCATGCACACAACAGAGCCCATTGTGCCACCACATTGCTCCAGTCTCTGTCGGTCCCATAAACTTTATTGACCGTCGCTCAATTCTAACTATTTTTATCACAGTTGTGCATTGAGGAGGACCCCTTTCTAATGAATAATGGGGGTCCCACTGGAGGGGCACGCAGCAATCATCCTTTCATCACCTGACTAGTGCCTACCTGATGAACGTCCTTTGTATGACAACTCCTTCAATCTGATATTACAAGTTGTCAGAGCCATCTGGGCAAAGATTGTGGTCGTTTACCCTTTGTCTCGTCCTTTCTAGGCATGGCTTGATGCTCATGAACGAAGCTTTGGTCATTTTATCGGTGGCAAATGGGTAAAACCAGATGGAAGGCAGACCTACGCTACTAAGAACCCAGCGACTGGTGAGTGGCCGCCATTATTTTATGGAATTTCACAAATGTAACTTTTAGAATTTGGAGAAAAAACTGTTGGAAAGCCCTGGTCACCAGAGCGTTCCCTCCATGTCCCAGTCAAGCACCGGCAATGTATAGCTGGCAGCGCCTTCCACAGCCATACCACGCCAGGGGTCTCAACAGCTGCACCAGTCAGCGGACTGCCGCCAACGGCTTCCACATGAAAGAAGTTGTCTATGAGGCCATGAAAACACCAGTAAATACAAGTCGCCTATTAGAACACCCATTGTAGGGCATGTAGCTTACCGTAGTCCTGGACGGCAGATCTGCATGCTCCAATGTAAGAGATAAGGATATATTACTGCAGATTTCCATCCACGCGGGGCGACAACTCCCATAGCAGCTGTAATGATGTGAACATATTGGTCACCACCCAGCTTTTCCAGAAACTGATATGCCTAAAAAATGGTTTGACTGAATTAATATCCAGTTTTCGAAAAGCTGCGTTATAACCAGTACAGTCCCTATTACAGAATGGGTTTGCCATTCCTTGAGACTTCAAATCTGCCTGGCTAACGTATTGCTAACGTCCAATATTGCAGCATAAATAGGCACTATGTGACAGGCCATGAGGAAGACCTAGCAGTAGCCATATTAGTCATCTCCCAGCTTTCCCAGAAACAGATGTATAGAATCGCTCGCACACTGATAGAAGAGGACGTCTCAAGAGCTTACAGTTACCGTCAAACAATACAGTGTTTGGCGACATCTTGTGGTCAGTGGCAGCATTGCAATTAGCTGAACCATGTCAAACAGCTGGATTCTTCCTAGAGCCCCAGTTTTACTTTGCAGCACACAGCGGTCAGGTCGCAATTACACCTTTATTGCATTATTCTTATGTTTTAGGTGAGTGAACAGGAGTGTACAAGATTAAAGGGGTTATCCGATATGTAAAATATCCCCCCCCCCCAATGCCTGGGCCCCTTTGATAGATTATACTAACTTGCTCCCTGGCACCCGCGTCGATCCGGATCCCTGCACAGCCGCCGTTGCATCTCCCCGTCGCTCGGATCAATACATCCGGTGACGTGGCAAGAAGCCAAGAGCAAGCCGTGACAGGGACATACGGAAACGGAATTCACACAGAGTAACTTCCATTTTTATTTTATTTTTTTGCGGACCCATTGAAATGAATGGTTCCGCATACGCTCTCCCAAAAAAACTGAACGGACACGGAAAGAAAATACGTTTGTGTGCATGAGCCCTTATTCACGTGTCATTGTTTGATCCTTCTACATTATGTCTGTGGAAGCTTCACTCCTGGTTTTGGCTCACAATCACTAATCAAACACTGACTGTGTGAAAGTGGGCTGAATGGTCACTGTGTAAATATATGCGCTTAAATCTCGCTTGTGACCTGACTGCTGTGCACTGCAAAGTGTAACTGGGGCTCTAGGAAGATTTAAGCTGTTTGACGCGATTCAGCTAATTGCAATGCTGCCACTGACCACTAGATGTCGCCAAATACTGTATTATATGAATCACCAGTAACAGTAAGCTCTTGAGTAGTGTTGAGCAAACTTGTGGTTTCCAGTTCGGGTTATCTTAAGAATTCCGTTATGGATTCTGCTACCACGGACCATAACTTATGTGGTCTGCCACATGGCTTGTCACTCAGTGCCTATTTATTCTGCAATATTGGACACATCGATATGTAGCCAGGCAGGTTTGAAATCTCCAGGAAAGCTGGGTGACAAACCCCTTCTATAACAGGGACTATACTGGTTATAACGCAGCTTTTCCAGAAATGGATACAAATTCAGTCCAGACATTTTTAGGTGTGTCAGTTTCTGGAAAAGCTGGGTGCTGACCAATAGGGACATCATTACAGCCTCTATGGGAATGTTCACTCAGCTTTCCTAGAGATGTGAATGGAAAATCTGCCTAGTTTGTCCTCATACACACAGTTTCCAATTTACGGATCTGCAAAATACAGAAGCTGTCAGTCCGGCGTTCGCATTTTTTTTCTGGACACGTTGACGTCAGTGGGTTCGCGGTCCTCATTTTGTAGGCAAGTATAGGACATGTTCTGTTATGTACTGAACGGACATATGGATGCGGAAGGGGCAAAGGCGTTGTCGCAACTGAGGATCCTCTGGTAACCGGCTGCTATCGCTCGGAAGCTGCACATTTCACATACAGTCATTAGCAGCCCCTAGAGACTAGCAAATCTTTAAGACTTCTCTTCTCCTCCATTGATTCATGAAAGGGGTAAATCACAGTCAGGGGCCATTTATAAAACAGAAATGTGAGCGAGAAATATTGCAACCCAGGGACCGCCACTGCCAGCGTAGGATTAGATACGCCGTGGGTTTATTCCAAGGTTAATCTGTAAGCAGCTGTCCTGTAAAAGATGTAGGACGCAGGAACATGGAGCTGAAATCCTGACCAGACCAACACGCCACCGTCTAATAGAAGCGAAGCACGAAATATTCTGCTCTAGTAGTCTACATATCTATGTCCTATAGACTTACAGTAGGTAGCCATATCATTTTATTGAGCAATGCCCGCCACCCTCCTCTGTCCTTGGGCATGGGCCTGACTTTGTCTTGAGAAATAGCACAACTCTTGTTCACAGGCTGTGTAGGGTATAGCAGCTCAGGCCCATTTGAATGAAAGATGCATGACCAGTCCGTAGACAAGATTGGCGCTGTTTCTAGAAGAAAAAATGCAGATCCTTTTTTTTTTTCTAATCTCAGAAATACCCTTAATATATTCTTACTGTTAGTTATAGGGGTTGTCCAAGATATTTTATCTGATGACCTATCCTCTGGATGGGGTCATCAATATCTGATCGGTGAGGGGTCCGATGCTCGGGACCCCCACAATCAGCTGTTTGAGAAGACACCAGCACTCCCAGTAGCGAGGCGGCATTTTCCGTGCTTACCAAGCAGAGTGCCGTACATTGTATAGCAGAATGGCTGCTGTGCGTTAGCACAAGGTCTTCGTGAAGTCATTTCATGGAGAGCTGATATCTCTTACAGCAAGGCTACCAACAATCAGTCTGAGTACAGTTGGCAAGGAGTAGGGGAGGAATTTATCATGAAGGGAATATCTCAAGTCTGCATTTGTGTACTTTGCACCAAAATGTTTTAAATGGCACATGCTGCTTGTTAAATCTGAAGCGTTTTTAAAGGAGTTGTGCAAGAATGGTCGGGAGGTGGTTGAAATACCCCCCCCCCCCCTTCCCGCCCCATTTGGCCAGGCCTGTAAGGCCCTATTCACACGTCCGCAATGTTCGTCCGCACCCGTTCTGCAAATCTGCGGAACGGGTGCAGACCCATTCATTTTGAATGGGGACGTGATTGATGCGGAGCGCACACACTGTGCTCTCCGCATCCGCATTTGCGGAGCGCGCCGTCGATCTTCCAAGCGGCGGCTCCGCAAAAATATAGAGCATGTCCTATTCTTGCCTGCAATTGCGGACAAGTATAGGCATCTCTATAGGGCTGGTGGCAAGGTGTGTTGCGGATCCGCAAAACACTACGGACGTGTGAATAAGGCCTAAAGGCTCCCTACTTCTTCCCCTCCAGGCTGCTGGGCATCCTCGCTGAAGACATCTGGTTGGACGCTGCCTGCAGCCAATCACTGGTCAGCTTCCCTTACATCATGACAGATGGTCATGTGATGCAAGGGGATCTGGCCACCACCACGGCCAGTGATTGGCTGCAGACAGCATCAAACCGGATGTTGTCAGTGAGGGAGCGCAGCGGAGAGCCAGTATCGGGAAGCATGTAGGCTTCCCTTCACAGGTCGGGCTGTGTGTGTGTGTATGGGGAGGGGGGGATTTGCCAAATTCCCAACCTCCATTCTTGCATAACTTCTTTAAGATAACACTTTGGTCTAGAAAAACTACTCTAGTTTTCTGGACCACTTCCCTACTGGACATTTTTTGCGACAGTCTCAGTCATAAATCTGGAGGGAAACTCATTAACATAAACCAAGGCTACTAGTCCTCCTACTTATCAAAACTGGAGTGTATGGTGTAAAATGCAAAAAGTTGCAGAATTTGTGGCCGCATAAAGTTTGAAAAAGCCTATTTTGCGACCCTTTGAAGACCTTAGTGTTCCTTAGATCATTCCATTCTGAATTGTCTTGCTTTCCTTAGGAGAGGTTCTGGCCACCACCATCCAAGGAAACGAGGAGGATGTAGAATTGGCAGTCAGCACGGCCCAGAAAGCCTTTGAGAGTTGGAGCAGACTTCCTTGTCATGTTCGGGCACGGTATCTATACAGGTGAGCATAGGAGGGGAACCAGTGCAGGAGGGCAAAGCAAGGGCCGTCCCATTATAAATATAAGTAATGGAGAATTTTCATAGGGGTGGTCCACTTTGGGCAATCCCTTGTAGTTAGAAAGGTCTCTGACAGTACACTGGACCTGGCAGCAGGCATTCAGTTCTCGCTCAGCATTTAACAATTCTCAGTAAAGGGGTTGGAGCACGAGCAACATTTCTCATCTATCCACAGAATAGGTGATAACTGTGTGATTGCTGGGGACACTCACCGGGCACAAGAACGGGGATTCCAGAGTCCCACATTATTTACTGCCGGTGGGACTGATGGAGATAGGCCGTCCCATAGACAGTGGAGGGAGCGTTGGTCACACATGTGCACTACAATGTTTTTCATGCAGGGAACTCAGAGCCCTTGTTCTCATGATTGGTGGGGGTCCTAGGTATTGGACCCCATTGCAATCATAAACAGTGATAGTTGATTAATGATGTTCATGGCCCAACCCATCTACATATTGATTACCTATCTTCAGTATAGGTCATCAATACACCTGGCACCCCTACACATTAGCTTCCAGCTCAGGAAACAACACAGTGGAAGGAGCTGGAGGCCGAAGGCTCCATATACTGTGTGGTCGCTCTGCCAGGGTACTGCGGTGCATCTCCCATTCACTTGAATGCTGCAGTAAGCCGACACAGCCATGACACAGGGAATGGAGCTTTCTGCTTCTGGCTTCGTCCACTGTATTGTTTGCAGTGGGTGCTGCTGGGTGTCAGGTCCCCACTGATGTGATACTGATGGCCTTAAAGGAGTCATCCGCCATGAAATTAAAAAAAACACTCACTTTTTTAGTGTTCCGGTTTCAGCACCATGTCCCCTGTGTAGTTCCAGTGCCCGTTTTGGCACCAGAGCTTTTCAAAACAGCTGATTGACAGGGGTGCCGGGAGTCAACCCCTGCCGATCTGTATGTAATGATCTATCCTAAGGTCCCAGAAGACCTCTTTTAGGCTGTAGCAACACATTTTTTGTTAATATATAACAGAAAACCAACACATTTCTGGCAATATAACTGTCGACATGTGATTTCTATTATTCCTTATGGAGAAAACCTAAAGATAACTTTGGTAAAACCAATGCTTAAGTTGAATGATGTCAATTTAAGAATTTTTTCTTCCCCAGCATAGCCCGCACTGTACAGAAACACCAACGGTTACTAAGCGTGCTGGAAAGTATGGACAACGGGAAGCCCATCCGAGAATCCCGCGACTGTGATGTCCCACTGGTGGTTCGCCATTTTTACCATCATGCCGGTTGGGCTCAGCTCAGGGACACGGAGATGAAGAACTGGAAACCTCTTGGTGGGTCAGGACTGCATAGTAGTTACATTTGAATTCTTCATTAGATACATGGGGAAAGATTTATCAAAACTGGTGTAAAGGAAAACTGGCTTAACCAGTCAGGTTCCACCTTTCATTTTCCAGAGCTCCTTTGGAAAATGAAATCTCCCTCATTGTTTTCTCTCTCGGTTATAGGTGTTGTTGCCGCCATCGTTCCCTGGAATTTCCCGCTCATGTTACTCACCTGGAAAATATGTCCTGCTCTGGCCATGGGTATGTCATACCGCAAATGTCATTTTTAGTTTACTGCTTTTCGAACTTATTTAATCCCATAGCTCCCTTTGTCATTGTGGTTTATTTTAAAAATGAAAGGAGGTTTCCCTTAAGCAAACGGGTTACGCTGTCCAGCCGATATTCATCCGCATTTGTGGGCATTTAAAGGACATTTATCACCTACCCACAGCATAGGCGATGAGTGTCTGATCTTGGGGGCTGACTAATCACTAGAACAGGGTCTGGAGTCCACAGTTTCTTCTCACTGCACAATGGTGGACTACCATGACTGGGAGACAAATTAAGGAGCCCTATATGGCTGCCATTGATAGCTGTCGGGCAGCTACTTCTTCTCTCTTAGTTTGGAATAAAAGGCTGCACACACCTACTGAACAGAAGGATTTACAAGCACAATCCAGTTTCATTTTTGGCTCATGGTTTTATTTTTGACATTGATGGCCTGTTTTGATCAAAAGTATACCCACTCAAAATGGCTGACAGCACTTTTTATCCCCTCCGTTGGGTGTACTGTAAGAAGGAATCATTTTGAGAGATTACAGTATCTGACATATAACCAGGGACTGTTAATTATGTGCTTCATAATCTTTCTAGGTGCCACCTTGTTTTTTGGAGGCCAGGAAGAAGAACTATGTAAAACACAGTAGAGAATAATCCAAAAAGCTGGCAGCAGTGACATGTTATTAGGGCATTGACTACATGACTTTTGGGATTGGTCTAGCCCTGCTTTTTGCTATCTACAGGTTGAGCCGCCTTAGATTAGGTTCTTTGATCTCATAAAGGACATTCAATGGGTATATGTCCTTTTGGGGCATTTGCTCTTCATACCCAGAGCAGAGAATCACATCTAAGAGGGTCTCAGTCTGGTGGACTTAGCAGGTCTAGCTTCTTCTGGTCATAGCAGTTGATCATTAGGGCTTTCAAGAGCTAAACAAGAGCTTTTAATGGGTATATGTCCTTTTGGGGCATTTGCTCTTCATACCCAGAGCAGAGAATCACATCTAAGAGGGTCTCAGTCTGGTGGACTTAGCAGGTCTAGCTTCTCCTGGTGAAAGCAGCTGATCATTAGGCCTTTCAAGAGTTAAACCCTAGTTTGGGGAGCTGCTAAATGAAGAGAGCTAGCTATCCTAAGAAAGGAGACCGCTTTATGCATCTTAGAAATGATATAAAGACACGCCAGAAGATTGCATAAATGGGGATCCACACAGCTCCTATGATCTCCAGAAAGACCCTCTCAGATCAGCCATTGCGAATGAATAACTTTATCGTTTAAGGTTCAGTAATCATGAAGAAACTCCAATTAATTCTTCTCACTCTCATACTCCAGGAAATACTGTAGTGTTGAAACCTGCCACATATACACGGTTAACAGCTCTTCTTCTGGCTGAGATATGTGCGGAGGCTGGTCTACCTCCAGGAGTCTTCAACGTGGTTACTGGTAATGGTGCTTTTGGGGAGAAACTGGCTGTTCATCCTGATGTGGACAAAGTAGCATTTACCGGCTCCACTGAGGTAATGACCAAGGCTGGACATTTCATCATGTGTAGAAATGCAGCAGATACTGTTGCAGGCGATCATATCCCCGAATAGAATGTCATAGAATGGACATATCCTACTTGAGACCCGTCTATGAGCCAGAACAGAGAGCCACTACATATTGCCCCTGGTATTTTGTTAGGCTTAATACAAATCATGTGTTACATGGTCATCCATTTATTTGAATGGGGACTCTGTAATATTATATTTCCCTGCAGTGCAAATGATACCAGCTGATGGCGCGGTTAGAGAAGGCCACAACAGATTCGTTGAATTAGTTGGTGGCTTGTAACTATGAAGGGGTTGTCCAGTTGTAGCAACCCTTTTGGGTCTCTTGTTCGATCTCCCCTCTACCCAATGGTGAATTACAATAAGGCTGTTTGGGGTGGCCGCCCCGGGGAATTCTTTGCTTCTGGTAAGTGGTGCACGCTGCAAAGAAGCCTCCCACTAGAGCAAGTAGCCGTATTCAGTGTCTGTAGAAATGAATACAGAACCGAATCAGGTAATTAAATACAGGGGGAGGCAAACGTCTGGAACCCTTTAAATTGGTGTCATTTGTAGAAAATTGACTTCCACTGTGTGAAAGTTTTAATTGGGAGGCTGCTTTATTTAGTTGCGAAAATCTTTTTGGTCACCATTTTGAAATTCGCCATATTGAATTCCGCTCAGGTTTTTCCAGTTATAAGGGGATCACGTAATATATGAGTCTTGGCTAGAATTGATCAGAAAACACCCTGGAAATTTCAGCTTTAACCTATCTTTACCAGCGGGGGTCCTACACCTGGGTCACCAGCTGATCAGCTGTTTAATGAGGTGGCGGCGCTCCATGCGAGCGCTGCTTCCTATTTTTTTTACACTGCGCGTCGTCTCCTCTGGAGTGGTGGAGTAGTGTAATTACTAGAAGTCGCTCCATTCAAGTGAATGCAGTGAGTACTCGTCATTACACTGCACCGCCGAAACTTCTGAGACAACAGGCCGTGTAATGAACAGGAACCAGTGGTCGCATGAAGCTCCGCCTACTCTTCACTCAGCTGATCAGCGGGAATCCCGCATGTCTGACCCTTGCTGATTAGATATTGATGACCTATCCTGACGATAGGTCATGAATATTTATGGCCTGCACAACCCATGAGGCCATAGTTTCCCACATTGCTTTACATGGTGTGTCCACCATTGAAAACAATGGGAGGTGGATTCTGGGCATCCCCGGGCAGCTTTTTGGCACAAGAACGGGACCTGAGGCTGAATTCACTCACTGTGGGAAACCCCATCCATACGTAGTGGAAAAAAAGAGTGTGCTACAGATTTCCACATCCACAGGTGGTCAATTCAGTTGTAGTTTTTCAGCCCTTAATTCTATAAGGGTGAGATCCTTGGTGAATTCACTGCTATATCCACATAATAGAGAGACCTGTGGACTTGCAAGGAAAGCGCCATGACTATTATTTGATGTCCCATGGATTGTAATGATGGCTTCAGTTCACGTGTTGATGGTATTTGTATGGATCAACCTTCTACGTGCTTTCTTGGTTCTTATGACAGGTTGGGCGCATTCTCCGCAAAGCAACAGCCGGCACTGGCAAGAAGTTGTCCCTGGAGCTTGGTGGCAAATCTCCATTTGTTGTGTTTGATACAGCTGACCTGGACAGTGCAGTAGAGGGAATCGTGGATGCCATCTGGTTCAATCAAGGCCAGGTAGGTTCATATACTGTCCGTTTTCAGAGAAACTTACATTGCAGTGGTGAGAGACATCATCTGGTGAACTCTGCTTATGGAGCAGCTACGTGTAAGTGGAGGAAGGCACAAAACAAAGTATATGAGTAAATGTACAGTACAATTGGGTGTTTCCAATTTGGGTTGTGTCGAATTAGTGCTAGCACAGGGATCAGCAACCTTTGGCACTCCAGCTGCTGTGAAACTACAACTCCCAGCATGCACACTTGCCTGACTGTTCTTGTAACTCCCATAGAAGTGAAAAGAGGATTCTAGGAGTTGTAGTTTCACAATAGCCGGAGTGCCGGAGATTGCTGATCCCTGTGCTAGCATGTGCAGGGGCACAAGGGGAATGGTATCTTTAGTCACAAACCTTTAGCAGGAGTAAGGTTTTTTGGGCACTGATTTTGGTGCATTTTCCGCATCAGGAACACAGCCCAAAAAAAAAAAAAACTACAAAGAGCCTCCCATACATACTGCTTCGGGAAAAAAATAAGCACCATGCCCTATTTTGGTACTGAATCGGGATGAATCTCCCATTGAAATGAATGGGAAGCTGTTTTTTTGCATGGAAAAAAATGTGAGCAAAAAATGCAGTTGTGAAACAAAGTCAAAGTCTAAAAACTGCACAGAAAACGCACCAAAATGTGCTTACAAAAAAACCCAGCATGGATTCCACTCCATTTTTGGAGGTGGATTTTCAAAATGTACCCTAAGGCTTCATGCACAAGACCGTATGTATTTTACAGTCCGCAAATTGCAGATCCCCAAAATATGGTACTGGCCACATTTTTTGTCGACCCATAGACTTCAATAGGTCCTCAGTCTGCTTTTTCCAGACCAGTATAGGACATATTCTATCTTTTAGTGGTCCACATCCATATGTCACAAAAAGTTAGGATATGTCAGGAAAACGCAGACCATGGACCCATTGAAGTTAATGGGTTCCCAAAAAATATATATATCGCCCACGGACCCAATCCGTTTTGCGGATCCTTAGTGTGCGGTCCACAGTTGTGGGCGTGGGGCCTAATAGAGAAATGACACAACGTAGAATCATAAGAATTCTTATTACAAGGTGAATTAGTTAATAAAACAGACATGTCAGGAGAGGTGACAGTTCCTATTTAAAGGGAATGCGTCCTCAAAAAACGACTTATTGTTTGAAGCAATGTTTTATGTTAAAGCGTCTCTAACTTTTCAAAAAGCTACATATCAAAAGTTTTGATTGGAGGGGTCTCAGTACATGCATAAGGAAAATCAGCTCCTAACTTAGGGCTCATTCAGACGACCGTATATTCGTGTCCGCACCTGTTCCGCAGTTTTGCAAAACAGATGCGAGACCATTAATTTCAATGATTCCACAAAACCATTTTCTGTCCAGATCCATACTTCCATTTAGCAGCCCTGCAAAAAAATATAGAACATGTCCTATTCTTGTCTGTTTTTGCAGACAAGAATAGGCATTTCTATCATAGGGCTGGCCTTTCCGATCCTCAAAATGCGGAATGCACACGGCCAGTATCCGTGGTTTGCGGATTTTCATTTTGTGGACTGCAAAACAGATACGGGCGTCTGAATAAGCCCTTATTCTAAAGTTACTAGCCTACCATTGCACCCTGCGGCAAATTAGTTTTGATTTTATTTTAGTTGCTGTTAGTAATATCCTATGGTGGAGTCTTGTAATACATGACACACATGCTCACAGCGCTTCTTTTCCTTCCTTTTAATTACCGCTCCTCTGTGTGCAGTGTCAGCTACATGTCAGTAATGGATGGATAGACAGACAGACCAAATTTTGCTCTAATAAATGATGGACATTAGCACGAGTTACGTCTGTTATAAATCCAGTTACACAGGGCATCTTGAATGTGTGGAGGTAGAAAATGAACTGGTTTATGTCACCTGTCCTGCTTATGTCAGGACACATTTCACTGCCCTAAAGCATGATGGGACAGTCACATGACAAAACAGGATGAGAAAACAGCAAAAGAGGTAAATTCGAAAAAGAAATAAAATTCGAAAAACAAACAAACAATGGGAGCTGGAGTACTTGGTAAAAATACACTTTAGAGTGAGAAGTACTTTTTAGTACAACCCTTTAGCAGTACTGAAACGAGGCAAGATGCAAAGCACAATGGCCCAAATTCACACCCACAGGAAGCCGTTGTCGTGTGACACACTGAATAGTGGCAACTTATCCCGCCATTGAAACGCACAAGAAGCCGGCGCCTGCGTGCACACAACAGTGGCAACATGTGAACCGCTATTGTAACAATACCATTTTCCGCAAAGGTATTTTAAAGCATAAACAACATTTCTAGTCAAATAGGCAGTAACGAATCTAATATGCCCGCGTGGGATGGTACTGTATACCACATGACCCTTCAAAACCTCACTAAAGTTCTGCCAACTTAATTGAGGGAATATCCCTCTTCTGCCAGTCAATGTTTTCCCTTTTGGATTTGAAAAAATAGGTTTCTCCTTGACCAGCATACCATACCTACGATCCTGCTTCAATAAATCCCAATATTTCATAATGATTTTCCTGACCAAGAAGGCATGTCTGTTGTACACCCCAACATAAGCCAAACGTCCCTTCTTGACTTTTTTATTTTTAAGCTTCCTCTCTTTTTATTATTCCAATCTCTCACCCCACCCTGTCCACCATTTCACTTGGATACCTGCGATTTACAAGTTTCTTGATTAATTTACCCACGTTAATTATCGAAGTTATTAAAGGAGTTAAACTTCCAGGATTGGAGTTATCTTTGATCCCAGCAGAGAGAGTTGGGTGCCCGTTGTGTAGCTGACCTGTTAACAATGTTCCACGTCACATTCTATTTTATTTTTTACCTGAAATCCTGCAGTTTTTGCGCTGACCACTAGGCCTCATAATAGGCTGACACTTTCTGTTTATATCAGATTTCCCACCGATCCAGCACAGACACTGCAACAGTCCCCTGGCCTTTGTTTACAAACATCCAGCATGTGACTGCTGCAACCAATCATCTGCAGGGGCAGACTAGGAACTTAAAGTAGCCCAGAAAAAAAAAAAGTGGCCCCATGTTGTAAGTGGGTCCAAACTGACATAAGGCATGGCAACACAAGTAAGCGGGGTCAACAGTACCATAGTGCATAATACTGCCCCATCAGAACCATATATCACAGTGCAGCACAATATATTGCCCCAAAAGCTCCAGTTCTCTCTGATTAAGATATGGAGCAGGGGGCTTAGGAGATGAGATGCAGACTACAGCAGTTGAATTCAGTAGGGCATGTGC
The DNA here is from genome assembly GCA_033119425.1 of Bufotes viridis. Lineage (NCBI taxonomy): Eukaryota > Metazoa > Chordata > Amphibia > Anura > Bufonidae > Bufotes > Bufotes viridis. The sequence goes on along the minus strand of CM065590.1, from coordinate 477,742,008 downwards.
GGTTTCTGGCCGGGTACATGAGTACCTGATTTTCACAGCCTTAATTACCGCTGAGAGCTCATTATTTTTTGGGGCAGCCCTTTGGGCATCGGCCCTAGGGTGGCCACTGACTTCACCCTAGAAAGCCAGACCTCACCAACCATGCCCCAAACCACGCCCACAACACTCCAAACCACGAGAAGTCACACCCCTGCCTCCGTGAAGCCACGCCTCCACCACTGGCCAGAAAAACACTGGGGAAGAGAGGGTAGAACTTTCAGACCGGAAGGCACTGGCGTAGAATCGCCATAGCAGCTATAGCAATGGCTATGGGGCCCTACGCCACTGGTGGCCTGGGCCGCCGGCTGAGGATTTAGGGCCGGCGCCACCCATAAGCAAGGTACACCGCTGCGTAGAGTGCACTCTTGCTGGGGGCGCCGCTCCTCTCCGCCCAGCGCCGCCTCCTAGCTAATTTATTCACTGCACTTGCCTCTGTGAAATTGAAGAGAAGCGCCGTAATCTCGCACAGGCGCACTGGCAGAGGCATAGAAGTGCGCATGCGCCGTCTTCTTGGCCTTTGCCAGTGCGCCTGTGCGAAATCACGGCGCTTCTCTTCAATTTCCGAGGCAAGTGCAGTGAATAAATTAGCTAGGAGGCGGCTCTGGGCGGGGAGGAGATCTGTGGATGACACTGATGGGGGTTCTGTGGATTACACTTAGGGGGATCTGTGGATGACATTTATGGGGATCTGTGGATGACACTTATTGGGGATCTGTGGATGACACTTATTGGGGATCTGTGGATGACACTGATGGGGGTTCTGTGGATTACACTTAGGGGGATCTGTGGATGACACTTTTTGGGGATCTGTGGATGACACTTATTGGGGATCTGTGGATGACACTTAGGGGGATTTAGGGAGGGGTGTGGGGATGTTGGGGTGGAAGGTCCTGGAGGGTTTTTTGTGTAGGAGCTCTGGAAGGGGTGGGAGGTCTGATAGGTATGTGGGGGTAGGAGATCCATAAAAAAAGTGTTGCTATGGGGCACAGTCACTTCTTGCTACGCCCCTGCCGGAAGGTGAACTGGGGGCAGCCCAGGGCGCCTCTCTCCCCCTCAGTCAGCCACAGGGAGTCATGTCTGCGGCTCTAGTGACTGACGGGCTGAGAGAAGCCTCAGTCAGTTGCTGCAGCTCACGCTCAGACAGCGCAGTGCTACTATCTGAGTGTGAGCTACCGAAACGGTGGAAATCCCCGTTTCCGTCCAGGCACTGTGGACGGAAGACCGGGAGCCAGAAAACTAGACTGTCCGGCCTAAAACCGGACGTCTGGCCTCCCTAATCGGCCCACTGGGAAATTTTCCTGTAAGGTCTGTGGCCAATCCACCCCTGGGAATCGGTGCCTTGCTACTGGCATCACTGCCTCTCAGTGCGAATCATGATGCTGAGGCCACTGACTGGCTGCAGAAGTCTTGTGCTGACCACTTGTAAACAAATAGTGTAGAATTGCGGCACACAGCCGTTTCTGTCTGCAGTTAATGGAGTTTATTGATATTACATGTGATCCAGCGCCACTCTCTGCAGCACAGCCACCAGAAGATAATAGACTGCTGAAGAAGGCCTTGACAGGCCGAAACGTCCGGTCGCCAAATCTAATTCCGTATGCTTTGTAACTACACTGGATCATGATTATCAGATGATGTAATATCAATAAACTCCATTAATTGCAGACAGAAACAGCTGTGTGCCTCAATTCTACACTACTTGATTACGACTTATCAGTCCTTGCTGGCACCAGCACCAATACGGTGTGCGGTACTCCATCTTCACTACACTTGTAAACAAAGACTCCTGGCGCATCTGTGCTCGATCGGAAATGGAAGATGTGAGTATTGGTTTTTTTTAATCACTTGGGCAGTTTTTTTAATGTATTTTTTTTCTTCATAAGTTAGATATGCAAAACATATTAAATTTTATGTCATTGGAAATCCCCATTTCCAGCTCAGGAGCACGGTAAATCACCAGCAGTCATTACTTGCAGCAAAGTAAAAGAATCCTTGGCAAAATGAAACTTGCCTGAAGTGCACCGTCATCCGAGGAGTATTTAAGAGCTGCCTTCCCCTGGCTGTCCCCCTTCTGTCTGCTGTGGTTTTATCTTTGTGAAAGGTGACTGGCTCCAGCTTACATATGAGTGATTTAGTGCCGAGCATGTGGGGGGTCATACAGTAACCGCTGTGATTAATGGAATTGCTGCCGTTTACCGCAAATAATTCTGGGCCACAAATCAGAAGCGGGGACAAGGGGAAATGTCTTGATTTATGTGCAGACAAAAAAAAAGGTCAGTCCACCCCCTCGTTCATCATTAAGCTGTATACAGTAGACTAACAGCTAGGGGGTTATATGACATCCATAAGTGTTAGGCGGATCCGCAAAAAACCCAACGCACATGGTCGGCACTCTCATAGAAAATGCCTATTCTTGTCCGCAATTGCTGTGCGCTGTCCGCATCTTTTGCGGCCCCATTTAAAATGATTGGGTCCGCACCCATTCCGCAAAATTGCCGGACGGATGCGGACAGATTTTGCGGACGTGTGAATGGACCCTAAGGGGGTTGTGACAACTTATTAAGTTATCCCCTATCCACAGTAGAGGACAACTGATCCGTGGAGGTCGGACCCTCACAGGTCCCAAGAACAAGTCCCCCATCCTGGTGGAGCAGCAGATAGCGCAACGACAGTCGACCCTGCTGTTACATTCAGTCTCTGTGGGACTTTCAGACTGCCAGAGATAGCCAAAAGAGAGAGCACAGCTGTTTTTCTGCTGTCCCATCGAGAATGAACAGAGCAGCAGGGCGCCTGCTCAACCTGCCTCTCCATCAGGATAGTGCAATGGGTCTGCCATTCTCTGGACCATTGGACGTTCCAGCAGTTGGACCTCCACTGATGAGTTGCTTATCCCCTATGCTGTGGATAGGAGAGACATAAGCTGACCATACCTGCCTATTATCTATTGACTGTATGGTGCTCTCCAGGTATCTCCCATTTCAGATGTCAGGGGAGTTAAGGATTGGGCAGTTGGATTTCAACATGCCCAGTTTTTTTTTTTTCTGTGGTCTGGGAGCAGCCGTCTCATCTCTCCTGGTTCAGGACACATACACAGCTGTATGAGGGAGTTGGGAGAGATGGCCAAACACCTTTTCAACAGACGGCTGTCTAATGTGTATGGCTGGCCATAGATTTCCACCACTAGAGAGCTCTAAGTAGCATGTTGCACGCCGCTTAAACATTTTACCGTGGTGGGGGGCAATCGGGCTTGCTGGCTGACATGTGGGCACCAATAAGCCATTTGCCTGGGACAAGGTATTAAAGGGGTTGCCTCACTTCAGCAAGTGGCATTTAATATGTGGAGGAAGTTAATACAAGGCACTTACTAATGTATTGTCATTGTCCATATTGCTTCCTTTGCTGCTTGATTCATTTTCGCATCACATTATACGGTACTAGTATCCAGTGGTTAGGACCACCCTGCAATACAGCATTGGTGATCGTGCTTGCACACTAAAAGAAAAAGTACTGGCCTCTCTGGTAGCTGGTACCATGGGAGCATGCATAGACACGCATGCACGTCAGTTCCAACCCAGCCACCTGGTATCTGCGCTGCAGCGGTGGCCACAACGCCCGGAAACAAGCAGTGTATAATGTGATGGAAAGATGATTCAAGCCCCTTTAAGATCCAAGTTGAGGCCAGTGAGTTAACTTTTGCTCCAGGTAAAGAAAAGCTGACCAATGGCCATGCATTGATCTCAGTAATAACACAGTATGCTGTGAGCTCCCTCTAGTGGCAGCTGTATGTTTTGTAATCTGTGTATATATGCAAAGATTTTGGACCTTTTCAACATGAAAATTGAGTGCTGACCACTGTAAATATATTAAGAATTTATTCATCACAGAGTTCAGGACCTTAAGATAATGTGATGATAAAAAAATAGAAATTGGTGTTGTGCAAGAATGGGGGGGGGGGGCAATCCCCCCCACCACCCCAATTCTGTTGGACCTGCAAAGGGAAGATGACTTCCACCAGGGACTATGATTGGCTGCGTGCTGGCAATGTCTTACACTAGATGTCAAACAGGGGCCCAGCAGAGCATCGAGGCTCGGAGAAGAAGGAGCAGGGAGCTGGCGCCATGATGCAGGTAAGTCATCTATCCTTTGGCAGGTCCCCCCATTCTTGCACACCCCTTTTAAGGCTTGATATTCAGTGTTGCTTAGCTGTGTATGTGAAGTCACATCATGGGCACAGCCAATCAGCTGGCATCCTATTAGGCCATAGGAACATCATAGAGGTGGGTCCCCTTCTTAATGCAGATCCCCGGGGAGAAATCACTTGTCAAAGTGTAAGATAATGTAAAAGAACCTTCCATGATGTATGCTGGTTTCTTTAAAAACAGGTTTGCAGTGCAGGATCCCGTCTTCTCATGCAAGAATCCATTGCTGAAGATTTGATCCGCAGACTGAAGCAGAGGATGTCTCACCTGAGGGTTGGGGACAGCCTCGATAAATGCATTGACGTGGGAGCCCTGGTGGATGAAAGTCAAAAGAAAACAATCAGTGAGTTTGTGGAGGAGGCTCGTTCAGAAGGGGCAGAGGTGAGTGACGGTATTAAGGAGGGCAGACAATTGTTTAAATGGTAGTCCCTCAAAGGGGCTTTCTGATTTTGAAACCCTATTTTCTAAGGCCCTGTTGGGGAATTGTGAGAACCAGAGGTCTTTAGTAGTAGCAGCTGGATTCAGCACAGTAATACAGTCAGTAGGAGGCTGGGAGGAGGGAGATGCAGCTTCAGTTTCTTATCCTAAACATGTATGAAAGGCTGCATGCTGTGAGAGAGGGTAGGAGTAAGAATACACCAAAGGATAGTATGACAGCACTAAGTATCCCTTTGGAAAGATCCTGCCCACAATATTTTAAGAAGAACTGGTTCCATCTCATGCAGATATTGTCTTCTGTCTGACCCACAGGTTTTCCAAGCCCCTGGCCCGCTCCCTAAAAAAGGATTATACTACCTGCCAACCCTGATCACTGGTGTGAACACCACTTCTCGCTGTGTCAGAGAAGAGGTAAGAATGTCGGTAGAATTTCCGGTAAATGATCCATGTTCCCTGCTGTACATTTACAGTATATACATATCTACATGTTGTGCCAGAATATATGCTGACCCTTTGTTGTTTTTTATCACCAGATTTTCGGACCTGTCTTGGTTGCAATGTCTTTCCGCACAGCTAAAGAGGCCATTTCTCTGGCCAACAACACCCCATATGGATTGGCAGCAAGTGTCTGGACAGAAAATCTACCTTTAGCGCTGGAAGTAGCTTTGAGGTAAATGTTTTTATTTATTTTTTTGACATATTGAACCCTTCTCTCTTTCCCCTTCATATTTTTCTCCCTTTCTTTCTCATTATAGACATCAAGCCATAAAAAAATCACATACCTATTAGTATTGGTGCACGAAATTTGATTTCACTACAATTAACCCTTTCATCGTTCTCCCACTAGCTGTTGACCACTAGCTACCCAGTTTAATGAGTTTGTCAAAAAGTTTTCCGCATCTTAGTTTGCTGAACCCCTGTGGTGACATGGTGGGGTGGGGGGACATTGGCATTAACTGCAGAAAGTGACATTGTCACTTACCCTTACAGCGTGGTCAGGTTTTCAGTGGAGATACATGAAAGCAGTACTTTGAGACTTAGCTTTCTTTCTTTACTTGGCTTCTATATTCCCTCCCTATATGTGTCCAATATAGTGTGGTCTTTAATGACTTCCATTGGTATTTATTCTGTAAGATACCTGAGAAATGTGGAAGAGGGTAAAATTCTGTGACATGTACTGTGAGTGTATTTGACTGGCACATTGTATCTACTTTCAGTATTAAGGCTGGCACTGTGTGGGTAAACGGACACAATATGTTTGACGCAGCCGCTGGGTTTGGTGGATATAAAGAGAGTGGATTTGGCCGTGATGGCGGAAAAGAGGTAAGAGAGAAGTTTCCTGCATTATAATGGTGTGTAATTGCCTAGAGGTTCTACAAAAGTAAAAGCAGACCCAATGTAACAGCACCATGCAAGCATAGAATATATAAACTAATGCAATATGTAATATATAAAATTAATATGAGGTACTTAGAAAATATTTTTGATCAAAATAATTTGTGCCCATCCACCACAGTAAGGTGACCTCTTTCTGGATTGGAACCTACTCTATATGATGCTACTACATTTGCCAACAGGCCTGAACATCTATAGGCTCCAAATCTATAGGAAATCTGCTCTATATGACACCTCTCTTTGTGCCAGAAGGTCTGAAATGAATTCAGGAAGAGCAGACTACACCTGTATATTGCGCTGAACAAAAACAGCCTGTGTAGAAGGTGGATTTATTAGGAGAGTACAACCAAAATGGAGACAACCACATCTCCAAATGCACACTGCAAAAATGTAGTTAGTCAGCACATCCGGTAAACTGAAGTGACTGCGCAGGTGTGCATGGATCTGGAGCTGTGGCTGTCTCCATTTTGTTTGTGCACTCCTAACAAGCCCATCTTTTACCCAGGCTGTTATTAATTAGTGCAATATAGTGCTGTAGTCTGCGCTCCCTGAATTCATTTGAGGTCTACTAACACATATAGAGCAGAATCATTATACATGTGGAGCCTAGTCTCCCTAAATTAATTTTAGGCCTGTTGGCACAGAGAGGGGTATCATACAGAGTAGGTTACCATCCAGAAAGAGATCACCTTGCTGTGGTGGATGGGCACAAATGATTTTGATCAAAATATATTTGCTAGGTACAACATATTCATTTTATATAGCGAATATATAGCATTAGTTCATATATTCTGTTTGCAGAGTGCTGTTGCATTGTGTTTGCTTTTACTTGTTAGTTTCAGCCCAGAGGATCTGTCATTATGAATACTGCTGTAAGACAGAACACCATATTCTGATAGCAGAACTGCTTTAAGGGTGCGTCCACGGTGATGGATCCATTGTGGATTTTCCTGCCAGAATTTCACAAACAGCAAAATTCACACCAAATATGTATTTTATTGTGGAATTCATAACATAAATGCTGCTGGTTTGCTGCAGATTTTACCCTCTACGTGGCAAAGGGTGAAATCCATGGCAGAAATTCACAACATAAATTAACATACCCGGGATTTAAATTCCACAATTCAAGTCATATGCAGATTTTGTTGCGGGAGTGCATGGATGGGGTATTTTAATCATCCTCATCCACTTTGCTTCTGCTGTAAACTGTTGCTGCTATTGTGAGCGCGCTATTCCACCGCTGAAAATCCTAAAGGAATTTTTCCACATGCGCAACCCCAATCCTTTTGTCCTGTTATGTGCCGATGGGGTGGAAACACTCTTAGGACTGTTTCACATGAGCGGATGCCGGGCGTGTCATCCTCTGCGTGAATGAGATCCAAAAAACGCTGCGGACAGCGGAAGCAAGGAACATTAACATGATTGATAATGCTCCGTGCATCTCTGTGATCTTTTTACTACAAAATCACAGTGAGATAAAGTTGTCACCGTGATTTTGTAGTAAAAAGATCACAGAGAGACACAGGGCATTATCAATCATGTTAATGCTCTGTGTCTCTGCTGTCCACTGCGGGGCTTGGCTGTCATTCACGCTGCGGATGACACGCACGGCACCCGCTCGTGTGAAACAGCCCTTAGGAGCCCATGAAGGTGGCTTAGGACAGCAGCAGCTGGTCTGATGACGCTGCAGATGGCACTGAGTCTTAAATCTAGCCCAGTGTAGTTGTGAAAGTAGATGGACCTACTGCAGGGGAATGTTCTTCTAGATTTTTCTTTTACATTATTAAAGATAGAGCTTCGCTTCCTAGCCTGCTTGCTTTGGGAAAGTTCTATTTCTACAATAGCACATTAATTTCCCATGAAGGGCGTGGAGGCTGTGAGTTAGGATTCATGGTAGATTACAAGAGGTTTCATACAAATAAGATAATAGGGGCTAATGAGATAAAATACACAACGTAGCCAGATCTACAGTGTAATCTAAATGGCTTATTGTTTTCAGGGGCTGTATGAATATGTAAGACCGTCCTGGGAGAGCCGACCCAAGCCAAATCCTGGAGATGTCAACTATAAAACATTTGCTGTTACATATGGGGCCGATGTCCCTCCAATTCCAGGGCAAAAAGACATCAGTGCATCTGTCATTCAGGTTCATGATTCTCAGATTCCCAGGTAAGCAGTGAAATATAATGCTATTCTGCTTAGTTTCAGCAGCTTTTTTTTGTTTCAATAATTTTTATTGAAGTTTTTTGTTAAATTAACAACACAAGTGATAGAATGTCGTTTCGTATCCATGCAGCTTACATGAATGAATATCACAGAACAAAGTAACACATACATCTTGTACATGAAATAAAACAAAACACCTCTCACACCAATGTGCCAAGAACAGGGAATTACGAGAGAATTCCAATATATCTGTGCGCTCTTCTCGAGCATCCTCTATATAACATCAACCATGTTATAAGTACATTCTGCTAGTTCAAAAAATTACTGGATATTATATGAAACACCACCCAATTATAATTAAATATGTACTGATCAAACGAACCGTGTCCAATGCGAGCCTAGGCCGTCACAAAAAAAGGGGGGAGAGTGAGGGAGGGGAGGAGAAGAGAAGAGGAGGGAGAAATAAGAAGAGGAGAGAATAAGGAAGGGAAAGAAGAAAAAAAAGTACACCACTATGACCCTGTATTGTGTGCTGAGGTCAGCCAATAGTGCCATTGCTCCATAAATTTCGGGTACGAGCCATTTCCTAAGGCAATAATTTTTTCATATGCCATGATAGAGTTGACATATGCCACTAGTTCCGTTAAGTGTGGTACTTCTGGGGTTTTCCACCGTCTTAATAACATTAGTTTGGCTGAGACGCATAAGACACAAGCTATTTTTCTACACCCCCTAGGTAGATCACTAACACCTATCAGTAGCAAAGCCAGTTGAGGGGTCCAAGAGATGCTTAAAGGGGTTATCCAAGTTATATTTATTGATGACCTATCCTCAGGATAGGTCATCAATATCAGATCGGCGGGGGTCCGAAACCCGGCACCCCCGCCGATCAGCTGTTTGAAGAGAAGGCGAGCGCCGTGCCAGCGCTGCCTCCTCGTCATGTTTACATGCTGGCCGTTGCATCTGCAGCGGTGAGCATGTGTAATTACACCCAAGCCGTTCCATTCATTTCAATGGGACGGCTCTGTGTATACTACAGAGCCGTCCCAATTGAAATGAATGGAACGGCTTGGGTGTAATTACACATGCTCACCGCTGCAGATGCAACGGCCAGCATGTAAACATGACGAGGAGGCAGCGCTGGCACGGCGCTCGCCTTCTCTTCAAACAGCTGATCGGCGGGGGTGCCGGGTGTCGGACCCCCGCCGATCTGATATTGATGACCTATCCTGAGGATAGGTCATCAATAAATATAACTTGGATAACCCCTTTAAGGGAAGGAGCTGATTCAGCATGTCCCCACATTCCTTCCAGTATTGTTGTATCAGGGGACATTTCCATAGAATGTGGAATAGTGATCCCCTCTCACCACATCCTCTCCAACAAGCTCCCGTCACCCCTGGAAACATATGCATTAGTTTATCCGGCGTGTAATACCAATGCAGAATTGTTTTCATAGCTGATTCAACATGGGCCGTACCTAGTAAAAAGGTATGGATAGATCGGATTGCTCCCATCCAATCGGAGTCAGTGAAAGAGGCCCCCAATTGTTTTTCCCACAGACGCATGGGGTGAGATTTCGTAAATTGAGCTGAGTGTAACAAAGCTTCATATAATATTTTGAGCCCTTTAGAGGTACCATTCACATACAGCACGCCTAACTTGTTACAAGCAACCTTAGTAGGTCGCAGGGATTGTAACAGGTGTCGGATTTGTAAATATTTAAAGAACTCCGATTGGGGGATCTCCAATGACTCACGTATTGACTGGAAAGATCTCAGATCGTCCTTCTCATATAACCAATCTCCTATACGACCGGCCGGTGAAGGCCAAGAACGAAAGTCAATATGTGGTAGCAAGGCTTTAAGGAGAGAAAAAGGCAATGAGGTGGGTAGCGGCAAGCCATCTCCACAGGTCAATTTGTGGAACTGATCCCAGGCTTTAACCGAGGCCAAAATTGCTGGGTTGGTAACAGTTGAGGCTGAGAAATTCCAGAAAGGTAAGTGCAAAAGGTCAGGCAACGCAAAAGGCATTGCCTGAGCCTGTTCCACCTGAACCCAAGGCGTGTCAACTGATTCCCTCTTCCACCCTCTAAGCATGGAAACTAGGGAAGCAATATAATAGAGCTTCATATCAGGGACCGCCAAGCCTCCATTCTTGCGGGTCCTTGTGATGATACTCTTAGCCACTCTCGGTGTTTTTTGCCTCCAAATGTATTTGGACAACAAGGACTGTGCTTTACGAAAGAAGCGGTCCGGTAGAGAAATCGGCAGGGTGCGGTACAAATAGAGGAAACGAGGAAGCATGAACATTTTAAATGCCGCAATCCGACCTAGCCAAGATGTGTCATGTTTATGGAAAGTTTCCAAGTCTGTCCCTACGGCATCTAATAGGGTTTCATAATTTAGGGCGTACAACCGTGAGGGGGAAGGGGTCATATTGGTTCCTAAATATTTAATGCTGTCTGTGCACCAGTCAAAATTCCACCTGTTTTGAAGGGAAGATACCACCTTTTCCGACATATTAACAGGTAAGGCTTGCGTTTTGGACGCATTCAAATGGTAATACGAGAGATTCCCATAAATATCAATTTGGTCCATAACCGCTGCCAGTGAGGCTGGTGGGTTCGTAAGTGTAAGGAGAATGTCGTCCGCATACAGCGAGATAACATGCTCCTGACCGCCTATCCGCACTCCAGAGATTCGGGGATCTGACCTGATTGCATAGGCTAACGGCTCCATCGCAATTATGAATATTAAAGGAGACAATGGGCAGCCCTGCCTGGTGCCATTCGTCAAATCGAACGATCCAGACAGGGCCCCGTTCACATACACCATGGCCGACGGGTTATTATAAAGGGCTGCAATCGCGGACATAATGGGACCAGTGAATCCCATGTGAGAAAGCACCGAGAAGACGAACGTCCATCTCAGTCTGTCAAACGCCTTTTCGGCGTCTAAGGCCAAAACCAATAAAGGGCAGGTTGTCTTTTTAACGTGGTGGAAAATGCCTAGCATCCTTCTGGTATTAAAATATGATTGGCGAGCTGGTACAAAGCCAGTTTGATCGTTATGAATTAAGGAAGGCAGAAGTTTAGCTAACCTGAGGGCTAATAGTTTGGCGTAAATTTTCACGTCTTGGTTGAGTAGGGAGATGGGCCTGAAGTTTTGGGGTCTGTCTGGGGTTTTGCCCGGTTTCGGTAAAGTAATAATGACAGCTTGCAGATTTTCCTTAGGAAAGGTCCCAGAATGCAAAGCGGATTGACAAAAATCTCGCAGGAAAGGGCTTAAGGCTGACTTAAACCATTTATAATAATGACTGGCAAAACCATCCGGGCCTGGAGCTTTATCTTGGGGAAGGGACTTTATAACGTTTTCAATCTCTTCAGTCGTTACTTGGGTATTGAGAATTTGAAGTTGCTCCTCCGTTAACGTAGGTAACTGTAAGGAACTAAGATACTCATGAATCAGAGCATCAAGGCGGGGAGGGGACACGATCGAATCTCCCAGATTGTAAAGGTCATGGTAATAAGTTTGAAAACCCTCTGCTATATCCTTAGGGGCAAAAGCTTTAATATTGGTCTTGGGGTGTAAAAGGTGGGGGATCCTATCTTTTATCCGCTTGGCCTTAAGACTGGCTGCCAGAAGTTTGCCCGCCTTGTTCCCTTGAGAATAATAACGTGCTTTTGTTTTTCGGAAACTTTTCTCATATGATTCTAGCATGTGATGTCTTAGACTTTCCCTAGCTTGTTGCAGGGCCTTCGCTGTTAAGGGCGAAGGAGCTGCTTTATTGGATTCCTCCAACTGCTTTACCTTTGCAAGTAGATGCAGCATAGCTTCCTCGAGCTTCCTCTTTCGCACCGCCCCCTGCTGAATGAAAGAGCCTCTGATATAGGCCTTATGGGCGTTCCATAGAACCACGGGGTCTGTAGATTCTGACTTATTCAAATGGAAGAACTCCTCCACATCCGATGCAATGCGCCGACCATGCCGGGGGTCCGATAATAAAATCGGATTACTCCTCCAGAGATATCTTTGGGAATAAGTATGCTTTTCAGATAACGTCAAGGTAACCACGGCATGGTCGGACCATTTGATCAGCGCTATGGAAGAATCAGTCGCCTCAGACAAAGCGGACCTGTCAACGAGAAACATATCAATACGAGAATAAACATTGTGAACACCCGAATGAAACGTATAATCTCTGTCAGAGGGGTGCTGAATCCTCCAGATATCATATAATTCTTCCTTCCACAAGATGTCTGCTAGGGAAGAGGGCATTCTGTGGGAAACCGAGGAGGTATCCATATTGGGATCAGAGGTAATGTTAAAGTCCCCAAATACTATCAAATGGCCTTTCCTTAAGCTATTCACCTTTCTCAACAAGTAAGAAAGAAAACGGGATTGGCCCGTATTAGGGCGTATATAGAGACAAGAGTATAAAGTGCGTTATTCAGGGTGCAGATGATAATCACGTATCTTCCTTTGGAATCGCAGACTTTATCAATAAGGGAAAACGCTACCGTATTTTTGATTGCTATGAGCACTCCTTTCGTTTTAGAGGTGGAGTGAGAATGAAAGATGTGGGGAAACTGAGGCAAGCGCACTCTATATGCATCCTTTACCAGTAAATGAGTTTCTTGCGCCCCAAATACATCGCACTTTAGACTCCTCAACTCTCTCCAAAGAAAGGATCGCCGCATCGGACTGTTCAAGCCGTTAACGTTTAGGCTAGCAAAAGACAGTACCATAGTATAACAATTTAAAACGTAGTGAGCATATGTAGCATAATAAACAGTAGAAGGGGTACCGGTCGCCTCCCAGCCAGAGCGACCGCACCCAAGGGATCCAGGTGGTGGTGCAATATATAAGCATGTACTTGTGAGCAGGCGCAAGGGTGTCAAGATACAAAAGAAACATAACACAAAAAAAGAAAAAAACTGGATGTAAAAAAACAAGATAAACCGCCATGAGAGCTAATATACTCTCTCAGTAGGGGGGGGTTTTAGTCCCGTCTGAAACCTAGGGTAAAAACTCTAGAAATGAAGGAGAGTCACCCAAACCAGACATAACAGAATAGGAGTTATGACTCCTCCTGGTGAACCCGTTCAGCGTACGACGTCCCAGTCTCCGCGGACTTTATCCAATGGATCCATACGGTGGTCCTTAGGCGGGCCAACATCCAAGTCCCAGCTGCGTAAAAGTTTGATGCCCTCTTCCACGGATCTGACGGTGTGGAGGGCGCCATGATGATGTATCAGAAGGCGAACCGGGAAACCCCATCTATACTGTATCTTTGCATCTTGTAAAGCCGACGTGATGGAAGATAAGGACCTCCGCAGCCGCAGAGTAGCCGCTGATAGATCGGCGTATAGCATTACTTTATGATAAGGAGCGGGCAGGCCCCCATTTTGTCTAGCAAAAGACATGAGCTGCTCTTTGACAGAGTAAAAATGAATTCTTGCGAGCACATCTCTAGGCACACTTTCCTCTAAGTGTCGCGGACGCGGGACTCTGTGGGCCCGATCAACTTCTCTGTCTTTGTAACTGCAATTCGGCAGAACCGCTCTTATCAGCGATTTAACATAAGCAGGGATGTCTTTGGCGGTAATGGACTCAGGCACTCCTCGTAGTTTTATGTTGTTGCGCCTGCTTCTATCTTCTAGATCCGCCATTTTTGATTTAATGGTTTCCACCTCTGCTGCCAGGGCATAGTGGGCATCTATAAGGTCATTATGCGAGCTGGCAAACTCCCCAAACTTCCTCTCTAAGTGGTCGGTTCTAGCTCCAACAGCCTCTAGGTCGGCTTGTAGAGGGGCCACTATGGAGCGCATGTCATGAAGCAAAGAGCGGCGCTGAACAATAAGCATATTCTTCATAATAGTGTCTGTCAGGGTCGCATTCGCGACTGGCAGCGCTAATATCTCCTCCTCACCTTTATCTGGAGGGGTCTCCCGAGCTCCCTCGGCCCTGTCGGTAGCAGGTGTTCGAGCGCCAGGTCCGGATCTCTGTGGCGTGGATGGAGAGGAAGTCGGGTTAGGGGGTTGTGCTCCGCCATGTGCCTGTTGGTCTGTCGATGGGGACTCCCCTTCCATGCGTTCGGGGTCTCCTTTTCCCTCATAGCCTTGCGCAGAGTCTTGGTGAGTGCTGCAGCAGGATTCTGAGCCTTTATAAGCAGCTAGATGTTGGTCGTCCAAGTCCTCCCGCGTGGCAGAGGACCTATCCTCGGCGCCATCTTGGGAGCGGCCCGCTTCTCTGGTGAAGTAGAACTTAGTGGATGTTTCGCCGCTCTTTTTTTGCGCCCCGTCATGGTCAGGGGGGCTTCGGACGTTGATTCCTCCAGCTTTAGGGGTTCACTGTGGGAGTAGTCGCTGTATAGGTCGCTGGTTCACGGTGAATAGTGCCGGAGCTGCTGAGCACTACATCCACTCGCCTCGGCAGCCAGACCACGCCCCCTAGTTTCAGCAGCTTAATGCAAGGAAAAGTCATAAGTGAATCGGTTTACATAAATCAGATTTGTTCAAAAAGCTGCTATTTTCAGCAGTAATGGGCCCTCTGCTCAAGAGACTCCTCCTCCCCCTTGATTGACAGGGCCAGACATCCCGCCTGTAAATCTTGCACCTTTGTCATTGCTCCGAGTAGCGGCGTTAAGAGACGGGGATCTGTTCCTGCTACGTGAGCAGATGCCAACTGTGCATGCGCCTCTCAGGTCTGAGTATACCCAGATCCATTATGCTTGCGCTGCTACTTGGAGCAATGGTCTTCAAACTCTTGATGTAAGGGGGAGGAGGGCTCATGAGCAGCAGGGCCAGCCCCTCGTTGCTCAAGGTGGCTGATTTTTGAACAAATTTGATTTGTACTAATCAAGTCGCTCATTATTATAATTACAGTGTTTTACATTGCGTTTAATGGCAGGGCACCTCATTTATCCTACACTGTGTACCAGCACCTAAACAAGAACTGAAACCTTAAAGGGGTTGTCTCACTTTAGCAAATGGCATTTATCATGTAGAGGAATTTTATACAAGGCACTTACTAATGTGTTGTGATTATCCATATTGCTTTCTTTGCTGGCTAGATTCATTTTTCCATCACATTATACACTGCTGGTTTCCATGGTTACAACCACTCTGCAATGCATCAGAGGTGGTCGTGCTTCCACACTATAGGAAAAAGCGCCAGCCTTTGAGCACTCCCCTGGTCCCAGGCACCAGGGAGATCAGTACTTTTTCCTGTAGTGTGCAAGCACGACCACCTCTGATGGATTGCAGGGTGGTCGTAAACATGGAAACGAGCAGTGTATAATGTAATGGAAAAATAAATCCCGCTGTCAATATGGACAATCACAATAGATTAGAAAGTAGCTACATGTTAAATGCCATTTGCTGAAGTGACACAACCCCTTTACTTTCTCTGGACCAGGACTAGTATTGGTGCCAGAAGCACATATTGCAGATCCGTGTTGTACCATAGAGTGCTACAGAGCCAAAAAATGTTGCGAAATGCGTCATGGTATTGACAGAATACAGAGGCACCTAACGGCGGTGCACGGATTGCCTAGAGATCTGTATTACATTGGGACTGCCAGCTTCTCTAGCAGAGCACGGAATATGGAGATCTCTGGATCCATGTTAGGTACAGGGCTGGTTCTAGCTGATTGTCATGTATGATGTCGGAGTTTCATTTTTTACATTAGTCATGGGATAACCCCTTTACATCCTAGAAAGTGCAGAAGCACAGAGCTTATCTGTTAACATAGGGAGCTTCTTGGGCTTGTCATTTTTAGAATTCTCATCCTCGGGGTCTCTTGCAGAACCATGACCAGCAGATTCCAGTCAGGGGGACACTCTCCAACTGTGTTCTTCTAAGAAGAGGTGGTTTTGTTACAAAAACCGTATGTTTTATCTAGGAGCTGCTCACATCATAGAGGCGCCCAACGGGTGTCATAAAACTGAATTGCGAGCGGAGCTGCAATAGGATAAAGCTGCCATTCTCATAACAGAGAAACATTGAGGATGAAGCTAAAAATGAGCTGTTCGAACCAGGTTAATAAACGGAAGGAATTTAAAGTCAGATTACAGACTGTTTATAGGGGATTACTTGTAAGTATCGCCTCCGTTGCCCCCACGGAATTGTACGTTGGAGTAGGCAGTATGTTCTCCAGGCTATCTTGAATATGATCTGTGGGGGAGGATAGTCTGCTCAGTACTTAACCCACCGCCGTGCCTCTGATCCCAACCTCTCCGCTGTGCTCATACCGGCCACGGGCTTTTCCGTTCAGGTCCTATCCATATTCTTTCTTTTAGTTGCATAAGCTGTATATGCAGCTGAATAGAAAGACACGGGAATACATACGTCAGGAACTGAACCAGAACCCCTCTAAAGATAGCGGCAATGCATATAAATACACCATTTTCAGTTGTACCTTTTTCTAATGCATTCTATGATTTTCGCTCATATTCAAGCTGTCTGCTGTTTTCTACAAGTCTGTGATCCACTAATATTAAAAAATCTGTAGACATCGTTGTAATCGAACTAACCCAGAAAATAAAGGGCACAGGTCATATAAAATGTAGAGAAGCTAACCAGTGGCACTACACCGCACCTATAGTTAATTTGGATACCAAATAGCGAGGAGTGATGCCTCATGGTGGTGCTCAGCCTGTAGCAGCAGTAAGTATACAAGTATCTTCAAGCAAAGGAGAATATTAAAACGAGCGGCACTCACCGATTGTAGAGGGATACGCTTTATTTCATAGCAGGAGGGGGGTACATACGGTGCAAACACAGCATGAAGCAACAGCTGTTTCGCGCTATTGGCGGGGTCACGGCACTTGCAAATATGCACAGGAAGCCGCATCATCTCGTTCATTAATTAATCAACACCTGAGTTTCCACACCAGTGGACAAGGATTCTTGGTGAATAGCGAGACCCCTTCAATAGTGTGAGTGCATGTGCAAGTACATAAACTAATAAAACAATAAAAATACGAAATTACAATACACACAGGAATAATTCATTAAAGAAATACATTCAGGTCTATTTTCTCATTTAATCCCAAGGGACCCATTGCATCTGTACTTAGGATCCACTTTGTTTCTCTTCTCAGAAGTTCCCTCTCCCTGTCTCAACCTCTCTCTGTACGGTTAACTATTTCAAGACCAGCAAAGGTCAATACACTAGGGTTTCCATTATGTTCCCTGTTCACATGATCTATTAGCCGAGGGACACCCTTTCCTGTTTTTAAGGAATTTAGGTGTTCTCGGAATCTTTCGAATAAACAGCGGATGGTTTTACCAATGTAGAAGCGTCCGCATCTACATAAAATGAAATAAACCACAAACTTTCTGCGACAGGTGATAAGTGGAAAAACCTTGTGCTCTATCCCTGCAAAGGAGATCACTGACAATTGGGAATTGAAGTTGCAGAAGGAGCAACTTCTGCATCTCTTATTCCCTTTTAGTCTCTGTTCAGACAGCCATGTGCAGCATTTTTTTCTAAAATGGCTTGTTACCACCTGGTCCTGTATTGTATGGCACCTTCTAAACGCTATTACTGGTTTTGTGCCTTTTAGTTGTTTTAATGAATCATCCCTCGCTAAAATGTTCCAATTTTTCCTTATAACCTGTTTTATTCTTTCAGCCATAGGGCTATATTTAAAGGAAAAGGGTGGGGGAGATTTGGTTGTTATTTTACCCTCCATCAATTCTGTCTGATGTCCTCTTGACGCTTTTTGCATGGCTTGATTTAACAAATCTGGGGGGTACCCTCTGTGTCTCAGTCTGTTACGCAAATCTAACGCCTGTTTTTTATAGCACGTTGGGGTTGTATTAATAGGAGCAAGTCTTCTGAATTGGCCGTATGGCACAGATTTTTTTACTGTATTAGGATGATAGCTAGAAAAATGGAGGAGGGAGTTAGTGGCGGTGGGCTTACAGAATCCCTCCGTCACCAACTCCCCCCCCCCACCACAGAGACCACTACATCCAGAAACTCGATTCGGTCGCCACCAAACTGGTAAGTGAACCGCATGTTCATGTCATTTTGTACATTTAAATACTCCACAAAATTCTGAAACTGTTCCTCATCACTGGACCATATAATAAAAATATCGTCCACAAACCTATAATAGGCGTGTATATGCTTCAAGAATGGATTGGACTGAGTATACATATCGGTCCTCGAACCGGGCCAGGTACAAATTGGCAAACGTACACGCTACCGAAGTACCCATCGTGGTACCAACCGTTTGTTTATACCACGAATCCCCGAACATAAAGGCATTGTTAGTAAGAATTAATTTCAGGCCTTCTGTGATGAACATCCTAAAGTCCTCACTTCTATCTGTGTTTTGTAGGACTTCCATCACTGCCTCAATGCCCCTATCCTGGGGGATCCAGGTATAAAGACCCTCCACATCAAGGGACACCAGTC
This sequence comes from Bufotes viridis, assembly GCA_033119425.1. Lineage (NCBI taxonomy): Eukaryota > Metazoa > Chordata > Amphibia > Anura > Bufonidae > Bufotes > Bufotes viridis. The sequence goes on along the minus strand of CM065590.1, from coordinate 477,723,337 downwards.
GAAACTCCTCCCGCCACTGGAAATTAGTCAGTGACCGGAGGAGGTCCGACGTGTCCCTCAGATGTGAGGGTATCATTTTTACAATGGGTCTTAGAAGCCAATCAATGTATCTGGACACCGGTCCGGTCACTGACCCAGGTCTCCCTGGGGGCTGGGTCAGTGGCTTATGTATTTTTGGTAAAAAATACCAGGTGGGGCGTCTCGGGAAAGTAGGAAATAGGAGGAAAGGGCACAGGTCAGTTTTGCCGTGGAAACAAAACCCGTAAAATGGTGGAAGAATTTTTATTTTTTTTTCCAATTCCATATTAAATTATGGCATTAAAAAGTACAACTTATGCAAAAATATGCCCTCATACAGCTATGTGAATGGAAAAATAAAAAAGTTATGGCTCAAGGAAGGTAGGGAAGAAAAATAAAAATGCAAAAACAAAAAAAACCTCCGTTATCCTAAGGGTTAAAGTGTAACTCATTCTTTTTTTTTTTTTTTTGTAATATATAGGGGCAGTGATACTGACCATTTTTGTAGTATACTTTAATTACTGAAATCATAAATCTCTAGTAGAAAAATAGGTCTAAAGTGGCCCATTTTGAGCCTTATCAGCGCTCCTCTGTCTTCTGTTTACATAACTGTGGAGACCTGCTCAACACTGACTGTGTTATGTAATCAGAAGACAGACAGAGGAGCGCTGCTAAGGCTCAAAATTGACCACTTTAGAGCTATTTTTCTACTAGAAATGTATGATTTCAGTAATTAAAGTATATTACAAAAATGGTCAGTATCACTGCCCCTATATATTACAAAAAAAAATAAAAATAAAGAATGATAGTTACGCTTTAAAGGAGACGTGTTTGCTCCCTTGACCTGTCTGTTCAAGTGATTACTTGAACTCCTCACAAAGTATCAATTCTTGAGCATCTTAGGGTACTTTCACATTAGTGGCAGGGGAGTCAGCCTGTCGGATCCATCCTGCCGCTAGTTCACGTGGGCCCCTGGACTTCCACTCCGTCCCTATTCACTATAATGGGTGCGGGGGCGGAGTTCCAGCGGCAGCACATGGCGAGAGGCCGCCGGACTAAAAGTACTGCATGTCGTACTTTTAGTTCGACAGCCTTTCGCCGTGCGCTACCGCCGGAACTCCGCCCCTATTGTAGTCAATGGGGATGGAGTGGCAGTCCGAGGGCACATGGGAACTAGCGGCAGGACGGATCCGACAGGCTGTTCACCCGCCGGAACAGCCTGACTGACTCCCCTGCCGCTAGTGTGAAAGTACCCTTACATTAGACCTCAGCATTATGGCAGTCTTCGGTTATTCCGCCTGGATGTGTCTGAATAAACTGACAAGTGTTTGTTACCATTGCTTTTGTCAGTAGGTCACGTCCCTACATTGTTTGACTTTTGCAGGAAAACCCCAGCTTCCAGTTGTAGATCTATGTTTATTTCCAGGAAATAGCAGAAGAAAGGCACAGTTCTAAGCAAAGATGTTCCAGAACAGTTTTATCTTGGAGGATACTTGTATTTATCACATGTTTAAGGAGATATTGTCACCCAATGATGAATTACCAACTTCCTTTTCTAAATTTCAATCCTTTTTGATTCTTTCCCCGACAGTGTGGACAGAACATACAAGCTATATTATGGCGGAGCCCAGAAACGTCCAGATGGTATGTACTCTCGACCCATCTTTGGATCCGATGGCAATATAATAGCGTATGTGGCTGACAGCAGCAGAAAAGATGTGCGCAACGCTGTGGAAGCCGCTCATAAAGCTGCTCCTGGGTAAGTCGTGACCACATTTTACTTTTGGTTAAAAGGGTTTCGTGTATCTGTAGGAAAATAAAAGCACCATATGTAGAGCTACAAACAGAAGGTTTTAATCCCTGCGGCATTTCATCAGTCTCCTACCTACACTCAGGATACTCTTAGTGCTATGAAGGTGTCATTTGTGATGCTGACAACCCAGGCGTGATGCCACTTGTAGCACAGGAGAGGGAAACCACTGCTGCCCTAGGACATACCCATCTGGTGCTTGTCCTTGGGCCCACATTGCTTCCACATTGAGCTAAAGAAAGGATTCTGCTGACCCATGTTTCACATACACCTATTACACTTAGAGAACCCCTTTGATGTTGCAGAAATCAATTAAAGGGGTTGTCTCACTTCAGCAAATGGCATTTATCATGTAGAAAAAGTTAATATCAGGCAATTACTAATGTATGGAACCCACCTGACCTGAGACCACCATGACGGTGGTAGGTGGGCATAGATGTGTTTTGACCAAAATATTTTAACTAAGAGTCTCAGACCTTATTAGGTCTTATTAGGGCTTAGGTCATATATAGTGTCTGCATCTAATTTATGAGTGCATTATTATCTTCTTTTTCTGTGCTTTTTTTTTTACAACGCTTTCCTCCCACAATCCAAAAGACATACTGATAGGGAACTTAGATTGTGAACCCTATTGGGGACAGCTTGGTGCTAATGTCTGTAAAGCACTGCAGAATATAGTAGTGCTATATAAAGTGCCTAAAATAAATAAATAATAAATGCTATTTGCTAAAGTAAGACAACCCCTTTAATAAATGAGAATATAGACAGGAACATGAGATCTGACGTATAACAACAAATTCCGCTGTGGACAGCCTTTGGTATATTCCAGTGTATGATATAGGTTATAGTATACCTCTGCCGTCATCTGTTTTCATCACTGTATGATCTAATTGAGGAATTGGAGGTCCACTGTGATGAGCTGATGACCAGGAGACCTGCCCTGTGAGATTGGGTTGCCCAAGCCAGACAACCCTTAATCATCACAGCTCATTAATGCTAGTATTTCACTAAGAGAACCCCTTTTATAAATGTCATAGAAGGGGATGCCCCTCATTGTGCCTAAACATAGAGCTGCTGAATGTCGGCAGACTTGCACTTTCCATGCATTATCTGGAGGGCTATTCATTTGAGTGGCCACCATGCAATACTACATTTCCCCTGTAGAGGCCGCTGTGATCAGTGAGGCTTTAACAAGCCAGAGTTCATTTTATTGATTTATTTGGTCTGGTTGTATCTATTAGCAGCTCTTTATTGCTTACCTTCGAAACTATTGTATATCCGATTTCACACACTTACCTGTCAGACCTGATAATTTCTTAGGAGTATTTATTTTTCTTATGGTGCTGATTGCCCTAAAATACATGAGGCAGTCAGCCAGTTATTAATACAACAGAATTGCAACACAAAGTCAAAAACCTCTAAAAATCCCCAGTCCGTGTAGTAAATAAAATGAAGATGTTTGAATGGTGTCCATGGCTTAGGAGCTTTGTCTTTACAAGTGCCAGATGATCTGACATAAAAAATAAAGTCTCTCAAGGCTTGGACCAATTTGAACAGCAAACAAAATCCCATCTGTTCATTAAGAAAAACAACCATCCTCTTTTTCTAAGTGTTTTTGCAACTTCTGGACAGCTGCCGTGAGATTACAAAGTTTTCTGCCTCCAACAGGAAAACAAGACCTTCATAGTTTCTGTCACTCAGGGACAATTTAGGACCCTGTGTTTTCTGTGGGAACGGAAAATCTTTATGGCTTGAATGATTTTTAAGATGTGCTGTCATTCAAGGAGCAGCATGACATATCACAAAAAGCGGGCACCTCAAAAAAAAAAAAAAAAATTCAACAAGAGGAGCCCATGTCCACAAGTGCAAACATTACACCTTGAACAAGGAGCACATAAGTGAGATGGCGCACACCAAAAATGTTGTCGTGCATTGGAAGGAACACAGTTTCAAGAAGATCATATACTGAACTGAAAGGAAGGAGCAAAGATCTCCATTATGATGGAAGATTACCCAATGGTGAAGCCGCTAGGACCCTTTTCAGATCAGGTAGTAGCATTGTGTGTGCTAACGAAACAAGCTTTCTGGTGCAAACATTAAACCATGAACAAGGAGCGCTTAAAAAAAGTGAGATGACGCACAGCAAAAATCACAAGATTAAACCACAAAAGTTTATTAATATCCAAAACATGATCTCAAAAACCATTAAACATTAAAACCAGCAATTCGTGAGAGGTGTGTAAAATATGCCTACACCTCCCTCCTCCCACAACATGTACCTGAGAAGGTCCAATTTCTATGTGAGAGAAAACGCGAAACCAATAGTGACAAATGCATATAAAGTGGCAAGATACAAAGTGAGTGTAAAGGGCTTCGGTCCCTCTACAACAATTGGAATTACATTTTGCATCCCAAATTGGTGGCAATTGAGATCACTTTATATCTTGGCACTTTATATGCCCTTGTCACTTTAGTGGTTTTACAAGTTGTGGGAGGAGGGAGGTGTATGCATATTTTCACACACTTCTCATGAATTGCTGGTTTTAATGTTTTTTGTTTTTTTTGGGAGATCATGTTTTGGATATTAATAAATTTTTGGATTTAATCATGTTATTTCTGGTGCGCTCCTTGTCCACGATTTAATGTTTGCACCAGAAAGCTTCTTGTTTGTTAGCACACACAATGCTACTACCTAATCTGAAAAGGGTCCTAGGCTTCACTATTGGGTAATCTTCCATCATAATGGAGATCTTCTTTGCGCCGTCTTTTCAGTGCAGTATATGATCTTCTTAAAAATGTGTTCCTTCCAATGCATAACGAATTTCTGCTAGCTTTATGTGCAGCAGACTGACATTGACTGACTATAACAATTACTGGTACATCATTCATGATGTTAGCAGTATTATGAAGCATATCCTCACCAGATTGTTCATTCATATGAGCATTTAAATTGTAAGGAACTTGTTCTTCTGTCTTTTTCTATGCCAGGCATGTCCAAACTCTGGCCCTCCAGGTGTTGCAGAACTACAACTCCCATCATGCCCTTCTGTAGGTTGATAGCTGTAGGTTGTCCAGGAATGATGGGAGTTGTAGTTTTGCAACATCTGGAGGGCCGGAGTTTGGACATGCCTGCTCTATGCAGTGTACTGTAGGTTCGTGCAGGTGCTGTACTGAAAGAATCAATGTTCTGTATGTGGTGTCTTAATAGGTGGGGAAAGAGGGCAGCTCATAATCGAGCACAAATCGTGTACTACATGGCTGAAAATCTTGAGCTGCGAAGGGAAGAAGTAGCCCAGCGACTGAGCTCCTTGACTGGACAGTCTAAAGACAAGGCTTTGCAAGAAGTGGACCTCAGCGTCCAAAGACTCTTCTACTGGGGAGCATATTGTGACAAATATGGTGGCACTGTACAGGTAAGACATGCAAGTGAATGAAATTGCATGGTGGTTCTGTGGAGTGCAGAAGCTTTTACCAATGAAAAATACATATTACGAAGTGACAACTTAAGCTCTCAGCCCTAAATGTGCAGAGAAGGGTTGTCATGTCTCGTCTTCCATATAGTAATAAGAATGAACAACATTCTTATGAGTTCAGAAGAAGCTGTGACTAGACTAAAGCCGCCCGCGCACATAAAAATGCCGTAGCTATTGTATGCTCTCAGTATTGCGGTATTTTTACAGGAGAATGAAGATGAGCATCTGTCAGACAAGGATGGTTATCTACCAGGGATTTGAGAGATTACAATCTGGCTCACCCAATTTGTCTACCTTTTAGAGAGATGGTTAGGTTGCCCCATACTTGATAGAATGTCGCCCAGATTTGACTGCATCTACCTGTCTAAAAGTACCATGGGCTGTATTTCAGGACCTTAAAATAGTATCTCAGTGATGGATCGGACAGTACTGGGTTTATTTATCCTTTTATTCTATAATTTTTTCTTTCTTTTAAGGAAACTTTGCTTTATGGAGCTACTGTTCTTATTCGAGAACCCGTTGGAGTAGTAGGCATCGCTTGTCCAGATGAAAATCCTCTCCTAAGTTTTGTCAGCCTCTTTGCTCCAGCAATTGTTCGTGGGAATGCTGTGGTGGTTGTGCCAAGTGAAAAGTTCCCTCTGCCGGCCTTGGACTTTTACCAGGTACAATCTATTCATGTTGTTTGGTCTGATTCCTAATACATTGTTGGGTTTCCAGTGACATCCGGTGGGAACACTTGGGTTACTCATTACAGAAATGTACTGTAAAAATCTTTACTGATCAGTGCTAATAATGGGACTTGGACAATTAAATCTGAATTGCAGGGGTATAAATATGCTGTGTCTTGACAACCAAGATTAGTTGTATCCTTCAAGGGTAATATCCTCCAAACTTCTATAAACAGCAGTGGAGATCAAAAGTTAGGAAGCAACAGTAAATTTCTGAGCAGATCGGCTGCTGGGATTTTCCCATCCTTTAATGGATTTATGTATGTGTACTGTTTGTGTTACATATTATACTCTTACTGGTATTAGATGACTGTGAATGCAGTTGGATTAATCTTACTAAACATAGACAGGATGATGTTTATTCTAAGATGCCTGACACTTGGCAAGCCTACAGTGTGAATGATTTCTTACAGTGCATTCAGCCTGTTTACTCTAGCACAGCTTAACAGATGGTCGAACAAATGACAATTGTGCATCCAGAGAACCCATAATTATAACATTATCTGTTGCATATATTAGTTTTCCATGTGAATATATGAAACTTTATAATATATCTTATTAGAGAAATCAGCATCTTTAGCACTCTCCAGGAGCCTTTAGTTCTCATTCCATGTCTGCAGGCTATTTATAAATTTTCGAAAATCCCTCTCACCTAAGAATCAGTGGAATGGGGAGGAGGTAGATGCAGCTGCAGTACTATGCCCACATTCCTCAGGGTCTGCATTAGGGCCCATTCAGAAAACTGTATGTGTTTTGCGGTCTGCAAATTGTGGATCCGCAAAACACAGATAATGACCGTGTTCATTCCACATTGCGGAACGCACGCGGCCAGTCCTATGATTGAAATGCCTTTTCTTGTGCGAGATTGTGGTAAACATAGTGGTAATGAAAATGTGAACATAACCCTGCAAACCCCTTGCGGAAGTGCTGTAAATTAAAGGGGTTACCCAATATCATAAACAGCCCCACCCCCGCAATGTGACGGGCCCCTCAGAGGGAATATACACTGCTTGCGCCGCTCCTGGTCCCTGCACCGCCGCTGCTGCTTCTCCCTGTACACGGATGAAAACATTCGGTGTCGGGGGGAGGCAGCCAATGGCAGACGGGGACGAGCCTCCCTAGCATCACGGGGGAAGCTAGGGAGGCTCGTCCCCGTCCCCTTCCGCCATTGGCTGCTCCCCCCAACACCTGATGTTTTCATCTGTGTACAGGGAGAAGCAGCAGCGGCAGTGCGGGGACCAGGAGTGGAGCGGGGTAAGTGTATTCCCTCTGAGGGGCCCTGCACATGGGGGATCTGTTTATGATATTGGATAACCCCTTTAAATACATAAATAAATATGCATCTATGATCTGCTTAGAAGAAGCTGTGGTTATGGTGATATGTGTAGGCGCAATTTAGTGCTCCTACCTATAAAGCAATGTATTATGTTTACACTCTCACTTCTTATATTTGGACCTTAAATCTCACACTAACTGAGCTACAGTTTGGAAAAAAAATAACGTTTTGAAGTTTGGTACAGTTTTCCCCAAATAAAACTAAAACATAATAAAAATGTATTAAAATGTATCACGTGTAAAAACCAGTTGCAAAAATGATTTTAGTAGTCCAACAAGTAAAAAAATTACAACTGTTTAACCACCACTTGCACTAAAAGGATTTGGTCATTAAAGGGTTAACCAACGAGCGCCTTCCACGCTAGTAAGGGAAAGTGCTTTCTGGTTATTGCAGGGCACCAGTCACACAGACATAACCCATAATTGTGGATAGGAAGCGGTAATAACTGGTGAGCGCTGTCCTCTGCAGTGAAGGAAAGTGCTCATTTATGAACAGGAGGCAGGATGGAAGGAAATGTCACCTTTCCAGCCCCTATTACCGGCATGATTTTCAGGTCAATTACTGGGAACAAGTGTTCATAGGAACGCTCATTCCTGATATCTGGCCTGTAAAATCTTACCGCCAATCTAATATATAAAGCTGAGTGTATATATGTGTGTGTATGTATGTCCGCTAAAGGAATCCGCACCGTCGCATTTGCAATCACGAAATTTGGCACACGGGTACATCAGGTGTCTGGGAACGTTTTAGACCGGATCTCAGCTCTCTAGCACGTACCGTTCCTAAGATATTCCCCAAAAATTTATTAGCCAATAGAAGCCTGCAGGTCTTTCTCTTCATCTCCCAACTGCCAAACACACAGTCACATGACCCTCATCAGCTAATAGAAGCTGGCAGGCCCTTAGTCTCCACATACATACAGTTTTACACCAGGTTTCCATAACAACCCAGCCATTTTTCTTCACTGCTGTAGGTCAGCTTTAAAGGGGCAGGGCGCTATGGAAGACACTGTTAAGGGAGCGGAGTGCTGTGGAGGTCACAGTTAAGGGGGCAGGTAGGGTGGCCGTCAAAATGTCTGTCAAAAGACGGACTTAAAAACCCCACCCCCAGGTCCCTCTTCACCACCAACGAGTGGGCCTCCATGCGGGACGCGTGGGCCGTGTTGCGCTGTTTCGAGTACTCCACCAACATGGCCAGTGCCGATGACGCAGTCCTCAGCGTTACTATCCCACTTCTATGTCTCCTTAAAAAAAAACGATGATGGAAGAGAATGTGGCACAGGAGGAAGAGGGATCATTTCCACGGTTATCAAGCCAGTCATTCACAAGTGGCTCGGAGGGTGGGTTCCTGCACAAACAGAGGCCAGGTACACAAATGTCCGGCCAGGGCACAATTTTGCAGGATGAGGATGAGGAACCGTGTTCACAGTAGGGTAGCACCCAAAGCAGCTTATGGGCATCAATGGAGCATGGATGGGGGGGATACAGAGGACACAGACGATACACCTTCTACAGAGGACAGCTTGTCGTAGCCTCTGGGCAGCATGGCACACATGAGCGGCTACATGATGCAGTGCCTGCGCAACGACAGCCGAATTGCCCACATTCTAACCAGTGCTGATTACTGGGTGGCCACCCTGCTGGATCCCTGCTACAAGGACAACGTGCTGTTAATTCCTTCACTGGAACGGGATCGGAAGATGCGCGAGTACAAGTGCACGCTGGTAGAAACGCTGTGGATGGCATTCACACCTGACAGTGGGGGCACAGTGGTAGCACACGGCAGAGGAGGAGGAAGAAGTTGCCAACGCAGCTGGGGCACCGCCAGCACCTCAGAAGGTTAGCATGGCCAAAATGTGGAAAAGCTTTGTCAGCACGTCACAAGAACCATCACCACCAGCTGATACGGAACGTCTTAGCAGCAACATGGTGGAACAGTAAGTGTGCACATGCCTACACGTACTGACTGATGGGTCTGCCCCATTTAACTTCTGGGTCTCCAAATTGGGCACATTTACGCCTTGGAGATGCTGGCCTGCCCTGCAGCAAGTGTATTGTCTGAACGTGTGATTAGCACAGCAGGGGGGGTAATCACGACAAGCGCAGCCGCCTGTCCACAGCCAACGAGGACAAACTCACGTTTATTAAAATTAACCAGGCATGGATCCCAAAGGACTTGTCCGTACCTTGTGCTGAGTAGACAAGTATACCAACTGTACCCAGCCATTGTTATACTCCAGCGCACTTTCTCTTTGAATTCTCTTTTGTATTTCCCAATGTTTTGGGGTCTTCCCAAATTTATAAAAAATAAATAAATGGTGGGGAAAAAAACCAAAAACAACAAAAACAATGTTGGCTACCTCCTCCACCGCCGCTTCCATCTACACCACCACGTCCACCGCCTCCTCAACCTCCTACTACACTTTGACTTCCGCCGCCTAGTTCAAAATTATTTTTTTGTATTTTTTTCTATTTTATGTTATTTTAAGTAATTTCCCTATCCACACATTTGTTTGCAGGGCAACTGTCCTGCTCTTACCCCCATTTTGCTTCCTTTTGCAGCCCTCTAGCCCTTACTACGACTATTTTACAGCCATTTTAGTGCACCAAAGTCCAGGTCCCCGTTGACTTCAAAGCGGTTCGGATTCGAGTTTGGGTCCCGAACCCGAACTTTGACCCGAAGTTAGGGCGAACCCGAACATCCACGGGTCCACTCATCCCTACTGTAAACTAGACTGGGTACTATGGAGGTCACTAATAAAGGGGCTGCCGCTGTGGAGGTAACTGTTAAAGGGGAGGGCGCTGTGGATGTTACTATTAAGGGGGCAGGTCGCTGTGGAGGTCAATTTTAAAGGGGGCGGGGTACTGTAGATGTCACTGTTATAGTGGATACTGTAGATATCTTTTAATGACACACACAAACATTAAATGAATTAGATGAAATATACCCGTGCAAAGGCGGCTCCTTCTGCTAGTCACCCTATAAACCAGCAATCACTCGTTTGTCGGCTGATTTAAATCTTCTATCAGGATTAAAGATGTACAGTTATTGGTAGCACTTCTCCCTGTGTAATCAGAGATAGGCTACCGATAATCAACAGAACTGAATGACTGTAGTAGCTATCATTCCTGCTCATTCACTTTGCATCAGGCTGTGTAATAGGCTTTTTTTTTTTTTTTTGCATGTGCTTGAAATACAGCCATGTTACAATGTGGCCCCCCCCCCCCCCGACCAAAAAAAAAAAATGCCCCCCAATTATAGATCTGTATGCCCATTAGTAATGCAGTTGTCTCATAATGTAAACCCTGTAAAGAGGCTTAATACATTAACTTTCCCCTTAGCCTTGACTATTCCCATTTCTTGCACTGCTAGTCTAATCAAATAAACATTCTAAACATGCCCACTACCCCATGTGGTGGTGCCCTTTTAGACTACAAAATAAAAAAACAAAAAAATGAGGCAAATAAAAAAAGGTAGACAAAAATGACATAACAAAATTCAAGATGATTCACACAGAGCCCATATGGAGGAAGGACCTTGATGGTACATCGTTGCAATGTTCAAAGCTTTCCTGAAAGGATAAAATGAAATACAAATTACTAGAACATAGTAAGGGTATGTTCACATCTGTGTTGGAGGCTCCATTAGGAGTCTCTATCACAGTTGGTCTAAAATAGTGCAGAGAAAAGTCCTGAATGACTTTTTTCTCCTCCTTAAAAAAAAATGTTGTCCTGAACGGAAACTGAACAGATTGCATTATAGTCAATGAGATCTGTTTGTTTACATTCGTGTCAGTTATTTGCCAAATCCGGCACTTCCATTGTTTCCATTGTTCTGCTTCTATAACTAAGCAGAAGAATGGAAGATGATAGCGTTGAATATAGCCTAATAAAATATGAAAATAACATGTCTACACTCCTAACCCAAGTATTTGACTCTGACTAAAAATTCCTATGTTGACATGGTAAGCAAGTGTCCCCTCAGTCATATACCTCCATCTTAAACTCTGCATTTAATCCATACGGTTTCAAGGTCTGTAACTTGTGAATCCAAAACAATTCTCTCCTCTTAAGAAAGCAGCTCTTTCCCCTCCTCTTCGCAAAGGTGGAATATGAGCAGTAATCCTGAACCTAAAATCTTTTTCCCTAAGCTCTTTGTTTTCGAAAAAGTGTTAGAGACCAGTCCCTTCTGTTCTGCCTAATCATATACCTTTGTTGAATAATACGTGTTTTGAGGGCCAAGGTAGTGCCACCTATGTATGACAGATAACAGGGGCACTTCAACAGATCTATCATGTGCGAAAAACCTCAAGTCAAAAAGTGGAAAATTCATCTCCAAACAGTGGGCGTCTAATTAATTAACGCAATAGTTAGTTTTTTGTAGCCCTAGATCTGCCTTGACCAGTTTGTCTCTAAGATTAGGGGAAGTCCATATGAAAGGAAAGGATGATTATTCAGCTCTAGAACGTGGTTCTGGCCAGTGTTTCTGAAGGATCTTGGCAACTGCCCTACTCTGCTCAGAGAATGTCAAGATAAATGGAACTCTTTGACCCTGTCTCCTGTCCCTGCTAGTAGATTGCACATGGACCCTGTCCTTGTGTAGTTGAACAAGGCCTTTGGGAAAACCTCTCTGGGAAAATTTCTGAGACATTTTATCTAGTCTCTCATTAAGCACCATGTTATTTTCCTATTTTCGCTCTAATAAATTGATTTGGATTAAATTCACCATAGTGCACAGAAGAAAACTCTCAGACCTAAATAAATTATTACAGTCTGGCTGTTTCCTGTGAATGTCCATCACTAATTTGTTGTCTTGCTTACTGACCAATCGTATAGAGAAATCTGAATACACCAATGTAAATTTAATGTCTGGATCTATCAAATTGAGACAATGATAAAACTGTGTCAGTCCCTAAACAGTACCATTCCATACCCAAAAAAATATCGTCTATGTATCGCCACCACTCCAGCACATAGCTGAAGTGGTGGGAGACATACACAGTAGATTGTACCTTCCTCCAGAGATGCCATGTAAATATTGGCATTAGTGATTCCACATTGGATCCCACGGCGGTCTCACTTGCACAAAAAAACTCGTCCCTGAAAGCAAAATAATTACAGTAAAGGATGATTTAAAGAAGAGACAACAAAAATGATTTGCACTCGTGTCATGTTACCCACATCCAAAGATCTTTGAATAGCTTCTAAGATGTAGTTGATCGAGGTATATAGGCTGGCTACATCAAAGTATGCCAATATGGCTGAAGGTGGTATTTGTAAATCCAACAGCTTCCCCAGAAAGTCACTCATGTCATGTATATAGGACTTCATTTGTGTGGCCTATTGGCACAAAATCTTGTCCAGAAAAATAGTAATATTAGAGAACACCAACTCCCTCCCTCAGACGATTGGTTGACATAGGGGGGTTTTATAGATTCATGGATTTTTTTTGTAGAATATATAGTACAGGTGTTAATCATCAGTGATATCAACCTGTTTCGCCATATCCAATACAAGTTTAATACTGTGTGTTTCAAACATCAATTTGTACACATTTATAAACCTCTGTATCATTAAGTTGTCTAATAACTTCTGTGATGTATTTGGCAATGTCCATTAGAACTACCGCACCCCCTTTATCGGCGGATTTTTTAGTAGTTAATTGTTGACTAGCTCATTATTGGCTGCAATTCACCAATAATGATGTTCTTTCAACAGTTCAATATCTAGTTTTACCGCATTCATGTATGCCTCAAAAGCTGGAGTTTATCAACTGGAGTGAAGTCACTCCTCCTGGTGAGACCTACACCCATCAGAGTAAGTTCAGTGCTTGATCAAACAGTATTCACAGAGGACCTAGACTGCTCAGCAAGCCAAACTTTGAGTTTGATACTGTGGAACATTCTGTACAGATGCAGCTCCAACTGAAACCAGTCATTCTCATTATTTGGACCAAATGAAAGTCCCTTATTCAATACGCAGATTTGTAAGTCAGGAAGAGGTACAGATGAAATATTTACCACTTCTTTCTCAATGAGATGCTTTTTGCTGGTCTTTGTCCCCATGGTTTTGCGTCATTTGTTGTCTCTTCCGTCCACGTCTGGTCCGGTTGTATCTGGGCCTGCATCTAAAAAAGAGACGCTACAGGCTGGCGCATACTTCAGCTATAACATTTGCCATTTTCTGGCAAAAGTTATAACAAATGTGGTGGGCCGCACAAAGCCCCTCCCTTCCCACTAAGCCCCACCCATTTTTCACTATTTCAGAAAAGTAGCGAGAAGCCTAAAAAGCCACAAATTATGGTGCGCCATAATGTGCAACTTTTATACTCCGAAATAGTGATGTAAGCGGCTTAGTAAATGTCCCCCATGGTATTTGTTCACCTGGCTGGAATAAATATATAAATTTGTATAAAGTCACTATATGACAATTGGTAACACTCATGGTTGTGAACTATAACACTATACAATGTTTTATATTATTAATGTATAATTTAATAATTCACTAGTAACATAGTAACATGGTTTATAAGAAAAAAAAAAGACATCTGTCCATCCAGTTCGGCCTGTCATCCTGCAAGTTGATCCAGAGGAAGGCAAAAAACCCCTGTGAGGTAGAAGCCAATTTTCCTCACTTTAGGGGGAAAAAAATTCCTTCCAGACTCCAATCAGGCAATCAGAATAACTCCCTGGATCAACGACCCCTCTCTAGTAGCTATAGCCTGCAATGTTATTACACTCCAGAAATACATCCAGGCCCCTCTTGAATTCCTTTATTGTACTTACCATCACCACCTCCTCAGGCAGAGAGTTCCATAGTCTCACTGCTCTTACCGTGAAGAACCCTTTTCTATGTTTGTGTAGAAACCTTCTTTCCTCCAGAAGCAGAGGATGTCCCCTTGTCACAGTCCTGGGGATAAATAGATGATGGGAGTGATCTCTGTACTGACCCCTGATATATTTATGGTTCAATAAGCTTTTATTAGCTTTTGTAGACATAAAAGAAACATCACAAATTGCAGTATAGAAACCACTTATACAAGTACAGTGTTTCATATAGTCGCAAACAGCAATATATTGTAAGTTAGTACATAGCTACCTCATTTGCATGGTATAAACCTACGGCTGTACTGCAGGACAACAAACTGTCATATAGTCATAGGAATCAAAACCCAAGAGGGCGTACCAAGGCCTCTAACATAGGCTATATAAGTAAGTAATTCTAGACTAACAGTAACAAAGAAGGGGAGAGACAAGACAACGCACAAGAGGAGGGGGGGGGGGGGCGGGGAGGGAAATCACAGGACATATCAAGTGAATGGCTAGACAATCTCACGGAGGGGAATCAGTTAGAACCCCAGTAGTCACCCAAGCCGAGAACGAAGAAGAGGCTCTAAACCTGGACCATGGCTCCCAACCCTTAAGGAACGCCGGAAGCTTGTTACGGTCAGAGGCACTCATCTCTTCCAAATGAACCAGCGCATCCAGCGCAGAGGTCCAAGTAATCCTTCTCAAACTCTCGGTCGATCTCCAATTGCGCGGTATAATTTGTCTCATGGCCAAAATAAAAAGCCGCAATGATCCCTTTTTAATATGCGAGATCCGTCCCGGGAAAATAGATAGAAGAGCGATGGAAGGGGAGTGAGATGCAGAGGCCCTAAATAGGAAATTATAAAGCTTGAAGACTTCTTCCCACAGCGGGTTAAGCTTCGGGCATTCCCACCATATATGAGTCATGGTCCCCTTAGCTCCCAGGCACCTCCAACATAACTCAGAAACAGAGGGATAGAAACGATGCAATTTCTCTGGTGTCCGATACCACCTGGTAATAATTTTATAATTGAGTTCTTGCAAATTACACGATATAGAGATCTTATGAGAAAGAAGCATGGAGCGCTTCCATTGGTCCCCAGTAAAGGTCTTACCCAATTCAGCCTCCCAATCCAACATAAACTTGAGTTTGGGGTGGGAATCATCAGGTTGGCTGTCCCCAGTCACCTCGGTGTTCAGCATGGCATAGAGTTGAGAAATAGCATGGCTAGGGGCCGATTGAGCAACACATAACTTTTCAAACTCCGTTAGAGATGTGCAGGACTGCATACCAGGCATCAAGGAATTAACGAACCCCCTGAGCTGAAAATAGAGGAACCATCTTCCGGGCGATGGTGGAAGTATGTGTGATAGGTCTTCTAGAGGGCGCACTCCAGTTGAAGAACAGACGTCTCTCAGCCTGACAGTGACTGTGTGGTGATCTCGAAAGGCGGGCACCTGTTTAAGTCCCTCAGGTAAATCAGGATGATCAGTAATCACCGAGAGGGGGCCTGGGATCTTGGCTATATTTAATTTAGGTGCAAACTTAATCCAGGAAACAGCTAAAGTAGGGAGGAGCATATCAGATTGGGTATGTGAAAGATTATAAAGGGAATTAGGGGGCAGCCAAAATATGCCTGTTGCAAGGTGGGGGCTCGCTTCATGTTCAATTTTTACTCACATCTTAGTATCCTTGTTATGAAAGAGATCTAGGACGCAGTTCGTAATTGCAGCCCTATAGTATGTCAAAAAGTTAGGTAGACCTGTCCCTCCCTCTAGTTTAGGGCGAATCAAAAGACTATGGCCGAGCCGTGCTCTAGTCTGATTCCACACGAAGCGAGAAGTCAAGCGCCGGAGGCGAACAAAGTAGACCAGGGGGATCTCACAGGGTATAGTTTGAAATAAGTAGAGTAGGCGTGGTAATATATCCATTTTAAGGGTATTGATTTTACCAAACCATGAAATTCGTAAGGGCGCCCAGTTCTGTAGGCTCTCTGTAATGGATTTAAGGAGAGGAGTATAATTGAGTTTAAAAAGGTGTCAAGGGTTGGCAGGCATGTGGACTCCCAAATACTTAATAGAGCTCTCCGTCCATTTAAAGGAAAAGGATTCTCTGAGGGATTGCATTTCCCTGTGGGGGAGTGTAACATTCAGAATCTCGGACTTATGTACATTGACATTGAAGTTACTGAGGCGTCCAAACATACTAAATTCCTTGAGAACGGACAGAAGGCCTATTCTAGGGAACGTGAGGTAGATAAGAAAATCGTCCGCAAACAACGATAATTTATGTTCGGTTTGTCCGATCCGAAAACCGTTGATTGCTGTATCTGCTCTAAGGGCGTTGGCCAGGGACTCCATAGTCAGTATGTACAAAAACGGAGACAGGGGGCAACTCTGGCGGGTGCCGTTTCGAATCTGAAACGGTGAGGATAGAGTGCCATTGACCCGCACATATGCCGATGGAGAAGAATAAAGGGCCATGATGCGCTGGAGCATCTTGTCTCCCAGACCTAGGTGGACTAGGGTTTCAGACAGAAACCTCCAGTCCACCCGGTCAAACGCCTTCTCGGCATCTACCGACATCCCTGATATATTTATACATAGTTATTAGATCTCCCCTCAGTCGTCTTTTTTCTAAAGTGAATAACCCTAATTTTGATAATATTTCTGGGTACTGTAGTCCCCCCATTCCAGTTATTACTTTAGTTGCCCTCCTCTGAACCCTCTCCAGCTCTGCTATGTCTGCCTTGTTCACAGGAGCCCAGAACTGTACACAGTACTCCATGTGTGGTCTGACTAGTGATTTGTAAAGTGGTAGGACTATGTTCTTATCACGGGCATCTATGCCCCTTTTGATGCAACCCATTCTCTTATTGGCCTTGGCAGCAGCTGCCTGACACTGGTTTCTACAGCTTAGTTTACTGTTCACAAAAATTCCTAAGTCCTTTTCCATGTCAGCGTTACCCAGTTGTATAATTGAATGAATTGCCTCTTTGGATGTATAAATATGTGTATCATGGCACATGTCTATTTGCTTAAGAAAGGCCTCATTGTGTTGGGATGAAACATTGCAGTTGGGGTGAATAAAGCGAAAGAGGAATCAAATCGGTATATTTGGCGTGATCACCCTTTGCCTTCAAAATAGCATAATTTCTTCTGGGTACACTTGCACACGGTTTTTGAACTCGGCAGAGAGGTAACATCTTGGAGAACTAATCAAAGATCTTCTGTGGATGTGGGCTTGCTCAAATCCTTCTGTCTCTTCATGTAATCCCAGACAGACTTAAAGATGTTAACATCAGGGTTCTGTGGGGATCATACTATCACTTCCAGGACTCTTCCATTAAAGATAGTTGTTAATAACATTGGCTGTATGTTTGGGGGTCGTTGTCCTGCTGCAGAATAAATTTGGAGTCTATTAGATGCTTCTCTCATGGTATTGCATGATGGATAAGTATTTGCCTGGGGGAGTGGGGGGGAGCGAATGGCAAGTAGCTATGGGGACGAGCCTTCCTAGAATCACCCTGAAGAAGTGGCCTTCTTGACGAACTGCAACCAAGAAGCCATGCTTTTGACATGAAAACAAGACCAAGCGACTCAACTATATATGAGCACACAGGGGTGCAGACAAATGGTAGCAGATGGTTTGGACTGATGAGTTCACTTTAAAAAAAAATTTGGGTTTAACAGGGCAGTTTTTTGGCTGAAGGGCTGGAGAGGGGTACAATTATGAGTGCATTTTAAGAAATGGAGTTGGCGATTTGTTCAGGATTAAAGAGGCTATGCACATTTGGGAGGGGGGTTCTCTGTTTAGTTTCCACACGTACACTGTATACCAGTTTATTAACTTATTTAGTGTTTTGATTTATAGTTATACTCTATTGGGCGTATGATTGCATTATAGTCAATGAGATCTGTTAGTTTACATTCGTGTCAGTTATTTGCCAAATCCGGCATTTCCGTTGTTTCCATTGTTCTGCTCCTATAACTAAGCAGAAGAATGGAAGATGATAGCGTTGAATATAGCCTAAAAAAATATGAAAATAACATGTCTACACTCCTAACCCAAGTATTTGCCTTTGACGTTCCTACGTTGACATGGTAAGCAAGTGTCCCCTCAGTCATATACCTCCATCTTAAACTCTTAATCCATACGGTTTCAAGGTCTGTAACTTGTGAATCCAAAACAATTCTCTCCTCTTAAGAAAGCAGCTCTTTCCCCTCCTCTTCGCAAAGGTGGAATATGAGCAGTAATCCTGAACCTAAAATCTTTTTCCCTAAGCTCTTTGTTTCAAAAAAGTGTTAGAGACCAGTCCCTTCTGTTCTGCCTAATCATATACCTTTGTTGAATAATACGTGTTTTGAGGGCCAAGGTGGCTCCACCTATGTATGACAGATAACAGGGGCACTTCAACAGATTTATCATGTAGGAAAAACCTCAAGTCAAAAAGTGGAAAATTCATCTCCAAACAGTGGGCGTCTAAAATTCTCACCCTTCAGCATCAAAGGACAATTAACGCAATTGTTAGTTTTTTGTAGCCCTAGATCTGCCTTGACCAGTTTGTCTCTAAGATTAGGGGAAGTCTATATGAAAGGATAGGATGATTATTTAGCTCTAGAACGTGGTTCTGGCCAGTGTTTCTGAAGGATCTTGGCAACTGCCCTACTCTGCTCAGAGAATGTCAAGATAAATGGAACTCTTTGACCCTGTCTCCTGTCCCTGCTAGTAGATTGCACATGGACCCTGTCCTTGTGTAGTTGAACAAGGCCTTTGGGAAAACCTCTCTGGGAAAATTTCTGAGACATTTTATCTAGTCTCTCATTAAGCACCATGTTATTTTGCTATTTTCGCTGTAATAAATTGATTTGGATTAAATTCACCATAGTGCACAGAAGAAAACTTTCAGACCTAAGTAAATTATTACAGTCTGGCTCTTTCCTGCGAATGTCCATCACTAATTTGTTGTCTTGCTTACTGACCAATCGTATAGAGAAATCTGAATACACCAATGTAAATTTAATGTCTGGATCTATCAAATTGAGACAATGATAAAACTGTGTCAGTCCCTAAACAGTACCATTCCATACCCAAAAAAATATCGTCTATGTATCCCCACCACTCCAGCACATGGCTGAAGTGGTGGGAGACATACACAGTAGATTGTACCTTCATCCAGAGATGCCATTAAAATATTGGCATTAGTGATTCCACATTGGATCCCACGGCAGTCTCACTTGCACAAAAAAACTCGTCCCTGAAAGCAAAATAATTACAGTAAAGGATGATTTAAAGAAGAGACAACAAAAATGATTTGCACTCATGTGTCATGTTACCCACATCCAAAGATCTTTGAATAGCTTCTAAGATGTAGTTGATCGAGGTATATAGGCTGGCTACATCAAAGTATGCCAATATGGCTGAAGGTGGTATTTGTAAATCCAACAGCTTCCCCAGAAAGTCACTCATGTCATGTATATAGGACTTCATTTGTGTGGCCTATTGGCACAAAATCTTGTCCAGAAAAATAGTAATATTAGAGAACACCAACTCCCTCCCTCAGACGATTGGCTGACATAGGGGGGTTTTATAGATTCATGGATTTTTTTTGTAGAATATATAGTACAGGTGTTAATCATCAGTGATATCAACCTGTCAACCTGTTTCGCCATATCCAATACAAGTTTAATACTGTGTGTTTTAAACATCAATTTGTACACATTTATAAACCTCTGTATCATTAAGTTGTCTAATAACTTCTGTGATGTATTTGGCAATGTCCTTTAGAACTACCGCACCCCCTTTATCGGCGGATTTTTTAGTTAGTAGTTCATTGTTGACTAGCTCAATATTGGCTGCAATTCACCAATAATCATGTTCTTTCAACAGTTCAATATCTAGTGTTACCGCATTCATGTATACCTTAAAAGCTGGGGTTTAACAACTGGAGTGAAGTCACTCCTCCTGGTGAGACCTACACCCATCAGAGTAAGTTCAGTGCTTGATCAAACAGTATTCACAGAGGACCTAGACTGCTCAGCAAGCCAAACTTTGAGTTTGATACTGTGGAATATTCTGAACAGATGCAGCTCCAACTGAAACCAGTCATTCTCATTATTTTGACCAAATGAATGTCCCTTATTCAATACGCAGATTTGTAAGTCAGGAAGAGGTACAGATGAAATATTTACCACTTCTTTCTCAATGAGATGCTATTTGCTGGTCTTTGTCCCCATGGTTTTGCGTCATTTCTGTTGTCTCTTCCGTCCACGTCTGGTCCGGTTGTATCTGGGCCTGCATCTAAAAAAGAGACGCTACAGGCTCGCGCATACTTCAGCTATAACTTTTGCTATTTTCTGGCAAAAGTTATAACAAATGTGGTGGGCCGCACACAGCCCCTCCCTTCCCACTAAGTCCCACCCATTTTTCTCTATTTCAGAAAAGTAGCGAGAAGCCTAAAAAGCCACAAATTATGGTGCGCCATAATGTGCAACTTTTATACTCCAAAATAGTGATGTAAGCGGCTTAGTAAATGTCCCCCATGGAATAAATATATAAATTTGTATAAAGTCACTATATGACACTTGGTAACACTCATGGTTGTGAACTATAACACTACACAATGTTTTATATTATTAATGTATAATTTAATAATTCACTAGTAACATAGTAACATAGTTTATAAGGCTAAAAAAAAGGCATCTGTCCATCCAGTTCGGCCTGTCATTCTGCAAGTTGATCCAGAGGAATGCAAAAAACCCCTGTGAGGTAGAAGCCAATTTTCCTCACTTTAGGGGGAAAAAAATTCCTTCCCGACTCCAATGAGGTAATCAGAATAACTCCCTGGATCAACGACCCCTGTCTAGTAGCCTGTAATATTATTACACTCCAGAAATACATCCATTCTATGTTTGTGCAGAAACCTTCTTTCCTCCAGACGCAGAGGATATCCCCTTGTCACAGTCCTGAGGATAAATAGATCATGGGAGTGATCTCTGTACTGACCCCTGATATATTTATACATAGTTATTAGATCTCCCCTCAGTCGTCTTTTTTCTAAAGTGAATAACCCTAATTTTGATAATCTTTCTGGGTACTGTAGTCCCCCCATTCCAGTTATTACTTTAGTTGCCCTCCTCTGAACCCTCTCCAGCTCTGCTATGTCTGCCTTGTTTACAGGAGCCCAGAACTGTACAGTACTCCATGTGTGGTCTGACTAGTGATTTGTAAAGTAGTAGGACTATGTTCTCACCACGGGCATCTATGCCCCTTTTGATGCAACCCATTCTCTTATTGGCCTTGGCAGCAGCTGCCTGACACTGGTTTCTACAACTTAGTTTACTGTTCACAAAAATTCCTAAGTCCTTTTCCATGTCAGTGTTACCCAGTTGTATAATTGAATGAATTGTCTCTTTGGATGTATAAATATGTGTATCATGGCACATGTCTGTTTGCTTAAGAAAGGCCTCATTGTGTTGGGATAAAACATTGCAGTTGGGGTGAATAAAGCGAAAGAGAAATCAAATCAGTATATGTGGCGTGATCACCCTTTGCCTTCAAAATAGCATAATTTCTTCTAGGTACACTTGCACACGGTTTTTGAACTCGGCAGAGAGGTTACATCTTGGAGAACTAATCAAAGATCTTCTGTGGATGTGGGCTTGCTCAAATCCTTCTGTCTCTTCATGTCATCCCAGACAGACTCAATGATGTTAACATCAGGGTTCTGTGGGGATCATACTATCACTTCCAGGACTCTTCCATTAAAGATAGTTCTTAATAACATTGGCTGTAAATTTGGAGCCTATCAGATGCTTCTCTGATGGTATTGCATGATGGATAAGTATTTGCCTGGGGGAGGGTGGGAGCGAATGGCAAGTAGCGACGGGGACGAACTGCAACCAAGAAGCCATACTTTTGACATGAAAACAAGACCAAGCGACTCAACTATATATGAGCACACAGGGGTGCAGACAAATGGTAACATTGTTTGGACTGATGAGTTCACTTTTGAAATATTTGGGTGTAACACGGCAGTTTTTTCGCTGAAGGACTGGAGAGGGGAACAATTATGACTGCATTTTAAGAAATGGAGTTGGCGATTTGGTTAGGATTAAAGGGGCTATGCACCTTTGGGAGGGGGGGGGGTTCTCTGTTTAGTTTCCACACGTACACTATATACCAGTTTATTAACTTATTTAGTGTTTTGATTTACTCCAGTTATACTCTATTTGGTGTATGTTTCTGAGACTGATTGTTGTCTGTTATGCTTTTTACAGGTATTTGACACCTCAGACCTTCCAGGAGGGGTGGTAAACATACTTACCGGTGGACGGGACCATTTGTCCAAATATCTGGTGGAACACCAAGATATACAAGCAATGTGGTACTTTGGATCTGAAGAGGTAACGCAGCTTATTTTTCTGTTCTTTTCATTTCCATAAGGCTCCATTCACACGTCCGTAATTCTGTTCCGCATTTTGCGGAACGGAATTGCGGACCCATTCATTTCAATGGGGACAGACGATGTCCCATCCGGGTCCGCAATTGCGGATCCGCACTTCCAGGTCCGCAATCGCGTTCCCCAAAAATATAGAACATGACCTATTCTTGTCCGCAATTGCGGACAAGAAAAGGCATTTTCTATGAGAGTGCCAGCGATGTGCGGTCCGCAAAATGTGCAACGCACATTGCCGGTGTCCGTGTTTTGCGGATTCGCAAAACACACACTGACGTGTGAATGTAGCCTAATGCTGTATTTACTTTAGGGGCATGGTCTCCTCCTTTCTTCCTGCACAGTGACAGGTCAGAGACCATGCTCAGAACACCACTGAAAACATAAGGTTTTTAAGTAGCTCTTTGAATTGGTTAACAATTGAGGTCATACATTCCCTTTATCTTCTGAAATTGTATATACATATAAATACAGGTGTCCCCTTTAACACTGATGGCCTATGCTTAGAGAAGGCCATCCATGTGGGGTTATTGCCTGAGGAATACAGTGACTCCTTTACTGCAGAATTTAGCATAGTTGCCTCCATGGGAAGGCATTTGTAACCATTACAGCACTTTAGCATTTTTCATGTGAGTGGAGCCGCCCTGCAGTACTAGACAGAGCCACATGGATGAGTGTGGCGCTGGGTCTAATTTTGCAGTAAAGGAGCCCTAGCACTTCATTCTGTTGATCTGTGAGGTAATCCTAAGGAGAAGATCTTGTAACTGTGTAAACCAAGAATACATAAAAAAAATATAAAGGTTAGAGGTCTTAAATCCATAACCTGTTATAATATGAAAGCTTAGGGTTGATTCATACGACCGTGGTCGGCTCAGGAAACATGGGCCATGTGTCAGCGGCACCTCTGAGACCGACCATTGCTCCACTGACCCGAACTCACTGCATCCTAGTGATTTACGAAACAGTCAGTTCCTATCTGACCACTGGTCTGTTGTACTGTGCTCACATTAGATTTGTGATCAGACTGACTGCACCATAAATCTCCATGATGCAGTTAGTTTGGGTCAAGGGAGCCACTGTCAGTCCAGAGGTTGGAGCCAACACATGGGCTGCGTCTCCTGAGCTGATCACACGGCCGTGTGAATCAACCCTGATAGATTGTAGTTTCTCCAATCTTTGGCTTTGGTTGGTAGAAAATGCTAGTCTTTTTTAGTTCAATGTCTTTTATAGCTTAAAGGGTTTTTCTGAGAATTTAGTACTGATTACCTATCCACAGGAAAGGTCATCAGTATGTGATCTCTGGGGGTCCGACACTTGGGACCCCCGTCAATCAGCTATTTGAGAATGCAGCAGCACTCGCAGTAGCGATGCGGCCGCACAGCTTTCCCTGTGCCAGTGACAACAGTTTTATCGGTCACTGGGTCTAGGCGCAGGTTAACCCCATTCAAGTAAATGGGGCTGAGTGCAATACCAAGTACTGCCACTATACAATGTATGGCACCGTGCTTGGTAAACATGGATCAGCGCGGGTCCCGGGTGTGGGACCCCCACCGATCAGATACTGATGACCTGTCCAGAGTCTAGGTCATCAGTATAAAAGTCTTGGAAAACACTTTTAAGAAGGCTTTCGTAAATACCTGATATTTAGCCTGTATCAGTGTAAATTATAGCATTCGCCCCCATAAGACGCAGTGCTATTTTTTCTCCACTTTTTTGGGGGGGGGGTGTCTTTTAGGGTGAAAGATACGGTACTCTAAAAACAGTGTCAACGCTTTTGGCCATATTCAAATCATAGAGTGTATGTCATTCACCTGTCCATTGGAAATTCTCAGTTGAAAGCGATATTTGCTTGTGTCTTGAGTATTTGGACACGAGTATTTTTCTTGGCACAAACCAAAGTAGCTCACGTAACTGTGTATTACTTTTCCAATTGTAATTGTTCGGTTGAAAGGGAATACTTTTATGGGAATGAAAAGCTTTCTTTTTAAAAGCACCTGGAGATTTCATTTAATATATGTGCCAAACTAAACCTGTTCAGAGCAGACCATTTCCATACATATCTAGAGTGTGTCTGTTGGTGTTTGGTCCTGTCATTGGTGGTCATCTCACAGCTAAGACCCCACTGGTGACCAGAATGAATGGTTCCTATTGCTGGTAGTCATGGAGAAATTCCGCACAGGAATGTCATCTCTTTGTTAAGGCTGTATTACACCAGCTGATTGTCGGGTAAATCATCGATGATGGGCATTCGTAGGAACGCTCGTTAGCCATGATCTGCCTGTATAACACTTTCCCGATTACCCAAAAAATGAGCAAACGCTTGTTCAATGGACAATCACAATCTTTCGGCAAGTTTAAAAATCATCGATTAGAAAGCAAGATCTTCCGCTGACAAACAATGATTCAGTATGGGGACGAGCAATGACGTTAGCGATCGCTCCTCCCCACACTGTGGAGGAGATCGCTGCATGTAATAGCAGAGGTCTCTTCCACTTGATGGCGATTGCTGGAAAGGAACGCTAGTGTATTACAGCCTCTCCTAGGAGCACTTGGAAATTGCCTGAGGTGGATCGCCGCTACGGCTTTAGATTAGCTAAGTGGACGTTTGCAACCATTTCCTGTGTGTCAAGCTGGGACCACTTCATTCACTTCTATAGGGTTGATGGAAAAAGCTGACATTGGGGATATATCCTAGCAATATGCCCCCAGTGTCTGAGATGGGTCAACCTCTTTAATATCCAGTAATGGTCAACTGTAACGTAGAGATAAATGCAAATCAAATGAATGACCATTTAATATATGGACAGCTGGGTCCATTAGACTAATAACTGCTTCTTATTGTCAGCTCTCCCCCTCCTTTTAATAGAGGAGGGTACCGAGATATAGAGTTGCACCAAGTATCGAAATATGTATACTTTGATGCTCTCTTTGGTGCAGTACTGACATTATTGCGCAGCTTAGTAGCAGCTCCTACTAGAGCACATAGGGGGAGATTTATCAAACGGGTGCAAAGTAGAACTGCCTTACTTTTGCCCATAACAACCAATCAGATTCCACCTTTCATTTTTAAAAGCTCCTTGGGAAAATGAAAAGTGGTCTTTGATTGGTAGCTATGGACAACTAAGCCAGTTCTACTTTACACCAGTTTGATAAATTTCCTCCATAGTGCGCACAATGCAGCGCATGACATGTTCTTATCAGCGGCTACACGTTTGTGACAGTGGAGTCGAGGGAAAGCACAACAGCCGAGAAGGCCGCGGGGGTGAGAGCCAGGGGAGAGCGCTGGGAGATCAGAGCCGTCCTGTGCCTGTAGCGCCTCCTCTCTCTTGCTCACTCCAGGGAGATATTAATTTTCTACATCATGACAAGTTCAATGGCTGAGAGCCATGGTGCATCAGAACGAAGAGCAGGAGTGAAGCATTGGACCGGTCTGGGCCTTCCTCCCTGGTCACTGCGCTGCTCCACTGACCAGCTTCGCACCCTGTAGCAGACTCCTCCTCGATACAGCACTCAGTGTGCAGTTATCCCACGACTTATGGCAGATCACGGCTCTTTCTTGCGCTGTCATTGCATATAGTAACCATTTGCAGCTATCTGGAGCTGCTATCAGTTAGGGGAGCAGGTATTTTCACATGGGGCTTAGGCCCGCGGACGAACAGTGACAAACGGGACTTCTTTCAGCACAGGAGGACATTTTTGCCCTGTAGCATTTGTCATCTGGCGACCAGCACCAGGTGAGTCCTGCTGAGGCCACCACATTCTTGTCTTCGTCTATGTGGACTGTGTGACTACAGCCTATGTACAGACATCACTGGCTCTGCTGTGTGTGTGTCATGGATCTTCACTATGATGTGTGTAAAATATTTTTTAAAACTATAAAATCGGATGTCCTCTCCAAATGTAGTGTACCTGATATTTTAGAGTGAGGAACATCAGGAGAATTACGCACCAGGATTTAAAATAAATAATTAATAATAAGATTTTTTTTTATTCTTCATAAAATGCGATTTAATTACAGGAATAATAGAGTAAATTTCCTTAATATATTGCCCATGTCAATGTGAATGTCATGAAGGTATCATGTTGTAGGTCATGCGGCCCTTTCTCAGGCTCTTTGTGTCTGTCTTGAAATTGTTCTTCCAGCAGCAACCCCTGTCAGTCATATAATACATAGATATAGTTGTGTCTTGTATGTTTTTCTGTGTCTTCATGTATGGAAACCTTCAAATATAGGCCTTAACATACCCATACAGAACTTCTACCGCCCTTGAGTGTTAATGTAGGTCAGGCATCCTCAAACTGCGGCCCTCCAGCTGTTGTAAAACTACAACTCCCACAATGCCCTGCTGTAGGCTGATACCTGTAGGCTGTTCTGGCATGCTGGGAGTTGTAGTTTTGCAACAGCTGGAGGGCCGCAGTTTGAGGATGCCTGATGTAGGTGATGTCGGTGTGTAGTGAATCTTTTACACACCAATTATTTTATAGCACACTAGAAGAAGGACCCGGCTTCACACAGGTATATTTCATTTAATGTTTGTATGGGTCGTTAAAAGATATTGACAGTATCCCCCATAAGTGACCTCTACAACACCCCGCCCCTTTAGTAGTGAACTCCACAGTCGTCGTCGCCCCCCCACAGTGCCCAGCCACTTTAAAATGGGACCCCCCACAACAGCCCATTCCCTTAACTTTGACCTTCACAGCAGCCCGTTCTTTTAACGGTGAGTTTCACAGCGCCCCACTCCCTTGACAGTGACCTGCTCAGGAGCCCACCCCCTTAACAGTGACCTCCACAGTACCCTGCTGCCTTAACAGTGACCGCCACAGCAGTTGTCCCTTTAATAGTGGCCTCTGCCCCTTTAACAGGACCTCCACAGTGTCCGCCCCTTTGAAGGGTTTCTGTCACCGTGTTTCCACCTATGGAGTCCGCTACCACGGACCATAAGGGTCCATTCACACGTCCGCAACTGTTTTGCGGTACGCAAATTGCGTATCCACAAAACACAGACACATTTTTTGGGCGCTTGTCTTAGGTAGGGTCTCATTTTTTGTTGGACAAGATGATGGTTTGATTGGTACCATTTTGGGGCACATATGAATTTTTGATTACTTGGTATTACACTTTTAGTGATGTAAGGTGATGAAAAATGGCCTTTTTTGGCACATTTTTTATTTTTATTTTTTTACGGCGTTCACCAGACAGGTTGGATCACATGCTATTTTTATAGAGCAGGTTGTTACGGACACAGTGATGCCTAATATGTGCATTTTTTTTACATTTTATTTTACACAATAAAAACATTTTTGAAACAAAAAAATCATGTTTTAGTGTCTCCATTTTCTAAAAGCCATATTTTTTTTATTTTTTGGAGGATTGTCGTAGGGGCTAATTTTTTGCGGGTTGAGATGACTGTTTGATTGGTACAATTTTGGGGCACATATGACTTTTTGATCGCTTGATCACTTTTTGTGTTGTAAGGTGATAAAAAATTGCTTTTTTGGCATGGTTTCTATTTATTTATTTTTTTATGGCGTTCACTAGACGGGTTAGCGCATGTGATATATTTATAGAGCAGGTTGTTACGGACGCAGCGATACGAAATATGTCTGCTTTTTTAAAATATATTTTGGCTTTATAAAATAAGAGCATTTTTGAAACCAAAAAATCATGTTTTAGTGTCTCCATTTTCGGCTCGATGGTTATCCCCTCTGACGCGGCCATACACAGCTCCCACCTGAAGCTGCCATACACTGCGCCCACCTGACGCTGCCATACACAGCACTCACCTGACACTACTATATATATATATTACATACACAGCTCTACCACATGCCCATTACACAGATAGTTTACTATATACACAATGCACACACAGCTCTGCGCTACATGTCCATTACACAGATAGAACTACTGTGTGCACATTACACACAGAAAACTGTACAATGCACTTGTTACACTGACATAGCCCTGCTTTATACACACCTTCCATACATAAAGTACCTCTACATTCTCCACCAGTGCAGTCCTACACGGAGCCTGTGTTCCCCTAACTCCTCCCACACACATGGCTGATCACATGACTGTGGCATCACCACAGGTCCTGTAACCACAATATAGTGTTTATTCCAGGGAGACGGTGCACGCTCCCGTGTGCACACAGGAGGAGTTATTACAGAGAATCTGTCAGATGGTAGATTCTCTGTAAACTTCCTGAGAGCAGCCTGCTGTGCATAGGAAGCACAGCAGGCTGTAGAACCAAAACTAAAAAAGATCGAGAAATAGAACCAATTGGAAAAATGATTTTCTCCACAAAAAAAATTAGTGTAAAAACATTTTTTTTTTACAAAGGTGTCCATATCCTATTCCAGGAGTTCCTTGGCCTCCTTCTGAGGAATCAAGTTACGCACTTGAAATGTCTCGTCGCTCACCTTCTTTCTTGTCAGTTGTTGAAGCTGATAGGGACCTGAAAGAACTTTGAAGAACAAATTTAGTAATAACTCCTCAGTATCATAGGACTGTGCTCACGCTCTAGGCATGATTGTTGCTGATCAAATGAAATAAACAGTCCTCTGAAATGGAGTTTGCTTCTAGCTTTAGCATGAAAGGTAGCAGGTTCCTGGACTTTACAGAGGTGTTTTTGGGGCTGAGTAGTATTGATGTGTATGGCAATCCAAAGAAATTGTCTTGTGCAGCTTGTGAATGATTTCAGGTGGAAAAAAAGAGGGAGCATCTGTCTCCTGTACCCGACCGGACTGACAGGAAGTGCGCACACAGTGTGCACTTCCCGTCAGTCCGCCCGGGTACAGGAAACTAAAGCTCTTGTTCCCGTGGACCATACAGAGCTCGGCCACGCTACACTAGAGGCGGGGGAGGGAGGGGAGAAAATGACAAGAGGGGGAAAGATAATGACAAGAGGGGGAAAGATAATGACAAGAGGAGGAAAGAGAATGACAAGGGGGGAGAAAGAGACTGACAAGAGGGGAGAAAGAGAATGACCGGGGGGGAGAATGACAAGGGGGGGGGGGGAAAGTGAATGACAAGGGGGGGGGGAATGACAAGACAAGAGGGGGAAAGAGAATGACAAGGGGGGGGGGAGAGAATGACAAGACAAGAGGGGGGAAGAGAATGACAGGGGGGAAGAATGACAAGACAAGGGGGGGGGGGAATGACAAGGGGGGGAAGTGAATGACAAGAAGGGGAAAGAGCTGGGCGTTGTAGTGATGCGGGGACTGCGGAGGCTGAGCGCCAGCTGGAGGTTGTATTGCTCAGTAAAATGTCATGGTGCCCGCTGTGTTTGTGCCCTCCGGACCCCTCTGCCCTCTCCTCCGGACCCCTCTGCCCTCTCCTCCGGACCCCTCTGCCCTCCCCTCCGGACCCCTCTGCCCTCCCCTCCGGACCCAGTAATCCTTGTAAGGGTTTCCACATGTCATGGCGGCCGCAAGTGGCGATCACTTAGACGCTGGCAGCATCTGACGTGTCATATAACCTATTGAAGAGGGGAAGCATTTTGGGGGGCCCTATATACTCACACATTATGGGGGGCACTATGGAGAACAGGGGAAGGAACACTATGGGGGCATCTACTGGGGGCCCTATGTACTGGCATGCATTATTGGGGAGCTCTATGGAGAAGTGGGGGGGGGGAGCACTTGAATTGGTAAATATCATAGTCTCTAGCATACATAAATTTTAACTTTGGGCTTGATTGAAGACCACTTCTTTGTCCTTCAACTTACCATAATCCGTGATTATACCTAACCTACAGCATCACTGTGCACCATACCACTAATGTATTACCATATTTATCATCAGAAAAAATGTTATTCCACTTTTCATTAAAATTAATACAGTAACCAAGTAATTTAAGAGCTGAAATTCCACGAATAAAGAGAAATAAGCGGCACTCACCATACGATGCGATTTTTTTCTTTATTGGTGCAGAGAGGGAAAAATCGGACAGTGCAATCACGAGGACATGGCGACGGCCGTTTCGCGTATCACCGCTTCATCTGGCTATGACTGCGACTCCTTGGCGTGAATTACATCATCTTGTATGCGCCAGATGCGCTAAACTTGGCGCGCATTGCTGACGTGGATTGTCGCACATTGTTGCGAATACAAACCACGTCAGCAAATAGGGAGTGTCAGCGTTCGAGTGAGACATCAGTGAGACATTAAAAACAATAACAAACATTGAGGAAACATACATGTACAATTAGATTGTTACAAAAAAACACTCATGTCGAGTTTTTTGTTCAATCCCAGAGGGCCGGTGGCGTTCGAGCGCAAAATCCATCTGCCCTCTTTTCTTAATAATTCATGTCCTCTATCACCACCTCTTGGTGGGTTCTGGACAATTTCTAAGCCCGCAAATCTCAAAAATGAACTGTCCCCACCATGTGCGGACTGTATATGATCTATAAGGCGTAGAACGCCTTTACCAGTGATAATTGAATGTATATGTTCGCAGATACTGTCAAAAAGGAAGCGCACCGTCTTACCAATATAGAATCTACCACATTTGCATAGAATCAGATAAACTACGTATTTGCTTCTGCATGTAATTAGTGTGTTCACTGTATAAGTAATGCCTCCAAAAGATATATGGGACCATTGAGGATTAAACCTACAAAAGGAACAACTGCCACACCTTCTATTGCCCTTAGGTGACCACCCATCTAGCCAGGTATAACCTTTAGTCGTTTCTTTAAAATGGCTGCGGACTAATTTGTCCCGCAGGGTGTGACACCTTCTGAATGCAATGAGGGGGCGGGCATCTTTAATATCTCTTAGATTGGTATCACTCGCTACAATGTTCCAGTTGTCTCTGATCGGCCATTGGGCTGTACCTGAATGAAAATACAAAGGGGTGGGATGTCCCCCTAGCAGTTGTTTTATGTGGGGGTTTGGAGTGTGGGGGAACTTTTCGGCCTATGGCGGAGGCCTTTTCCATAGCTGTGTTCAGTTATTCAGGGGGATAACCTCTTGACCTTAACCGTGTTCTAAGTTCTATGGATTGTTTGTTGTAACTATCCTCAGTTTTATTTATGCGTGCCAACCGCCTGAATTGGCCGTAGGGTACAGCACTTTTCACAGCTGCCGGGTGATAACTAGAAAAATGCAGGAGAATTGGTCGCCGTAGGCTTTCTGAAACCCTCAGTCACCAACTTTCCGCTGCTCACGGAGATGAGCACATCCAGAAACTCCAGTTTGTCCCCTCCAAATTTATAAGTAAAACGCAAGTTTCCTCAATGTTTGTTATTGTTTAACTCTGACAATCCCTATTTGCTGACGTGGTTTGTATTCGCAACGATGTGCGACAATCCACATCAGCAATGCGCGCCAAGTTTAGCGCATTTGGCACAGATAAGATGTGTAATTCACGCCAAGGAGTCGCAGTCATGGCCAGGTGAAGCTGTGATACGCGAAACGGCCATCACCATGTCCTCGTGATTGCACTGTTCGATTTTTCCCTCTCTGCACCAATAAAGAAAAAAATTGCATCGTATGGTGAGTGCCGCTTATTTCTCTTTATTCTTGGAACTTCATTCGGATCTTACAAGTAGTGCACCACCTGTTTGCGGATGTACCGTGACCACCTGCTTCCTCCATATGACCGGTGGTGTTTGCGATAGTCTGCTGTAGTGCCACCAACCCCTGGACTCTCCATTACTGTTTTTATACAATTGAACTTTGCTCAAAATAGTTTTTTGGTAGAGCACACAGCTTTGCACACCGCACACCATGGATTCGGGACAATCACTTCCTGAAATTGATACTACACAAAAAATGGAGGCGCATTTGGGTGTCACGGAGGGCAGAGAGAGTTCAGAATTTTATTTTTTACAGTGCAATCAGAAAGATATCTTTGAAACATTGAGTACAAAAGCATTAGAAACTAGAGTAATGCATTTATCTGAAAAAGAAGTCTGATTGTATTGGACTATAAGCTCTCTCTGATCTTACAAAGAAAGTAACCCAAGAGTCCCCAGAGGTCTCCGGATTTATAAAGAAATGGCGCAATACCAAGATGACACAGCCTTTGCCTCTGAATGGCAGCATTTACACCTTAATTTCTCCAAAAAAAATCTTGGAGACAGTATTACAAAGAAATGAAAAAGAATATACCACGATACAGATGGAATTAGAAAAAGCGAAAAACGTGCTGCAAAATCGTCTGCCATAAAGTCAGTCCAGCAGCTTCTTTAAACATCTCGACAAGAAATTGATCGTGATACAGAGTGAGACGAAGGAGAAAAAGAGAGATACATTTCTAAGGGACAAACTCGATTACGAAACAGGAAGGTTCTTCAACTGGAGTAACAAGTCCCAGCGAAAACAACGTAACCGAAGACCAAAAAGAAGCGATTTCTGGACTTCTGATTCAGATTCAAGCCTATCAGATGACCAAAGTATTAGTGGCCCCCTTGAATCTACAAGTTTAGCTCATGGTCCCCTTTAGAAGGAGAATTAGAAGGGGGAGGGGGAAATTCAGCAAAAGGGAACAGGTCAAAGAAACAGGGATACAAACGCAAACAAGTGTCTTGGCGACGATAGGCGAGGAGAGTTCCCTAGAAATAACTGAAAATATAGTGCTAAATCTATCAGGTGTGGAGCTCCCACCTGACTGTGAGAGAGTCCTTAACCGGGGGCTCAATTACAGTCTAGTGGAGGGCTTCAACCCGGTGGATTTTGAAATTGACCCTTTCAAAGGCATTAAGAAATTGAATCTTAGAAGAATTTATGATTCCTCTACCCCACGATTAGCCGAACAAAAAGAGGGACAACAATCCGCAGCAGACAGAGATTTCTTGTCTGGAATGGTTGGCTGAAACAAACCTTGATATTTCTCCGGGGGTGGATATCATTCCAGAATTCTCCCGTGAACTCCCCTCACGTTCTGCCCCCCCCCCCCCTTGCCCACCGGTAATAGCATTGACATCTTCCAACAAAAAGTACTCAGAGTCAAAGTCGGGGACAAGGTAAACTACAGCCTGCCAGCGCTGATCGTGCGCTGGCAGGCTGTAGAAGTTAAAAAAAATGGCATATCAGACGCTGTTTTGTTAACAGCGTCTGATATGCTTGCTGATCGTTCCTTTGGTGGTCCCTTTTGCTTGGGACCACCAAAGGAAACTTTTATAAGTGCACCAAATCAGTGCCCAGAGGCTGAACGGGAAAAAAAATCTCATTACCCGTATGCTCAATATAAGGAGAATCGCAGAAACTCCTAATTCTGGCCATACGTGTAATGATTGCGGAGACCCTAAAATCCAGAGCAGTACAAAAACCTCACATGTGACCCCATTTTAGAAAGAAGACACCCCAAGGTATTCCGTGAGGGGTATGGTGAGTTCATGTAAAATATTATTTTTTGTCACAAGTTAGTGGAATATGAGACTGTAAAAAAAAAAAAAAATCTATTTCCGCTAA
Source organism: Bufotes viridis (assembly GCA_033119425.1). Taxonomy (NCBI): domain Eukaryota; kingdom Metazoa; phylum Chordata; class Amphibia; order Anura; family Bufonidae; genus Bufotes; species Bufotes viridis. Next base: position 477,689,277 of record CM065590.1, on the reverse strand, counting down.
CTTGTGCCAAATTTTGCGCATCTTGGCTGCAAAAAAGTGTCACTCATGTGGTATCGTACTCAGGAGAAGTGGGGCAATGTGTTTTGGGGTGTATTTTTACATATACCCATGTTGGGTGAAAGAAATATCTCTGTAAATTGACAACTTTGAATAAAAAAAATGTAAAAAGTTGTCGTTTACAGCGATATTTCTCACACACAGTATGGGTATATGTAAAAATACACCCCAAACACATTGCCCTACTTCTCCTGAGTACGGCGATACCACATGAGTGACACTTTTTGCAGCCAAGGTAGCAAAGGGGCCCTAAAACCAATGAGTACCTTTAGGATTTCACAGGCCATTTTTACGCATTTGGATTCTCACGCTTTAGGGGCCCCTAAAATGCCAGGTCAGTATAAATACCCCACATGTGACCCCATTTTGGAAAGAAGACACCCCAAGGTATTCCGTGAGGGGCATGGCGAGTTCACAGAATTTTTATTTTTGGCACAAGTTAGCGGAAATTGATATATTTTTTATTTTTTATTTTGTTTTTACAAAGTCTCATATTCCACTAACTTGTGACAAAAATAAAATTTTACATGAACTCACCATACCCCTCACGGAATACCTTGGGGTGTCTTCTTCCAAAATGGGGTCACATGTGGGGTATTTATACTGTCCTGGCATTTTAGGGGCCCCTAAAGCGTGAGAAGAAGTCTGGAATCCAAATGCGTAAAATGCCCTGTGAACTCTAAAGGCACTCATTGGTTTAGGCCTTTGCGACCCAGGCTGCAAAAATGTGGCACACATGGTATCGCCGATCAGGAGAAGTAGGGCAATAGTTTTGGGGTGTATTTTATATATACCTATACTGTGTGTGAAAAATATCTCTGTAAATCGACAACTTTTAAAAATTTTTATACAAAGTTGACAATTTACAGAGATATTTCTCTCACCCAACATGGGTATATGTAAAAATACACCCTAAAACACATTGCCCTACTTCTCCTGAGTACGGCGATACCACATAAGTGACACTTTTTGCAGCCTGTGCGCTAAAGGGCCCAAATTCCAACGAGTACCTTTAGGTTTTACATGGCGGCTCACAATTTAGCCCCGCCCAAAATGCCAGAACAGTAAACACACCCCACAAATGACCCCATTTCGGAAAGTAGATACCCCAAGGTATTCACTGAGGGGCATAGTGAGTCCGTCTGAGATTTCTTTTTTTTGCCAGAAGTTAGCAGAAATTGAAACTTTTTTTTTCTCAGAAAGTGTCATTTTCCGCTAACTTGTGAAAAAAATGAAATGATACATGAACTCACCATGCCTCTCCGCGAATACTTTGGGGTGTCTTCTTTCTAAAATGGTGTCATTTGGGGGGTATTTATACTATCCTGACATTCTAGCACCTGAAGAAACATGACAGGTGCTCAGAAAGTCAGAGCTGCTTCAAAATGCGGAAATTCACTTTTTTGCACCATAGTTTGTAAACGCTATAACTTTTACCCAAACCAATAAATATACACTTATTGAACTTTTGTTTTTTATCAAAGACATGTAGAACAATAAATTTAGAGAAAAATTTATATAGAAATGTAGTTTTTTTTTGAAAAATTTTACAACAGAAAGTGAAAAATGTCATTTTTTGCAAAAATTTCGGTAATTTTTGATTAATAGCAAAAAAAGTAAAAATGTCAGCAGCAATGAAATACCACCAAATGAAAGCTCTATTAGTGAGAAGAAAAGGAGGTAAAATTCATTTGGGTGGTAAGTTGCATGACGGAGCAATAAACGGTGAAAGTAGTGTAGTGCGGAATTGTAAAAAGTGGCCTGGTCATTAAGGGTGTTTATGCTAGGGGGGCTGAAGTGGTTAAGGAGTTTGTGGACCATTTAAATAGGGAGAATGATATGAACATGCGTTTTACTTATAAATTTGGAGGGTACAAACTGGAGTTTCTGGATGTGCTCATCTCCGTGAGCAGCGGAGAGTTGGTGACCAAGGGTTTTAGAAAGCCTACGGCGACCAACTCTCTCCTGCATTTTTCTAGTTATCATCCGGCAGCTGTGAAAAGTGCTGTACCCTACGGCCAATTCAGGGGGTTGGCACGCATAAATAAAACTGAGGATAGTTACAACAAACAATCCATAGAACTTAGAACACGGTTAAGGTCAAGAGGTTATCCCTCTGAATTACTGAACACAGCTATGGAAAAGGCCTCCGCCATAGGCCGAAAAGTTCCCCCACACTCCAAACCCCCACATAAAACAACTGCTAGGGGGACATCCCACCCCTTTGTATTTTCATTCAGGTACAGCCCAATGGCCGATATAATCAAAAAGGTCAGAGACAACTGGAACATTGTAGCGAGTGATACCAATCTAAGAGATATTAAAGATGCCCGCCCCCTCATTGCATTCAGAAGGTGTCACACCCTGCAGGATAAATTAGTCCGCAGCCATTTTAAAGAAACGACTAACCCTGGGAACACACCTAAGCGTTTTTCAGCGCATTCAAACGCGCTGAAAAACGCACAACAAGTGAAAACCCATGTATTCCAATGGACATGGTTCACACTTGAGCGTTTTACAGCGCGTTTGAACGCGCTGAAAAACGCCAAACGCAAACGCTTGTGCATGAGCTTCTTTGGGGCGTTTGCACCCATTGAAAAGCATGGGAACGCGCATATAAGAAAATATGCGCGTTTTCCGCTTGAAAAACGCGCATATGATCGCGCGTTTTTGTAGTAAAACCCAGCAGAAAGGCAGAATCTCCACCCACCTTTGCTGGGTGGGGATTCTTTTTTTCTGCAAACTGTAAGCTGTCAATCAAAAAACGCCCCAAATACGCGCGTTGCAAAAATACAAAAACGCCGAAAAAAACGTGCATTTTCTGCGGAAAAAACGCTCAAAAAAACGCCTGATCCAAAAACGTCTAGGTGTGTTCCCAGCCTAAAGGTTATACCTGGCCTTCTAGGGCAATAGAAGGTGTGGCAGTTGTTCCTTTTGTAGGTTTAATCCTCAATGGTCCCATATATCTTTTGGAGGCATTACTCATACAGTGAACACACTAATTACATGCAGAAGCAAATACGTAGTTAATCTGATTCTATTCAAATGTGGTAGATTCTATATTGGTAAGACGGTGCGCTTCCTTTTTGACAGTATCCGCGAACATATACATTCAATTACCACTGGTAAAGGCGTTCCACGCCTTATAGATCATATACAGTCCGCACATGGTGGGGACAGTTCAGTTTAGAGATTTGCGGGATTAGAAATTGTCCAGAACCCACCAAGAGGTGGTGATAGAGGACATGAATAATTAAGAAAAGAGGGCAGATGGATTTTGCGCTCGAACGCCACCGGCCCTCTGGGATTGAACGAAAAACTCGACATAAGTGTTTTTTTGTAACTTAATGTTTGTTATTGTTTTTAATGTCTCACTCGAACTCTGACACTCCCTATTTGCTGACGTGGTTTGTATTCGCAACGATGTGCGAAAATCCACGTCAGCAATGCGCGCCAAGTTTAGCGCATTTGGCTCATATAAGATGATGTAATTCACGCCAAGGAGTCGCAGTAATGGCCAGATGAAGCGGTGATACGCGAAATGGCCATCGCCATGTCCTCGTGATTGCACTGTTCGATTTTTCCCTCTCTGCACCAATAAAGAAAAAAATCGCATCGTATGGTGAGTGCCGCTTATTTCTCTTTATTCGTGGAATTTCATTCGGATCTTACAAGTAGTGTGCCACCTGTTTGCGGATGTACCGTGACCACCTGCTTCCTCCATATGACCGGTGGTGTTTGCAATAGTCTGCTGTAGTGCCACCAACCCCTGGACTCTCCATTACTGTAATTTAGGAGCTGTGTTTGTTTCAATTTTAAATGTTCTTTAAAACCAAATTTCAGTTATCCCAATGTTTTTTTTATTCACTTTCAAATTTTTATTAGATTTTTCATTTGGAAGTACACAGTAATGACATCATGTCAAGTAAGAACAATAAACAATTATAAAACAGAAGCTTGTAGTTCACAAGCCTAGGGTCCATTCACCCAATGTTTACAGCGTTTATAGGATTGAGACCTAGTCCGAAGGTTGTGGGCATAGATAATCTCATGTTACACATATAGATTAACATAGGATAGGTTAGATGAGAAGTTTCCTGGATCACGCAATTGCCTTTCGGGCAGCCGTGAGAATGTTAGCAACAAACCACCTAAAGATCCTTCATACCAGTACATAGTATAGCTAATGCTGGTGAAGGAGACAGCTGGATCTTAGGATAGAAGTTGGATAAAAGCTTGAATACCCCATCCCAGAAAGGGAGAACTAAAGCCACACACTCGCCAGTAGGAGGCATTGTAACCACGGCTTATATCCCGACCAGAGTCAGATATCCTCTGAGCTATGTCTTGTAGTTTTATTCTGTGTGATTAATTTCAGCTCCAGACAGTCAATAAAAAAGCCTCCTGCCACTCATCTATAGAGTACGTAACAACCAATTCTTCTTCCCATATTAAAGGGGTATTCCCATCTGAAAGATCATCTTTTAAAAGTGTACACTGGTGCCATACATCATTTTTGTAAATAGCTTATATTTTTTATAATGCATCCATTTAGAGAAATACACTTAGGCCCCTTTCACACGGGCGAGTTTTCCGCGCGGGTGCAATGCGTGAGGAGGACGCATTGCACCCGCACTGAATCCGGACCCATTCATTTCTATGGGGCTGTGCACATGAGCGGTGATTTTCACGCATCACTTCTGCGTTGCGTGAAAATCGCAGCATGTTCTATATTCTACGTTTTTCACGCAACGCAGGCCCCATAGAAGTGAATGGGGCTGCGGGAAAATCGCAAGCATCCGCAACCAAGTGCGGATGCGTTGCGATTTTCCCGCATTGTTGCTTAGCAACGGGACCCAATCTCTATTATTTCCCTTATAACATGGTTATAAGGGAAATAATAGCATTCTTAATAAAGAATGCATTGTTAAATGATGAGGAAGGGGTTAAAAATAATAAAAGTTAACTTACCTTAGCCACTTGATCGCGTAGTCGCGATCTGTCCTCTCTTTCCTGCAGCATCTATGATCTAAAGGACCTGTGATGACGTCACATCACATGGCCCAATCACATGCTCCATCACTATGGTGATGGAGCATGTGATTGGGCCATGTGATGCTGTGACATCATCACAGGTCCTTTACCTAGTAGCAAGCTAACGGAGAGGATGCCGGGCTTCGCGATCAAATGGACCAGGTAAGTTATAATTAGTTTATTATTTTTAACCCATTCAGCACCGGGTTCAACATTAGGAAGATGGCCTAGGGTATTATTTCACATTATAACTATGTTATAATGTGAAATAATACCAGCGGGACAATTTCTGACCCAAACATGCACTTCTGTGAAGAAGTGCAGGTTCGGGTCTGGGTACCATGACAGCGCTTTGCACTCGCAGGGAAAAATCGCAGCGATTCCCGCAACGCACCCGCACTGTTTGACGGAGTGCACCCGCAACGCCCGTGTGAAAGAGGCCTTAAGACGAGTACGCGCACACTGCCACGCATGCGCATATCGTCTTTCCTCACTGCCACGTCTGATACGGAGTCGCGCATGCTTTGTATGCAGCGCGGACCCTGGATCGAACTGCGCATAGAGGGGGTGTGCATTGGAGCGATCGGAGGAGAGTGGAGGGACAATGGAGGACAATTTTATTTAGTGGAGGGACAATGGGGGCCAATTTTATTTAGTGGAGGGACAATGGGGGACAATTTTTATTTAGTGAAGGGACAATGGGGGACAGTTTTATTTAGTGGAGGGATGCTGGGGGACAATTTTATTTAGTGGCAGATGTAGCAGAGCTGTATTGAAAGCTGTTCAGCCGCAGTGCTTGTGGGGGGAGGGGAAGACAGATGTAGCATCGCTGTATATGAAGCTGGTCAGCCACAGTGCTGGGACTGGAGAGGAAGACAGATGTAGCAGAGCTTTATAGAAAGCTGGTCGGCCACAGTGCCAGAGGTGACTGGGGAAGACAGATGTAGCACAGCTGTATAAGAAAATGGTCAGCCACAGTGCTAGTGGGGGAGGGGAATACAGATGTAGCAGGGCTATATATGAAGCTGGTCAGCCTCAGTGCTAAAGGTTACTGGGGTATCTATACAGATACATGGTCTAAGGTGTATACACAACTGTAGTAGAGCTGTAATGGAAACAAATCTGCATCAGTGCTGGTGGGTGGGGGATGGTAATATTTTAGGGGAGGCAAAAGCACAGATCATATGGCTACTTGCTAACATGCTTTTCATGTGATGTATAGTAGTGAATTATTGTTTTGCTGCTCAGAATGGGGTTTGTGTGTAAAACTGTATTAGAATGCAGGACTGCCACATGTTACTGTCTTAGCTCACTTCCCATGGCTCTCTGAGTGATGATTCTCCAGCAGGAGGGATGGGCTTCACAGACACTGCAGGCTGCCAGACTGATGACTCAGAATAACTCTCTGGGATCAATGACCCATCTGTAGTAGCTAAAGCCTGTAATATTATTACACTCCAGAAATACATCCAGGCCCCTCTTGAACTCTTTTAGTGAACTCACCATCACCACCTCCTCAGGAAGAGAGTTCCATAGTCTCACTGCTCTTACCATAAAGAATCCTCTTCTATGTTTGTGTACAAACCTTTTTTCCTCCAGATGCAGAGGATGTCCCCTCATCACAGTCACAGTCCTGGGGATAAATAGATGATGGGAGAGATCTCCGTACTGCCCCTGATATATTTATACATAGTTTTTAGATCTCCCCTCAGTCTTTTTTCTAAAGTAAATAACCCTAATTTTGATAACCTTTCAGGGTACTACAATCCCCCCATTCTAGTTATTACTTTAGTTGCCCTCCTCTGAACCCTCTCCAGCTCTGCTATGTCTGCCTTGTTCACAGGAGCCCAGAATTGTACACAGTACTTCATGTGTGGTCTGACCAGTGATTTGTAAAGTGGTAGGACTATGTTCTCATCATGGGTAATTATGCCCCTTTTGATGCAACCTATTATCTTATTGGCCTTGGCAAAAGCTGCCTGACACTAGTTTCTACAGCTTAGTTTGCTGTTCACTAAAATTCCTAGGTCCTTTTCCATGTCAGTGTTACCAAGTGTTTTACCATTTAGTATGTACGGGTGACTTTCATTATTCCTTTTCATGTGCATAACTTTACATTTGTCAGTGTTAAACCTCATCTGCCACTTATCTGCCCAAGCCTCCAATCTATCCAGATCCCTCTGTAGCAGAAAACTGTCCTCTTCCGTGTTAATTACTTTACACAGTTAATTGTTATCTGCAAAAATGTATATTTTACTGTGCAAGCCTTCTACAAGATCACTAAAAAATATATTGAAGAGAATAGGGCCCAATACTGACCCCTGAGGTACCACACTAGTGACAGTGACCCAATCTGAGTGTGTACAGTTAATAAGCACCCTCTGTTTTCTGTCACTCAGCCAGTTACTTACCCACATACAGACATTTTCTCCCAGTCCGAGCATCCTCATTTTATATACTAACCTTTTATGTGGTACAGTGTCAAATGCTTTGGAGAAGTCCAGATATACGACATCCATTAATTCGCCGCTGTCAAGTGTAGAACTTATCTCCTCATAAAAACTGATTAAATTAGTTTGACATGACCAATCCCTCATGACTCCATTCTCATATGGCGTTATTTGCTTATTTTCATTGAGGTACTCCAAGATAGCATCTCTTGGAAAACCTTCAAACAGTTTACCAAAGACAGATGTTAAACTTAACCGGCCTATAGTTTCCACGCCCTGTTTTAAGACTCTGAATATTCGCACCCCATTTTCTATGCGCCAATCTTGTGGGTCTGGCTATGACATCACTTAATTCTCTTGCGGGGGATGTGGGGGATGTATGCCATCTGGTCCTGGGGATTTGTCTATTTTAATCTTTTTAAGACGCCGCTGTACTTCTTCCTGGGTCAGACAGGGCACTTTTAATGGGGAATTTACTTTTACGTTCGGCGTTTCATCAGTGAATACAGTGGAGAAAAAAATATTTTATAGCTTTGCTTTCTCCTCATCGCTCTCTGCAACTCCCCCTCATTACTCTTTAGAGGACCGACACCTTCAGATTTATACGTTTTACCATTTGTATAATTAAAAAACATTTTAGGGTTAGTTTTGCTCTCTTTGGCAATTACCGTATTTTTCGCCCTATAAGATGCACTTTTTTCCCCCCAAAAGTGGGGTAAAAATAGTGCTGGGTCTTATGGGGCGAATGCAGCAAACACTGATACACCGCTGCGTTGCTGAACAGCACAGCCGGCGTGTGTATCAAGGAGGAGGGGCTGTGGGCGGCAGTCTTGTTTGCTAATAATCGCGGGGCCCGGTGCAGTAACTGTATTCTACTACACCGGGCCCGCTGTAGTAATGTTATGGCAGTGATTAAAACTATAATTTTCATAACACTAAATCCATGCTGTATTACCCTACCTAATGTACGATCGCAGGCAGGAGGCCGGGCGGCGGCGGCAGCATAACTGACTATGTCACGCGCCTGCTTCATTCATAAAGTGGGCGGAGTGGGCGCGTGACGTTACGCTGCCGCCGCCCGCCCGGCCTTCTGCCTGCGATCGTAGATTAGGTAGGGTAATACAGCATGGATTTAGTGTTATGAAAATTATAGTTTTAATCACTGCCATAACATTACTACAGCGGGCCCGGTGTAGTAGAATACAGTTACTGCACCGGGCCCCGCGATTATTAGCAAACAAGACTGCCGCCCCCAGCCCCTGTATTGGGGGTCATCACACCCACTGTATGGGGGCATCTGTGGATGGCACTGTATGGGGGCATCTGTGGATGGCACTGTATGGGGGCATCTGGGGATGGCACTGCTATGGGGGGGGGGGAATCTGTGGATGACACTTAGCATGTCATCCATAGATCCCCCCCATAGCAGTGCCATCCCCAGATGCCCCCATACAGTGCCACCCACAGATGCCCCCATACAGTGCCACCCACAGATGCCCCCATACAGTGCCACCCACAGATGCCCCCATACAGTGCCACCCACAGATGCCCCCATACAGTGCCATCCCCAGATGCCCCCATACAGTGCCATCCCCAGATGCCCCCATACAGTGCCATCCCCAGCTGCCCCCATACAGTGCCATCCCCAGCTTCCCCCATACAGTGCCATCCCCAGCTTCCCCCATACAGTGCCATCCCCAGCTTCCCCCATACAGTGCCATCCCCAGCTTCCCCCATACAGTGCCATCCCCAGCTTCCCCCATAACAGTGCCATCCCCAGATCCCCCATAACAGTGCCATCCCCAGATCGCCCATAACAGTGCATCGTAATAGTGTCATGCACAGAACACCGTTAGTAAAAAAAACCACCAAAAGTACACCTTTTGGTTCAAAATATTTTTTTTCTTATTTTCCTCCTCAAAAACCTAGGTGCGTCTTATGGGTCGGTGCATCTTATAGGGCGAAAAATACGGTAATCTGTCGGTCTCTAGTAGGGGTCGACCGATTATCGGTTTGGCCGATATTCATGATTTGCACAGTTATCGGTATCGGCCCCTAACCAGGCCGATATACCGATAACTGTGCTATCACAGAACATTGCCACGCTGCTCTCAGCGCGGCCATGTTCCCTCAGCAGCACAGGAGAGAAGGAGGCAGTCCCTCCTTCCCCCTGTGCTGCGCTGCCCTGCCAATGGAGAGAAGAGGAGGCGGGGCTGAGGGCGCACTGGCCACCAATGAGAGAAGAGGAGGCGGGGCTGAGGGCGCACTGGCCACCAATGATAATAAGGTTTAAGATATTACAAGCACATTGCCTAGACCCTGCCTCTGATAGAGAGCTGCAATCCGCGGCAATTAACCCCTCAGGTGCCACACAGGGGTCTGGGCAATGTGCTTGTAATATCTTAAACCTTATTATCATTGGTGGCCAGTGCGCCCTCAGCCCCCCCCTGTCCACAGTATAAAAAACATTAGTGGCCAGTGCGCCCTCGTCCTCCGCCATCCCCCCTCCCCCCCCATCCCTTCAGTATTGATATCATTGGTGGCAGTGGCCTCAGGGTCCCCCACCTCCTCTCTTCTGATCGGAGCCCCAGCAGTGTAATGCTGGGGCTCCGATCGGTTACCATGGTAACCAGGACGCTCATGAAGCCCTGGCTGCCATGGTTCCTGCTGCTGTGTGCCCATAGCACAGGACAGCAGGGACAGTGTAAGATCCTATTCACCCTGATAGATCTCTATTAGGGTGAATAGGACAAGGGATGTAAAGAGCCCAGGTTCTACCCCTAAGGGGGGAAATAGTAATAAAATTAAAAGTAAAAAAATTTAAAATAGTAAAAAAAAATCAAAATATTAAGTATAAATTAACCCTTTTCCAATTTTACATATAAAATATATAAACAATAAATAAAAAAACATATCGCCGTGCCCAAAAAGTCCAAACTATTAAAATATATATTTTTTTAAAAGCGTTGGATCCAAAAATTAAAATGCGCAAAATATCGGTATAAAATATCGGCTATCGGCCTGAAAGTTCACAGAATATCGGTATCGGTATCGGCTCTAAAAAATCAATATCGGTCGACCCCTAGTCTCTAGTTTGGCTGCTTTTATTTGTTTTTTGCATATTCTATTTTTTTCCTTATAGTTTTTCAGTGCTACCTTGCTAACCTACTTTTTTAGTGATTTAAATGCTTTTTTATTGTCATTTATTGCTTTCATTACAGTTCTATTTATCCACATTAATTTTTTCTTGTTCCTTAACCTTTTATGCCCATAAGGTTATGTACCTCTCACAATTAGATTTTAGGATTTCCCAGGTGTCCCCCAACCTGCACATCTGATGTTCTGTCAGGTCTATTGGTTAATACTAAGTCCAGTATGGCCGTCCCTCTAGTCGGGCCCTGAACCAGTTGGGAAAGATAAGTCTTTGGTTATTGCCAAGAACCTGTTTCCTTTAGGAGATATACAGGTTTCCAAGTCTATATCTGGGTAGTTGAAGTCCCCCATAATAACCACCTCATTATGATCTGCCGCCTCATCTATCTTGTTTAGTAATAGATCTGTGGACTCTGGTATATTAGGTGGTTTATAAAAAACTCCTATTAGTATTTTATTACTGTTTTCGCCTCCATATATTTCTACCCACAGTGACTCCACATGTTCATGTCCCTCACTTATATCTTCTCGGAGTGTGGGCTTTAGACAGGACTTTACATAAAGGCAGACCCCGCCCCCTCTCCGGTTTTGACGATCCTTTCTAAACAGATTGTAACCTTGTACATTAACGGCCCAGTCATAGCTATCATCCAGCCATGTCTCAGTTATTCCCCCTATGTGATAGTTCTCCTCACACATCACTAATTCCAGTTCACCAGTCTTGTTAGTCAGGCTTCTGGCATTAGTATACATACATTTCTTCTGAACTGTTCTAGTCCCTCCTTCCATTCCTCCCCCAGTCACACTACCTCGCCCCTGGTCTCTATCTGCACTATCTTCCCCTCCTATAATGTAATTACCCTCCCCCCAGTCCCTATTTTAAACACTCCTCCAACCTTCTAGCCATCTTCTCCCCCAACACTTCTGCCCTTTCCCCATTAAGGTACAGCCCATCCCTACAATAGAGCCTGTAGCCGACAGAGAAGTCAGCCCAGTTCTCCAGGAGTCTAAACCCCTCCTCCCTACACCAGTTCTTGAGCCACTTGTTAACCTCCCTAATCTCCAGCTACATTTCTTGTGTGGATCGTGGTACAGGTAGTATTTCGGAAAACACTACTTTTGAGTTGCCTGCCCTAAGCTTGTGACCTCAATCCTAAAAATTATTTTTAAGGACGCTCCACCTACCTCTAACTTTGTCATTGGTTTCCGATATGGACCATGACTGCTGGATCTTCCCCAGCCCCTCCCAGTAATCTGTCAACCCGATCCGCGATGTGTCAAACTTGAGCGCCAGGAGGACAACACACCGTTCGTCGATCCCGGTCTTTGTGACAGATCGCCCTATCTGTACCCCTAATAATTGAGTCTCCCACTGCCAGCATCTGTCTGGTCTCCCCTGCTCTCCTGGTCCCCTGCTTACTGGAGCTGACATTCCCTTGACTGGCAGAGGAATGGTCCGGCTGCAGCAGTGCTCTCCCTGAACTGACATCCCCCTCATCTGATAATGGGCTGATAATGGAATCTCTGATGCTATGGGAGTAAAAAGCTTTCAGGACTGTATATAAATATTCCATGCCAACATAAGTAATGGACATTGTTATGATGGGGAGGTGGTGTTGAATACCGGTCATGGAGTTAGTGGCTAGTAGTCCCTTAAAGGGAACCTGTCACCTGAAACAGCGGTCCTAAACGGCAGGACTTTCAAGAGTACAGCAGTGGGATTCTGAGCACATATATCTTACTAAATTCCGATGTGGCAGTAGTAAGAAAATCGCTCTTTAATGCCCGGCTGGCGCGACTCTCTGCCCAGGCTTGAAGTCAAGGGGGCAGCGGCCTTCTTGCTTCAAGTTGTGGTGACCACGCCCCATTCCTGGCCCCTCCTCTTTGATTGACAGTGCTTATGCGGCTGGCTTCTCAGAACAGCCAGCTGTCAGTCACAGCGAAGGGGCCGGGAAGGGAGCGTGGTCACCGCGACTTGAAGCAAGAAGGCCGCTGCCCCCTTGACTTCAAGCCTGGGCAGAGAGTCGCGCCAGCCGGGGATTAAAGAGCTATTTTCTTACTACTGCCACATCGAAATTTAGTAAGATATATGTGCTCAGAATCCAACTGCTGTACTCTTGAAGGTCCTGCCGGCGGTTTAGGACCACTGTTTCAGGTGACAGGTTCCCTTTAAGAGATTGTTTAGGAGTAGTAATGAGCAAAATATTTGAAAGCTCGATTTGGCTGCTTCGACGGAATTTACAAAAGAATTTGCTTTGTGACTAATTACTTTGTCACGAAGAGCATTTCTTTGTAAGTAGTGGGTGCAATGACAAGGAAAGGCGATTGCGCCGGTTCCCATCATTGTACCCCTTAGGTGCCACGTTCACACCCGATTGCGGCATATGACAGTAATAACAATGTAAAATAAAAATTAAATCATACTTACTTCATCTATTTGATCGCGATGAGCCAGCGGGCGCCATCTTGATTAAAGATCTAGCACAAAATCTCACGCTGCCTGTGATGACATGTCACCGTGCACGGAATTTCATACAAGATCTTCAAGGGAGCCTTTTTTTTTTATCATTGTAGATGCCGTGGTTACATTTGACCATGGCTTCTGAAAAAGGTTAAATGTCCGCAATCGGCGTTACCACTGGTCGCAGGAATTATCCCTGGGTGCCTGCTGTTTAAAAATGGTGACCACCTTCCAATTATCATTTAAAAGAGTGTTTCTTCAGGGAGGAACAAAAACTCCAAACTTCAAAAAAGCTAAATTTAGCCAACTAAGACAGGCCATAGGCCTAACTAACTGGGACAAAGTCCTCAAAAATAAAAATAGAGCCACAAAATGGGATATTTGTTTTTAAAAACATCCTAAAATCTAATTGTGAGAGGTACATTTAACGGCCGTTAGATGTCCTATTTTTGGACGGACGCTATTCACTCGCCGTTAATAGAACGGCCATGTGACTAGCCCCATAGACTTTCACTGGTGCTAAAAATGGCCGTGTGACGACCATTACTTAGACGGCCGTCACACGGCCATTTTTTACTGTCCTGTGCATGAGGCCTTACAGCACATGGTGAGGAATGTCTAGGATTATTAGGAGAGAGAGTAGGATCATGTTACTGCAAACATATCCTTCTATAACATATAATGTTTGATATATGCATGCGGAACTATATTCACAATATTATAATCAGCATTCTGCTATAGAAATCGATAGAACAATGCCTTTAAAAAATACAATCATTCAATTATTACTACTTTACACGACATTTACACGACATGGTCATGTACCCATCTATCGCTCATTAAAACAGATACACAAGAAAAAAGCCATTCAAGGGTTAAAATGAAAAAATAAAAAATACTCACCTCATCCACTTGCACGCACATGGACACTTGCTCCTTAGGCTGGGTTCACACGAGCGTGTCCGGATTAGGTCCTGATGCGTTCAGTGAAAACTGTGCGATTTCACAGGCAAAGCTATTCAGTTTTGCCTGCGATTGCGTTCAGTTGTTCAGTTTTTTCAAACTGAATGCGTTTTGATGCGTTTTTCAAGCACGTGATAAAAACTAAAGGTTTACAAACAACATCTCCTAGCAACCATCAGAGAAAAACGCAACGCACCCGCACTTGCTTGCGGATGCAATGCGTTTTTCACGCTGCCCTGTTCATTTCTATGGGGCCTGCGTTGCGTGAAAAACTCAGAATATAGAACATGCTGCGATTTTCACGCAACGCACAAGTGATGTGTGAAAAAAAACGCTCATGTACACAGACCCATTGAAATGAATGGGTCAGGATTCAGTGCGGGTGCTCTGCGTTCACATCACGCATTGCACCCTTGTGAAAGGGGCCTTAGGGTTTCACAGGGCATTTTTACGCATTTGGATTCCAAACGACTTCCAAACGAGGGGTGTGGCGGAAAAATAACACATCACACTGAACATACCATGCTCACCGTAAAACATGGTGGTGGCAGCATCATGCTGTGGGGAGGCTTTTCTTCAGCAGGGACATGGAAACTGGTCAGAGTTGATGGGAAGATGGATAGAGCTAAATACAGCGCAGGTTGTAAAAGACTTCAGACTGAGGCAGAGCTTCACCTTCCAGCAGGACAATGACCTTAAACATACATCAAAGCTACAATGGAATGGTTTAGATCAGGGGTGCACAACTTGTGGCCCGGGGACCACATGCGGCCCTTGATATCATTCTTTGCAGCCCCCAACCTGGTGACAGACATGTATGTCTATGTCTTGTGGCTGCTCACATGCATTTTTCATGTATTCTCCCAATAGATGGGAATCCTGGAGGTGTAACCAGACATTTATAGTATATACTGTATGTACAATATGCCATTTATGCAGTATTACAGTCATTAATACCCCTTTAACTTTTATTTTCGGCCCTTGGATTCCTTCAGTCTAACGATGTGGTCCCAACCAGAAAAGGTTGTGCACCCCTGGTTTAGATCAAAGCATATTCATGTGTTAGAATGGCCCAGTCAAAGTCCAGACCTAAATCCCATTGAGAAACTGTGGCAAGACTTGAAAATTGCTGTTCACGGACTTTCTCCATCCAATCTGGCTGAGCTTGAGCTATTTTGCAAAGAAAAATGGGCAAAAATGTAATCTTCTTGATGTGGCAAGCTGGTAGACACATACCCCAAAAGACTTGTAACTGTAATTGCAGCAAAAGGGGGTCCTACAAAGTATTGACTCAGGGGCTGAATACGAATGCAAGCCACACTTTCCAGATTTTTATTTATTAAAAACTTTGCAAACCATGTATCATTTTCTTTTCACTTCACACATACTTGCTACTTTGTGTTGGTCTATCATAGTAACATAGTATATAAGACCGAAAAAAGACATTTGTCCATCCAGTTCGGCCTGTTTCCTACAAGGTGATCCAGAGGAAGGCAAAAAACCCCTGTGAGGCAGAAGCCAATTTTCCCCACTTAAGGGGAAAAAAATTCCTTCCCGACTCCAATCAGGCAATCAGAATAACTCCCTGGATCAATGACCCATCTCTAGTAGCTGTAGCCTGTAATATTATTACACTCTAGAAATACATCCAGGCCCCTCTTGAATTCCTTTATTGTACTCACCATCACCACCTCGTCAGGACGAGAGTTCCATAATCTCACTGCTCTTACAGTGAAGAATCCTTTTCTATGTTTGTGTACAAACCTTCTTTCCTCCAGACGCAGAGGATGTCCCCTCGTCACAGTCACAGTCCTGGGGATAAATAGATGATGGGACAGATCTCTGTACTGACTCCTGATATATTTATACCTAGTTATTAGATCTCCCCTTAGTCGTCTTTTTTCTAAAGTGAATAACCCTAATTTTGATAACCTTTCAGGGTACTGTAGATCCCTCATTCCAGTTATTACTTTAGTTGCCCTCCTCTGAACCCTCTCTAGTTCTGCTATGTCTGCCTTGTTCACAGGAGCCCAGAACTGTACACAGTACTCCATGTGTGGTCTGACTAGTGATTTGTAAAGACGTAGGACTATGTTCTCATCACGGGCATCTATGCCCCTTTTGATGCAACCCATTATCTTATTGGCCTTGGCAGTAGCTGCCTGACACTGGTTTTTGCAGCTTAATTTGCTGTTTATTAAAATTCCTAGATCCTTTTCCATGTCAGTGTTACCGAGTGTTTTACCATTTAATATTTACGGGTGACTTGCATTAATCCTTCCCATGTGCATAACTTTACATTTGTCAGTGTTAAACCTCATCTGCCATTTTTCTGCCCAAGCCTCCAATCTATCCAGATCCCTCTGTGGCAGAAAACTGTCCTCTTCAGTGTTAATTACTTTACTCAGTTTAGTGTCATCTGCAAAAATAGATATTTTACTGTGCAGGCCTTCTACAAGATTATTAATAAATATATTGAAGAGAATATGGCCCAATACTGACCCCTGAGGTACCCCACTAATTACAGTGAGCCAATCTGAGTATCTACCGTTAATAACCACCCTCTGTTTTCTGTCACTTAGGGCTCTTTCACACTAGCGTTTTTGCTTTCCGTCCTAGAGTTCCGTCCTCGGGGCTCTAGGACGGAAAGATACTGATCAGGATTTCCCTAATGCATCCTGAATGGAGAGAAATCCATTCAGGATGCATCAGGATGTCTTCCGTTCAGTATGTGAACGTTTTTTGGACGTTGACAAAAGCGCAGCATGCTGCGGATTTGTCTCCGTCCAAAAATCCGGAAGACATGCTGTAACGCCGGATCCGGAATTAATGCCCATTGAAGTGCGACGTTTAGCTTTTTCTCAATTGTTACCATGGCAGCCAGGACGCTAAAGTCCTGGTTGCCATGGTAAAATGTAGAACGCAAGTCGCCTGAAAGCATTAGAAGACTGATCAGGATCCTGATCAGTCTTCGAAATGCTTTCAGGTTACTATAGCATCCAGGACGCTATTAAAGTCCTGGTTGCCATAGTAGGAGCGGGGAGCGGGGGAGCAGTATACTTACCATCCGTGCGGCTCCCGGGGCGCTCCAGAGTGACGTCAGGGCGCCCCACACGCATGGATCACGTGATCCATGGGCATAGGGCTCTCTGACGTCATTCAGGAGCGCCACGGGAGCCGCACGGACTGTAAGTATACCACTCCCCCGCTCCCCGCTCCTACTATGGCAGCCAGGACTTTAATAGCGTCCTGGCTGCCATAGTAACCTGAAAGCATTTCGAAGACTGATCAGGATCCTGATCAGTCTTCTAATGCTTTCAGGCGACTTGCGTTCTGATGGATCCGGCGGGACGGAAGTGCCTGCCGGATCCTCAGAAAGCAAGTGTGAAAGAGGCCTTAGCCAGTTACTTACCCACATACAGACATTTTCTCCCAGTCCGAGCATCCTCATTTTATATACTAACCTTTTATGAGGTACGGTGTCAAATGCTTTGGAGAAGTCCAGATATACGACATCCATTGATTCGCCGCTGTCAAGTCTAGAACTTACCTCCTCATAGAAGCTGATTAAATTCGTTTGGCATGACCGATCCCTCATGAAGCCATGCTGATATGGCGTTATTTGCTTATTTTCATTGAGATACTCCAAAATAGCATCTCTTAGAAACCCTTCAAACAGTTTACCAACAACAGATGTTAAACTTACCGGCCTATAATTTCCAGGCTCTGTTTTTGGACCCTTTTTGAATATTGGCACCATATTTGCTATGCGCCAATCCTGTGGAACATTAGGTCAGTATAGAGTCCGTAAATATCAGAAATAAAGGTCTGGCTATGACATCACTTAATTCCCTTAGGATACGGGGGTGTATGCCATCCGGTCCTGGCGATTTGTCTATTTTAATCTTTTTAAGTCGCTGTTGTACTTCTTCCTGGGTCAGACAGGGCACTTTTAATGGGGAATTTACTTTTACATTCTGCATTTCATCTGACAGTTTATTTTCCTCAGTGAATATAGTGGAGAAAAAAATATTTAATAGTTTTGCTTTATCCTCGTCACTCTCTGCAACACCCCCCTCATTGCTATGTAGAGGGCCGACTCCTTCAGATTTATATTTTTTACTATTTATATAATTGAAGAACATTTTAGGGTTAGTTTTACTCTCTTTGGCAATTAATCTCTCGGTCTCTAGTTTGGCAAATTTTATTAGTTTTTTACATATTCTATTTTTTTTCTTATAGTTTATCGGTGCTTTCTGGCTCCCCTCCTGTTTTAGTGATTTATATGCTTTCTTTTTGTCATTTATTGCTTTCTTTACAGTTCCATTTATCCACATTGATTTCTTATTGTTTCTTAGCCTTTTATTCCTATAAGGTATGTACCTCTCACAATTAGATGTTACAATGCTTTTAAAAATCTCCCATTTTATGGTTGCATTTTTATTTTTGAGGACTTTGTCCCAGTTAGTTAGGCCTATGGTCTCGCTTAGTTGGCTAAATTTTGCTTTTTTGAAGTTTGGTATTTTTGTTCCTCACTTTAGAAACTCTCGTTTGAAGGATAATTGGAAGGTTATAACTTTATGGTCACTATTTCCCAGGTGTCCCCCAACCTGCACATCTGTTGTTCTATCAGGTCTATTGGTTAATACTAAGTCCAGTATGGCCGTCCCTCTAGTGGGGTCCTGAACCAGTTGGGAAAGGAAATGGTCTTTGGCTTATGCCAAGAACCTGTTTCCTTTTTGGGATGTACAGCTTTCAGTTTCCCAGTCTATATCTGGGTAGTTGAAGTCCCCCATGATAACGACTTCATTATGATTTGCCGCCTCGTCTATCTCGTTTAGTAATAGATTTTCTGTGGACTCTGGTATATTAGGTGGTTTATAATACACTCCTATTAGTATTTTATTATTGTTTTTTGCTCCATGTATTTCTACCCACAGTGACTCCACATGTTCATGTCCCTCAGAGATGTTTTCTCGAATTATGGGATTTAGACAGGACTTCACATAAAGGCAGACCCCCTCCACCTCTCTGGTTTTGACGATCCTTTCTAAACAGATTGTAACCTTTTATATTAACTGCCCAGTCACAGCTATCATCCAGCCATGTCTCAGTTATTCCCACTATGTCATAGTCCTCCTCACACATCACTAATTCCAGTTCCCCAGACTTGTTAGTCAGGCTTCTGGCATTAGTATACATACATTTGACACGTTTATGTGTATTTTTTACCCTACATCTTTCATTCTGAGCTGTTCTAGTCCCCCTTTCCATTCCTCCCCCAGTCACACTACCTCGCCCCTGGTCTCTATCTGCACTATCTTCCCCTCCTATAATGTAATTACCCTCCCCCCCAGTCCCTAGTTTAAACACTCCTCCAACCTTTTAGCCATCTTTTTCCCCAACACAGCTGCCCCTTCCCCATTGGGGTGCAGCCCGTCCCTACGATAGAGCCTGTAGCCGACAGAGAAGTCGGCCCAGTTCTCCAGGAACCCGAACCCCTCCTTCCTACACCAGTTCTTGAGCCACTTATTAACCTCACTAATCTCCCGCTGCCTTTCTTGTGTGGCTCTTGGTACAGGCAGTATTTCAGAAAATACTACTTTTGATGTCCTTGCCCTAAGCTTTTGACCTAAAACCCTGAAATAATTTTTAAGGACTCTCCACCTTCCTCTAACTTTGTCATTGGTTCCGATATGGACCATGACTGCTGGATCTTCTCCAGCCCCTCCCAGTAATCTGTCAACCCGATCCGCAATGTGTCGAACTCTAGCTCCAGGAAGACAGCACACTGTTCGGCGATCACGATCTTTGTGACAGATCGCCCTATCTGTTCCCCTAATAATTGAGTCTCCCACTACCAGCACCTGTCTGACCTGCCCTGCTCTCCTGGTCCCCTGCTTACTGGAGCTGACATTCCCCTGACTGGCAGAGGAAATGTCTGGCTGCAGCGGTGCCATCCCTAAACTGTCATCCCCCTCATCTGCCAACCGTGCAAACTTGTTGGGGTTAGCCTCCCTGGCACTCTTCCCTCTACCCCGCTTTCTTACTGTTACCCAGCTAACTACCTCACTCTCCTCAGCCTCCTCGCTACCACCCTCCCCCACATCTGCCCCATAGAGTGCTTGCTCAGTGAGCAGCAAACTCTTTTCCAAATTGTCAGTGGCTTTCAGTGTTGCAACTCGCCTGTTTAGAGACTCGATGTGCGATTCCAAACGGGTAATTTGCTCACATTTTGAACAAACATATACTCCCTCGAACGGCTGTTCCAGGACTGCATACATCATACAAGATGTGCACTGGACGGCGCTGTCAATAATGGAAGTCATACTAAATGGGGATTACGCAGGAAAAGAGAGGGAAAAAAATAAAATAAAAATACAATATAGAGCAGTGATAACAAGATTCTTACTTACTGTGGTCCCTTACTGCAGTAGGAAGACTAGCTAGAATCAAGCCAACTGTATACAAGGATGATCTAATGAATCTCTGTTTCTTGCTCCTTTTCTCAAACTCCGGTTTCTTTAACTCCACTTATTTTATCCATAAAATACATTTAAGTTTGTTTGTGTAATGTGAAAATATGTGGAAAAGTTCTAGGCATATGAATACTTTGTCAAGGCACTGTAGGCTCTCAGGGTCAACCAGAGAAGGAGCCACTGTTACAGGCACTCATGAAAGTAAAGTACTAGGTGACATTTTCAAAATGCGAATTGTATCATTCAGGTTTCATGTGTGAAAAAAATGTGAAATGTGTGAAATTATCCCATCAGTGAAAGGATTTGCTTACCTATGCTGAGCCCTCTTTAGGCCCCATATTAGTTATCAGTGCAGCTATCTCTTTCCCCAAAGCTGAACGTGTCAGCACCACAATTTACATCACTTCTGTGACAGGGCTGCAGTCCACATCCCTAACAGTCCACATGTCCATGAGAGCATTGACTTGAATGGTGTACGATCCATAACATACGGCTAAGGCACGGATGAGAAGCTTCCTTTCCGTGCTTCCGCTCGACTAAAAATAGGACTTCACCTATCTTTTGCAGTCTGTTGTGGATGGCAGACCCATTCAATTCAATAGGTCCGCATCTTCACCACGGAGTGCACACGGCCAGTGCCCGTATATTGCGGATGGGCTGTTTACCGTCCACAATACGGCACTGAGAGCTTACGCTCGCGGGCATGAGCCTTAAGAAGCAGTACCGGATCTCAGAGGCATGCTCTTTTTGACCTACAATCGTCTTCTTGATTTTTTGATCTAATACAGCCTTAACAGCAAGGGGAACACTGTGTTTGCTCATTCCTCCATTTGCTTCTGACTAGTATCAGATCTCTATCCAAGAGTGAGGCCAGCTGTAAAGAAAAGAAGGGACCTGGACAATAACATAGGCGCAGGTCCTAGAAGACCAGGAAATCAGTGTATGCGCAGGCTAACCATGGACTGCCTCCATCTACTGCCATTTTACAGACAAGCTGTATGCTAATTAGGAGAAAGAAAAGATATACGAATACCTGCCATACAGTCCTACAATCTCTATTCCATGACTGCATAGGCAGCGTATCATCGGACATCAGTGACTCCCCTGGGTAACTTGTTTCTTTTTCACTTTTAACAGGGATCTAAATTTATGGAGTGGTCATCTGCCGAAAATTGTAAGCGAACCTGGGTGAACTACGGGCTCACCAGAGACTGGGAGAACCCCCAGGAGGGAGAAGGCGAAGAGTTCCTGTATCATGCCACCCAGTGCAAAAACATCTGGATACCCATGGGAGAAATATTTGCAAACTAACATCATTTAAAGGCCTTATTGCAGTCAGGGGACCTTATGACTTATCGTACATTCAGTTAATACCTCAGTGCATTTCCAAGGACCTGTAAACCCATCAAAGATTATGTGCCCTTCTTTCTTAAAGAAGTTTTATAAGATTAGCCTCCTTCCGCTTTTATATCCTGTAGGGTATTCCAACAGAGAACAGTCTGACGGATCTCTCTGGATTCCTGGATACCATGTTGCTGTCCGGCCCCATTAACTATAATGGAGATCTGTCCCAACCCGACAAATATGCCAGAACAGACTGCCGAATATAAAAGCGCTAGTGTGAAACTAACCTAAATTAGCTGGAGACATTAGTTGGCAGGTCTATGCAGGAACTTCTTATAAACCAACATTTGTGGTTCAAAATACACATTAGATTGTTAGCAATTTACACTAAAAATCAAATGTATTGGGCCACTAAATTGGCCGCGAACAAGAAAGTGGGTCTAATATTTCCCCAAACATTTACAGGGGAGCCAGCAGTTATTGAAATCTTGTATAAATAATACAGTGGAATACTAACGGAGGGTGGAAATGAGGTGAGTTTATTGGTCCTTTAATAAAAAAATGTCGACCAAAACCTTAGATTTACAATAAAATTGTACATTTCAAATATTTTGGGCTAGGTGTGTTTTTAATAATCCTATACCTTCCCCTTAAATCAACAGCTTAAAGGGGCTGTCCAGAATTAGAAAATAAACATGGCTTCTTTCTTACAAATAAACCCTGTCCACATATTATGTCTAGTATTGCAGGTCTACTTGATTGAAGTGGATAGGACAGAGCTGCAATACCACACACAGCCTGTGGACAGATTTGGTGCTCTTCATGGAAGAGAGCAGCTAGATTTTTTAATACTGGACAGTCCTTTAAAGGGAATGTGGCAGCTGAATCTAACGGTGTTGGTTTCATCTCACTCAGTGACCAGATTGCAGAGAATAGGCAAATTAGTCCCTGGGCGCAACTAGGTTGTTGCCGTTACACCCAGAGCCACCGCTCACTCTCCTACATGCCACGCCACCACTACTTTGACTGCCAGGGCCAGGCAGTGATGTCTCACACCTGCGCCTTTGTTTCAGTGTTTGGCGCAGTACAGTAAAGAAGTACCCCAAACATTGGCCGGGTGCTCCGTACTGTACTGTACTGTGCCTGCGCCAAACACTGAAGCGAAGGCGCAAGAGTGAGACTGTCAGTCAAAATAGTGGTGGCCTTGCCTGCAGGAGACTGCACCTATGTGCTCATTTGCCTATTATTAAAACAATGTTTTCTCTGCGTTGCAGCCACGGAGCAAGAAGGGACCAATAGATTTAGCTGATAAGGGCACATCTCCCACGTCAGCTGGTTTTATTGAGAGGTATTTAGTGACCGATTTCCTTTCATTAATAAACACTCCCACACTAATAACATGCACCATGCCAGATTTTCAACCATTAATGTTCTTCTGACCCTCAAATTGCAACAGAAACCTGACGGGAAAGAAGTAAAGCTTATGTGAAGAGAACCAAACTAATGTGCTCCAGAACTGTGTTCTTTCTTCATTTTGGGGCTCCATCATTTAGGGGTGTTGTGCATGTCTCTTGTACTGCAATATCTCGGCACATGGCCACCAGCATCACATGGCTGTGTTCACATGCTGCAGGCGTATGGAGTTTTTACCAGTGTGTGAGCAGACATGTCGTGGAAAGCAAGACCCTATAAAGCTATATCATGAAATAAATCTGCACATCATTTTATTGTGTGTAGATGTAAAAGAAATGATAACTAAGTCTACCTAAACTGTGGAAAATGACTTAAACGTCTGCTTAAATATAGTGATAATTCCAACGCCCTGTATTCATTCTGCATATACTGTAGGCTCACTTATTTTTTTCACAAATACATCCTGTGTGGGAGATTTTACTAAGAATTAAGTGTAAATATAATTTAGCTGTATGCTGCTTGTGGTCTGAAGTAAAGAACGTGGGGCCTACACGAATGTGCACGTTACTGTCTGTGGTTGGAAATGAAGGGTCGCTACTTTCCTCCTCTAGTGGAAATTCAGAGATGTTCCACTTCAGATGGCATGAAATCTAAACCCTGCAGCTTAATTGCAACTCATAAAAAGATCATACACCTCATAGTCTCTTGAGCTTCTGAGAACTGGAGACAGCGCGAGCAGCTAGACTTCCTCCAAATGAAGAACACTACATGTGCTCCTCAGCTTGACATGGCTGGTTACAGGGGGCAACAAATTGTATTGACTACATGCATCGTCATCCACACAGGGCAAAAAAAATCCACTGCATATATTGACCTGTGGTGTAGATTTTAAAGTTTTATTTTATTTTATTGACCTATCCTAAGGATTGATCATCAGTATCTGATTGGTGGAGGTTGGACACTTGACACCACCACCAATTGGCTGTTTGAAGAGGTCGGTCTCTTCGCAGGTTTCCAAGCACAGCACTGTACATTGTATTATGGCTGTTCGTGGTATCGGAGCTCAGGCGCATTCACTTGAATGGGACTAAGCTGCACATAGGTAACCTGACCGGTGAATGGGATGTCAATGGCCTGAACAACGGGGATGTCGGGAGGCTTCATGACTAGTTTGAACCAGCATAAAGCTTCTCTACATATTTTACTTTAGGAAATGTCATCTAAAAATAAGTCCCAGTGAATCTTGCAATGTAATAAACATCTTTGAGACATCACTCGAATGACATTTTTACATACAGTAAGGCGTTTTTCCTTTAGGGTTGGTTAACCTTTAAGCTCAAAAAAAATAAAATCCTGATAATGATAACATTTTTACAAGGTAAAATTCTATTTCAGCAAAATACTCCCTTCCCTTATCCACATTTTTAAGGGGTTACGCCACAGCAAACATTTAAAGGGGTTTGCAATATTTGAAGAGGCCGCAGTCTTCTCACAGCTTACCAAGCACATTGTATAGTGGCTGTGCACGGGATTGCAGTCTTATTCACTTGAATTGGACTGAATGGCGTCTAGGCCATGTGACTGATGAACGTGAGCACTGAAGCCTCTTCTTAAAGCTGATTGGCGGGCATGCTGAGTTTTGAATCCTTCCACCAAACATAGAGGCTAGGCAAAAGCTCAGAAACCCACAGAGTTACTGAACCTCTTTGTGTCTCCCAACAGATATAAAGTCCCTTTGTGCCCCTCAAACAATGATAACTACTGATGCTCCATCTCTTTGGATCCAAAAAGGGAAGAAAAAAAAGCAGGCGAGGCACGACTAGCAATATATATAAGCTTTATTATGGTTCCCAGGGAGGGGAAAATCCAATAAAATACAATGATAGACAATACAAAATACAGGTGGGTGACACACAGGGTGGGAGAGGATCACAAAATGGACAGCATGAAGCATAAGGAAGACATTAGACAAGGCCAAAAAGGTATAAGATAGTCAGTAAATAAATAAATAAATGCCCCAAAATGGAGCATGTATAGATGACCAAGCCAGTCTTAAACAAGATTTAGATGCCCAAAATAGTACATAAATTATAAAGTGCATAGGATACAATGTACATGGACAATAAATAACATAATAGGTAAAAAATTACATCAATTAATACCAAGGTTGTGATCCAAAAGAGCCCCAACGCACGTTTCGCGTAAGCTCTCCACCCTGTCACCGCAGCCTGTGTCCTGCTAAACAGGCCACTCCTGCTATCTTCCCATGTTCCTGGCTTCCTAGCATCACTGTCCCCTCTCCACTTTGGATCAGGCACTGTCAAATAAAGAACAGAGAGCACAGCAGTTGCAGAGAAAGCTGAGACACTAGGTGCAAGGGCAACGCCCCTGTTGCTCCTAGAGGCTCATTTGCATATATGAAAACTTCACTTTCCTCAGCAATGTTGGCACATATTAATAAGAGACCAACACAGATGCCTTCAGCTGCCAAGCGCACGTGTAACAGGTCATCCAGTCTCATAGGTACAAATCTGCTGACAGATGCCATTTAACAATACCCAATCATTTTAGCCGACCGATGACAGACCATTATCATTTGAAGTCGGCCGTGATTAATAGTTTCAATAGTTGGACAAAAGATATTTTATTCAAAGAAAGACCAATTGGGAACATAAGATCTTTCTTTGAAAGAACATTTCCAGAAAGATCTTTCATCCATTGCCCGGTTTCATTGAACATGTATGGGCAGCTTGAACAACTGTAACGACCAATGTGGACTAAAGCGTGTATGGCCATGTCTGCGAAACGGACTTTCACCAGGTGATTGTTTTGTTCAACTGCTGTTCAAAATAAAAAATAATGAAACACTTTATTGAAAATGTATTAAAACTGGGCAGAGGACTCCCAAGCCTTCTTCTATTACTAGTAGTGTTGAGTGAAGCGAGCGAAGTCAATTCGTTCAAAACTTCAGATTACTACTGTACAGAGATCTGTCTCCGTACAGTATTAGAATGTTTGGGCTCCGTTGAGCCGAAATAAGTTATTCACGAAGTCGCGCGTGAAACTTCAAACCGAACTCTGCTTCGGTTATGAGGTACTAGTCGTAACCGAAGCCGAATTCGGTTTGAAGTTTTAAAGTGGTTTTCCCCTTTAAAAATCAACTATCAAAGTTATTCAATGTGCGACTTAGTGAATAACTTACTTCAGCTCATCAGAGCCCAGACATTTTACTGTACGGAGACGGATTACATCACAGCAGATACAGAGGGGCTTGTCTGATTACATCACAGCAGATACAGAGGGGCATGTCTAATTACATCACATCAGGTACAGAGGGGCGTGTCTGATTACATCACAGCAGGTACAGAGGGGCATGTCTGATTACATCACAGCAGATACAGAGGGGCGTGTCTGATTACATCACAGCAGGTACAGAGGGTGTCTGATTACATCACAGCAGATACAGAGGGGCGTGTCTGATTACATCACAGCAGGTACAGAGGGTGTATCTGAATACATCACAGCAGATACAGAGGGTGTATCTGATTACATCACAGCAGGTACAGAGGGTGTGTCTAATTATGTCAGCAGGTAAAGAGGGGCGTGTCTGATTACATTACAGCAGGTATAGAGGGGCGTGTCTGATTACATCACAGCAGGTACAGAGGGGCGTGTCTGATTACATCACAGCAGGTATGGAGGGGCATGTCTGATTATATCACAGCAGGTATGGAGGGGCGTGTCTGATTACATCACAGCAGGTACAGAGGGGCATGTCTGATTACATCACAACAGGTACAGAGGGGCATGTCTGATTATATCACAGCAGGTACGGAGGGGCATGTCTGATTATATCACAGCAGGTACAGAGGGGCGTGTCTGATTACATCACAGCAGGTACAGAGGGGCATGTCTGATTACATCACAGCAGATACAGAGGGGCGTGTCTGATTACATCACAGCAGGTACAGAGGGTGTATCTGAATACATCACAGCAGATACAGAGGGTGTATCTGATTACATCACAGCAGGTACAGAGGGTGTGTCTAATTATGTCAGCAGGTAAAGAGGGGCGTGTCTGATTACATTACAGCAGGTATAGAGGGGCGTGTCTGATTACGTCACAGCAGGTACAGAGGGGCGTGTCTGATTACATCACAGCAGGTACGGAGGGGCATGTCTGATTATATCACAGCAGGTATGGAGGGGCGTGTCTGATTACATCACAGCAGGTATGGAGGGGCGTGTCTGATTACATCACAGCAGGTACAGAGGGGCATGTCTGATTATATCACAGCAGGTACAGAGGGGCATGTCTGATTATATCACAGCAGGTACAGAGGGGCGTGTCTGATTACATCACAGCAGGTACGGAGGGGCATGTCTGATTATATCACAGCAGGTATGGAGGGGCGTGTCTGATTATATCACAGCAGGTATGGAGGGGCGTGTCTGATTACATCACAGCAGGTACAGAGGGGCGTGTCTGATTACATCACAGGAGGTACAGAGGGGCATGTCTGATTACATCACAGCAGGTATAGAGGGGCGTGTCTGATTACATCACAGCAGGTACAGAGGGGCATGTCTCATTATGTCTAATTACGGTATATCTCAGCAAGAACAGAAGCGCATGTCTGATTATATCACAGCAGTTACAGAGGTTTGAGGGATTCTATGGCACACCAAAATATTTTATAATGCTTTTAATCCATAAGGATTTAGAATAACCTTTCAGGACCTTCAGTTTTACATTTTAGTTTTTTATTCCCTGCATTCCTGGAGCCATAACTTTTTTCTTTCTTTCCCGTTCACATGGACTTAGAGGGCTTGGTTTTTGTGGGACAAGTTATACTAGGTTTTTCCAGGACAAGTTATAATTTCTAAAGACATATAATGTTGCACATGATGTAGTGAGTAGCTGGAAAAAATTCCAAATGGGGTTGAATTTGAAAAAAAAAATATAAATAAATATCTGCCACAGTTTGTGAGTTTTGTTTTTATGGTGTTCCCATGCAGTATAAGTGAGCCCTTTTTCTTGTATTTTTTATAAAGAAAAAAAAATAAAGACCTTTTCTTTTCATCTTCATATTTTGACCCCCATAACATTTTTAAAGTTAAGTCTATAGCTTATGACTTTTCTGATTGCTTTTTATTCAAATATATTTGAGAGGTGAAACAAATTGGCATTTTTTTTTCTTCAAGCTGTTTGCCATATGGGATAATTATTTTTTATATTTTAATAGTATGGGCATTTTTGGATGCAGCAATGCTTATGACGATTCGTTTTTATTGTTAATTTTTATTCTGGGAAAAAGGGTTTGATTTGAATTTTGTGTTTTTTATATTTAAAATTTTTCTTACTTTTTTTAGGCCCCCAAAGGCCTAACAAAATGTCATTGTCAGATTGCCTTTTCTATTTAGCAATGAGATTTATTACATTGCAAAACAAAAATTGAGCATACTCCAATGTAGCGCTGCCACCAGCAGGTCTACATTGGAAAATACCTGTGAAAGGTCAGCAGGCTCAGGCCTTTCAAAATAAATAAATTGCTCTCCTGACCACCACGTGGGGGAGCAGTTTCAGTCCTGGGGTCATATCTGACTACAAAATCTGAATTTGACTACAAAATCTAAATGTCTGCAATTGGCATTAACACCAGTCGCAGACATTAGCATCAGGTTTCTGCTGTTTAAAACAGCACAAACCCGGTGGCTATTTTTACAGGCTGGACATTTGCCGTATATTATGGTGGACCTCCGGAAAAGGGTTAATGAGCTCAGATTGCCGAATTGCTGCCATTAAGTGCTCCATGAACCTTTAACATTAGGTAACATACAGTGCCTGACCTGCCAAATTGTCAAATTGCTGCCACCAAGGGCTCCATGAACCTTTAACATTAGGTAAAATACACTGCCTGACCTGGAAAATTCTTGAACTGAAGGGACATTAAACTTTAGAGACATTGATTTACAATAAAATGTTAGAGGAGATTAGCACTCTACCTCCAGGATCACTATGATACACAATTTATTCCATGCACTATCCACATACAAATAATGAGCATAAAATAAGATTAATAATATATATAAATATATATATATATATATATATATATAAAGTTAAAAGCATACAAAAACCATAGATCTAGTCACAAATAATGAGTGAACTATATCAGATACCGGAATGTCCACACAGTTCACTCCATTTCCAGGATATATATTGCACAATAATGATTAGCTATACCAACATTATATACGTAGGTGTACAGTTTATCTCCGATGTTTCTGTAACTGTGTAATCACAAGTGTCACCTGTTATATTACGAAGTTGCTGCAGCTGTATAATCCACAAATGCCACCTGTTGTATTGTAATGTTGGTTTGCGTCCAATTGCTGTGCAAATACAGTCTAACTCAACATTAAGGCATATGGTAAGTTATATCGATAATCTCCAATAAATCACACTATCAGGGCATGTGATGAGTTTGTGCAGATAATGTCCAGTATACGTATAGGGATATTTATAAAAAGCTGATT
Organism: Bufotes viridis; assembly: GCA_033119425.1. NCBI lineage: Eukaryota > Metazoa > Chordata > Amphibia > Anura > Bufonidae > Bufotes > Bufotes viridis. Next base: position 477,659,383 of record CM065590.1, on the reverse strand, counting down.
TTTAAACGTTCCAGTCACACATAAATGTCCATACATAAGTTGAAGTATCAATATATCTCATAGGTGTCCATAAAGGGGTTAAAATATCGATATTCAGTGTTCTCCCTTATTATGCGCACAGGCTGAAGTATTGTTTTTACTCACGGTTTGTTGCTGAGGGATCGGGGTCCAGTGCCTGCTGTGGCGTCCCACGTGGTCTTGGGCACAGAAAGATCTTACCTCAGAGTATTCCCTCTTATCCGTGAGTCCTTGGTGTATGGTGTACCTGTCTCGTGCGCTGTAGAGGGACGCAGTCAGCATACCACGTGGTAAGTGGAAGCAGGTTAGTCCGTCTCTCCGCTTCAGATGGAAATAATTCTGGAGCGCTCCATATGATGTTGGGCATAGACAAAAGTCCATCTCAGGGCATCTGTACATGAGGAGTATTTAGGCACCAGACTTGTTTCGGAACATTCACCTTGTTCCTTCTTCAGTGGTCAAGCCCCTATGTCATCAGTTGCTACTTTAAATACTCTGTGATCCCATATGTGATTGGGATATCCGCAAGGAATGGAATGGAATCCAGTATAGTTCTTATCCTGGCATTATCCACTTTTTCTTAGCTTTCATTATGGAACCTAACATTTCTATACTTAGTATCAATTACGTACCTATTCAATCACCATGATATAAAAAAAACTTAAAATAATTAAATATACATAAAATATGCTTTTCATACATATAACATGATTTTTATGTAGACATGCATTTAATCCCTATTCAGATAGATGATGGGATCATCGTGTCAGTAGTATTTTAATGAGTATCCAAATAGATTATACGTTCATCATTTCCGTCTAGACATGCATATCAGCAGACGGGCTATCAACAAGTAACCTCAAAAACTGATGCGGTTCTAATGCGATTCCTGTGCAGGCCCAAAATATATAAATTCCACATTTTAATTTTGTTCATCTTTTTATTCTTATTTTTATTTTATAATTTTGTGTTTATAATTTTATTCCTTCCCATTTAGATGTGAATATCAACTGACACGAAGATGAACATCAGGATGGGAACCTTCCGCCAAGGGGGGGGACCGAGGTACCACTGATTGGTTAAAACCTCGGTCCTCCGTCGTAAAAGAGCACCCACCCAGAAGCTACAGAAATTAAAACAAATCCAGCTCTACATTCAAACTTCCAGGTAAAAGTGAATTAAATTCAAAGATCCGTCTTGATTCTAATCTTGACATTCTACTTATGTGCTCACACCACCCCTTCAATGTCTTTCTACCCTTTATAGAGCTATTTGGATACTCATTAAGATACTACTGACAAAAGTTTTTTTTTAATGATGATGAATAGGTACGTGATTTGATACTAAGAATAGATATGTTAGGTTCCATAATGAAAGCTAAGAAAAAGTGAATAATGCCAGGATAAGAACTATACTGGATTCAATTCCATTCCTTGCGGATATCCCAATCACATATGGGATCATAGAGTATTTAAAGTAGCAACTGATGACATAGGTGGTTGACCACTGAAAAAGGAAAGCAGTGCCTAAATACCCCTCATGTACAGATGACCTGAGATAGAATTTTGTCTATTACCAACATCATAAGGAGCGCTCCAGAATTACTTCCATCTGAAGTGGAGAGACGGACTAACCTTCTTCCACTTACCACGTGGTATGCCGACTGCATCCCTCTTCAGCGCATGAGACAGGTACACCATACACCATGGACTCACGGATAAGAGGGAATACTCGGAGGTAAGATCTTTCTGTGCCCAAGACCACGTGGGACACCACAGCAGGCACTGGACCCCGATCATTCAGCAACAAAACGTGAGTAAAAACAATACTTCAGCTCGTGCGCATATAATGGGAGAACACTGAATATCGATATTTTAACCCCTTGTATGGACACCTATGAAATATATTGATACTTCAACTAATGTATAGACATTTACAGTATGCGTGACTGGAACGTTTAAACATCTGCCTTTTATAAAGGTCCCTATACATATACTGGACATTATTTGCACAAACTCATCACATGCCCTGATAGTGTGATTTATTGGAGATTATCGATATAACTTACCATATGCCTTAATGTTGAGTTAGACTGTATTTGCACAGCAATTGGACGCAAACCAACATTACAATACAACAGGTGGCATTTGTGGATTATACAGCTGCAGCAACTTCGTAATATAACAGGTGACACTTGTGATTACACAGCTACAGAAACATCGGAGATATACTGTACACCTACGCATATAATGTTGGTATAGCTAATCATTATTGTGCAATATATATACTGGAAATTGAGTGAACTGTGTGGACATTCCGGTATCTGATATACTTCACTCATTATTCGTGACTAGATCTCCACCAGAATCCCCACCATAGGGCAAATATGGTTTTTGCATGCATTTAACTTTTTATATATATATATATTTTTTTTATCTTATTTTATGCTCATTATTTGTATGTGGATAGTGTATGGAATAAATTGTGTCTCATAGTGATCCTGAAGGTAGAGTGCCAATCTCTTCTAACATTTTTTTTTATCATTTAATGTGACGGGGGTGAGTCACAGAGATTAGTGCACCTTTTTCCTACAGTGTGCAGGAGAGCCACCTGATTTTTACATATTCTATTAATTTACAATACCCTGAGGGACTTCTACATATGACCTAATTACATATGATTTTAAAGATGCCAGGTACTTATATTTCCTAATACAAGTTAAAGCAAGTCAATAGATTGTTTACAAAGGGTATGTTAGAGTTTTATGAAAAGAGTACAGTTGTGTTCAAAATTATTCAACCCCCAATGCTGTAAAGGGTTTTACGGAATTTAGTGTACATTTGTAATTGTGTTCAGAATTTAATTTTCACAAGGACTTTTTTTTTTCATAATTATCTGTTTATTGAAAAAATTTTTGTCGTGAAACAATAAAGTGGTACATGCATCAAAGGCATTTGAGTGATCATTTGCATTATACAGAGTCAAAGAGAATAAACAACAGACTTGAGGCCTGTACAAAGACAATGCTAAACATCAAAGATATATTGGGCAATTTTCCTAAAAAAAAAGAAAAGAAAAAGGAGTTTGCCTACGCAGGTAACATACGTAGGTCCAATAATGAAAACACATGACAGAAACCACGAAAAGGGGGGAACACCACACGACAAGACCAGTGAGGGAAGGGGGGGGGGGTAGTCTATTGCATCGAGAATCATGAGTAAGAATTAAAGAACTCATCCCAAGGTTGCCAGATTTTCTCAAACCTGACACTCTGAACCTCCAACATCGCCGTTAAATATTCCATTTTACGGACATCCGTCACACTGTTGATTAAATCTAGTCGGGAGGGTGTAGTACGCTTCTTCCAAAAGCTCGCCACTAGACGTCTAGCTGCCGTCAAAACGTATAAAGTAAGCCTCAATGTATGTTTCCTTAGGGGTACCGGAGGCATATTTAAAAGGTAAAAAAAAGGATCCAGCGGGAAATCTAGTGTTGAGGAGTTGAAAGAGGAGATCCTGTACAATAACTCAAAAGGAACGTATCAAAGAGCATTCCCAGAATATATGAATATGAGATCCCAATGCAGACTCACACCTCCAGCACCTATCCGACACCTGTGGATTTAGGTGTTTCAGCATTTGGGGGGTATGATACCAAAACATTAGCACTTTGTATGCATTCTCCCTGTGTGTTACACAAGAAGAAGTCATCGCAGTTCTATTCCAGATTAGGGTCCACTCTTTGGCCGTAATAGAACGCCCCAAAATCCTGTCCTATTTCGCCATGTAAGAGTGCCTATGTACTTCAGATGTGGCAGGTGTAGCTAAAATCACATAAATGTCTGAGATCAACCCCTTCGTGGAGTCTGAAAGCTTACAAATACGTTCGAACACTGAAGGTTTAGATACCTGAGGTGAGTTAAAAAGGCTTCGGGTAAAATGTCTCAGCTGGGCGTGTTGGTAACAGGCTGCATTAGGCAATCGAAATGTAGACTGAAGTTGATCCTAGGGCAACACTTGCAAGGTTCTGTAATCTACAATGTCAGCCAACCTGAAAAGTTTGTTAGCATGCCAATGTTTAATAAATGAGGACTCCATACCCGCCGGAAATAAGGGGCTAAACAAAAAGGAGGTCATAGAGGATTTCGCAGATACTAAAGGAAACTTCCGTCTACAACACCTCCAAACCTGAAGTGTATGGGCCATAGGACCCAGCAGTTTGGGGATAGATGTAGAGGGTAGTGGAGACCACAGAAGAGAGTTGGGATGTATAGGGGCAATCCATAATTTTTCAATCTCCATCCACCTAGAATAGGCGTAGAGCGAAGACCAGGCGGGCAAACGCCTAAGATGTGTAGCCCAGTAATATTTAGGAATATCCGGCAGAGCCAGGCCTCCCTGGGATTTAAGGGACGTAAGGGTAGAGCAAGCTATACGGTGCCTCTTCCCATTCCAAACAAATTTAAGTATAGAAGACTGAAAGCCTCGCAATTCTCCTGCAGGGACCGAAACTGGCAGCGTCTCAAAGAGGTATAGCAGTTTAGGCAAGATAGACATCTTGACAGCCGCTATACGACCAAAAAGGGAGATAGGAAGCGACTGCCATTTAATCATAAGTGCTCTCAAGCTTCGAAAAACCGCAGGAAAATTAGAGGCGTATAAAGACACATATTTACCAGTCAAGTTAACCCCCAGGTATCGTATGGAATCCTCATTCCATCGGAAGCGAAAATTCGATTTCAAGCGTGCCACAGTGTCTAAAGGTAAATTAAGTGGTAATGCTTCAGTCTTGCTTGTGTTCACTTTATACCCGGAGAGTCTGCCAAAAACATTCAACAAATCAAACAGGTTAGGGAGGGTAATGTGTAGATCCGTCAGGGTAAGCAGGACATCATCTGCGAACAGTGACAACTTATACTCAATTGCCCCCACCTTCACCCCATGAATGTCCGGATGAGCCCGGATCGCTGCAGCCAGGGGTTCAATACAAAGCACAAAGAGTAACGGGGAAAGGGGACAACCCTGACGTGTACCATTGTGTATGGTGAAGACGTTAGACGTAGCATGTGGGAATTTAACCGAGGCTGTAGGATGAGCATATAAAGCATGTAGGGCGTTAACAAAGGCTCCCCTAAATCCAAAGGCATGCAGAGTGGAGAACATAAATGACCAATTCAATCGGTCAAATGCCTTCTCAGCATCTAAACCTAATAACAAGGCAGGAAAATGACCGTTGTTGATGACTTCCACCAGATCAATAGACCTCCTTGTATTGTCCCCACCCTGCCTGCCTCTGACAAACCCCACCTGATCCTTGTGGATCAACTGCGGTAACCAGAATGCCAACCTGTCAGCCAGGGTCTTAGTAAATATTTTTAGGTCAGAATTTAGGAGAGCGATGGGCCTATAGTTCGCGCAGTCTAAATGGTCTTTTCCAGGTTTAGGAACAAGCGTAATGTATGAGTGTAGGAATGTATCAGGGACAGGTGTGTCTTGCAAAAAAGAATTAAAAAGTGTAACCATATGTGGAAGGAGGACTGAGGAGTATGTCTTATAATAGCTATATGGTAGACCATCAGGTCCAGGGGATTTATTATGTGGGAGTTGTTTCATAACCTCCTGTAACTCTTCAGCAGTAATTTGGTCATTTAGTGCTGCCACCGCCTCCGAGGACGATTTCGGCAAATTACATCTAGCTAGAAAAGAATGGAAGAGGGCCTGGCGCTCAGATCCATTTGCGGGTAGTTGCTGAGGCAGGGAGTACAAAGCCGCATAATATTCCTGGAACAAAGTTGATATAGCTGTAGGATCGTAAACCAAAGATCCATCTGATTTTCTCATGACAGCCGGAGAGCCCGATATAGTGGAGTCTCGCAACTGTTTAGCTAGGATAGTATGCGATTTGTTACCCCACTCATAGAAGCGTTGTCGAGAATATAATAGCAATTTTTCAGTTTTTTGGAGGGCCAATTCACGTAACCTAATTCTCAGCAAGACCATTCGGCGGAGCAAGTGTCTAGAAGGCCTAGACTGCAATTGGGATTTGTGACAAAAGAACAGTTTTCTTAAGATTGCGGTCTTTCTTCAACCTTGACCCCACCGCTATGCACTGACCTCGGAAAAAAGCTTTATGTGCCTCCCATAGGACTGATGTGGATGAAACGGAGGGTTGATTGATAGCAAAATATTCCACTAATGAATCTTGCAATTCCTGTCGGACAACGGGGTTGGCAAGGAGGTTTTCATTTAATCTCCAATGACACACCTTAGTATGGTAACCAGACAATTTGATATCAATAAAAATAGGGGCGTGATCAGACCATGAAATCGTGCCAATATCTGCAGAGTTCAACATTCTAAGGGCAGGGACATTTCCCAGGAAGTAATCAATACGTGAATGGGTGGAATGAGAGTGGGAGTAATAAGTGTAACACCTAGCAGAAGGATAATTAATTCTCCATAGATCAAAAAGTGCGTACTTTCTAACCAGTCGTCTAAATGACCGCGAGAGTCTGCGCTGCATAGATGGAATAGAGGATGTACCAGCAGACAGCCGGTCCCAATGTTCAGACATGGAGACATTAAAATCCCCACCGACTATTAACGCGGCTGGTAAAAAGGTAGACAATCTTTCAAATAACTGGGCAAGAAATGGGATCTGGCCAGAGTTAGGCGCATAAACATTACATAGGACCAAAGGGGTGCCATTAAGGGTGGCATTGAGAATCACATATCTTCCCCCTGTATCAGACACATGGGAGACCACCTGGAGGGGGCAGTTAGCCGATAATAATATGGCGACCCCTGCTGTCTTTCTACCGGAGGAGGCGGCATAAACGTGGGGGAAGGACCTGGCAGCAAATTTAAAGGAACCCTCCTTGTCAAAATGTGTTTCTTGCAAAAAGATTATGTCCGCTCTTTGTGAACGACATTCAGTAAGGGCCAATCTACGCTTCACATTAGAATTTAACCCCTTCACATTCAGAGACATACATTTAAGCATTGTAACATATATTCAGTGTGACAGAGCTAATGGAGAGACTTACAGCCCAGGTTTGCAAGAGTACCGGAGGACCAGAAGCCAGAGGTGAGGGATGAAGTGAATACACAGCAGTGATATGGTTCCTAAAACAAAGAAAGGGGAAGGGAAACACAAAAAGGGAGCGGGGGAACACGAATAGACACACACAGAGAGCCAAAATCCACCATAGTGGAGTAACTTTGGGTAAAAGCACCCAGGAAGGGAACATTAAAGCGCCTTGAATAGACGGCGCTATGTACCTCTCACTATGACCGCCTCTATAAGAGGGAGGAAACAGAGGAAGGGTACCACTATTACTCCCTGTAGGGTGACCATGGCTGGACTTATCCGAGGTCTCGCGACCAGCAGGAAACAAATGTAAAACCGTTAGGAGCAACAACAATAGAACAGTAAAGAGAAATAGCATCTTCTCATCAACTGGAGGTGCCGCCTTGAAACATAGCAGAAAAAAGGAGACGGGTGACAATAGGTCACCCTATAGCATTATGCTCAGGGGGAAGCAGTATGAGGGCTCGAAGCATGCAGTCCATCCGATTGAGGGGACCGCTGTCGTTTCTTCCGGACTTCCTGCCAAACCGGTGCCGGAGCTGGCGAAGGATCTGAGATTTCCCAATCTTCCAGGGTAGGAGCAAGAATGTCCAGATCTGCACAAAAAGGCAGGAGGTCGTCGTACACCCGCAAAGTAGATGTTCTACCATTCCGAGAGGCGATCAATGCAAACGGGAAACCCCACCTGTATGGAATCTTCTTGTCTCTCAGAAGCTGCAAAAGAGGCTGTAATAATCTACGTTTGTGGAGAGTCAACCAGGAGAGATCTTGGTACAGCTGAACTTTAGCACCCCGAAAATCTATGGACTGCAAGGAGCGGGCTTGAGCCATAATATTTTCCTTTAGGCGAAAATCGTGGACACAGCAGATGACATCACGTGGGGACGTAGAGGTTGATTTGGGGCGTAACGCCCTATGTGCTCTGTCCAATTTGATGGGTTGAGGGTGTGGGGCACCCAAAATCATATTAAAGAGATCAGACAGAATGTCCTGCAAGTTTTCATTCGTTGCGGACTCGGGCAGACCTCTTATCCGAATGTTATTTCGGCGTCCTCTATTGTCCAGATCCTCTAGGTGACGAGCATTTTCCCGGAGAGCTTGGGAGTGTGCAGAGATTACAGATTGTAGATGAGCCACATATCTGCGAGTGGTATCATGGTCTGATTCTACGGTGTCAATGCGGGCTGAAAATTGCTTAAAGTCCTGTCTCAGTGCAGAAATTTCAGACTTGCAGGCATTTTTAATTTCAATAATTAAAGGCTTTAAAATCCTCTTTGGTAGGCAGGTGTTGCAACTGCTGCTGTAGCAGAGCTAATGCCTGGGAACACTGTATTAACTCTTCATCTTCTTCTCCTCCAGCTTCAGAGGTTCTATCCCAGACATTAGAGTCATCTTCAGGCCCCAGTTGTGAGGGGGGCTTATCTTTAGCCCCTGCATGGCAGTTAGGGCAGTCCCTTCGTTTTTGTGAGGGGGTAGCCCCCTGCTTTAACTGTTTAGGGGCCAGCTTGGGCGGCATAGCCACAGGAGGGGACGAGGAAATAGAAGATGGGGGTTGCTTATTATGCTGCAAAACCCTCAAAGTGCCGGGGATAAAGTCCTCCACCAGGGGGGAAAGTGTGGAGCCCGGGGTGCTCGGTACCTGCGGCTGTGGCGGTTCCCCTTGCTGCAAGCGCGCGCTTCTGTCCAGCGTCGGTGACTTCGACCGGGTGTCCCGAGGTGTCCCAGGGGTAAGTATGGCTGTTTTCTTCCCCATAGAGCGCAGAAGACAGGCGGCAGCGTCTCCTATCAGGCCATCAGCGGCGGAGATCAGCGCTCAAGCGGCCATCTCCTCAGATGTCCAGGCCACGCCCCCTACAAGGACTTTTTAAAGAACCAAATGCAACTAAAATGACATCAATTATTTTTGTAATCCAGTATTAAATGTTTGCTTTGTGATTTCTTCATTGACACAATTATTTAATCCCTTAAAGACTACCACTCTTAAGAACAGAGGTTCATTCAAGTGTTTTCGATCAGGTATTGAAAACACCTGTGGATGTCAAGGAGCAGCAATCAAGCATAATAAGCACCAATTCGGCAGATTTAAAATTACTGTGATACTCAGCTCCTTCTAGACATTTACTGGTGTGTTTACAGACATGGTGAAGTCAAGAAAATGGTCCAGGAAGACAAGAGAAGAGGTGATTTCTCTTCACAGGAAGGGCAATGGCTATAAGAAGATTGCAAAGATGTTAAACATACCAAGAGACACCATAGGAAGCATCATTCGCAAATTCAAGGCAAAGGGCACTGTTGAAACGCTACCTGGTCGTGGCAGAAAGAAGATGCTGACTTCGACTGCTGTGTGCTACCTGAAGCGCAAAGTGGAGAAAAGTCCCCGTGTGACTGCTGAGGAACTGAAAAAAGATATGTCAGATGCGGGTACTGAAGTTTCAGCTCAGACAATAGGGCGCACACTGCGTAATGAAGGCCTCCATGCCAGAACTCCCAGGCCAACCCCCTTGCTGTCTCCAAAGAATAAGAAAAGTCGACTGCAGTATGCCAAAAGTCATGTGGACAAACCACAAAAGTGTTCTGTGGACTGATGAAACAAAATTAGAACTGTTTGGGCCCATGGATCACCGCTGTTTGGAGGAGGAAGAACAAGGCCTATGAAGAAAAGAACACCTTGCCTACTGTGAAGCAGGGCGGGGGGTCAATCATGCTTTGGGGCTGTTTTGCTTCTACAGGTACAGGGAAGCTTCAGCGTGTGCAAGGTACCATGAATTCTCTTTAGTACCAGGAGATATTGGATGAAAATGTGATGCAGTCCGTCACAAACCTGAGGCTTGGGAGACGTTGGGCCTTTCAACAGGACAATGATCCCAAGCATACCTCCAAGTCCACTAGAGCATGGTTGCAGATTAAAGGCTGGAACATTTTGAAGTGGCCATCGCAGTCACCAGACTTAAATCAGATTGAGAACCTCTGGTGGGACTTAAAGAAAGCAGTTGCAGCGCGCAAGCCTAAAAATGTGACTGAACTGGAGGCTTTTGCCCATGAAGAATGGGCGAAGACACCCGTAAATCGCTGCAAGACACTTGTGTCAACCTATGCTTCACGTTTAAAAGCTGTTATAACTGGAAAAGGATGTTATACTAAGTACTAAGATTGAATGTCACTTAGGGGTTGAATAAAACTGATAATGATGTGAGCACAGAAAAGACATTTGTGTTTTTTTCATTGTAAATGTTATGTTATATTTGTCTGACTTACAAGTGCCTCTTTGATTTAATTGTAAACAAGATGACTGAAATGATCAAAATCAATGTCAAACTGGCCAAAACACTCAATTTCAGTGGGGGTTGAATAATTTTGAACACAACTGTATAGGAGGTGAGCTGCCCTTTATTGCCCTGGTTTGGTGCTCTTGCCCACTTGAATCACCCTTTTCAAAAATAAAGAAAATTATTTTTGTAGATGGACAGGCACTCTTACAAATGTAATCACGTGGAGGATATACATTAAACAGATAATATTTATTATAGCGAAAAATGTACTGAATTATATACAAAAGTGCAGAAAATAAGAATATGCACTGTCAATTATCCACATGGTCAAGCATCTAGTTTGTCTTGGCCATATGGTAGTGCAGCGTAATCGAATATATAAAAGCTGACAGCTTATGAAGACAGTAAAGATAATGATAACAAGTATAAAGAAAGAAAATAAAATGAGGGATAAAATAAAAGTTACCAATGGAGCAAGGAGTGTATCTTCCTTATATCTTAGTGGCTTGTAAAATATAGTGCTGGTTATTGGTATCGTATCTAATAGACACTAAGATATAGTAAGTGATGATGATAGTCCCGATGTTTCAAAAAAGTTAAAATATGATTATCCTTCTTTAAAAGAAAATAAAAAACGGTTTCACAATCCAAATTGCTCCTATTCAAAGTCTCTATATTATGAAATGTCCTAGTGAGGTGGGCTATTGCTGTTATTAGCCCGTCTCATCAACCCACATTGTGCCAGTATAAACAGTGATGTCTTTTGTATTATATTCACTGTATTTACAATTAATTCAGCTTTTCTTTTAATGTTCAGTAATCCATTTTATATGTGCCTACCTCCACAGGAAGCAGGCAAGCCTTCGGCGAGTCAACACAGCATCTCTCCCACAGAGCCAATGAATGGACGGTGAGTGGATTCAGCGTCCTGCGTGGCCGCTCAAAGTGCCAAACTCTCGCGATATACAAGGTAAGAATCACGTACCTCTGTTACTCTCGCACTAGTTTCTATGGTTGAGGAGATATCGAAGTCAGGAGCTCTTGTGTAAATTCTTTGTTGTATGGCCATACACTTCTCCAGATCTTTGGCATATGGGTGCCAGTAACATTAGATGCGTTTCGAGGTATAGCACTACCTCTTCCTCAGTGGTTGCACTCCAATTGCCCAGATCTGGTAATTTATACTATGTCTGGTTGAAACAAAGTGATCAGATGGAGCAATGGATTGTCCAAAATGAAATAAAACTTGATGCAATTTTGGTGCATTTCTAAAGCGTGTTTTTCATATACATGCATTTTTTGTATCTAATTGCTATTTATTTGATAAATGCTGGTTCATATATTGGAACGGTATTCAGATATAAAAATAATGGGTAAATCCATAAATAAGAGGGATAAAAATGCAGAATAGCAGGTAGAAAAATAAACACTATCCACAGTACATATAGCTCTTCCAATTTATGATTTCATTTAGGGAAAACAGTTACATCTTCTCTATTGTGTGGGAGATCTAAAAGAGATAGTAGAAATAGTAGAAATAGGGTAGGGGCCCCACTCAAAGGGGACATCACAGTGCTGATAAACAGCCAGACATGCGATCTCTTGTTGGAGAGGGGCACCCCCAATTCTCAGAAGGATCACAAAAAGCCAAAAATCTCTAATTCGGCATTTAAGCCCGCAGGTAGAAGACTTCCAAATTCATAAATTCTTCTAGATTCTGTCCTGGACATCCTAGCAATATAGTTGCTGCCCCTCCAGTGTCTATGCACCTTCTCCAGTGCCGCAAATGTCAGGCCCGTAGGGTCTTTATTATGGGCATTTTTAAAATGTTTGGACAATGTGTGCTTCTCATATAGTCTTTAACCACTTGACGACCGCCCATAGACTATAAACGTCCTATGGGCGGTTGTCTATCTCGTTTTATAACGTCCATTCAGAGAAGGCATCTGCACGCTAATCGTGCTGATGCCGAACGGGTTGCCTGCTGGGGCAACCCAGAGAGAAGGCAGGGACAGTGCCCAAGTGTCCCTTCCTTCTAAATCACCGCAGATAGAGCGCTCGGTGAGCGATGTGTCTGCTTTGCAGGAAGCGCTATGCCCGGTGGTCATGGAGTGTGCAGGAGCTGTCGGGTCTCTCATAGACCTCGATCAGCCCTGCACTGAGCATAGTATTATGCTGTACAGCCTCTCTGTGGGGGGGTGTATTTTCCCTGAAACTGGGGCTACTATGTCAGCCCCAGTTACAGGAGAAATCAATAGCGAAAAAAAAGAAAGTGAAGTTAAATGTCCCCCAGAGGTCATCCACCCTGTCCGATAAACACCATAAAAAAAAACTGTGTAAAAAAAACCCATTTTTGTCATCTTATAGCACAAAAAGTGCAGCAACAAGCGATCAAAAAAGCATATGTCCCACAAAATAAATCCAATAAAACCGTCACCTCATCCCGCAAAAAATGAGCCCCTACATAAGAAAATCGCTCAAAAAATTAAAAAATTATAGCTCTCAGAACATGGAGACATTGCAACTAGAGTTGAGCGAACACCTGAATGTTCGGGTTCGAGAAGTTCGGCCGAACTTCCCGAAAATGTTCGGCCAAATGTTCAACTCGAACTTCATCCCGAACCCGAACCCCATTGAAGTCAATGGGGACCCGAACTTTTGGCTAAAAAGGCTGTCCAGGAAAGGGCTAGAGGGCTGCAAAAGGCAGCAAAATGTAGGTAAATCCCCTGCAAACAAATGTGGATAGGGAAATGAATTAAAATAAAATAAAATAAATAAAAATTAAGCAATATCAATTGGAGAGCAGTCCCATAGCAGAGAATCAGGCTTCAAGTCACCCACCAATGGAGAAGGCCACTTTCATTTATTTAGGCCCCAGCACCCAGACAGAGGACAGAGGTCGCATAGCAGAGAATCAGGCGTCATGTCACCCACTAATGGAGAAGGCCACTTTTAGATAATTAGGCACCTGACACCTAGACGGAGGAGAGGTTCATTCAACTTTTGGTTGCACCGCAATATAATGGTAAGATTAAAAAAAGAGGATTCAGTAAAGAAGTGTCCCGGAGTACAAGAATATATGGTTGAGGGGGAGGCAGTTATAAATGTCTATTCAGCACAAGGGATGGACAGGTCCTGTGGGATCCATGCCTGCTTCATTTTTATGAACGTCAGCTTGTCCACGTTGGCCTATGGACAGGCAGCTGCGTTTGTCAGTAATGACGCCACCTGCCGTGCTGAATACACGTTCAGACAAAACGCTGGCCGCCGGGCAGGCCAGCACCTCCAAGGCATAAAAGGCTAGCTCTGGCCACGTGGACAATTTGGAGACCCAGAAGTTGAATGGGGCCGAACCATCAGTCAGTACGTGGAGGGGTGTGCACACGTACTGTTCCACTATGTTAGTGAAATGCTGCCTCCTGCTAACACGTTCCATATCAGGTGGTGGTGCAGTTAACTGTGGCGTGTTGACAAAACTTTTCCACATTTCTGCCATGCTAACCCTGCCCTCAGAGGAGCTGGCCGTGACACAGCTGCGTTGGCAATATCTTGCTCCTCCTCTGCCTTCGCCTTTCACTTGTTCCCCTGTGACATTTGGGAATGCTCTCAGGTGCGCGTCTGCACAGTAGTCCGCACACGTTAAAATGTGGGCAACTCTGCTGTCGTTGTGCAGGCACTGCAGCATGTAGTCGCTCACGTGTGCCAGGCTGCCCAGAGGTAAGGACAAGCTATCCTCTGTGGGAGGCGTATCGTCATCGTCCTCCGTATCCCCCCAGCCATGCACCAGTGATGGGCCTGAGCTGTGTTGGGTGCCACCCCGCTGTGAACCTGCTTTATCCTCATCCTCCTCCACCTCCTCCTCATCCTCCTCGTCCTCCAGTAGTGGGCCCTGGCTGGCCACATATGTACCTGGCCTCTGCTGTTGCAAAAAACCTCCCTCTGAGGCACTTCTAACAGACTGGCCTGAAAGTGCTAAAAATTACCCCCCATTCTTCTCCTCCTCCTCCTGGGCCACCTCCTCTTCCATCATCGCCCTAAGCGTTTTCTCAAGGAGACATAGAAGTGGTATTGTAACGCTGATACCGTCGTCATCGCCACTGGCCATGTTGGTGGAGTACTCGAAACAGGGCACACAGGTCTCGCATGGAGGCCCAGTCATTGGTGGGGAAGTGGTGCTGTTCCGCAGTGTGACTGACCCTTGCGTGCTGCAGCTGAAACTCCTCTATGGCCTGCTGCTGCTCGCACAGCCTCTCCAGCATGTGCAAGGTGGAGTTCCACCTGGTGGGCACGTCGCATATGAGGCGGTGAGCGGGAAGGCCGAAGTTCCGCTGTAGCGCAGACAGGCGAGCAGCGGCAGGATGTGAACGCCGGAAGCGCGCACAGACGGCCATCACTTTATGCAGCAGCTCTTACATGTCGGGGTAGTTGTGAATGAACTTCTGCACCACCAAATTCAGCACATGCACCAGGAAAGGGATGTGCGTCAAACCGGCTAGTCCCACGAGATTTCGCCCATTATCGCACACCACCAGGCCGGGCTTGAGGCCCACTGGCAGAAACCACTCGTCGGTCTGTTGTTCAATACCCCGCCACAACTCCTGCGCGGTGTGGGGCCTGTCCCCCAAACATATGAGTTTCAGAATGGCCTGCTGACGTTTACCCAATTGTTAATTGCTTTTAATCCTTATGGATTCCTTATTCTAAATGAGAAATAGTATAAGCGGCATCCTAGAAACATGCTATATTAGTTACTAACTGGTAACTTAGCAACAAAATGTTTAGCGATCATGTGACCTCATTCGCATCATGTGACCGGAAGTGAGGCAATGGAGCTTGCTATGGACATACAAGGCAAGGAGTAAAAAGGAAAAAAAACGTTTTATAAATATGGAATGCTGGAATGGACTTTATTCAGCACCATTATATTGTGTCAGAAGATTGGGACGTTTTTTAAAAATCTGAAGAAATCACGGCACGCCGACCGGAAGTGATGTCATTCGAGAACCGGAAGTGTCGCAAGTACCGGCTGAACGCCGAGAAAGCGTTACACATGTGGAGTACTACGAATCAAGCCATGGCCCACTCTGGTCTTATCCACAGCCTCCTGTTAGATTAAAGCTCACGGTATGGTTAGTAATTTTATGTATATGTCAGCACATAAACTAGCTTAGATAATTATGTGCTATTGGGTATTAACAAAGGGGAGAATACATCCGCCCTAAGTCACACCCACAGGTGGGGTGTATACTGCTATTTAAGTGCACGGTGATCAGTATGTATTGTATGCTTGAAAAAGACTGTTAAAGCAGCAGCTTTGGGAGAAATAAAAGAAGAATCCTTTGCTACGTGAGTGCCGCGGTATTCCATTTTTTGTCACTAATAAACTTTGCCATTCACTGCTGGGACACCAGATTTACGGTATTGCTATTTTGGCAATTGAATTTCACCCCAGAAAAAAATATATCCTTTGCTGGACACTATTAAACTTGTTCAGTCACAGCTGGAACACCAGATTTACTGTATTTCTATTTTGGCAACTGAATTTCACCCCAGAAAATAATAAATCCTTTGCAGGACACTATTAAACTTGTCCAGTCACAGCTGGAACACCAGATTTACGGTATTTCTATTTTTGCAACTGAATTTTACCGCAGAAAATAATATATCCTATGACAGACACTATAAAACTTACACCAGATTTACGGTATTGCTATTTTGGCAATTGAATTTCACCCCAGAAAATTATCTATCCTTTGCTGGACACTATTAAACTTGGCCAGCCACTGCTGGGACACCAGATTTACGGTATTGCTATTTTGGCAATTGAATTTCACCCCAGAAAATTATCTATCCTTTGCCGGACACTATTAAACTTGGCCAGCCACTGCTGGGACACCAGATTTACGGTATTGCTATTTTGGCAATTGAATTTCACCCCAGAAAATTATCTATCCTTTTCCGGACACTATTAAACTTGGCCAGCCACTGCTGGGACACCAGATTTACGGTATTGCTATTTTGGCAATTGAATTTCACCCCAGAAAAAAAATATATCCTTTGTCGTACACTATTAAACTTGGCCAGCCACTGCTGGGACACTAGATTTAGGGGATTGCTATTTTGGCAATGGAATTTCACCACAGAAAACAATCTATCCTTTGCCAGACAGCAGACAGTATTATACTTGGCTAGCCACCTCTGGAACACCAGATTTAGGGGATTGCTATTTTGGCAATTGAATTTAACCCCTTAATAAAATATAGAAATTTCTATCCTAAGGGTTTCTAAGGGTGACAATAAGCACAGCCAAGCCCCTGATGTAGGATATAGCAAAAAAAAACTAGTATTGATGGATTGATGGACTTGGTGGCAGCTTGTGCTGGTGCACCACAAGTCACAAAATGGCTGCTGATCAATGTGACAGAAAAAAGCTCTGTGCAGCCTAAAAACCAGTGAGCAATTAACTAGCAGGAGTTGAATGATTCACAGCTGTAGATCGATCACTTCATTAGGTATTTTTGCTGACTTTTCCCTGCCTTATCTCGCCCTCACAGAAGCTGCGTCCTCTCCCTACACTAATCAGAGCAGAGTGACGTGCTGCGCTACGTGACTCCAGCTTGAATAGAGGCTGGGTCACATGCTGCACTTGGCCAATCACAGCCATGCCATTAGTAGGCATGGCTGTGATTGCTTCTTAGGGCAAAAAGTAAAACGCTAGCTGATTAGCTGCTGTGCAGCCCTTCAGAAAGCGGGAAGAAATCGCTGAATAACGGACCCAAACCCGAACTTTTTTAAAAAATGTTCGGCTCCGGGTCCGTGTCGCGAACACCCCAAAATTCGTTACGAACCCGAACTATTCTCGAACTGTTCGCTCAACCTTAATTGCAACATAATTTTTTGTTTAAAAAGCTATTATTGTGTTAAAGTGAAATAAATTTAAAAAAGTATACATATTAGGTACCGCCGCATTCGTAAAAACCAGCTATATAAAAAATTCACATGACCTAACCCTTCATATGAACACCGTAATAAAAATAAAATAAAAACAGTGCCAAAAAAGCCATTTTTTGTCACTTAACATCACATAAAGTGCAACACCAAGCGATCAAAATGGCATATTCCCCCAAAAATAGTACCAATCAAACCGTCACCTCATCCCACAAAAAATTAGACCCTAACTAAGACAATCGTTAAAAAAATAAAAAGTTATGGCTACCAGACTATGGAGACACTAAAACATCAATTTTTTGGTTTCAAAAATGCTATTATTGTGTAAAACTTAAATAAATAAGAAAAAGTATACATATTAGGTATTGCTGCATCCGTAACAACCTGTTCTATAAAAATATCACATGATTTAACCCTTTAGGTGAACGCTGTAAAAATAACTAAATAAAAACTGTGCTAAAACAAAATTTTTGGGTCACTTTGCACCCTAAAGTGCATAAATAATGAATGCCCAAAAAAGCATATATACCCCAAAATGGTACCAATAAAAACATCAACTCTTTCTGCAAAAAACGAGTCCCTACACAAGACGATCGGCAGAAAAATAAAATAAATATGGCGTTCAGAAAATGGAGACACAAAAATATAAACTTTTATTTTCAAAAATGCTTTATTATGTAAAAACTGAAACAAACAAACAAACTAAAAAGAAAGTAGACATTTTTTATATAGTTTCGTCCGTAACAACCTGCTCTTTAAAAATAGTGCATGATCTACTGTGTCTGATCAATGTTTAAAAAAATAAAAAATAAACAAAACAGCCATTTTTTTTGTTACCTTGCCTCACAAAAATTTTTATATAGAGCAATCAAAAATCATATTTACTCCAAAATAGTACCAATAAGACTGGCATCTTATCCCCTAGTTTTCAAAATAGGGTCCATTTTTGGGAGTTTCTACTGTCAGGGTGCATCAGGGGGGCTTCAAATTGCACAAGGCTTCTAAAAACGAGTTCAGCAAAATCTGTCCTCCAAAAACCATATGGCGTTACTTTCCTTCTGCGCCCTGCCGTGTGCCCTTACAACAGTTTACGACTACATGTGGGGTATCTCTGTAAACCGCAGAATCAGGATAATAAATATTGAGTTTTGTTTGGCTGTTAACACTTGATGTTTTAAAGAAAAAAATGGACTAAAATGGAAAATCTACCAAAAAAGTGAAATTTTGAAATTTCATCTCCATTTTCCTTTAATTCTTGTGGAACACCTGAAGGGTTAACAAAGTTTGTAAAATCGGTTTTGAGTAACCCGAGGGGTGTGGTTTCTACAATGGGGTCATTTATGGGGGGTTTCCACTGTGTAAGCCCCACAATGTGACTTCAGACCTGAACTGGTCCTTAAAACGTGGGTTTTGAAAATTTTCCTAAAAATTTTAAGAACTTCTAAGCCTTCTAACGTCCTAAAAAAATAAAATCACATTTACAAAATGATGCCAACACAAAGTAGACATATGGGGAATGTTAAGTAATCAATACTTTATGAGGTATCACTTTCTGTTTTAAAAGCAGAGAAATTGAAATTTAGAAAATTACGAATTTCTCAACATTTTGGGGGATTTGGGGATTTTTTTTCATAAAGGTGAAATATATTGACTCAAATTTATGACTATCATGAAGTACAATATGTCACAAGAAAACAATCTAAAAAAGGCTTAAATAAGTAAAGGTGTTCTAAAGTTAACACCACATAAAGTGACACGTTTTAGATTTGCAAAATTAGGCCTAGTCAGGAAGGGTAAATTGCTCGGACTGGAAGTGGTTAATGGTCGTTTGGTTCTACCAATATATTGTCTTTGACATGGGCACTGGATAATGTAGATGACACCGGAGGAGTTGCAAGATAGACAATCTTTAATTTCCCAGGAAAAGGAATTCTGTGTAGATTTTACTTTAATGGTTTTTCTTAGAATCACTGTATTTATACAGCCGATACATCTGCCACACCTGTAAAACCCACTCATGTATATCCATTTTGTCACTGATGTAATTTTTTTGACGGGATGTTTTATTGAGGGGGCCACTTTAAGGCCTAAGTTAGTCGCCTTAGTAAATGTAATGCGTGGTAATTACAGTAAGGGCCCAACAATTTTATCGCCCAAAACATGGTGCCAGTGTTGTCTAATAACTAGAGTTGAGCGGACACCTGGGAGTTCGGGTTTGACGAGTTCGGCCGAACTTCACAAAAAAGTTCGGGTCCCGGGTTCGGGACCCGAACTTGACCTGAATTTTACCCCGAACCCCATTGAAGTCAATGGGGACCCGAACTTTTGGGCACTAAAATGGATGTAAAAAAGTCCTGGAAAGGGCTAGAGGGCTGCAAAAGGTAGCAAAATGTGCTTAAGAGCATGGCAAGTGCTGTGAAAACAAATGAGGATAGGGAAATAACTTAATTTTTAATTTTTATTTATTTTATTTTATTAACCTGCAACTCAGAGGAGGAGGTGGATATGTAGTCGAAAGTTGGTGAGGCGGTAAATCTGGTGTTGTAGGTGGAAGCGGCGATGGAGGAGGAGGAGGAGGTAGCCAACAGTGTTTTTTTTTGTTTTTTTTATTGGGGTAGCCCCCCAAAATAATGGGACAAATTAAAAAAAGAAATCAAAGAATAAGTGCACTTGAGTACAAGAATGTATGGTTGAGGCCGGTATAAATGTCTATTCTGGTTCATGTGGTTCATGTTCATATGTCTAGCCTGGTTCATTTTAATGAAAGTGAGCTTGTCCACATTGGCTGTGGACAGGTGGCTGTGTTTGTCTGTAATGTCGCTCCCTGCCGTGCTAAATAAACGTTCAGACAATACACTGGCTGCAGGGCAGGCCAGCACCTCCAAGGCATAAAGGGCAAGCTCAGGCCATGTGGACAATTTGGAGACCCAGAAGTTGAATGGGGCAGAACCATCAGTCAGTACGTGTAGGCATGTGAACACGTACTGTTCCACCATGTTGTTCAAATGCAGCCTCCTGCTAAGACGTTCCATATCAGCTGGTGGTGCCGGTCGCTGTGGCGTGGTGACAAAGCTTTTGCACATGTCGGCCATCGGCCATCCTAACCCTGCCTTCTGAGGTGCTGGCCGTGACTCAGCTGCGTTGGCGACCTCTTCCTCCTTCTCCTCCTCTGCCTTCACCTTGTGCTTCCACTTGTCCCCCGGTGTCAGTTGGGAATGCCCTCAGATGCGTGTCTACCAGCGTGTGCTTGTAGTCGTGCATCTTCCTATCACGCTCCAGTGAGGGAATTAAGGATGGGACGTTGTCTTTGTAATGGGGATCCAGCAGGGTGGCAACCCAGTAGTCAGCACAAGTTAAAATGTGGACAACTCTGCAGTCATTGTGCAGGTACTGCAGCATGTATTCGCTCATGTGTGCCAGCTGTCCTCTGTAGGAGGTGTATAGTATGTGTCCTTCATATTCCCCCAGCCATGCTCCAGTGATGGCCATGAGGTGCATTGGGTGCCACCCTGCTGTGAACCCAGTTCCTCCTCCTCCTCCTCCACCTCCTCATCCTGTGCCCTGGCTGGCCACATATGTACCTGGCCTCTGCTGGTGCAGGAACACACCCTCTGAGACACTTCTGAATGACTGGCCTGAAACCCTTTGAAATGCCTCCTCTTCCTCCTCCTTTTCCTCCTGTGCCACATCCTCTTCCCTTATCACCCTAAGTGTTTTTTCAAGGAGACATAGAAGTGGTATTGTAATGCTAAGAATGTCGTCATCGGCACTGGCCAAGTTGGTTGAGTACTCGAAACACTGCAACAAGGCAACCAGGTTTCGCATGGAGGCCCACTCATTGGTGGGGAAGTGGTGCTGTTCTGCAGAGCAACTGACCCGTGCGTGCTGCAGCTGAAACTCCACTATCGCCTGCTGCTGCTCGCACAGTCTCTCCAGCATATGCAAGGTGGAGTTCCACCTGGTGGGCACGTCGCATATAAGGCGGTGAGTGGGAAGGCCGAAGTTACACTGCAGCGCAGACAGGCGAACAGCAGCAGGGTGAGAACGCCAAAAGCACGCACAGACGGACCGCACTTTCTGCAGCAGCTCTGACATGTCTTGGTAGTTTTTAAGGGATTTCTGCACCACCAAATTCAGCACATGCGCCAGGCAAGGGATGTACATCAAAGTGGCTAATCTCAGAGCTGCAACGAGCTGCTTACTGGTCTATGTATCTGTGGTTTTGTGGACCTTGCCACAGATGGTGTTGCGCAGTGCACACTTGATTTTATCCTACACTTGGTTGTGCAGGGAAGAGACGGCTCGCCTGGAAAAGTAGGGACACCCACCGCCATCAGCTGTTTAAAACAGTCCATCTCCATCAGACAGAATGACAGCATTTCAAAGGCCAGTAATTTTGAAGGCTGGAATTCAGGACCAGGGATCGAGGGTGGGTATTTCCTCTTTCTCTCCAGTGTTTGGGAGATGGACAGCTGAACGCTTGTGTGTGACATGGTGGAGATGCTTGGTGATGGTGACGAATGTGGTGGTGCTGGTGGCACATCCTCTGTTTGCTGGGTGGCAGGTGCCACTGTGACTCCAGAGGTGGAGGAAGAGGCAGAGACAGCAGCAGAAGAGGAAGCAGGAGGAGCCTGAGACCTTTCTTGGTTTTTAAGGTGTTTACTCCACTGCAGTTTGTGCGTTGCATGT
Organism: Bufotes viridis; assembly: GCA_033119425.1. Taxonomy (NCBI): domain Eukaryota; kingdom Metazoa; phylum Chordata; class Amphibia; order Anura; family Bufonidae; genus Bufotes; species Bufotes viridis. The sequence goes on along the minus strand of CM065590.1, from coordinate 477,637,370 downwards.
AGATGCCTGGTCATGCAGGTTGTGCTCATGTTTAGAACGTTTATGCCTCGCTTTAGGCTCTGATGGCACACCGTGCAAACTACTTGTGTCTTGTCGTCAGGACATTTTGTGAAGAACTGCCACACCAATGAACTCCTTGGAGCTGGCTTTGGTGTGCTCGGTCCCTGCTCCCTCCTTTGCTGTGCTGTTGCCTCTGTGTGACGACCGCCTCTTCCTCAGAACTGCACACGTCACTAGCATGACCTTGAGTCCAGTCGGGGTCCAGGTCCTCATCATCCTCCACATCATCTTCCACCAATTCTTAACCGCTGCCCTCTTTGTCAGTTTGCACACTGCAGAAAGCCGTAGCAGTTGGCACCTGTGTTTCGTCATCATCAGAGACGTGCTGTGTGGGAATTCCCATGTCCTCATCCTGCAACATAAGTGGTTGGGCATCAGTGCATTCAATGTCTTCCACTTCTGGGGCAGGGCCATGTGGATGGCCCGGGGAAACCCTGCCAGCAGAGTCATCAAAAAGCATAAGAGTCTGCTGCATGACTTGGAGCTCAGACTGCTTGGCGGATTTGCAAGGGGGTGAGGTGAAAGACTGATGGGCATGGGCTGCAGGTGCCAACTCTGAGCTTTCTGCAGAGGACTGGGTGGGAGATACTGGGAAGGAACTAGAGCCACTGTCAGCCACCCAATCTACTATCGCCTCTACTTGTTTTGGCCTCACCATCCGTAGAGCGGCATTCGGGCCTACCAAATAATGCTGCAGGTTCTGTCGCCTACTCGCACCTGAGGAAGGTGTTTCACTTGGACCTGTAGCTGGCGCAGAATGGCCACGTCCTCTCCCAGCAACAGGAGCTCCACCAACACCACCACGACCATGTCAACGTCTCTTATTTGATGTTCTCCTCATTATTTGCGTTCACCCACCAAACTAACAGATGGTTTATCTCAGGTGTCCATTTAACTGCCAATAGTCAACAATTAAGTTCACTAACAGTAAGGCAGTGCACGTTTCATAAACAGAATACAGTTCTTTAGGTCACACAACAGTATAACGGAGCAATTCAATACAATTACTTCACTATCACCAAAAAAATTGATTTTTCAAAACAACAAGGTAACAGCAGAAGTTAACAGTTTAATTTGACTGTCAGAAACGCAGTGTACACCGCAAATGTGCTATCTACCACAAAACCTTTGTTTTTTCAACCATCTATGTAAATGCGGAGTTCCACAGGTTACTTAAAATGACTGAAATACAGGCGAGGTCAGATCTGCTATGTAGCACAAAACCAGTTTTTTTTGCAACAAACTACAGAAATGCAGTATGTCACCGCTAAATTTTAAAATAGATTTTTAAGCGTTGTATGCAAAAGTGCTCTGTGGCACTACAATGCGGGTTTATTCCCACAACTACAGAAATGCAGTATGTCACCGCAAAATTATAAAACAGGTTTTTCAGTGTTGTATGCAAAAGTGCTCTGTGGCACCACAATATGGGTTTTTTCACCCAACTACAGAAATGTGGTATGTCACCGCTAAATTTTAAAACAGGTTTTTCAGTGTTGTATGCAAACGTGCTCTGTAGCACTACAATGCGGGTTTAATCCCCCAACTACAGAAATGCAGTATGTCCCCGCTAAATTTTATAACAGGTTTTTCAGAGTTGTATGCAAAAGTGCTCTGTGGCACCACAATACGTTTTTTTTCACCCAACTAGAGAAATGCAGTATGTCACCGAAAATTTTAAAATAGGTTTTTCAGCGTTGTATGCAAAAGTGCTCTGTGGCACTACAATACGGGTTTATTCCCCCAATTACATAAATGCAGTATGTCACCGCTAAATTTTAAAACAGGTTTTTCAGCGTTGTATGCAAAAGTGCTCTGTGGCACTACAATACGGGTTTAATCCCCCAACTACAGAAATGCGGGATGTCATTGCAACCTTTTAAAACAGGTTTTTCAGTGTTGTATGCAAAAGTGCTCTGTGGCACCACAATACGTTTTTTTTCACCCAACTAGAGAAATGCAGTATGTCACCGAAAATTTTAAAATAGGTTTTTCAGCGTTGTATGCAAAAGTGCTCTGTGGCACTACAATACGGGTTTATTACCCCAATTACAGAAATGCAGTATGTCACCGCTAAATTTTAAAACAGGTTTTTCAGCGTTGTATGCAAAAGTGCTCTGTGGCACCACAATACGGGTTTATTCCCCCAACTACAGAAATGCAGTATGTCACTGATAAATTTTAAAACAGGTTTTTCAGCGTTGTATGCAAAAGTGCTCTTTGGCACTACAATATGGGTTTATTCCCCCAACTACAGAAAAGCAGTATGTCACCAATAAATTATAAAACAGGTTTTTCAGTGTTGTATGCAAAAGTACTCTGTGGCACCAAAATACTATACTGGTTTATTCCCCTAACTACAGAAATGCAGTATGTCACTGCTAAATTTTAAAACTGGTTTTTCAGTGTTGTATGCAAAAGTGCTCTGTGGCACTACAATACTGGTTTAATCTGCCAACTACAGAAATGCGAGCTGTCACCGCAACATTTTAAAACAGGTTTTTCAGCGTTGTATGCAAAAGTGCTCTGTGGCACCACAATACGGGTTTATTCCCCCAACTACAGAAATGCAGTATGTCACTGCTAAACTTTAAAACAGGTTTTTCACTGTTGTATGCAAAAGTGCTCTGTGGCACCACAATATGGGTTTTTTCACCCAACTACAGAAATGCAGTATGTCACCGCTAAATTTTAAGACAGGTTTTTCAGCATCATATGCAAAAGTGCTCTGTGGCACTACAATACGGGTTTATTACCCCAACTTCAAAAATGCAGTATGTCACCGCTAAATTTTAAAACTGGTTTTTCAGTGTTGTATGCAAAATTGCTCTGTGGCACCACAATACGGGTTTTTTCACCGAACTACAGAAATGCAGTATGTCACCGTTAATTTTTAAAATAGTTTTTCAGCGTTGTATGCAAAAATACTCTGTGGCACTACAATACTGTTTTTTTCCCACAACTATAGAAATGCAGTATGTCACCGCTAAATTATAAAATTGGTAATGTAGGGGAACTTGACCTGCCAGAAAAAAGGAATTTTTCCTCCACTGAGCTACCAGAAAAAAATTAGACTAATGTCCCTGGAACACATGTAGGTCACATGCAGTTCCAAGGACACTGCAGTTGCTAAAATGGCCGCCAACCCCCACCTCACTAACAGATGGATTAAAAATAATATAAAGCTATTTTTAGTGGTTGGTTTTTGATAGGTGCTGCAGATGTATTTATTTTCTTTTATGATGATCTGTAAATCCAGAAACTCTGTATGTTCTGAATGTTTGTAATTTTTCTTCTCCCTCTCTCTCTTGGGCTCAATATACGTCTGTTCCCATTGGGCCAGAAATAAATTGGCATAGCTGGGGGCGAATCTGGTACCCATGGCGGTTCCTCGTTTCTGTAGTTAGTATTCTCCCTCAAAATAAAAGTAATTGTGGTTGAGTATGTAATCTATTCCCTCTATTAAAAATTCAATCTGTGGGATATCCAGTGAGCCATGAGCCACTAGTAGTAATCTCGTGGCAGACATCCCTTGTTGGTGGTCTATAACATTATACAAGGACTGAATGTCCAGTGTACCTATAATCCAGTCTGGTTGGACCTCCATGTTCCCCAAGAGTTTGGATAATATGGGTGGTGTCTCTTATATAGGACTTGGTGTTTTTTACAACTGGTTGTAACAGGGTGTGTATGTACTTTGATAAATTAGATGTTATTGACCCTATCCCTGATATTATGGGGCGGCCTGAAGGTTCTTTTAAATCTTTATATATTTTGGGTAAACAATAAAACACGAGAAGTCTCTGTTGTGTGCCCAAGATAAAATCATATTCGTGTTTCGATAGTATCCTTTGTTCCAGGCCTCTTCCACAGTATTGTTTAAGGGTTACATTAAAACTGTCTGTCGGATCTCCCTTTAATTTTAATTAAGTGATATCATCTGATAACTGCTTAAAACATTCATTTTTATATTGTTCCGCATCAAGTTTTATTTAATTTTGGACAATCCATTGCTCCATCTCATCTTTATGTTTCAACCAGACATAGTATAAATTACCAGATCTGGGCAATTGGAGTGCAACCACTTAGGAAGAGGTAGTGCTATACCTCGAAATGCATCTGATGTATATGCACCCATATGCCAAAGATCTGGAGAAGTGTATGGCCATACAATAAAGAATTTACACAACAAGAGGTCCCGACTTCGATATCTCCTCAACCATGATTCTCACCGTGTATTTCGCAAGAGTTTGGCACTTTGAGCGGCGACACAGGACGCTGAATCCACTCACCGTCCATTCATCGGCTCTGTGGGAGAGATGCCGTGTTGACACACCGACAGCTTGCCTGCTTTATGTGGAGGTAAGCACATATAAAATGGATTACTGAACATTAAAAGAAAAGTCGAATCAATTGTAAATACAGTGAATATAATACAAAAGACATCACTGTTTATACTGGCACAATGTGGGTTGATGAGACGGGCTAATAACAGCAATAGCCCACCTCACAAGAACATTTCCCAATATAGAGACTTTGAATAGGAGCAATTTGTATTGTGAAACCGTTTTCGATGTTTTATTTTCTTTTAAAGAAGAATAATCATATTTGAACTGTTTTGAAACATCGGGACTATCATCATCACTTACTATATCTTAGTGTCTATTAGACACGATACCGATAACCAGCACTATATTTTACAAGCCATTAAGATATAAGGAAGATACACTCCTTGCTCCATTGGTTACTTTTATTTTATCCCTCATTTTATTTTCTTTCTTTATACTTTTTATCATTATCTTTACTGTCTTAATAAGCTGTCAGCTTTTATATATTCGATTACGCTGCACTACCATATGGCCAAGACAAACTAGATGCTTGACCATGTGGATAATTGACAGTGTATATTCTTATTTTCTGCACTTTTGTATATAATTCAGTACATTTTTCGCTATAATAAATATTATCTGTTTAATGTATATCCTCCACGTGATTAAATTTGTGTGAATGCCTGTCCATCTACAAAAATATGTTAGAGTTTTATGCTAAAGGAATTGTCACACAAATCACCGCTGAGTTACAACATGACTTCTAAATAACTTTATTAAAAGGTTGTTTACTTTTTGGTAAGGGTAATTTCACACTTGTGTCTTTCTTTTCCGGCATAGAGTTCTGTCATAGGGGCTCTATACCAGAAAAGAACTGATCAGTTTTATCCCCGTGTATTCTGAATGGAGAGAAATCCGTTCAGGATGCATCAGGATGTCTTCAGTTCAGTCTTTTTGACATTTCAGGACGGAGATAATACCGCGGCATGCTGCGGTTTTAGCTCCGGCCAAAACTCCATTACACTTGCCGGAAAGCCGGATCCGGCATTTTTTACCATTGGAATATATTAGTGCCGGATCCGGCATTCAAAATACTGCAATGCCGGATCCGTAAAAATGTGAAAAAAATATATAACGGATCCGTCTCTCCGCATGTCAAGTGGAGAGACGGATCCGTTCTTGCAATGCACTTGTAAGATGGATCCGTAGCCGGATCCATCTTCAAATGCTTTCTGTCTGCATGCAGATTGCCGGATCCGGCAGGCAGTTCCGGCAACGGAACTGCTTGCCGGATCACTCTGCCGCAAGTGTGAGAGTACCCTAAAAAGGTTCTATGCCATGAAGGTGTTATAGTAATTTTTCTTATAATTCCTAAAATTTGAATCTATTAAGCACACCTAAATTCCGGAATATCTCCGCATCGTTCTTTCCAGAGGTTTTCCAGAGAAGACCTTTTACATATGTAGCTGCATATTACATATGCAGGACGTGCACGAGGGACATCATAGCACAAAGCGTAATGAGTGGAAACAGAAAGTAGGAATGTGCACATGCACATGGAGGATGGCAAACGAGGCCAGTAATTTAACAATAATGATGGCTGCTTTTGTGTCAATAATGATATTACAAGTACTTGTGTAATGTCCTGGAGTTCCATTACCACTCCTTGGCACCTCACTACCATTTCCTATAGGCTAACTAAATGTAATCTAATGCAGTAGTGTACTTATCTTCACCATGTGCATATGTATTTCCTGTAACTGTTAAATGATCATGTAATTACCTGGAGGAGTTTAGCTAGTTAGCAGTTAGTCTAGCTTTCCCCCTCCTGGCGAGGGGCTAGAGCTTGGGGTACTCACAGCCAGAACAGAGTTTTATAGGATTATCTACAATAAGAAACCGACTACTGACATAGCTGGGCTAAGAGAGCTACAAAGAGGATACAGCAAGGAGGAGTTTGTTGCAGAGAAAGTATTTGCCTGCCATTTGCCTGCTGAAACCTATTGGAAACCAAGTCTGCAAACTGTTTGGATTACCGTTTATTACAAGTAAAGCAGCTGTTCAACGTTTGACCAAGTCTGGACTCCATTTATTCTACTTATTCATCATCCAAGTTACCAACTACCTTTGCACTTGCTTCGGACCACCACTCCTGGGATTCCAACCATAGCCAAAGGTAGGAGCACCGTGACACATTAGGATATTGTGGCCTATTTAACACCACTCTGGCCTTTTTACATTTGGGTACAATCCATTATATAAAGCGAGCCCAGTGCTTCCACTACTTGTTCGCAGCTGGCGTCACAATTACTTGCTCTATAAGAAGGACATATTTAGTAGAAACCTCCTAAGGGGATACCTTAGACATTGCCAGCGGGCCGCTGCACTAGCACATCTCTGTGATATTAATGGAAGATTGGAAAGATGTATGCAGGAAAGCAGGAAAGAGTATGATCAAGCAACGTTGTCTCGTGGTTCCGGTGTGTCTATTATTTCTTCCGTGTCCGGCCAGTCACATGACAAACACGTCAACACACCAGTCATATGGCGACATTGTTTGCAAGACGCCTACTCAGATTATCCAGAACATTTACGGCTACTTTATTACATGTGCTCAATCGGATAACATCCAGAGTTATGACTAGGGCTCTAAGGAAAAAAAGTCTTAGTAAAGTCTGGGACTGATATTGCGGATGTATCCATTCACACATACAGCACCTTCAGGTAAACTTCAGAAAATGTCAGGATTCCACTGTAAGTTTGAATGTAGCTTATGATGCTCCAAATTATAATGTTCCCTCCAGGGGTAAGAGTGTATGACCGGTCATGAAAAGAATCACACATAGACAGGACATGTGGGATACCTCTTCTGGCTTCCTTACAGAAGGTTCTATAACACCTTAAAGGGGTTGTGTCACTTCAGCAAATAGCATTTATTATGTAGAGAAAGTTAATATAGTAACATAGTACATAAGGCTGAAAAAAAGACATCTGTCCATTCAGTACGGCCTGTTATCCTTCTAGTTGATCCAGAGGAAGGCAAAAAAAAAGAAAACTGCGAGGTAGAAGCCAATTTTCCCCACTTAAGGGGAATAAAAAATTCTTTACCGACTCCAATCAGGCAATCAGAATAACCCCCTGGATCAACAACCCATCTCTAGTAGCTATAGCCTGTAATATTTTTACATTTCAGAAATACCTCCAGGCCCCTCTTGAATTCCTTTATTGTACTCACCATCACCACCTCCTCAGGCAGAGAGTTCCATAGTGTCCACTGCTCTTACCATAAAGAATCCTCTTCTATTTTTGTGTACAAACCTTCTTTCCTCCAGACACAGAGGATGTCCCCTCGTCACAGTGACAGTCCTGGGGATGAATAGATGATGGGAGAGATCTCTGTACTGACCCCTGATATATTTATACATAGTTATTAGATCTCCCCTCAGTCGTCTTTTTTCTAAAGTAAATAACCCTAATTTTGATAATCTTTCAGAGTACTGTAGTTGCCCCATTCCAGTTATTACTTTAGTTGCCCTCCTCTGAACCCTCTCCAGCTCTGCTATGTCTGCCTTGTTCACAGGAGCCCAGAACTGTACATAGTACTCCATGTGTGGTCTGACTAGCGATTTGTAAAGTGGTAGGACTATGTTCTCATCACGGGCGTCCATGCCCCTTTTGATGCAACCCATTATCTTATTGGCCTTGGCAGTAGCTGCCTGACACTGGTTTTTGCAGCTTAGTTTGCTGTTTATTAAAATTCCTAGATCCTTTTCAATGTCAGTGTTACCGAGTTTTTTACCATTTAGTATGTACGGGTGACTTGCATTACAGGGAGTGCAGAATTATTAGGCAAATGAGTATTTTGACCACATCATCCTCTTTATGCATGTTGTCTTACTCCAAGCTGTATAGGCTCGATAGCCTACTACCAATTAAGCATATTAGGTGATGTGCATCTCTGTAATGAGAATGGGTGTGGTCTAATGACATCAACACCCTATATAAGGTGTGCATAATTATTAGGCAACTTCCTTTCCTTTGGCAAAATGGGTCAAAAAAAGGACTTGACAGGCTCAGAAAAGTCAAAAATAGTGAGATATCTTGCAGAGGGATGCAGCACTCTTAAAATTGCAAAGCTTCTGAAGCGTGATCATCGAACAATCAAGCGTTTCATTCAAAATAGTCAACAGGGTCGCAAGAAGCGTGTGGAAAAACCAAGGCGCAAAATAACTGCCCATGAACTGAGAAAAGTCAAGCGTGCAGCTGCCAAGATGCCACTTGCCACCAGTTTGGCCAAATTTCAGAGCTGCAACATCACTGGAGTGCCCAAAAGCACAAGGTGTGCATTACTCAGAGACATGGCCAAGGTAAGAAAGGCTGAAAGACGACCACCACTGAACAAGACACACAAGCTGAAACGTCAAGACTGGGCCAAGAAATATCTCAAGACTGATTTTTCTAAGGTTTTATGGACTGATGAAATGAGAGTGAGTCTTGATGGGCCAGATGGATGGGCCCGTGGCTGGATTGGTAAAGGGCAGAGAGCTCCAGTCCGACTCAGACGCCAGCAAGGTGGAGGTGGTGTACTGGTTTGGGCTGGTATCATCAAAGATGAGCTTGTGGGGCCTTTTCGGGTTGAGGATGGAGTCAAGCTCAACTCCCAGTCCTACTGCCAGTTTCTGGAAGACACCTTCTTCAAGCAGTGGTATAGAAAGAAGTCTGCATCCTTCAAGAAAAACATGATTTTCATGGAGGACAATGCTCCATCACACGCATCCAAGTACTCCACAGCGTGGCTGGCAAGAAAGGGTATAAAAGAAGAAAATCTAATGACATGGCCTCCTTGTTCACCTGATCTAAACCCCATTGAGAACCTGTGGTCCATCATCAAATGTGAGATTTACAAGGAGGGAAAACAGTACACCTCTCTGAACAGTGTCTGGGAGGCTGTGGTTGCTGCTGCACGCAATGTTGATGGCGAACAGATCAAAACACTGACAGAATCCATGGATGGCAGGCTTTTGAGTGTCCTTGCAAAGAAAGGTGGCTATATTGGTCACTGATTTGTTTTTGTTTTGTTTTTGAATGTCAGAAATGCATATTTGTGAATGTTGAGATGTTATATTGGTTTCACTGGTAAAAATAAATAATTGAAATGGGTATATATTTGTTTTTTGTTAAGTTGCCTAATAATTATGCACAGTAATAGTCACCTGCACACACAGATATCCCCCTACAATAGCTAAAACTAAAAACAAACTAAAAACTACTTCCAAAAATATTAAGCTTTGATATTAATGAGTTTTTTGGGTTTATTGAGAACATGGTTGTTGTTCAATAATAAAATTAATCCTCAAAAATACAACTTGCCTAATAATTCTGCACTCCCTGTATACATTTGTCAGTGTTAAACCTCATCTGCCACTTATCTGCCCAAGCCTCCAATTTATGCAGATCCCTCTGTAGCAGTATATTGTCCTCTTCAGTGTTAATTACTTTACACAGTTTAGTGTCATCTGCAAAAATTAATATTTTACTATGCAAGCCTTCTACAAGATCATTAATAAATATATTGAAAAGAATAGGGCCCCTGACCCCTGAGGTACCCCACTAGTGACAGTGACCCAATTTGAGTGTGTACTGTTAATAACCACCCTTTGTTCTCTGTCACTCAGCCAGTTACTTACCCACTTACAGACATTTTTTCCCAGTCCGAGCATTCTCATTTTATATACTAACCTTTTATGTGGTAAAGTGTCAAATGTTTTGGAGAAGTCCAGATATACGACATCCATTGATTCGCCGCTGTCAAGTCTAGAACTTACCTCCTCATAGAAACTGATTAAATTCGTTTGGCATGACTGATCACTCATGAAGCCATGCTGATATGGCGTTATTTGCTTATTTCCGTTGAAATCCTCTAAGATAGCATCTCTCAGGAAACCTTCAAACAGTTTCCCCACAACAGATGTTAAACTTACCGGCCTATAGTTTCTGGGCTCTCTTTTTGTACCTTCTTTGAATATTGCCACCACATTTGCTATGCGCCAATCCTGTGGAACATTCCCTGTCAGTATAGAGTCCACAAATATCAGAAACAAGGGTCTGGCTATGACATTACTCAATTCCCTTAGGATACGGGGGTGTATGCCATCCGGTCCTGGCAATTTGTCAATTTTAATATTTTTAAGTCACTGTTGTACTTCTTCCTGGGTCAGACAGAGCACTTTTAATAGGAGATTTATTTTTACATTCACCATTTCATCTGACAGTTTATTTTCCTTAGTGAATACAGTGGAGAAAAAAATATTTAACAGCTTTGCTTTCTCCTCATCGCTCTCTGCAACTCCTCCCTCATTACTCTTTAAGCGGCCGACACCTTCAGATTTATACTTTTTAACATTTATATAATTGAAGAACATTTTAGGTTTAGTTTTACTCTCTTTGGCAATTAATCTCTCGGTATCTAGTTTGGCCGCTTATTTTATTTTTTTTTTCCTTATAGTTTTTCAGTGCTTCCTCGCTACCCTCATGTTTTAGTGATTTATATGCTTTCTTTTTGTCATTTATTGCTTTCTTTACATTTCTATTTATCCATATTGGTTTGTTTTTGTTCCTTAACCTTTTATTGCCATATGGTACGAGCCTCTCACAATGAGATTTTAGGATGCTTTTAACCACTACAGGACCGCCTAACGCACGGATGCGTCCGGCGGGGGGTCCTGTAGTTCTGAGTTGACGCGTCTGCGCTTCATCTCGCGAGACTCGAGACTTCCTGTGAATGCGCGCGCGCATTCACAGTGCCGCGCGTCTCACAACTTGTACTGCAGCCAAAATAAATCGCATCAAACAAGTATATCAGACGCTGTTTTGTTAACAGCGTCTGATATACCTGCTACCTGGTCCTCTGGTGGTCCCATTTGCTGGGATCGACTACCAGAGGACCAGGTAGCTATGTAAAGTTGCACCAAACACACTAACCCCCCCTAACTTATTAACCCCTTGTTAACCCCTTGATCACCCCATCTAGATTCCCTGATTACCCCCCTGTCATTGATCACACCCCTTGTAAGGCTTCATTCAGATGTCCATACGTGTTTTGCGGATCCGTGAATCCACGGATCCGTGGATCTGATCTACGGAACCGCGGATCCGCAGATCCTCAAAACACGGACACCGGCAATGTACTTTCCGCATTTTGCAGATCCGCACATTGCCAGAACTATATAGAAAATGCTTTTTCTTGTCTGCAATTGCGGACAAGAATAGGACATGTTCTATATTTTTGCGGAACGGAAGTGCAGACCTGGAAGCGCGGACCCGTAATTCCGGATCCGAGCGGGACAAAGTCTGTCCCCATAAAAATGAATGGGTCCGCAATTCCGTTCCGCAAACAGAATTGCGGACGTGTGAATGGGGCATAAGGGTCCCTTATCACCGCCAGTTAGTTAGCTACTTGTTAAGTAGTTAGCGCCCAGCCCACCGCACCGCAGTCACTGATTTTGGCAGAGATTCTTTCATCCACATTGATCGATGCGAATGAAAAAATCTGTGTCGTTCATTTTTTTTTTTTTTCAGCCCAGAGGCTGAACGGAAAAAAAAAATCTCATTACCCGTATGCTCAATATAAGGAGAATAGCAGAAACTCCTAATGCTGGCCATACGTGTAATGATTGCGGAGACCCTCAAATGCCAGGGCATTACAAACACCTCACATGTGACCCCATTTTAGAAAGAAGACACCCCAAGGTATTCCGTGAGGGGTATGGCGAGTTCATGTAAAATTTTATTTTTTGTCACAAGTTAGTGGAATATGAGACTTTGTAAAAAAAATATATATATATAAATTTCCGCTAATTTGTGCCAAATTTTTTTTTTCTGTGAACTCGCCATGCCCCTCACGGAATACCTTGGGGTGTCTTCTTTCCAAAATGGGGTCACTTGTGGGGTATTTATACTGCCCTGGCATTTTAGGGGCCCCTAAAGCGTGAGAATCCAAATGCGTAAAAATGCCCTGTGAAATCCTAAAGGTACTCATGGGAATTTGGGCCCCTTTGCGCACCCAGGCTGCAAAAAAGTGTCACTCATGTGGTATCGCCGTACTCACAAGAAGTAGGGCAATGTGTTTTGGGGTGTATTTTTATATATACCCATACTTTGTTTGAGAAATATCACTGTAAACGACAACTTTTTACATTTTTTTATACAAAGTTGTCAATTTACAGAAATATTTCTCTCACCCAACATGGGTATATGTAAAAATACACCCCAAAACACATTGCCCTACTTCTCCTGAGTACGGCGATACCACATGTGTGCCACTTTTTTGCAGCCTGGGTGCGCAAAGGGGCCCTAATTCCAATGAATACCTTGGTTTTACATGGCTGCTCACAATTTAGCCCCGCCCAAAATGCCAGAACAGTAAACACACCCCACAAATGACCCCATTTAGGAAAGTAGACACCCCAAGGTATTTACTGAGGGGCATAGTGAGTCTGTCTGAGATTTTTTTTTTTTGCCAGAAGTTAGCAGAAATGGAAACTTTATTATTTTTTTTTTTTTCCTCAGAAAGTGTCATTTTCCGCTAACTTGTGAAAAAAAATGAAATGATACATGAACTCACCATGCCCCTCCGCGAATACTTTGGGGTGTCTTCTTTCTAAAATGGTGTCATTTGGGGGGTATTTATACTATCCTGGCATTCTAGCACCTAAAGAAACATGACAGGTGCTCAGAAAGTCAGAGCTGCTTCAAAATGCAGAGATTCACTTTTTTGCACCATAGTTTGTAAACGCTATAACTTTTACCCAAACCAATAAATATACACTCATTGGATTTTTTTTTATCAAAGTGAGAAGAAAAGGAGGTAAAATTCATTTGGGTGGTAAGTTGCATGACGGAGCACTAAACGGTGAAAGTAGTGTAGTGTAGAATTGTAAAAAGTGGCCTGGTCATTAAGGGTGTTTAAGCTAGGGGGGCTGAGGTGGTTAAAGATATCCCATTTTGTGGCTGTATTTTTTGTTTTTGAGGACTTTGTCCCAGTTAGTTAGACCTATGGCCTCGCTTACTGCCTAAATGAAGTACGTTAAAAACACTTTATTTTATAAAAAAAGTAATCTCCACAAATATAGGCTGGTAGGGTGAACTGGGACTAATCAGACCATTATTTATGCTGGTTCCTACAGTGCCGGGAGGCTCATTGCTTGCTGCACGCACGCTATCAGAGGCTTGCAGCATTTTTAACTAACAATAGTTTCATAGTCAGAAAGCAGGTTCAAGTGTACTGGCGTTATTGCTGCGTACCCACCATCAGGGTCGCGGTACATAGTCTCAACCAGACACTTAGATCAATGCTCCTGATGAATTGGAAACGCGTCGAGCATTAGCACTGCATAACATACATGACATATGCAGGCTGACTCTCTTTCTTTCATTTGAGCCCTTGTAGGGAATGCTCCTACTGCACAGTAGTCCCATACAGCAATAGGGTCACGCACAGTTTATAGGGACTGCAGCCCTGAGGGACTGGTGCAGATATACCCTTAGGACTGCAGCAGGAGTGTTCCTTTATTTTCTACAGTTGTGTTCAAAATTATTCAACCCCCACTGCTGTAAAGGGTTTTATGGAGTTTTGTGTACATTTGTAATTGTGTTCAGAATGAAATCTTACAAGGACTTTTTAAAGAACCAAATGCAACTAAAATGACATCAATTGTTTTTGTAATACAGTATTAAATGTTTTTTTTTGTGATTTTTTCATTGACACAATTATTCAACCCCTTAAAGACTACAACTCTTAAGAACAGAGGTTCATTCAAGTGTTTTCGATCAGGTATTGAAAACACCTGTGGATGTCAAGGAGCAGCAATCAAGCATAATAAGCACCAATTAGGCAGATGCAAAATGACTGTGATACTCAGCTCCTTCTAGACATTTACTGGTGTGTTTACAGACATGGTGAAGTCAAGAGAATGGTCCAGGAAGACAAGAGAAGAGGTGATTTCTCTTCACAGGAAGGGCAATGGCTATAAGAAGATTGCAAAGATGTTAAACATACTAAGAGACACCATAGGAAGTATCATTCGCAAATTTAAGGCAAAGGGCACTGTTGAAACGCTACCTGGTCTTGGCAGAAAGAAGATGCTGACTTCGACTGCTGTGTGCTACCTGAAGCGCAAAGTGGAGAAAAGTCCCCGTGTGACTGCTGAGGAACTGAAAAAAGATTTGTCAGATGCGGGTACTGAAGTTTCAGCTCAGACAATAAGGCGCTCACTGCGTAATGAAGGCCTCCATGACAGAACTCCCAGGCGCACCCCCTTGCTGTCTCCAGAGAATAAGAAAAGTCGACTGCAGTATGCCAAAAGTCATGTGGACAAACCACAAAAGTTTTGGGATAGTGTTCTGTGGACTGATGAAACAAAATTAGAACTCTTTGGGCCCATGGATCAACGCTATGTTTGGAGGAGGAAGAACAAGGCCTATGAAGAAAGGAACACCTTGCCTACTGTGAAGCATGGCGGGGGGGTCAATCATGCTTTGGGGCTGTTTTGCTTCTACAGGTACAGGGAAGCTTCAGCGTGTACAAGGTACCATGAATTCTCTTCAGTACCAGGAGATATTGGATGAAAATATGATGCAGTCCGTCACAAACCTGAGGCTTGGGAGACGTTGGACCTTTCAACAGGACAATGATCCCAAGCATACCTCCAAGTCCACTAGAGCATGGTTGCAGATTAAAGGCTGGAACATTTTGAAGTGGCCATCGCAGTCACCAGACTTAAATCAGATTGAGAACCTCTGGTGGGACTTAAAGAAAGCAGTTGAGCCTAAGAATGTGACTGAACTGGAGGCTTTTGCCCATAAAGAATGGGCGAAGATACACGTAGATCGCTGCAAGACACTTGTGTCAAGCTATGCTTCACGTTTAAAAGCTGTTATAACTGGAAAAGGATGTTGTACTAAGTACTAAGATTGAATGTCACTTGGGGGTTGAATAAAACTGATAATGATGTGAGCACAGAAAAGACATTTGTGGTTATTTCATTATAAATGTTATGTTATATTTGTCTGACTTACAAGTGCCTCTTTGATTTAATTGTAAACAAGATGACTGAAATGATCAAAATCAATGTCAAACTGGCCAAAACAGTCAATTTCAGTGGGGGTTGAATAATTTTGAACACAACTGTATACTCCTAAATACAATAAGGAGTTTTTTTTTTGTTTTTTTTTGGTAGAGTTAACCTAGGAACCAGCATAAATAATGGTCTGATTAGTTCCAGTTCACCCTACCAGCCTATATTTGTGGAGATTACTTTTTTAATAAAGTCAAATAAAGTGTTTTTAACGTACTTCATTTAGGCAGTAAACAGTATTTACCTAGTACGTTTACCCATTATTATATATAAGTTAATCAATTCTATGGCCTTGCTTAGTTGGCAAAATTTAGCTTTTTTGAAGTTTGGCATTTTTGTTCCTCCCTGTAGAAATGCTCTTTTGAATGATAATTTTCAGTTTCCCAGTCTATATCTTGATAGTTGAAGTCCCCCATAAAAACCACCTCATTATGATTTGCGGCCTCATCTATCTCGTTTAGTAATAGATTTTCTGTAGACTCTGGTATATTAGATGGTTTATAGTAAACTCCTATTAGTAATTTATTATTGTTTTTAGCTCCATGTATCTCTACCCACAGTGACTCCACATGTTCATGTCCCTCACTTATATCTTCTCGGACTGTGGGCTTTAGACAGGACTTTATCCTTTCTAAACAGACTGTAACCCTGTACATTAACGGCCCAGTCATAGCTATCATCCAGCCATGTCTCAGTTATTCCCACTATGTCATAGTCCTCCTTCCACCTCACTAATTCCAGTTCCCCAGTTTTGTTAGTCAGGTTTCTGGCATTAGTTTACATACAATTAAAAGGTTTTTGTATATTTTGAACCCTACACCTTTCCTTCTGAACTGTTTTAGTCCCTCCTTCCATTCCTCACCCAGTCCCACTAGCTTTCCCCCGGTCTCTATCTGCACAATCTAACCCTCCTCTATCTGCACAATCTTCCCCATAACGTAAGTTCCCTCCCCCAGTCCCTAGTTTAAACACTCATCCAACCTTCTAGCCATCTTTCTTCCAACACAGCTGCCCCTTCCCCATTGAGGTGCAGCCCGTCCCTACGATAGAGCCTGTAGCCGACAGAGAAGTCGGCCCAGTTCTCCAGGAACCCAAACCCCTTTTTCCTACACCAGTTCTTGAGGCACTTGTTAACCTCCCTAATCTCCTGCTGTCTTTCTTGTGTGGCTCTTGGTACAGACAGTATCTCGGAAAATACTACCTTTGAGGTCCTTGCCCTAAGCTTTTGACCTAAATCCCTGAAATAATTTTTAAGGACGCTCCACCTACCTCTAACTTTGTAATTGGTTCCGATATGGACCATGACCACTGGATCTTCTCCAGCCCCCGCCCCCAGTAATTTGTCAACCCGATCTGCGATGTGTCGCACTCTAGCGCCGAGAAGACAGCACACTGTTCGGCGATCATGGTCTTTGTGACAGATTGCCCTATCTGTTCCCCTAATAATGGAGTATCCCACTACCTGCACCTGTCTGGCCTGCCCTGCTGTCCTGGTCCCCTGCTTACTGGAGCCGACATTCCCCTGACTGGCAGCCACTTACTATTGACACTTACTATTGTATTGTTATTACCCATATTGCTTCCTTTGCTCGTTGGATTTATATTTCTATCACATTATAAACTGCTCATTTCCATGGTTATGACCACCCTGCAATCCATCAGAGATGGCCGTGCTTGCACACTATAGAAAAGTGGTGGTGTGCTCCCACGGTCCCGACCACCAGAGAGGCCAGCCTATTTTCCTATAGTGTGCAAGAACGACCTCCACTGATGAATTGCACAATGGTCATAACCATGAAAATGAGCAGTGTATAATATGATGGAAGAATGAATCCAGCTAGCAAAGGAGGCAATATGGACAATACATTAGTAAGTGTCTTGTATTAACTTTGTCTACATAATAAATCCCACTTGCTGAAGTGACACAACCCCTTTAAAGGACGGATGAGAATGCTAGTCCTAAATTGCTGGTACTTTGTGCCCCAGGACAAGCATTCTCGTCCTGCGGTCCTTCCCCTGACCCAATGGTTGCTGTGGCAACCCAAGCTTTTAAAGGCTTTGGAGCCCGGCAGCTACAGGAGGACTATGAGGCCCGGGCTGGGTCTCATAAGCAAACTATCAGTGTATCAGGGCTCATGCACATGGCCGTTGCCTGGCCATGCCAGTATTGCGGCCTGTAAACAGCGGGTCCGCAATATGCGGTCACCGGCCGTATGCACTTGAATAGGTCTGCAATCCGGAAGTTCCGATGCATGCTCTATTTTTTTGCAGTGCAGTCGGATAACAGAACTATTTATAGGGTGTTTCCACTATGTAAGCCCCACAAAGTGACCTCATAACTTTGCCAAATGGCGATAAAGTTTTAAGAACATGGATGGTTTACTCACCATCCAAAGAAAGTTTGTTTTGTTTTTGCTGCAGGCTGTTTGCTCTAGATGACAAGACAACTACTGGAACATCCAGCTTTGTCACCAGGTTTCAAGCATGTTGGAAGCTAAATCCAAAGGTGTCTGAGCATGAGGCTTCAGAGAATCATCTCACATGCCTGGAGAAATGGAAGACCCTGGGAGCAGGATCGAAGCTTCAAAGAACCATTGATCAAGTCCATCAGGCAGCGGTGGAGAAGGAGAGAAAAAAATGGAGAGACTTTACACCGCCTCTTAGACATAAGCTTGTTTCTTGCTCAATAGTATCTTCCTTTTCGTGGTCACAAAGAGGACATAACATCAGCAAACAAAGGAAATTTAATGGAATTAGTAGAGCTGCTTTAAAATTATGATCCAGTTTTGAAAGAACTTTTTGTTAGAATTAAGCATTCTGTTACATCTGGGACAAGAGCGAATTCGTATTAATCTTCAAAGATTCAAAATGAATTAATTTGCATTTTGGGGAACCACGTCAAAGAAAAAATAGTGGCTGATATCAGGAAAGCAAAGTATTTTGGTATTCTTTTTGAGAGCACTCCTGATGTGTCCCATACTGATCAGATGTGTGAAGTAATCTATGTCCATATTGAAGGCAATAAAGTTGAAGTAAGAGAATTATTTTTAAGATTCTTGCCTATTCCTAGAAATACTGCTGCTGCACTCACAGAGAATATCCTGCAACATCTGGAGAGCGATGGATTGGACATAAACCTGTGCTGTGGGCAAGGGTATGATAATGCTGCAACAATGGCTGGAATTCATGGTGGTATTCAGTCAAAGATCAGAGAGATTAATCCAAAGGCTTTGTTTGTGCCATGTGCAAATCATTCTCTTAACCTTTGTGGAGTGCACTTGATTGGAAGCACTTCTTCAAAGTCTCATATTCCACTAACTTGTGACAAAAAATAAAATTTTACAAGAACGCACCATGCCCCTCTTTTTTTTCTTTTCACTCTTTATTTTCCTTGCAGAAACCTCTCCTCTCCCATAGGACAATGTGTAAAGTGAAAATCGCACAGAGATGGTGCGAAGTACATTATGCACTTTATCCCAAGTGAAAGGAGAGGTTTCTACCGTTTCACATAGCTGCAGTAGCACACTAGCACCCCTGTGTGTTAGGGTCTCTCAAAACCTAGTATCCTGAGAGACCCTAGATCCTGAGTGTAAAAACTACCTGTGTCCTGCGGTCCCTATGTCCCTAAGTGTACCTGAGTGTGGTACTTCCGGAAACACTCCCCTAGGCATAGGGCAGGGTGGTCGGGACAGTCAGAACAGAAATAGCGGGTGTCACGCCTTATTCCACTCCTGCTACAGACACGACATCTTTTTCGGGGTGGCGGTTGGGTTGAGGTACCAGCAATGACACTGGGGAAGTGTCGCTCGTGTAGACGGCTCACTACACTGGGGTTTGGGGCCACGGAACCTCCTGGATACAGGAGGTTCTCGATGATCTCTTCCTGAAATTTGAGGAAGGATCCTGTTCTCCCTGCCTTACTGTAGAGAACAAAACTATTGTACATAGCCAATTGAATAAGATATACAGACACCTTCTTATTCCAGCGTCTGGTCTTTCTGGAAAGCAAATATGGGGCCAACATCTGGTAATTGAAGTCTACCCCTCCCATGAGAAATTACAGTCGTGGACCGAGAGGGGCTTTTCAATGACACTGGTTACCCATTCAATTTGGATTGTCATGTCTGCGTGAATGGAGGAGAGCATGTAAACGTCACGCTTGTCTCTCCATTTCACCGCGAGCAGTTCTTCGTTACACAAGGCAGCCCTCTCCCCCCTTGCAAGACGGGTGGTAACGAGCCGTTGGGGGAAGCCCCGGCGACAAGGTTCTAGGAACAAATGCCTGAAGAGGGGCACACTTGTGTAGAAATTGTCCACGTAAAGATGGTACCCCTTGCCGAATAAGGGTGACACTAAGTCCCAGACTGTCTTCCCACTGCTCCCCAGGTAGTCAGGGCAACCGACCGGCTCCACGGTCTGATCTTTACCCTCATAGACACGAAAGTTGTGGGTATAGCCTGTGGCCCTTTCACAGAGCTTATACAAATTGACCCCATACCGCCCGGTAAAATGTATCAGAGACTCGTCTACGCAAATGTTTTGTGCAGGGGTATACAAATCTGCAAATTTGGTGTTGAAGTGGTCTATGAGGGGCCGAATTTTGTGGAGCCGGTCAAAAGCTGGGTGGCCTCTGGGACGAGAGGTGGTGTTGTCGCTAAAGTGCAGGAAACGCAGGATGGTCTCAAATCGTGTCCTGGACATGGCAGCAGAGTACATGGGCATGTGATGAATTGGGTTCGTGGACCAATATGACCGCAATTCATGCTTTTTTGTTAGGCCCATGTTGAGGAGAAGGCCCAGAAAAGTTTTTAATTCGGAAACTTGGACTGGTTTCCACCTGAAAGGCTGGGCATAGAAGCTTCCTGGGTTGGCGGTTATAAATTGACTAGGTCAAAGAGCTCCGCAGTGAAGAACAGCTCAAAAAACCCCAGTGCCGATCCGATCTAAGCTGTCTTCACACGAACTCCTGACTGTGCGGTGAAAGGGGGAACTACTGGTGCGGCTGAAGATGGGGGCTGCCAATCAGGGTTTGCCAGCACCTCAGGGATTCTAGGGGCTCTACGGGCCTGTCTGCGCGGTGACTGTGACGGAGGAACTACTGCATGTGCCACCGTACCAGCTTCAACTGACCTTCTGGTGCTCGCCACTTCACCATGTTCTATGGCAGTGCTGGTAGTTGGTCCCACTCTGCTGCCCTTGAAACGGATCCTGCACAACCTGTGGTCTAGCGACACGGGGCATGATATGCCTGGTGGTATCAGGGACCTCAACCTCCTCATCTGAACTTTGGGTCAGACTGCCACTGCTTTCCACAGGTTCATATTCTGACCCGCTAGATTCGTCAGATAAGGGTTCCCATTCCTCATCCGACTGGGTCAGAATCCTGTAGGCCTCTTCAGACGAATACCCCTTATTTGACATTTGGAAAACTAAATTTAGGGGGTATTCCCTAAGACTACCCAAGAAAAAAGCAAGCCTGTCTTACAAATGGGAGGCTAGCGAAGTACAGGAAGCCGCTGCGATTGATAAAAAAGTTCAAAACTGATTTTTTTTTATCGTGAAGTGATTGTGCAGTGATAAAAAAATGTAAAAAAATTTGCCACTGCGACGGGGCGTGAACGCACATGTGGGCGACCAATCAGGCCTGATCGGGCAAACACTGCGTTTTGGGTGGGGGCGAACTAAGGTGACACTAATACTATTATAGATCTGACTGTGATCAGTTCTTATCACTTACAGATACTATAAAAGTACAAATGCTGATTAGCGCTATGCTAATCAGCGAATCAGTGACTGCGGTGCGGTGGGCTGGGCGCTAATGGAAGCTAACTACCTACCAAAGGGGCCTAAACTAACCTAAACCTAGCAGTCAATACTGGTGAAAAAAAAGTGACAGTTTACACTGATCACTTTTTTCCCTCTCACTAGTGATTGACAGGTGATTGATATGGGGTGATCAAGGGGTTAATTGGGGTGATGGGGTGTGATCTGGAGCTAAATATGTGGTGCTTGGTGTACTCACTGTGACATGTGCTCTGTGCTGGGTCCAACCGATGAAAAGGACCCAGCACAGAGCACAGAAGCCATTTAATGCTTGTGATTCATTTTTTTAAAAGACACCAGCCTGCCAGAGCAGATCATTGGCTGGCAGGCTGGTGACGAACTTCTCCTGAGCCTGCCCTGCTATTCTGTGCACCTGTTCAGGCCCACAGATCGCGTCATCTCGCCTCTCGCCAGATGACGCGCCCGCGCATAAACGAGGAATAACTGGGTCGCCGAGATCACGCGATCTTGCGTGTGGCGGTCCAGAGCAGGTTAAAGGGAACCTGTTGAAAATGGTGTCTGAGCTGCAGGCAGCATGTTATAGAGCAGGAGGAGCTGTGCAGATTGATATATTGTTTTGGGTGAAAAAACATTATCCAGTAATTTATCCATTTAAAGTCCTGCTTATTCTGGGCTTTGAAGTCAAGGAGGCGGTCCTATCAGTGATTGACAGCCTGTCCTCTGTGTATAAAGAGAGCTGTCAATCACTGATAGGACCGCCTCCTGGAATTCAAAGCCCAGAATTGGCAGGAATTGAAATGTATAAATTACAAGTTTTAAAGAATCTTTTCCCATAAAACTATATATCAGACGTTAGGGATATTAATTTACAGTACCCAGAGGGACTTCTTCATATGACCTAATTACAGATGATTTTAAAGATGCCAGGTACTTATATTTCCCAATACAAGTTAAAGCAAGTCAATAGATTGTTTACAAAGGGTATGTTCGAGTTTTATGCTAAAGGAATTGGCACACAAATCAACGCTGAGTTACAACATGACTTCTAAATAACTTTATTAAAAGGTTGTTTATTTTTTGGTAAAAAGGTTCTATGACATGAAGGCGTTATAGTAATGTTTCTTATAATTTCTAAAATTGGAATCTTTGATGCTCCCAATTATAATGTTCCCTCCAGGGGTAAGAGTGTATGACTGGTCACAAAAAGAATCACACATAGACAGGACATGTGGGATACCTCTTCTTGCTTCCTTACATAAGGTTCTATAAAACCTTAAAGGGGTTGTGTCACTTCAGCAAATAGCATTTATTATGTAGAAGAAGTTAATATAGGCCACTTACTAATATATTGCGATTGAAGAAAAATGCGTATAAATGCCATCCTAAAAGGTACTCATTGGAATTTGGGCCCCTTTGCGCATCTTGGCTGCAAAAAAGTGTCACTCATGTGGTATCGCCGTACTCAGGAGAAGTAGGGCAATGTGTTTTGGGGTGTATTTTTACATATACCCATACTGTGTGTGAGAAATATCGCTGTAAACGACAACTTTTTAAATTTTTTTATAACAGAGATATTTCTCTCACCCAGCATGGGTATATGTAAAAATACACCCCAAAACACATTGCCCTACTTCTCCTGAGTATGGCGATACCACATGAGTGACACTTTGCAGCAAGATGCAAGCCTAAATCAATGAGTACCTTTAGGAGAGGACATTTTACGCATTTTTCTTCTCACGCTTTAGGGCCCCTAAAATGCCAGGGCAGTATAAATACCCCACATGTGACCCCATTTTGGAAAGAAGATACCCCAAGGTATTCCGTGAGGGGCATGGCGAGTTCATAGAAGATTTCCAAAATGGGGTCATTTGTGGGGTGTTTGTACTGTTCTGGCATTTTGGGTGGGGCTAAATTGTGAGCAGCCGTGTAAAACCTAAAGGTATTCATTGGAATTAGGGCCCCTTTGGGCACCCAGGCTGCAAAAAAGTGGCACACATGTGGTAGCACCGTACTCAGGAGAAGTAGGGCAATGTGTTTTGGGGTGTATTTTTACATATACCCATGTTGGGTGAGAGAAATATCTCTGTAAATTGACAACTTTGTATAAAAAATTTTTAAAAGTTGTCGTTTACAGCGATATTTCTCACACAAAGTATGGGTATATGTAAAAATACACCCCAAAACTCATTGCCCTACTTCTCCTGAGTACGACGATAACACGTGTGCCACTTTTTTGCAGCCTGGGTGTGCAAAGGGGCCCAAATTCCAATGAGTACCTTTAGGATTTCACAGGGCATTTTTACGCATTTGGATTCCAGACTTCTTCTCACGCTTTAGGGGCCCCTAAAATGTCAGGACAGTATAAGTACCCCACAAGTGACCCCATTTTGGAAAGAAGACACCCCAAGGTGTTCCGTGAGGGGCATGGCGAGTTCACAGAAAAAAAATTTTGGGCACAAGTTAGCGGAAATTGATATATATATATATTTTTTACAAAGTCTCATATTCCACTAACTTGTGACAAAAAATAAAATTTTACATGAACTCACCATTTGAGGGTCTCCGCAATCATTACATGTATGGCCAGCATTAGGAGTTTCTGCTATTCTTCTCATATTGAGCATACAGGTAATGAGATTTTTTTATAGTTCTGGCAATGTGCGGATCTGCAAAATGCGGAAAGCACATTGCCGGTGTCCGTGTTTTGAGGATCTGTGGATCCGTCGATCCGATCCGCGGATCTGTGGATCAGATCGGCGGATCCACGGATCCGCAAAACACATATGGACGTCTGAATGGAGCCTTACAAGGGGTGTGATCAATGACAGGGGGGTGATCAGGGAATCTAGATGGGGTGATCAAGGGATTAACAAGGGGTTAATAAGTGAGGGGGGGTTAGTGTAGTGTTTGGTGCAACTTTACATAGCTACCTGGTCCTCTGGTGGTCGATCCCAGCAAATGGGACCACCAGAGGACCAGGTAGCAGGTATATCAGACGCTGTTAACAAAACAGCGTCTGATATACTTGTTTGATGCGATTTATTTAGCATCTACAGCCTGCCAGCGATTGATCATCGCTGGCAGGCTGCAGTACAAGTTGTGAGCGTCTCGCGAGATGATGCGCCGATGCGTCAACTCAGAACTACAGGACCGCCCGACGAACACATCCATGCGTTAGGCAGTCCTGTAGTGGTTAAAATGGAATCTCCCTTTTCCTCTAATTCTTGTGGAACACCTAAAGATTAGCAAAGTTTTTAAAATTAGTTTTTAAACTTGAGGGGTGTAGCTTCTACAATGGCTCATTTATAGGTGGTTTCCAATATGTAAGCCCCACAAAGTGAATTCATAACTGAACTGGTCCTTAAAGTGGGTTTATTTCCAACGGATGGAAACGTCACATATCAGCCTATTTTGCGGGATGTCGTTCTGCTGCTGCAGCTCAAGGAGGGTGTGCTTTGCGGTGTATGAGTGGCTGAAGTGCATGCAAAGATTCCTGGCCATTTTTAGGATGTCTTGCAGATGGGTGGAAGACTTCAGGAACCTCTGGACAACCAGATTGAACAAGTGTGCCATGCGGCACGCATGGCTCAGCCCTCCTTGACACAGCACCGACACCATGTTCTTCCCGTTGTTGGTCACTATGGTTCCGATTTTGAGTAGTAAAGAAAGTCAGAATTCAATTTCTTGATGAAGGAGAAGGAGCAGTTCATCCTGTGTGTGACTCCGTTCGCCCAGGCAAACCAGGTGCAGAACAGCATGAGAGTGATGAGAGTTTACAATCACCCATCCATTTTCCCGAAAAAAACCATTTGAAATAAAATGGCTTGCATACATGCCTCCAACATAATTCTGGGATCTTTACATGAAAATAATGTATTTGCTGTAAATCGCGAGAGGGACATAGTAGGAGACATTGACTTCACAAGAGATGCAGAGCAGCTGAGTTCAGCCACCTCTATTTGCTTCCCGCTGTTTACTGCTCCTGAATTAAAATTGGGGCAACCAGCTTCAGCTTCCTCTGATGTGTATGCCTACTGAGTCCTTTTGTTATGGCTTTGCACAGGGAGCAAGAATGTTATGCACAATTCTGATGGAACTCCTGATCTTAAGAAACTGGACTTGGACTCCAAAGCAGAGGCTCTCCTGTCATGTCTTGTGTGCTGTGGAGATCAAATGCAGACCGAGCAGATAAAAACACATGAATATTTTCAACTTACTGAAGCTACTTGATTTAATTGTGAATAGATGGTAAAGGCAAATTCTGCTGGTGTGTTGTCATCAGCGTCTTCATTATGTTTACTGCAGGATAGAGATGTCCCGAACTATTCGCCGGCGAACAGTTCCCGGCGAACATAGCTTGCTCGCGTCCGCCGCGCCAGGCGAACATATGCGACGTTCGCGTTCGCCTCTATACTTTATCATTGAGCAAACTTTGACCCTTTACCTCACAGTCAGCAGACACATTCCAGCCAATCTGCATACCCTCCCTCCTAGACCCTCCCACCTCCTATCAAAAAGCAAGGACGGCATCCATCTTATATTCATTCTGAAGCTGCAGTGTTAGTAGTTGCAATTGCAATGCGATTAATATAACCTGTATTAATCGCATTGCAAATTTAACTTAGAGCTGGGTTCCTAATTAGTGTTGAGCGAACAGTTCGAGCATAGTTCAGGTTCATACCGAATTTTGGGGTGTCCGGGACACGGACCCGAACCCGAACATTTTCAAAAAAGTTTGGGTTCGGGTTCGTTGTTCGGCGATTACTTCCCGCTTTCTGAAGGGCTGCACAGCAGCCAATCAGCTAGCGTTTTACTTTTTGCCCTAAGAGCCCATCACAGCCATGCCTACTAATGGCATGGCTGTGATTGGCCAAGTGCAGCATGTGACCCAGCCTCTATTTAAGCTGGAGTCACGTAGCGCCGCACGTCACACTGCTCTGATTAGTGTAGGGAGAGGACGCAGCTTCTGTGAGGGCGAGATTAGGCAGGGAAAAGTCAGCAACAGCACCTAATGAACTGATCGATTTACAGCTGTGAATGATTGAACTTCTGCTAGTTACTTGCTCACTGGTTTTTAGGCTGCACAGAGCGTTTTTCTGTCACTTTTTCTGGGGTGATCGGCGGCCATTTTGTGACTTGTGGTGCACCAGAACAAGCTGCCACCAAGTCCATCAATCCATCAATCCTAGTTTTTTTTGCTATATCCTACATCAGGGGCTTGGCTGTGCTAATTGTCACCCCTAGAAACTCAGGATAGCAATTTCTATATTTTATTAAGGGGTTAAATACAATTGCCCAAATACCAAACCCCTAAATCTGGTGTTCCAGCTTTGGCTAGCCAAGTATAATACTGTCTGCTGTCTGGCAAAGGATAGATTATTTTCTGTGGTGAAATTCAATTGCCAAAATAGCAATACCATAAATCAGTGGTTTGAGCTGTGGCTGGCCAAGTTTCATAGTGTCCTGCAAAGGATATATTTTGTTCTGGGGTGAAATTCAATTGCCAAAATAGCAATACCCTGAATCTGGTGTCCCAGCTGTTGCAGGACAAGTTTCATAGTGTCCGCAAAAACATATATTTTGTTCTGGGGTGAAATTCAATTGCCAAAATAGCAATACCATGAATCAGTGGTTTCAGCTGTGGCTGGCCAAGTTTCATAGTGTCCGCAAAAACATATATTTTGTTGTGGGGAAATTCAATTGCCAAAATAGCAATACCCTGAATCTGGTGTCCCAGCTGTTGCAGGCCAAGTTTCATAGTGTCCGCAAAAACATATATTTTGTTCTGGGGTGAAATTCAATTGCCAAAATAGCAATACCATAAATCAGTGGTTTCAGCTGTGGCTGGCCAAGATTCATAGTGTCTGCAAAAACATATATTTTGTTGTGGGGTGA
This sequence comes from Bufotes viridis, assembly GCA_033119425.1. NCBI lineage: Eukaryota > Metazoa > Chordata > Amphibia > Anura > Bufonidae > Bufotes > Bufotes viridis. The sequence goes on along the minus strand of CM065590.1, from coordinate 477,610,168 downwards.
AATTCAATTGCCAAAATAGCAATACCCTGAATCTGGTGTCCCAGCTGTTGCAGGCCAAGTTTCATAGTGTCCGCAAAAACATATGTTTTGTTCTGGGGTCAAATTCAATTGCCAAAATAGCAATACCATAAATCAGTGGTTTCAGCTGTGGCTGGCCAAGTTTCATAGTGTCCACAAAAACATATATTTTGTCCTGGGGTGAAATTTAATTGCCAAAATAGCAATACCATAAATCAGTGGTTTCAGCTGTGGCTTGCAAAGTATAATAGTGTCCGCCAAAATATATTTTGTTCTGGGGTGAAATTCAATTGCCAAAATAGCAATACCCTGAATCTGGTGTTCCAGCTGTTGCGGGTCTAGTTTAAATCTTTCCGTAACAGGGTATATTTTGTTCTGGGGTGAAATTGAATTGCCAAAATAGCAATACCATTAATTAGTGGTTTCAGCTGTGGCTGGCCAAGTTTCATAGTGTCCGCAAAAACATATATTTTGTTCTGGGGTGAAATTCAACTGCCAAAATAGCAATACCCTGAATCTGGTGTTCGAGCTGTTGCAGGCCAAGTGTAAATCTGTCCACAAAAGGATACCTTTCATCCAGGACCTAAATACTAGCCCTAAAAGAGATATTCCCCTAAATCAGTGGTTACTGCTGTGCCTGGATTAGTGTAATACGCTACATAAATAAATAGGCAGTGTTAGGTGCCTGTAAAAAAAGGCCTGAATTTGAAATCAATACATTGGGCCAAATATTTGTTTTCTTATTGTGGTGCTTGGTGAATGGTAACAATGAGGAAAACATCTAGTAAGGGACGTGGACCCGGTCGTGGTGGTGTTAGTCTACCCTCTTGTGCTGGGAGAGGACGTGGCCATTCTGCCACAGCAACACGTCCTAGTGAACCAACTACCTCAGGTTCCAGTACCCGCCAGAATTTACAGCGATATTTGGTGGGGCCCAATGCAATTCTTAGGATGGTAAGGCCTGAGCAGGTACAGGCGCTAGTCAATTGGGTGGCCGACAGTGGATCCAGCATATTCACAACATTATCTCCCACCCAGTCTTCTGCAGAAAGCGCACAGGTGGCACCTGAAAACCAAGCCCATCAGTCTGTCACATCACCCCCATGCATATCAGGGAAACTGTTTGAGCCTCAAGTTATGCAGCAGTCTCTTATGCTGTTTGAAGACTCTGCTGGCAGGGTTTCCCAAGGGAATCCACCTAGCCCTTCCCCAGTGGTGGAAGACATAGAATGCACTGATGCACAACCACTGATGTTTCCTGATGATGAGGACATGGGAATACCACCTCATCGGAGTCCGCACGTCTCTGATGATGACGAAACACAGGTGCCAACTGCTGCGTCTTTCTGCAGTGTGCAGACCGAACAGGAGGTTAGGGAGGAAGACTGTGTGGAAGACGATGCAGGGGACGATGAGGTCCTAGACCCCACATGGAATGAAGGTCGTGCCACTGACTTTCATAGTTCAGAGGAAGAGGCAGTGGTGAGACCGAGCCAACAGCGTAGCAAAAGAGAGAGCAGGGGGCAAAAGCAGAACAGCCGCCTCCAAGAGAGTTTGCCTGCTACTGGCCACCGCCACCAGGGACCGAGCACCCCAAAGGCAGCTTCAAGGAGTTCCCTGGCATGGCACTTCTTTAAACAATGTGCTGACGACAAGACCTGAGTGGTTTGCACGCTGTGCCATCAGAGCCTGAAGCGAGGCATTAACGTTCTGAACCTTAGCACAACCTGCATAACCAGGCATCTACATGCAAAGCATGAACTGCAGTAGAGTAAACACCTTAAAAACAAGGAAATCACTCAGGCTCCCCCTGCTCTCTCTTCTGCTGCTGCCTCGGCCTCTTCCTTCGCCTCGGGAGGAATGTTGGCACCTGCCGCCCACCAAACAGAGGATGTGCCACCGACAACACCACCTGCATCACCAAGCATCTCCACCATGTCACACGGCAGCATTCAGCTCTCCATCTCACAAACCTTGGAGAGAAAGCGTAAATTCCCACCTAGCCACCCTCGAGCCCTGGGACTGAATGCCAGCATTTCTAAACTACTGGCCTTTGAAATGCTGTCATTCAGGCTGGTGGACACAGACAGGTTCAAACAGCTGATGTCCATGGCTGTCCCACAGTATGTTGTTCCCAGCCGCCACTACTTCTCCAAGACAGCCGTGCCTTCCCTGCACAACCAAGTATCCGATAAAATCAAGTGTGCACTTCGCTACGCCATCTGTAGCAAGGTCCACCTAACCACAGATACGTGGACCAGTAAGCACGGCCAGGGACGCTATATCTCCCTAACTGCACACTGGGTAAATGTAGTTGCGGCTGGGCCCCAGGCGGAGAGTTCTTTGGCGCACGTCCTTCCGCCGCCAAGGATCGCAGGGCATCATTCTTTGCCTCCTGTAGCCTCCTCCTCCTACTCGGCTTCCTCCTCCTCTGCTTCCACCTGCTCATCCAGTCAGCCACACACCTTCACCACCAACTTTAGCACAGCCCGGGGTAAACGTCAGCAGGCCATTCTGAAACTCATATGTTTGGGGGACAGGCCCCACACCGCGCAGGAGTTGTGGCGGGGTATTGAACAACAGACCGACGAGTGGTTTCTGCCAGTGGGCCTCAAGCCCGGCCTGGTGGTGTGCGATAATGGGCGAAATCTCGTGGGACTAGCCGGTTTGACGCACATCCCTTGCCTGGCGCATGTGCTGAATTTGGTGGTGCAGAATTTCATTCACAACTACCCCGACATGTCAGAGCTGCTGCATAAAGTGTGGGCTGTCTGTGCACGCTTCCGGCGTTCACATCCTGCCGCTGCTCGCCTGTCTGTGCTACAGCGGAACTTCCCGCTCACCGCCTCATATGCGACGTGCCCACCAGGTGGAACTCCACCTTGCACATGCTGGAGAGACTGTGCGAGCAGCAGCAGGCCATAGTGGAGTTTCAGCTGCAGCACGCACGCGTCAGTCGCACTGCGGAACAGCACCACTTCACCACCAATGATTGGGCCTATATGTGAGACCTGTGTGCCCTGTTGCGCTGTTTCGAGTACTCCACCAACATTGCCAGTGGTGATGACACCGTTATCAGTGTTACAATACCACTTCTATGTCTCCTTGAGAAAACGCTTAGGGCGATGATGGAAGAGGAGGTGGCCCAGGAAGAGAAGGAGGATGAGGGGTAATTTTTACCACTTTCAGGCCAGTCTGTTTGAAGTGGCTCAGAGGGAGGTTTTTTGAAACAGCAGAGGCCAGGTACAAATGTGGCCAGCCAGGGCCCACTACTGGAGGACGAGGAGGAGGTGGAGGAGGATGAGGATGAAGCAGGTTCACAGCGGGGTGGCACCCGACATAGCTCAGGCCCATCACTGGTGCGTGGCTGGGGGGATACAGAGGACGATGACGATACGCCTCCCACAGAGGACAGCTTGTCCTTACCTCTGGGGAGCCTGGCACACATGAGCGACTACATGCTGCAGTGCCTGGGCAACGACAGCAGAGTTGCCCACATTTTAACGTGTGCGGACTACTGGGTTGCCACCCTGCTGGATCCCCGGTACAAAGACAATGTGCCCACCTTACTTCCTGCACTGGAGCGTGATAGGAAGATGCACGAGTACAAGCGCACGCTGGTAGAGGCGCTCCTGAGAGCATTCCCAAATGTCACAGGGGAACAAGTGGAAGCCCAAGGCGAAGGCAGAGGAGGATCAAGAGGTCGCCAACGCAGCTGTGTCACGGCCAGCTCCTCTGAGGGCAGGGTTAGCATGGCAGAAATGTGGAAAAGTTTTGTCTCCACACCACAGCTAACTGCACCACCACCTGATAGGGAACGTGTTAGCAGGAGGCAGCATTTCACTAACATGGTTGAACAGTACGTCTGCACACCCCTCCACGTACTGACTGATGGTTCGGCCCCATTCAACTTCTGGGTCTCCAAATTGTCCACGTGGCCAGAGTTAGCATTTTATGCCTTGGAGGTGCTGGCCTGCCCGGCGGCCAGCGTTTTGTCTGAACGTGTATTCAGCACGGCAGGGGGCGTCATTACTGACAAACGCAGCCGCCTGTCCACAGCCAACGTGGACAAGCTGACGTTCATAAAAATGATCCAGGCATGGATTCCACAGGACCTGTGCCTACCTTGTGCAGAATAGACATTTTTAACTGCCTCCCCCTCAACCATGTATTCTTGTACTCCGGGGCACTTCTTTATTGAATCCTCATTTTTTTAACTTTACCATGATCTTGCAGTGCAACCCAAAGTTGAATGAACCTCTCCTCTGTCTGGGTGGTGGAGCCGAAATAACTGAAAGTGGCCTTCTCCGGTGGTGGGTGATATGACGCATGATTCCTTGCTGTGGGACCTCTCTCCTCGGTCTGGGTGCCTGGCCTAAATAACTGAAAGTGGCCTTCTCCAGTGGTGGGTGATATGATGCATGATTCCTTGCTGTGGGACCTCTCTCCTCTGTCTGGGTGCTGGGTCCGAAATAACTGAAAGTGGCCTTCTCTAGTGGTGGGTGAAATGACGCATGATTCCTTGCTGTGGGACCTCTCTCCTCTATCTGGGTGCTGGGCCAAAATAACTGAAAGTGGCCTTCTCCAGTGGTGGGTGATATGACGCATGATTCCTTGCTGTGGGACCTCTCTCCTCGGTCTGGGTGCCTAGCCTAAATAACTGAAAGTGGCCTTCTCCAGTGGTGGGTGATATGACGCATGATTCCTTGCTGTGGGACCTCTCTCCTCTGTCTGGCTGCTGGGCCGAAATAACTGAAAGTGGCCTTCTCCAGTGGTGGGTGATATGACGCATGATTCCTTGCTGTGGGACCTCTCTCCTCGGTCTGGGTGCCTGGCCTAAATAACTGAAAGTGGCCTTCTCCAGTGGTGGGTGATTTGACGCATGATTCCTTGCTGTGGGACCTCTTTCCTCTGTCTGGGTGCTGGGCCTAAATAACTAAAAGTGGCCTTCTCCAGTGGTGGGTTATATGACGCATGATTCCTTGCTGTGGGACCTCTCTCCTCGGTCTGTGTGCCTGGCCTAAATAACTGAAAGTGGCCTTCTCCAGTGGTGGGTGGGTGATATGACGCATGATTCCTTGCTGTGGGACCTCTCTCCTCTGTCTGGGTGCTGGGTCCAAAATAACTGAAAGTGGCCTTCTCCAGTGGTGGGTGATATGACGCATGATTCCTTGCTGTGGGACCTCTCTCCTCTGTCTGGGTGCTGGGGCCGAAATAACTGAAAGTGGCCTTCTCCAGTGGTGGGTGATATGACGCATGATTCCTTGCTGTGGGACCTCTCTTCTCTGTCTGGGTGGTGGGGCATAAATACCTGAAAGTGGCCTTCTCCAGTGGTGGGTGATATGACGCATGATTCCTTGCTGTGGGACCTCTCTCCTCTGTCTGGCTGCTGGGCCGAAATAACTGAAAGTGGCCTTCTCCAGTGGTGGGTGATATGACGCATGATTCCTTGCTGTGGGACCTCTCTCCTCGGTCTGGGTGCCTGGGCCTAAATAACTGAAAGTGGCCTTCTCCAGTGGTGGGTGATATGACGCATGATTCCTTGCTGTGGGACCTCTCTCCTCTGTCTGGGTGCTGTGGCGAAATAACTGAAAGTGGCCTTCTCCAGTGGTGGGTGATATGACGCATGATTCCTTGCTGTGGGACCTCTCTCCTCTGTCTGGGTGCTGGGGCCAAAATAACTGAAAGTGGCCTTCTCCAGTGTTGGTTGATTTGACGCATGATTCCTTGCAGTGGGACCTCTCTCCAATTGATATTGGTTAAATTTTATTTATTTTATTTTATTTTAATTCATTTCCCTATCCACATTTGTTTGCAGGGGATTTACCTACATTTTGCTGCCTTTGGCAGCCCTCTAGCCCGTTCCTGGATATTTTACAGCCTTTTTAGTGCCTAAAAGTTCAGGTCCCCATTGACTTCAATGGGGTTCGGGATAAAGTTCGGGTCGAGTTCGGATCCCGAACCCGAACATTTTCGGGAAGTTCGGCCGAACTTCCTGAACCCGAACTTCCAGGTGTTCGCTCATCTCTATTCCTAATGGCTGTATTGCTAGAATATAATGAAGATTGAGAATATAGCACTATATTCTTAATCTTTGTTATAGTCTAGCAATACAACCATTAGGAACCCAGCTCTAAGTTAAATTCGCAATGCGATTAATACATGTTATATTAATCGCATTGCGAATTTAACTTAGACCTGGGTTCCTAATGGTTGAATTGCTAGTAGGGTTGTTTCGGGTATCGAAATTTCGATACCCAATCGATACTTTTCTCTGGTATCGAGCTCGATACCAGGATAAGTATCTTATCGATACTGGGCTGCGCTACTGCACAGCCCAGTATCAGAGAACGTGTCTGCGCTGCACTCAGCGAGGCCATGTTCTCCTCGGCAGCACAGGGAGAAGGAGGCAGTCTCTCCCTCCCCCTGTGCTGCCGCTGCAACCAATAGAGGGAGAGGGGCCTGTGACAGAGCGCTGCGATCCGCGGCAATTAACCCCTCAAGTGCCGCACCTGAGGGGTTAATTGCCTCTGGTCGCAGTGCTGGGTCACAGGCAGGTGCCGGCAGCGTGTGTCTTCTGCCTGCATTTATATAAGAAACGGTACTCGGCATTGCTGGCCAGTGCTCCCGCTCCCGCCGTGCCGCCAACCCCCCCCCTAGTTCCCCTGTATTAAAACATTGGTGGCCAGTGTGGCTCCCCATCCCCCCTCCCCCCAGTAATAAAAGCATTGGTGGCAGTGGCCACAGGGTCCCCTCACCTCCTCCTCATTGGTGGCAGTGGCAGTGATCGGAGCCCCAGCAGTGTAATGCTGGGGCTCCGATCGGTTACCATGGTAACCAGGACGCTTCTGAAGTCCTGGCTGCCATAGTCTGCTCCCTGCTGCTGTGTGCACTGTGCACACAGCAGCAGGGAGAGGGTGAGATCCTATTCACCCTGATAGAGCTCTATCAGGGTGAATAGGATGAAAATATCCCAGGTTCTAGCCCCTAAGGGGGAAATGGTTCATAAATAAACTGTAAAAGGAAAAAAAAAAGTTTCCCAATTTTACATATAAAATATAAAACAATAAATAAAATATTACATATCGCCGCGTCTCAAAAGTCCAAACTATTAAAAAATCCACTTATGCGGTGAACGCCGTAAAAAAAAAATGCACGATTCGCCATTTTCTTTTAGTCGCCGTAAAAAAGGAGGATAGGACTGTTGTATTATGAGCCGGCGGTTCCATAAAATGTGGAATGCACGCAGATTTTTTTGGCGTTTTTTTTTTCCGCGTGGTATCGAATGGTATCGAGTATCGCAATACTTTTTTATGGTATCGATACCGAATCAAAATTTTGTTATATTAATCGCATTGTGAATTCAACTTAGAGCTGGGTTCCTAATGGTTGTATTGCTAGAATTATATAACGAAGATTGAGAATATAGCGCTATATTCTCAATCTTCGTTATATTCTAGCAATACAATAATTAGGAACCCAGCTCTAAGTTAAATTCGCAATGCGATTAATGCAGGTTATATTTATCGCATTGTGAATTCAAATTAGAGCTGGGTTCCTAACGGTTGAATTGCTAGAATTATATAACACCCATCAATTTTCCCGAAAAAATTGTGTTTGAAATAAAAAATTTCACCAATGAAAGGATAATGGAATTCGGTTCATACAGAAGAAAGTCTACAATCACCCAACAATTTTCCCAAAAAAAGCCTGTTTTCACATAAAAAATTTCACCACTACGTAATTCGGTCCATACAGCAAAAGGAGGTGTACAATCACCCATTAATAGTGTGCTTTCCGCATTACCGCCGGCCCCATTCACACTGAATTGGTCTGCATCTATTCCACAGAATTGCGGAATAGATGCGGACATTTTTGTGGACATGTGAATGGGGCCTTACTTCGTAAGCACTTCTATGTCCTTTCCCCTCTTTTTTTTTTTTGCACATTTTTTGGCAGAGATTTTTTCATCCACATTGATCCATGCGAATAAAGAAATCTGTGCCGTTAATTTTTTCTTTCAGCCCAGAGGCTGAACAGAAAAAAAAAAATCTCATTACCCATATGCTTAATATAAGAATAGCAGAAACTCCTAATGCTGGCCATACATGTAATGATTTCGGAGACCCTCAAATGCCAGGGCAGTACAAACACCTCACATGTGACCCCATTTTGGAAAGAAGACACCCCAAGGTATTCGCTGAGGAGCATATTGAGTCCATGAAAGATTGAACTTTTTGTCACAAGTTAGCAGAAACTGAGACTTTGTGAGAAAAAAAAAAAGTCAATTTCCGCTAACTTGTGCCAAAAAAAAAAAATCTTCTATGAACTCGCCATGCCACTCACGGAATACCTTGGGGTGTCTTCTTTCCAAAATGGGGTCACATGTGGGGTGTTTATACAGCCCTGGCATTTTAGAGGCCCTAAAGCGTGAGAAGAAGGGCATTTTTACGTATTTGGGCTTTAGGGCCCCTAAAATGCCAGGGCAGTATAAATACCCCACATGTGACCCCATTTTAGAAAGAAGACACCCCAAGGTATTCCGTGAGGGGTACGGTGAGTTCATGTAAAATTTTATTTTTTGTCACAAGTTAGTGGAATACCTTTTGGGGTGTATTTTTACATATACCCATGCTGGGTGAGAGAAATATCTCTGTAAATTGACAACTTTGTATAAAATTTTTTAAAAAGTTGTCATTTACAGAGATATTTCTCACACACAGTATGTGTGGTATTTTTTACTGCCCTGGCATTTTAGGGGCCCCTAAACGTGAGAAGTAGTTTGGAATCCAAATGCGTAAAAATGTCCTGTGAAATCCTAAAGGTACTCATTGGATTTAGGGCCCCTTTGCGCATCTTGGCTGCAAAAAAGTGCCACACATGTGGTATCGCCCTACTCGGCAGAAGTAGGGCAATGTGTTTTGGGGTGTATTTTTACATATACATATACTGGGTGTGAAGAATATCTCTGTAAACGACAACTTTTTCCATTTTTTTATACAAAGTTGTCCATTTACAGAGATATTTCACTCACCCAGCATGGGTATATGTAAAAATACACCCCAAAACACATTGCCCTACTTCTCCTGAGTACAGCAATACCACATGAGTGACACTTTTTTGCAGCCAAGATGCGCAAAGGGGCCCAAATTCCAATGAGTACCTTTTAGGAGGGCATTTTTACGCATTTGGATTCCAGACTTCTTCTCACGCTTTAGGGCCCCTGAAATGCCAGAGCAGTATAATAATAGTGAAGCACTGTCTCCAGGGTTCAGGTGAAAAAGGGATTTATTGTACTCACAAACGTAGTCAGATAGTAAGCATTTCAAAGAGGTTGAATACCCTCGTAATCCTGCCCGACCCGGGTTTCGCTTCAAGCTTCATCAGGGGCGTTCACTCCACTCACTTTAGGGATGTCTTTAAATGCACAAGTAAGGCTACTTTCACACTCGTGTTTTGTGCGGATCCGTCATGGACAGATTCGTTCAGATAATGCAACCATGGTAATTATTCTGCGACCACCCACCACTGTTGTCTTCCGTGGACATCCAGGTCTTTTTGCATTGTTGAGGCCACCAGTACTCAGTGTAGTGCCCAAAATCTGTATTTTTCTGTAACCAGTACCTTACTGCAAGTCAATACAGTGTGTATCGTAAAAAATACATTATCTCTGGCCTGGTGTAGTGGCCAAAATCTGTATTTTTCTGTATCCAGTACCTTACTGCAAGTCAATACAGTGTGTATCGTAAAAATTACATTATCTGGGGCCTAGTGTAGTGGCCAAAGTCTGTATTTTTCTGTATCCAGTACCTTACTGCATGTCAATACAGTGTGTATCTTAAAAATTACATTATCTGGGGCCTAGTGTAGTGGCCAAAGTCTGTATTTTTCTGTATCCAGTACCTTACTGTATGTCAATACAGTGTGTATCGTAAAAATTACATTATCTGGGGACTAGTGTAGTTGCCAAAATCTGTATTTTTCTGTATCCAGTACCTTACTGCATGTCAATACAGTGTGTATCGTAAAAATTACATTATCTGGGGCCTAGTGTAGTGGCCAAAATCTGTTTTTTTCTGTATCCAGTACCTTACTACATGTCAATACAGTGTGTATCTTAAAAATTACATTATCTCTGACCTAGTGTAGTGGCCAAAATCTGTATTTTTCTGTATCCAGTACTGTACTGCATCAGAAAACAGTGTCTTCAGCGGACAGTAAAACAATCTGCGCAACATCTACAGACAAAACCATTAATATGAAGAAGGCGAGCACAAAGGGACGGGGTAGTGGGCGTGATGCTGATGGTGCAAGCAGAGGCCGTGGCCCTGGGCGTGATGCTGATGGTGCAAGCAGAGGCCGTGGCCCTGGGCGCAACAAAAAACACCACAAAAAACAAAAAAATCCACCTTACCCAGCTTCATGTCCAACTTAGCTGGGCGGCGCAGGACAACACTGTCCAAGTCGGACCAGTGCAAACAGGTGGTCGTTTGGATTGCAGAAGATAATGCTTCCAGTCGGTTAAGCAACACCCTCTCTTCCAATAAGTCCAGTCTCTGTAGCCAAGAGTCTGGTCAACCGAATCCTCACTCTGATCCTCCTTCCTCCCACCATGTCACGTCTGGCCAAACAAGTGATCCCAAACTCGGATATTCACATGACCTCTTTTCATCGCCAGTACTTGGTTTGGCTGTCTCGCCAAGCACGCTTAAAGAGGTACCTGAGATATTGTGACCCGATTCCCAACCTGTTGAGCCTTCACAGTCTCAAGAAGATGACGGAGGGTGAGCAGAGTGAGGAAGTGAAAGAGGAGGTGGTGGATGATGAGGTCACTGACCCAACATGGGAAGGTGAAAAGCCGAGCGAGGACAGCAGTACAGAGGGGGAGGGATCCTCAGCACCACAACAGTCTAGAATAGGCAGTGGGGTTGCAAAAGGGAGACGTCGGCCCACACCAAACAGGCCCGCAACTATTACACCGAGCACCCCCATGGGTGAATCTACCTTGCCAAGGGGTAGGTGTTCCGCAGTATGAAGCTTTTTTGAGGAAAGCGCAGATGACAAAAGAGTGCTAGTTTGCAATCTGTGCCATACCAAAATCAACCGGGGCGTGAACACTAACAACCTCACCACCACCAGCATGATCTGCCACATGGCATCCAAGCATCCTAATAAGTGGGCTGAATGCCTGGGTCCACACTCTGGGTCTGCGGGCCCCACCACTGCCTCATCTTCCCCTGTGTTACTCACTGCTGGCCAATCCCCTGTCGAAGGCTCAGGCCTGGATGCCCCTCGCCCTGCACCTGAACCTTCGCATAAACCATCAGCAACAACATACACTTCCCTGTCCCAGTGCAGGGTCCAAATGACGATAACACAGGAATTTGAGCACAAGCGCAAATACCAATCCACAGGCACTAAATGCGCAACTTTCGAAATTACTGGCCCTTGAAATGTTGCTATTTAGGCTTGTGGACACTGAGGCCTTCCGCAGCCTGATGTCGGTGGCCGTCCCTCGGTACGCAGTCACCAGCCGCCACTATTTTTCATGGTGTGCTGTGCCGGCCTCACACCAGCATGTGTCCCAAAACATCACCCGTGCCCTGACCGACGCACTTACTGGGAAGGTCCACCTCACCACGGACACATGGACAAGTGCTGGTGGCCAGGGACACTACATTTCCTTGACCACACACTGGGTGAATGTTGTGGAGGCCGGGAGTGAGTCGGACCCTGGGATCGCACAGGTGCTACCCATGCCCAGGATTGCGGGCCCTATGTCCATCAGGGTCTCTGGCTCCAACCTCCACTTCTCCTGCTCCGCCGCCTCCTCCTCCACTTCCACCTCCAACAGCAGTCAGCCATCAGTGGCTAGCTGGAAGCAGTGTAGCACTGCTGTGGGTAAGCGTCAACAGGCCACGCTGAAGCTGATTTGCTTAGGGGACAAACAGCACACCGCCGCAAAGCTGTGGCAGGATATAAGGGACTAGACCAAGCTGTGGCTCTCGCTACTCAACCTACAAACAGGCATGGTTGTGTCTGACAATGGCTGTAACTTGGGGGCAGCTTTGGAGCTCGGCAACCTGACACACATTCCATGCCTAGCCCACATCTTAAACTTGGTTTAGTGGTTTATCAAATTCTACCCCAATTTGCAGGAGCTACTAGAGAAGGAGCGGCGCTAGTGTGCCTATTTAGGAAAGTCGTCCGCAGCTTCAGCCGGTCTGTCAACGCTGCAGCAGCGCTTGTGTCTTCCAGATCACTGACTGTTGTGCGACGTGATCACGCGGTGGAACTCTACGTTCTACATGTTGGCCAGGCTTTCTGAGCAGCAGTGGGCAGTTGTGGAATACCAGCTGAAACATGGTCGTCGTCTTTCCAGTCGACTGCCACTATTCAAAAGCGAGAAGTGGGCATTGATGTCAGACCTATGTAAGGTTTTAAAAAACTTTGATGAATCCACACAGATGGTTAGTGGCGATAACGCTATTATCAGCGTAACTATCCCACTGCTGTGTCTACTCAAACAATTGCTTCTCAAAATTAAGGAGGATGCTTTGAATGTGGCAGATGAGGTAACGGGGGAGGAGATGACACAGGGTGATATCCAGACCTCCCCCAGTTCGTCTTCTCAGCGCGAATTGGGCCATGAAGAGAAGGAGGAGGAGGAGTAGCTGGAGACACTTGCCTCTGCTACAGAGGCTAGTACCCATGAAACTTTAATTCCATCTGTTCAGCGTGGATGGGCAGAAGAGGAGGAGGATGAGGGTATGGAGAGTCATCCTGAAGTTGACATCGACGTCTTGCCTGTTGGTACTCTGACACACAAGGCTGACTTCATGTTAGGCTGCCTTTCCCGCGACCCTCGCGTTCTATGCATTTTAGGTAACACACATTACTGGGTCTTCACCCTGCTCAGCCCCCGCTACAAAGAGAACTTCTCATCTCTCATTCCTGTGGTGGAGAGGACGAGTAAACCGGGGCAATACCAGAAGGTACTTGTTGACAGATTTCTCCAAAAGTTTCCATCTGACAATGCGTCCGCCAGGGTCCGTACTTCCTTAGGTAACCGAGGAAGGGAGACAAGGGGAACACACAGTAGTTCCAACAGAGGCAGGGCAATACTTTCCAAGGCATGGGACACTTTCATGACACCCCGCCAACAACCCCACGCGGCCTAGTGCTACAAGGAGGGAAAGTTTTGGAAGATGGTGAAGGAATACATTGCAGACCGTATCAGAGTCCTAAATGATCCCTCAGTGCCTTACAACTACTGGGTGTCCAAGCTGGACATGTGGCTAGAACTTGCGCTCTACGCCTTGGAGGTGCTGGCCTGCCCTGCCGCCAGCGTATTGTCTGAGCGTGTATTTAGTGCTGCTGGTGGCATTATAACAGATAAGCGTATCCGCTTGTCCACTGACAATGCTGACAGGTTGACTCGGATAAAAATTAACAAGGCCTGGATTGCCCCTGACTTCTCCACTCCACCAGAGGAAAGCTGAGCTAATGAGGAACAAAAACACAATTTAAATGTATGCTTTATAATGTACTCAATCCACAAGATTCAGATGCACCCTTTTGACAGCCAAAAAAGGGTATATGTTTGAATCTTGTTTTCTCATCCACCTCCTCCTCCGCCTCCTCTTGCATACAGAATATATATGCCCTCACTACAATGTTTTGTAGGGTTTGCTCGGCTTCAGGCCCTCACCTCCAAATTTTTATACAATCTGCTCACCTGTCTGCCATTACTGCAAAGTTTTATGGGGTTTGATCACCTTCAGGCCCTTACCTCTAATGTTTTATACGGTTTGCTCACCTTTAGGCCATCACTGCAATGTTTTTTGGGGTTCGTTCACCTTCAGTCCCTCACCTCCAATGTTTTATACTGTCTGCTCACCTGTAGGCCATTACTGCAATGTTTTATGGGGTTCGCTCACCTTCACGCCCTCACCTCCAATGTTTTGTACGGTCTGCTCACCTGTAGGCCATTACTGCAATGTTTATGGGGTTGGATCACCTTCAGGCCCTCAACTCTAATGTTTTATATGGTCTGCTCACCTTCAGGCCATCACTGCAATGTTTTATGGGGTTCGATCACCTTCAGGCCCTCATCTCCAATGTTTTATATGGTCTACTTATCTTCAGGCCCTCACCTCTAATGTTTTATACGGTCTACTAACCTGTAGGCCATTACTGCAATGTTTTATGGGGTTTGATCACCTTTAGGCCCTCACCTCCAATGTTTTATATGATCTGCTCACCTTCAGGCACTCACCTCTAATGTTTTATATGGTCTGCTCACCTGTAGGCCACACTGCAATGTTTTATGCAGTTCGCTCGGCTTCAGGTCCTCAACTCTAATGTTTTATACAGTCTGCTCACCTGTAGGCCATCACTGCAATGTTTTATGGAGTTCACTCAGCTTCAGGCCCTCACCTCTAATGTTTTATACGGTCTGCTCACCTGTAGGCCATCACGGCAATGTTTTATGGGGCTCGCTCGGCTTCAGGCCCTCACCTCTAATGTTTTATATGGTCTTCTCAACTGTAGGCCATGACTGCAATGTTTTATGGGGTTCACTCGGCTTCAGTCCCTCACCTCTAATGTTTTACACGGTCTGCTCACCTTTAGGCAATCACTGTAATGTTTTATGGGGTTCGCTCACCTTCAGGCCCTCAGTACAATTTTTTATAGGGTCCGCTCACCTTCAGGCCCTCAACTATAATGTTTTAGAGGTAACCACCAGGCCCTTGCTCCAAATGTTTTTGAGGGTCACCAGAAGGCCATCAATCATAGGTTTTCAAGGGTGTGTATGATGCCCTCCTTTATGTGTAATAAAGGGTGTATTGGAGTGCTGGTTCCTTGTAAGTTTTGCCAGCCCTTTCACAGTGCATAGGCTTTATGAGTGTAGCAGTGTACCTGAACAATTGTAGCACCATGTGAATAAGGCCCTCCTTTATGTGATATACAGGCTGTATCGGAGTGCTTCTTCCTTGTAATTTTTGGCAGCACTTGCACTGTATATGCAATTGAGTATACAGGAAAGAATGTTTTCTAACAATTTTACCTCTAAAAATTTTTTTTTTTTGAGGGGGTGGATTTTAGGCATGATATTGTCGCTATGTAAAAGTGACGGACAACTGGGACAATATGGTTCCCAGCAGCGATATTGGAGTCCAAGATGCCCCAGACATGGTCCCCATCCTGTTCTAGATCCATTTCAGTGGTGTTTCTGTCACTTTCTGACCTTTT
This sequence comes from Bufotes viridis, assembly GCA_033119425.1. Lineage (NCBI taxonomy): Eukaryota > Metazoa > Chordata > Amphibia > Anura > Bufonidae > Bufotes > Bufotes viridis. Next base: position 477,594,895 of record CM065590.1, on the reverse strand, counting down.
CCAATGGACCAGGCTGGTTGTCTCCCATTGACTTCCATTATACTCGGGTGCTTGGCCGAGCGCACGAATATCGCTGTGTGTTTGGACCGAGTACCCGAACACCTGAACATTTTGGTGCTCGCTCATCACTAGTCAGTATTACAGGTCAATGTTAGCATCAGGTCTAATTTATCATAGTGGACTTAACCATGCAGTGCCCCAAGATTTATGTAGTGGCCCCATGAAAGAGTGGGGATTGTGGCAGCAGCAGCAGTGGCAGTGACAGTAGTGGCCCCATAACAGAGTGGGGATGGGGGCCAACAGCAGTGGCAGTAACAGTGACAATAGTGGCCCCATAACAGAGTGGGGATAAGGTCCAACAGCAGTGGCAGTAACAATTGTGCCCCATAACAGAGTAGGGGATGGGGAGCCAACAGCAGCAGCACTGACAGTGACAACAGTGGCCGCCGCATGACAGAGTGGAGGGGGGGGGGGCAACAGCAGTGGCTGTAAGGCTGTGTTCACATCACTGTTTAATTTTCCGTTCTTCTGATCCGTCAGAAGAACAGAAAGCTAATAAGAAAATGAAACCTGTATTTTGAGCATCTATAAAGCCTCTTTCAGGCTTACAAATACTGACCAAATACTGACCGTGTGAAAGAGGCCTTTTGGATGCTCAAATTGCAGGATCCCTTTTTTTATAGTTAAAACCTACAAGATGCCTCAAGGTAAACCACCAAACATCTTCTGCAACTGGTATGATAATATTAACGCCAAAACAGAAATTTGACCAGTGACAATCAGAAAAAGATACTGCAATAGTATGTAAAATACCACTATAAATTTTATTAAATATACACAAAAAATACAAATAAACCGGAGATAAAGTCACCACTTAACAGCCTAATAAATATCAGGCTAACACCCAGAGATTGATATCGGGTGAATACAAAAAGTCTGCAAAAATCTTATATATATAATATTTTATTAGAAAAGAACAACCTGACTCAAGGTGGTGAAAATAAAGCATGTTAAACGAATCATCAACACAACCTAAATTAGGTAAATGTGGGATATAGTATAAAAAAAAAAGGCACAAATGTCCTGTTAGACAATAGACCTATAATCCAAAAGTGACAAACACCACTGAGAGTCCAGGTTAAGAACAAATAGAAGAAGTAACAACATTACCCATTTTGTGGCTAGTGTAACACCCGATAACGCGACTCCTCGACACGCGTTTCGCCGTTTACGCTTCGTGTCTAACAGGACATTTGTGCCTTTTTTTTTATACTATATCCCACATTTACCTTATTTAGGTTGTGTTGATGATTTGTTTTACATGCTTTATTTTCACCACTTCGAGTCAGGTTGTTCTTTTCTCATAAAATTTTATATATATAAGATTTTTGCTGACTTTTTGTATTCACCCGATATCAATCTCTGGGTGTTAGCCTGATATTTATTAGGCTGTTCAGTGGTTACTTTATCTCCGGTTTATTTGTATTTTTTGTGTATATTTAATAAAATTTATAGTGGTATTTTACATACTATTGCAGTATCTTTTTTTGATTGGCACTGGTCGAATTTGTGTTTTGGCGTTTCTCTTTTTTTTAATCTCTTCTTCAGATGGATAAGAAGAATGGAAAAATAAACTGTGATGTCAACACGGACAAACAGGGACAATAGTGGCCCCATAACAGAGTGGGGATGGAGGCCAACAGCAGTGGCAGTAACAGGGATAATAGTGGCCCCATAACAGAGTGGGGATGGGATCCAACAGCAGTAACAGGGACAATAGTGGCCCCATGACAGAGTGGGGAGAGGAGCATCAGCAGTGGCATACAGTACAAGATGCTGGCAGATCACAGTAGTAGCAGAACCCAACAACAGCAGTGTGATAGTAAGGGCCAGTGGTATGCATATCCTTTTAAAAATGTAACATGTACATATCAGTAGGCCATGAAGCCCCATTGTAGGAATTGTAGTATAGACATCAGGGAGGTGACAGCATCAGAATGTCGCAGCAGCACACGCCCAGAAGTAACGGAAGATTTTCCTGAATATTCCAGTGTGGCAGCAGTGTGGATCTTTAGTGGCAGAATGATATATTTTGTTACAACAGGCATCGGCATCTGGAATTCCTAATTGATCTTTACCTGATTCATCTTTATGAAGGGCAGTCTCTAAACATTTTGAGAGGAAAGACGAGTTTTCTTAGGGGTAACTTTGTCCCCCACCACACTGAACATCCACTCTGATGCCACACTACTGGCTGGGCAGAAAAGCATGCCCATGGCAAACTCAGCCACACTTCAAGTTTGCATGCCTAGTAGTCCAGAAGATCTTGGATCATAGTTGACACGGTGCAGTCCAAGTATGCCACCACCAGCTGGTTGAGGTTCTGCTGCATGCCCTGCTGCTGGGTGGTTTCTTCAGTAGGCAGCTGAAGAAAGCTGCTCATCATAGACTCCAGACTGAAATTGCTGCATATGGAGCTGGTGCTGCTCCTGCACAGCGATCCCCCCGTCATGGCAGTGGAATGTGAGCGCAGAGGGTTCCCCCCGTCAGACCTTCCTGAGGACGGGTGATGGCACTCATTGGGAGCAACAAACTGACTACACAGCTTGTCTCTACAGTAGGTCTAAAAAATGCCCCCTCTGCTGAATCCTGACAATGCGGCTGTCACTACACTAACATAACGGCTTGCATCTGGTTGTTTGCGCAAGGGACTCGTAGGGCCTACCTGCCTCCATCTCCACTGCACACTGCCATGGTAGGTTGGGATCATCTGCGTTGTGTTTGTCATTGCCCACCAGCTTCTCATGCTCCTCCTGCTCCTCTACTGTCACTTGGGCAGATAAACCACCTAGTTGTGTATAAAATTCCTGGGTGTATATGTCCTCCTGCTCATCTGCCAGTTCATCCTCCTCAGTGCTCAGTTGGCCATGAAATGGAGGTGCCATGTCTTCTGTTCCCTCACCAATAAGATTTGTCAACATCCCTTTCAGGACATGAAGGAGTAGAATGACAAAATTCATCCTGTCGTCCTGGCGACTGACAAAGTGGCCTCCTCAAAGGGCCTGAGCAAATGGCACATGTCATGCATGAGCTGCCATTGGCTAAGCTGCAAGTTACACTGGGGAGTAGACTTGTCCGTCTGTAGCATTAAGAAATCGTTGACCGCCTTCTTCTGCTCATAAAGGTGGCCTAACATATGGAGCATGGAGTTCAAACTGTTGTAAACATCGTGCGATGTTGGGGAAGAGCATTTTGCCCTTGCAGCTCAAGGAGGGTGTGTTTTGAATGGTAAGAGTGGCTTAAGAGCATGCACAGTTTCCTGGACATTTTTAACAGCTATTGCAGTTCAGTGGAAGACTTGAGGAACCAGGTGATGAGACTGAAGACGTGTGCCATTCAGGGTGCATGGGTCAGCCCTCCCTGACGCAGCACAGATAAAACGTTCTTCCCATTATCAATAACCATGGTTCGTATCTCCAGTTGGTGAGGAGACAGCCAGTATTCAATTTCTTTATTGATGACGTAGCACAGTTTCTTTCTGTTGTGGCTCCATTCACCAAGGCTGACCAGGTGCAGAACCACGTGACAACACCTAGCATAGGTGATATGCTACAGAATCAAAGTGAACTCTGCCTAGAGGGCAGAGTGAGGATAAGGTGGAGGATGAGGCTGCAGAGGAGGACATTGGCACAGAAATCCCAGCATTACAATGAGGAGACGACATTGCCATCACCTGGCCAAGATGCTGGTGTGCTTGGGCCGGAACCACATTTACCCAGTGGGCTGTAAATGACATATATTGTCCTTGACCATAGTTACAACTCCATACATCAGCTCTGTTGTCAACTCTACCAGGCACCAAAAGGCCCAAGGACTGGCCCACCTTCTGCTCAATGTACGTGTGCAGGGCTAGAACTGTTTTTTTTTAATAAAGTAATGTTGGCTTGGGACTCTCCACCTTGGGTGGGCAGAAGCCATTAGTTCTCTGAAATGTGCAGAGTCAGCTACATGGAAAGGGAGGGACTGTAGTACCAGCAACTTGGCCAGGTGCAAGTCCAGTTTCTGTGCCGCAATCGCCTCAGTGATTAATTGCTGTCGAAACAAGTAATGAGGAGCAGGAGAATCAGGAGCAATAGACAACATTGACGTTGATGGGAAGGTACAACAGCTTACTTCTGCTGACATTGCCAAGCCCTAACTGCTGGAGAGGGAGTGTGGGATCATGGGAGATGCAGTGGTTGCTGCGTCAGGCTGTAACACTAAATGAATGGCACGTGACTTGAACTTGTGATGTTGTAATTGGTTGTACTGTAATACTTGTGAATTACAGTGTGTAAAAGCAGCCAGGGGGCTCTCTGAAAACCCCCAGGCCAGAATATGGCAGGCCTGGAGCTTTCAGAGAGGCCTGGCTGTCATGCCATCTACTCAGCACTGTGCTATTGCATTTGCAGGTTGCCATTCGGAGGACAGCGTGAGCTGATTTTCTTCTGTCTATGAGCTCAGATGCTATGGGTCACTATTGATCATAGAATCTGTGGTGTTAAACTACTGGAATTAAAGTTATCTCCAATCACTGCGGTGAGAGTTTGGAGCTAGTTTACAACAGCTGGCACTCACAAGAGATGGCACAGCTCCAGCGCCGCACTATCACCATGACATTATTTTTGTAGTTTATATGCAGTATATATAGCTGTTCAGACTGTAGGACTAATCAACAATTACCGGAAACGTTTAGTTGCAGATATTGTAGCACGAGGAGGTCACACCAGATGCTAAAACCAAAGGTTATTTTATAGCTCACAGACATGTGATAATGGATCAATTTCTCAATAAATAAATGACCAAGTCAAATATTTTTGACTCATTTGTTTGATTTGGTTATCTTTCTCTACTTTTAGAACTTGTTTGAAAATATGATGTAGTTTTAGGTCAAATGTAGGCAGAAATATAGAAAATTCTGAAGGGTTCACAAACTTTCAAGCATCATTGTCTATGCTAACAGTTTTTGTTAGCATTGTTTAAATAATCACTAGCTTATAGATTGGTGTGAAAGGGTACTAAACACTGATTTTAACCGGCAGTGGGTGTGGATCAACCAACCAGTGTCAACTAACCAGTTGAACTCCTATACAAGGATCTGGACTTTGACGCAGGGAGCCAGCCAAGCTGCTACCTCCTGGAGTAGTGCTGGTGTATTTGGCTGCTGACCCACGGGGTTCAGAGACAGCGATGCGAAGCACCAAGGACAGTAGACTGAAAAAGTGGTAAACGTAGTAGAAAAGGTAATAAAAGTAGACTGCACACAGTCCAAAGCCAGGGCAGTCTAAGTGCTTCCGTATTACCAATAGCGATGCCACCGTCTGGCAGGTCACAGTTCCAAAGTCAATGCAGGCTGCAAGGAGTAGAATTGGTAGGCAGGCAAGGTACGGTACACGGGTATACAGACAACAGATCACCTTAGCTGGTTACTAGAGACTAGACAACCTCAAAGCTTACACCGCCGGCATACAGGAGTCTGAGCCATAAATAGGGCTCAGACGCCCCTCCCACAAATACAGGCTGCCTGCAGCCCTAAATACTTGTGCTATAATAAATACCTGTTGTACTGCAGCAGAGAGAGATACTACGGTACTAGTAAAATGGAAGCATAATAAAATATAATACTCTTATTACTGGGAGTGGGATCACACATTTTATATCATTTTTTCTTTTTGGTCTGTGAAAAATGCAATTAATTTTGTGTGTTTTTCACAGGTGCTTTTGTGTTTTTTTTTTTTCAAATTTTGAAATTGTTTATATACTTTGATCACTATAGCAAAGCCTATGCCAACTAAACCTATGCTAATTAAATGGATGGGAAAAACGTGATGTGTACCCAGCCAAAGTGCTGCAAAAATAGTGTTGTCGGAACACTACTAGTGCTGCAAGCAGCATTTTTGTGTGCAGCATGAGAAACTGAACATGCCGGATCCAGCACTAAAAACCATGTAAGGCTACTTTCACATATGCATTATTGCTGTCCGGTTTTGAGTTCCAGAATGGGATCTTAAACCCACAGTAAAATACATCTCTTTGAATAAAACAACTGGCTGCACCCCATGCTCTATATATACCCCCAGCTCTGTATATACCTCCAGCCCTGTATATATCCCCAGCTCCGTGTATACCCCAGCCCTAATATATATATATATATATATAGTGTAGAAGAATGGCAGCACTGACAAAAAATGATTGGAAAGTTTGGGTGCACGTTCACCGGGGAATGGGCTGCTTACCCTTTAGTATATAGATTGAAAAACGAGCAGCACTCCTGGGATCCACAAAAAGGTTTTTCTTTTATTCACCCATGTGATGCAACGTTTCGGCTCTGAACTAGAGCCTTTCTCAAGGAAAGAACAAGTGCATACTGTGAGGTATATATACCCAACAGGAAGTGATGTCAATTCAATTACAGGATCATGTGACAATCATGTGATACAAATCATGTGATACAGATCATGTGATAGAGATCATGTGATACAAATCATGTGATACAGAATATTCATAGATACAAAAACAACCACAATAGTATACAAATATAAAGTGATCAGTGCATAGATTCATACAAGTGACATCATAATGTATTGAAGTACGCCTATAGAGAGCAATGTAGTGTCACTATATTAATACATAAAGTGCAAGTGTGATATAGACTACAACCTGTTCCAAAGTTCCTAGATCAGGTATAGCACATCATGTGTAATGAGGGAGAAGAGATCAGGGGGGAATGGACAGAACAATACCGATCGGGTATATGCATATAAATCCAGTCTTCTTATCGTTATCCAAACCGCATTGCGCCTGCTCCAGGTTACCACCATTGATTGTGTGGTTGCAGAACCCACTACGCATGCGCTAAATCCCCGCGCACGCGCACTGGGACTCAGCACCGCGATAGCCATCTTTAAACAGGTAATACAACGGACGGGCAGTTAACGCATGCCCAGTAGCTATCATCGAGAGTCAGGCGCCATCTACCTTCATGGCAGTCTTGCCCTCTTTTCAGACAGTAACCCCAAATACACAGCCATTATACTAAACAAGGGCAAAGTGTGTACGGTGGGAGGGGATCGTCCTTAGCACAGGATTATCCACCTCCCCCAAACTATTAAAACGGAGAGAGCTACAATGGATATATACATTAGACTGTCTGAAACCTAAAGGTCTCAGTGTTGAATTTAATCTTTTGGGGTAGCACAGGGAGGGTTTTGGCTTGCCCCCTCTCCTGTGGTGTGTGCTTTTCTTTCTCCTCTTTCCCCCTCATGCCCAGAACTTTTTTGCAGGCATGGGCCAAGTGTTCGCAGGCATGGGCCAGAGGTGAGCAGGCAGCAGGCACATATCTGAAAAAGCGAGCATGTGTGCCTGTGCCGCTCCTCTTCACTGTTGCGCTGTTTCTCCTGCATGCCGCACTGTCTTCAGGAACTTGGTGAGCATAGCGCGCTGCCAGCTAGTACTGTTCTCTAGCTGGCGGCACGTGGCAGGCACTAGCTACTGAATCAGGGGGGTAGAGTGGGCGGCCTTCCTTTATTGATTGTATGGGAATGGGAGGATGAACAAGGGGCAGGGAGTGGTCCCCCAATGTGACCGCACTGTATGGGGGCACTGACACATGACAAGCCAGAGCACTGTCATTATCATGTTATGCGGACAATAATGGGACATGTTCTATCTTTGAACGGAACGGAAATCCGGAAATGGAAGACATATGTAATACCTTCCGTTTTCTTTTTGCGGATCCATTGAAATGAATGGTTCCATATATGGTTCGTATACAGAATGCAAAAAACGGATCGGAAACGGAAAAAAAAACATTCATGTGCATGAGCCCTTAGAGAGAGGAATTGGCGTGGTTAGGGCAGACTCCAAAAACAGAATACTGGATAATCCTGCCATCGGATGAATGGCTTGTAGCTACAAGCCATTCATCCAATGGCAGGATTATTATTAGGGCCACCGAGCACAGCCAAGATGGTCCCCTGATGAAACTTCAACCTTTAGGGGGAAATGCGTCGGGCTTATAAACTATGTTTTTGATATATGGGCCCACCACCTTTATCAGTAGGTCTCGTATTTCGACAGTGCTAACTCTGTTGCATTTATTTTTGGGACATTAACCCTAGGTACACACCTAAGCGTTTTACAGCGCGTTCAAACGCGCTGTAAAACGCACAACATGTGAAAAACGCGTTCAAACGCGCTGTAAAACGCACAACATGTGAAAAGCCATGCTTCCCTATGGGCATGGTTCACATTTGGGCGTTTTAACGCGCCTATGGACAATGATGCCGTAGGGGAGAATCACTGAATCGCACGTATGACGCGCGTTTCTTAGTTACAAAAACGCGCATCCAAAAACGCTCGTAAAACGCGCGTCATACGCGCGATTCAGAAACGCCTAGGTGTGTTCCCAGCCTAAATGTACCGTTCAGCAGTCTCCAGTATTGGAGAACTTCTCAGGTAGGAACAGTATAATAGGGTACAGCCACCGAGAAGTGGGGCCGCACCTTTCGGAGCGATTACTCCGCTTGTAGGCAGGGTGAGTATAGCCGGTAGGGATTTTTTTCCCACACTGCCTGAAGCGGACTTGTTATATTATTTGCTCAGCATATCGCAATAAAGATCTATTAATTGATCCTGACCACACGGAGATCAAAGGTGATTCGTCAGGAGAAAGAAACTAGGCAACACAGTACCTGCTTTGCATCGCATGTCCTGTAAGGAAGATCTTCCATACACATGGGGAACTGCACCCGTATTGACAGGGATTTTCCTTTACTTTGTCAACAGTACCGTTAGTAACTACATGGTGATGATATATCTATATCTATATCTTATGACTATATTACAGTTCTAGTGGGATTTTAGCAAATAATAGAAATAAATGTTACATTTTAAAGGGACATTTTTTTTCTGGGATCAGTGATATTGTTTGGAGTATTGAGGCCATTAACATTCCAAATACACCATGTTAAAACGGAGATGGAGGACGCAGTAGCATTAGAAGGACTCGCCATTTAACCAATACCTGTTAGTGGGCAAAATTGATACAAGTATAAGGGCTCATTCATACGGTCGTATGCTGTCCGCAAAAATGCGGATCCGTTTTTTTGCGGACAGTTCAGCATGTCCGCAAATAAATGGATTGCATTCCGTTTTTTTGCTGATCCATAAACTTCAAAAGGGCCATGTCCTGATTTTCACTGACAAGTATAGGACATGTTTCATTTTTTTTGCTGAGCAGTGCAATGGAAGAAAATGGCCCCATAGAATTGAATGGGACAGCATTTAATCAGAAAAAAAACAGATTCACATTTTTGCAGACAGCATACGGCCGTCTGAATGAGCCCTAAAGATAAGGAGAGGGAAGAAAATCCATCCCTGTCAAGCAGGTAACCTCCCCAGTATTACATAAGGTCCCCCATAGTAGAGCGCACAGGAATTCCCATTAAATGAACATCTTAACAGTAACAAGTTATCACCATACTGCCCATCAACCTGCGAGAGCAGCATCATGTTAACACAAAACAGAAGAGAGCGTAAAGCGAACTCCATGACCAGAGTTCGGTATAAGCAACCAATGCAAGTCAATTAAAGCAGTAACAACACTTAAAAGACATATGTGACCCCGCCGTTCATGTAGTCGCGGTAAAAGAAGGGAGTGTAGCTCGACCTGAAGCATAAATGTGGGCTAAATCCTTCTGGGGGTCGCTGAACACCCACGACCTGTCGCCCATTTAGAAACAGAGAGTAGCTGGATATTGAAGGCTAAAACGGATAGATTTGTCAAGCAGGATCCTGCAAACTGGGCTAGGTCTCTTCCCATTTCTGCCACTGCTGAGAAAAAGTCCAGGAATAATAGAAGCTTGGAGTTCTCGTAGCTAACTGTAGAGGCTTGGCAGAAGGCAGTTTATCCTGACAGTTGAGGATCCGAAAAATAACACATTTCGGTTTACAGGCGTTGTCAGCTCACGGGGAGCCCACTCTGTGAGCGTGCTCTACTAAAATTTTGTATGTGGAGTCCCCCAACTTTAATTCTTGGGGTGGCCATATGTGTATGTGTGCTATGTGAGCATTCATTTTTTGCAGGATGATCTGTACTTTTCATTGATACCATTATGGGGTGTGTACAACTTTTTGATCACTTTAAAATTTTTAGTGGGAAATGAAGCTATGATAAAACAGCAAAACAGTTAATTTGACAGTTTTTTTTTTCCATTTAGCCGTTTGCCGTTCATATGGGAAAAATATTTTTATATATTTAGAGTATGGCCGTTTTCACACGTGGAAATACCCATGATGTTTAATTCTATTTTGGGGAAAAGGGGGTGATTTGAATTATTATTATTTTTTTACTATGGGGGTCATTTATTAATCTGAAACATTCCTAAATTAGGCATATTTCAGGTGCAGATTGCAGTGCAACGGTTAGTTGCACCACAATCTGTGACTAATGCCCACTCACACCAAGTCCAAGATTGTGGGCGTGGAAGGGGGCAGGCCAGCATAGAAAAAGGTCTAAATGTAAGACAGATTAAATGTACTTGTACATTTTAAACTGGCGGAGGATCCACCAAAGTTATGAAGAGGCCGGCGCCTCTAGCTCTAGCTCTAGCTCCTGAGATCACCACCAGAGGCAGCCGGAGCCGGGTTTGCATATGCTCAGATGTCATAGTCAGGATTGACCACAGCATCTGAAATGTTAAATGTCCACGAACGGCATTATTGCCGGTCGCGGACATGAGCCGTGGGTATCTGCTGTATGAAACATCAGGCACCCTGCTGCTATGGTGACTACTTCGCTCAGAAGCGGGTGCTATCTTTAACCACCTCATAAATATAATGTGTTAAATGGCTTCTGTGCTCTCTGCTGGGTCCTTTTCGTCGGTTGGACCCAGAAAAGAGCACATGCGACTGTAAGTACACCAAGCACTACATACTTAGCCCCAGATGACCCCCCATCACCCCAATTAACCCCTTGATCACCCCTTTCAATCACCTGTCAATCACTAGTGAAAGGGAAAAAAGTGATGACTTTTTTTTTTCACTAGTATTGACTGTTAGGTTTAGTTTACTTTAGACCTCTTTGGTAGGTAGTTAGCTTCCGTTAGCGCCCAGCCCACCGCACCGCACCGCAGTCACCGATTCGCTGATTAGCGTAGCGGTAATCAGCATTTGTACTTTTATAGTATCTGTAAGTGATCAGAACTGATCACAGTCAGATCTATAATAGTATTAGTGTCACCTTAGTTCGCCCCCCACCCAAAATGCAGTGTTTGCCTGATCAGGCCTGATCGGTCGCCCACACGTGCGTTCACCCACGCCCACCCCGCCGCAGTGACAAAAAATTATTTTTTATCACTGCACAATCACTTCACAAGCGCTGCGGCGATAAAAAAAAATCTGTTTTGATCTTTTTTATCAATCGCAGCGGCTTCCTGTACTTCTCTAGCCTCCCATTTGTAAGACAGGCTTGCTCTTTTTCTTGGGTAGTCTCAGGGAATACCCCCTAAATTTAGTTGTCCAAATGTCAAATAAGGGGTATTCTCCTGAAGAGGCCTACAGGATTCTGACCCAGTCAGATGAGGAATGGGAACCCTCATCTGACGAATCTAGCGGGTCAGAATATGAACCTGTAGAAAGCAGTGGCAGTCTGACCCAAAGTTCGGACGAGGAGTTTGAGGTTCCTGATAGCACCAGGCATACCCGGCCCCGTGTCGCTAGACCACAGGTTGCGCAGGATCTATTTCAAGGGCAGCAGAGTGGGGCTGGCGCTGCCGGATTAAGTGGTGAGGCATACACCAGCAGCGCAGCCCATCCTGGACCTACTACCAGCACTGTCGTAGAACATGGTGAAGTGGCGAGCACCAGAAGGGCAGTTGAAGCTGGTACGGTGGCACGTGCAATAGTTCCCCCGTCGCAGCCACCACGCAGACAGGCTCGTAGAGCCCCTAGAATCCCTGAGGTGCTGGCAAACCCTGATTGGCAGCCCCCAACTTCAGCCGCACCATTAGTTCCCCCTTTCAACGCCCAGTCAGGAGTTCGGGTGGAGACAGCTCAGATCGGATCGGCACTGGGGTTTTTTGAGCTGTTCTTCACTGCGGAGCTCTTTGACCTAGTCGTGGCAGAAACAAATCGGTATGCCACTCAATTTATAAACGCCAACCCGGGAAGCTCTTATGCCCAGTCTTTCCGGTGGAAACCAGTCCAAGTTTCCGAATTTAAAACTTTTCTGGGCCTTCTCCTCAACATGGGCCTAACAAAAAAGCATGAATTGCGGTCATATTGGTCCACGAACCCAATTCATCACATGCCCATGTACTCTGCTGCCATGTCCAGGACACGATTTGAGACCATCCTGCGTTTCCTGCACTTTAGCGACAACACCACCTCCCGTCCCAGAGGCCACCCAGCTTTTGACCGGCTCCACAAAATTCGGCCCTTCATAGACCACTTCAACCTGAAATTTGCAGATTTGTATACCCCCGCACAAAACATCTGCGTAGATGAGTCCCTGATACATTTTACCGGGCGCCTTGGCTTCAAACAGTACATCCCAAGCAAGCGCGCCCGGTATGGGGTCAAATTGTATAAGCTCTGTGAAAGGGCCACAGGCTATACACACAAATTTCGGATCGATGAGGGAAAAGATCAGACCCTGGAGCCGGTCGGTTGCCCTGAACTACCTGGGGAGCAGTGGGAAGATAGTCTGGGACTTGGTGTCACCCTTATTCGGCAAGGGGTACCATCTTTATGTGGACAATTTCTACACAAGTGTGCCCCTCTTCAGGCATTTGTTCCTAGAACAGATTGGCTGCTGTGGCACCGTGCGACCTAGTCGCCGGGGCTTCCCCAAACGGCTCATTACCACCCGTTTTGCAAGGGGGGAGAGGGCTGCCTTGTGTAACGAAGAACTGCTCGCGGTGAAATGGAGAGACAAGCGTGACGTTTACCTGCTCTCCTCCATTCACGCAGACACGACAGTCCAAATTGAACGGGCAACCGGTGTCATTGAAAAGCCCCTCTCGGTCCACGACTATAATTTGCTCATGGGAGGGGTGGACTTTAATGACCGTTGGCCCCATATTTGCTTTCCCGCAGGACCAGACGCTGGTATAAGAAGGTGTCTATATATCTAATTCAATTGGCTATATATAATAGTTTTGTTCTCTGCAGTAAGGCTCGGAGAACAGGATCCTTCCTCAAATTTCAGGAAGAGATCATCGAGAACCTCCTGTATCCAGGAGGTTCTGTGGCCCCAACCACCAGTGTAGTTAGCCGTCTACACGAGCGACATTTCCCCAATGTCATTGCTGGTACCTCAAACCAACCGCCACCCCGAAAAAGATGTCGTGTCTGTAGCAGGAGTGGAATAAGGCGTGACACCCGCTATTTCTGTCCTGACTGCCCTGACCACCCTGCCCTATGCCTAGGGGAGTGTTTCCGAAATTACCACACTCAGGTACACTTAGGGACATAGGGATTGGAGGACACAGGTAGTTTTTACACTCAGGATCTAGGGTCTCTCAGGATACTAGGTTTTGAGAGACCCTAACATATAGGGGTGCTGGTGTGCTACAGCAGAAATGTGAAACGGTAGAAACCTCTCCTTTCACTTGGGATAAAGTCCATAATGTACTTCGCACCATCTCTGTGCGATTTACACTTTACACATTGTCCCATGGGAAAGGAGAGGTTTCTGCTAGGAAAATAAAGAGTGAAATGGTAAAAAAAATAAAATTAAAAATTAAACAGGTAGCAAGAAAAAGAAATCTTGAGTTAGTTCAGGTTTTAAACGTTTTATGATGTTCAGGTTTATAAAAAAAAGTTTTATGTTCAGGTTTTATAAAGTTTGTAACGTTCAAGTTCATGAGCCTGCTGCCTGTTTTTTCTTCTTCTTTTTTTCCCCCTAACCACCCTTTATTTTCCAGGTAGACCAACGGACCAACCAATGAAAACGCTGCAGCACTGATGTGCATTCTGAGAGAAGCATTGCGCTGCTGTCAGAAGACACGTGAAGTCAGTGTATGCGGCGCTGCAAGACGAGATTTCTCCTCTGCAGTACAGGTACGTTTGCCCAGGCATATGAGCTGAGGAGAGGTGTTGGAGTTCATATGCTTTGGCAAACACTTTGTATCAAAAATCTGGCAAAGATGTCTTCCTCCACAACGATCGATTGATCGATGTGAATGGAGAAATCACGTTTGCCAGGACATAGGAGCTAAAGCGGGTATGGATGTTTGGGCGGAGCCCCTATGTCCTGGCAATCGCCAGGCCCCTCTTTTTTTTTTTTGCATATCTTTTGGCAGAGATTTTTTCATCCACATCGATCGATGCGAATGAAGAAATCTGTGCCGTTCATTTTTTCTTTCAGCCCAGAGGCTGAACGGAAAAAAAATCTCATTACCTGTATGCTCCATATAAGGAGAATTGCAGAAACTCCTAATGCTGGCCATACATGTAATGATTGCGGAGACCTTCAAATGCCATGTCAGTACAAAAACCTCACATGTGACCCCATTTTGGAAAGAAAACACCCCAAGGTATTTGCTGAGGGGCATATTGAGTCCATGAAAGATTGAACTTTTTGTCACAAGTTAGCGGAAAGGGAGACTTTGTGAGAAAAAACAAAAAAATCTAATTCCGCTAACTTGTGCCAAAAATAAAAAAATCTTCTATGAACTCGCCATGCCCCTCACAGAATACCTTGGGGTGTCTTCTTTTTAAAATGGGGTCACATTTGGGGTATTTTTACTGCCCTGGCATTTTAGGGGCCCTAAAGCGTGAGAAGAAAAATGCGTAAAAATGCCATCCTAAAAGGTACTGATTAGAATTAGGGCCCCTTTGCGCATCTTCGCTGCAAAAAAGTGTCACACATGTGGTATCGCCGTACTCAGGAGAAGTAGGGCAATTTGCTTTGGGGTGTATCTTTACATATACTCATGCTGGGTGAGAGAAATATCTCTGTAAATTGACAACTTTGTATAAAATATGGAACAAGTTGTCATTTACAGAGATTTTTCACACACAGTATGGGTATATGTAAAAATACACCCCAAAACACATTGCCCTACTTCTCCTGAGTACGGCGATACCACATGTGTGCCACTTTTTTGCAGCCAAGATGCGCAAAGGGGCCCTAAATCCAATGAGTACCTTTAGGATTTCACAGGGCAATTTTACGCATTTGGATTCCAGACTTCTTCTCACGCTTTAGGGCCCCTAAAATGCCAGGGCAGTAAAAATACCACACAAGTGACCCCATTTTAGAAAGTAGGCACCCAAAGGTATTCCGTGAGGGGTATGGTGAGTTCATGTAAAATTTTATTTTTTGTCACAAGTTAGTGGAATATAAGACTTTGTAAAAAAAAAAAAAAATCAATTTCCGCTAACTTGTGACAAAAAATAAAAACTTCCATGAACTCACTATGCCCATCAGCGAATACCTTAGGGTGTCTACTTTCCGGAATGGGGTCACTTGTGGGGTATTTTTACTGTCCTGGCATTTTAGGGGCCCCTAAAGCGTGAGAAGTAGTTTGGAATCCAAATGCGTAAAATTGCCCTGTGAAATCCTAAAGGTACTCTTGGTTTTAGGGCCCCTTTGCGCATCTTGGCTGCAAAAAAGTGGCACATATGTGGTATCGCCGTACTCAGGAGAAGTAGGGCAATGTGTTTTGGGGTGTATTTTAACATATACCCATGCTGGATGAGAGAAATATCTCTGTAAATTGACAACTTTGTATAAAAAATGGAAAAAGTTGTCATTTACAGAGATATTTCTCTCACCCAGCATGGGTATATGTAAAAACACACCCCAAAACACATTGCCCTACCTCTCCTAAATATGGCGATACCACATGTGTGCCACTTTTTTGCAGCCAAGATGCGCAAACGGGCCCTAAATCCAATGAGTACCTTGAGCACAGGGCATTTTTACGCATTTGGATTCTCACGCTTTAGGGGCCCCTAAAATGCCAGGGCAGTATAAATACCCCACAAGTGACCCCATTTCGGAAAGCAGACACCCTAAGGTATTCACTGATGGGCAAAGTGAGTTCATGGAAGTTTTTATTTTTTGTCACAAGTTAGCGGAAAATGAAATTTTTTGAAAAAAAAATCAATTTCCGCTAACTTGTGACAAAAAATAAAAACTTCCATGAACTCACTATGCCCCTCAGTGAATACCTTAGGGTGTCTACTTTCCGAAATGGGGTCATTTATGGGGTGTTTCTACTGTCTGGGCATTGTAGTACCTCAGGAAACAGGACAGGTGCTCAGAAAGTCAAAGTGCGGAAATTCACTTTTTTGCACCATAGTTTGTAAACGCTATAACTTTTACCCAAACCAATACATATACACTTATTGCATTTTTTTTTTATCAAAGACGTATAACAATAAATTTAGAGAAATATTTATAGAGAAATGTAGTTTTATTGGCAAATTTTCCAACAGAAAGTGAAAAATTTAATTTTTTTGCAAAAATATTGTCAAAAAAAGTAAAATATCAAAAAAGTTAAAATGTCAGCAGCAATAAAATACCACCAAATGAAAGCTCTATTAGTGAGAAGAAAAGGAGGTAAAATTCATTTGGGTGGTAAATTGTATGACGGAGCAATAAACGGTGAAAGTAGTGTAGTGTAGAATTGTAAAAAGTGGCCTAGTCATTAAGGGTGATTAAGCTAGGAGGGGCTGAAGTGGTTAAAGACTCAGCCTATGCCGTACTAGTACAGTGCTGGTCGGGATGGGGTTAAAGTGTACTAACCTTTCAGTAACATTGCATTAATCAACAGTACAGTGTGTATACATGAGGAATAACGCTAATTCTGCTTATTATATGACTTGTATCTGGCATTATTTTGCAGTTTTCTCCTTTGTATGCTGAATGTCTAGTCTGAAGTTCTCCCAGTTCTCAACTTGAAACTAAACAACCCCTTTAAGAGTCAACTTATTCCTTTTCTTCCTGAAGATTAAACATTGACCTCAGTATGTACTAGGAATCCAATAGCATACACCCAATCCCAGTCATAATCTGCATCTTTGTATCCACAACCAGAGTTATCAAACAAGCCTCTCCTTCACTACCTATTGTGAAGAATACGATGGCGAGTCTATGCCCAAATTTTTCTTTAACACACATGAACACGTTTAATTCGCTTATATGATGTCTATTGTAAACGTGCTTAGTTTGCTCGTTCTCAAGGATAGCCTTCAGGTAGAAAGAAATAAGGAGTCATGTGTTAAGATGAAATACAAGGAACATGGAGGATACTTACTAAGGCTGACAAATGGCCGGGCATGCCTCATAGTCAATTTGGCGCATCTGTGTGGTGCCAGTGCATGAGAAAATCTATGAGCAGGTGTAGCTTTTGTGCCCTCATTTACACCTATTTCTGTAATATATTTTGGTAAATCTATGGATTCCCCGACTCACTTTTCTCAGCACCTTTAAAAACTGCTGCCACTGACTGTAGCAATATGTTATATGCTGTGTTTGGCCTCTAGGGGTTCTCACTACTTGTTGACGCATTATACTGGTGGTTCTGAGACTTGTTGGTTGGTAGAGCAGATACATGTGTAATGGTGGTTGATATCTTACTGTAATAAACTGAGTGTGGAAGAGCCAACTGAATTACCCTGTTGTGGTTGTAAACTGTAGAAAAAAACATCTATCACTCTTAAAGGGAACCTGTCACCTCAAACAGCGGTCCTAAACCGCCGTCAGGACCTTCAAGACTACAGCAGTCGGATTCTGATCAAGTATATCTTACTAAATTCCGGTGTGGCAGTAGTAAGAAAATCGATGTTTAATCTTTAGGCCCCTTTCACACGGGCGAGTTTTCCGCGCGGGTGCAATGCGTGAGGAGGGCGCATTGCACCCGCACTGAACCCGGACCCATTCATTTCTATGGGGCTGTGCACATGAGCGGTGATTTTCACGCATCACTTCTGCGTTGCGTGAAAATCGCAGCATGTTCTATATTCTGCGTTTTTCACGCAACGCAGGCCCCATAGAAGTGAATGGGGCTGCGGGAAAATCGCAAGCATCCGCAAGCAAGTGCGGATGCGTTGCGATTTTCCCGCATTGTTGCTTAGCAACGGGACCCAATCTCTATTATTTTCCCTTATAACATGGTTATAAGGGGAAATAATAGCATTCTTAATAAAGAATGCATTGTTAAATGAAGTGGAGGGGGTTAAAAATAATAAAAGTTAACTTACCTTAGCCACTTGATCGCGTAGTCGCGATCTCTCCT
The DNA here is from genome assembly GCA_033119425.1 of Bufotes viridis. Classification (NCBI taxonomy): domain Eukaryota; kingdom Metazoa; phylum Chordata; class Amphibia; order Anura; family Bufonidae; genus Bufotes; species Bufotes viridis. The sequence continues at coordinate 477,576,605 of CM065590.1, read as the reverse complement.
CTCTTTCCCTGCAGCATCTAAGATCTAAAGGACCTGTGTTGACGTCACATCACATGGTCCAATCACATGGTCCATCACCATGGTAAGATGGACCATGTGATTGGACCATGTGATGTGACGTCATCACAGGTCCTGTAGATCTTAGATGCTGCAGGGAAAGAGAGGAGAGATCGCGACTACGCGATCAAGTGGATAAGGTAAGTTAACTTTTATTATTTTTAACCCCCTCCACTTCATTTTACAATGCATTCTTTATTAAGAATGCTATTATTTCCCCTCATAACCATGTTATAAGGGAAAATAATCAATTCTCCAGAAGACCCGAAACTGGACTTCAGTGATGAAGTCCGGCTTCGGGTTGGGTACCAAACATGGCGTTTTTTTTCACGCGCGTGCAAAACGCATTACAAACGTTTGCACCCGCGCGGGAAAAACGCGCATATTCCCGCAACGCACCCGCCTCTTATCCGGGCGTCAAACATGACGCCCATGTGAAAGGGGCCTTAAGCTTCAAGTCGCGGTGACCACACCCCCTTTTATTGATAGCGCTTATGCCCGACAGCCGGCTGGTTTCTCAGAACAGCCAGCTGTCAGTCACAGCGAAGGGGGCGAGAGGGGGCGTGGTTACCGCGACCTGAAGCAAGAAGGCCGCTGCCCCCTTGACCTAAAGCGTGGGCAGAGAATCGCACAAGCCATGGATTAAACATCGATTTTCTTACTACTGCCGCATCGGAATTTAGTAAGATATACTTGATCAGAATCCGACTGCTGTAGTCTTGAAGTTCCTGCCGGCGGTTTAGGACCACTGTTTGAGGTGACAGGTTACCTTTAACTTGGAAGATTTATCTATATTTGGAAGATTCTACCTTGATTTATCAACTGTTCTCAGCATACTTTCAGACTTTTGTCTGTCTTTTATATACTGTATTTTTAATCACATATTCTTATTTTCACTTTTATATCCCTGTATTTGTATGTCTTTATTCTGCTTTCATTCAATTTTATTGTAAATATTTCACCTAGGCCTAGAGGTGAGATTATATATTTTTTCACATGTATGTGTTAGAACTGTGCCTAGGTCATAGGTCTCATTCACACGTCCGCATTTTAGTCCGCATCTATTCCGCAATTCTGCGGAATAGATGCGGACCCATTCATTGGGAATGGGGCCGGACGTGATGCGGAGAGCACACTATGTGCTCTCCGCTTCCACATTTGCGGAGCCGCGGCCCCGAACTTCTGGGTTTCGGCCCGGAAACATCCGGCCGTGGCTCCGTAAAAGATAGAGAATGTCCTATTCTTGTCTGCAGCCTGCGGACAAGAATAGGCATCTCTATGGGGAGTGCCAGCATGGTGTGTTGCGGATCCGCAAATTGCGGATCTGCAACACACCAGGGACGTGTGAATGGGGCCATAGAGTGTGATTTTCCATCATAGTCTCCATATGCAAATGTTAAGCAAACTTAAAGGGCATGTCAACTTTTTAACGATGATGTGATGATTCATTTTTTAACCTATCGTTAGAAAGGCTCTATTTTTCTGATACAGAGCTATAGATCTACTGAATAGCCCATATGGTTGCAATAGGAAACCTCTTGACAATCTGCTGTTCAGTGTAGCTCCGCTGCTGAAACTGGGCACTGGAGATGGAAAGTAGTGTTGATCACGAATATTCGAATTGCGAATTTTAAACGTGAATATCGGCACTTCGAGAATATTCTTTTTTTTTTATTCCAGTCTATGCAAATGTTTATGCAAATTTTATGCACATTTTTTATGCGAATTTTCACAATCAAGAAACTAATGCCTGAAGATCAGGAATTCGCGAATTCGCGAATATATGGCGAATATTCAACCAAATATTTGCAAAATATTGCAAATTCGAATATTGCCCCTGCTGCTCATCACTAATGGAAAGCACAGTGAACATTTTAGTGGTTGAAAATTGTTACTCCATTGCTCCCATTTACTTTAACTGGGTAGCGCTGTAGTAGTGCGTTCCATCCAGCTGATCGGAAGGAGTGTGGGGTGTCGGATCAGCTAATGATGGCCTATCCTGAGGGATAAATACCTTTTAATTACACTGTAACAGCAAACTATGTATTTGATGGGTTAATGGGGCTGTCTGGGGTTTTATTTTTCGTTTTGGTGCTCCATGTACCATTACAGCCAATGACTGGCCTTAGCGATGTACAACGTAAGAGCACTGAGGCTAGTGATAGGCTGCAGTGGATCACGGCACATCAGCACTGCAGCCAAACTGTACATCTCTGACTGCACCTCGGGGATGCTGTGATGGGTAAACTGTACATCTACTGCAAAGCACAGATTATCATTCATAGAGTTTTCCATAATGCATAATGTCGAAGTAGATATGGTTGCGACTTCGTCATGTAGACACATGTAGGAGTACAGGGGATGCACATATTATTCGCCCTACTTCCTGCTGTAGGGACATTCTAGTAAATGCTCTTCCCTGTTTTGCGCTGAGTAATTTCAAACAAAAATGTCTCCTCCACCTCCAAGTCCTAAACCACTGGTTGGTGTGGGCATGGTGAAGGTTAATATATTCATTTCTATGCAAAGTCACAGCCTTACAGTCACGTGAGGTGAAAGAGCTCCTGCCCACCTTGAAATTAGATTTGAGTATCAGATAGTCAATCTTTCTGAGCTGTGATGGGTATACTGTACATCTACTGCAGAGAACAGATTATGATTCATAGAGTTTTCCATAATGCACATGTAGGAGTACAGGTGATGCACATATTATTCGCCCTACTTCCTGCTGTGGGGACATTCTAGTAAATGCTCTTCCCTGTTTTGCACTGAGTAATCCCAAACAGAAATGTCACCACCACCTCCAAGTCCTAAACCACTGGTTGGTGTGGGCATGGTGAATGTTAATAGAAACTGCAGACGGACAATAAATAAACTAAAAATGTCCTATTCTCTGGGTATCAGTTCATGGTGCCCAGAGTCGTTTTTATGTCGATACAATGGCGAAGAGCAGTGGAGATGTTGGAACATGCACTTTATTTTCATAGTACACCTCAAAAAAAAAAGTCTCAAACCAAATATACACTACTCACAAAAAGGGATATTTGGAAAGTTAGGGATATTTGGCTTGTGGGTGAAATTTCAGGATGAACCTAAAATGCACTCCAACCTTTAAACTGCAGACGGACAATAAATAAACTAAAAATGTCCTATTCTCTGGGTATCAGTTCATGGTGCCCAGAGTGGTTTTTATGTCGATACAATGGCGAAGAGCAGTAGAGATGTTGGAACATGCACTTTATTTTCATAGTACACCTCAAAAAAAAAAAGTCTCAAACCAAATATACACTACTCACAAAAAGGGATATTTGGAAAGTTAGGGATATTTGGCTTGTGGGTGAAATTTCAGGATGAACCTAAAATGCACTCCAACCTTTACAGGTGAACATAATGTGACCTTCTCTAAACTTTTGAATGCACATGTCCAACTGTTCAATGTTTCAGTTCTCTTTGCACAACTTGCTGTTCTCTAACAAGAAGCGTAATGGCAAAATTCCATGAATCGCCTAATAAATTTCCCGGCTTAATTAGAATTGATATTTAAACAGTCCTCCTCATCATGCTGTTCACATTTTAACATCATGAGACCAAGACGACACCTAACAATTGATCAACAGTACTTCGCCATTGCGTGGCTTCAAGCAGGATTTTCTCAGACGTAAGTGGCCACTAAGCTTAGAGTGTCATAGACTGTCATCAGCAGGTTGCAAAAGAGATACGGAGAGACTGGAAGAGTCACAGAAAGGCATAGAAGTGGACGTCCTTTGGTCACATGCCACACTTATGACTGCTTTATTGTGAACTATGCCCTACGGAAACGGATGATGAATAATACACAACTCCAGGCACCCAAGTGTCATGTCAGACCATTCCAAACTGTTTAAATCAGCGTGGTCTGCGTGCTAGATGACCTGCAAGGGCACCTGACCCTAGGCGTCATTGTCTAGCTTGGACCAGGGAGCATCTATTCTGGAAGAGGGACCAGTGGGCCTCAGTGCTGTTCACTGATGAAAGCCGATTCACGCTGAGCAGAAATTATGGCCGTCAACGACTGGGCGGGATTGGTTGTGTATAGATGGGCATTGGACAGAGTTAGAGTAGTGGCTTGGTATAAAAAAAGCTTTCTGTGGCATGCTATGTGCACTGCTACTGTTGTCCCTCCTTGGCTTTTTCAGAAGTTGGAACATATGTGTAGTGCCCGGGAGCAGGGGTACTTTTAAGTCTGGATATTTGTGGACATTTGCCCCTATTTCCCCTATGCAAAGTTTTAAACATCTTACTTTAGTTCACTTGGAAGGGTTAACTTGCTCTGTTTAATACTGTATAATTACATTTTATATGTGTGTTGTGATATATATGCTGTTCATTTGCACTGTATTTATGAGGCACTGTGGAAAGGGTCAATGAATACTAAGAGGCTTTTGGGACTTTGAATGAGAAGCTGGCAATTTTCCACAGCTGCCATAGGGTTTAAAGAAGAGCATGATTTGGAGGGAAAAAGCCAGACTTATTTACCACCAAAACCAGACACAGTGACCTTTTGAATGTCTGTCTGGTTTTGATTGTTATGTCTGAAAACCTGTTTGTCTCTAAAAAAAAAAACTGCTGTGTCTTTTCCATTCAGTGTTATTGAAGCTCTAATGTAAGTCTTTGAGAGACAGAAAGTGTAGCAATGTATCTCCACCCCTCCCACTAGTTCAGCCAGAAACTGTATATATAGGGAGAGCAGTCAGAGCCCCTAGTGTTCTTCAGTTAGGGACCAGTGCTTAGAGGGAAAGACTCTGCCAGTCTGCATGAGTGACCAGACGAAGACTTTGAGATGGGGACCAAGGATCACCAGCCCTGTGACCAAAGAGCCACCCGAACTACTGAAATACAGACCATAGGCCACCAGCCTTTCACCCAGGGTTCCAGCCTTCTGAGAGAGAGCGAGGGACACCTAGCCCAGGCTTTTCCTCAGCACCAAACCCTTCTTCTGCCAGGGAGGAGACTAGAGAAACCAGCCCTATGCCTCACCTGTATTGTTTTGCACCTGAATTCCTCCAGTAAAGAAGCACGCTTGTTTACTGCAGACTCTGACTCTCTGGACATATTTCCCCTTGAGGTGCACAACGTTTAACCAATACCATCCCTTCCGGAGAGCAGAAACGTGGCAACACCTCGACAGTGTCTGGGGGACCCAGCATAGTGTTGGGGCCACCCCAAACCCGGCCACTGCATATGCATTCAATTCTGTGGTGGGGATCCTAGTAACTGCTTGACCACTTTTGGCATTCCAGCTGCATACATTTATCACCAGTCCACTGAATAGCTAAAACATGTGTGGTTCCAATACCCTTTTAAAAGGAGTTTTCACATTGCAAGAACTTATTGCCTATCTACTGATCAGCGAGGGTCCGGCCACTGGGGCCCCTGCTTATCCATTCAGCTCTATGGGGTTGCTGGATATAGCCAAGCTATGGGTGCATGTTCAAACAGGCATGTGAAGAATTAAAGTCTACATGATGATAATGTCTAAGTATTAGAACAGGTTAGTTTGCCTTGCTGACTTAGTGAACATAGGTAAGCAAGAAGAAGTAGATTGAAAGAAGCATGGCTGCATGATCAGACTACACATGGTTTGCTTGTAGTTGGTTTTCACAGAGACACATAAGTGTACGTAGGAGCTGTAGGCACAACATCAGTGGATTTTTATCAATATTATTTGCAAAGTTTTATTAGATTTATTCTGCGATTAGAAAAATGAGGCAGGTTTGCTAATACTATACATGTGTCAGTATGAATAGACCCTATAGGTGGGAATATTCATACACCGGAAACCTAGGCCCTGGTAACCCTGAATAGCCCTAGGAGTAGTGACAGGGTCTGAGACTACTGGGTCCTTCCCAGATGAACGAACCAACGTCTCCCTGAGGCCTAGTAAACAACGAGCAAATGGGAACAACAAAATACAAAGAGAAGAACACTTATTTTGAATAGAAAATGGATGAGCAGGAACTCAGAACAGGACAATGCACTAGCTCTTCCAACTCCAGGCAGAGAATATCAATCGCATGGTATGAAGTGTGAGTCCAGACTAAATAGAGGAGCAGTAATGACCACAAGCTACACCTGATACAAGAGGTGTGGTCATTACCAACAACAACACTGCAACATGTGAAAACAGAGAGGCTGTCAGATAACCTCACGTGCAGCCAGTCTCTCAGATCTTCTAACCTCTGCCACGGGAGGGACTGTGACAACATGGTGTACACAAGCTATCTAGGCCTACACCAGATTTATCTGTGTACAGTAGTTCTTTCTGGATGATAAACTAGATGCATGGCTGGATACTTTTTTATAACATTTTAAAACCTATTGGTTGGCTTAGTTTGGGACAGAATTTTATGCCAGAACTATGATGCAACTTTGGCACAAAATACAACTTTTTAGGCCATACCCCTTTCTCAGTAGACCACACACTATATTGGGTTAGGCACACATAACTTATCTAAACAGAGATGTGCCGCACTTACATTAGTAAATGTGGGAACATCAGGGGAGTACACAAATCTCATAGGGCCCAATAGCTAAATTAATATGGACACCCCTGCCCGACCTAATTTCCCACTATGTGTGAGTCAATGACGCCCAGTCAATGCAGAATGCAAAGCACAGCATGCAACATTTCTAACACATTTTTATTTTTAAAAAAATTATTAAAAGGAAAAAAAAATTATTAAAAAATTGTAATAAAAAGTCATCCTTGGCCTGAACTACTTTATCTAACTTATATGTCAGTATAATGTAACAGGCGCTTCGTAAGTGCGGCGCTCATTCTGAACATAACGTATTTCTTAATGTATTTCTCCTGATTCCCTTCACATAATATATTACAAAAACTGGCTTCCCTCAGCCACCACTAAGGGGAGCTCAGTGCATAACACTTATCCTGACATGTCTGTTTTAGTAAGTACTGCAGTCCCCATGTAATAACAGTTCTGGAGCATCTACTCTTATGTGACTGTATGTTGTTTAATTCTTCTATTATTCCTGCTAGCAGGAATTAATCATTTGATAGCAGTGTGCATTCAGGGTCCAGATCGATGTTACCATTTGAGAGGGTGCCGCAGTGTGACAATGGCAGCACAGACTGGATAGTGTCAGACTGTGCACTCATAACTGGTAACACCCATCTGGACCTTCATTGCAAACTGCTAGTAATTCATTTGTAACTTCTAATAGGAATAAAAAAGAAATCCCATAACAGAGTCATAAGACTAGATGCTCCAGAATTGTTATTACATAGTGAATGCAAGTAGTTACTAAAACAAATATGTCCGGTTTTTCATGCTTTTAATATTGATGAAAGCAATTACATCATCTAACCGACCTGCGCCAGAACACAGGCGACGTAATTATGTTATGGTGACTACCTGTGCTGGGACTCTAAGGTCACAGGCCAAAAGAAGCGTGTGTCTTGCACATCTGATGGCATGGGAGTCAGGAGAGTATGATATTTTTTTTCTTTTGTAGTCTGGTTCACTTTGGGGGAACATACCACTGGTGTCAATATTTTTATTATTGTTACTTAGGGCACTAAAGAGGCCATATTATTACTGCTATGGCAGTAGAGGTGACACTAATAATACTGGGGGCATTATTAGTGCTGGAGGCACTATAGGGGGCATTATTACTAATGGGAGGCACAATAGGGGGATGTTTTTATTGCTGGCAGCACTATGTGACATTATTATTACTGGGGCACTATATGTGGGCATTATCAATACTGGAGCACTATAGGGGAACTATGACTACTGGGCACACTATAGGCTGCTTTATTACTAATGGAGCACTGAACGGGGCTTTATTTCTACTGGAGCTATGCTAGGGGAGTATATTACTACTTGGGCCATCATAATAGGGTTGTATTACTACTGGGGGCACTATAAGGGAGAACTATAACTGATGAGGGCACTCTGTTTGCCCCATTTTTTTTGTATGGTACTAGTATTTTCAGACAGACTATCTTTATGGCACCATTTTTTTTTTTCACACAATAGCATTTGGGGGTAATTCGGAACACAGTGGGGGCAGTATTGGGGTAGCAGCAGGAAGACACTATTGGGGCACCAGAACTGGATGTTTCTGTTTAGAAGGTTGGGAGGAACAGTCTGGGGTCATGGTTTCAACAAGTACCATACACTGCACACTAAACCAAGCAGAGCTTTATGGGTGAAGGCCAAGGAGGAAACCATTAGTGAAGAAAAGACATAAATTGGAACGACTGATCTTAGCCAAAGAGTACCTGACGAACAACAATCCTTCTGGGAAAATGTTCTGTAGATAAATGAAACAAACATCAAGCTTTTTGGCAATGCAAAGCAACAGTTTGTTTACAGACGGTGCAATCAAGCTTATAAAGAAAAGAAGACCCTGCCAACAGTTAAGCATGGTGGAGGATCCATAATGCTGTGGGGTTGCTTTGCTGTGTCTGGTACTGGAGGCCTTGACCGTATCACAGGAATCATGAAATCAGAGAATTATCAAGAGATTTTAGAGCGGAATGTCCTACCCAGTAGGGGTCGACCGATTATCGGTTTGGCCGATATTATCGGCCGATATTCATGATTTGCACAGTTATCGGTATCGGCCCCTAACCAGGCCGATATACCGATAACTGTGCTATCACAGAACATTGCCGCGCTGCTCTCAGCGCGGCCATGTTCCCTGAGCAGCACAGGGGAGAAGGAGGCAGTCCCTCCTTCCCCCTGTGCTGCCCTGCCAATGGAGAGAAGAGGAGGAGGGGCTGAGGGCGCACTGGCCACCAATGAGAGAAAAGGAGGCGGGGCTGAGGGCGCACTGGCCACCAATGATAATAAGGTTCAAGATATTACAAGCACATTGCCCAGACCCTGCCTCTGATAGAGAGCTGCGATCCGCGGCAATTAACCCCTCAGGTGGCGCACCTGAAAAAAAATACCAAATAACCAAATAAGTGCGGTGTACATGAAGATATCAATGGGATTGATTGCATGGTACTTAACAGCTGCGGGGCACAGTGTATTAGAATAGAATCATTGCACCGGGCCCCACCATGAGTGTCCCCGCCTCCTTCCTCCACACTGAAACTTTGCTGGGATCTGTGGATGACACTGATGGGGGATCTGTGGATGACACTGATGGGGGATCTGTGGATGACACTTATGGGGATCTGTAGATGACACTAATAGGGATCTGTGGATGACATAAGTGTCATCCACAGAGCCTCATAAGTGTCATCCACAGAGCCACATAAGTGTCATCCACAGTTCCCCCATCAGTGTCATCTACGGATCCCCCATCAGTGTCATCCACATATCCCCCATAAGTGTGTCATCCACAGATCCCCCCATAACAGTGCGTCATCCACAGATCCCCCATAACAGTGCGTCATCCACAGATCCCCCATAACAGTATATCATCCACAGATCCCCCATAACAGTGCATCATCCACAGATCCCCCATAACAGTATGTCATCCACAGATCCCCCATAACAGTGCGTCATCCACAGATCCCCCATAAAAGTGCCATTCACAGATCCCCAATAATACTGTCATCCACAGATCTCCCATAACAGTATGTCATCCACAGATCCCCCATAACAGTGCGTCATCCACAGATCCCCCATAACAATGCCATCCGCAGATCCCCAATAATACTGTCATCCACAGATCCCCCATACCAGTATGTCATCCACTGATCCCCCATAACAGTGCGTCATCCACAGATCTCCCATAACAGTGCGTCATCCACAGATCCCCCATAACAGTGCGTCATCCACAGATCCCCAATAATACTGTCATCCACATATCCCCCATAACAGTATATCATCCACAGATCCCCCATAACAGTGTGTCATCCACAGATCCCCCATAACAGTATGTCATCCACAGATCCCCCATAACAGTGTGTCATCCACAAATCCCCCATAACAATGCCATCCGCAGATCCCCAATAATACTGTCATCCACAGATCCCCCATACCAGTATGTCATCCACAGATCCCCCATAACAGTGCGTCATCCACAGATCCCCAATAATACTGTCATCCACATATCCCCCATAACAGTATATCATCCACAGATCCCCCATAACAGTGTGTCATCCACAGATCCCCCATAACAGTATGTCATCCACAGATCCCCCATAACAGTGCGTCATCCACAAATCCCCCATAACAATGCCATCCGCAGATCCCCAATAATACTGTCATCCACAGATCCCCCATACCAGTATGTCATCCACAGATCCCCCATAACAGTGAGTCATCCACAGATCCTCCATAACAGTGCGTCATCCACAGATCCCCAATAATACTGTCATCCACATATCCCCCATAACAGTATATCATCCACAGATCCCCCATAACAGTGTGTCTTCCACAGATCCCCCATAACAGTATGTCATCCACAGATCCCCCATAACAGTGCGTCATCCACAAATCCCCCATAACAATGCCATCCGCAGATTCCCAATAATACTGTCATCCACAGATCTCCCATAACAGTATGTCATCCACAGATCCCCCATAAAAGTGCGTCATCCACAGATCCCCCATAACAATGCCATCCGCAGATCCCCAATAATACTGTCATCCACAGATCCCCCATACCAGTATGTCATCCACAGATCCCCCATAACAGTGCGTCATCCACAGATCTCCCATAACAGTGCGTCATCCACAGATCCCCCATAACAGTGCGTCATCCACAGATCCCCAATAATACTGTCATCCACATATCCCCCATAACAGTATATCATCCACAGATCCCCCATAACAGTGTGTCATTCACAGATCCCCCATAACAGCATGTCATCCACAGATCCCCCATAACAGTGCGTCATCCACAAATCCCCCATAACAATGCCATCCGCAGATCCCCAATAATACTGTCATCCACAGTATGTCATCCACCAGTATGTCATCCACAGATCCCCCATAACAGTGCGTCATCCACAGATCCCCCATAACAGTGCCATCCACAGATCCCCAATAATAGTGTCATCCACAGATCTACCATTAGTTCAAAACCTACCAAAAGCACAGTTTTTGGTTAAAAATATTTTTTTTCTTATTTTCCTCCTCAAAAACCTAGGTGCGTCTTATCATCAGGTGCGTCTCATAAAGCGAAAAATATGGTATTCGTCTATCTCTTCCCACCTGTTCCTCTCATCCTGAGGGTTCTGAGAAAGATCCTGCTGTAGAGACCTCAAGCCATCCAAATAGCCCCATTCTGGCCAAGAAGATCCTGGTTCCCTCTTCTGCTTCAGATGTCGAAGAGAGAATACTGGAAGCTACCTCTAGTTCCCGACTTGCTACTTCAGAACGGCCTGTACCATCAAAATCTGGACAGGCTACACCTTACAGCCTGGAGACTGAGAGAACCAGACCAGAACAGGAAGGTCTTATGGAATCAGTTATTTCTACTCTGCTATGCTCACGCAAAGATTCCACTAATAGAAAATTGTTGACTCCGCCTTTTGAACCCCTTCAAGATACAGATCTTAAGTAGTGTTGAGCGCGAATAATCGATTATCGAATTTTTATCGCGAATATCGGCACTTCGCTAATTCGCGAATATTTCGAATATAGCGCTATAAATTCGCTATTTCGAATATTCGTTTTTTTTGTCTTTTTTTAGTTATATTTTTTTCATTTCCACTTCCCATAAGTAGCTCTTACCTGTCCGGAGGATTCCTGGCTGCTCCAGTCAGTGCCCGTTGCCGCTTCTGCCGACTTTCGTGCTCATGGAGCGTCCCCATCACCATGGGAATGTCTCCATATATTAAAATGTACTGTCGGATTTGAGAATTACGTTGAAATCGCAATGCGATTAATTCAAGTTATATTAATCGCATTGCGATTACAACTTAGCAGTGCACTGCTATCTTACATATTAGGCTAGAATTAACGAATATGGAATATAGCAGCAGTGCTAAGTAGAAATCGCAATGCGATTACTTCAAGTTATATTAATCGCATTGCGATTTCAACTTAGCACTGCTATATTCCATATTCGTTAACTTTGTTAATTCTAGCAAGCTGACCCATTATAAACCCAGCTCTAAGTTGAAATCGCAATGCGATTAATATAACTTGAAGTAATCGCATTGCGATTTCTACTTAGCACTGCTGCTATATTTCATATTCGTTAATTCTAGACTAATATGTAAGATAGCAGTGCTAAGTTGTAATCGCAATGTGATTAATATAACTTGAATTAACCGCATTGCGATTTCAACAGACATGGTTTACTATGGTTGCTAAAACGAAGATGGGGAATACTTCGTTATCTTCGTTTTGAGGAATATGACGAATACATTCGTCATATTCGCTAATTCTACCAAGCCAACCATAGTAAACCAGGTCTAAGTAGAAATCGCAATGCGATCAATTCAAGTTATATTAATCGCATTGCGATTTCAACGTAATTCTCAAATCCGACAGTACATTCTAGTATGGAGACGTTCTTGGCTTTGTAGAATTAGCAAATATGACGAATGTATTTGTCATATTCCTCAAAACGAAGATAACAAAGTATTCTCCATCTTCGTTTTAGCAACCTATTCGTCAACTTCGCTAATTCTAGCAATCAAATAGGAAGGTTGACTATAGAGACAGCTGTGTTTAATTTGCTATGCGATTATATTATTTATTTATTTTTTTAATAAATAGAATAATTATAATAATTATCAAGTAATATAATTATTCTATTATTAAAAGCTAAGTAATATAATCGCATAGCGAATTAAACACAGCTGTCTCTATAGTCAACCCTCCTATTTGATTGCCAGAATTAGCGAAGTTGACGAATAGGTTGCTAAAACGAAGATGGAGAATACTTTGTTATCTTCGTTTTGTGGAATATGACGAATACATTCGTCATATTCGTCATCTTCGCTATAATTCTAGATATGAAACCAATAGGAAAGTAGCCTAAGTTAAAATCGCAATACGCGATTATTTAAATCGCATATTAATCGCGATAACTAGAATAATGACGAATATTAGATTTCGACGAATATGAAACGAATATTCTTTCGAATATTCGCGAATTTCGTCGAAATCGAATATGGCACCTGCCGCTCATCACTAATCTTAAGTGGCTGTCATACAAGGTACTGTTCTTGGTGGCTATCACCTCGGCGAAGCGGCTAGGAGAACTACAAGTCTTATCCTCCAGACATCCCTATTTAAGATTTCTTCCTGACGGTGTATTGTTACGTACCATGCCCTCCTTTTTACCAAAAGTTTCCTCCGCGGAGAATGTGAATAGAGAGGCTTTCCTGCCAGTGTTCATTCCTGATCCAGCTAACGAACAGGAGGAGCTTTTACATACACTGGATGTCAAAAGAGCCATTGAAATCTATTTAGAAAGAACAGAAGATTTCAGAAATGCAGAAAGCCTATTTGTATCATTTTCAGAATCAAAAAAGGGAAAACAACCATCTAAAGACACCCTGGCTAGATAGATATGGTCTACAATTATGGAAGCGTATGAACTAGAAGGTCTCTCTTCTCCGTTCCCGGTGAGAGCACAAGTATCTATTCAAGACATCTGTAACGCTGCGTCCTGGTCCTCATCCCTCACCTTTGTCAAACACTATCGGCTGGACAGCAATGCTAAAAGCTCAGCCTTAGGCACTGGAGTATTAAGTGCAGTTCTGCATGCTGATTACCCCCCCCCCCCCTTGTGATCTATGAAAATCCCATGGTGTGCTGCCAGAGGACGAGGAGGGAAAAATACGTACCTGGGATTTTACTTTCCTTGAGTCCGGAAGCCACACATGTATACCCTCCCAAATTTTTCTTAGCATGTATTGTTGTGTCTGAATCTATTTTTTAAACACAACGGGACACTGGAGAGGACGTCTTATATAGGTACTAACTAATGAACTAATTAATCTTTGATTGTTTTAACTAGGTGGGCGGTCCAAGCAGCTATCAAGGCCAAGTTTAACCCATGGTGTGCTGCCTCCGGACTCAAGGAAAGTAAAATCCCAGGTACGTATTTTTCCTAACTTCTTTACTGTGCTATCTGCTGGATTCATTGTCTCCTATATACTGCATGTCTCCTATATACTGTATGTAACTTCTTTACTGGTTTTAAACTGTTGCCATGTTTTATCTGCTTTACTCAGTGGGGTACCTATCAGGGAAGCAGGGGAAGGGACTGCTTTGGGCCCCAGCTTCGAAGGGGCCCATTGGGGGCCCCAATGAGCTACTATGACCATCAGGGAGCTGCTGTCATTTCACTTTCACAGTACCCCTTCTGCTGGGCCCCACCTTAACAGTACCACCTCTGCTGGGCCCCACTTTCACAGTACCCCTTCTGCAGGGCCCCACTTTCACAGTACCCCTTCTGCTAGGCCCCCTGCAGAGACTCAGACAGCCCTCTCTTCTCTCCAGCAGAGAAGGACAGGCTGTCTGAGGAGAGAGATTGTGAAGTGTGAAGCAGAATTCTGTGAGTCTGCACTGTGACTGTCTCTTCTCCGTGGGACAGGAGGAGGGGACTAGGGGTGAGGGAACTCTTCAAGCTGCTGCTGGATGCTATAGACCAGCAACTTCTTACTATTTCGTTTTTTTACTGCCTCATTAAGGAGTTTGTCCCATGACACCTGCCCCCCCCCCCCCCCATATCCTGTCTCATCCTCATGGAGCCCCCTCTGTCTTCTTTCCTTCCTCATGTATCCAGCGCTCCTGTCGCCTATTGCTGCCCTGCCTCTATATCTTGTATGAATCTTCCTCACAGCCCCTTAAACCTACTTTCTATGTCCACCGCTCGTATCCATCCAGGGCCCCGGGCCTCTGTCTCACTCTTCTGCCTTTCATTATTGTGGCGTCTGAACCACATATACCATAAGCACCTTCTAATGTCACAGGGTCATGTGACTGTGCCCCCCGTGTATGAGTGTGTCCATGTATGTGGTAAATGCATCTATGTATGTGGGGAGCAGGGGCGGACTGGGCTGGGGGGCAGGGGGGCAATTGCCCCCCGGACCCCTCTGTTGCCTCTGTAAATGGCCCCCGTAGTGTCACCCAGGGCCGGCCTTTGGGGTGTGCATGTGCCCTGCCGCGGCCCCGGTGACAAGTGGGGGCGGCCGACCGGCGGTAGGGCACAGGGAGATGAACGCTTCCACGGTGGAAGCGTTCATCTCCATAGTCATCTGTTTCACCGTCCTCAGGACGGCGATACAGATGTCTGTGCTGCGGCAGAGCAGGGAGAGGCGTGTCCCCTACCTGTTCCTCTGATAGGTTGCCAGCACTAGGCTGGCAGCCTATCAGAGGCTGGTGCAGGCGGCATGATGATGTCATTCTACTGGCACATGATAAGGTGAGGGGGGGATTCTACTGGCACATGATAAGGTGAGGGGGATTCTACTGGCACATGATAAGGTGAGGGGGGATTCTACTGGCACATGATAAGGTGAGGGGGATTCTACTGGCACATTATAAGGTGAGGGGGATTCTACTGGCACATGATAAGGTGAGGGGGATTCTACTGGCACATGATAAGGTGAGGGGGGATTCTACTAGCACATGATAAGGTGAGGGGGATTCTACTGGTACATGATAAGGTGGGGGATTCTACTGGCACATGATAAGGTGAGGGGGGATTCTACTGGCACATGATAAGGTGAGGGGGATTCTATTGGCACATGATAAGGTGAGGGGGGTTCTACTGGCACATGATAAGGTGGGGAGGGGAGACTGCTGGCACATAAGGAGGGCTACTGGCACATAAGGGGGTCTACTGGCACATAAGGGGACTACTGGCACTTAAGGGGGACTACTGGCACATAAGGGGCTACTGGCACATAAGGGGGCTACTGGCACATGAGGGGGCTACTGGCACATAAGGAGGGCTACTAGCACATAAGGGGACTACTGGCTCATAAGGGGACTACTGGAACATAAGGGGGCTACTGGCACATAAGGGGGCTACTGGCACATAAGGGGGGGCTACTGGCACAAAAGGGGACTACTGGCACATAAGGGGACTACTGACACTTAAGGGGGGACTACTGCCACTTAAGGGGGGACTACTGGCACTTAAGGGGGCTACTGGCACATAAGGAGGGCTACTAGCACATAAGGAGGGCTACTAGCACATAAGGGGACTACTGGCTCATAAGGGGACTACTGGAACATAAGGGGGGCTACTGGCACATAAGGAGGGCTACTGGCACATAAGGGGGCTACTGGCACATAAGGGGGGCTACTGGCACATAAGGGGGGCTACTGGCACATAAGGGGACGGCTACTGGCACATAAGGGGACGGCTACTGGCACATAAGGGGATGGCTACTGGCACATATGGGGGCTACTGGCACATAAGGGGACTACTGGCATATTAGGGGGGACTACTGGCACATAAGGGAGGCTACTGGCACATAAGGGGTGCTACTGGCACATAAGGGGGTGCTACTGGGACACAAGGGGGTGCTACTGGCACATAAGGGGGCTAGTGGCACATAAGGGGGGACTACTGGCACATAAGGGGGGCTACTGGCACATAAGGGTGGCTACTGGCACATAAGGGGGACGGCTACTGGCACATAAGGGGGACGGCTACTGGCACATAAGGGGGGCGGCTACTGGCACATAAGGGGGGCGGCTACTGGCACATAAGAGGGGCGGCTACTGGCACATAAGGGGGCGGCTACTGGCACATAAGAGGGGCGGCTACTGGCACATAAGGGGGGCGGCTACTGGCACATAAGGGGCGACGGCTACTGGCACATAAGGGGGGCTACTGGCACATAAGGGGGGACAACTGGCACATAAGGGGGGGCTATGAGCGCTGTGAGTGGCCAACATCTATCCTCTCCGCAATGCTCAGCCTCCGGTGACAGATCAGGAGAGCGGAGGTGTGGGGGCGGAGATAGCTGTCAATGCTGTCAAAGGAGGCTGTGCTCTCCTCCCGCAGCTCCCCGCCCAGCCTCTTGTGACAGCGAATCAGGAAGTAGAGGGGGGCTCAGCGGGCCTCTGGGTGTTACTTGCCCCTTGGGCCAAAAGTTGCCAGTCAGCCCCTGGTGGGGAGTATGTGTATGAGTATGTACAATAATTTGGGGAGGGGGCCCATACAAACATTTGCTGTGGGGCCCAATCAGTTCTAGCTACGCCCCTGACTTTACTGAGCTATGTGCTGGATTGTGAGTTTCATGATTAGTGTCCTACGTGCTGCATTTCTATTGTATCTTTCATATTGATTGTATTGTCATTTTAGAGTATATTATGTTATTTGATAGATTTCTACATTGTTTCAGTATTGCTCTATCTGCTGGATTTGTGTGTGTTTATTGTATTGATTCATCTACAGATGTCTGCTGTGACTTTACGATTTATTCTATTGTGTTTGTTGAAAGTTGCTGCTGTTGGATATCATCACTTAAGCTCCATACAGACAGAGCAATGATAGCGCAACCAGCATCGTCCCGCCATATCACTTATGTGAGAGCGCGGGGCAATATCCTAAGGATCGAGCTTGCTGGATCAACCAGCTATGGCCACGGTGGCCGTGACTTTTGTTGACATCATCTCGCGAGCGGGGCGCGGGCCGGGGGCGTCGCAAAGGAGCTTGCTCCCACCTCACTCCGTCTATACAGAGCTTAAGGTATCCTGCTTAATGTATGGATCCAATGTATGTGTACGTTACACACCTTTTATATTGTCCAACTTCTGCCCATAGTTGCCCTTTCTATTGTCTGTTATACCTAGAGTCCCCCTCTTTTATAGCAGCCATGTTCTCATCCACAGAGCCCCCTTTATATATGCCATGTTCTCATCCACAGAGTCCCCTTTATATATGCCATGTTCTTATCCACAGAGTCCCCCTTTATATATGCCATGTTCTTATCCACAGAGTCCCCCTTTATATATGCCATGTTCTTATCCACAGAGACCACCAAAATCCTGCTCCATGCTCTCATCATCTCTTGCCTTGACTACTGCAACACCATCCTATTAGTCTTCCACTCGACTCTCACATCTCCAGTCTATCATGAATGCTGCTGCGAGACTTGATTACTCCTCTTCACCTACTGCTCCTCTCTGCAAATCTCTACACTGGCTCCCAAATGTCCAGAGAATCAAATTTAAAGCATTGTGCCTTGTGTTAAATCAATCCACAACTGCTGTCCTTGTTATATCTCCAACATTGTACATAAATATACCCCGAACCGAGCAATCAGCTCTTTTACCAACCTTTTAATGATGTCCTGGCTTATAACATCATCACATGCGCAGCTTCAAGACTTCTCTAGCCCCCGGCCCCCTACTCTCTAAAAGTCTCTCCCTTGTCTAATTAGACTTACTCCCACTTTCAAAAACTTCAAGCAAGGTCCCCTCCTCAGTCTGGCCTACTCATCTTCTCATTCCTAGTGTTCCATACAGACGGAGCAATGATCACGTGACTCGTAAGGGACAAACGACCGCTGCGAGTGGATCACGCGATGATTGTGACCAGCATCGTCCGACGCTATCACTGGTGATGGTTGGTCCGCAGTGTTCGCTGCAAGTAGAACACATGCGGGCTGCCATCTTTAGTAAGGTAGACTCACCTGTGTGAAGCCGTCTTTCAATGCATAGGTAAGCCCTTACCTATGCCTGTGCCTGTTCCGGGAGTCGGCCTGAAGACCGGCTGCCAGAATGCCGGATGATGGTGTGTCATCCCGATGAAGGCCCCCGGTGGCTGTTCTCGGAACTGCCTGCTCCCCGTGACTGTATCTGATACCGTCTCGGGGATCAGGCAGCGATCAGGCAGTGAATGGCCATCACTAGCTATCACTCATGCGATTGCTTGGGACCATATCCTAGGGATCGCGCACGCCGGAGAGATCCATGGTTGTGACGCCCGCGACTTGTTGTCATCGTGTGAGGGGGCATCGTGAGAGCGTTGTGGAGAAAGCGTCGCAGAGGAGCTCGCTCCGTCTATATGGAGCTTAACATCACCAGCTCTCCAGTTCCATCTCCCCTACCTATTGTATACTCTCTTCCCCAACCTCTTACATTGTAAGCCCCATTTTATTGTACAACTCTGCGTTATATGTTGGCGCTTAATATATAAAAATACAATAGCCTCACACCCACAGGAACACTGCACCACAATAAGAGGATTTTATCTGATCAAGGCTGAGAATTTGTTAATGAAGTAAGTTACTGCTTTGAATGGGGGATTTAGGTCAGAAACATTGTATTTGTTCTTTTCAAAGCTGCTCTCAGAGCCTCAAAAAGTTATTTACTACATTTTGTCTTTTCCAGATCAATCTTACATTATGCAGAATTCTGCAAATAGAACGTTGTATCTCTGCAGCATATTATCCCCAAACCAATGGCTTGAATGAATAAACAAATGATAATATAAAGCGGTAAAAATATTACATTAACTTAACCTTTGGAAATTATTTATTTATCCATCAGTATATTTCATTTATATTTCTTTGCCTTTTTAAAGCCTTCGAAAATTAGTGAACAATCAGCAAAATGATTGGGATGTGTTTCTAGATGCCACCCTTTTTTTACTATATCCATACAGGGACCAAATTTAGTCAATTTTTTCTGATCTATGGGAGAGAGGCAGTATTCCCCTCTGAAGTATCAACTGAATTTCCAGCAAGAAATAAATTTTTATTAAAAAAAAAAAAAAAAAAAAAAAAAGACTTCATCTAGACATATTTCTTGAAAATATAGTTCTATTAAAATTTTCCTTCTTCCTTGCAACTTTGATCTCAGGTAAAGACATTTAACCATAGCCCATATTAGTGTAATAGCTATGGGCAATTAACTTTATAAAGGTGCCAACTTTTGACCAAATACTTCCTAGTCTTTTACATCACTCCGCAATAATTCACAGAATCACCAGTTGTACTTGTTGTCTTTTAAAGTGTAAGATTTGAGAATGTTATAAAATCAATGCTGCATTTGTATGTAACAAACAAGTCTGTACGTGGTTTCAAAGCCTATAATAAATTAAATTTTTCTATTTTAGGTTCAATGTGACAGATGCAATCGATGGACCCATGTTGAATGTGCACCTGCACTAAAGGACACAGAGCAACCCCTCTTTTGTGAGAAATGTAATTGAGGTGTGGCATGCATGGTCCTCAGTAAGAGCTCATGCACACGACAGTGAAAAATGGCCGTGTGACGGCCGTCTAAGTAACGGCCGTCACACGGCCATTTTTACCACCAATGTAAGTCTATGGAGCTATTCACATGGCCGTTCTTTTAACGGCCAGTGAATAGCGTCCGTCCAAAAATAGGACATGTCCTATTTCTGGCCGTTTTCACGGCCGTGTGGACCCATTGAAATCAATGGGACCGTTTTTAACGGCCGATTGACAGGAAGGCACCCGTCTCACGGCCGTTAAAAACGTGTAGAAAGGCCATGAATGGTGGCCCCATATCGGCTGCAAACCGCAGGTCAATTCAGACCTGCGGTTTGCAGCGATTTCTGACTTGTCTGATCCCCGCGGTCTGTGACCGCGGGGATCAGACAGTTAAATGTCCGTTTTTTAAACCTTTTTGACCCCCTCCCCCCCCCTGCAGCCCTCTTGCTGATTAGGCTGGGAATACACCTAAGCGTTTTGCAGACGTGCGTTTTTTCAAGCGTTTTTACGTGCGACAAACGAGCGATTGTATGCGCGTTTTTGTCATTAATGAACGCGCGTTTTTCGCGCATTTTTGTGATTGACAGGTGCAAGATCCACTAAAAATGCAGGCCTACCTATATGAAAGGTGTTAAGTGTTTGCCAAATTGAGATTTTTATTGATTAGGTGTGTTTGAGAGTGTTGTACTGTTGGAGTTTGGTGTGGTTAATTTGGTGGATTTCTATGGAGTTTAGGAGACAAACGCAAGTGGCAGCAATGGTGTGTGGAGTGTTGCTCTTGCGGATGCGTCGTCGGAGAACGACCCAGCGACGTTTTTGGAACAGAAAACGCGCATTTCTTCATCTTTGCGCGTTCTAATACAATCCTATGGATGGAAACGCGCGCAAAAACGCCCTAAAGAAGCTCAAGTAGAAGCGACAGCGTTAGGCGTTTTCCAGCGCGTTCAAATGCGCTGTAAAACGCCCAAATGTGAACCATGCCCATAGGGAAGCATGGCTTTTCACATGTTGTGCGTTTTACAGCGCGTTTGAACGCGCTGTAAAACGCTTAGGTGTGTACCTAGGGTAAGGGACGCAATCAGACAGAAACGCTGTGGACAGATCTTCCCTCTGATAGTTTCCATTCCTCTGCCTCAGATAAGGAAGGCGCATTTGCCCCATAAGACACCCCCCATCAATACGACTTTGCACATGGCCACTAATTTTTTACTTTTAACTTGTTATTTGTAATGGGAATTTGTAATAAAAGAAAGTTTAGAGATACATGTGTCCTAATTAATTTCAACCATATCAAGTGTTTTGCAGGATGTAGCAAACTTATGAGTTGATATGATAACGGAAATGCACCGTTCATGGAACATATCATGGGATGAGATAAGGGTAGGAAAATATCACAGGATGAAATCTATATAACACGCTATGATATTTTCCTACCCCCCATCACAGGCCAGGGACATATAATGGGATGAGATAGGGGTAGGAAAATATCACAGGATGAAATCTATAAAACATGCCATGATATGTCCCTACCCCCCATCACAAGGCAGGAATATATCATGGGATAAGGGTAGGAAAATATCCCAGGATGAAATCTATATAACATGCCATGATATTTTTCTACCCCCCATCACAAGGCAGGAACATATTATAGGTTGAGATAAGGGTAGGAAAATATGACAGGATGAAATCTATATGACATGCTATGATATTTTCCTACCCCCCACCACAGGGCAGGAACATATCATGGGTTGAGATAAGGGTAGGAAAATATCAACGGATGAAATCTATATCACATACCATGATATTTCCCCCCCCCTCCCCCCCGCCACAACGCCACAGGGCAGGAACATATTATGGGATGAGATAAGGGTAGGAAAATATCACAGGATGAAATCTATATAACATGCTGTGATATTTTCCTACTCTCCATCGCAAGGCAGGAATATATCATGGGATAAGGGTAGGAAAATATCATAGGATGAAATCTATATAACATGCCATGATATTTTCCTACCCAATACCCCCCCCCCCCCCTACCACAGGGCAGGAACTTATCAAGGGATGAGATAAAAGCAGGAAAATATCACAGGATGAAATCTATATGACATGCTATCATATTTTCCTACCCCCCACCACAGGGCAGGAACATATCATGGGCAGTGGCGTACACACATTCCCTCTTCATCCTCCGGCAGCACACCATGGGTTAAACTTGGCCTTGATAGCTGCTTGGACCGCCCACCTAGATAAACCAATCAAAGATTAATTAGTTCATTAGTTAGTACCTATATAAGACGTCCTCTCCAGTGTCCCCTTGTGTTTTTTTATTGTCCTTCAGCTGACTGCTGAAGTATGCCCACCTGGTTTGTTGTTTTTTGTACGCCATGTATGTTTCCTGGCGTTTACCTTCCAAATTTCAGCGGCGCGCCGGCAGTACTGAGGGACCGGAAGTCAAATTCCCGAACTTACGGTGCGGTGGAACGCACCATGTGGAACGCAGGCGCTTGTTTGAATTTGAATTAATTTGAATTATTTAAGCTAAGTAAGCTCCTAGCTCGCTGCCCTTGTGCCTGGCAGCCGAGCTTTTGTGATTTTAAGGTAAATTGCCTGTCCTGTGTCAGGCAGCCTTCTCCTCCCCTTGCTATTTTGAAAAACGACATGTTTTTATTTCTTTTATGCAGATGTGCAGCTCCAGCAGTAAGAGATCTAAGAAGAGCAGACACAGGCTGTGCTGCTCATGTGAACAACCTCTCCCTGATGAGTTCTTGGAGGATACTTGTGCTCACTGCATGGACTCTCTTAAAGGCTCCCCATTAAGGTCCGCAAAAAACCTAGAAAGCAGGTTTTATGCATTTCATGTATCCAGCCGCTCCCTGATGATGCTTCTTCAAACATTTGCAAGAACTGCTCTCACTCTGAAGAGGTGTCGGATTCTGACACCAGAAAGCTTATGTCCTTACTTAAAGCAGTTTTAGAGAAATCTAATAAGAAGAAGCAGAAGACAAAACGTTGTTTGTCTCCATTTTCATCTGATCAATCTTCACGCTCTGAGGGAGAAGTATCGTCAGAGTCTGATTCTAAGCTGCCGGTATTAGAAGACAAATTCTTGTTTAATAAAAATGACGCTAACCTTTTAATTAAAGAGGTCAAAAACATTATGGAGTCCAAAAAAGAGAAACCCTCTGATCAGAATCAAGAGAACCTTTTTTATTTCCCTAAGAAGAAAGCTACATTTTTTCCCAGCCATCCAGTGCTAAACTCTATTATGCACAAGGAATGGGAACATCCTATCGGAAAGATCAACCTAGGATCCAGATTCAGGGCAGCATATAAGACGGATCCGGCAGAATCCACAAGCTGGGAATCCCCTGTTAAGGTGGATCCTTCCGTTACAAGACTTGCAAAAAAGTCCTTTTTTCCCAGCGACGACTCGTCTTTACTAAAAGACCCTATGGAAAAAAAGGCGGATGGTCTCCTGAAGAGGCTTCATACATATATGGCCTCCCTGAACAAGGCAGCTATGGCCGCGGTTCCTGTGGCACGTGCGCTGCGAGTCTGGCTGAGTCATCTAGGAAGGGGAGGATGGAGTTCCAAGAGATGAATTACTCCAACAATTACCAACTCTAAAACTGGCGGCGGAATTCTTATGCGACTTCCCTGTTGATTCGTTGAGATTGACAGCAAAGAATATGGCCCTGGCCAACTCTGTAAGAAGAGCCATATGGCTGAAGTTATGGTCTGGTGATCCCGCATCCAAGAGCAACTTATGTTCCTTGGCCTTTGAGCCTGGCAAACTATTTGGCTCCCAATTAGACAAACTCCTGGAGACTAATATGGAAGATAAAGTCCTCCACTTCCCTCAAGTTAAAAGAAGGGAGAAATCGAAGTCTATAAGGGCCAGGATTATAGACGATCCAACTTCAGAGGACGTCCTCACAGAGGAAGATCAACCAATAGGCCTGGTGCAGAGGGTTCAAAGAAGAGAACTGAAGACCCCAAACAGCCTAAAACTGACTTCTGACGCCGGAAGTCAAGTACAGTAGGAGGTCGATTATCCCATTTCTATACAGAATGGGAATGGATAACGTCAGACACCTGGTCGCTCCAGATAGTAAAGGAGGGATACGACTTAGAATTCAACCGACCTCCACAAGATCGATTCGTTATAAATGAAAGAAATCATCTTTTATTCCATCTTCTACAAGAATTCCTGGAAAAGGGTGCTCTAGAGCCAGTACCTTACAGTCAAAAGGGAAAAGGTGTATATTCCAGAATATTTGCTGTCCCCAAATCAGACGGAGGAAACAGGCTCATTATAGATCTAAGATACCTGAACCACCACATGAAGAAAGCCCACTTCAAAATGGAAACAATAAGAACCATCACAGCAGTACTCAAACAGAATCAGTTCCTAGTGTCCTTGGATCTCAAGGACGCATATCTCCATATACCTATAAAGAGATCAGCAAGGAGATTTCTAAGGGTGGCAATCCGAGTCAAGGGAAGAACACTTCACTTTCAGTTCAAGGCACTTCCATTTGGTCTGTGTTCTGGGGAAAATATGTGATGATTCGTTCGGACAATCTTCCAGCGGTTTTCTATCTGAACAAGCAAGGAGGTACAAAGAATACTGCGCTCCTGAACCTATGCAAGAAAATATTCTTTTGGGCAGAAATGCATCTCTCAGATTTAAGAGCGACGCATATAAAAGGTTGCTTGAATACTCGAGCGGATCTGCTGAGTCGGAGAAAGATCAGTCATTCAGAATGGGAGTTGAATCCTGTCATCTTTCAACAAATTTTAGACAGATGGGGATGCCCGGACTGGGATCTGATGGCGTCCAGGAAGAACAGGAAGCTGACCAACTACTGCTCCCTAAACAGGATGTATCAGCCCACAGTAGTAGATGCGTTCTCCATCAGTTGGAAACACCTACTCGTCTATCTCTTCCCACCTGTTCCTCTCATCCTGAGGGTTCTGAGAAAGATCCTGCTGGAGAGACCTCAAGCTATCCTAATAGCCCCATTCTGGCCAAGAAGATCCTGGTTCCCTCTTCTGCTTCAGATGTCGAAGAGAGAATACTGGAAGCTACCTCTAGTTCCCGACTTACTACTTCAGAACGGCCTGTACCATCAAAATCTGGACAGGCTACACCTTACAGCCAGGAGACTGAGAGAACCAGACTAGAACAGGAAGGTCTGATGGAATCAGTTATTGCTACTCTGCTATGCTAACGCAAAGATTCCACTAATAGAAAATATGCGAGAATCTGGAAGAAATTTGTAACCTGGTCAGCGGAATCTAACTATCCAGAAGTTACCGTTGAATCCATTTTACAATTCATCCAAGAAGGTTTCCAGAATGGATTTAAACCTAACACTTTGAGGGCTCACATGACAGCTATCAATTTGATGACAGAAAATAAATTTCTTAATCACCCTCTCGTATTCAGATTCTTCAAAGCCATAAAGAAACTGAAGCCAACCATAAGAGAACCTGTTCCGGTCTGGGACCTCTCCCTGGTCCTTAGTAAATTGTTGACTCCGCCTTTTAAACCCCTTTAAGATACAGGTCTTAAGTGGCTGTCATACAAGGTACTGTTCTTGGTGGCTATCACCTCGGCGAAGCGGCTAGGAGAACTGCAAGCCTCATCCTCAAGACATCCCTATTTAAGATTTCTTCCTGACGGTGCATTGTTACATACCATGCCCTCCTTTATACCGAAAGTTTCCTCCACGGAGAATGTGAATAGAGAGGCTTTCCTGCCAGTGTTCATTCCTGATCCAGCTAACGAACGGGAGGAGCTTTTAGATACACTGGATGTCAAAGGAGCCATTGAAATCTATTTAAAAAGAACAGAAGATTTCAGAAATGCAGAAAGCCTATTTGTATCATTTTCAGGATCCAAAAAAGGACAACAACCATCTAAAGACACCCTGGCTAGATGGATAAGGTCTACAATTATGGAAGCGTACGAACTAGAAGGTCTCAAGCGTAAGTATCTATTCAAGACATCTGTAACGCTGTGTCCTGGTCCTCATCCCTCACCTTTGTCAAACACTATCGGCTGGACATCAACGCTAAAAGCTTAGTCTTCGGCACTGGAGTATTAAGTGCAGTTCTGCATGCTGATTACCACAGCGCCCCCTCCCCCTCGTGATCTATGAAAATCCCATGGTGTGCTGCCGGAGGACGAAGAGGGAAAGGAAAAATACGTACCTGGGATTTTACTTTCCTTGAGTCCGGAGGCAGCACATATATACCCTCCCAAATAAATTTGTCTTAGCATGAATTGTTATGTCTGAATCTATTTTTTAAACACAAAGGGACACTGGAGAGGACGTCTTATATAGGTACTAACTAATGAACTAATTAATCTTTGATTGGTTTATCTAGGTGGGCGGTCCAAGCAGCTATCAAGGCCAAGTTTAACCCATGGTGTGCTGCCTCCGGACTCAAGGAAAGTAAAATCCCAGGTACGTATTTTTCCTATCCATGGGGCCCCGGTGCAAAACTGATCCATGGGACCCCCCTCACGGTCTCGGGAGGGGCATTTCCCCAGGCAATAGGAGATTACGGGGCCCCTGTGTCCCCGCCCACCCTCAAACCACACCCACACACAGCCCCACCCATAAATAGCGCCCGTACCTCTTACATCCAGTGGTGACGTCTCCTTCGATGTAGATGTTCTCTGTCCTCGCCTTCTCCTTTCAGACCAGACACCATTTTGTCACCATTTTCCATCTCTGCATTTTGACAAAAAAAATTTTTAGTTTACTACTTTTCTATCATCCTCCTATCTTCTGGACAAAACATTCTACTACCCTCAATACTGTGCTGCTGTGCTCCCCAATAATGTGCCAGTATCAGGTTCCTCTCTTCTCTCTCCCCCCGATGTGCCAGTATCAAGTGCCAAACCCCCCCATGTGCCAGTATCAAGTGCCAACCCCCCCATGTGCCAGTATCAAGTGCCAAACCCCCCATGTGCCAGTATCAAGTGCCAAACCCCCTCCATGTGCCAGTATCAAGTGCCAACCCCCATGTGCCAGTATCAAGTGACAAACCCCCCATGTGCCAGTATCAAGTGCCAAACCCCCTCCATGTGCCAGTAACAAGTACCAACCCCCCATATGCCAGTATCAAGTGCCAACCCCTCCATGTGCCAGTATCAAGTGCCAACCCCCCTCATTTGCCAGCAAGAAGTGCCAACCTCTCCCCCATTTGCCAGTAAGAAGTGCCAACCCCCCCTCATTTGCCAGTAAGTGCCAACCCCCCTCATTTGCCAGTAAGTGCCAACCCCCCTCATTTGCCAGCAAGTGCCACCCCCCCCCATTTGCCAGTAAGAAGTGCCAAACCCCCCCCCCTCATTTGCCAGTAAGTGCCAATCCCCCTCATTTGCCAGTAAGTGCCAACCCCCCTCATTTGCCAGCAAGTGCCAAGACCCCTCATTTGCCAGTAAGAAGTGCCAAACCCCCTCATTTGCCAGTAAGTGCCAATCCCCCTCATTTGCCAGTAAGAGGGCCAACCCCCCTTATTTGCCAGTATGAAGTGCCAACCCCTCATTTGCCAGTATGAAGTGCCAAACGCTCCCCCTTATTTGCCAGTATGAAGTGCCAAACACCCCCCCATTTTCCAGTATGGAGTGCCAAACACCCCCCCCCCTCATTTGCCAGTATAAAGTGCCAAACACTCCCCCCTCTCATTTGCCAATATGAAGTGCCAAACACCCCCCCCCCCCTCATTTGCCAGTAAGAAGGGCCAAACATTTCTCCCCCTCCTACCCCCTTTGCCAGTATGAAGTGCCTCCTGCTTCCCTCATGTCCGGTATTTAAAAAAAAAAAAAAACACTTATACTTACCCTCTTGGCAGCGATGCGAAGATGGAAGCGTTCATCTCCCTGCCACCGCCGCAGCGGGCCCACACCTGAGTCTGAGCTGCACTACTGCAGGGGCCAGGGGTCCACAGGCGGCCGGGCCCTCTAGAGTGCCGTGCCCGGTCGCAACGGCGACCCCTGTATGTACGCCACTGATCATGGGTTGAGATAAGGGTAGCAAAATATCAACGGATGAAATCTGTATCACATGCCATGATATTCCCCCCCCAACGCCACAGGGCAGGAACATATTATGGGATGAGATAAGGGTAGGAAAATATCACAGGATGAAATCTATATAACATGCTGTGATATTTTCCTACCCCCCCATCACAAGGCAGGAACATATCATGGGATGAGATAAGGGTAGGAAAATATCACAGGATGAAATCTATAAAACATGCCATGATATTTTCCTACCCCCCATCAGAGGGTAAGAACATATCATGGGATGAGATAAGGGTAGGAAAATATCACAGGATGAAATCTATGAAACATGCCATGATATGTCCCTACCCCCATCACAAGGCAGGAATATATCATGGGATAAGATAAGAGCAGGAAAATATCACAGGATGAAATCTATATAACATGCCATGATATTTTCCTACCCACTACCCCCCCTACCACAGGGCAGGAACATATCATGGGATGAGATAAGGGTAGGAAAATATCACAGGATGAAATCTATATAACATGCTGTGATATATTTCTACCCCCCATTACAAGGCAGGAACATATCATGGGATAAGATAAGTGTAGGAAAATATCACAGGATAAAATCTATATAACATGCCATGATATTTTCCTACCCCCCCCCCCCCCATCACAGGGTAAGAACATATCACAATAGGGTAGCAAAATATAATAGGGTAGAATAGTACATAGGCTAGCCATACACAGTACAATCCCCCATGCCATCGAGGGCAGGAAAATTTTATGATCCGATGGACCGATTTGTGATCGCAAAAAAATTGTGATTAGAAATCGGTCGCACGGCGCAGCAGTGAATAGAAAAGGTCAGATCATTATTATACTTTCAATATAGTAAACTACATACAGCAGTGAATGAAAAAAGTAGAGATATTTATTAAAAAGGTTACTGAAGAAGTTCAGATTATTGATATACTTTCAATATATTAGGGTAGGAAAATATCATAGGCAGCAATTTACCAAATGTATAGCTATCCTATTTTCCTACTGGATATAATGGGTGGGGAGAATGGGTGGGAACTTATCTCAGAACACTGGCTGGGGGTGTAGAAAGAGAACGGAGTCTTGCTTTCATTTTCACTTATTTAACTTCCGAGAAATCCCATTAGACAGAGAGATCATTCTTCTGTTCTGCACCCGAAGGACTAGCGCAAACCTCTGCGCCAGTAACTGCAGAAGGGAGCAAGGGGATTTCCACAGGACCTATATAGTCGTGGGTGGTGACTTCTATTTAACATGCTAGAGATTAAACGAATACTAAAAACAAGCTGTGTTTGAGAGCCATGTACAGCAGAAAGGACGTAGTGTGAGACTCCTGATACATCCAGGGTAAGTACCTGAAGCCGACCGCTGCCTGCCGCAACGTGTGGTTTATACTTTACAGTGACAAACAGCAAGGTGTCTGTATCCCAAGGTCGTGAATTATAGAGAAGGATTCCTGGTGTAACCTGCTTCAAGGTGGTTTACTTACTGCAGCTTTAATACTGCTAGTTATTCCATAGATTAGTAGATCGATAGATATGTGATTGATAGATAAATAATAGATAGACAGGTATGAGATTATATATATATATATATATATATATATATTAGATAGATAGATAATAGAAAGATAGTTAGATAGATAATAGATAGGTATGAGATTAGATAGATGATAGATATAAAAATGATAGATGGACAATAGATAGATAGATAGATAGATAGATAGATAGATAGATAGATAGATAGATATGATAATGATAGATATAAAAATGATAGATTTATATATAAATAATAGATAGATAAATAATAGATAGGTATGAGATTAGATAGATGATAGATATGAAAATGATAGATAGATGGATAATGGATAGACAGATAGATAGATAGATAGATAGATAGATAGATAGATAGATAGATAGATAGATAGATAGATAGATATGAAATACAGGCATGGGATTCAGCCAGTTCACTTCAGCTCTCCAGATCCGATTGTTAAAATTACAACTGGATCGGAGAACCATGTTACCGGCTGAGTCCCGATCTGGTGCTCTGGAGGCGGCAGGGCCGCTGGAGATGTTCGCTTCCATTGTTTTGCGCGCCGCTGATAATTTAGCTCCTTAGCTGGGTGGTATGTGTGTGTAGTGTAGACAGATAGAGCAGGGTTAACACGCAAACTGTTAACTCAAATTTCTTAATTCATTGTGTTATCTTGCAACAAAAGCCATTGAAAATCAATTGAAGTTGTTTGCTTAACGCATTTAGTTTAGAAAACACGTCTCATAAAGCATGTGTGTTAACTCTACTACTACGCATATACCTCCCCACCAGAACCAAATACCACAGTGCAGCACAATATACCACGCCACCAGAACCAAATACCACAGTGCAGCACAAAATACCACCCCACCAGAACCAAATACCACAGTGCAGCACAATATACTGTCTCAGCAGAAGAGCTTCTGGGAGAATATATTGTGCTACACTGTGGTATTTGGTTCTGCTGGGGTGGTATTTTCTGCTACACTTTGGTATTTAGTTCTGTTGAGGTAGTATATTGTGCAGCACCGTGGTATCTGGTTCTGTGGAAGTAGTATTTTGTATTGCACTGTGGTATGTGGTTCTGCTGGGGCAGTATTTTTTGCTGCATTGTAGTATTTGGTTCTGCTTGGGTAGCATATCATGTTGCACTGTGGTATTTGTTTCTGCTGAGGCAGTATATTGTGCTGCACTCTGGTATTTAGTTCTGTTGGGGCAGTACATTGTGTTGCACTGTAGTATTCGGTTCTGCTGGGGTGGTATTTTGCACTGCACTGTGGCAGTTGGTTCTGCTGGGGTGGGATTTTGTGCTACATTGTGGTATTCGTTTCTGCTAGGGCAGTATATTGTGCTGCCCTGTGGTATTTGGTTCTGCTGGGGTGGTATATAGTGCTGCACTGTGGTATTTGGTTCTGCTGGGTTGGTATATAGTTCTGCACTGTGGTATTTGGTTCTGCTGGGGTGGTATATAGTGCTGCACTGTGGTATTTGGTTCTGCTGGGGAAGTATATAGTTCTGCTCTGTGGTATTTGATTCTGCTGGGGTGGTATATAGTGCTGCACTGTGGTATTTGGTTGTGCTGGGGTGGTATATAGTTCTGCACTGTGGTATTTGGTTCTGCTGGGCTGGTATATAGTTCTGCACTGTGGTATTTGGTTCTGCTGGGGTGGTATATAGTGCTGCACTGTGGTATTTGGTTCTGCTAGGGTGGTATATAGTTCTGCACTGTGGTATTTGGTTCTGCTGGGGTGGTATATAGTGCTGCACTGTGGTATTTGGTTCTGCTGGGCTGGTATATAGTTCTGCACTGTGGTATTTGGTTCTGCTGGGGTGGTATATAGTTCTGCACTGTGGTATTTGGTTCAGCTGGGGTGGTATATAGTTCTGCACTGTGGTATTTGGTTCTGCTGGGGTGGTATATAGTTCTGCACTGTGGTGTTTGGTTCTGCTGGGGTGGTATATAGTGCTGCACTGTGGTATTTGGTTCTGCTGGGGTGGTATATAGTTCTGCACTGTGGTATTTGGTTCTGCTGGGCTGGTATATCGTTCTGCACTGTGGTATTTGGTTCTGCTGGGGTGGTATATAGTGCTGCACTGTGGTATTTGGTTCTGCTGGGGTGGTATATAGTGCTGCACTGTGGTATTTGGTTCTTCTGGGGTGGTATATAGTGCTGCACTGTGGTATTTGGTTCTGCTGGGGTGGTATATAGTGCTGCACTGTGGTAATTGGTTCTGCTGGGGTGGTATATAGTGCTACACTGTGGTATTTGGTTCTGCTGGGGTGGTATATAATGCTGCAACAAAATACCTCTCCAGAAGTTGTCCCTCTGTGGTGACCTGTGGCACTCTCCATTTTCTGTCCTCTTCCTCCTCCAGCTGACTCTAATTAAGATATGGAGGAGGGGTCTGAGGAGGTGAGCTGTGGGCCACAGCACAGAGCTGCCTGGTCATACAGGGGAATACAGCACCACATACTGCACCTCTTGTGTGCTTCCACCCTAGACAAGGTACATGCAGGATACTCCCTTTTCTTTGACCTGCTTTTTTACCTTGTTGGCTTCATTTTCAAACTGAGAATTAGTGGTACTGGATAAATATGCCAAAGCACATACATCAGAGCTCCCAAGTTCAAAAGACAAACTAGACATTGGACGAGTGGCAGCTTTTCAACTGGACTGTGGACTGATTGCCGGGTTTTCACCAGACTGTGTACTCACCAGCCACAGTGATTATACTACACTAGATTGTGAACTGATTGACCTTAGAAACAATGTGCTGTATGTTCTACCTTCCTGCCCCCACTAGAGGGAGCTTGCAGCATACTGTTATGCATAGAACTCCATGATAACACAGTATGCAGTAAGCTCCCCTGCTCCCTCTTATGGTGGCTGTGGGTAGCACTATTTTCATGTAGCAAGACTAAAAAAAAATACTCCTTTAGCTCCTATCTCTAAACATTTAGGAGCCAAATTTTACTTTTGTCACCCTCTGGAGATCTACATTTGGACAAAATGGATTACAAATAGAAACATTTAAGGCTACTTTCACACTAACATTTTGGCTTTCCGCTTGAGAGATCAGTTCAGGGCTCTCAAAAGCGGTCCAAAACGGATCAGTTTTTCCCTAATGCATTCTGAATGGAAAAGGATCTGCTCAGTTTGCCTCCGTTCAGTCACCATTCCGCTCTGGAGGTGGACACGAAAACGTTGCCTGCAGCGTTTTGCTGTCCGCCTGACAAAGCTGAGCTAAACGGATCCGTCCTGGCACACAATGTAAGTCAACGGGGACGGATCCGTTGTCTCTGACACAATAGAAAACGGATCCGTCTCCCATTGACTTTCAATGGAGTTCATGACGAATCCGTCTTGGCTATGTTACAGATAATACAAACGAATCCGTTCATGACGGATGCAGACGGTTGTATTATTGAAACGGATCCGTTTTTGCAGATCCATGACGGATCTGCCCAAAATGCGAGTGTGAAAGTTGCCTAATAGAAAATAATTGAGGTCTGCACATGAACCATTAGGTTCACAAGTGGTTCGTGATGTGAGTCAGTTGGCTGTGCACCGCCCAAAGTTGGATTTTTGGATTTAGTCCTACTTCAAAGCAAGTAAGTACTTAGATCCAGGACTAATACATTTCATGTGTCAAAATTTTGAATCTAACAGGACCATAAGGCCCCTTTCACATGAGCGAGTTTTCCGCGCGGGTGCGATGCGTGACGTGAACGCATAGCACCCGCACTGAATCTTGACCCATCTATTTTAATGGGGCTGTGTACATGAGCGTCGTTTTTCATGCATCACTTTTGCGTTGTGTGAAAATCGCAGCATGTTCTATATTCTGCGTTTTTCAAGCAGCACTGGCCCCATAGAAGTGAACGGGATTGCGTGTAAAAACGCATTGCATCCGCAAGCAAGTGCGGATGCAGTGCATTTTTCACTGATGGTTGCTAAGAGATGTTTGTAAACCTTCAGTTTTTTATCACACGCGTGAAAAACGCATCAAACGCATTGCACCCGCACGGAAAAAACTGAACAACTGAACGCAATCGCAGACAAAACTGACTGAACTTGCTTGCAAAATGGTGTGAGTTTCCCTGAACGCGCCCTGAACACATCCGGACCTAATCCGTCACTCTCGTGTGAAAGGGGCCTAACCCTAAGTTCACACCTGAGCGTTTTACAGCGCGTTCAAACGCGCTGTAAAACGCTCAACAGATTAAAACCAATGCATCCCTATGGGAGTGGTTCACACTTGAGCGCTTTACAGCGCGTTTGAGCGCGCTGTAAAACGCCTAACGATAAACAAGTACTTGAGCTTCTTTTGGGGCGTTTGACGCGCGTTTTGTGATTGACACCACAGTAGTCAATCACAAGAACGCGCGTTTTACGCGCGTTTCCTATTTGCAAAAACGCGCTGAAATACGCGCGACAAAAACGCGCGTAAAACGCGCGTTTTTAGAACGCTCAGGTCTGAACCCAGGGTAATAGTGCTCACAGGTTTTTCTTATATGAGAAACCGTGGGGTCATTTATCAAACTGGTGTAAAGTAGAACTGGCTTAGTTGCCCATAGCAACCAATCAGATTCCACTTTTCAATTTGGACAGCACCTCTATATTTCTGCTTTCTTCCTAAAACAGTGCCACATCTATCCACAGGTGGTGTGTGGTATGACAGCTCAGCACCATTCACTTTGGCACATAAAGTCACAGTTGGTATTAAAAGAAAATGTACATTGTCGCAAAAATGGCGATAAAACTGAACACTCAACTTTTTAAAGTTGAGGGGATTTTAGGGGAGTCACTATGCCAGCCTGCCGGAACACCTTGTTCCGGCATGCTGGCATAGGGACTCCCCTAAAATCAACTTTAACAAGTCAAGTTAAGATACCGACGATTTCAAGGGAACCTCCGTTCAAAAGTTACGAGTCACGTGAGTCCCAGAAAGACACGTGAGCGGACATCTATTTGGCGTCTAATTTAAATCGAAAGAAAAGCGAATATCTTCAGACGCTGAATTTTCAAGGACGAGGAGGCAATGTTCGGGTGCATGTAATACTGGTACAGTTGCGCTGTGTCCATTCGATACTTATCCGAAGTCCTTATGATTGTTTACGCATAATCGCTTGACATTCTGAACATAAGCATACCATAAGACTGTGAATTTACGATTGTTTGCACGTAACATGCCCGCTTGACAATTTGAATATAAGCAGACTATGAGACTTCAATTATTGCCGTTTTTTCAAGGATTGATATTTACAATACCATTACCGGATTGCGATTTCCCATTATAATTTTTGACTGGTGGTTGTTATCTGAGATGTTATTGTTGTTACATTTGTATAATGTTGTTTATCTAATTTTTTATTCAGTTTTACTGCTGTTTTAGGGGTCATTATTAGAGTTGAGTGAACTTCTGTTTTAAGTTCGGCTTCCAAAGTTCGGCTTTGGGTTATCCAAGCATCCCGTTATGGATTCCGCTACCACGGACCATAACGGCATTTGGAATCCATAAGGGGATTCTTCGATGAACCCAAACCTTGGACAACACGGAGGACCTGGGGTGACGTTACCGTCATGTGATCAGTGCAGGGGGCGTGGCTCAGTACTGGATTAGATAAGAGGTGGTAGCCTACGACCTCTTATCCAATCCAGTACTGAGCCACGCCCCCTGCACTGATCACATGACGGTGACGTCACCCCAGGTCCTTCACCCTGTGTTCCAAATGCCGTTATGGTCCATGGTAGCGGAGTCCATAACGGGATGCTTGGATAACCCGAAGCCGAACTTAAAACAGAAGTTCGCTCAACACTAGTCATTAACCCAATAAATAGATTTTTGACTTGATTCCATATTTGAGTGGCTGGTCCTATTCCTATTCATTCTATTGTATTGTTTTTGGTGGCTGGGTCACAAGGACCAAGAGCACCTTATCCTGATGGCTCAGCTGTAGTGATCCACAGTTATTTGTACCAATAGAAAAAAGGCTCCCTTATAACATGTTCCAGTACAAAAAAAAAAAAAATTTAGTGTCCATTGTAGAACAAATGTCCTTCCCGACTCCAATCAGGCAATCAGAATAACTCCCTGGATCAACGACCCCTCTCAGCTCTAGTAGCTGTAGCCTGTAATATTATTACACTCCAGAAATACATCCAGTCCCCTCCTGAATTCCTTTATTGTACTCACCATCACCACCTCCTCAGGCAGAGAGTTCCATAGTCTCACCGCTCTTACCGTAAAGAATCCTTTTCTATGTTTGTGTACAAACCTTCTTTCCTCCAGACGCAGAGGATGTCCCCTCGTCACAGTCACAGTCCTGGGGATAAATAGATGATGGGACAGATCTCTGTACTGACCCCTGATATATTTATACATAGTTATTAGATCTCCCCTCAGTCGTCTTTTTTCTAAGGTGAATAACCCTAATTTTGATAACCTTTCAGGGTACTGTAGATCCCTCATTCCAGTTATTATTTTAGTTGCCTTCCTCTGAACCCTCTCTAGCTCTGCTATGTCTGTCTTGTTCACAGGAGCCCAGAACTGTACACTGAACTCCATGTGTGGTCTGACTAGTGATTTGTAAAGTGGTAGGACTATGTTCTCATCACGGCATCTATGCCCCTTTTGATGCAACCCATTATCTTATTGGCCTTGGCAGTAGCTGCCTGACACTGGTTTTTGCAGCTTAATTTGCTGTTTATTAAAATTCCTAGATCCATTTCCATGTCAGTGTTACCAAGTGTTTTACCTTTTAATATGTACGGGTGACTTGCATTATTCCTTCCCATGTGCATAACTTTACATTTGTCAGTGTTAAACCTCATCTGTCAGCGATGCAGTGCAAGACCCAGAACTCTTCTAGTCTGTGCCCTGAGCTCTATACAGCCTGGCTCAGGCAGCGCAATAATGATGACACCGGCCTCTGATAGGCTTTAGTCCTACTTCCGGTAGCCTATTAGAGAAAACAGTGGGCCAGGGAGACATCGCTCCCATGTCCCGTCGCAGCATTCAACTGTATTGCTGTCCTGGGTACAGCGATGCAGTTGAATATGTAGAGATGAGCGTTTCTACAATGAAAGTGCTAATTGTCCGTGGCCCTTCCGCTTCCCCCCTCTTATTGCTACCTGGTGCTGCATGAGGCAATCACCTCACCTCGCTTTATTGATGGTGCACCCCTGCTCCCAACTCCCCTGCCAATCAGCTGTTTGAAGAGACTGCAGTGTTCATATGAGAGCTGCCTTCTCTTCACTGCTTCCTGCTCGCCATCGACATGACAGGGGTATTGGTTACCTTTCATTCGACCCCTGCATACATACCTGCCTCACAGTTGCCCCCAAGACCCACCGATATATTTCCAGCCTCAACTATACCGAATTCCCTGTACCTGCAATAAAGACTCAGACACCAAGCTGGAATGAATCGGCCACAGCAGCCGTTTTATTACCATACAAGTATAAATACCACATAACCATTGAATGATAACTCCACCCAGGAGGAGGTCCCAAATAACTGCCAATTACCCCACTGGGGTAAGCCATTTTGCCTCCAGCCATTGCCCACCAGCTCAGAAGCACCACTGAATGGCCCCGTTTGATTTTGCCACTACCGGGAGTCCAGCCACAACCAAGGAGCCCTCCCATCATCCTCACCAGTGAATATAACCAACTTCAAGGACCTCCCCCCGCCATAGCCACGGTGACAAAAATGTACCACCTCCCTAAGCTCCCTACACCATCAGCCTCTCCTTTCTAATCCAGAACCCCAGATTAAACCAACAACCCCCTGCCCACTGCCAATAAACAGGGTCGGGTGGGTGGGAGCTTCCTCTGATCACCTAAAATGGCCCCTTTCTTCACACTGCTTCCACCTTTTAACCCCTTGGTCCCCGCCCTCATAACTAACATGGCCAATCCCTACCCACCAGGGGGTCCTCAGACCCACCCCTTTAATTAGCCTAACCTATCCAAACTCCCCGGGGTCTCCCTGAACCAAACCCCCCCATCATGATGGCCTTCCCTAAAGGCCCTGCCCCCCAGTCCGGCCATGACTTGACGGGGGTATTGGTTACCTTTCGTTCGACCCCTGCATACATACCTGCCTCACAGTTGCCCCCAAGACCCACCGATATATTTCCAGCCTCAACTATACTGAATTCCCTGTACCTGCAATAAAGACTCAGACACCAAGCTGGAATGAATCGGCCACAGCAGCCATTATATTAACATACAACAAGTATAAATACCACATAACCATTGAATGATAACTCCACCCAGGAGGAGGTCCCAAGCCCCAAATAACTGCCAATTACCCCACAGGGGTAAGCCATTTTGCCTCCAGCCATTGCCCACCAGCTCAGAAGCACCACTGAATGGCCCCGTTTGATTTTGCCACTACCCGGAGTCCAGCCCCGACCAAGGAGCCCTCCCATCATCCTCACCAGTGAATATAACCAACTTCAAGGACCTCCCCCCGCCACAAGCGCACAGACTTGAACCCTTAAGCCTGTGCGCTCCTCCACAAACTCAGAGCCGTCTCAATCCCTTCATGCAACACCAAAAGCCACACCAATCCAAACCAACTGCATGCAAATCCACTCCCTTAGCCCTCCAAAAAACCCTCACACCTTTCTAAAGCTCGACATGCCGTACTACTATTGCCCCATTCCTGGCCATAACGATCCATTACCCTGTTCACAGTAATCCTCTGCCCTATTCAGGCCCTCCATGGATCTGTCAACCCTCCAAATCCTCCTTGGTACCATATTGGACCAAACTGTCCCCAACCCCGGAACCAAAGCACCTATCCGCCACAGGTCAAACTTCATATTCCGAAGTAATTCCCGCAATGGCTGTGCTGTCATATCACTACTTCCCACCTGAAGCATTAACACGTCAGGTGCCCCATCCTGCCTAACAAAACAATGTACCTCAGGTAGCACCCCAGCCGCAATCCTGCGTCCCAACTACCTTGCTACTACCGCCGACTGAGGGAAACCCAGTCACTGGCCCTCTGGCCGAACTGCTGTCCAGGTGGCCCCCCAGAGAGCAAAGGAATATCTAAGAATCCACACCAAGGCCGGGACTGCACCTAAAACGAAACCTGGAGTAAAGAGCAATCCTGCTGCCAAACCACGAACCCTTGAATTTCCCCCAGATTCACAGTCGATTCAACCAGATATAAGACCAGAAACTAATAGATGCCCAATGCACTCGATGAACTCATCACGCAATCCACACTGTGCCGCTGCCCCAATCCGGAACAAATGACTTAAATACCCCTCTAAATCCCTCCCCAAGTTCCTGAACTTCCTTAAACACTTTGAGAAAATGCAGCAAATTGAAAATGAGATAATGAACCATCACCATGTGCTAACAAGGCAAAATCCCCTTTCTTCATACATTCCTTTATTCCCTCATACATCTTACGGGGCACATGGCGCCACCCGGAATGCTAAACAGCACCCCTCTACGCCCTATACAACCGTCTGTGTGCGATGTATGATGTCCTTCCAAGCACAACCCCCCCCCCCACCCGACTACTGTCGGACAGACCTATTCCCGCAAACGCAACGCCCGCAAAATTGCCAAAGAAGAACCAATTTAAATAACCGCTCCTCCCCAGGCCGAACTACCAACTTCCCTGACCTGCACACCCAAGCCCAACAGCAACTCAAACTACTATCTTCCCCCGTGGTTTATTACATCCTTCATGTAAATAATTGTTTATCAAATATGTGTTTATCACCCCATGAACAAACTAGCCCTTATTATAATTACTAACTTCAATAGTATATTCCTCCCCCTTTTTTTTACACAAACCAAATGAAAGGTGGCATGAAGCAGGATGTGCTCAACCCAAAAATGCAGTTGTGCATATATATACAGGGGAGCAGATCCTGCACTTGTGGCCCGTTGCTAATGGCGATCCCCAGCAAAAATTCTTACGGTGGAGGATGCCCGCAGCGGACCACAAGTACCACAATAGACATCCTACACAAGATGGCAATTGTGTAGATGTAATAAGTAATATAACAATATAGCAATAACAAATGACAAAACAGGTGCACACTGCGGTCTTACTAAGCCCTCAAACTGATGTTAAAATTGAGAGATTAGTCAACATGTCCTACAGTGGAGGACATGTCTTAAGCCCGAGCACCACGCCAAGGTTTCTCAAGTAGCTCGGGACCTAACACTCGCCTACCTGTGCCATATGGGCAATACCAGGGGCCAGTGGGCAAAATTACAGGAATGTATTAGGCTGACTCGCATGCAGACTTCTCAGTATAATTGTTTGGAGGTGTATAAACTCCCATGTAAATGTAGCCTGTTTTCCATCCACAGGATATATTTAGGTGCACCTGTGAGGCCTAGGCTATATCAGCCAGTCTTGGGGGGGGCGGCTCACAGCTTTCTCCCTCCTCCCATTGCAGGCATGGTTACATGCTGGAGGTAACTGAGGAGTCTGCTGCGAGTCGGCCTAATACATTCCTGTAATTTTGCCCACTGGCCCCTGGTATTGCCCATATGGCACAGGTAGGTGAGTGTTAGGTCCCGAGCTACTTGAGAAACCTTGGCGTGGTGCTCGGGCTTAAGACATGTCCTCCACTGCAGGACATGTTGACTAATCTCTCAATTTTAACATCAGTTTGAGGGCTTAGTAAGACCGCAGTGTGCACCTGTTTTGTCATTTGTTATTGCTATATTGTTATATTACTTATTACATCCACACAATTGCCATCTTGTGTAGGATGTCTATTGTGGTACTTGTGGTCCGCTGCGAGCATCCTCCACCGCAAGAATTTTTGCTGGGGATCGCCATTAGCAACGGCCACAAGTGCAGGATCTGCTCCCCTGTATATATATGCACAACTGCATTTTTGGGTTGAGCACATCCTGCTTCATGCCACCTTTCATTTGGTTTGTGTATATATAATTGTTTGGAGGTGTATAAACTCCCATGAAAATGTAGCCTGTTTTCCATCCACAGGATATATTTAGGTGCACCTGTGAGGCCTGGGCCATATCAGCCAGTCTTGGGTGGGGCTCACAGCTTTCTTCCTCCTCCCATTGCAGGCATGGTTACATGCTGGAGGTAACTGAGGAGTCTGCTGCGAGTCGGCCTAATACATTCCTGTAATTTTGCCCACTGGCCCCTGGTATTGCCCATATGGCACAGGTAGGGGAGTGTTAGGTCCCGAGCTACTTGAGAAACCTTGGCGTGGTGCTCGGGCTTAAGACATGTCCTCCACTGCAGAACATGTTGACTAATCTCTCAATTTTAACATTAGTTTGAGGGCTTAGTAAGACCGCAGTGTGCACCTGTTTTGTCATTTGTTACTCCCCCTTTTTTTACCTCAGTAATATAATACCTTAGCATTCCCTGTTATTCATTTTCCCGACAATTATTAAAATGAATGAATGATGTAATAAACCACGCCCCTTTTACATCTGAAGTGAATAGGGGAGTGGCTACAGCTCTGAATAGAAAAAACGCTGGACTCATATCAACTACTGGATTCAAATCAGCTCATTAGCATATGGATTAAAAGTACTTTTTCTCTACAATAAAGCAACAGATCACCAAGTGAAATGTATCATTATATTCAGCAGGGTGAGCCCTACAAGGCAGCATGCATGGTTTATCAGTGAATTTCCTGGTGACAGGTTCCCTTTAAATCTAAATGCTAGCCCTGCTATACAACTTTTCACCTTACCCACCAACCAATCCTCTTCTCTACCCTGACCTAAAAACAATAACAGTGGAATCAGCAAATCATCCTCCTTAACACCCAGTTTTCAACGCCTTAAAATAAGTCGCCCATGTACTAGGCGCCAATGATGCCTGAATGAGCCCTGCTATAGTCCAAAGACAACTCGGGCACTCCCTCCCAAACTCTTTCGCCCCCGGAGCAAGCTTCCGGAACGATCCCACTGCGCAGGAGAGAGAGCATCAGCAATACAATTATTGACCACCTGCACGTGCACTGCCACTACCCAGGTATTAAGACCCCCAATACCAGGGGCTGTAACAGCCGCACCAGCCTTGGCGATGAGACCGACAACCCGTTTAACACCTGAACCACCCCCCAAGTTATCCCAGTGGAAACAAAGAATTCCCAACTGTATATTTTTCAAGTGACTAGCTCTTGCTACCGCCCCTTTCAAATCTGCCCCTTTATCCTAATGCAATCAACATTCCCTCAAACTCAGCCCACGTGACTGGACCCCTAGTCTGTTCTTCCGTTCATGGACCCCGAACACCTTAAACAACCTACCTATTGTAAGCCACAACCCTGCACACACACGCGAGTCCTGGGACCCAATACACAAGAAGTCGTCCAAGTAGTGAATGATGGATTCACAACCCGACACGTCTCCCACCGCCCCCTCCAAAGCGAGCTAATTGCT
Source organism: Bufotes viridis (assembly GCA_033119425.1). Taxonomy (NCBI): domain Eukaryota; kingdom Metazoa; phylum Chordata; class Amphibia; order Anura; family Bufonidae; genus Bufotes; species Bufotes viridis. Next base: position 477,534,388 of record CM065590.1, on the reverse strand, counting down.
TTAAAGTAATCACATGGTGGAGGAACCGCACATCGGCAAACACCGATGAACAAAAAACCCTTCCCTTTCAAAAACACCCCAACAGATGCAAACCAATCCGGATGCATCGGTAATAACCTAAAAAATGCTGCCTCGATGTCAATTGTGAGCAACGCCCCTTTGCCAAACTTCCTAACCCACTGTACCGCTGCGTCGATTAGTGTCTAGACTACGGAACCCAATTCCGGATCAATACCTACATTGACCGGCAGCCCTTTAGGAAAGGACAAATGAAGAATAAGCCGAAACCTATTCCTCTCCTCCCTTGGAATTGCCGCCTCTTCATCCGAATACCTAGCGAGGAACGGCTCCATCTTTTTCAGACGGACCAGCGTCTGCCCCTTTTGTATCATTGCTGTCTCTCCCCTTTGTGCCTGCTCCCTTTAAAACATTGTGAAGTCCCATGGGACCCTCCGCACACAGAGCATTCGTGCTTAAACTTAGCTCAGTAAACGAGAAGCATAATTCTTTTGCGGATGCTGTCGCGGTACTATGCTGACCCCCACCACCTGATTTTCCCCGACAGAGCTGCCCCGGCCTAATTGGCACCATCCCGTTTAACCACAAAGCTATATCTTTGAGATCCCACATAATTTCCGTATGCCCTGCCTTCCGCTGCCTGAACTGCTTGTCGGACCGCAACTCCGCTACTCTACACCTGATACGTCTGCGGTATTCAACAATATCTCCGCTTTTCCTCATCCTCTTGTTTTCTTGTCATTCCTCCTCACCCTATCCAAATAAAATTTTTAACAGGAGCAGAGAAAAGATCTCAACGTATTCACCTTCCCAAAATACTCTCTTTGACCTCCTGCCGCAAATTATCCCCCAACGGTCCCTCAAACATACCTAAACCTCCCATTTCGCTTTTGTCCTCCAACCTAACTGTTTCTTGCTCTACCACATTGCCCACCTGCATCCGTCCTTACAGACACCGCATAAGTCCTCCAATCCTGACCTGCCCGCTAACCCAAAATCGCCAGGAACCCCTGACACCCCCCAAGCCTGCTAGCCCCCCCAACAATTGACATAAACCCCCTTAAGTCACTGGGGAGAATCCCCACACCACCGCCCCCCAGACCCGCCACTAACTGCGCTAAAGGTGCCCGTGACATCTTACCTGGCTGGCTGGGTGCTGTGACCCCATCAGCTGAAGATCCTGCATCCAGCTGACCAGACCTCTGCGTCGCTCTGCCGTCTTCAGTAGAAGGCCTCACATATCTTGTCCCCTGCCTGAGCACGTGACAGGGACGATGGTGCTGTTCCCTTCCCCAGGCGAATCCCAGGGGGCGGAGCTTCATCTGTGCTGCATCTTCACTGCTGGGGGCCTGCTGCACACTGCCTCCAGCCTAACAGCAGCCCCGTACCTCCCGAAATCTTGCTCACGCATGGGGCACCCCCTCCCTGATCTGAGGAGGTGCCCGCCGATCCTGGTCCCGTTCCCACCCCTTTAATTAGCCTAACCTATCCAAACTCCCTGGGGTCTCCATGAACCAAACCCCCCATCATGCTGGCCTCCCCTAAAGGCCCTGCCCCCCAGTCCGGCCATGACTTTTCAGCGACTAGGTCATTAGTATGGGATACTAGACAACCTCTTTAATAATATCAGACACAGATATAGTAGCATATCAGTGTTCTGTTCTTATGTAATACATATATTAGGAAAGCAGAACAGATTATCAAACTTAGCTTCATTGGAGACAAAATTTAATAAAAATAATATTTAAATGGATTACTTATAAGGACATGGAACCCACTTTATGGCATTTAGCTTCTGCCAAGAAAAGAAGAACATACTTGCACAACCAAGAGTTGTGCTGATAAAAAAGAAACCACAAATATCATTTGTAAGGAATTACATTAGTTGGAGACTGGAGCAAAGTGCAGTGTTTAAGGGGAATCTGTCACTCTGATTTTGGACCATTATCTACAGTAATAAATGAGTAGCAGTGCAGATAAGGAGTCCAGGTCACTAGTTTTTATTTTCCTACTGCCCCCTGTTCCTCCGCTCTCAATGCTCAGAGCTGCACTGTAATACATTGTCAGGACTGCCGTGCATGCGCACATGAGTCCTCTCCATTATGTTAGCATGGCATAGCATAGCAGTCCGGACTGTGTATTTCAGCGCAGCGTTCAGTGCTGACAGCAGGGGTGCAGGGGCAGTAGGAAAATAAAAAATGAGAATCTAGACTAGTTTTCAATTTCACAAAGAGATTCGCTTCGTGGTGAATTACTTCATCATGAAGGCCATTTCTTTGTGATTAGCGGGCGCAATGACGGGGAACGGCGTCACTTGCTGTTATTGAACCCCTCAGATGGCACGTTCATTGCTGATCACGGCATCTGAGATAACCCATGAGGGCTGTCAGGGGTTAATCTCACCTTACCAAATATTCACCTTATCAATTTGATTGTGAAGAGCCCGCTGCGGCGATCTTGCTTGAAGATCCAGGGCGTGGTGCGTGATAATGTCATCACGCTGGCCGGCGTGGTGATGTTATATGTCACTGGGCACGAGATTTCGCACAGGGTCTTCAATCAAGATGGCCGCAGAGGACTCTTCAAGCGCAAATTGATGAGGTAAGTATGAATTTTTTTTGTTTTACCACCATTTTAGGGAAAATTGATTTGTTACCACGAAGCACAAGTGAATTCGGCTTCGCGGCAAATACAATTTTCCCTGACATTCGTATCGAAGTCCATTTGCTTGACACTTATTACCTCAGATAACAGTCCAAGATTGTGGTGACTGATTCTCTTTAACCCCTTCAGATCCCTGCCATTTTTCATTTTTGTTTTTTACTCGGTATCTTCACAGAGCCATAATTTATTGATTTTTCTGGTCTCATAGCCGTATAAGGGCTTGTTTTTTGCAGAACAAGTGTTCTATTGGCACCATTCAATATTGCAGATGATTTAGTGGAAAACAAGGAAAAAAATTCAAATGGAGGGGAATTGGGAGAAAAAAGCAATTCTGGCACAGTTTGATGGGTTTTGTTTTTACGGCATTCCCTATGTGGTAAAACTGACCTGTTACCTACATTTTCTGGGTCAGTACAATTACGATATCACATTTATTAGCAATTTTTTTTGTGGGGTAATCAGTAGTTTTTATTGATACCATTTTGAATGATGTATAACCTTTTGATCCTTTTTATATAATATTATTATGGGAGGTGAAGCAATAAAAAAATGCTGAATCGGCCATTTTGATATTTTTTTTTTCATTTCGACATTCACAATACGGGATAAATACATTTATATTTTAATAGTAGCATGGTTAGCACACCTTTTTTTGAGATTTCTGAGTTTGGTTATCTAATCTAAGCAAACACCTTCAATTGCTTTTCAATGGCTTTTTTCTCAAGATAATGAAATGAGTTAACAGCGGGAATGCTAACCCTGCTACATCTGTAGTTTGGGCATTTTGGGACATGGCAATGCCTATGATGTTTATTTTGTATTGTTCATTTTTATGTTAATTATAGGGAAAGGGGGTGATTAGAATTTTTGTTAAATATAAATTATTACATTGCTTGTCCAATACATACATTAGGGCCTTTACATACAACCAATGGCTCCCCCGATCACAGTACAGTACAGGCCCCAGGAGTGTAGTTGTCACCTTAGTAATGTGGGAGGGAACACCATACCGACAACAGGAGGGAAGAGAAAAGGAACTATACCTCAAAGATAGGTAAAGGGAAATGGACACCACCTGTAGAAACCCTAATCCTAGCCCTGATTCCTATCCGTATGAACAGACCTTGAGGGTAGGAATGTTCATACACTGGAGCCTATGACCCTGGAAACCCTGAATTGCCCTGGAATAGTGTCAGGGCTTGAGATGAACAGTTCCTTCCAATATGAAAGAACCAGCATCTCCCTGAGGCCTAGTAACAAAAGACAGAGGAGAAACAACTAAATATAAAAGGGAAGTAACACTTAACTTCTGAAGTAAGGAACTCAGAAGAGGACTACACACCAGCACTTTCAATACCAAACTGAAGCTATCAACCGCATAGCATGATGGGTGAAGCCAGATTAAATAGGGGAGTTGGACTGACCACTAAGCTACACCTGAGACAAGAGGTGTGGTCATTACCAGCAACAACACTGAAACAAGAGAAATCAAAAGAGGCTGTCAGATCATATCATATGCAGCCAATCTCTTAGATCTTCTGACACATGTCACGTTAGAGACCGTGACAGCAGTGCTCCCGGGGAAAGGTTCGGTAAAATTAAGGCATCCTAAACCCTGCCCCTGGGAATGCCCGGACTCTGACTGGAAACACCAACTTATAGGCAGAGTAATTGTTAGCTCCTCCGGTTTTTGGGACAGTCTGAATTTACTAGGACTGTCTCTGAAAATTAAGGACAGTCCCTGCAAATTCAGGACAGTTGACAATTATGAAGACCATAATATGAAATCCATGCCATGACTAACAATTTATCAGATAACAGCTTTACTAACCCCCTCCTGTTTATTTCAAGAGTAAAATAGTACTTTTTGCCTTATGATTTTGTAAGACACACCATAAAACAACTTGGCAGCTGGCAGCTTCGGACTCAGTAAGGAGTCCACCATGGGAGCTCCGTGCTGCTGGGTCTTCTAACAGAAAGATATGTTACTTATGGCTCAGCAAACAACGTTTTGGAGCAGCATGATATGATTAGTGGAGCTCATGATACACTGCACTAACTATCGGACAAGAAAGGTTGGTTTGCTGACTTTCTGCCCACAGTCCCAGAACAACCAGGCGGCTTACATCTTGTCCTGTGACACTCAACAGAGGGCATGCTCTTCCCTCTGCTTTCTAAACAGATTGGTGGTGCAGAAACTTGATATTAACTGCCCTAGGTCCCTGGCCTCTTTTCTGGCAGTAGTCTTGTTCGATAGTGGTCCTTGTGTCCTCCTGCCAGTAACAACAAGGAGCTATCAATTGGGAGACTCTGCCATCCTGGAGCTGCTGGGCGGGTTCAATGCACTCAGCTATGGGCTCATTGGAGCTGGTTGATGTCCTGCACTGGTACTTCAATGTAAGCATTAAAAGACAAGCATATACTGGCTCACAGTGTGCAAAACCACACAGTCAGACTCCTGCCCTGCCGCCCCATACTCCCTCCACATGGCACCGCCTGAGGCAACAGGCTCACCTCGCCTAATGGATGGTGCGCCCCTGTATAGAGTTTATCAAAAAAAGTGCCAAAAACTGTCTGAGGCTGGGTTCACGTCATGTTTTTGCCCTATGTTAAATCTATACACTGACAAGAAAAAGGGTTACAATGTTTTGAACTTTTGACTTTCAGGCCCCATATGTCACCATCCACTACAGCTTCAAACGTGAGACTACCATCATTTTATAGACAATCATCTTGGCTATCTCATACATATATTGGACTTGCAACTATTTAGCATATGGTTAGTAAAGCAGATTCTTGTCATGTAACTGCATTGTTACTGTTTTGCTCCTAAAATTCTAATTTTTATTATTTTGTTAGTATTTTGTAAATGCACATTTGGCTTACAATACTGCCTGAAACCTTCTGGGCATGCTCTCGATCAGATTCAAGTATGTCTGGACCTTCTACATGTTCCCATTGTTGGTGCATATTGGTGGACTCGCGTATAAATACAGTTTTTTCTTCAACTCTACCCACAAGTGTTTGATAGGGTTGAGATCTGGGGACTGTGGGGGCCAATCCAGCACCTCTACTCCTTTGTCATTGAACCATTTATTTGCCAATCTCGGATGCCAAAGAGGCACAAAAATTACTTATATAACTGAATGAAAAAAAGTTAAAGGAGTTTTGCTACTTCAGCAAATAGCATTTATTATGCAGAGAAAGTTTTCATGGTTAGGACCACCTTGCAGTCCAGCAGCATGGCTGAGCTTGCACACTATAGAAAAAAGCACAAGAACCACTGCTGGATTACAGGGTGGTTGTAACGATGGAAACGAGCAGTGTATAATGTGATGGAAAAATGAATCCAGCCAGCAGAGGAGGCAATATGTACAATCACAATATATTAGTAAGTGCCTTGTATTAACTTCCTCTACATGATAAATGCCACTTGCTGAAGTGAGACAACCCCTTTACACTGGGTTCAGACCTGAGCGTTTTTGAGACGCGCGTTTGCCGCGCATTTTTTTGCGCGTTTTTGATGCGTTTTTTATAATAGTGAACGCGCGTTTAACGCGCGTATGTGTGATTGACTGCAGTGTTGTCCAATGAGCTCAGTGAGCTCCCTTTATGAAGTGTAGCCACTGCATGTAGTAAAATCCAGAATGCGCGTTGCAAACGCGCGTTTCTGGTGCCAAAAACGCCCCATTGACGCGCGTATCGCGTTCCCATAGAAGTCTATGGGAGGAGAAGCGCGACAAACGCCCAGAAAAACGCTCCTGAACGAGCTTATGCGTCGGGCGTTTTACAGCGCGTTTTTACGCGCTGTAAAACGCTCAAGTGTGAAGCACTCCCATAGGGATGCATTGGTTTTCATCTGTTGAGCGTTTTACAGCGCGTTTGAACGCGCTGTAAAACGCTCAGGTGTGAACCTAGGGTTAAGACCGCCCCTGGTCAACTGTCAGTGACTTAGAGCTACATATGTATACACACTTAGGCCTCATGCACACAAACTTATTTTCAGTTTGCATTTTTTACGGATCAAATGCGGATCCATTCATTTCTGTAGGGCCGCAAAAAAGTGTGAACTTCTGGTGGCTGTGACCGTGGGATCTCACGTAGGCTGGTACCTTTTTCTATAGTGTACAAGCACAGCCATTGCTGCTGGACTGTAGGGTGGTCCTAACCATGGAAACTTTCTCTGCATAATAATTGCTATTTGCTGAAGTGGCAAAACCCCTTTAAGGCTATCAAAGGCACACGTGCTAAAAAGAGTGAAAATGTGTCTGGTCAGGAAGGGGGGTAAATGGCCTGGTCTCAAACTGGTAAAAACGACTTAAAAGGATTGTGTTTGTGACCTGCTCCGTGTTATTTGCTAGGGACACATACAGTTGTATACAGCTGATGTTTTATGACTATGTGGTGAATGTGACAGTGATGGATTTATATCTGCAATCACATTTTTTTGTGTCATTCAATGTTCTGGTAGAATCATATATTTTTTTGTTTTTAAAGGGAATCTGTCACCTGCCTATCACAATTGTTTCCCCCTTTAGCCATGTGTAATAAAGTACCTTATATCCGAATCTGTTCTTCTTTTTGCTTTGTCTCTTGTCATTTTCCTTAAAAACTGATTTTTCCATTATGCAAATTAGGATACAAGGAGCCCAGAGCGGCATTTTTTCTCTGCCAAGGAGCCCAGGAACACCCTGATGCCCAACCCGCCTAAATTTGAATTCACAAGAACGCCTCCAACAGCAGAAATCGCCTCTGCCCCCGCTACCTCCGCTTCAGGCAGGAATAAAGCCCCGATCTTCATCTCGCCGGCTGCCGGAATTCTCACGCATGCGCAGTGCCGGCGATTGTCTTTGCCTGCGCGATGCTACACCAACTGAGGGCAACAGCCTCAATAGTGTCACTGGGCATCCGCCGAGCCCAGTGACGTTTTCCGAGCGCTGTTGGCCTCAGTTGGCGTAGCATCGCGCAGGCGAAGACAATCGCTGGCACTGCGCATGCGTGAGAATTCCGGCGGCCAGCAAGATGAAGATCGGGGCTTTATTCCTGTCTGAAAGCGGAAGTAGCCGGGCTGCGGAGCCGCTAGCCTCGCGGCCCTCGCCTCTGAGAGGCGATTTCTGCTGCTGGAGGTGTTCTTGTGGATTCAAATTTAGGCGGGCTGGGCACATCAGGGGGGCGTTCCTGGGCTCCTTGGCAGAGAAAAAACGCCCCTCTGGGCTCCTTGGATCCTAATTTGCATAATGGAAAAAACGTTTTTCAAGGAAAATGACAAGAAACAAACCAAAAAGAAGAACAGATTCAGATATAAGGTACTTTATTACACATGGCTAAAGAAAAAAAAAAATGGGGATAGGCAGGTGACAGATTCCCTTTAATTTGCTAAATAATCCTAGTACAAAAAAATATATATAATAATTAATATATATATATATATATATATATATATATTTATATATATAACAAAAAACCCACCCAAACTGAAAATAGAGGGAGAAACAGGAGAAAAAGAAAAAAAAAGTCTTATTTCAGAAAGCCAGAAACTTCCTCAAGAAGTGACAAGATCCAAGGAGACCCGACATCTATGTATTTAAAATATCCTTTATATATACATAACCCTTGTTCATAGTAAATCATATTATTCAACATACAGAATTTTTCCAAACCACAATTTAGGGAATGCTAGTAGACAATACATTCACAGCTTAGGAATCTGCATCGTGGCACACATCAAGGCTCTCACTAGATATGCACTTTGGAACCGTAAGAAAAAGTATCTGCTAACATACAAATAACATGTCAAAGTGGAACTGTTATCTCATAATACTCGTTGAGTATTAACCCCTTGGGGTCGAGGCTTGGGGTCATTTTTGCATTTTGCATTTTTCCTTCCCACCGTCCAATGACCATAACTTTTTTATTTTTCTGTTCACATAGCTATATGAGGGCTTATTTTTTTGCGGGACACAATGCATTTTTTAATGCCATCATTTAATTTACCATAGTTAGTATTGGAAAAAAATTCACTGCGGGGGCTCAGATCGGAAGGCAGAGGGATGCAGGTGCCGTGATCAGCGTTGATTGCGGCACCTGAGGGGTTAAATGACAGGGGCAGCACGATCGCCGCTCCTTGTCAGTGCGGGTGGCTGCAGAGGCCTGCTCCATACATCCCCTCACACATTATGACGTACAGTTACAATCGAGAACTCCCAATACCGAAGCTTTCAAAGAAGATGAATCAGGTCAGCCGACCACTGAAAACATTTTGGACATTTATCTGAAGATCTTTTCTGGATTTTAAATAAAACCCTTTAGCATATAATATAATCTGTGATTAATGTGCCAATGTGAACACACCCATGAAGCATTGTATGACACATATTTAATAGTAGGGAAAAATTCTCCCTGCAATTGTGAAATATCACTTAAAGAGAACCTGTCACCAGGAAATTCACTGATATACCAGGCATGCTGCCTTCTAGGGCTCACTCTGCTGAATATAATGATACCTTTCACTTGGTGATCTGTTGCTTTATTGTGGAGAAAAAGTACTTTTAATCCATATGCTAATGAGCTGATTGGAGTCCAGCAGTTGATATGAGTCCAGCGTTTTTTCTATTCAGAGCTGTAGCCCCTCCCCTATTCACGTCTTCAGTTGTAAAAGGGGCGTGGTTTATTTATTTATTGATCTATAGAAGTGAATAGGGGAGGGGCTACAGCTCTGAATAGGAAAAACACGCTGGACTCGTATCAACTGCTGGACTCAATCAGCTCATTAGCATATGGATTAAAAGTACTTTTTTTCCACAATAAAGCAACAGATCACCAAGTGAAAGGTATCATTATATTCAGCAGAGTGAGCCCTACAATGCAGTGTGCCTGGTTTATCAGTGAATTTCCTGGTGACAGGTTCTCTTTAAATCCTTTTCCTTTTTTTTTTTTTTGAAGCTGCCAGTTTCAAAGTGTGAGCAGTTACAATACATCATCATTGAGTAAACCTTACTTATCAATTTATCTATCAAAAATATATCCTGATTCCTGAGCTCTAAGGTGTGACTTAATTGATAATATCTGAATAATGCACAGTGGGGCAGACAGTACTACAAGTCCTCCTTTATCTCTTGGAACATGCCGATGTGATAGAGCTATTCTGGGACATTTTACCCTCCAAATTAACTCAGTAAGTAATGCATCAGTTGTCCGAAACATGCTAAAAAAAATTGGAGAAGTACAACCATTTCCCATTTTACATAATGCCACCTGAGAAGCAAGGGGGTAATGGAAGCCCTTTCTATATGTTTCCCATCAATCTATGGCTCAGAAGGATCATATTAAAATCCACATAATCCTCGATTCTCCTAGACACTACCACCCCTAATGTAGCATTTTCATCAATTATCTCCAATGGGGTAGTCAAGAGCAATGGTGCCAGCATCCAGGGGAAGCAGAACTAATTTCTTCTAGTTAATCACATGACCTGAGAAAGTACCAAATCTCTGAACAATTTCCATAATTACTAGGAGATCTACAGGAGTATTATAAACACAAAGTATTATATCCTCCGCATACAGAGAAAGGTTACTCTCCCTAACATCTTTTCTAAATCCCATATGGTTTCACATTTGAGTTTACTATTTCCAGCAGGCTGTTCTAGCAGGGGAAGCTACTAGACACCTGCCGGTCCCATTCACTATAATGAGGACAGGCGGAGATCCACCCACAAACCAGCAAACATGCCAAGAAGCGGCCGGACGAAAACCGCTGTGCGTATCGGTATTTGTCTGGTCGCTTTCTGGAATATTTTCCAGGTAGCGGCCACATTACAGTGAATGGGGCCGGACAGCTATACGTTTGCTTCCAGCAATGCGGAATGCAGGGAGATGTGGCAGTTTGGCAAATGTAAAACAGACCTGATGTGTACAGACTCTAAGATCATTCAGGATACCTTTACTCCCCTGGCATTGTGTTTACACATGCCTGAATATTCCAGACCAGCAAACTGCCAAAACGTCTTCTTTTATAGACATTAATCAATTAGTCAAGTGCATTTGATTAGCAGAACCTGGCTGCTACTTACTCTCTTAATTCCTATGGCAGCAGTACTTCATTTTTCACATGCAGATTTTGTTTTTTGGCCTAGTTTTTGTTAAATGCATAATGACAGTGTTGTTTTATTTGTTACATTGTATTGCTCATTTTAGTGTCAAGAACGTTCCAGTGACAAATGGCAGGAGATCGGTGAGACTGGCAACACGTGGTTTGATCTGACAGGTTTTCCTTGTGGATCAATAGGCATTTGTGTTGTTTCTGGTAATGGCCACACCCCTTGCCTCAGGTGTTGCTGATGTGGTCATTTAACCTTCCTTATTTATTGTTGCTATGAGGTTTATAGTTTCAGTTGTGGATAGCTGGTGTGTGGATCTCGGTGGAGTTCCTGGTGCTTCCATAGCCCCTTTGAAGTTAAGTCTTTCCTTTCCCTTTTTGTATTTTGTTTGGGTTCTGTGTGTTCCATTTCCCTAATGTTTGTATTAGGCCTGAAGGAGACTCCTGTTTGTGCTTCCTTTTGGTGGAACAGGTAGTCTCGTCCCTGCCATTAGTACCAGGGTGCTATAGGCCTAGAAAGGACTCTAGGTATTTCTGTGTATGAACTCACCTACCTCTGGGATCTGTTCATACTGGTAGTCAGTCAGGATTTTGGTTAGGGTTTTACTAGGAGGTGTCCATCCTCCTTCCCTAGTTCTAGGGCCTGATTCCCTGTTCCCCCTTATGGTCGGTGTGGTGTTTCCCTCCCACACCGAAGCGTGACATTATAAACCGCCTAAACCGTAATTTTTTGTTTGTGTGCAGCCATGGATCCTATTGCTGCACTGGCAGGTCAGCTGCAAGGGCTGTCATTGGAGGTAACTGACCTCCGCACGACCGTCTCGCAGATGCAGAGACCACAGGCTGCTGGTCCTAGTGGTGGTGGTGGTTACCAGGCCTGTCTTGAACCTAAATGTGAAATTTTTATTTTGTAGGCGTGCAAACTGTATTTTAAGCTACGCTCACACTCATCTGGGGATGAGAAACACCGAGTAAGTGTGGTTATTTCCTTGCTTTAGGGGGATGCGCAGTCATGGGCTTTTTCTCTGCCAACCGGATCGTAGTCTCTCTGGTAGGTAAATTAATTTTTCAAAGCTTTGGGTCTTATCTATGAAAATCTGGATCGGACCTCTCTAGCCAAAACCAATCTGCTCGACCTATGTCAGGGTGATCATTCCACTGAGATTTATTGCTCTGAGTTTAGGAGGTGGGCTACAGATATGAAGTGGAACGATCCTGCATTCCATAGCCAGTTTTGTCAAGGGTTATCAGAGCGGCTGAAGGACGCTTTTCATGAAACCCCAGTGTCTCTTGAAGCTGCCATGTCTCTGGCTATATGCATTGATAGACGCCTGAGAAAGAAATCTAGGGGCCCCGACTCTCAGGACGTACTATCACATGTTGTATTGTCCTCCTCTGACACTTTGGGTGAAGCTACTCCTGGGTTTATGTCTTGGGACAAACCCATGCAATTAGGGGGAGCTACTCCTGGATGTCACAGAGTTGTCGCCGAGTGCATTAGAAAAAACATTTCTGTTTTTGCTATTAATTCTGCACCTCTAGCTCATAAGTGTTTCTCAAGTGGTGCATGATATCAGATTAAGAGTGGGTGACTTTCATCAAGAATTTATCTCGTGTTTTGTGTTAGAGGGTCTCCCTGCATCGGTGGTTCTGGGTTTACCATGGTTAAGCAAGCACAATCCAACCATCGATTGGCAAGATTCTGCATTGACCAATATAATAAACACAAAATCATATCAGTCACGAATTGTAACAGTAGATACAGATTACTTGCGCTGCTGCTGGTTCTTGTAGTGTTGTGGGTAAGTTCATACTCAAAGAGAAATGTTTAAAATGAGAACCGCGCTGCCTCCATAGGCCTCATGCACACGACCGTTGTTTGTTTCCGCGTCCGTTCCGTTTTTTTTCACGGATAGGATGCTTCCCCATTCATTTCAATGGGTCCGTCAAAAAATGCGGATGGTCAACCGTTTTCCTTCCGCTTCCGTGATCCGTGTTTTCATTCCGTCAAAAAAATAGTGCATGTCCTATTTTTTTGACGGTCGCGGACAAGGATAGGCATTTTTACAATGATCTGCCATAAAAATCGGATCCGTCAAAAAAAACGGTCCGTCATCCGTTTTTTTTGACGGACGCGAAATTTCAAGGAGGAGCGGACGCGGAGGCAGGCAACGGTCGTGTGCATGAGGCCATAAAGGAATCCTCGACAGTCCAGGAAAAAAATTATAGTAAACGCAGGTTATCAGCGTCTTCCTCCTCAAGGATCCAACAGACAATTCCAGCTGTCTCCTCTGAAAGACCTGTCAGGGCCACGACCGGACATTTTATGAGATACGCTTGATTTTATGATTGTGAGTACAGTAAATTTTATTACGTTTCCTTATATTAGACGTGCTGCACTATGGTGTGATATTTTCAGGTCTTTAAGAGGAGACAGCTGGGATAGAAAATGGTGGTGGATCCTTGAGGAGGAAGACACTGATAACCTGCGTTTACTAGGATTTTTTTTCCTGCACAGCGGAGGATTCCTTTATGGAGGCTGAACGGTTCTCATTTTAAACAGATTCTGGATTGGGGTGATTATTGCATTGACAATTGTCTGAATACATATTTTTCTGTTTTAACTACTAAGACATTACCCTCTTTTATATTTGATTTTGCCAATATGTTTTCTGAGAGTGGATGCCAGGATTTACCTCCGCATCGGGAATATGATTAGTAACATAGTAACATAGTAACATAGTATATAAGGCCGAAAAAAGACTTTTGTCCATCCAGTTCGACCTGTTTCCTGCAAGTTGATCCAGAGGAAGGCAAAAAACCCCTGTGAGGTAGAAGCCAATTTTCCCCACTTAAGGGGAAAAAATTCCTTCCCGACTCCAATCAGGCAGTCAGAATAACTCCCTGGATCAACGACCCCTCTCTAGTAGCTATAGCCTGAAATATTATTACGCTCCAGAAATACATCCAGGCCCCTCTTGAATTCCTTTATTGTACTCACCATCACCACCTCCTCAGGCAGAGAGTTCCATAGTCTCACTGCTCTTACCGTGAAGAACCCTTTTCTATGTTTGTGTACAAACCTTCTTTCCTCCAGACGCAGAGGATGTCCCCTCGTCACAGTCACAGTCCTGGGGATAAATAGATGATGGGAGAGATCTCTGTACCGTCCCCTGATATATTTATACATAGTTATTAGATCTCCCCTCAGTCGTCTTTTTTCTAGAGTGAATAACCCTAATTTTGATACCCTTTCAGGGTACTGTAGTTGCCCCATTCCAGTTATTACTTTAGTTGCCCTCCTCTGAACCCTCTCTAGCTCTGCTATGTCTGCCTTGTTCACAGGAGCCCAGAACTGTACACAGTACTCCATGTGTGGTCTGACTAGTGATTTGTAAAGTGGTAAGACTATATTTTCATCACGGGCATCTATGACCCTTTTGATGCAACCCATTTTCTTATTGGCCTTAGCAGCAGCTGCCTGACACTGGTTTTTACAGCTTAGTTTGTTATTTATTAAAATTCCTAGATCCTTTTCCATGTCAGTGTTACTGAGTGTTTTACCATTTAGTATGTACTATCAATCTTTACCAAGATTGTCCTATCAATTTTTTTCCCAGAGGTAAATTGCCAAAATCTAGGTTGTATAACCTTTCTGAAACTGAAAGACTAGCCATGAGAGAGTATATTACCGAGAGTTTGGCTAAAGGACACCTAAGACCTGCCAAGTATCCAGTGGCAGCAGGGTTATTTTTTGTTAACAAAAAGGACGGAAGTTTTCGGCCATGTCTAGATTTCCATGAACTCAATTGGATTACTGTACATGATCCTTACCCTCTTCCTTTGATTCCCGATTTGTTTAACCAGATTATTGGTGCCAAGGTGTTCTCCAAGTTGGATTTAAGGGGGGCATATAATCTGGTTAGGATCAAGGAATGGGATGTATGGAAGACAGCTTTTAATACTCCTGAGGGGCACTTTGGGAACCCGGTCATGTCTTTCGGGTTGACCAATGCTCTTGTCGTTTTCCAGCATTTTGTGAATGACATTTTGTATTACCTTGTGGGGAGGTTAGTAGTTGTGTATTTGGATGACATTGTAATTTATTCTCCAGACGTGGAAACACATCAGATCACGTTAGACAAGTGTTACAGATCCTAAAGGACAAAAATTGTATTAAAAATTAGAGAAGTGTGTTTTTGCTGTACACGAGGTGCAGTTTTTGGGCTACCTGTTGTCATCTTCAGGTTTTCGAATGGATCCAGAGAAAGACCGCGCTGTATTGGACTGGGATCTGGCAGATACTTGAGAGACCTTGCCGTGGTGTCCGAGCTTAAGACATGTCCTCCTAGTAGGATGTGTCAAACTAACCTCTCAATTTTATCAGTGTGAGGGTTTAGTATTGCCGCAGAGTGCACCTGCCTTTGCTATGGTTATGTTTTTGATTGTTCTCCACATCCACATTATCGTTATCGTATGTAGGATGGTTATTGTGGTACTTGTAGTCCGTTGCTGGCATCTTCCATTGTATGCATTTTTTGCTGTTGATTGCCCCTAGCAACGGACTACAAGTGCAGGATGTGCTCCCCTATATACATGCACAACTGCATATGGCTTGAGCATATCCTGCTTGTTAAACACCACACCACGTTTTCTAATGGTTTGGACTGGGATCGACCCAAAAATCTGAAGGCTGTTATGTGGTTTTTGGGGTTTACCAACTATTACCGAAAAAGTATTCAGAATTATTCGCCAATAGTAAAACCCTTAACTGACATGACTAAGAAAGGGACAGATGTCTTACTGTGGTCTGATTCGGCGTTGCGAGCCTTTTCTGCATTTAAGGAATGCTTCTCTTCTGCCCAGTGGTGTAGCTACAGGGGTCGCAGCGGTCGCAATTGCGACCGGGCCCCTGAGCACTGGCGTAGCTATAGGGGTCGCAGCGGTCGCAATTGCGACTGGGCCCCTAAGTCAGGGGGGCCCATGGGGCCCCCTCAAGCCTGGAGAGAAACAGTAAAGCCCTACCTGCAGGCTGTGTGCGGCGCGCCGGCACCACAGCTAACTAAATCACATAGGGGGTGGAGCGGAGGCTGAGAGCCCTGCTGCACTGTGCAGGGCAGGCACAGTGAGGAGAGGGAGTGGTCCCACTCCCGTCTTGACGTCAGGATGAGCGGGACTTCTGAATAGTGAAGGCAGCTGCGTGCTGGCCGAGCCTGGCTGCTGGATTGCCACATGAGGAGCTCTGCTCTGCTGCACTGTGACTGACACTGAGGTGAGCGTGCTCAGGGCGGCCCCTGCGCCACGATAAACTGGACCGGGGTCCAGGGGTCAAGTGTGTGACTGTCCCTGACCCTGGCTGACACTCAGGGAGGAACAGACCGGTCAGAGTCAGACAGATAGGTCACTAGGGCAGCATACTTCTGTGTTACTGGCACCTGTGCTAAGAGCAGTGTGTACACAGCCCTATCATATGTGACTGTCATAATAAAGCTAAACTAACAGGATTGTGCTCCACACCTGGTGATGACATACCGCCATATGAATGAAATGTAAGTACATTTCATTCATATGGCAGTATGTCATCACCAGGTGTGGAGCACAATCCTGTTAGTTTAGCTTTAGGCCTCATTCACACGTCCGCAAATGGGTCCGCATCCGTTTCTGCAATTCTGCGGAACAGGTGTGGACCCATTCATTCTCAATGGGGACGGACGTGAAGTGGAGAGCACACTATGTGCTCTCCACTTCCGCATTTGCGGAGCGCAGCCCCGAATTTCCGGGCTTCGGCCCCGAACTTCCGGTCCGTGGCTTTGCAAAAGATAGAACATGTCCTATTCTTGTCCGCAGCTTGCAGACAAGAATAGGCATTTCTATGGGGGGTGACGGCCGGGTGTGTTGCGGATCTGCAATTTGCGGATCCGCAACACACCACGGACATGTGAATGGACCCTTATTATGACAGTGACATATGATAGGACTGTGTACACACTGCTATCAGCACAGGTGCCAGTCACACAGAAGAATGCTGGCCTATCTGTCCAGAGCTAGTGGCTGGGAGTAGACCGGTCAGACATATAGGCAAGCATTCTTCTGTGTGACTGGCACCTGTGCTGACAGCAGTAGGTAGGGGGCCCAAACTGAAATCTTGCACCAGGACCCATGAGCCTAAAGCTACGCCCCCCCACCACCTCCTATTCAAAATCCAGGCCACTAAGTTGTGATCTAATAGGGCGCACGGCACAGCGCAGGCTGTAGGCAGCTCACGTGCCAGAGGGGGTGGCCGCGGAGGCAGACATTGAGTGAGGTCTGACTGAGTGAGGAGGAGCCGGAGGCGTGGTTTCCGCGCATCTCCGGCTCCCAGTCAGACACTCAGAAGCAGGCGGCAGTGCGGACGTGCGGCGGCTGCCGGCGAGTTTTGACTAGTCTCTGAGTGGCAGGCGGCGGCAGCGCAGAGCAGAGCAGAGCCCAGCCCAGCCCCCAGCTTGATGATGGGATGGGAATGGAATGGGACTGAGTGGCAGGCGGCGGCAGTGCAGAGCAGAGCCCAGCCCAGGGCCCAGCTTGATGATGGGATGGGAATGGGATGGGATCATGGAGTGAGTGGGACAGTGGGAGTCTGGGACTCTGAATTCTGTGGGAATCTGTCTCTGTGATAATTCCATACTCTAAGTCCAAAGATAGTTCATCACAGGTCTATGTACAATATATATTGTTGGTAACTCAGTGCCAATAATCCACCACCACACACTGCGTTGACTCAGAGTTGGGATGGGGGGATTTATCCCTACTGTGGGTCCTAGGATACACCTATGCCCAGGGACGTCCCCTAATGGTGAGGACTCCCTGTCCTCGTGCCTAAGACTCACTGTCCCTGCATCTGTCCCTAATAAGGACGCTAGGTGACAAATGGATAGATATGGGCACCGAGTATTTAACCAATCAATACATTGATCAAAACGTGCAAAGGACTAATGTGGGATATGTGTAACGGTGATATTTATGTATTGCATCGGGCAGCCTGACTAAAGTAAGTGCACATAGTTCCCTATTATTTTATTGGGTCTTTTGTTTTTTCCACTATTTGGATGGTATGAATTTGACCATCTGACTGTGGATATATGCACATATCGTTATAGGTCATGCCCGGATAAATTTGGATCTTGATCTCCTCTCTACCCGCACTCCAGTATCGATGTACTCAACACCTCCTCTGGGCATAATTGACATATCAGGTCTTTTTTAACACTATTATGTGTATTCAACAACTATCTATTATACTTAATGCCTCCTGATGAACCTCATTAACATGAGGGGAAACGCGTTGAGGAATATATAATCATTGTATCCATGATTGAATGAGGAATATATAATCATTGTATGCATGATTGAATTTACTGGTGCTGGATTTCTGTACTTGCACTAAGGAAGAGGTAGTCCACGATATATATGGATGCTATATCTTCCTAGTTATGCAATTAAGCACTTTTGTGAGAGAAATCCTTTGCACGTTTTGATCAATGTATTGATTGGTTAAATACTCGGTGCCCATATCTATCCATTTGTCACCTAGCGTCTTTATTAGGGACAGATGCAGGGACAGTGAGTCTTAGGCACGAGGACAGGGAGTCCTCACCATTAGGGGACGTCCCTGGGCATAGGTGTATCCTAGGACCCACAGTAGGGATAAATCCCCCCATCCCAACTCTGAGTCAACGCAGTGTGTGGTGGTGGATTATTGGCACTGAGTTACCAACAATATATATTGTACATAGACCTGTGATGAACTATCTTTGGACTTAGAGTATGGAATTATCGCACTCTGAATATCCTCAGTAAAATATATACCTTGGTCTGATATGGGGAAGTAGGGGTTCTCTTTTACCATTAATTCATTAAATGTTACGTTTTAAATAGGGTTTTTTGCACTAGTTGGATACTTTAATTTTTGAATAACCCTTTTGGAATATCCTTATAGTTGGAATAAATCTGTCTCTGTGGCTGAAGTGGTTACTGGGCTCACTACTTACTGTGTGTGTGTGCCAGGCCCAAGGGGCAGGCCACAGGCAGGCAGTGTATGGGCCTGCACCAGGCAGGGGCACTGGCCCCTGGCCTGGGCAGGCCAGGCAGTGACTGCTGTTACTGTGAGCCAGGAGAAGCAGTGCACTGCAAGCAAGTGCGGGTGCATGCCACTGTGCCAGCCTGCCAGGGGCAGGCTGCAGGCAGCGGCCCAGGCCCCCAGCGTGATGCCCACTGTCTGTTGCTGACTGGCGCTGGGCACTTAAATTAATGACAGTGTGTGTGTGCCAGGGGGCAGGCCACAGGCAGGCAGTGTGTGCGCCTGCGCCAGGCACGGGCACTGGCCCTGGGGTAGGCAGTGACTGTGAGCCTTGTGTGCAATAATGCTGGACTGACCCATACACCGGCTATATACGATATTACCAGTCCGTCCGTATATGGGCGTAGCTATAGGGGGTGCAGAGGTAGCAGTCGCTACCGGGCCCAGGAGCCTAAGGGGGCCCAAAGACCCTTGTGCCGCATAAGAAGACACAAAAAGCACTAAGGGAAGGGGGGCCCCAAGCTGAACTCTTGCACCAGGGCCCATGAGCCGTTAGCTACGCCCCTGCTTCTGCCCCTATATTGGTGCAGCCAGATATATCACAACCTTTCATTGTGGAAGTGAATGCGCCGCGGTGGGGGTAGGAGCAGTTTTATCGCAGGGCCCGTCATCTGGTAAATGGCTCCATGTGCCTTTTTCTCAAAAAAACTCTCTTCCGCAGAGAGAAATTATGATGTGGGTAACAGTTACTGGCCATTAAGTTGGATTTTGAGGAATGGCGTCATTAGTTAGAAGGGGCGATTCATCCGATCACGGTGTTCACAGATCGTCCTGGGGTTAAGAACATGAAGGCAGATGTCTTGTCACGTAGTTTTCCTGGAGGTGGTGATTTAGAAAATCCGAGTCCTATACTGTCGGAAGGGACGGTGATATCCGCTCTTTACCCTGACCTAGAGGTGAAGGTGTTAAAGGCCCAGAGAGACGCACTGGATTCTTGTCCCTCTAGAAAACTGTGCCATTGGAATTGCGTCCCAAGGTGTTTGAGGAATATCACTGTATGGTTCTTATGGGACACCCTGGGAGTAGATCCACTGCCGACCTCATCTGTCGTAGATTCTGGTGGCCAGGGTTGCGTAAGTGTGTTGAGGACTATGTGTCAGCCTGTAGTACCTGTGCACGTGCTAAGGTAACACATACTCAGCCTTCCTTATCTCTACTTCTGTTGCCCATCCTATCCAGACCATTGACTCACTTATCCATGGATTTTATCACTGACCTACCTAATTCTTCAGGAAAGACAGTTATTCTTGTGGTAGTTAATCGCTTTAGTAAAATGGTGCCCTTTATAGCATTGCTGGGCCTACCTAATGCTAAAACACTTGCACAAGTGTTTGTTGACAACATTGTGAAACTCCATGGCATTCCCTCTGACGTGGTCTCGGATCGGGCGACTCAGTTTGTTTCCAGTACTCGACTAGGCGTGCAACTGTCTTTTTCTTCGGCTTTTCATCCTCAGTCGAACAGACAAACGGAACGCACTGATCAAAGTCTGGAGACTAACTTGAAATGTTTTGTCTCTGAGAACAAGGAGGAGTGGTCTTCGTTTTTCTCTTTGGCAGAGTTTGCCATAAAGAATTGTAGACAGGAGTCCACTGGTAAGTCGCTGTTTTTTGGGGCATATGGGTTTCACCCACAGTTTGACACATTTTCTGGTTTTGATACTTCTGGTATCCCTGAGGAGGAACGCTTTTTGTCATCATTGTCCTCTATATGGCGGAAAATTTTAAATAACTTGATTTGGGCAACAAGTATAAACGTGTGGCTGACAGGAAACATATGGTTCGGACCTAAGAGTCGGTGATTCTGTGTGGCTGTCCACAAGAAACATTAAGTTGAAGGTACCTTCTTGGAAGTTGGGTCCAAGATTTATTGGTTCATATAACATCCCTGCCATTATTAATCCTGTAGCTTTTCGACTTGAACTTCCTCAGGCCCTGAAAATTCATAATGTGTTTCATAAATCTTTGTTGAAGAGATATGTTGAACCTTTGGAGATGTCTTCCTTGCGATCCGCTCCTGTCAAGGTGGATGGTAGTTTGGAATTTCAGATCGCTAAGATAATTGGCTCTTGAGTTCTCAGTAGATCTCTCCAGTATTTTGTTCACTGGAAGGGTTATGGACCAGTGGAGAGGATGTGGGTACCGTAGCCTATGAGATCGGCTGGTCCAAAGCCATTTTAGTGATCCATCTGGAAAGGTAGGAGGAGGTTGGCTTCGTCCGGTGTGGGGATGCTGTCATTGCAGTGGATGTGTGGCATGTGTGCATGTTGCCCAGGGACGTGAGTTTACGAGTGGCATCACCCAACAGAGATATCCGATTAGACTATTTATTAACTGTTGGTCTAGGGGAGTCATTTATAAAGGAACATGTGAGTGTGGCCTGGAATATATGGGCAAGACCACTCATGAGCTCAGGAGACGCATTAGCGAACATCTGGGCGATATACGACATGGAAGAGAAACCCCCTTGGCGAAACATGTTGAAAGTTATCATGGGGGAATCTATTCAAGAATGAAATGTATGGGTATTGAGATTGTGCCCCCCCCCCCTCCATGAGAGGGGGCGATTGGGATTTAAAAAATCCTGCAGCGATAAAAATTGTGGATTTTTTAACTAAGCACGGTACAGCCAAGTGGCCTCAATGAGCAGCTACTGTATGGCTGCTACATCTAACTATATTCAGTATGTGGTATTGACTTGGCTTTGATGTAATATTGAGATTTCAGAAGAACTGGTTAGCTCAACTAATTGAACAGTATAAGTGGTTTCCCAGATTGATAAATGCTGGTTCCTCTTATTTATATCATGTTCTTCATGGTTTTTTCTTTCCTTTTTTTCATGTATATATTTTTGGAGAATAAATGTGAGATATCCTATTGGATTTGACATATACATTTTGGAGAATAACGTGAGATGTCCTACCAGATTTGACTTTTAACCTTTGTTAGTTTAAGCCCTATGTGCGCCGTGGACTGTCACCTTGCAGTCATGGAGCACACGCTATTTGTGGGTGTCATTGTTGATAAGTGTGGAGATCGAGGATGATGTACGCCCTACTCTCCCCGCCCTCTCTTCGCCCCACTATTTCGATACCGAGAGGGATGTCTACAGGGATCACATGACACATTCCTCAGTAGTCATGTCACACACACGTGACCTGTCCAGAACACATGACTGGTCATGCGATTGATTACGTTGACAAAGGGGACGGGATCAGCGCCCCGGGCTGGTTTTTAAAAGTGCAAATGTGGACGCCGACTTTGCTGCTGCCACACGCAGGATGCCAAATAAAGAATGATCCCAGCAACCGTCTTCGTTTAAATTGCTCTTTAGATTTATTCACAGAATAGCAATCTCCTGGACGCGTTTCGGCTCACAGCCTTTGTCAGCAGGTCACAGGAAAAGGATTAACACACATTTTTAAATAGCCTAAATGACGTCAGACGCCAATTGTGAATGACAGATTCATTTAGCCAATCGGCATCATGGTTTCAGTTTGAAGCAGATCAAATGGACAAACGATACATATAAACAAATAACAAATGATACATATTAATCGCTGATACATGTTACCATCCAAGTTCTCAATTGAGAGTGTATGTCTGCAGAAGAAAAAACAAAAAATAACATATTAGCAGACAGCATACTCTGGGTTATAATCGCATGATCTCATAATCGCGGTTCAGACCGCGCGGTTGTAAAGTATCTAGGGTATGAATCCAGAAGGCTTCCCTACGTAATAGAAGCCTCTTTATGTCACCCCCTCTTCTCGGCATTTTTACTTGCTCTAACACCTGAAATTTTAGTTGGGCAATCGTATGTCTGTGTTTCTCAAAATGGTAAGGCAGTGGGAGCAGTAAATTCTGGAGTTCTGATGGTGGATTTGTGCTTGCATATTCTATCCCTAATAGTTTGCATCGTTTCCCCCACGTATAGTAACCCGCAAGGGCACTTAATCACGTAAATGACATTCGTGGATTCGCATGTAAAATAGCCAGTGATATTGAGCGGTTTGCCTGTACGTGGGTGAAACACTTGCGGTCCCTTGATTATATGTGAACATTGCAAGCAATGAAGGCACGGAAATGTGCCCCGTTTTTGGCTCCGTAATGTGTTCTGTCTCAATGTCAGTTTACCGCTACCCAAATCCGCCCGTACTAATTGATCCCTGTAACTCAGGTTACGTTTATTGCAAATGAGTGGAGGGGAGGCAAATTCCTGTATTGTTGGGTATGCCTTCCCAAGCAGATTCCAGTGTCAGCCTTACAATATTATCAAACCCCTTATTAAACACATGAAACTTGTGTATAAAGGCAATCCTGGGTGCTTTTAACTCTTTAATGACGGGGACATCAGGTTGGGTATTCAGATCCATTTTAATTTTCTCCAATGTGGCCTTGGGATAACCCCTCCTTTCAAATCTAGTGGTCATCTCCTCCATCCTGAACTTCAACCTCTCTGGATCCGTCACAATACGTTGTACCCGCTGGAATTGCGATTTGGGTATCGCTTTTTTAAGGGAAGGAGGATGAGCACTAGTGAAAAAGAGGGTGCTATTCCTATCCGTTGTTTTCCTATGGAGATCACTTGAGAGGAGGCCCTCCTCATTTTTAATGATTACTGTGTCCAAGAAGCTCACCCGGTTCCTATCACTTGTTATGGTGAATTTCAAGCCTTCACATGCGAGGTTTAGGAGCTGACGCATAACTTCCTTCAAATAATTCACTTTGTCCATAACTACAATGGAACCCCCTTTATCCGCAGGTTTTATAACCAGGGTGTTATCTTCCATCAGGGCTTTGATTGCACTCCTCTCGCTCGCAGTAACGTTATGGGTCAACATCAACTCTCCTTTTTTAATGGAGTCAAACAATTCCCTGGTCTCTTTTTGGACCAGATGCACATATGTCTCAACTGGGTGATAAACCTTAGGTGGTAGAAAAGTACTTTTCGTTTTTAGACCCAGCCCTTCTAGAGACAAAGCCGGGAGTTTAACCCCTTCAACTCCAATTTGTGTAGAGTCAGTTGACGGCCCATCACGTTGCATATAATGTACTTTTAATCGCAACTTGCGAAAGAATTGTTGCATATCAATTTCAAATTGAAAGCTGTCAAAATGGGTAATAGGGCTAAACGTCAATCCTTTCTGCAAAGCATTTATCTGGTCAGGGTCCAGGGTTTTAGAAGACAAGTTTATCACCAATGATGTGTCCCTACCTGCGAGCGAGTTAGGATCGTCGTTCCCAGTCCGGTCTCCTGCGCACCGCCGGTGCTTGCGGCCCGCCCTACGCCTCCTCCTCTGGGACGCCGTGCGCCCCGCCGAAAAGAAGAAGGACCAGAGGTTTGCGATCCAGCCGACTTCGTTCCCGGAGCTCGATGAATAGTGTCCTGGTCTCGGAGTGCGCCTGTAGCCAGCAGAGCCACGTGCAGAGGGATCCTGCCATCTGTAAACTCTGTTTAGGAGATAGTCCTCGTTGTCCCGTAGGAATTTTGAGCGTTTCTTATTTTCAACGTCCTTACGATAAGAATTTATCTGTCCTTCCAAGGATTCTTTTAATTTGAGGAATTCCTCCGAAGATAGTGAGTCCGCTAGCTGTTGTTCAATAGTCGCAGTCTGTTCCTTGATCTCACCAATCGATTTTTGTATGCGATCGATTGTTAGCAGCATTAAGTCCAGGGAACACTTGTTTATAATCTTTTCAAAGTTGCTACAGTAATCCGCATCATTCGGGAAGAAGGTTGGTCGCAAATGAACCCTTAATCCTCTTGGTATCCTGTTTAATCTGCAGTACTCTGCCAATGTGGTAACATGTAAATCATAAGCCGTGAGTCTTTTAAGTTCTCTCTCCCAATTCCTCTTCTTATAGTCACTGGTGGGTATATTCAGGAATTCTATGGGTGAGGTTACTTGTCCCAATATTCTGGCGGCGTCACTATCATTAAAGCTCAACGTAGTAGATTCAGACGACATCTGTGATAAGATCGGTGCACGTACTCACAACAAGCAGGAAAAAAAGAAATAGTCGGCACTCGATCCTTTCAGCGAGGTTGCGCGGGAAAGGATGTAATCCACAACACAAATAAAGAATGATCCCAGCAACCGTCTTCGTTTAAATTGCTCTTTAGATTTATTCACAGAATAGCAATCTCCTGGACGCGTTTCGGCTCACAGCCTTTGTCAGCAGGTCACAGGAAAAGGATTAACACACATTTTTAAATAGCCTAAATGACGTCAGACGCCAATTGTGAATGACAGATTCATTTAGCCAATCGGCATCATGGTTTCAGTTTGAAGCAGATCAAATGGACAAACGATACATATAAACAAATAACAAATGATACATATTAATCGCTGATACATGTTACCATCCAAGTTCTCAATTGAGAGTGTATGTCTGCAGAAGAAAAAACAAAAAATAACATATTAGCAGACAGCATACTCTGGGTTATAATCGCATGATCTCATAATCGCGGTTCAGACCGCGCGGTTGTAAAGTATCTAGGGTATGAATCCAGAAGGCTTCCCTACGTAATAGAAGCCTCTTTATGTCACCCCCTCTTCTCGGCATTTTTACTTGCTCTAACACCTGAAATTTTAGTTGGGCAATCGTATGTCTGTGTTTCTCAAAATGGTAAGGCAGTGGGAGCAGTAAATTCTGGGTTCTGATGGTGGATTTGTGCTTGCATATTCTATCCCTAATAGTTTGCATCGTTTCCCCACGTATAGTAACCCGCAAGGGCACTTAATCACGTAAATGACATTCGTGGATTCGCATGTAAAATAGCCAGTGATATTGAACGGTTTGCCTGTACGTGGGTGAAACACTTGCGGTCCCTTGATTATATGTGAACATTGCAAGCAATGAAGGCACGGAAATGTGCCCCGTTTTTGGCTCCGTAATGTGTTCTGTCTCAATGTCAGTTTACCGCTACCCAAATCCGCCCGTATTAATTGATCCCTGTAACTCAGGTTACGTTTATTGCAAATGAGTGGAGGAGAGGCAAATTCCTGTATTGTTGGGTATGCCTTCCCAAGCAGATTCCAGTGTCGCCTTACAATATTATCAAACCCCTTATTAAACACATGAAACTTGTGTATAAAGGCAATCCTGGGTGCTTTTAACTCTTTAATGACGGGGACATCAGGTTGGGTATTCAGATCCATTTTAATTTTCTCCAATGTGGCCTTGGGATAACCCCTCCTTTCAAATCTAGTGGTCATCTCCTCCATCCTGAACTTCAACCTCTCTGGATCCGTCACAATACGTTGTACCCGCTGGAATTGCGATTTGGGTATCGCTTTTTTAAGGGAAGGAGGATGAGCACTAGTGAAAAAGAGGGTGCTATTCCTATCCGTTGTTTTCCTATGGAGATCACTTGAGAGGAGGCCCTATGTTATTTTTTGTTTTTATTTTTTGTTTTTTCTTCTGCAGACATACACTCTCAATTGAGAACTTGGATGGTAACATGTATCAGCGATTAATATGTATCATTTGTTATTTGTTTATATGTATCGTTTGTCCATTTGATCTGCTTCAAACTGAAACCATGATGCCGATTGGCTAAATGAATCTGTCATTCACAATTGGCGTCTGACGTCATTTAGGCTATTTAAAAATGTGTGTTAATCCTTTTCCTGTGACCTGCTGACAAAGGCTGTGAGCCGAAACGCGTCCAGGAGATTGCTATTCTGTGAATAAATCTAAAGAGCAATTTAAACGAAGACGGTTGCTGGGATCATTCTTTATTTGTGTTGTGGATTACATCCTTTCCCGCGCAACCTCGCTGAAAGGATCGAGTGCCGACTATTTCTTTTTTTCCACACGCAGGATGCCAGCCCCATTTCATGTTCATCGATACATGAGAAGGAGAGCTAAGTATTATATTTAGGCTTTTTGTGCCTGATTACCGCTGAGCCAATGTCTGATTGATTATAATTACATCTGACTATAAAGTGATTATGTGTTGATACATATGCATCCAGGGCTGTAGCGACTGATTATCGTTAGCCTAGTTTGGAGCAAGTCAATGTTATATCTGGCTTTGTGTCTTTATATTGCAGACACTTATCGATTGACGAGTCCCCTGATGAGTTGGCTTGGAACCAACGAAACACGTTGGTGCAATTTGTGGATAACTAATATGTATTGGCATTAGGGTCCCTCACCATAGCTATTGACGAAGCTGGGCAGTCACCTTTGCGGTGCAGGGACAAGGAAGAACAGTCAGGTAGTTATATGGGATCGCCTGTGGGATCGCCCTTTTGAGGGTGAGTGGTAACACTCCCAGGATAAAAGGGTTCGGGTTAAGTAGGGTCATCTAGATGTAAGAGACCCAGTATTAGGAACCCTGCATTCCCTAGTACTAGTTACAAACTGGCGTTTGAATGTGACTTTGCACAATGTGTTATTATTTTATTAGGGCCATTTTAAAAGTAAGAAATAAAAGTTATGTATTATTTGTAAGGTACCCGCTGTTTATATATTGTGAAGTTTCCTCTACAAGTGTCTCTGCAATCGGTGCCATGTGCTCCAGTATGTTTTAATACATGTTTATCCGTCCTGGGATTGTAAATACATGATTTACTGGAAATACCCAAACGGAATTCCCCAAACTTTTTATAGTAGCTTGTTGTTTGCAATTTATATTTAAGAGATGTTTGCACTTACAATAGATAATTATTAGTTTAATGAACAATCAATGTTCCTCGGATGTTAAACAGAGGCATACCTCACAACAGACAGAAATCCGAGGAAATATGGAGAGGGGGTAAGCTACTGTGTATAAGGTCACCTTTTTTGAAACTGAAATAGATATGTGTTGTTTTTGGAAATTTTCCAGAACTGACGAGATAGTGATAGTGATTTAGGCACCAGCATTTTTTTTTCTTGGTTACAGTTCTAACATTCCCTGTCCGGTATGTTTGTGTACTGTGATCCCTTTCTGCCGGGAGTAATATTTAGATATAAAGTAATATGTATGATGTTACATAATGTACGGTATGTTTTTGGCTACTAGTGTTTGTTGGAAATTGGCCACAGCAACACAAGACTTCTTGAGACGACTTCTTGAGAGGATTCTTTCATTTATTCAGAGATAAGAACAGCAAGACAGCATTGATATAAATATAAGTCAGGCAGAATATGACATGTGGTAGATGGAGGTGTGAAGCAGCAGTGGAAAAAAGGCAGCGCTGTGTGTCTTTATGTCCCCAAACACGCTTTTCTTATACCCCAGAGAACAAAAGAATAATTAATATTATAATACAGGTTTGTCGCAGTGCACCGCAAGTCCATAGGAGTGAATATACATAACATGTGGTCTCACAGATACTTTACTATTCATAACCCTTGACGTTACTGACGTACACAAGTTGCACCTCCAACATCAATATGCATAAGGAAGACTTATGCCTCTGTATATTTCATGATAGTTAATTGGCTAAAGGTTTTCTAACACGTATGAGAATGAATATGTAATGCATTTTTAACCTTTGATCCATCCTCCTCTGATTCCATTATCCTTGAAAGTGTTTGTTTGCCATAAACTAAAGCTGACAAGTGACTAACCAAGTATCTAAAAGGAGCTATGGTATTCGAGATGACTCTTTATCTAACCTTTATCTAACTTTTAACAGATAGCAGACATGAAGCCCAAAAGTGAGAGCAGCTATTAGCATGGCAGTTACCTCCCATTCTTAGAGTACTTTCACACTAGCGTTGTTCAGATCCGGCAGGCAGTTCCAGCAACGGAACTGCCTGCCCGATCCGGCAAACCATATGCAAACGTAAATCTGTATTTTCTGGATCTGTTAGACGAATCCGGTGATATACCAGATTTGTCTCATCCGGTATCATCTAGAATAACGGATTCGGTATTTAATTTTTTTCAAAGATCAAAAGCAAAAAGAGCTCCTCCTATATCCCGGCGCAGGCGCAGACCGGAAAATCTCTATAGAAATTAATGCCGGATCCAGCGAGTGCAGTAATGTTCTGGGATTTTGTCCGGAAAAAATACCGCAGCAAGCTGAGGTATTTTGTCAGGTCAAATACAGTACAAGGGACGAAATGGAAGACATCGTGATTAGGGTGGCCACTTGCAGAACCCGAAAAAGGAGAACACCACACCCCGAAAAGGAGGACATCGTACCGGGAACAGTGGCACACAGTAGTTCAATAATAGACCATGTAAGATACTACATGTAACGGAACGCCTGGCAACCCGACTGGGCACCTTCCGCTGGCGCTTGCTCCTAGCGCTTCCCGAGGTCTCCAAGCACTCCACCGGACACCATAACCACCACAGACCCCACAAATCGCCTTCAGCTTGGTTAGGGTCTCGTCGCCCTCCACCCACTCTGGACCAAAGACCAGGCTTCAGCTTCCAGTGGGTGGACCTCTCCTAACTCCAGAAAGCAGGAACCAGGAACAAGCTCTTACAAGAGCTTATACTCAGGGAGTATTGTGATATAGCAATCCCCAAGAGTGTAGCTATCCCATGCCCCAACCATGAGCCAAGACTTCATGAAGGGGTAAAGCAGAACTCTTCTTTATTGGATGGCCAAAGCTTGGCATTTTATGCAAGTCCTCCAGCAAGGGCTACTCCCCTGGGGACCTGATAGAGAACAGGCACACAAAATACAGTGACCAATCATCATACAGCCAGATATATCACAACCCCACATGCATTGTCCATTGTACTTGCTGATAGCGTCCCAGGCAAACTCCATTGTGCTTGCTAATTGCGTCCGAGGAAATGTCCATTGTGATTGTTAATTGCGTCACAGGCAATGTTAATTTTGCTTACTAACTGTCACCAGGGCCATAGTCACAGGGCAAGAGGATGGCAATCAGGCCTCTCTAACTCCCAGTGACAAAGGTGCTTTTGTCACACTACATTATACAGATATCCCCTTTCAGCAGTCCCGCCTTCACAGAATTTATTAAACCCTCACAGGGATCCCAAGTCTCCTGGGCGTTCAGGGAGTCTCCAGCTATTAGATAGCGGCTCCCTGACAGCCGCATGTGAATCCATATATCCTGGAAAGGTTTACTCGCAGTAAACCTTTCCAGCCGCAACCTGTAGGAGTGTCCTCTTCTCGGCTCCTCTGACTCCTCGAGAACTCCGCTTTGAGATCCCGCGCGTGCGCACAGTGCAAGAAGAAGCCGATGCCAGCAGTCCGCAACGGTGCATCATGCTGAGCTTGTGTGCATGCACAGGATCTCAAAGCGCACGCACACACGTGCGGGATCTCTAATAGGTGGTGACAGGAGAGGATCCCTTTATAATATACATTAATATATATATCATATGAATAATGATATTGATATCAGACACAGAGACAAAGTTTGCCAAAAGAAGAGTGTGACGATGACTGAGCACCATGGCAGAAGGTGCAAGTAAAAAAAAGAAGTAAACGCACTTCACCCCTGACTACACTAAAGTGCACCCATGTCTAATAGGGGTAAAAAATAATGAAAGTGTAGCTCGCTGCACTGTTTGCAGCAGTGATTTTTCAATTTCCCATGGTGGGTTAAATGACTGTAAGAGACATGTTGAGGTAAGTTTAATATGTGTGACACTTTACAGTTAACCCCTTAATTACCAAGGACTCTTTTTCCTTTTTTGCACCCATGTTATAATCCATTTTAGGCCTGAAAATTTGTTCAAACCCCAAAACATTATATTTTTTCTGAAAGCCAAGACTCTTTAGGATATAATACTAACGTGAAAAAAAAAAAAAGAAAACCTCCCTGAAATGAGAAGTGCACCTCCCTGAAATGAGTTTTCGCAGGTTGGGATGTCTGCCCTCAGCAGTCCCCCTTTCACTAAAGAGAGGACTGCTGAAAGGGGTTAATAACTACTGTGAATGGGGGACTGCTGAAAGGGGTTAATGTGAAGGCCCTACACAGTAGTTATTAACCCCTTTCAGCAGTCCCCCATTCACAGTATTTAACCACTTAAGCCCCCCTAGCTTAAACACCCTTAATGACCAGGCCACTTTTTACAATTCCGCACTACACTACTTTCACCGTTTATTGCTCCGTCATACAACTTACCACCCAAATGAATTTTACCTCCTTTTCTTCTCACTAATAGAGCTTTCATTTGGTGGTATTTCATTGCTGCTGACATTTTTACTTTTTTGCTATTAATCAAAAATTACCGAAATTTTGCAAAAATGACATTTTTCACTTTCTGTTGTAAATTTTTTTTAAAAACTACATTTCTATATAAATTTTTCTCTAAATTTATTGTTCTACATGTCTTTGATAAAAAAAAGTCCAATAAGTGTATATTTATTGGTTTGGGTAAAAGTTATAGCGTTTACAAACTATGGTGCAAAAAGTGAATTTCGGCATTTTGAAGCAGCTCTGACTTTCTGAGCACCTGTCATGTTTCTTCAGGTGCTAGAATGTCAGGAAAGTATAAATACCCCCAAATCACACCATTTTAGAAAGAAGACACCCCAAAGTATTCGTGGAGGGGCATGGTGAGTTCATGTATCATTTCATTTTTTTCACAAGTTAGCGGAATATGACACTTTCTGAGAAAAAAAAAAAAAAAGTTTCAATTTCTGATAACTTCTGGCAAAAAAAAATCTCCCACGGACTCACTATGCCCCTCAGTGAATACCTTGGGGTGTCTACTTTCCGAAATGGGGTCATTTGTGGGGTGTGTTTACTGTTCTGGCATTTTGGGCGGGCTAAATTGTGAGCCGCCATGTAAAACCTAAAGGTACTCGTTGGAATTTGGGCCCTTTGTGCACTCAGGCTGCAAAAGTGTCACTCATGTGGTATCGCCGTACTCAGGAGAAGTAGGGCAATGTGTTTTGGGGTGTATTTTTATATATACCCTGCTGGGTGTGAGAAATATCTCTGTAAACGACAATTTTTAATTTTTTATACAAAGTTGTCAATTTACAGAGATATTTCTCTCACCCAACATGGGTATATGTAAAAATACACCCCAAAACAAATTGCCCTACTTCTCCTGAGTACGGCGATACCACATGTGTGCCACTTTTTGCAGCCAAGATGCGCAAAGGGGCCCTAAAACCAATGAGTACCTTTAGGATTTCACAGGGCATTTTTACGCATTTGGATTCCAGACTTCTTCTCACTCTTTAGGGGCCCCTAAAATGCCAGGACAGTATAAATACTCACATGTGACCCCATTTTGGAAAGAAGACACCCCAAGGTATTCTGTGAGGGGTATGGTGAGTTCATGTAAAATTTTATTTTTTGTCACAAGTTAGTGGAATTTGAGACTTTGTAAAAAACAAAATAAAAAAAAAAAAAAACAATTTCCGCTGACTTGTGCCAAAAAATAAAAATTCTGTGGACTCACCATGTCCCTCACGGAATACCTTGGGGTGTCTTCTTTCCAAAATGGGGTCACATGTGGGGTATTTATACTGCCCTGGTATTTTAGGGGCCCCTAAAGTGTGAGAATCCAAATGCATAAAAATGCCCTGTGAAATCCTAAGGTACTCATTGGTTTAGGCCTTTGCATCTTGGCTGCAAAAGTGTCACTCATGTGGTATGCCAGTACTCAGAGAGTAGGGCAATGTGTTTGGGGTGTATTTTTACATATACCCATGCTGCGTGTGAGAAATATCGCTGTAAACGACAACTTTTTACATTTTTTATTCAAAGTTGTCAATTTACAGAGATATTTCTCTCACCCAGCATGAGTATATGTAAAAATACACCCCAAAACACATTGCCCCACTTCTCCTGAGTATGGCGATACCACATGAGTGACACTTTTTGCAGCCAAGATGCGCAAAGGGCCCTAAAACCAATGAGTAACTTTTAGGAGGGCATTTTTACGCATTTTTCTTCTCACGCTTTAGGGCCCCTAAAATGCCAGGGCAGTAGAAATACCTCACATGTGACCCCATTTTGGAAAGAAGACACCCCAAGGTATTCCATGAGGGGCATGGCGAGTTCATAGAAGATTTTTTTGGCACAAGTTAGTGGAAATTGATTTTTTATTGTTTTTCTCACAAAGTCTCCCTTTCCGCTAACTTTTGACAAAAGTTTAATTTTTCATGGACTCATTATGCCCCTCAGCGAATACCTTGGGTGTCTTCTTTCCAAAATGGGGTCACATGTGGGTATTTATACTGCCCTGGCATTTTAGGGCCCTAAAGCGTGAGAAGAAAATGCGTAAAAATGCCCTCTAAAAGGTACTCGTTGAATTTGGGCCCCTTGCGCATCTTGGCTGCAAAACGTGTCACACACGTGGTATCGCCGTACTCAGGAGAAGTAGGGCGATGTGTTTGGGGTGTATTTTTACATATACCCATGCTGGGTGAGAGAAATATCTCTGTAAATTGGCAACTTTGAATAAAAAATTTAAAAAGTTGTCGTTACAGCGATATTTCTCACACCCAGCATGGGTATATGTAAAAATACACCCCAAAACACATTGCCCTACTTCTCCTGAGTACGGCGATACCACATAAGTGACACTTTTTTGCAGCTAAGATGCGCAAAGGGGCCCTAAAACCAATGAGTACCTTCAGGATTTCACAGGCCATTTTTACGCATTTGGATTCTCACGCTTTAGCACTCCTAAAATGCCAGGGCAGTATAAATACCCACAAGTGACCCCATTGTGGAAAGAAGACACCCCAAGGTATTCTGTGAGGGGCATGGCGAGTTCACAGAAAAAAAAAAATTGGCACAAGTTAGCGGAGATTTTTTTTTTTATTTTTTTTTTTTTACAGTCTCATATTCCACTAACTTGTGACAAAAAATAAAAAAAATAAAATTTTCCATGAACTCGCCATACCCCTCACGGAATACCTTGGGGTGTCTTCTTTCTAAAATGGGGTCACATGTGGGGTTTTTGTACTGCCCTGGCATTTGAGGGTCTCCGCAATCATTACACGTATGGCCAGCATTAGGAGTTTCTGCGATTCTCCGTATATTGAGCATACGGGTAATGAGATTTTTTTTTTCCGTTCAGCCTCTGTGCTGAAAAAAAAAAAAAAATGAACTGCACAGATTTTTTCATTCGCATCAATCAATGTGGATGAAAAAATCTCTGTCAAAATCAGTGACTGCGGTGCAGTGGGCTGGGCGCTAACTAACTGGTGGTGATAGGGGACCCTTATGCCCCATTCACACGTCCGCAATTCTGTTTGCGGAACGGAATTGCGGACCCATTCATTTCTATGGGGACAGACTTTGTCCCGCTCGGATCCGGAATTACGGATCCGCGCTCCGGGTCTGCACTTCCGTTCCGCAAAAATATAGAACATGTCTCTATTCTTGTCCGCAATTGCGGACAAGAAAAAGCATTTTCTATATAGTTCTGGCAATGTGCGGATCTGCAAAATGCGGAAAGCACATTGCCGGTGTCCGTGTTTTGAGGATCTGCGGATCGGATCCGCGGATCGGATCCACGGATCCGTGAATCTACGGATCCGCAAAACACATATGGACGTCTGAATGGAGCCTTACAAGGGGTGTGATCAATGACAGGGGGTGATCAGGGGTCTAGATGGGGTGATCAAGGGGTTAATAGGTGAGGGGGTGGGGGTTAGTGTAGTGTTTGGTGCAACTTTACTGTGTTACCTGGTCCTCTGGTGGTCGATCCCAGCAAATGGGACCACCAGAGGACCAGGTAGCAGGTGTACCAGACGCTGTTCACAAAACAGCGTCTGGTATACATGTTTGATGCGATTTATATCGCATCTACAGCCTGCCAGCGATTGATCATCGCTGGCAGGCTGTAGTCTAACTCTCCAGACGCGCGTTCCTGTCAACTTTTTTCACTCACTTGCGCAAACTTGAATCAATTGCGCAAAATTTTGAAACTTTTTTTACACCACTCGCTCCAGTTTCGTACTGTGGGTGGAAAAGTGGGCGTGGTTAACTATGTTAATGAGTTTTACTCCAGATTTATCATTGCAACTTTTTTTAAAAAGTCGCAAAAAAGTCGCAATCTCACTCAAGGAGGAGGGTGGTGTAAGAGGAGTAGCTTCATTAGACAAAAGTGTTAGGTCTAAGGATAAGACAAATTTTCAAGTAACATGAGACATTTGATAAATGTGGCATTAAGTACTCCAACGCAGATGCATGTCAGCCATGGTAGCGTGCACCTGTACTTTATTTCATATTGCTTGTAGGTGCTAGTCTAACTTTGATTTTTGGGGGCATGAGACTAGACCTGACCATCAGCGGCCTCCGTTGAATAACACTGAATAACATGGGAAACAAGCACATTCATATTGCCATGCACAGTGTTAGGCCTCATGCACATGGCCGCTCTGTGCATTGGGGACCACAATTTGCGGTCCCCAATGCATGGGCAACATTCGTGCGGCGGCCAGGACGGATTGAGACCCATTCAACTTGAATGGGTCTGTGATCCGTCTTCACCGCAAAAAATTAGAACATGTTCTACTCTGTAGTGCTTCTGTGGGGTTCCGTGCCTCCGTTCCGCACTGCAGCTCTGGATTGCGGACCCATTCAAGTGAATGGCTCCGCATCTGTGTTGTGGGGAGCACACAGCCGTTGCCCACATATTGCATGAGGCCTTATTCAAAAGGATGTATCATCCAGCACCTCTGCTGGCTCACCTTTGTCCACCCATGGGTGTCCTCCTCTCATTCCTACAGCACTGTAAGTATCAAATTAACCCCTTCTACCCCAGGCCAGTTTTCACCCTCCTGCCCAGGCCATTTTTTTATGTGGTAATAACTTTGGAACACTTTTTCTTATCCAAGCCATTCTGAGGTTGTTTTCTCGTGACACATTGTACTTCTTGACAGTCATAAATTTGAGTGAATATATTTCACCTTCATTTATGAAAAAATCCCAAATTTACCAAAAACAGAAAGTGATAACTCATAAAATAGTTATTACTTAACATTCCCCGTATGTCTACTTTATGTTGGCATCATTTTGTAATTGTCACGTTATTTTTTTTAGGACATTAGAAGGCTTAGAATTTTAGAAGCAATTCTTTTTAAGAAAATTTCCAAAACCTACTTTTTAACCCCTTAGTGACCAAGCCTGTTTGGGCCTTTATGACCAAGCGTTTTTCGTCCTTTTTTCATGGTCTCGTTCCCAGAGCTATAACTTTTTTATTTTTCCGTCTATATAGCAGTATGAGGGCTTGTTTTTTGCGGGACAAGTTGTAGTTTTTAATAGCGCCATTTTGGGGTACACATAACTATGTTATTAACTTTTATTAACTCTTTCTGGGAGGGAGAAGGGGAAAAATAGTACTACTGCCACTGCGTTTGTACATTATAAATTTTACGGTGTTCATTATTCGGTAAAAGTAACATAATATTTTCATTCCCTGGGTCAGTACGATTACAGGGATACCAAATACTTATAGTTTTTTTAAGTTTTACTACTTTTTTTCAATAAAACCCCTTTTTTAACAAAAAAAAGATTTTGCATTGCCACTTCCCAGGACCCTTAACTTTTAATTCTTTTTAATTTTTTTCTATGGAGTTGTGTGAGGGCTTGATTTTTATGGGACGACTTCTATTTTTCATTGGTATAATTTTTTAGTAAATTCCGCTTTTTGATCGCTTGTTATTTCGTTTTTTCTGTGAAAATTAAGAATAAATTAGAAATTCGGGCTTTTTTTTATTTATTTTTTAACGGCGTGTACTATAGGGGATAATTTATGTAATATTTATGTAGTGCCGGTTGTTACGGACGCGGCAATACCAAACATGTGGGGATAAAATTTTTGCAATTTTTTCATTGAAAAGCGTATTTTCAATGGAAAAAAAGCATATTTTTATATTTCATGGAATTTTTTTATTTAATAAATGTGTATTTTTTTCTAATTTTTTTACTACTTAATAGTCCCACATGAGGACTATAATATACAGTATTTTGATTGCTTTTAAAATGTAATGCATTATATCTATAATGCATTACATTTTAAATGCAGTGCAATTCTACCTTTGACCAGCAGGCTACGCCAGAGAGGCATAGCCTGCTGGTGAATACTCAGGGCAGGCTCAGGGCCCTGCCGAAGGAAGGTGAGCTTCCCAGCCCATCAGCACCCCGCGATCGCATCTGCGGGGTGCTGATGGGTGACAGAGGGAGTTCGCTCCCTCTGTCAACCCTTTACATGCGCAGGCGCCATTGCGCCCGGCATGTAAGGGGTTAAACAGCCCGGATCGGCACTCCTGCCGGCCCGGGCTGTTAGAGCAGGGTCGCGGCTCTCATGTGAGAGCCGGGCCCGCGCTCCCCGCTGCACGGGTGACCCGTGCAGCGCTTAGACTGGGCCGCCGTAAAAACGCGGCAGCCCAGCCTAAGGCCCCTTAGTGACCGCCGTAAAAACACGTATGGGTGGTCACTAAGGGGTTAAAGGCCAGTTCAGTTATGAAGTCACTTTGTGGGGCTTACATTGTAGAAACCACCCACAAGTGACCCCATTTTAGAAACTACACTCTTCAAGTTATTCAAAACTGATTTTGCTAAATTTGTTAACCCCTTAGATATTCCACAAGGATTAAAGGAAAATGGAGATTACATTTCTAAATTTCACTTTTTTGGTAGATTTTCCATTTTAATCCAGTTTTTTCTGTAACAAATCAAGGGTTAACAGCCAAACAAACTCAATATCTATTACCCTGATTCAGTAGTTTACAGAAGAACACCATATGTGATCGTAAACTGATGTATGCATGCAGGGCGCAGAAGAGAAGGAGAAATATATGATTTTTGGAGGGCAGATTTCACTGGGATAATTTTAAGTTGCGATGTCACATTTGAAGACCCCCTGATGCACGCCTACAGTAGAAACTCCCAAAAAGTAACCCCATTTTGGAAACTACGGGATAAGTTGGCAGTTTTGTTGGTACTATTTTGAGGTACATATGATTTTTGATTGCTGTATATTATGCTTTTTGTGAGGTAAGGTAACAAACAAATGGCTATTCTGGCACCGTTTTTCTATTTTTAGTTTTTTACAATGTTCCCCTGACAGGTTAAATCATGTGCTTTTTTTATAGAGCAGATTGATACGAATGCAAAAATACCAAATATGACTACCGTATATACTCGAGTATAAGCCGAGTTTTTCAGCACAAAATTTGTGCTGAAAAACACGAACTCGGCTTATACTGGAGTCATACACGTAAAAAGGAGAGCGGAGTGGGAGGAGGAGCTGGGGGCGGGCATTTGCGGCGGGGCCGGTGCGCTCACTGCTGACTGACTGATGTCACGTGCCTGCCCGGCCTGCTTTATGAATACTCTGCCTGGAGTATTCAGTGAGGCATGTGAGGAGGTATTTAGAACAGAGGGGGCAAGAGTTATAGTATGAATTACACTACACAGTAATTGAATTTTAAAACTTTACAGGAGCGGTAGTTTTACTAAAAGAACAATCATGTTTTAGTGTCTCTGTATTCTGAAAGCTATTTTTGCGGGATGAGGTGATGGTTTGATTTGTACTATTTTGGGGTGCATATGACTATTTGATCACTTGGTATTACACTTTTTTTGATGTAAGGTGACAAAAAATGGATGTTTTAGCACTGTTTTTATTTTTTAATTTTTTTTACGGCGTTTAGGTGACGGGTGGATCATGCAATATTTTTATAGACCATGTTGTTACGGACATGATATTTATTTTGGTTTTACACATTAAAAGCATTTCTGTCTCCATATTCTGAAAGCCTTTTTTTTGGGGGGGGGAGATTGTCTTATGTAGGGGCTCATTTTTTGTGATGTAAGGTGACAAAAAAGGTTGTTTTGGCACTGCTTTTACTTTATTTATTTTTTACAGTGTTCCGGTGAGGGGATGGATCATGTGATATTTTTATAGAGTTGGTCGTTACGGATGTGGCAATACCCAATATGTTTGTTTTTCCTTCTTTTTTTTTCTTTCTTTTTTTCAAGGTAAATGGGCTTTTTTAACTTTATTTTATTAACGTTATTTTTTGAATTATGAAAAACACTTTTTTTTACTTTTCATTTTTATCCCACTCTGGGATTTCAACTTCTGGGGCTCTATTCCCCTCTACAATGCATTACAATACATCTGTATTGTAATACATTGCCTGTCAGCTTTTACACTGACAGAGAGCCTATGAGACCCAGCCTGATCTCACAGGCTTCCGTAGAAGGCAAGCCCCGAGGCCTATGGAAGACTTTGGGCTGCCTTCTCAGCGATCGGGTCCCTGTAACTGCAGCGCGGAGACCCGATGAAGACGAGGAAGGAACCTGTACCCTCCATAAATCCCCTGAATGCCACAGTCAGTTTTGACCACAGAATACAAGGGGTTAATACGATGAAAACGCTGATGCCGGCATATGCAGCAGGGGCCCGGTTGTCAGTGACTGCCCAGTCCATGCCACTGATCAGGCGAGCACAGCTGGTCCTTAAGTCATGGCTCCCTGTGCTGTACATGTACAGTAGAGGTCCTCTACGGGTTAAATCTCTGCTATTTCTATTAATAACATGAGAGGCTGTAATGACTGAATACCAGGCTACCCTTTATGCTTAGTCATGCAGAGCCAGCTGTCAGTAACTGATAAGACTGCGCAAATAACTCCTAAGCATAGGCAGAGCAGAGATCTAAATGGACAGTGCCTTGCAAAAGTATTCACCCCCCTTGACTTTTTTCGTGTTTTGTTACATTACAGCCTTAAGTTCAATGTTTTATTAATCTGAATTTTATGTGATGGATCAGAACACAATAGTCTAAGTTGGTGAAGTGAAATGAGATAAATATATAAATAAAACTATTGTTTAGAACTAGAAAACATAAAATTGGCATGTATATGTATTCACCTCCTTTGTTAGCCCATAACAAGCCACATAATTAGTGAAATCATGTCCCCCTATGTGGAATCTAAGTGTCACATGATTTGTCATTACATATACACACCTTTTTTGAAAGACCCCAGAGGCTGCAATACCTAAGCAAGAGGCATCACTAACCAAAAACTGCCATGAAGACCAAGGAACTCTCCAAACAAGTAAGGGACAATGTTGTTGAGAAGTACAAGTCAGGGTTAGGTTATAAAAAAAATCCAAATCTTTGATGATCCCTGGGAGCACCATTAAATCTATCATAACCAAATGGAAAGAACATAGCACAACAGCAAACCTGCCAAGAGACGGACGCCCACCTAAACTCACGGATCGGGCAAGGAGGGCATTAATCAGAGAGGCAGCACAGAGACCCTGGAGGTGCTGCAGAGTTCTACAGTAGAAAATGAAGCATCTGTAATTAGGAAAACAATAAGCCGCATGCTCCATAGAGTTGGACTTTATGGCAGAGTGGTCAGAACAAAGCCATTACTTTCAGCTAAAAACTAAATGGCACGTTGTCAGTTTGTGAAAAGGCATGTGGGAGACTCCCAAAATGTATGGAAGATGGTGTTCTGGTCTGATGAGACTAAAATTTAACCTTTCAGCCATCAAAGTGTTTGGCGCAAACCC
This sequence comes from Bufotes viridis, assembly GCA_033119425.1. NCBI lineage: Eukaryota > Metazoa > Chordata > Amphibia > Anura > Bufonidae > Bufotes > Bufotes viridis. The sequence continues at coordinate 477,494,052 of CM065590.1, read as the reverse complement.
AACACATCACATCACCCAAAGAACACCATCCCCACAGTGAAACATGGTGGTGGCAGTATCATGCTGTGATAATCATCTATGGGACCTAGCCTGGGTAAGGTTATTTAACACAAATATTATCTAACAAATGCCCAGACGGGGGGTAAACCTATCTTGACCCAGGTTATTATAAAACGTCACTTTTATTTAACATGCACTAAAAGTTAAAGTGTGAGATGAATGCAACTTTAATAAACCAAAAAATATATTAAAAACTAAAAACTCTGGGTGCCAGGAAGGGAGACCTAGATGCTACTATATTGCAAGAAGAGACTAAGTGGATCTACCGCCTTGACAGCCTAAGTCCCACGGGACTCAACGAGGGCTTTGCGTTCACTGCTTTCTTATGAGAATTATGGAGAGGTTTTGTTGTTTGTCATTTTTTCTTTTCTTCCATTTTCAAGGTGTTAATGATATACCTATACGAGTGTATATATACGCAATGAACCAAAGAACAGTGTGTACCCCTTCTGCTGTTCAGATCGCTACCAATGGATACAAATATACTGTACTGGTAAAAATATGCCGCCAATTCAACTACTACTGTCATTTTGACAATTATGTAATTGCACTGGCCCTATGTCCATTTGTCCCTATGGTTAATACACTGCGATAATTTTATTCTATCGCATCATACCTAATCATGTAATGTATTTGTCTCTTTGCCCATGGCTGTATTTTTAATATATTGTTATTGGGCATGGGACTATATGCACTTTTGTTGGACGTAGCACATGCGCAGTCCTAATAGCAGAGGTTAGCTTCATTCTGCCAAAGTACATTCGCTACTCAATCTGCATTATACGTAATATGGAATTAGTACAGGCGCATTATGAGACTGCGCAGCGCATGCGCGCGTCCATCAATAGCCACTTTATGTTGTTCAACAGCCAGCGCAGCTAAGTTCTGCGCAATATGACTACTGAAAATATATGACTGAGTGCATTTTTGGAGTGCTGGCTGCGCAGCGCATGCGCAGTCCGATCTATAGTAGTCTCGTAGTTATTACTCCTTGTGCAGCTACTAGTGCGCATCATGACACTGTTATCAGTGGCTGTTTACGCATGCGCGTACTTAGCAATAAAAGCCTCGCAACTCTAAGTCTTTGCGCAGCTAGTCTCTGCGCAATTTGACTTTAGAACACAAGTCTGTGCGCATCCTAGCCTTGCGCAGCACATGCGCATTTAAAGTAATGATAGTTCTCGTAGGTATGACTCCTTGCGCAGCTTTCAGTGCGCACCATGACACTGACATCAGTGGCTGTTTAAATATAAAAGAGTGCGCATCTTCGGTCTACGCAGCGCATGTGCGTTTTTAGCAACAATAACTTCGCAACTCTAAGTCTTTGCGCAGCTAGTTTCTGTGCAATCTGACTTTAGAACACAAGTCTGTGCACATCTTAGTCTTGCGCAGCGCATGCGCGTCTTAAGTAATAATAGTTCACGGTTCTAACTCCATGCGCATCTTTCTAGTGTGCAGGACGTCACTGATTACAAATGTAGGGATGCCCGTGATTTGTGGCTTCCCTACCTTGTAAATGATTGGGAACTAGTGCTATTGGCTGGCTATTTTTCTCCTTTCAATGCGATAGGATGACAAGGTTGTCAATCAGAACACAGCTTATTTAACTCTCCAGCTTGATAGGGACACTCATTGCTGCCCATTTACCCCTGAAGAAGCCAGAAGTCTGGTGAAACATGTCGGGGGACAGTGTTAGTTTTTAAATGCGGCCTCTCACTCCACTAGCAATCAACTAATAACAGTCTGGTTGTACTTTGTTCAAATGCTTGGCACTTTAGTGTACTGATGTGAGCCGCAGTACTTAACTGCAGCTACCTCTGTTTGCAGGGCTAACCGCCCTCAGGCTCAATGTCAGTTTAGACACATGTTAATGGTGGCTGTGTTAATCTGACAGTGGTGTGAAGGTACAAAAGTCTTCACCACAAAATACGGCAAAGCTGCCGGATATACCTCATTAGCAACTTGCTCTGCAAACAGTGACATCATAGTACGCTATATCTAGCAGTGATAGGGTGGGAGATTGTGCACATCTCCCTACCCTCTGTCTCTCTCTCTCTGAATAACACCCCTATCCATAGGTGGAGTGTCGACTGTACTTTTAATATATTTTTTGGTTTATTAAAGTTGCATTGATCTCACACTTTAACTTAGTGCATGTTAAATAAAAGTGACGTTTTATAATAACCTGGGTCAAGATAGGTTTACTGTATGTCTGGGCATTTGTTAGATAATATTTGTGTTAAATAACCTTACCCAGGCTAGGTCCCATAGATGATTATTTTAGTGTTATAGGCTCAACAGCCTTTGTTTGTGGTAGGACCCCTCCAAACATAACAATCCTCTCCTCTCCTTCTAGTGTTACCCTGTATGCAACAATATTTGTTGGAATACGAGAAACAAGCGCTGACCAATACAGCTAAACAGCTGGAGCTAGAGATTGCTCACATCCAAAATCTTAGATCCCATTCAGACTTTGCTTCGCAGGAATTGCGGTTGCAAAAACATATTAAGTATTTCCAAACGGAAATCAAGGAAAGAAAACACAATAAATACATTAGAGACAAGAGGGATTTTGACACTGGTCAGATTTATTCTCACAAGCCCTATACTGGTAACAGTCAAACCAAAAGATATAACACCAATAGGCCATACGTATCACAGTCTGATCTTTCAGAATCGGATTGGTCAGGATCGGAAAATCGATCTACCAACAACCCTGCTGGGACTAACCGTAAATATAAAGCTCGAGGACCGCCTAACCAAAGGAAGGCACCTGCCCCTCAGACAGTAACACAAACTGGCCAAACATGGCAAGGCGTTCAGATACCTACACAAAATATAGTCTCTACTGTACCGAGCTCTGCTCCAGTAGTTTACTCACAACAACCTGCTTCCAGCTTTGGAGGACAATTGTTATCATCTGTACCATCGTCTGTCCACTCAGTTCAATCTATTATGACCACTGCTGCAGGAGTATCCACAACTCTCCCTTCTTTTTTTGGTCAGGGCCCAGCCCTGAGAGACAGGGACAAATGGGCTTACAATGACCCACTGAGAATAATTAATCTTTCCAGCTTTCAGCTGGAAACAAGACACCTCAAAATACTCAGCAAGGGTTTGTCCTTTACTCCCACTCCATTTTTTGATTGTTTTAATTGGGTCAAGGACATTAATCTTTTTGCACGTAAACTGGCCTTGCATAAGTCTTTTAACCATCAATCCAATGACTTTTTGCGGACACAGGCCAAAGAAAAAGAAACTTTAGCCATTCTGGAATCACTGGACACTTTGGAAGAAGGTGTCCAGGATCTAATTGAGGCACCCCTGTCATCATTAAAACCACAATCAAAGTACACTCCTCCTTTTTCTCAGTATGGTAACATTGATAACTTTGTCCAATTGGTGACAAGAGACCTGAAAACCTTGAATACCAAGATACCTTCCACATTGCTGAACCTGAAGGCGGATGAAAAACAAGCACTGGATGAGCTAAGTGGGAATGATGACTTGGTAATAAAACCCTCGGACAAGGGTGGTAATGTGGTCCTTATGGATAGGTTGGATTACAAAAAGATGGTTGAGGCCCTTGTCAGGCAAACTAATACCTATCAGAAATTGGACTGTAATCCAACACAGAGGTTTCTGGGTGAATTAAAAACAATACTGACGGCAGCAAGGGATGATAAACTCATCTCTAAGGATGAATATAAATTCATTTTTAAGATGCATACAACGACTGCCACTATCTATGCCACCGCTAAGGTGCATAAGCAGAGGCGACCGGTGCCAGGCAGACCTATAGTGTCAAGTAACAACAGTCTTACTGAGAATATCAGTCAATATGTGGATGAATTTATTGCACCGTTTGTACCAAGCCTACCATCTTACGTCAAGGATACTAAGGATGTGGTCATCAGGCTCCAGGATATACAAGTTACCTCACAAACTAAACTTGCCAGCCTCGATATTGAGGCATTGTACACAAATATTAGACATGACTTGGGGATTAAGGCAGTTTCTACCTTCCTTTCTACTAAAAGCACCCAATTTCAGGCACATAATGAGTTTCTTTTGACTCTTCTCAAATTTTTACTCACGCACAATTATTTTCTTTTTGATGGACATTATTATTTACAGTTGGTTGGCACCGCTATGGGAAGTAAATGTGCACCAAATTATGCTAATTAGTTTTTAGGGTGGTGGGAAGACACTATTGTTTTTACACATGACCTCTCTTTATTTACTCAGCACATTCTTTTTTGGGGACGATACATCGATGATGTATTAATTCTTTGGGATGGCACTACTGATATGTTTCACCAGTTTGTTTTGGCACTTAATACCAATTCCATTGGTATGATATTCACGTCTGAGATTCACGAGAGCACTATCACGTTTTTGGTTCTCAAACTCACTCTGGACCCTCATGGCCACATCCAGACAGAGATCCATTGAAAACCAACATCGACGAATAATTTATTACAGTGGAATTCTTATCATCCGAGACCACTCAGAAATGGAATACCTGTGGGACAATACATAAGAGCCCGCAGTAATTGTTCAGATGACGCTAGTTTTGCTAAAGAGAGCAAAACGTTATATGACCGCTTTCGTGCAAGGGGTTACCCTAAAAAAGTTTTGCATCATGCCTATGCTAGGGCAAGTAACACCAATCGGATGGAACTGCTTAACTACACACGTAAAGAGACCAAGACACATGCCGTCAGATGCATTGGTACCTTTGATGCTCAAAATAAAAGGATTTTTTAGATCCTGAAGAAGCACTGGCATATTTTGTGGGCAGACAATGATCTAAGGGCAGTTATCACACAAAATCCAAGCGTCACCTACCGTTGAGGTAAAAACTTAAAGGATTTGCTGGTCCACAGTTTCTACCGACCTACACCGCCTAAAACCACCTGGCTTACATCCAATACAGTGGGTACTTACCCCTGTGGAGACTGCATTATCTGCCCCTTTGTTAGGAGATGCCGGTCCTTTGTTAATCCTGTGGATAATAAGGAATACCAAATACTGTAAGACAATGCATCAATTGTAAGACTAGGGGCATTGTGTATGCCATTCAATGATCATGCCCTAAGATTTACGTTGGTAAAACGTCCCAGGAGTTTAGAAGAAGGATCTGCCAGCATATAGGCAGCATTAACACCAAGGCAGATACATCAATATCTAGGCACGTCAGGGCCTACCATGGTGGTAATCATAAGGAGCTCAAGTTCTGGGGAATATGTAAAAAAACTCTAGGTGCCAGGAAGGGAGACCTAGATGCTACTCTATTGCAAGAAGAGACTAAGTGGATCTACCGCCTTGACAGCCTAAGTCCCACGGGACTCAATGAGGGCTTTGCGCAATGAACCAAAGAACAGTGTGTACCCCTTCTGCTGTTCAGATCGTTACCAATGGATACAAATATACTATACTGGTAAAAATATGCCGCCAATTCAACTACTACTGTCATTTTGACAATTATGTAATTGCACTGGCCCTATGTCCATTTGTCCCTATGGTTAATACACTGCGATAATTTTATTCTATTGCATCATACCTAATAATGTAATGTATTTGTCTCTTTGCCCATGGCTGTATTTTTAATATATTGTTATTGGGCATGGGACTATATGCACTTTTGTTGGACATAGCGCATGCGCAGTCCTAATAGCAGAGGTTAGCTTCATTCTGCCAAAGTACATTCGCTACTCAATCTGCATTATACGTAATATGGGATAAGTACAGGCGCATTATGAGACTGCGCAGCGCATGCGCGCGTCCATCAATAGCCCCTTTATGTTAAGTTAGCCACTTTATGCTAAGTTCTGTGCAATATGACTACTGAAAATATAAGACTGAGTGCATTTTTGGAGTGCGCAGCGCATGCACAGTCCGATCTATAGTAGTCTCCTAGTTATTACTCCCTGCGCAGCTACTAGTGCGCATCATGACACTGTTATCAGTGGCTGTTTAAATATAAGATAGTGCGCATCTTCGGTCTGTGCAGCGCATTCGCGTTTTTAGCAATAATAGCCTCGCAACTCTAAGTCTTTGCGCAGCTATTCTCTGCGCAATTTGACTTTAGAACACAAGTCTGTGCGCATCCTAGCCTTGCGCAGCGCATGCGCATTTAAAGTAATGATAGTTCTCATAGGTATGACTCCTTGCGCAGCTATTCAGTGCGCACCATGACACTGACATCAGTGGCTGTTTAAATATAAGATAGTGCGCATCTTCGGTCTGTGCAGCGCATGCGCGTTTTTAGCAACAATAACTTCGCAACTCTAAGTCTTTGCGCAGCTAGTTTCTGTTCTGTGCAATCTAGAACACAAGTCTGTGCGCATCTTAGTCTTGCGCAGCGCATGCGCGTCTTAGTTAGCGGTTCTAACTTCTTCTCCCTAGCTGAGAGACCAGCGCTGCGATTGGCTGCTCTCTTAGCCGGGGAAGCCAGCACACACGCCCCCAACCAGGATGTTTAGCAACGCCCCGTACAAAAGTCCGCCTCATTTGCATATGAGGCGGCAGATAAAAGGGGCAATTAGGAAGGAATTAGGGGGTCGATTAAAAAATAAAAATAAATGGGGAACATCAATGGATGACGCACTATCCGGTAGGAGGATTATTTGGGGGGTATTATATTGGTGAAAGGTCCTCTTTAAAACTACATGCCCATCTGCTCAGCTCCTCCTGCTCTAGAACATTCTTCCTGCAGATTGCACTGCATTTTGTGGTGGCAGTTTTCCTTTAACACAGAAAAATGTTCAATTTATCTGGTCATCTGTTAAAAGAATTTTCTTTACCAAGAAAGGATCATGATGTCATCTAAATTTAGAGTTAAAGAAGGTATTTTCTCTTTGTTCTTATATAAGAAGAGACACAACACTGGCTGGAGGTGCAGCAGATTGTCTGAAGTATATTGTCAAAGTTGAGTTTATATAGACAATCTTAAGGCATATTGAAACTGGTTTAAACGAGTTTTAACAACGTATTCACAGTTAGAAAGACATATGGAAAAAGTTACAGACATTGGGGGCAATTTATCAAAAAGTGCCTGAGAACAAGATCAGATTTCAGCTGTCCACTGTTATGCTCGTCTCTAGTTTCCTTGGGGTGTCTTCTTTCCAAAATGGGGTCATTTGTGGAGTGTTTGTACTGTTCTGGCATTTTGGGCGGGGCTAAATTGTGAGCAGCCATATAAAACCTAAAGGTACTCGTTGGAATTTGGGCCCCTTTGCGCACCCAGGCTGCAAAAAAGTGTCACTCATGTGGTATCGCCGTACTCAGGAGAAGTAGGGCAATGTGTTTTGGGGTGTATTTTTACATATACCCATGTTGGGTGGGAGAAATATCTCTGTAAATTGACAACTTTGAATAAAAAAATGTAAAAAGTTGTCGTTTACAGCGATATTTCTCACACAAAGTATGGGTATATATAAAAATACACCCCAAAACTCATTGCCCTACTTCTGCTGAGTACGGCGATACCACATGTGTGACACTTTTTTTGCAGCCAAGATGCGCAAAGGGGCCCTAAAACCAATGAGTACCTTTAGGATTTCACAGGGCATATTTTACGCATTTGGATTCTCACGCTTTAGGACCCCTAAAATGCCAGGGCAGTATAAATACCCCACATGTGACCCTATTTTGGAAAGGAGACACCCCAAGGTATTCCGTGAGAGGCATGGCGAGTTCACAGAAAAAATAAATTTTGGCACAAGTTAGCGGAAATTGATATAGTTTTTCTTTTTTTTTTTTTTACAAAGTCTCATATTCCACTAACTTGTTAACTTGTTAAAATTTTGCATGAACTCGCCATACCCCTCACGGAATACCTTGGGGTGTCTTCTTTCTAAAATGGGGTCACATGTGAGGAGTCTGTACTGCCCTGGCATTTGACGGTCTCCGCAATCATTACACGTATGGCCAGCATTAGGAGTTTTTGCTACTCTCCTTATACTGAGCATACGGGTAATGAGATTTTTATTTTCCGTTCAGCCTCTGGGCTGAAAAAAGAAAAAAAATGAACGGCACAGATTTTTTCATTCACATCGATCATCGTGGATGAAAAAATCTCTGCCAAAATCAGTGACTGCGGTGCGGTGGGCTGGGCGCTAGCTACCTAACAAGTAGCTAACTAACTGGCGGTGATAAGGGACCCTTAGGCCCCATTCACACGTCCGCAATTCTGTTTGCGGAACGAAATTGCGGACCCATTTATTTCTATGGGGACAGACTTTGTCCCGCTCGGATTCGGAATTGCGGATCCGCACTTCCGGGTCTGCACTTCCGTTCCGCAAAAATATAGAACATGTCCTATTCTTGCGGACAAAAAAAGGCATTTTCTATATAGTTCTGGCAATGTGCGGATCTGCAAAATGCGGAAAGCACATTGCCCGTGTCCGTGTTTTGCGGATCTGTGGATCCGCAAAACACATATGGACATGTGAATGGAGCCTTACAGGGGGGTGATCAGTGACAGGGGGGTGATCAGGGAGTCTATATGGGGTGATCAGGGGTTAACAAAGGGTTAATAAGTGACAGGGGGGATGTAGTGTGGTGCTTGGTGCTACTTTACAGAGCTACCTGGTCCTCTGGTGGTCGATCCCAGCAAATGGGACCACCAGAGGACCAGGTAGCAGGTATATCAGACGCTGTTAACAAAACAGCGTCTGGTATACCGGTTTGATGCGATTTAATTCGCATCTACAGCCTGCCAGTGATTGATCATCGCTGGCAGGCTGTAGTATCACAGCAAATCTCGCCTCTCGCTAGATGACGCACGGATGCGTCCAGGAGGAACAAACCTGCCGCCGCCTGGACGCATCCGTGCGTTCGGCGGTCGGGAGGCGGTTATTGCATAGACCAGGCTAATGCACATACATCAAGTAATTTCAGTAAAGTATATTCTAGAAAACACAGAGTAAATTTAGAATTTTCCCAACTTTCCCCCCTTTTATAAATGTATTGTTCAAGTTTTCTGTAAGACCTCGAGGGCAGGTTATCTCCTTGAGTTTTCACCAGTCCTTTCATATTTCGGAATCTCGATCATCATCATCACCATGGCATATCTCCAAGTCATGGTATATATCTTCAACCTTAATTTCTTGATATATAGTTTTAGTAATAGAAGTGTCAATAAGTCTTTGAATCAGTCCTCTTATACAGGGAATACAACAAAGTCCACAAGTCACCAACACAGGCACCACTGTTGTCCAAGAAATCAATAAACTGCATATGAGTGTGCTCTACTTCCCGAACCATCCTTCAAGCCAATTTGAAAAACCTCATCTATCCCTGAGTTCTCCGCCAATTCCTCAGACAGGGATGTGAGTCCTTTCAATGCTTTGGTAATGCTGCCATCAGGAGCTGTATTATTGGGAATAAAAGTACAACAGAAAGTACCAAACATTTTATAGACACCTCCTCTCTCAGCTAGTAACATATCTAGGGCCATCCTGTTCAGCCATGCCATCAGAGAAGTAGGACCCAGTTGGTCTGCTATGCCCTTTATCACATCTCTTGTATAATTAACAAACCTTTGTTGAATAGATATAATTAATCCAGTCGACATTCTTATTTACTGTTACCCACCAAAAGAATACAGATTCCCTGCTGCAATCTGATTTTGGGCCTTAAACTCATTTGGCACCCTTCGAGGTACCCCTATTTCATCAATATATATCTTAGAGTCAAAGGATCCTCTAGCAAGTGATCGCTTATAGCGATATATATGGCTTTCAGGACTTTTCCTCACCTTCTCAAACACCGTGGTTGAAAATAAATGGAAGGGCATAAGTAGCTGAGCCAAAGTACAGCTTCTCTGCCATTCAGTGGGGAGCCTAGGCCTCAGCTTCCTGTCTCCACACAGCCACCAGATATCAGTCTTCGCGCTTGTCTGGTTAATAAACAAGTTGGAGGAATAATTATTATTGTCGTAATCAATCCTTATGGTTCTTTCACAGTATTCTTTAGCAAGGTTCCCTGATTCCCTACCGTACCTGGTCCGTTTCTCATGAAGCAGGTGTAGTTACTTGAGTAGGCAACCATTAAAGGAGGGACTTCGTGTCTCCCCACAGGTGGATACAGTAAAGAGAGTGTCTGACATAAACTATCATCTGGATTATGTAATGCATTATATAAAGACAATATGCATTGCAGACCTCCTGGGCTTTCCTTATCTGATAGCCTGAATGGTATAGTAGCTAGATGCAGTCTAGCCTTAGCACAAGCTATACAGTCAGTTCTATTATTCTGTATTACAGTGTATCTCATCCAGGTTAACCATTCATTTTTATCACTATATCCTGTTTCCAATGCAAGTTTATCCTTATTAGTTAAATTGAACAGGTTTTATACTCCTGGGCTAGGTTATTTATCGGGATTGCTAATCTCCTTAGTTTCAGAGCAGGTGTCGTCATTTTTCAAGGCTTTTGATACCAATTTTCCCAAGAGATCGCTTCCAGGGATGTATGCTCCTATGACATATGTTCCCATATCTATCTATCCAGGGTCCTTTATAGTTATTATTATAGGATTACATTCATCTTTGTTACACCCTGGGGAACTGAACCTTTTACCATGGTCATTCTATGTAACAAGTTGCAACCATACCTTATTTTCTTTTGGGCTATGTACGTGCATACCCCCAGCTTAGGGATCCTGTGTTCCATCTCACAATTTACTCCAAATCTTTTTGTTGCTTCAGTGACACAAATATATTTATCAGCCCGCTGTAGCTGTTCCTGCCTATCGTCAGGGCAAATGGCAACCCTACAAAAGTCTATTTCTATGACAAGCAAGTTCCTAGTTATATCTACCCAAATTGTGGTTATGTTTTTTATTTTTTCTATGATCCCCAGATACAGTGCTACAATTAATATAACTTGCTTCATCCTGCCCTATCTCCCTCCCAGGCTCTGGATGATTTCTTCACTGAAATTTGAGACCAGTCACTTCTAACAAATGACCACCCTTTGTAATCAGACTTTTGTAGCCTAGGAAAGTGTTTCCCAACCAGTGTGCCTCCAGCTGTTGCAAAACTACAACTCCCAGCATGCCCGCACAGCAAAAGGCTATCTGGGCATGCTGGGAGATGTCGTTTTGCAACAGCTGGAGGCACACTGGTTGGGAAACACTGGCCTAGGAGGATATTGGCAGTTACCTAACTATCTTGTAGTGTGATAAGTGTATCCAAGAGGTACACTCAGCTATTTTTACTGCAGTAGGTGTGGTGAGTAAAACCTGATATGGTCCCTCCCAACAAGTGACAGTGTTTTCTCTTTATTACTCTGATCAACACCCAACTTCTTGGCTTCACAGTCTTGCTCTCATGTGTAGGGTCATCTTACGTAGCTTTATGTAGTTCACCTGCAATCTCTGGAATGGGTAATTTGGTCTTGTGGTCTTCCTGGGTACTCGGGTAGGCTAGGGTTATGTCTTGCACATGTAACTCATCCCTATACAAATTTTTCTCAACCGCATTCTGAAACCCTGGGGCAAACTAGTTCTGTAAAACTATGGCCCTTGAAGTTATGGACCACTGACTGAGACAGGGTGGTAATCATGAAAAACAATCAACAGGGCAGACAGACCTTAGTGTGTATACGCCAGAACCCTCCTAGGCTTACCTACAGAGCTCAAGAAACTGTGGCTCCGCCAAATGGCTCCAAAGTCATGTGCTACACCGAACGCATACCTCGAGTCCTTATCGATGTTCACCTCTTTTCCCTTAGGGTACTTTCACACTAGCGTTTTTCTTTTCCGGCATAGAGTACCATCCTCGGTGCTCTATGCCGGAAAAAAACTGATCAGTATTATCCCCATGCATTCTGAATGGAGAGAAATCCATTCAGGATGCATAAGAATGTCTTCAGTTCAGTATGTAAACGTTTTTTAGACAGGGAAAATACCCCAGCATGCTGCGGTATTATCTCCGTCTAAAATTCCAGACCACATGACGGAATTCCGAATCTGGCATTAATTCCCATTGACTTGTATTAGTGCCGGATCAGGCATTACAATGACAGCAACAACAGTTCCGTCCTTCCGTGCGCAGAACTTTAAAACTGTGAAAAAAATCAAGACGGATTGGTCTCTCCGTCTGAAAACAGAGAGACGGATCCGCACTTGCAATGCATTTGTGAGACGGATCCGCATCCATCTCCGTCTCCAAATGCTTTCAGTTGTCATGCAGTATGACGAATCCGGCGGGTAGTTCTATTCACACGGCGTCTATATAATTTGCGTCATAAAATAGGACAAAATTGGCACATTTCCAAGTTTCAATTTCTCTACTTCTATAATACATAGTAATACCTCCAAAAATAGTTATATATTTTACATACCCCATATGTCTACTTCATGTATGGATAATTTTGGGAATGCCATTTTATTTTTGGGGACGTTACAAGGCTTAGAAATTTAGACGCAAATCTTGAAATTTTTCAGGTCTGAAGTCACTTTGTGAGGCTTAGATAATAGAAACCACCCAAAAATGACACTATTCTAGAGACTACACCCCTCAAGGTATTCAAAACTGATTTTACTAACATTGTTAACACTTTAGGTGTTCCACAAGAGTTAATGGCAAATGGAAATAAAATTTCAGAATTTCGATTTTTTGGCAAATTTTCCATTTTAATCCATTTTTAGACTAACAAAGCAAGGGTTTACAGCCAAACAAAACTTAATATTTATTGCCCTGATTCTGTAGTTTACAGAATAACTTTTTTTTACATTTTTTTGACCCATACCCACTTGGTTCTTGAAGATCCAGTGGGTCTGATGTCTGTATAATATAGTACAGTGCACTATATAGTGTACTGTACTGTATTTTCACTTTTACACAGTCCGATCAGACTTCTGCCTTTAGCAGAAGTTTGATCAGAATTACCATTACCATGGCAAGCCTGTCTGCTGCTGGTGCGGTGCTGGGGCGCCGGTGGTCACCGCGCACTGCTGCGCCATAAAATTAGAGTAGGTCCCCACTTGTAGAGGCAACCTTGTTGCGGTAAGTGGGCCTATGCTCTTTGATCGAACTGTATACTAATGCCTCATTTATGCAGCACAGCATAGAATGCATTACAAATTGGGCTGAGATGCCATGTAGTTATGCTGCAGGACAGTCGTTATATCAAAAGCATAGTACTGAGGATGTGCGATCCAGATTCACTCTCTTGTATTATATATTGTTAGAATCTATTTTCTTTTTCCCCCCTTCTGGTATCAGCACTCCTCCCCATTTGGACTAGGTGTTTTTAATTAGCCTGAGTCAGCAAAGGGTCTATAAATTCCTACTATCTCTCAGATGGATTTCCTGAGGGTTGTGACTGGGTACTCTTTGCACTCGTTCACATGGTGCAGTATTGTGTGTCTGCCATTGCTGCCTCGGTGCTGTGCTGGTGGGGTGGTTTGGCCCAGAGCCAAGGTGGTTTTGCTGCACAATGGGGGTGCTGTGTGGCTACTGGGTCCCGCTGTCTGATGCTGGTGTGGTGCTGGGGCGCCGGTGGTCGCCACGCACTGCTGCGCCATAAAATTAGAGTAGGTTCCCACTTGTAGAGGCAACCTTGTCACAGAAGGTGGGCCTATGCTCGTTGATCAAACTGTATACTAATGCCTCATTTATGCACAGCATAGAATGTATTACAAATTGGTCTGAGATGCTATATAATTATGCTGAAGGACAGTCATTATATCAAAAGCATAGTACTGAGGATGTGCGATCCAGATTCACTCTCTTGTGTTATATAACATAAACAGCAAGACGTCATCCGAGAAACAAATCAATTTCACTTCTCGTCTACCTACCCCAATTCCCCTAAAAATTTTCAATCAAATCAGGTATATAACTAGAGGCTCTAGAGCTAGATTAAATAAAAGGGGCGAGAGTGGACACCCTTGTCTAGTTCCCTTCATGAGCATGAACGGATCCGAAAGAAACCCTGGTAGACTAACTCTAGCCTGGGGTCTGCTGTACATACTATCCAATGCCGACCTAAACGGTCCCACTACTCCAAAGGCATCTAGTGCCCTCCCCAACCACATCCAGTTAACTTTATCCAAAGCCTTTTCGGTGTCTAAGGACAAAAAGGCTGGTCGACCATTTTTGGATTTGGTATGGGCCAGATAATCTTGTACAGCGAGCACAGTTCTGATATTCGTAACTGCTGCCCTTCGCCTTGTGAAACCCACTTGATGTCTACCTCTACTTGGCTAGAAGTTTTGAAAATACTTTCAGATCCTGATTAATTAACGATATGGGCCCATAAGAATTAGTCAGTTTCGGGTCCTTTCCAGGTTTTAAGATAACTGGTGCGCCATGTTTCCGTGGGCATCATAGTTCCTCCTCCCATGAAGAAGTTAAACAATTTCGTTAAGGTTGGTGTTACATCATCTGCTATTAATTAAAAAAATTCTCCTGTATACCCATCTGGGCAGGGTGCCTTACCGTTTTTTAATGCTTTTATAGTCAGTTTCACCTCCCCTTCCGTTATCGGAGCAATGATAATAGAGAGGGCCTCCTCAGAGAGCCGGAGCAGTTGAACCTTGTCCAATAGCTCTTTGCCTCGAGATCCCTCACATGGCTCTTGAGAGTATAGTTTGGAATAGAATCTTCCAAAATATTGGGCGATATTTTTTGGATCCCTTATTTCCCTCCCATATTAAAGTGCCATTTTTAAGTTTCTGTCCGTGACCGCGGGGATCAGAAACTTCAGACAGTGCTGCAAACCGCAGGTCTGAATTGACCTGCGGTTTCCAGCGATCACCGATACGGGGAGGGTCACAGGACCCCCCTCGGCATTGTCACAGAGTGCCTGCCGAATGATTTCGGATCCCCAAGAGGTTAAAGTGCCCCATTATCCCAATCTTGTGAAGAATTCCATTGTCAGTTCTCAGAAACCATAAGTTTTAAGCAAATATATTTGCTGTATTTGTGGGAGGGGAGGCTGATTACAAGGCAATTTACATGCACCTGTGGGCGTAGGCTAGCTGTTTGCTAGGCTATTTATAGGCACCTGTGGGTCCAGGCTGACGCCGGTTCAGCTGATTTCACTACCTCTGGGTCAGCTCTAGGATACAGCAGCATGGTGTGGAAGCTCCTTACGGCTGGACGATGGCGGAATCTCTCAGGAAGATGCTGGTATTCATGGTAGGATCGGAGTGGTTACACGGGACCCATGCTGTGGTCCGCGACATGTAGCGCTCCAGGTCGAAGCAGAGTTGGTCGCTAATGCTCGAGCGATGGCGTCAGTATTGTTTGACTGGCTTTTCAGAGGCCTGCGGGGGCCATTGCATACAGTTATTGCGGTAGCATGTGCTTAGAGTAGGTTTGGTTGCATGTTACTGATACCTGGTTCACTCGTGGGTTGCGTATCTGCAGTTGGCTCAAGCTATGCATGCTATGTTAGGTGTGGTATATCAATGGTCAATGTAGAAAAAAAAAACGCAGCTGCATCGTGTGCAGGCTCATTCACGCCTGGGCTGCGGCAGAAAGTGCCAGGCGAGGGCTGGCATTCACTGTAGAATCGCACTTGTCGGCACGTGACCCACACTGCGGTATGCGATCTGTTATACTCTGGGACGAAGCAAAGTTGGGCGCTAATGGTCAAGTGACTGTTGTTAGTTCTTCGTCTGGCTGTTCAGGGGCTTGTTGGGGGCTATTGCATATAGTTATTGATATTGCATGCGACTAGAGTACGTATGGTCACATGTTTTCTGATATCTGCTTGATACGGGACGCATGTCTATAAGCTACGCACGCTGTGTTTAAGTGATGGTAGTACTTAGTTTATCTATCTGGAAGGGCCATGTATCAATGGCCGTTAACATAAAAAAAAAAACATGGTTATTGTCACCTGTTTTACATGTGGGCGCACGTCCGCAGTTAGCGCCAGACTTGCAAGGTGTCGGTAAATGTATATCAGTGGTCTATATGGGGGCACAAGCAGATTGATCAAGGCGCCTGTATTTGAGTTCTGATGCTCTGGTAAGCGTGTTCAATCTAGAAATTGTATATTATGGGCACGCATGTGTCAGCGGTTCTGTTTTGTGTTTACAGGTGCACTATCGTCTCGATTATTTGGCATTGAATCAGGGTTTATGTTCAACCACCTTTATGTTTTCTTAAAGGAACACTAGGTGGTGTGGTAATGACCATCTTTAAAAAAAAAAAAAAAAAACCTGCAGCATTATGTGGAGGTCCATTCGCACCTGGGCAACGGCAGAAGGTGCCAGGCGAGTGCTGGCATTCACGGTGGGATCGGACTTGGTTACACGGTCCGTGACTTGTAGCTCTCTGGCACGTAGGGGGTTGGGCGCTAATTGTCGAACGATCTTGGCTAGGTTTGTTACCTTCAAAAGCTACGTCCGTGTGTCTGCATTTACATTTTGTCCTATACTCCATTCACTACTAGAGCTGAGTTCATGCATCTGTTGTTGTATCACATTAATACTCTGCTTACTTTCAGATATTGTTCATATGGCTGCGTTATGCCTTGCTCTCTATGCTCAGAGCAGGCCCATACCATGTTTTAGGCACCACTCACATCCAGAGTTGCATTCACCCACCTGTTCTTACACCATGTGTTATACTCTGCTTCCACTTAGAGCTACATTTTCCTTTTAACTCGACATCATGATTACTCAGTATTTTCATTTGGGCAATCAGCACACCGCTCTGACACTGCTCTCCCGGTTAACATAGCTGCTTTCTTTTCAAGCTTGCGTGTTTTTCCTTGTTGGTTTGTTATATTCAGGCCTACTTTTGCTGTCCACTTCAAAGAAAAAAAAAAAAATATGCGGTTGGTTAATGTTTATTCATGCACGTGGTTCACATCACTGATGTCCATGCATATCCCATCGGGTCTGGTTCACGTTTTGATTACTACTCGTCACTGTAAGGCCATTCCGGTCAGTCTCATGGCTTGAGGGGTCTCATGGCTTCGGGTGGCCTGATGATCGCTTCGGCCTTATGGCTCCGGGGGGCCCTTTGACCGTTCTTCATGTTGTTTGTTAGGGGTACCATATGGTTGTAGGCTGTTTAGTGTCTTAGGCTCCCTGTCAGAGGGGTTCATGGTTACGCAAGTTCCCAAGTCATAGAAGTGGTTTATAAAAAAAAAAAAAAAAAACTGCCGTTAGAGTATCGCATGTGTGGCTCGGCCGTTAGTCTCTCACGCATAGCTTCTCCGATTTAGTGTTACACATATGACTCCGCCATTAGTCTCCCGCGCATGGCTTCTCCGATTTACTGTTACACATATGACTCTGCCATTAGAGTCCCCCACGCATGACTTCTCGGTTTATATTTTACACATGACTCCGCCATTATAGTTTCCCTAGCAACGCTTCTCCGATTTAGTGTCCACCATTAGAGTCCCTCACGCATGGCATCACCGATTTAATGTTACACGTATGACTCCGCCATTAGTCTCCCACGCATGGCTTCTCCGATTTAGTGTTACACATATGACTCCGCCATTAGAGTCCCCCACGCATGGCTTCTCGGTTATGTTTTACACACATGACTCTGCCATCATAGTCTCTCAAGCAACGCTTCTCCGATTTAGTGTCCGCCATTAGAGTCCCTCACGCATGGCTTCAACGATTTAATGTTACACGTATGATTCCGCCATTAGAGTCCCTCACGCATGGCTTCTCTGATCTAGTGTCCGCCATTAGAGTCTCTCACGCATGGCTTCTCTGATTTAGTGTCCGCCATTAGAGTCCCTCACGCATGGCTTCACCGATTTAATGTTACACATATGACTCCATCATTAGTCTTCCACGCATGGCTTCTCCGATTTAGTGTTACACATATGACTCCGCCATTAGTCTCTCATGCATGGCTTCTCCGATTAAGCATTTCACTTATGACTTTGCCATTAGTCTCCCACGCACGGCTTCTCCGATTCAGTGTTACACATATGACTCCGCCATTAGAGTCTCTCACGCATGGCTTCTCTGATTTAGTGTCCGTCATTAGAGTCTCTCACGCATGGCTTCTCTGATTTAGTGTTCGCCATTAGAGTCTCTCACGCATGGCTTCTCCGGGTTAGTGTCCTCCATTAGAGTCTCTCACGCATGGCTTCTCCAATTAAGTGTCTGCCATTTGAGTCTCTCACGCATGGCTTCTATGGTTAAGTGCCCATTAGTCTCCCACGCACGGCTTCTCCGATTCAGTGTTACACACATGACTCCGCCATTAGAGTCTCTCACGCATGGCTTCTCTGATTTAGTGTTACACATGTGACTCCGCCATTAGAGTCTCTCACGCATGGCTTCTCTGATTTAGTGTCCGCCATTAGAGTCTCTCACGCATGGCTTCTCTGATTTAGTGTCCGCCATTAGAGTCTCTCACGCATGGCTTCTCCGGGTTAGTGTCCTCCATTAGAGTCTCTCACGCATGGCTTCTCCAATTAAGTGTCTGCCATTTGAGTCTCTCACGCATGGCTTCTATGGTTAAGAGCCCATTAGTCTCCCACGCACGGCTTCTCCGATTCAGTGTTACACATATGACTCCGCCATTAGAGTCTCTCACGCATGGCTTCTCTGAATTAGTGTCCGCCATTAGAGTCTCTCACGCATGGCTTCTCCGATTTAGTGTCCGCCATTAGAGTCTCTCACGCATGGCTTCTCCGATTTAGTGTTGACATATGACTCCGCCATTAGTCTCTCACACATGGCTCCACTATCAGAGTCTCTCACGCATAGCCTCTTCGATTAAGGGTTGACATATGACTTCGCCATTTAAGGTCGGCCACGTGGCCCCACCACAGGTAGGTTCCATGTCTTGTTCTGCCGCTCGGGCGAGGGTGTTGGTGCCGGGCCTAAGTCCTGGGTATCGGTCTGTCTTCCAGTAGGAGGTACAGTAATAAGGCGCAATTCTCAATGTCTCATGTCTACAGGCGCTGCATACATAGTATCACGACCTTAAGCTTATTTCCGGTCACAACTGCAGGTATGGCGTGTTCGTTTCTCTGTCTTCATTACAGGCAACATTAGCTTGTTAATTGAAATAGCCATGTATTCGTGTTGACGGTTCCCCAGGCCTGGTGAGTTTACACATTCCACTTGAATCTACTAGTAGAGGAACACGGCATACGCCATGTTCTAACTTTTGGCCCTTACATATAAAAGGCGGCCTGGGGTATAAGTAGAGGTGTAGTAGTTCGCAACCAGGAATAGTTGGTGCCCGTTCAGGGCCCTCGGCGAACGCTTGGTATTCATTTAGGCCTTCCAACAGATTCACCATGGTTTGTTCAGTCTGCAGCTCTCTGGATCCAGATCTTCTCGTAATATGTTCATACGTTGGTAGTATACATAGGAGTAAATCGTTTCTGATTACCGGCCACTCCTTCAATCGCATCAGCGTTAGTCTTCTCCAAGTAAGATGTGCCGGTGCACATGACAGAGGTAAGGTAGATGGTAGTCACTGTGACACGTACGGTAAATTCCGCACCTTCATCGGGGAATGTCTTATACGTTCAACGTGGGGGTAGTAATGGTATGTATATATTTTGCTCTAACCTAAGGTCTGTTCTTTTTGGCCCCTTTAGGCTGCCCTACCGCAGCAGTCATGGCACAATTCTACTGCTTGTCGTAGATAGGGTTGTTAGGTTAGGTACACCGTACACCTTTCTGATAGCCGATCCGACCACAAGTTTTAAGCAAATATATTTGCTGTATTTGTGGGAGGGGAGGCTGATTACAAGGCAATTTACATGCACCTGTGGGCGTAGGCTAGCTGTTTGCTAGCCTATTTATAGGCACCTGTCGGTCCAGGCTGACGCCGGTTCAGCTGATTTCTCCCACCCACCCACACCTTCTTACAGTCATTTCATATTAGGGTGGCCCCCTTTAGGCTGCCCTACCGCAGCAGTCATGGCACAATTCTACTGCTTGTCGTAGATAGGGTTGTTAGGTTAGGTACACCTTTCTGATAGCCGATCCGACCACAAATGAGATTTAATTTATTTCTTTTGAACATATATTTTTTATATTATTGGAGGGGGTGTCCTGTGAAAAACATTCAACATTTTTCAAAGTAGCACCTGGATTTGAATACTTTTGTAATTGCATGTAATTAAAAAATTAGTATAATTTACCGTAGTCTGTAGAGCTTTTCAATAAATTGTATCTGTATAGCTCCCCCTTCTGTTTGTTCTTTTCTTTGTTTCTCTATCCACCTCCCTAAGGTGGCCGCAGGCATTCAGCTTAAATCCTCAACTGTTACTAACTGGCAGTTAGAGGCAAAGAACTGCAGCAGAAAGGACATGTCCCCTGAGCTGCCAGCTTGAAATAAGTTGGAGCAATGAACAATGCGATCTTTGGTTCCACATGAGGTATAGGGTTGGTTGTAGGTGTGTTAGAGATTGTCATGTACTGTATCATGTCTGATTTTAATTTTTACATAAATCCTGGCATAACTCTTTTCATTGATTATTTGTCCTTCTTCATCCAGGAAATCTCTGCTTTCTTTTTCACACCCAGTTTTTAAATTCAGCTATGAGGAGATGATTAATTGTCATGATTCAAGGGGAAAGGTGAGTTTTCGTTTCTTCGTGATATATCTAATATATAAAGCTGAGTGTATGTGTGTACGTATGTCCGCTAAAGGAATCCGCACCGTCGCATTTACAATCACGAAATATGGCACACAAGTACGTTAGGTGTCCGGGACGGTTTTAGACCAGGTCTCAGCTCTCTGGGACGTACCGTTCCACACACACAGTTTTACTCCAGGTAACTATAACAACCCAGCCAGATTTCTTCACTGCTGTAGATGAGTTTTAAAGGAAATCTGTCACCAGGATAATCGCTATTGAAGTAAAGCCATGGCCTAAAAGCACTTAGTACCTTATTTCCTGAGGTTTTCATAACAACTTGGCCATTTCTCTTCACAGCTGCAGGTCAGCTTTAAAGGGGCAAGGCGCTGTGGATAACACTGTTAAGGGAGCAGAGGGCTGTGGGGGTCACAGTTCAGGGGGCAAGTAGGGTGGCCATTCAAGTCACTCTTAAAACCCCGCTCCCGGGTCCCACTAAGCCACGCCTCCGATTTGGTTAGGCCAATCAACTCCCTCTCCACAGCCAACAGGGATTGACAAAATGAAGAAATCAACTTCTGTCAGCTGCAGAGGTGGGAGGGACGGTGACTTTCTCCCGGCAGTTTACATTCAGACAGAACAGTGCTGCTGTCTTAGAGTAAGCTGTTCAAAAGGACACGCCCCTGATCCAGTTAGGCCACACCTCCTCCAACTCAGCAAACAGAGATTTAAAAAATTAAGTTAAAAATCTGCTTCTAGGTCCCGTTAAGCCACACCCTGATCCGGTTAGGCCATGCCCCCTCACACTCCTCAGCCAACAGGGATTGAAAAAATGAAGTTAAAAATTAACTTCTAGAACCCGCTAAGCCACAACCCTGATCTGGTTAGACCAGGCCCCCTCCCCCCACGCAGCCTATGGAAGTTAAAAATCAACTTATGTCAGCTGCAGGGGTGGGAGTGAGGGTGACTTTCTTCTTGCAGCTCACGGTCAGGCAGCACAGTGCTGCTGTCTGAGAGTGAGCTGTTCAAAAGGACATCCCTGTGTCCGTGCAGGCCCTGCGCCAGACAGAGGACATGGAGTCTGAAACCTGGACTGTCCGGCCTAAAGCTGGACCTCTGGCTACCCTAGGGGCAGGCTGCTGTGGAGGTCACCGTTAAGGGAATGGGCTGCTATGGAGGTCTGTGTTAAGGGGCAGATTGCTGTGGAGGTCCCATTTTAAGGGATGGGGCACTGTGGGGGGTTAGTGTTAAGGAGTGGGGGGCTGTGGAGGGCACTGTTAAGGGGCGCGGTGCTGTAGATGTCACTGTTATAGTGGATACTGTCGATATCTTTTAACGACACACACAAACATTAAATGAAATACTGTGGATTAAAAAGCCAGGTCCTTCAGCTAGTTGAAAATAAAGTACATTCCTTTCAAGTGGCTCTGGCACCAGGATCAACCGTAATAAAGCAGACATGCTGCCTGGTAGGGCTCATCGTGTTTTTATTCATACGCAAATTAGCTAATTTAAGCACCAGGAGGCGGGTATTGTTTTAATCAGCATGATGAGCCCTACCAGCCAGTATGTCTGGTTTAAAGGGGCTGTCTCACTTCAGCAAATAGCATCTATTATGTAGAGGAAGTTAATACAAGGCACTTACTAATGTATTGTGATTGTCCATATTGCTTCCTTTGCTCTCTGGATTCATTTTTCCATTATGTTATACACTGCTCTTTTCCATGGTTAGGACCACCCTGTAGTCCAGCAGTGGTGGTCTTACTTGCACACTATAGGAAAAAGCACTAACCTATGTGCACTCCCATGGTTCCGGCCAACAGAGAGGCCAACACTTTTTTATATAGTGTACAAGCACGACCACCGCTACTTGGCTGCAGGGTGGTCGTAACCATAGAAACGAGCAGTGTATAATGTGATGGAAAAATGAATCCAGCCAGCAAAGGAGGCAATATGCATAATAACAATACATTAGTAAGTGCCTAGTGTTAACTTTCTCTACATAATAAATGCCACCTGCTTTAGTGAGACAACCCCTTTAAACCAGACATAATGGCTGGTAGGGCTCATCATGCTGATTAAACAATACCCGGTTGATCTTGGTGACAGAGCCACTTTAATTTAATAAGTTGGTTTTGTATTATAAGATATACTGGATGACCAAACATGATATCTCCTAACTTTTTTTTAATCACAATTATTTGAGCGAATCAAAGTCCACGAAGTGGATCGATGTGGACTTCGATCCTAATTTCAGGTAAAATTTGATTAGCTGTGAAGCTGAATTTCCTTGTGCTTCGTGGTAGCGAATTGATTTTCCATGAAATAGTATAAAAAAAAAAATCATGCTTACCTTTTCCATTTGCCTGCGAAAGGCCAGCCTCTGCCATATTGGTTGAAGATCTCGCACGAAATCCTGTGTACGGTGACGTTTGACATCACCATGTTTACCGACGTAATGATGTTATCATGGGCCACGCTAGATCTTCAATCACATTGGTGGCGGCTAGTCCATTGCGAGCAAAGGGATGAGGTAAGTAAAATTTCATTTTTTTTTTTTAAATTTTACACCCCATTATTTGTGTCAGGTGCCGCAATCATGTATGAACATGAGGGGTACAATCACGGGGAGTGACGCAAATTTTGATCCGAATTTCAGGAAACATTTGATTCGCACCTAATCCAAATTTCCTCACGCTTCGTAGTAACGAATCACATTTTTTCCTAAAATGGCTGCTGCACGTATTAGGACACGGAGCAAGGAACTCTGGGAATAAGGGATATTGATAATGTATAGAAATCTTGTTCTACGCTCGCTTTCCCTTTGGCCCAACCCCTTTTTAAAAGGAAGATGGACATTGATCGAGGGTTCGATATAGTAGGAGGACAGGTTGGACTTGATGGACTTTTGTCTTTTTCCGTCCTTTACAACTATGTAAGGGTGCTTTCACACTTGCGTTGTTTGATTCTGGCAGGCAGTTCCGTTGCCTGAACTGCCTGCCTGATCAGGATAACTGTATGCAAACGCATGTCATTTGCAGACTGATCAGGATCCTGATCAGTCTGACAAATGTATTGCAATACCGGATCCGTTTTTGCATGCGCAGACCAGGAAACCGGATCCGTTTTCCTGGAACACTTGATACCAGATCCGGCATTAATACTTTTCAATGGAAATTAATGCCGGATCCAGCATTCAGGCAAGTGTTTCGGAATTTTGGCCAGAGAAAATGCCGCAGCATGCTGCGGTATTTTCTCCCTCCAAATACTGTAAAAGTGACTGAACTGAAGAGAGCCTGATGCATACTAAACGGATTGCTTTCCATTCAGAATGAATTGGGACAAAACTGATCAGTTTTTTTCCGGTATTGATCCCCTAGGACGGAACTCAATACCGGTAAACTTTAACGCTAGTGTGAAAGTACCCTAACTATGTAACTAGTTTATGTGGCTTTTTGCCAGCTATATTGATATCTATGTGCAGTTTGTTTCCAGATTTATGAAACCCAGTCTATTGCCTCCTGGAATATGTGGTTCCATGGTGGTACTGTTGTCTGTACTGTAGTTGTGTAAGCTGTGGGTTGCGCTTGCTGTTTGGGCTTTGATTTTCTACTTGCTTTGGCTTGGGCTTTGATTCATCTTGCTAGACTTAACAGTTATGGGTCAGTTTCTGCCAGGTTTCATTCCTCTTACCTACATTCATCTCTGTTGACCGGTATGCCACCTGTCTGTTGTCTTTTCCATTGCCAGCTTCCATTTTTCTCATCCATCACCATCCTTATCTACTTTTCTGTCATCTATGGATGAGTTTATTATTCTGTATTTGTTCCTTGGCAATCTGATAGTTGCATTGTATATATATTTTTTGGTAACCAGCTGTTACGTAATTCTGTTCTACTCAAGTCCTGAGGGTATCTGAGAAACAAGAGCTTTAATTAGAACTTAAGAAATGTGACTTCTATAGTTTAAGTCAAGTTCTGCAATCTTGCAAATAAATCGATAGTATGACATTATACCCTGCCACACCAGAAGCCATATCTCTTTGGACAGTGATCCTGTGTGGACTTTCGGTGGCCAGATTCAGGCTGTGGGTTATTTGATGCAAAATATGCTTGCTCAATCGTTTTTTTTAGGAACAGCTCACTAGCAATTTTCAGGTAGGTGATCCTACTGCTGCAGCTTTTCCTGAATCATGTATAAGTTTAGGAAACTTTTTTCTGGTGATCATTCTAACCGTAAAAAAAAATAAAACTTGCTACAGTTGTATTTTAAGCCTAGAGCTTTGGGGCCAGAGTCACAAAGAATTGGAATTATTAAGACTCTGTTGCATTTCTGTCATATTGTGTCATTGAAAACGGATCTGTCCTGACATACAATGTAAGTCAATGGGGACGGATCCGTTTGGCTCAGTTCCAACAGACGGACACCAAAACGCTGCAAGCAGCGTTTTGGTGTCCGCCTCCAGAGCGGAATGGAGACTGAACGAAGCCAAACTGATGCATTCTGAACGGATCCTTATCCATTCAGAATGCATTGGGGCAAAACTGATCCGTTTTGGACCGCTTGTGAGAGCCCTGAAACGGATCTCACAAACGGATCCAAAAACGCCAGTGTGAAAGTAGCCTTAGGCCTGAAGATTCTGCTTTACAAAGCGTGTGTCATGGTTTCCCCCTCCGTTGCTGCCTCCATACGGCAGGAGTGTTCAGTTGCCGGGGGAACCAGGATTGCAGAAAGGCCCATGCTGGCGTCAGAGCCCCAGGCCAATGAGGAGGTGCACTTCGGCTCCCGAACGTCAGGGCGCATGAGAGACAGCTCCAACAATGCCGACATGAGCTTCCTTTCTTTCAGTATAAAGCATCATGCACACAAACGTATTTTCTTTCCGTGTCCGTTCTGATTTTTTTGCGCACTGTATACGGAACCATTCATTTCAATGGATCTGGAAAAAAAGGGAAGTTACTCCATGTGTATTCCATTTCCATATGTCCTTATTTCAGCATTACGGACAGGGATGGTACTGTTCTATGAGGAGGAAGCTGTTCTGTTCCGCAAAATACGGAAGGCACGCGGACGTCATCGGTATTTTTTGTGGATCCGTTTTTTGCAGATCGCAAAATACATACGGTCATGTGCATGAGGCCTAAAGGCCGGCACCCCTACTGTTCCTTGGAATTATTGAAGATTCCCCTGGCTTTGGTTTTCTAGATTGTGACTATGTTTTCGGCTTCTGATGTTTGGTATTGTATTGATCTCTTGGTTCTGATTCTTTGGCGTGTTTTGGTTTTTTCGTTTGCCTCCGGCGTACTTGTACTATATTAACCCTTTTCCCGTACAACTACTTTTGACCCTTTTTCCCGTAAACTACTCTCTTCATGTTTGTTTGTGTGCCGCCTTTCACATATTGCAGTATAGGGGCTGTCGTCTAGTTATTGGTCACTGCCTAACTACGGATGGTGGGTCTGGGCAGTTTACGGTTGCACTATCCCTTTTTGCGTGTGATAATAGTCATTATCCTGAAAGTGTGGATGTATTTCTACCAGCTTTGGGGGGTCTATATGATGACCTTGATGCAGCTTTGTCAGCTGCGGTTCAGCTTTGTGCTTTAAAGAGCATCTCTCAGCATGATCAACCCTATTAAACCACTGATAAGCCATTCTGTAAAACAGAAATTAGAAAGAGCAGAGATTTAACTATAAATTACAAGTTTTCCTGAATCTGTTCACCTATAACTATATATCAATCGACACCAAACCTGTATATATCGCTGGGTGGGCGCAATCAATTAATTAAAAGTACACCAATACCCTGCATCGCTCAACTGTAAGACCAACCTAATCCCGGCTATAGCCAATTGAAAAGAGCCCCAGTTACCTGTTTCTACTCAGCTATTTAATAGGCTGCTGCCTATTATATGGCGCACCCTGGTCATAGCACGCCACCGGTCATGAGACGCTGACCGGGCACTCGGAAACCACGAAGGGCACAGGAACTTGCGTGGTCCACATCATCACATGGCCAGGGAAGCTTCTCGGGTCGGCGCATGTTGAAAGCCAGGCGCGCACAGCGGCGGCCATATTTAAATAGGTAACACATTGAGGGCATTGTCACATTGCGTTTAAACAAGGTAGTGTAATAATGAAATCATACATAGCTAGCAAGAAGATATCTTCCAGGCAGGGACCTACATTAAACAAACACCGATGTCTATCATAAATATATGAGAAATAAGTATAATAAGGTGTACAAAATTCCTAATGTGTGTTCCATATCCACGATGGGAGAGTGAATGAAAGTTGAGTATGCAAAATAAATGTGGAGCCCCAGTTATGGATCTACAACACAATGAAAGCCAGATATCCCTTAAAGGAAGGAAAACCAAGCAAAGGGGTGTCTCCATCACAGAGATCACCAAATCCACCATATTAAGTGGCCCCTATGTCAAGATCCCGCTTTTTTACAAGCTTTCGGGGTGTTGCCCCTCATCATTGTGGAGTAGGATTCTGGCTAACCGGGAGCAATGCCTCGGAGACTACTCAAACACAACAATAGCTGATCTCAGGGAGACCAGCTACAAAAAACACCGCGGAGCCTCACTTAAGAGTCTCAACACAGCAATCCGAAGTGCAAAGCTCCCTGGGAAACAGTAATATGCAAAATAAATGTGGAGCCCCAGTTATGGGTCTACAACACAATGAAAGCCAGATATCCCTTAAAGGAAGGAAAATGAATGAAAGTTGAGTAAATGCATAAATAATACAATTAGACAGAAATATATAAAAAATGAGTTGTGAATAAGTGCATGAGTGTGAAAAAAGAATGAATCACATAATTGAATGTGACATGAACACACATTATAAATAAAACAAAATGAATTAATATATAGTAAATACTTGATTATAAAAAAATTAAAAGATTGAAAATGATATGTTTATATTTGATGAATGGAAAACGTAAAGAAAAATGCAAAAAAGAAAATGTGAAAAGTGCAAGACTGTTGACAGTCTCTTTATCAATTATAAATGCTTAGTAATTGTGATGACAAAAAAAAGTGTTGTGGGTGAATGTGAATACATTATTATTATTTTTTTTTATATTATATGTCTGCTCAGTTCCTCCAGCTTATAACATTTCCCTTTAAAACAATCTCTATTCGGTTGGCTCTAAAGGTTAGTGAGATGATGGTGTGCTACTATCTAAATGATACCCCTTATCATTAAAAATGGCAATGTCAAACTAGAAAATAGATAGGCACTCCCCAATATCCGGAACACTTGGTGTTAAAATTCCAATAGGTTTACTGCATTGTCAGTTCATTAGAACATATAAAACTCTAAACATCACACAACTGCAGCCGCAATCCGTCCTATGAATATTACACCATAAAACATGTGGACAATAATAGGAGATGTTCTATTTTTTGGCGGAACGGACATAGGGAAACTGAATACACATGGAGTAACTTCCCTTTTTTTTTTGTGGACCCTTTACGGAATCCCCTGAAGATGCCAGCTTGTTGGAGGGCAGAGTTTTAGTATTTTTAGAACAGTGTGTGCATATAGGTAACTACTAAGTAGAAAAGGAAATACATAAGTAATGATATTGAACAAGGTGGAGAGCTGGCGGCAGAGTGTAGCTGCTGGCGCTCAGCAGTGATACACTATTACATACAACATATAGCGGTACAGTGGCTCACCCCTCTTTATTTCTGGACCTACGTGCATAGACTTACTCACTGCCAATTAAAAATTCATAAAATAAAGAAACAGTATGACAGGAACACTATCATCTGGAAATACATGAGAAATGTATACATAATTAGATGCAATACATGATATCATATAATAAGGCAATTAGAAAGAATAAACATAAAACCCAAAAATATAACCAGTGATGAGCGAATTTCATGTTATGAAATTCGTCTGCACTTTGTTTGGTGGTAAAAGGTGAATTGCGTTATGGATTCTATTACCACGGACCATAACTCAATTCTATGATAGAAATCTATGGCCTGCTTAACAGATCCGTCCTGTTTCCGTTATGCACGAGAGGACTCCTGCCTCTAAAGGCATTCCGTTATGCATTCTATCATAGAATTGCGTTACGGTCCGTGGTAACGGAATCCATAACGCAATTCTGCTTTTACCACCAAACAAAGCGCAAACGAATTTTAAAATATGAAATTCACTCCTCTCTAAATATAACATATAAAAAAAAAAATTAAAATAATTGACTAGTTGGCTTATATCTGCAGATACTCCTTGATAATAGTCCGTGATATATGAGTTAATATTTGTTAATAGTTAATTTCCGGGTCTTAATAGTAGATTTAGTAATAGATTCCTGTAAATAAATAAATAAGTATATCCAATATTGCTGAGACCAATATTACCACTCCTGGGGTTTGTGCTGTGGCGTCTTTCACTGCTGGGGAAAGAATTTTGGCTTATCCTGTATTTTGGCGTCCGACGTGTGTGGCACTTTCCAGCTTACCGGAGATTCTCTATGAGCGAACACAGTTATCTTTGCATTCACCTTCTCCTTCGTTCAGCGTCCCACGTGGCGTTCGGCCTTTGTACTTACCGGCCTGATGCGCTTTATATTCTGCGCTTGCGCTTCTAGTGCTGTCTATCCACTTTCCAGGGGTCCTCGCCGCTTTGGATATCTTAGATTATTATTTGCCAACCGCATTTTGGAGCTCACATGCTCCTTCCTCAGTGGCTATGTATATAGTTCATATATGGATTACCCTTTTAAATCCTCCATTTTGGGGGGCGGTACTCATCTCAATTGATCTCTTTGTGATATCAAAATTATGGAATGGATTATAATTGTCGCATCTCCAAATATAAAATACAAAGTTAAAAAAGATGTCAAATAGATAAACAATTGCATCTTTATATATATATGGTCTCAATATATCGATCTTATTTTGCTATATTATCCATATGTAACTATATATCAAACAGTTGTTATATAATAAGT
Organism: Bufotes viridis; assembly: GCA_033119425.1. NCBI lineage: Eukaryota > Metazoa > Chordata > Amphibia > Anura > Bufonidae > Bufotes > Bufotes viridis. Next base: position 477,464,458 of record CM065590.1, on the reverse strand, counting down.
GTGTGTACATTTTTTTTATTAAGGGTATCTTTTAATCACCAAATGAAATATATTATCATTTCATATTGGTTGCAAATGGATATTACTTGCATGTAAAGCATAAAAATGCAATTGTGTTTAAATGCGTTTTCTGTGCGTTTTTCGTATAACAGTATAATTGACAGTCTCCTTTCCCCCTTGTTTTCATACCATGCTGATGTACACCTAAATCATGCTTAAACAATTGGATCCCAAAAAATATATATGAAAAATGCTTGTATGATTTCCATCCATCGATATACCTTACATATTCATCCTCTTTTCATTTAATTTTTTATTTATGCACGATTATATACCAAGCAATAAATTTCGTTCTATGGAGATATATAAATTTTATAGTTATATATATATACTGTGAGGCAGTGACAGGCCTCATAGCTTCTAGGGGAGATTTAGGGCAGGAGATCCCATGTCTTCCCTGTCAATCAGCAGGTCAGAGGCAGCATCAGGTGTCAAAATCAGTCTGGGATAAGAGCCCAGCCCAGACTGTCAGTCAAGAGAGAGTTTGGAACAGAGGCCTGGAACGGCTCTGTGTGTGTGGTCTCAGCCGGGCCAGGCTGAGGAGCCACGAGGTTAGGTGTTAGCCTTGACTTGCGGAACAAAGCGACGCAGGGGAGTGTCGCAGGGTCCTAGTCAGGCGGGCTAGTGAGCCCAAATCCCTCAAGGGACTTTGTTATTGCCCAGCCTGGGGGGCTGGAGGACTGTAAGGCTAGAGAAAGCCGCACCGTGTACCAGGTATGAACTGTGTCTACTAGCTGAGTTAGGGAAACTCTGTTTATGGTTAGGTAGAGCCCAGACGGGAAAGGTGTTTATTGTTTTTGTTGTTTATGTTCTGCTGGTACCAAATAAATACACAGTTTGGATAGTGAAACCATGTGTGGTGAAGAGTTTTGTAAAAATGACCCCCAAAGTCAAGTGATCCCTTACAATACCAATCATTAAGGTATATATCTCCTCTTTTATAATACTTTAAAATTAATCGAGAATTGATAATTCTTACATGTATATAGAATATATATATCTCCATAGAACAACATTTATTGCTTGGTATATAATCGGCCATAAATAAAAATAAAATGAAAAGAGGATGAATATATAAGGTATTAATATTGGAAGGATCGGCACTCAAAGTAGTATATCTTCAAAGTTCTCTTTTATTCGCCATTGAATGAGGCAACACACTACACGTGTTTCGGCTGTATAAGCCTTTCTCAAGTGTACAAAACAGCAAGTGAAACAAACAGATTTAAATAGCCCGCTGTGACCTCCGTCACTTCCGGTAGCAGGTCACCATGGTAACCAAACAACATATAGACAGCAATCACAAAAAGGTCATGACATTACAAAGTTTTAGTATATATAAACTCACGACATAAATATTATTATATAAAAGGCTCAGGTCTTCTGTGTCTATAAGAAAAGAACACAAAGAAAATAGAGGAAAAAAAGAAAAAAATTTTTAATATTAGAAAATTATTTTTTAAAAGGTCTAAAAATATTAGAGATACCATCGTTAGAGCAGATATGGGTAGCGCTCTCAAATTACCGAAACAACTTTTTTTATCTACTTCAAAAAAGGGACCTTCCCATGCCTGCATTGTATCCACTGCTCTGCAGTTATTAAAGGCGAATATTTCACACATCCTCAAACAGGGAAAAGGTTCCCGGTAAAGGGATTCTTTACCTGTGACAGCTCCTTTGTGGTGTATTTATTGAAATGTCCATGTGGACTGCTTTACGTTGGGGAGACATCGATGAGAATGAAAGATAGGTTTTCTAAACATAAATCTACTATTCGTACAGGAAATTTGTTATTACCAGTTCCCTTTCATTTTCATCGATGTGCTCACAACGTATCGCAACTCCGTTTCCAAATCATTGAGGAAGTTGCATTACCCAGACGGGGAGGTAACAGATTACAAACGTTGAGATCGCGGGAGAGCTTTTGGATACATACTTTGCAGACATTGGAGCCAAAAGGTCTCAATAGAGAGTATCAATTGAATGCTGCACTGTGAACACCAAATTTTTCTTAAAAGAATTTTATAAAAAAAAAATTTTTAAAAATAATTTTCTAATATTAAAAAATTTTTTCTTTTTTTCCTCTATTTTCTTTGTGTTCTTTTCTTATAGACACAGAAGACCTGAGCCTTTTATATAATAATATTTATGTCGTGAGTTTATATATACTAAAACTTTGTAATGTCATGACCTTTTTGTGATTGCTGTCTATATGTTGTTTGGTTACCATGGTGACCTGCTACCGGAAGTGACGGAGGTCACAGCGGGCTATTTAAATCTGTTTGTTTCACTTGCTGTTTTGTACACTTGAGAAAGGCTTATACAGCCGAAACACGTGTAGTGTGTTGCCTCATTCAATGGCGAATAAAAGAGAACTTTGAAGATATACTACTTTGAGTGCCGATCCTTCCAATATTACTACTATTTGTGAGTACACCGACTCGGGATACGGGCACCGCTCCATAGTGGAGTATTGTGGAGTGCCGCCTGCTCTTTCTTCTATTGAATATATAAGGTATATCGATGGATGGAAATCATACATGCATTTTTTATATATATTGTTTGGGATCTAATTGTTTAAGCATGATTTAGGTGTACATCAGCATGGTATGAAAACAAGGGGGAAAGGAGAGTGCTAATTACACTGTTATACAAAAAACAGAAAACACATATAAAACGCAACTGCATTTTGATGCTTTACATGCAAGTAATATCCATTTGCAACCAATCTGAAATGATTTTACAATATATATTGCATTAGGTGATTAATAGATACACATAAAATCAAAATGTACACACACTTATTATATAACATCTGTTTGATATAAAGTTACATATGGATAATATAGCAAAATACGATCAATATATTGAGACCATATATACATAAAAATGCAATTGTTTATCTATTTGAGATCTTTTTTAACTTTGTATTTTATATTTGGAGATGAGATAATTTTAATCCATTCCATAATTTTGACATCACAAAGAGATCGATTGACATGAGTACCAGCCCCCCAAAATGGAGGGATTAAAAGGGTATGCCATATGAACTATATACAGAGCCACTGAGGAAAGAGCATGTGAGCTCCGAAACGCGTTTGTAAAATAATAATCTAAGATATCCAAAGCGGCGAGGACCCCTGGCAAGTGGATAGACAGATACACCCGGCTGGAGTACTTCACTAGAAGGGCAAGCGCAGAATATACAGCGCATCAGGCCGGCAACTACAGGGGCTGAATGCCACTTTATTTTATCAGTGATACACTGTTTATTCACACTGTTTTTATAGTAGTGTATCAACTAGAAACAAATATCTAGACACAACGCGCCACAGCTGATAGTGTTAAATCCAATTCCATTCGTAATATTGTTTTACATTAGAAAATAATAAAAGTAAAGTTTTAATAATTAGTTTGGTATATGGAAAACTAAGGCGATGAATAGTCTCTTGACTGATTGTAAATAGTCAGTAGGAAGTATTCATAATGAGACAACTTCTGTGATGTCAGTTCACTCTCCCTCCTATTTTGGGGCATCTCTGGGTAGCCCACTGTAATCCAGTAATCGTTTGGTTTCAGGAGAATTAATACAATGGGGAAAAGCTTGTACAGAAAAATGTTGAAATTCCTCAGTTCTAGTCACGGCCACTAGTCTCCAAAGTTTGCCTGCTGAGCATCATTAATTTGCTAAGGTCTTTTGAGAAAAAAATGTTGACTTACCTCCCCCTCATAGAAATTATGACTGTTTTATTGACCTAGATGTCAGTAAATATATTACCAAAGGGAGGATTTACTCCTTGTCTGCTCCAGGGACACGGAGAACACGCAGAAGGGATTCATTTGTCCTTTCAGTTACCCAGCTGCTGCGGGATTCTGGCTGCTGGCCATGAAAGAATGTGATCTTCGTCTCTCTATTGACTACAGAGGACTTGGTAACATCACCATGCATAACCTGAAGCCGTTAAAGGGGTTGTCTCACTTCAGAAATATAATTTATTATGTAGAGAAAATTAATACAAGGCATTTACTAATGTATTTTTATTATTCATATTGCTTCATTTGCTGGCTGGATTGATTTTCCCATCACATTACACACTGCTCGTTTCCATGGTTATGACCTGCAATCCAGTAGCGGAGGCCGTGTTTGCACACTATAGGAAAAGTACCAGTCTATGTGCACTCACATGGTTCCGGCCACCAGAAAGGCCGATGCTTTTTTCTTATAGTGTGCAAGCACGACCACCACTGATGGATTGCAGGGTGGTCGTAACCATGGAAACTAGCAGTGTATAATGTGATGGAAAAATGAATCCATCCAGCAAAGGAAGCAAAATGGACAATCACAATACATTAGTAAGATGCTTGTATGAACTCTTTCTACATGATAAATGCCACTTGCTGAAGTGACACAATCCTTTTAAGGTATTTGCTGCTGTCAAGAAATTATTGAAATATCTAGATACTGAGCTGCCGTTATTTTTGGGTGGGACGCCCGTGATGTGGAATGCAGGGCCAGTGCTTTTTATCTCAGGATCATAGGCTGCATCCAATGGTGTAGCTACCATAGTGGCAGACGATGCGACTGCTATAGGGCCCAGGGTAAGAGGGGGCCCAGATGGGATCATCTTTAACTTGGGGTTAAAATGTGGTCAGGACTCTACCCTCTAAAGGAGCTACTTTTAGCAAATGAGGCAATGGAAAAAATAGCCCAAGGGTCATTGAAAGGGGTTTGGGGCGGAAACCTTCTGTCCTGTGTGGGAACCCTGGTTTGATCCTTGCTATGGGGCCCTTACTTCTCTATTTACGCCACTGGCTGCATCCCTATTCCTTTTTCTCCCAGAAGGTTTTTACTACAGAATTAAACAATTATGTAGGTAATCGGGAATTGGTGGCAAGAAAAGGGAATGGAGGAACTAGTTGGAGAGGCCAGTGGTGGAATATATATACTGTACATCACATAGGCTAAAGTGATGCCCTGATATATTTATTTTGACACTATTTCCCAAGATTTCCTTTATCACCACATTTGAGATATGATCTCCGGGGCACTCTTTCTGGTTGGATCTTCTTTCAATTAACCTCGGTAATTAACCTGCTTTTGGGCCCCAGCATACGGCTGTATTTTTCTTCATCTGATTTTTCACACAGTTCACCTATTCATTTCTATGAGGCTATGCACACTTCCTTCTTTGTAAGGATCTGTAAGCCTGATCTGCAAATCTCGGCACAGTTCCTAGTCTTGTCCGTATTTGCAGATGAGAATACCAATTTCTATTTATGGGAGTTTAAAAATATATGAAATGCACATATCCATATTTTGCAGGTCTTGTTTTTGTGGACCAAAATATGGACTTTCCGTGTGTGCATGAGGCCTTTGATTCACGAACGTTCTTCCCTTGACTGAGTTACTGTATGTCAGGGTAGTTGAAGTTGCCTAAAACAATTAGAATTCTTTTCTATGCTTCCTGTTCCATTTTCTTTTTTAGAGAACTCATACAAACAAACACCATCCATCATGTGTCTCATTCAGCCAAGCTTCAACCACACCTACAACTGATGTCATATTGTTTCTCAAATAACAGCACCACTAGCCCCCATTTTACTTGCGGGGCTTCTTGGTTTGTGAACAAAAATGTTTATTTTATGTTAGACAGGGCTTATTTTTTGGCCAACATTTTTCGAAGGTATATGAGCTCCCGCGTTACTCATCATCATCCTGTCCACCTCAATGCCAAAAACTACATAGAAATGTTGTTGTAGACTTTTCGATAACAAAAACATTTGTGTCACATTAATTTTTTCTTTTTGATTTAGGGTATTGTGTTTTTCTTGCTGGTGATTTACTCAGGACTCAGCTATAGTTGTAACTTTAACTACAACCCCATATCAGATGATTATATGAAGAAAATAAATACAATGGTAAGTTCTTTGTAAGATTTCTACTTATTATTATTAATTCTCTCATAGCACTTTGTGTTATTTTCCAGCTGAGTTTGGCTGGGTATATTTGCAGAGGTTACGGTCCAATTATGCAGAGTTTTTATGCACAGTTGAATCACAATATTATGACCACTTCCTACTTTTGAGGTCTGCAGCACGTAGCTCATGAAGAAGGTCACAAGTCGTGAGCTGGCTTGGTGGGTATAGAAGATGTGTGAAAGGCTGTCTGCACACATATTCTTTGTTGCTGTCATGGGTAAAAGGAACGACTTTACAAGCATTGCAAAAAGGGATTATTATAGGCTTTCGAGCCAAGGGTGGCGGTATTTCTGTACCTGTATAGTTTGCGAACTGTTAACATGCTGCTGTGATGAAAGTACATCTTGAGTGGACAAATAAGCAACGTGGAAACTACAAAGCACCACGTGCCATTTCTGTAAGAGGTGAACCTCGCCTACGAAGGCCCACAAGGGTGGACCAACATGCTACAGTGGAGCAGCTCACCCGACATGTCTAAAACAACAGTTCAGTGAACCCTTTGCTAACGAAGTTGCATCAGCAGAAAAGGTTTCAATTGTTGCAGCAGTTTTGGAATTGGACCTCCTCTGAAGGGCTGTCTTCTCTGATGATGTTACGTTTTCTGCTTCATCAAATGGAAGGAAGTTGGTGTGTCAGGTGAGAAACATCAGACCAAACAGCTTGCAACCTTTGCTAAAAGAAAGCAAGCTGGTGGTGGCAGCATACTGGTCTGGGGAATATTTTCTTGGCATTCTCTGGACCCACCCATCCATGTGAAAGGCACTCTCAATTGATTTAGGTATGAATCCATCCTTGCAGATCATGTATACTCATACATGTTGATTTTCTTCTCTGGGGCAGATGAGATCTTCCAGCAAGACAATGCAACGTGTCACATGGCTAGAAATGTCTGACACTGGTTTGAAAATCATGACCAAGACTTCCAAGTACTACCCTGGCCACCTAGTTTTTCAGCCGTGAACCCAATTAAGCATCTATGGAACCACCTCGATCATTGTGTTCACTCTATGGATCCTCCCCCCACACACCCTCCAGCAGCTGTGGGATGCACTAGAGTGAGCATGGCTTCAGATATCTGTGACAACCTACCAGAACCTTACTGAGTCTTTCCCAGCCTACAGTATCTAGTTGCTGTCCATGCTGCACACGGTGGTTACTCTGGATATTAGCTGGTGGTCATAATAATGTGACTTAACTAGGTATATTGCTATGATGATAACATCCTTGCTGTTGAAGTTATTGGGCAATGTAAATGGTACTGTTTGACATTGTAACAATTTGCCATAATGTTTTACATATACTTTCCCCTGTTTTTCATCATTTATTAGAAGGCTATTCACATTTGCATGGGCATTTCCATTGCTGCATTCTATTTTTCTTTTTCTATCTAAATGATGGAAACCATATCGAAAACCAACAGCCACCATTAAAAATCATATTATTTTATCAGTCAATACTCTGATGCTGCACAAAGTAGAAAAGATCATGAAAGTATCAGAATATGCACTGATTTTATATACCATAACTTATTATATCTCTTTATCTTATTCCCAACTTAACTTTTACCTTTCTCATATGTTCTTCTATGTACTAGTGTACTGCTTGAAAACTGAATAAAAAAGAGTAAAAAATGATTTTATTTTATTTCTAAAGGCAGGATACATACCACCCAAATGTGAAGTAGAGAGAGCAGTAATAATCCCTGAAGAGAAGGAGGTACTGTACCTTTACATTTTACATCACTAGTGTGTTCCTTTCAACTTCATACAATTTCAACAATCCCTAATCTGATCACTGCTATAGGTATTTGTGTTGAGCGCGAATATTCACAAAGCGAATTTTTATCTCGAATATCGTAATTTCAAGATTTCTCGAATTTCTCTAATTAAATAACCCATATTCACAATTACGAATATTCGCTCTGAAGATGGATAGTGATAGGGACACTGTATCTTGAAAATAAAATATTCAGACATAATTCCCCCAACCTTAATTGTTTTCTTTAACAATATCCACTATTTTGTCACAAGAGTATTCCAAATCTTCCAATCCACAGGCCTACAAACTTGTGCGATCCGCCTTGCAGCAGAAGCCACACCTTCTGTGCGCACGCGCATATGAAAATACTGTTGCAGATTCACGAATAACGAATAGATTATATGCGCACGCGAATATAAATTGAAAAATTATTCGCAAATCATGAGATTTAATGCAAAATATCGAATATTGCGAAGTTGCGAATATATGATGAATATGCAGCGAAATATTCGTGATATATCGCGAACTCGAATATGGGTCTTTGCGCTCATTCCTAATAGGTATGATAATAATGTGCAAATAGTGAAATGGAATATGGGAAAGGACAAAGATTTATTTTGCTTAGATGGGAATATTTTAAGTTATATTTAAATACTGCATTTAATACCATTAGAGATGAGTGAATTTCTCAAGAATTCAATTTGGTCGGTACGCTGAGTTTTCCGAAAAGATTTGATCCTAATTAATTCATGGCGAATCACGTTAAAAACGGCTATTTCCTGGCTGCAGAGAGCCTGTATAGTGGTGATATCACTGTGCTTTACAGCAACACTCATAGTGAGTCTGCTGTGGTAGTGAAACAATACTGTGAGTCAGTATGACACGCAGATGACAGGCATTGCTCTTAGAATTACTGCACACTTCACTTCTTTGGGCAGTTAAGGGGCCAAAACTGACCAAATTACTCAAGTCTGAACCCAGCCTTATAGGTTGATGTTAGCGTCAGGTACAAAAGAACCGTGCAGAGGCCCAAGATCCTACTATAGCGTGAAAGAGTGCACTTCTTTTACACTGTCGTCAGCTGATTCCACATATAAATCTACAGAACCTGTTCTATTAAACGCTTATGCAAGTAGAGCCCCCCTGACAGAGTGGAGAGGGTGTCAGCAGTAAATTTGTGTTGACATCACTGATTATTTTGCCCTTCCTCTGATCTGTCAGAACAATAACCCCCCCCCCCAAAAAAAAAAACGGATCCTGTCTGTTGAGCATCCACCTTCACTCGGTCAGCATTTGGTCAGTAATCCATAAGTATTGCTAATGCCAAAAAAAACAGGAGTGGATCCAAAACAGAGATGACACATGAATGGAATATTTGCATGTCTTCTGTGTTTTGTACCCACTCCTGCTTTTGGCTACCAAATCATAAGCCACTTCTGATGGGACCATACAGGCCTTACAGCTGCTACACAGACAGGATCCGTTGTGTGTCTCATTTTTCCTTCCTTCTGACAGATCAGAAGAAGGGTCAAATAAATGATGATGTCAACCAGGCCAAAAAGACAAAATAGTGGCCCAGTCATTAAGTGGGGAGGGTGCAAACAGCATCAGGAGCCCAATGACAGAGTGTGGAGGTAGCAGCAGCAGCATCAGAAGACAACAGAGGGACCCGGTGACAGAGTGGGGAGATGGGTGGCACTAACAGTACCCGCTGACGATGGGTGTAAGAAGGAGCACTTGGCATCAGATGTGTGGCATCAGGCGGGTGGCAGCATCAGAATAGTAGCTGAGGCAGGTAACCAGAAGAAAACGGTCTCTTTTGTCAAGGTTTGGGTGAGGCAGCATGGATGTAATCTGATGCATCAGGCATTGCTGAGTGGAAATCCTGGCTGATCCACGCCTGATTCATCTTGACAAAGGTCAGTCTCTCCACATTTTGGGTGGACAGCGAGTTCTCCTTGGGGTAACTATGGCCCCCACAGCACTAAACACCTCCTCTGATGCCACACTACTGGCCGGGCAAGACAGCTATTCCAGGGCAAACTCAGCCAGTTGCGGCCACAAATCCAGTTAGTTTGACTGCCCAGTAGTCCAGCAGATCTAAAATGACGGCTGGCAGGGTGTACTCTAAGTATGCCACCACCTGCTGGTTTTGGTTCTGCTCTATGTCTAACTGCTGGTGAGTAGTTTCTTCACTATGCGGTTGAAGAAAACTGCTCATCAGTGACAACCAGATTAAACAAGTGTGCCATACAGGGCGCATGGCTCAGCCCTCTTTGACGCAGCGCCGACACCATGTTCTTCCTGTTGTCGGTCACGATGGTTCTGATTTTGAGTTGTCGCGGAGAAAGCCAGTATTCGATTTATTGATGAAGGACACGGAGCAGTTCCTCCCCTGTTTTACTCCATTCGCCCAGGCAAACTAGGTGCAGAACAGCATGACACCGCCATGCCCTGCACATGTGATATGCTGGTGGGGCACTGTGAATTGTCTCTGCAGTGGAGAATTAGGACAAGGTGGAGGATAAGGAGGCAGAGGCAGACATTGTCGCAGGACCAACGGCGTGAGAACGTGGAGGCGAAAGTGGCGTCACCTGACTAAGTTGCTGGTTTGGCTGGAAAGGAACCACATTTACCCAGTGGGCCGTAAAGGACATATATTGTCCTTGACTGTAGTTACAGCTCCACTTGTCAGCGCTGTCATGCACTTTGGCAGACACCGACAGACTCAAGAACTGGCCCACCATCTGTTCTACATATGTGTGCAGGGCTGGTACTGCCTTTTTGGCTTCCTTCGGGAGAGGTGGTGGAACCTTGACTGCCTGAAATTGGGTGCGTGCCACTGGGTGATGCAGCCGTTGCTGTGGCAGGCTGGAACACCTTATTGGAAACATGGTTCTCCAAGGCCATTTTATGGTGACCCTGCATATGTTGACGCACAGATTCGACAAATGGCCATGTTCACCTTCCCCGGTGGCTGAACAAAAAACTGCCACACCGCTGAGTAGGTGATTTTACACCCAACACTCCACAATGACTGACTGCTACCGCCACTGTCTCCGTGAACCTCTGCACCATTAATTTCCTGGCTGGTAGGCTCCTGCAAAGTGGGTGGTCTACCCCGGACACGTTTGGCTCCTAACCTCCCACTGCTGCCACCCTGCTGACTACTGGCCACGCTACTGACTTGCTGGCTCCACCACTGCCTCAAGTTCAAGCTGCCACCCTCTTCTCCCGATGATGATGAAGCCCCTTCGTCACCCGGCTCCCAATTGTGATCGGCTATATCATTATCGAGTACTGTCTGCACGTCACTGATGTCCTCCTCAACGGTCTCTGAGGCAGGAGCCTGACTTCTCGCAACACCAGCTCCCATGCCACTCTCCTCATCACTACTTGCCCGCCTACCGGAGGAAGCAGCTGATGTCTCCCCTGGTTGGATCTTGGCTAGCCAGTAGTTGCTGACTGTCCTCTAGTAGCTCGTCCTCGCTGTATAGTGGAGCTGTGCCCACAGCATATAGTACTTCTCTGGCTGAGGGAACAGAAAAGTACGGAGGCAGGTTGAGGACAGGTGAGGGCACAGGGCCTCCTCCCAGGCCATGCCAAATAAGGGTTGTGCCTGAGGAACCCACCGACTCTTGGCTGGGGGTGTCTGATGTCACTTGCAACGAAGTCGAAGATCGAGTCAACAATTCAAGAACCGCTGGGTTGCTGGTCAAGATACAACCGCTAGCTGATACTGGGAACTCAGGCCTCTCAAAGTCACCCCTGCTGCCACGCCTTCTTACTCTGCTGCGACCTGTGCCTGCGCCAGAAATATTTAGGCCTGTGCCCCTCCCCTGTGTAGGGCCTGGTACTCTGTCTGACATACTGTTAGATCAAATAAGTAAATAAAGTGGAAATTAATACACGCCAAAAAGGGCTGTAATTTTCTCACTTCACCACACAATTACTAATAAGCTCCCTTTTTTCCTCCCACTAATATACGACAAAAAAAGGCTTTAGAGCATGGGCTAATAAGACCCCAATAACAAGAACAGTTTGCTGGAATTACGGAGGTATTGCAAACCTGAAATGAGCAGCAGTATAATGGCAATTTGGATCCGCAGTTGGTGCAGCAAGGTATAATAGGATTGTTCCTATTACCCAGTCTGTACACTCCCCTATTGAACCCTGTTCTGCTTCAATACTGTGGAATAATTCCTCCCTATCCTTTCCCTACACTTCTAATGCTCTTTGCCTGAACTTCTATTGAGCAAAAAATAAGTTTTCAAGTCTTTCCCAGCACTGTCCCTAGCGCCTGCTAACGTCTCTCCCTGCACTAAGTACACTGGAAAATGGCTTAATCCAAGATAGCTGGGGCAGCTGGCTGGCTGCTGATTGGCTGCATGCATGGAATTGTGGGTGATCCCTCGTTCCCAGAGTTCCTTGTTCCATGTCCTATAATGTGCAGCAGCCATTTTAAGGAAAAATGTGATTCGTTAACACGAAGCGTGAGGAAATTTGGAGCGAATCAAATAATTCCTGAAGTTCGGATCAAATTCCACTTTGTCAGCTTCGATTCGCTCATCTCTAAATACTACTGTATGTAAAATCCCCTGCCACCGATGTTCCAACAGAACTCTCTTCCGGCTGCTCTCCACTTCACCAATGACTGTCCAAACAAAGACCCAGGACAGGAAGTAGAATCCATGGAGTGACTTAAGAAAATGATATCCAGAAAGCCATACACCCATTTTTTGTAAAAAGAAAACACATACAATATTCACATATATTGTTGGTTGATAATATGTAATGAAAAAATTGTTGATGGAAATGTTCCACAACTTCTGGTGTGGATCTTGCTGCATTATAATTATAAAACAAACATTTCCCTTGAATTTTCAGGACCAAAACTGCATCCATTTGTTGAGGCTATTTTTGATCAATTCTACCCTGGCAAATATAGAAAGACATGGTGGATCTGAATTGGACAAAATGATCATAGGCTTACAATATGAAATCTACTTCCTTGAAGATTGCTCATTTACGGTATGTATATCTAGTGGGACTGTCACTGTGGGGAATACAACACAATTTCCTTTTCCATTTGGGAATGCATGCCATTTAACATATAACAGTTAGACCTCATATGTGTGTGTAAACTTGGTAACTGCATCTGTGAATTGCCATGTTCTATTTTTGACTGAAAGTTTGCATATTAGCTCATTCATATGGCCTTGTTTTACAGTTCGCAGATTGCCGGCTATGTGCGTTCTGCATGTTGCTATATAGAAATGCTTATTTTTGTCCGCAAGAATAGGACGTGCTCTATATTGTTTGCAGGGCTGCAAAAAGCAGAACTACGGATGTGGACAGCAAACGGTATGCTGTCCGCATGTTTTGCGACCCTATTGAAATGAATGGGTTTGAATCCGTTCATCAAAATTAGGGAACGGATGTGGACCCATACAGTAGATATGGCTGTTTGAATGAGCCCCTATGCATAGGCAATGTATGAGTTCCATGTACTTTGATATGAATTGATGTGTGCAAGCTCCATGATGCTCAGCCTGCAGAATCACTACTGAGGCCACTTATTGGTCTGTAGTAGTAACAGGCAAGGAGTCTTCCCGTCACACCTTTGTCCAGGAAGCCGCAATGCAGGAACTTGGACGACCAGAGCAGGTGAGTGTTTTTTTTATTTATTCACACACTATCCATGCATTTTTTTGCCTAAGTCTCAGACAAGCCCTTTAAATTGTGCCGTGGATGATAACTAATGCCCCCCACACTGTCCTCTGTATATATTTAATGGCACTCCAGCACCCTCAATATATATAATGCACCGCCGATGTCCCTCAGTATATATAATGCTTCCTTCCCTCCAACCCAACAAAGTAAAAAAAAAAAGTGAAAAAATACTTACCGCTAAACAGGCACATACGCGAGCACTTGCCCTTGCTCTGCTCCGGAGGCAGCAGGACCTGACTCTCTACATGAACATGTGACAGCACAACGCTGGGAGAATCAGGTCCTACTGCCTCCAGTGCAGAGCAAGAGCAAAAAGTCACATATGTGCCTGTGGATAGGTTCATTTTTTTATTTATAGTGTACACATTTTTAGACGGGTGCACTTCTGCCTAACCAGCCATTAAAAACGGGCCATTGATTTCAGTGGTGCAGTCAAAATGGCATGTAAATAGCCCCATAGACGAACTCATAAAGCTGTTGGATATCGCATGATTTCTTAATACTTTTTGTCCTTAAAATTGATATCATTTGGGTGAATCCATCCCAAAGGAGGCAACAGTGCATGCCACAAGCCTGGTGTGCCCAACCTGCAGGAGTTACTGTACTTTACATTAGTTTTTTATGATCTATGGATTTATTATTATTATTCATTTATCTCGGTTTCAGATGCTCCACTGTGATCACTTATTGTAAAAACTGCATTTATGGGGCACTTTTAGGGTTGCCAATAGAAAGTCCTTTCTGCTCAATTGATGCATATAAAATGTTACTTGATTTGTACAATTAAGTTGGATCTGTTGGGAAAAAAGCTGACATAGGTCTAGAATCTGCAGCTCTGTTTGCACTCAGGTTGTCATAACTGTATTCTGTCCTCCATTTTGTAGATTCCATCAGCTTGCCCTAATGAAAGGGTTACCATTTCCACCATTTTGCAAAATCTAAATGCGTCTCTCGCAGCACTGAAACCTTTTATTGAAAACAACTTTACACATTGCTTGCGTGTGAAGTGTGCAGCAGGTAAGTGATCACCTGACCTGTAACAGTCTTTACCAAGCAGGGCATATAAATATGTCTCATGTGTTGAGCATCCATTCTGAACATCCAATGGATGTAAGTAGGGTAAAATTACTGGCAGTGCTTCCTTAAAGGCTGTGGACACCTTTTGGGGCAATTTTAGAAATTTTTACATTGTACTCATTTAAGCTAAAAATCATTTTTTCAGTTGGTCTTTGTTAATTTGGAGCGCTTTTCTCTGTACAGGACTGTAGCAGCCACTGTATTTTTCACTCTGTTCCGTAGGGCAGCTCAGCCGACAAGCTCATGATCGCTGACCTTATAAACAGTCTATCTTACTGATAAGACTGCGGCTTAAATAAGTGTTTATGACCGTTTAGTAATTTAGACATAGGGGTTATAAGATGACCAGCAAAAAATGAAAGTGGAAGTAGGATTCACACAGCTAGACAAACAGTTAACTCTTTGTCACTAGGGTGAAACTTCTGGTTTTCTGGCTCCCAGTCCTCTGTCTGGCGCAGGGCCTGGACGGACGCTGGGGTGTCCTCCTTTTCAGTAGCTCACACTCAGACAGCAGCACTGTGAGCTGCAGCCACAAACTGACTGACTGAGGCTTCTTTCACCCCCAGTCAATCACTACAGCTGGTGGACATGTCACTCTGTGACTGACTGAAGGTGGGAGAAGCACTACTGTCCCCAGCGCAGCTCACCTTCAAGTTCTATTTTTTTGCTTTTGAAATGAATAAAATGGAATCATGAAAAATAATTGCCCACGAAAGTGCACATAGTCTTTAACATATAACGTGCCTGTTCTAAAGAGTGATTACTAGAGTGTCATTGGACTTCAACAGTTGAAATCAAAGAGGTTATTAACCGCCTGCTGACCGCCACATGCACGGATGTGTCCAGGCGGCGGCAGGTTTGTTCCTCCTGGACGCATCCGTGCGTCATCTCGCGAGACGCGAGATTTGCTGTGAACGCGCACTCGTGCGCGTTCACAGCGGCGCACAGCTCGGCAGTTATACTACAGCCTGCCAGCGATGATCAATCACTGGCAGGCTGTAGATGTAAAATAAATCACATCAAACAGGTATATCAGACGCTGTTTTGCTAACAGCATCTGATATACCTGCTACCTGGTCCTCTGGTAGTCCCATTTGCTGGGATTGACCACCATAGGACCAGGTAGCTCTGTAAAGTAGCACCAAGCACCACACTACACCCCCGGTCACTTATTAACCCCTTATTAACCCCTGATCACCCCATATAGACTCCCTGATTACCCCCCTGTCATTGATCACCCCCTGTTTGGCTCCATTCAGACGTCCATATTTGTTTTGCGTATCCACGGATGCGCGTATCCGCAAAACACGGACACCGGCAATGTGCTTTCCGCATTTTGCAGATCCGCACATTGCCAGAACTATATAGAAAATGCCTTTTCTTGTCCGCAATTGCGGACAAGAATAGGACATGTTCTATATTTTTGCGGAACGGAAGTGCAGACCCGGAAGTGCGGATCCGCAATTCTGGATCCGAGCGGGACAAAGTCTGTCCCCATAGAAATGAATGGGTCCGGAATTCCGTTCAGCAAACAGAATTGCGGACGTGTGAATGGGGCATAAGGGTCCCTTATCACCGCCAGTTAGTTAGCTACTTGTTAGGTAGTTAGAGCCCAGCCCACCGCACCGCAGTCACTGATTTTTTATCAGCCCAGAGGCTAATTGGAAAAAAAAAATCTCATTACCCGTATGCTCAATATAAGGAGAATAGCAGAAACTCCTAATGCTGGTCATACATGTAATGATTGCGGAGACCCTCAAATGCCAGGGCAGTACAAACACCTCACATGTGACCCCATTTTTGAAAGAAGACACCCCAAGGTATTCCGTGAGGGGTATGGTGAGTTCATGTAAAATTTTATTTTTTGTCACAGAAATATCTCTGTAAATTGACAACTTTGTATAAATTTGTTAAAAAATTTGTCATTTACAGAGATATTTCTCACACACAGTATGGGTATATGTAAAAACACACCCCAAAACACTCTGCCCTACTTCTCCTGAGTACGGCGATACCACATGAGTGACACTTTTTTGCAGCCAAGATGCGCAAAGGGGCTCTAATTACAATGAGTACCTTTAGGATTCCACAGGGCATTTTTACGCATTTGGATTCCAGACTTCTTCTCACGCTTTAGGGCCCCTAAAATGTCAGGGCAGTATAAATACCCCACAAGTGACCCCATTTTAGAAAGAAGACACCCCAGGGTATTCCGTGAGGGGTATGGTGAGTTCATAGAAGATTTTTTTTTTTTTTGGCTCAAGTTCGCGGAGATTGTTTTTTTTTTTTCTTCTTACAGTCTCGTATTCCACTAACTTGTGACAAAAAATAAAATTTTACATGAACTCACCATACCCCTCACGGAATACCTTGGGGTGTCTACTTTCTAAAATGGGGTCACTTGTGGGGTATTTATACTGCTCTGGCATTTTAGGGGTCTCTAAAGCGTGAGAAGAAGTCTGGAATCTAAATGCTTAAAAACGCCCTGTGAAATCCTAAAGGTACTCATTGGAATTTGGGCCCCTTTGCGCACCCAGGCTGCAAAAAAGTGTCACTCATGTGGTATCGCCGTACTCAGGAGAAGTAGGGCAATGTCTTTTGGGGTGTATTTTTACATATAACCATGCTGGGTGTGAGAAATATCTCTGTAAATGACAACTTACGAGTACCTTTAGGCTTTACAGGGCTGCTCACAATTTAGCCCCGCACAAAATGCCAGAACAGCAAACACACCCCACAAATGACCCCATTTCGGAAAGTAGACACCCCAAGGTAATTACTGAGGGGCATAGTAAATATTTTTTTTGCCAGAAGTTAGCAGAAATGGAAACTTTATTATTTTTTTTTCCTCAGAACTTGTCATTTTCTGCTAACTTGTGAAATAAAATGAAATTATACATGAACTCACCATGCCCCTCCGCGAATACTTTGGGGTGTCTTCTTTCTAAAATGGTGTCATTTGGGGGGTATTTATACTATCCTGACATTCTAGCACCTGAAGAAACATGACAGGTGCTCAGAAAGTCAGAGCTGCTTCAAAATGCGGAAATTCACTTTTTTGCACCATAGTTTGGAAATGCTATAACTTTTACCCAAACCAATAAATATACACTTTTTGCATTTTTTTTTATCAAAGACATGTAGAACAATAAATTTAGAGAAAAATGTATATAGAAATGTAGTTTTTTTGAAAAATTTTACAACAGAAAGCGAAAAATTTGATTTGTTTGCAAAAATGGCAAAAATTTTTATTAATAGCAAAAAAAGTTAAAATGTCAGCAACAATGAAATACCACCAAATGAAAGCTCTATTAGTGAGAAGAAAAGGAGGTAAAATTCATTTGGGTAGTAAGTAGAGATGAGCGAACTTTAAAAAAAAGTTCGGCGTTCGGGTTGTGGTAACTCGCGCATCCTGTTATAGATTCCACTACCGCGGACTATCGCGGCATATGGAATCCATAAGGGGCGGCTTCCACCAACCCGAACTGTTGAACAGCCGAAGGACCTGGGGTGATGTCACCGTCATGTGATCAGTGCAGGGGGCGTGGCTCAGCACGGGATCAAATCCAGTGCTGAAGCCTGGGAATGAGAGGTCACCCACAATGCCATGCATGCAGCCAGCCCTTGTGATTTCACATCCCTATAAAAAGTCTCAGCCTGCTTGGTCTCCCCCATTTTCCAGCGAACTGAGTGCAGGGAGAGATGTTACAGGCACTAGGGACAGTGATTAGGAAATACTTTAATTTAACTATTGACAGGCAAGAGCTGCCAGTGTCATCTAGCGGTCGTGTTTTAACCAGCAACCCAGCTGTCCTTGAATGGTTGACTCGGTCTTCTAGTTTGTCGCAAGTGACATCAGACACTCCCAGCCAGGAGTCGCTTGGTTCCTCTGACAACACACTTAGTTTGCATGGCCCGGGAACAAGCTCTGTGCCCCCACCTGTCCTGAACCTGCCTCTGTCATTTTCTGTTTCTTTAGCTCGAGAAGTATTGTATGCCGTCGGCTCAGCTCCACTTTTCAGCGAGGATGAGCTTCTAGAGGACAGTCAGCAGCTACTGCCCAGCCAAGATCCGGAGAAGAGATCCGTTGCTTCTTCCGGTAATTGGGCAAGTAGCGACGATGAGAGCTTGGGAGCTGGTGTTGTGAGCGGTCAGGCACAGTGCCCTGAGACTGGTGAGGGTGATATCAGTGACGTGCAGACAGTAGCCGATGATGTAGCCAATCGCACTCGGTGGTGTGGGAATACTCAGTGGTGTGGGAATTTTTCATCAAGCTGCCGGAGGACGTCAGCTTGGAGATTTGTAGAATCTGTGGGCAGAAGGTGAAGTGCGGCCAGGATGCCATTGTTGACACCACAGCTCTCCGTCAACACAAGCAACGTCACCATAAAGTGGCCTGGGAAAACCGTGGCACTAACGTAGTGGTACAGCCTGATGAGGCAATCGCTGCATCACCCAGTGGCCCGCACCCCTTCTACTGCAGTCAAGGCTCCACCACCTCAGCAGAAGATAGCTGTGTTTCCTTTCCTTCATGTACTGGTCCTGATGCTCCTGCTCCTCCTTGTCACTCGTTTCATCAGCAATCGATCACCAACGCGATTGCAAAAAGACAACAGTATGTGTGCACTCATCCAATGGCGCATAAGTTGTCTCCCTTTCCATGTGGTGGACTCTGCACCTTTCAGAGAACTGATGGCTTGTGCCGAGCCAAGTTGGAAAGTCCCAAGCCGTCTTCTCCAAAAAAGGTCTACCAGCCCTGCACACACATGTTGAACAGAAGGTGGGCCAGTGCTTGAGCCTGTCTGTGTCTGGTAAAGTTCACAGCAGTGCCGACATGTGGAGCTGTAACTACAGTTAAGGACAATATATGTCCTTTACGGCGCACTGGGTAAATGTGGTTTCTGCCCAGCCACACCGGCAACTTGGCCAGGTGATGGCACTGTCGCCTCCGCATTATCAAGCTGAGGGCCCTGTGCCAATGTCCTCCTCTTCTTCCTCATTCTCCACCTTGTCTTCAGCCTCCACTGCAGGAACAATTCGGGGTGCTACTCCAGCCTACCACCTGTGCAGAACACAGTGGTGTCACGCTTTTCTACACCTAGTTTGTCTACGCAAACTGAGTCACAGCAGGCTGGAACTACGCCACCTCCTTCAAGAGGAAATCTACTCCTGGCTGTCTCCTCGCTAACTTAAAAAATGTGCCCTGCATACCGCACGTCTTTAATCTGATTGTAAAGCATTTCCTGAAGTCTTCTACCCACCTGCAAGGCATCCTTAAAATGGCTAGGAAACTGCATGCACTTCAGCCACTCTTACACTGCAAAGCATACCCTCCTTGAGCTGCAAAGGCAGAATAGCCTTCCCCAACATCTCCTGATATGCAATGTTTCCACCTGTTGGAACTCCCTCCACATGTTGGACCGACTATATGAGCAAAAGAAGGCCATCAACAATTTCTTGATGATGCAGTCAGACAGGAGCACTGCCCTGTCTAAATTCAACATTAACCAGTGGCAGCGTATGCGTGACAACTGCCGTTTTCTCAGGTCCTTTGAGGAGGCCACTTTATTTATCAGTCATCAGGACTACGGGATGAACAACGTCATTCCACTTCTTCACGTTCTTGAGCAGATGCTGCTAAATCTGGCTGGACAGCAGATGTGGGCATACATCTCACGGCCACCAGATCCCTGTGGGGCTGAACTGGAGGTGGTGGAGGTGGACATTCATGCACAAGCAATGTATACAGAAATGAGTGTTTTTTCTGCATAAGTGACAGGAGAGGAGCAGGAGGAGGTAGAGAATGATGAGAAAGATCAGGCAGATGACCCCGAGACACAGTGGCAGTATGCAGTGGAGATGGAGGCAGGGAGTCCCTCTTAGTCCCTTGCGCAAATGGCCAAATTCATGCTGAGCTGCTTGCGTAGCGACAGCCATATTATCACCATTCGGCAGAGGGATGACCACTTGCTCTCCACCATGTTAGACCCTCACTACCGCTCGAAAATGGTGGCCTTTTTTCCACCCGCTGGGAGGGAGGATAAACTCAACTACTACCGAGACATCCTATGTAGTCAGTTGGCCGCTGCCTATGTGTGCCATCGTCCATCCTCCCGAAGGTCTAAGCGGGAGGAGCCCTCTGTGCTCACTTTCCACTACCATGGCTACTGGAGGAGTGTGGTGGGGCAGAAGCAGCACCAGCCCCATCAGCAGCCACTTAAGTCTCTAATGAGCACTTTTCTTCATCCGCCTACTGAAGAAACCACTCACCAGAAACAACAGCAGCAAGACCCAAAGCAGAACCTGAACCAGCAGGTGGTGGCATACTTAGACTGCACTCTGCTACCCGACATCCAAGATCCCCTAGACTACTGGGCAGCCAAACTCGATTTGTGGCCGCAACACCCAAAATATGGAGAGACTGACCTTTGTGAAAATAAATCAGGCGTGGATCAGCCAGTATTTCCACAGGCCAGTGCCTAATGCATCAGACTAGATCATTCTGGGTACCACCCCCACATTTTTGAAAAGAGACCCCCGCCATGTTCTCCTACTGCCAACCACCATCTTGTGCTGTTACTGCCACTGCTGTTTGGCCCCCCCCCCCCCCTGTGACTGGGCCACTGTGTTGACTCCTCATGCGTTTGCCACACTCACCACTCTGTGACTAGGACACTGTGTTGACGTCTCATGCGTTTTCCACCCTCACCACTCTGTGACTGGGCCACTATGTTGACTCCTTATGCAGTTGCCACCTCACCACTCTGTGACTGGGCCATTGTGTTGACTCCTCATGCGTTTGCCACCCTCCTTAGTCTGTGACTGACCACTATGACTCTTTATGCGGTTGACCCCTCACCACTCTTTAACTGGGCCACTGTGTTGATTCCTCATGGGGTTGCCACCCTCCCCACTCTGAGACTGGACCACTAGTGTCCCTGTTTGACCTTGTTGACATTTTTCTGATCTGTCAGAAGGATGGAAAAATGAGAAACACAACAGATCCTGTCTTTGGATCATCCGTAAGGCCAGGGGCGTACATAGAAATCACTGAGCCCCATAGCAGGAATCTGAATGGGGCCCCCCTAACCCTGCCCACTACCCACCTCTGGCTCATCCCGCCTTCTGTCCTGGCTCCTCAACTGCCACACCCCCATTTGTCAATAAAGAAATGTATACATACGTTCGTACAGATAACACGTGATGGCACTCTGATTGCCGAAAATGTAGTAGTGTTATCTGCAGTCCCATATAAAACCACAGATAACACTAGTGCTGATAATGTGGTAGTGTTAGCTGCAGTCCTATGTAAAACCACAGATAACACTAGTGCTGATAATGTGGTAGTGTTACCTGCAGTCCTATATAAAATCACAGATAACACTACTGTAGATCATGTGGTAATGTTACCTGCAGTCCTGTGTAAAACCACAGATAACACTAGTGTAGATCATGTGGTAATGTTACCTGCAGTCCTATGTAAAACCACAGATAACACTGGTGTAGATCATATGGTAGTATCACCTGCTGTCCTACATAAAACCACAGATAACACTTGTGCGGATAATATGATAGTGTTACTTGCAGTCCTATGTAAAACCACAGATAACACTAGTGTAGATCATGTAGTAGTGTTACCTGCGTCCTTAGTATGTCTCCCTGTGTCTCTCCCACGGGACTCCATGCTGGTGGCGCTGCCTCCTCTTTCTTCTTCTTCTTGCCCCGCACAGAACGTCCTGATGCAGCTGCGTCAAGACATAGAAACACTGTTGGCGTGATGATGGTGACACACACATACATACAATAAATAGGATTACCAACATATTTCCTCAAAAAAATGTTGAGAGAGAGAGAGATCCACATGCACACACTATATACATATATATACACACCCATACATAGATAAATATGGAGACCTATACACACATGCATACATAGAGGACACATATATACATACACACATGCATTCATAGATATACTGTACACTATACACACATTACAAACATAGATTGGTAACTTACTTTTCTACTTGGTGGCTGCAGGAGAGGAGCAGTCAGGAGGCACATAGGAGGGGGAGCACCGCTGATGGCATGCAGAGAGGTTTTTTTCTCCCTGACCTCTGCATGCTTCATTCTGAGCGTGCGGACCTGGCAGCATCAATCAACGTCAGCAGGCACGTGTGAAGATCCTGCTGACATATAATGTTGCTGCCCTGCGGTCCTCCTGAGCTTGTACTCCCGACATAAGTAAATAAACAGGGGAGGGCCCGGGCAACCTCAATGCCAGCCCATATTAACTATAGTCTAGTGAAGTCTGTGCAGAGTAGGGGGCGGGGCCTTCCATGTGCTCTGGGCTCCCCTGTGCCGCGGGCCCCATAGCAATGGCGTGGTCTGTCTATATTGGCTGTTTGCCACTGCTTAAGGCCTATATGACACAGACCTATTTTGCATCAGATTATGCTCATAATTTGGAAGCCAAAAGCAGTAGTGGGTACAAAACACAGAAGACATGCAAACTTTCCAGTCAAGTGTCATCTCTGTTTTGGATCCACTCCTGTTTTTTTTTAGCCTTAGCAATAATGATGGATTACTGACCAATTGCTGACCGTGTGAAGGTGGATACTCAAAAGGCAGGATCTGTTTTTTTGGCGGGTTGTTCTTATGACGGATCAGAAGAAGGGCAAAATAAACAGTGATGTCAACACAAACTTACTGCTGACACTCTCAGTTTTGGCCCCGTAACTGACTAAAAAAGTGAAGCGAACATACAGGCTCTCAGCAGCCAGGAATTTTAGCTGTTTTTTAACACGATTCGTCACAAATAATTCGAATCTAATCAAATCTTTTTGGAAAATTTGGCAAACTGTCCAAATTGAATTTTTGAAAAGTTTGCTCATCTCTATTTATGAATAAGGTTGAGCGAACTTGTATTTTAAGTTCGGCGTCCAAAGTTTGGGTTATCTTAGAATCGCATTATGGATTCGCTACCACGGACCATAACGGAATTTGGAATCCAAGTTCGTGCAACTGTCCTTCACAGCCCTACTTCCTTCTTCTCCTCCACACAGAGCACAGGAGTTCCGCCCCTCATGTCACATGATCATTAAACCAGGCCCTTTACCACCTCTTATCCAATCCAGTACTGAGGCACGCCCCCTGCACTGATCGCATGACGGTGATGTCACCCCAGGTCCTTAGTGTTGTCCAAGGTTTGGGTTCATCGAAGAATTCCCTTATGGATTCAAATTTCCATTATGGTCTGTGGTAGCGGAATCCATAACGGGATTCTTCGATAACCCCAACCCGAACTTTGGACGCCGAACTAAAAATAATTTTTTTTTCCTAACTAGCTAATAGAAAAATGCACCACTGATAGGTAACCTTTATATGTGACATAAAACATCAATAGGTGAATGTAGGAAAAAGAAAAACAGTAACCTGTGACCACAGGGTTTGTTTGTAGCCTGTAACCAAGGAGACACAAAAGTCTGCATGGGAGTTGTATGCCCAAAATGGTAGGATAATCGAGACTATTTGCAAAGATGCTTTTTATAAATTCTAGTCGCACATAGCCTTACACCATTAAGATAGCTGGTTTATAATTGAGCGCGAAGAAGAAAGAAGGAATTGAGGGGTGCTCCAACTATGCTATCTCTTAAGAAGCCATACCCTAACTTCTTATGGGCGACGCTGCTCACCTTAAATAGTTGTGCTCAGGCACAACTCTGCTTTAAACATATAAGGGCTCATGCACACAAACGTATTTTCTTTCCGTGTCCATTCTGTTTTTTTTACGGACCGTATGCGGAACCATTCATTTCAACGGGTCTGCAAATAAAGGAAGTTATTCCTTATGCATTCCATTTCCGTATTTCCATTCCGCAAAAAAATAGAACATGTCCTATTATTGTTCGTATTACGGACAAGGATAGTTCTGTTCTATTAGGGGCCAGATGTTTCGTTCCATAAAATACATTATCCATATTTTTTGCGGATCCGTTTTTTGCAGACCGCAAAATACATACGGTCGTGTGCATGAGCCCTAAGGCTGAGTCGACATCACTGTTTAGCTTTCTGTTCTTCTTATCCGGAAATGGCTCATATGGATGCTAAATGTGCATAACTGATGCTCAAGATCAGTTTTTTTTCTGTTCTTCTGACGTGAACTCTCCCTAAAACACATCTCCTCTAGAATAGAACACAATGGGGAAGATTTACTATTGAAAATGCTCCAAAATTCAGGTGCAGTTTGCACCAAAGAATTGACATGCTTTGTACCATATTTATTAAGTCTTTTAGACATGTTAGACACTTTTTGCTCGTCAACCACCACGGGAATGTGGTTGAGCAGAAGGAGGATTTTACCTCATATGATTTGTGGCTCCATACTTTATTGGAAACACCACTTGTAAATTGCCAGATTTTAGAGATATCACTGTCTGTGATGGTTTTTAGGAGGCATCATTGCAGGTGAGTGCACCTGTATTACTTGTATTTGGTCCAGTCCCATCTAGTAGAATACAATAGGGCGCTCCCTTGGCTTTTTCTTTTCCTGTTTGCATACAGTATGTGACTGTTTTTGTATATAGCGTTTTATTGTACAGTAAGGTAGATTCTTTTTTTCTAGGAGCTGAACATATCAATACTATAAGAAATACTATTGCAACAAGAAGACATAACAAGGGTCATCAAGATTCCAATGTAGATGTGATAAGTGAAGAACCCACAACTCCCGCAGTAAAGCTTAATGGTATGTTTATGCCATTTAAGTATAAGAAACAATCAAGCACAAAATGAAGGGCTCATGCACACAACTAAGTGCCCGACTCCAGAACCGCTCGCTGAGCCAAGTAGACTCTTTTATGGCTGCACAAAGAACATGGAAGCCATGTGTAATATATTTTTCTAAAGAAGTATATCCACGATGGTAATCCATATTTTAGCCCTCAATTAAAAATGAAGCAGTTATGCAATAGTAATATCATTATTTTATATGCTGAGTTAGTACTAGACTACAAACTTTTTGTAGTCTGATCCTACAGTCTTGAATTTTTCCCAGACTTGTTACTAATATGCAGTAAGTTAAACCAAACACTCTGCAGACATTGAATATATAGATTATACATGTTATTAATGCTATATTCACTATATAAATGTAATATGAGGTACATAACTATATTGTGATCAAATCATTTCCTCTTTTAGATGGAACCCTCCTCTATGTAGCTTACTCACTTTGTAGCTGGATCCTACTTTACCTACATTTATTTGAGGCCTGTTTGCACAAGGAGAGGAGTCATACTTTTGTATTTTTAGGGTACTTTCACACTTGCGTTATTCTTTTCCGGCATAGAGTTCCTTCAAAAGGGCTCTATGCCGGAAAAGAACTGATCAGGCATATCCCAATGCAATCTGAATAGATAGAAATCCGTTCAGTTTGCATCAGTATGCCTTCCGTACAGTCACTGTCAGGCGTTTTGGTCGGACATAATACCGCAGCATGCTGCGGTGTTTTGGTCGGATATAATACCGCAGCATGCTGCGGTGTTTTGGTCGGACATAATACCGCAGCATGCTGCGGTATTATGTCCGTCCAAAATGCCTGATCAGTCGCCGGAATGCCGGCATTATTTTTCATTGACTTGCATTAGTGCTGGATCCGGCATTGCGAAACAACTGAAGGACGGATCCGTCCTTCCAGTCTGCACATGCGCAGACCCGGAAAACTGTGAAAAAGACTGCATGACGGATCCGTCCATCCGCATGACAAGCGGAGAGACGGATCTATTCTTGCAATGCATTTGTAGAAGGATCCGCACCCGGATCCGTCTACAAATGCTGTCAGTTGTCACACTGAACGGCGAATCCAGCTGGCAGCTCCGACAATGGAACTGCCTGCCGGATCACACTAACGCTAGTGTGAAAGTACCCTTAGCCACAGTGATGCACTCACTCCATTTTATACCAGTATATAGCATTGTCTAACTTTGTGTTTTGTTAGTAACATACATTTGCTAGGTTCAAGTAGCAGACAGACAGAACAAAGTATCAGATTGCAATCCATAACCACTGAGGTCAATAGGTCTATAGATACACAAAATGGATATCTTTGAGATTTTGAAAAGATTTTTAAGAAAGGGTAACACATTTCTTCTTGCAGCATCTCCAATTCTTTTTGGATTTGCTGATTTTGTCACTTTCGTAGACAAATATGATCACAGGAAACTCTATCTGCTATACAGTAGTCTCTCTCTACAGGCTCTGTGGGCTTAGATATATAGACAACTTAAGTTTCCACTACCTTGGCCAGATAATGGGAAGAGGATAACAAGGAGGCCTGAATATTCAATTCATATCCCATATTCGCAAGTTATATTGAGTGCACAATGAGCATCTCGTAGAGCTATATGGAAGATACGGAAACCGTCAAGTAAGAGTGCCAGTGCCACTCTGTTAGGGAGGAGTCTTCTGTTGTAGATATTGGGGAGGTCCCAATTAGGTAGACCCTTCCCTATTGTCCCCTATTCTGCAAATAGGTCATAATGCTGATAGCTGGAATGCCCTTTCTAAAAGTATTGCATAAAGGAACAAATTCCTGTAGTCTACACAAGAAAAGTGAAGACTATTTTTAAGTAGAGAGCTCCCATGTGGACAAGTTCTGTCCTGTGATCTGACAGTTAATTCTTGTCATATTTGGCCTCATTTATCAACACTAACAGATAGCGACCAATCTAAGGGTACTTTCACACTTGTGTTAAAGTTTTCCATTATTGAGTTCCGTCCTAGGGGCTCAATACCAGAAAAAAAACTGATCAGTTTTATCCTAATGCATTCTGAATGGAGAGAAATCCGTTCAGTATGCATCAGGATGTCTTCAGTTCAGTTACCCTTACAGTATTTGGCCAGCATTATTATTCATTGAAATGCATTAATGCCGGATCCGTCACCAAGTGTTCCGGCAAAATGGATCCGGTTTTCCAGTCTGCATGCAGACTTTTTTTTTTTTTTAGACAGTTTTGATCAATGTGACTCATTTGTGTTCATCCAAGTCTTCACCAGAATTAATGCCTACATACTCATTGGCTTTGAATAGCAATGGCTCTATGTAGGAGGAGGGTGTTGGCACTGTCTCTGAGGGCATATGCCATGGCCAGTCTTAGGGATGTGCAACCTGTGCAGTTTTACAGGACATATACCTCGTCCCTGCTAATCACGTACCACTGGTTCTGATGGACTGGGTTCGCAGAGACTGCACCCATAATCCCACACACTTACTGTTCAGACTTATGGAAAAGTGGCTGTTCTGGATCCAGCTTTGTTCCCTAGCTTGTTCATTGCAAAGGGTTAAACTACTTATGCACTGGTAATAGCATTGTATTATTTGGGCTTAGTCAGTGGTTTATCAGTGAAGATGACGAAAAAAAGGACAATGCAACAGCTCTCTGCAGACACAAATAAAGTACAACAATGCCATAATTATAGAAAACATTTTGGTGCTTATGCTACGCTTATAAATTAGAGATACTTGGCAAATACATTTTGTACAAAATTATCTGGCCCGCCTGCCAAACGTCAAGGCGATCTTTATCAGACGGGAACCTAACACTAAATACTACCTGTAATGTGCCAAAATGGCCACCATAAAATTCAGGGAGTGCAGGTTCCACATGCATGCTGGGTCCACTCTGCTTTTTACCATTTTTGGTGCCATAACGGCCTCCATTAAATCCAGGGACGCAGGTACCAACATGCATGCTGAGCTCACTCTATACTTCTCCTGGTGCCAAATGGCTTCCAATGAATACAATGGGAACAGGCTATAGCTTTATACTTACTCTAATTAAAATCAGCCTATGGGGCAGACAGGCTAGTCAGGGGTGCAAGACCAACTGGAGTCAGTCACACCTCCAGCTCTAGTACAACTGCAAAAAAAGGGGGGTCAGTCAGCACATCCCAATGTGCAGGTGCACCCTGCCATGGCTAGAAACACAAAGAAAAAAAGGACAATGCAACAGCACTCTGCAGACACAAATAAAGTACAACAATGCCATAATTATAGAAACCATTTTGGTTCTTATGCTACGCTTATAAATTAGAGATACCTGGCAAATGCATTTTGTACAAAATTGTCTGGGCCCGTCTGCCAAACGTCAAGGCGATCTCTATCAGACGGGAACCTAACACTAAATACTACCTGTAATGTGTCAAAATGGCCACCATAAAATTCACATGGCTTTTTCTGTTGCCCTACGTGTGTTATCCGTATTCCAGGGACACGGCTCAGCTGAAAATTAATTTCAAGGGCATCTCCTATCAACGATCTGTGAAACAAGTACAAAACACTGATGCCGCCCATAGACTATAATGGTCATGATGGATCGAACAAAAATAGGGCATGCTTCTGTGGTGTAAGCCCGGGCCATGGTAAATCATAGATGTGTGAATACACACATTAAAATCATTGGGTACGTGTGCTGTCCATGGATAACACAGACTGAACTGACATCTGAATAAGACCTAAGGGGACAAGGCACCGTCCAGCCTAAAGGAGGCCTTTATGTATTATTATTGTGATAAAATAAAAATATTCTTGGAAATATTTGGAAAGACCCACCGCTGGGCAAAAAGGGTCTCACAAGGCACCGCCCAGCCTAAAGGAGACCATTATGTGTATTATACTCTTGGTGTTTTTACATTGATTAACCCTTTCTCTACCAGCGCTGTACATGTACAGCGCTGGTAGCGAAAGGGTTAATTAATGTTGCCCGCTCGCATGTGCAAGGTGCTTCATGGCCGGCAGGTCTCTGCTGTTTCAAACACCAGAGACTAGCGGCTAATTTCCAGGACTGGCAATAATGCTGATCATGGTAATTAAAGGCTTTAGAAACCGTGATCAAGTGAGGTCACAGCATCTAAATGCTAAAAAATCCGGAAGTTCTAGCTTCCGGGTATCCTACCGGCATCCTACCTGCGGCCAATGGGGATGCAGGTAATTGGTTTGAATGGGCTCAGCCTCGCTGAAGAGGCTGAGAACGTTCAAATTACAATTCTTATTTTGGCCACCAGATGGCAGGCCAGCATAAGAAATGAGCAATTCTCAATAATAAGTCCAGTTTAAAAATACATGATTGTTCAAAATAAAAAATAAAAAAATAGATTTTGTAGGCTCATATATGAGCTTCAAAATCATTACAAAGAAAAAAACATATATATATAAAAAATATATATATAAAAGTTTAAATCACCCTCCTTTCCATATAAAAAAAACAAAAACTAAATAACAAAAAATATAAATATCATGGGTATTACCATGATCGAAAACGCCTGTACTAAAAAATATAAAAAATATTTTTCAAATACTGAAAAAATGGTCAAAATGGCCAATTTGCCATTTTTTCATTGCTTCTCTTACCCAAATAAATCTAATAAAATGTGATCAAAAAGTCACACACACTCCAAAATGTCATATCATTAAAAACTACAGATTGTCCCGCAAAACATGAGCCCCACACAGCTCAGTAGATATAAAAAGTTATGGGGGTCAGAATATGGTGATGTAAAACAAAACATTTTTTTTCAAAGTTTATGTTTATTTTTACACTATCTAGACATAAAAAACAATGGGGTATCATTATAATTGTACTGAACTAGAGAATGAAGGTCAGTTTTGCCACAAACGGAACATTGTGCGAACAAAACCCGTAAAACTGTGGAGGAATTTTTTTTTTTTTCCAAATCCGCCCTGTTTGGAATTTTTTTACCGCTTCCCACTACATGGTATGCCATAATTAATGGTAAAATTAGAAAGTACAACGTGTCCTGCAAAAAATAAGCCCTCATGCAGTTCTGATATCTCTATCACTTCCCGATAAAGTGAATGGAGTGGTACTGTGCATACGAGACCACTGCTCCATTCAAACAAATGACCCTAAACCCCCGTTTTTGTGATGCGAGGGGATCGAAGAGGTCATGCCCCCAGCAGTCATACATTTATCAGCTGAATAGGTGATAAGCATTGTCTGTAGGTTGACATGTATAATGAAAATTTTTTGGTACAGGTAACAGTAAAATGTAAACAATTTGTAAAACAAAAAATTCAGAAAAACTATTTTAACTCAGTTAATTTACAAGTTGTTTTTGTTTATGTACTGCAGGCCTAAATTATTATTATTTTTTTAGATGGCTCATCAGATCAGATCAGTGGTGACCCTTTAAACCAGTCAAAAGGAACACGTAATCATATAACGATAATAGTGAGCTTCTGCAGTCTGGGCATATTTGTACTCCTTATTACGGTAAGCATGCAGCATTATACCTAACTGTATACCTTGCTTTATTCAGAGACACCTGCTTTCACTTTTCCATCAAATTTGATTGGAATCGTCAAGCTCAAAATAAAAGTTCTAATTTTGGGCAGAATGAGGATCGAAAATCATATTCAGTCAACAGCATGCAGAAAAAAACTGTTATCAGCATCAAAATCAGGCCTTATGCACACGGCCATTGCCACAGTGGGTCTGCAATATGCGGGCACCAGCCTTGTGCTCACCTCATCACGGATTTAAGTAAATGGGTCCACAGTCCGGAAGGTGCGGAGCGGAGGCACGGAACCCAACGGAAGCACTACTGAGTGCTTCTGTGGGGTTTCTCTCTATGCTTCCACATCGCAAAAAAATAGAACTTGTTCTATTTTTTTTCCTGTGCAGACGGATCACTGACCCATTCAAGTCCAATGCACGGAATGGCTGAGCAACGTCCGTGTGCATGAGGCCTCAGTGTTAGGGCTCATGCACATGACCGTATGCCCTCCAAGACATACAGTCTGTGAGCGGGCCATATGTCCCAAAGCGGCATCGATCGTGCGTACGGGAGCGCACAGCATCATAGATTATAATGATGCTCTGCATGTCGGGCCACCCGTGGGGCTATTGTCCTGCACTCATATAATCTTATGAGTGCGGGACAATAGTCCCGTGGGCAGCCCGACGTGCACAGCATCAGTATAATCTATGATGCTGTGTACTCCCATGCCGCTCCGGGATATATGGCCCGCTCACGGACCGTATGTCTCGGAGGGCATACGGTCGTGTACATGAGCCCTAACACTGGTAATTATTGCCAGCATTTAACACAAAAATTGGTCTCCAAAATCAGAGAGAAAACATGGGCTAATTTTAGAGGAAGATTCAGAACCCGATTTTTCTGCGTCTTATTTTAAACCACTCTCATGTGAACATTATACACTTTGTCATAGAGGGTGTTATGTAGGAGTTACTGTGGCTAGCAAACCTAAAAACACATTAGATTGTTGAGAGATCCTTCCAATTTCATTGAAACCCATTCGCAATATTATATTATATTGGTTTTATTCTTTCCCACAAAACATAAGATATTCCTGAAGATGTCAATGGAAAACTGAAGGCTTAGGCAGATCTCTGAAAATAATGGCAACTATAAATGTAAATGGTGGAACACAACAGTTTTGAAAAACCTACAATACATTCAGAAAGCATTCAGACCCTTTTCACTTTTTTCACAACATTTTGTTGTGGTCTTGTGCTGAAGTAAAAAAAAAAATATATGCATTTAATTCCCAATCATGAAAAAGTGATAATATAATTTATTAAAAAGGAAAAACTAAAATTTTGCATTGGCATAAGTATTCAAATTTAGATCTGGGGGCTTCCCATTTCTCTTTGTTATTTTAGAGACGTTTCTGCACCTTGTTTGATCGGACATTATTTGGAAAAACACACTGCTGGCTATAAAGTGTCTCACAGCTGACTATGCAATTTAGAGCAAAAACCAATTCACAAGGAGGAAAGAATTGCCTGTAGAGCTCAGAGACAGGATTGTTTGCAGGCACAGATCTAGTGAAGGGGGCAAAAAAAAAAATTGCTACTCTGAAGGTTCCTAAGAGCACAATGGCCTTCATGATTCTTAAATGGAAGAAGTTTGAAACAACCAAGATTCCTAAAGCTGGCCCTCCCACCAATCTAATTAATTGGGGCAGCATGGCCTTGATAAAAGAGGTGACCAAGAACCCAATGATCACTCTGGCTGAACTACAAAGATCTTGTGTGCAGATGGGAAAACTTCCAGAAGATCAACCAGCCACGCAGCACTCCACTAATCTGGGTTTATGGCACACCGGCCATAAAGAAGTCTCTCCTCAGTAAAAGACACATGAAAGCCCACATAAAGGAAGCAAGACTGTGGGAAACAATATTATGTGGTCTGATGAAACCAAGACTGAAATTTTTGGCCTCAATTCTAAGCATTGTCCCTGGACAAAACTATGCTCATCACCTGCCTAATTGCACCCCTACAGTGAAGAATGGTGGTGGTGGCAGCATAATGCTGTGTACGTGTTTTTCATCAGCTGGGACAGGGAGACTGATCAGGGTTAAAGGAAAGCTGAATAGAGCAAAGTACAGAGATATTCATAAGAAAAACTTGACCCAGAGTGCTCTGGACATCAGACTGGGCCAAAGGTCCACCTTCCAACAAGACAATGACCCTAACCATACAGCCAAGACAATGCAGGAGTTGCTTATAGACAACTCTGTCAGTGTCCTCGAATGGGCAAGCCCGAGATCTGAGCTGAACCAAAACGAACATCTCTGGAGAGACCTGAAAATGGCTGTCAACTGATGTTACAGTGGCCTCTACAGCAATCTGCCATCCCCTTAAAGGAACTCTGTCACCAGGATAATCGCTATTGAAGTAAAGCAATGGCCTAATAGCACTTGGTACCTTATTTCTAGATATGCCTTGGGATGGGGGGATGGACAGCAACACAGGTGTTTATTTTGTGTTTTATGTTGATTTTTTTGAGCTGCATTATAACTCTGTGTTGCCTGCTGCCAAATAAATGCAATGTTTGGGCCCGAATCCTGCGGTGGACGACAATCTTTGTATGAATAACCCCCGGAAGCGAGCTAACCTCCCACAATATATAATATGTGTGTACACGCACATATATGGACACACAAATATATATATATATATATATATGTAGAGAGAGAGACACACGTACGTGTGTGTGTGTGTGTGTGTATATATATACATACACACACATTATATAGAGACAGCCACAAACATATAAATATATATATATATATATATATATATATATATATATACATATACACTGTACATATACAGATACTCATGTATAAACATACACACATGTGTAGTGTACGGGAGCTGTAATGCCCGTCACTACAGAAGGGTCACTTGTGTGCTGTTGTTCCCCTCATTTATGGGGAGGTTGGTATAAATTATCTTCAATGTAATGCTATATACTTCCCTGTTACTGTGTGGTTGCCATGTGCAGGCCTGCTAGGGATGTCATTCCAGCTCTAGGTCAGTAGAGGGAGCTAGGGAGCCCTAGTTTATATATAGGCCCAGTCAGGAAAAGGAAAGGCAGTCTAAGCCCAGGCCTTGAGCCTGTAGGAGTTAAGTCCAGGCCTTGAGCCCGTCCAGGTCTAGTCCAGGCCATGAGCCTGTGAAGGCAGAGCAGGCCTGGAGCCTGCAGACTAGGAGAGGGCTTCAGATCCAAGGAGAAGTTTCCCCTCCTGAGTCCGTATTTGCAGAGGTAGGAACACCACAGTTGACCAGCCTAAGGAAGCTGAGAAAGGCAGAGCCAAGTCCAGGAAAGCAAGAGGTACTAAAGACACCAGAGGAGGTACTTACTTATCGTGTTCCCAAGGATATATGCCAGATATAGGGCATTGGGGCCTTGGAGGATAGTGTCCATGTTCCAGGATCAGTCAGGAATAGAGTGCAAGCCGCCTGTACTGCAAATCCTACTTTTAACCATCTGTGATCACCTTGCTACATATTGCCTGCCATTAAATGTACTGTAACCTAAAGCTTACTGAAACCAACCGTCTTCTAAGGAACTGCGCTTCCATCTACGTCCATGTATGACTACTACCAAAGCTTCAATAAAGTTCCAGTTCTGTGTTACTACAACGTGGCTCCTCAATTATTCCTACTATCAGCAAACGGTGTGCCACCGTTAATTGGCACTGGCGTCACGAACTCTATTTATGACTACCTGTCCTTGCAGAAGCACCAGAGAGTCAGCCTGTCTCAGGTTAGTGGTCATAATTGCACTACAACACCCAGGAACACTACTTTACCCTAACTTGAGTACGCTGCACATGTATACATCACACACAATTTGCACAGTACACAGATGAAATGAACACACTTTACACACATGCAAACTTACTTTTTTTCAGGATGTGGGTGGGGGGTCCATCAGAGAAGGCTGCAGCTTCTGAGTTGCAGGTACAGGGCAGGCTGGGATTCTCAGTGGCTGCAGACACTCTTCCCTCACCTTCCTGCAGCGATCGGACCGCAGGGGCAACATGTGTGAGTTATGGTGGGCCGATGGGGGTAGTAGTTGAATTACTCATGGTTAGCAGAGCCTCTCTGGGCCGGCGTGCAGTGACGGGAAGGACAGCACCAGTTCTTTCGGGGCACACTCTGTTGTCCAGGGATTCCCGTCCGATGGTGGTTGAGGTGTAAGTTCGCACAATAAGGCCCCTTTCACATCTGCGTTTTTCCTTTCCGTCCTAGAGTTCCGTCCTTGGGGCTCTAGGACGGAAAGATACTGATCAGGATTATCCCAGTGCATCCTGAATGGAGAGAAATCCATTCAGGATGCATCAGGATTTCCTCAGTTCAGTACTGACACTTTTTTTGGCCATAGCAACTCTGGAGTATTGATAACTCTCCAAAATGGCTGCTGAGGTGCAGCTTTTTCCTCAGACCTCACATCCTCCTCCTTCTTCTCTTCTGGGCGGAGTCAGCCCTGGGAGGTTTTGTTAGAACCTCCCCCTTCGTATGCAACTTTATGGAAACTCAGGCACAAGCACATTTTCATGAAACACAATCACAATATTTAGCAGTGTGTTTCAGGACACTGCACTCCTTCTTGACTCAGCAGTGAGGAGTGAAGTCAGTTACAGGGTATGAAGGAGAGGGGCAGTGATTAAGAGAGCACTGTGAGTTTAAGGTGGTATTAGGCTGCAGCTGCTAAGTGTAGGAAAAATCGGGAACAGCAACACAGTTAGCTGCAGCCTGTAACTTCCTCCTGATCTGTTACTGCTACAATCTAGTACTGTTCGGGCCCCTTCTGAGCTCAGGTCTGAAGCAGCTGCTTCCCTGGTAGCAACGACACTGATATATACACATAACGAAACAGCATGAATGTTAGTGGCGCCATCCCTACAAATATAGCATGACTCTGAACGGCACAGGAGTCTTCTATGGTTCTCATCACAGAGTATAGATTTATAGTGCACATGTAACTTCAAAAGAAGATGGAAGTTCCACCAATCCCTCAAACACAGGGGGTCATTTATTAAGACTGGCATTTTAGACGCTGGTCTTAATAACCCCTGGCAGTGGATCTGCTGAAGTTATGTTACGTAACTTCGGCAGGTCCACCGCTGATATGAATGTAAACCATTTTTTTTGCTGGCTGAAATTTAGACCATAGAAAATAAATGATAAATTGGACAGGCCTGCCGTCCCGTCTCCTTCTCCGCCCACTCCACCAACCGTTTTTTAAACCTGGTGTGAGCAGGGAAAAGTTGCAGATTGTGGCGCAAATAACCTTTGCACTTCAATCTGCGACAGATACAGTATACACCAGAAAACTGGCATATATAATTTAGTAAATGACCCCCCATAGTGTTTGTTCCATCAGGTTAAAATAACCAGAAGTACCTGGGTAGAATACAAGTGCAATAGGCAGCAACCATTTTACATGAACACAGGTTTTCTCTGGCCTAGACAAGAAACATGATTTCTTCCCTTTCTGTAGATGGGCAGCAGCTCACATGAGACAATGAAGAACCTGCATCTCTCAAAATAAATTGCAGTTAGCTCTTGTTAACTTAATTTCCCCTGCATAAACAGTAGTCCCTTTTTATATAGCCCCAGAGATACATATGGTATGCAAGCTCCCACCATTTTCTTCTCTCTTGTCTAGAGAGAGACATATAGCTATGCATTTCTAAGAATTTAGAAGTAGGGACATATGAATAATGAGTGTTTGGGCAGCTTCACCTGCTTCTCTATGAAATCACTATGGAGGCTCTGAGACGAGAGCAGGGAAGCTACTGAGCATGTTAGACCACCACTCAATGCAGGAGAAGATGGACTGGAAGGATAGACAGCATGGGACGCCACCAAACAGGGAAATGTACATTAAAGTTCTCGAAACTTCGATTTGGCTGCTTCGCCGAATTTCACAAAGAAATTCGCTTTGTAACTAATTAGTTTGTGCATTTCTTTGTGAGTAATGGGTGCAATGGCGGGGAACGGCATGGTGCTGCCCCCGTCATTGAACCCCTTAGATGCCACATTCAACGCTGATCGCGGCATCTGAGATGACCATTGAGGACTGTCAGAGGTTAATCTGTTAAATTTTTACATGTACGCCTTGTGTAGTCCTGGTCACCGCTGTGCAGTGTGCGTTGATCGGAACAAGGTACCTGCTGAAATCATTCAGCAGGTACCTTGGGACAATGCCGAGGGGGGTCCTGTGACCCCCCGTATCGGTGATCGCTGCAAACCGCAGGTCAATTCAGACCTGCGGTTTGCAGAGCATTCTGCCGTTTCTGATCAGAAACTTAAAAATTGTGGGCGGCACTATATGTGCGGCAGGCGGTGCGGAAGTCGGGCGGTGTGGCAAATGGGATCGCCCGCCTCCTCTCTAATATATTCATTGGTGGCCAGTGGTTTAGCAGAATGTCAGCACATTGCTGACACTCTGCTATAAACGGCTGACATTTGTGCTGTGATGTCAGCCGTTTAACCCCTTCTATGCTGCAGTCCATACAGGCCGCTGTATGGAAGGGGTTAACAGGGAGGGCGGCTGCTGTTCCCTTGCAGCCCCCGATTCTTCAGGGGATCACAGAGGGAGGAGGCTCCCCTCCCTCCCAATCACCCGCTGCTCTGTTGGGGCAGCGGGTGATAATTACATTGGCAACAGGACGCCTTCACAGGTGTTCTGCTTGCCATGGTAATGGTAACTCTGATCAGACTTCTGCTAAAAGCAGAAGTCTGATCAGACTTTGCAAAGTAAAAAATACAGTACAGCACACTATATAGTGTACTGTACTGTATTATACAGACATCAGACCCACTGGATCTTCAAGAACCAAGTGGGTCTGGGTCAAAAAAATGTACAAAAATTGAAAAAAAGTTTAAATAAAAAAACACATTGATCACTGAATAAAAATGTAAAAAATAAAATACACTACACATATTAGGTATCGCCGCATCTGTAAAAATCTGCTCTATAAAAATATCACATGACCTAACCCCTCAGGTAAATACCGTAAAAAATTAAATAAAAACAGTGTCAAAAAAACATTTTTGTCACCTCACATCACAAAAAGTGTAATAGCAAGCGATCAAAAAGTTATATGCCTCCCAAAATAGTGCCAATCAAACTGTCATCTCATCCCACAAAAAAATGATACCCTACATAGGACAATCGCCCAAAAAAAAAAAAATGTCTCTCAGACTATGGAGACATTAAAACATGATTTTTTTTGTTTAAAAAAATGATATTATTGTGTAAAACTTAAATAAATTAAAAGTATACATATTATGTGTCGCGGCGTCCATAACAACCTGCTCTATAAAAATAACACATGACCTAACCCCTCAGATGAACACAGCAAAAAAAATTATATAAATACGGTGTCAAAAGCCATTTTTGTCACCTTACATCAAAAAAAGTGTAATAGCAAGCAACCAAAATGACATATGCACCCCAAAAATAGTGCCACTCAAACCGACATCTCATCCCGCAAAAAATGAGCCCCTACATAAGACAGTCGCCCAAAAAAAGAAAATATATATGGCTTTCAGAATGAAGAGACACTAAAAAATCATTTTTTTCAAAAATACTTTATTATGTAACACTGAAACAAAACCCCCCAAAATTAGTCATATTTGGAATTTTCGAATGCGTAACAGCCTGCTCTATAGAAATAGCACACAATCTAACCTGTCAGATCAACAATGTAAATAACAAAAAATAAAAACTGCCCAAAACAGCAATTTTTTTGCAAATTTTCCATTTTAATCAATTTTTCCAGTAACAAAGCAAGTGTTAAAAGGCCAAACAAAACTCAATATTTATTGCCCTGATTCTGTAGTTTGCATAAACACCCTATATGTGGTCGTAAACTGCTGTATGGCCAAACGACAGGGCACAGAAGGAAGGGAACGCCACCCTGATGCACCCCTACAGTAGAAACTCCAAAAAAGTGACCCGATTTAGGAAACTACACCACTCAAGGTATTCAAAACTGATTTTACAAACTTTGTTAACCCTTTAGGTGTTCCACAAGAGTTTTGGCAAATGAAGATGAAATTTCTGGATTTCTATTTTTTGTTAGCTTTCCTTAAAAAAATTATAATTTAGAGAAACCAAAAATTAT
Source organism: Bufotes viridis (assembly GCA_033119425.1). Taxonomy (NCBI): domain Eukaryota; kingdom Metazoa; phylum Chordata; class Amphibia; order Anura; family Bufonidae; genus Bufotes; species Bufotes viridis. The sequence goes on along the minus strand of CM065590.1, from coordinate 477,425,373 downwards.
ATTTACCCTAAAATAGTACCAACAAAACTGCCACCTTATCCCGTAGTTTCCAAAAATGGGGTCACTTCTGTGGAGTTTCTACTGTAGGGGTGCATCAGGGGGGCTTCAAATGGGACATGGTGTCTAAAAACCAGTCCAGTAAAATCTGCCTTCTAAAAACCATATGACGTTCCCTTCCTTCTGTGCCCTGCCGTGTGCCCGTACAGCAGTTTACGATAACATATGGGGTGTTTCTTTAAAGTACAGAATCAGGGCAATAAATATTGAGTTTTGTTTGGCTGTTAACCCTTGCAAAGTGACTTTAGACCTGAACTGGTCCTTAAAAAGTGGGTTTTTGAAAATTTCTGAAAAAATTTCAAGATTTGCTTCTAAACTTCTAAGCCCTGTAATGTCCCCAAAAAATAAAATGGCATTCCCAAACTGATCCATACATGCAGTAGATATATGGGGAATGTAAATTAATAACTATTTTTGGAGGTATTACTATGTATTATAGAAGTAGAGAAATTGAAACTTTGAAATTTGCGAATTTTTCCAAATTGTTTGTAAATTTGGTATTTATTTATAAATATAAATGAACTTTTTTTTACTCAATTTTACCAGCGTCATGAAGTACAATATGTAATGAAAAAACAATCTCAGAATGGCCTGGATAAATCAAAGCGTTTTAAAGTTATCGCCACATAAAGTGACACTAGTCAGATTTGCAAAAAATTTCCTGGTCATTGGGGGTTAAAAATACTCACTTCATCCATTTGCTAGCGAAGAGTCCATCTCAGCCATCTTGATTGAAGATCCAGTGTGAAATTTCGCAGAGTGCATGATGACAACATATGTCACCGCGCGCTAAATTTAACGTGGGATCTTCAATCAAGATGGTCACAGCGGACTCTCTGCACGCAAATGGATGATACAACCCCTGGTCACCTACTACATTCAAAACTGTGGACATCAATGGAGTAGTACATCACAGGGGCATGGCCTGTACACATCTACAGGATGCTCCTCAAACTTTGCTCCCATAGAAATAGTATTGACTGTTGAGTTCCTCTGATTTTAACAGATATATTTCGTATGGAAAAAGTGAAATGCATGGGGTAAAATCCAGCAAGGTAAAATTGTCTAAGAATATTGGCTGCAAATCAACTTATCCTAGGGCTACGCTGTGACTTTATTTTTTTAACTGTTGCATGAACTTAGAGTTCTGCAGTGGAGATACCCATAGAAAATAATGGAGTTGCACAATTAATGCAATTTAGGCTACTTTCACACTTGTACGAATGAGGGAAGGCTCAATTACCCAGGGGGATGGACACTGGTCGTGATGTAGCTCCCAGTCACATTATAAATAATATCTTTAAGACAGGCACTCAACACCTAGTGTCATCACAGAATAAAACATATTTAATTATTCTCACAAAAAATAATAAAAATATACAAATGCACATAAAATATCACAAACTAAAAATAAATTAAAATAAATTAAAATAGATCACCAAGCTGTCTGGGTTGTAAGTAGTTAGTTAATTCACTTATTGTCCCACAGATCGCCACACATATTGAATGCCGGATTGAATACCGCGGTCTCAAAATCAAGCGATACACACCAGTCACCATGTACCATTATATACATAGTACTATGATACTTAGCATGCAGCAACTATCCGGTGCGTGATTTCCACAAACTCCCACGCATTACTCTATACTTTGCAGCAATGGATCAAATCAATTTCGCTACTTTGAATCTTATATATATCTCTTATGTCCTCTTCTATATCCACCCGATGGAGTCTCCAGTCACCTATTTATACAGTTATTTATTACGATAAAATCATCTCAATGTTCACTTTCAATGAGCTCAAAGTATAATACATGACAATACTGGCATGAATAGTGTCAATATGACTTGGAGTTTTTAATCACTCAATAAAGACCGAAATTCAATTCTATTCCATCCACTGCTGGAGCTAGATTCTTTTCTTCTTTCTGCTCAGCTGCTATCATCCGTGCATCATCTGTGCTGGTTTGTTGGATGGTCGCTATTTTCAACAGGTGAGAGCTGCCACTCCCTTCTTTGCAAAGTATAATACAGTGCTCCCAATTCGATTGGTCAATATCGTTGTTGTAGTACTCACTGTTTGTAGAGCTGATACACAGTTGTCTACAGTGGTACTCTATTCCAGGTTGCACTTGTTTGGTTTCGTTATTGGGTCACTCATATGTACTCACTTATCTTTGCAGCGTCCCACGTGACCGGACTGACCTATCAAGACCCGCCGGATCCGAGCGGCCTCGAAGCTCCAGGTGTAGCACTCCAAGGTAGTGGTCAAAGGTAATGATTGCCACTTCTATTGTAAAGGGTTCTTTATTAGTTCTGCTAGCAGATTTTGAAAAGTTCTTGCTTATCGTAGGCATTTCAAGGCTGAATATAATCCCAGACGCGTTTCGAGGTCTGAATAGTGGCTGACCTCTTCATCAGTGGTATCTCAGCCTCAAAGAGACACCTCCTTTTTATACCTTATTACCATATTACCATGCAGGACCCAATATCTGGACTGGATTTTCACATATATCGATCTTTAGTGTTTGCACATTCTCTTTGGACTCAAAGTCTTTCTTTATTTTGAAAAAACGAATTTTAGTTTGTATCATCCCTCTTCACTTTGTTTTTCCTTCTTTATACTTATGCGTTTAACGCGTCTCCAATGCGTTTTTTCTCGGAAAGTGTGTTTTTATTCCATTGCCGTTACTATGTTTCCATATATTACCCCAATAAAGGGTTTTGTATACAACTTAAAATATCCAAACAAATAAACATATGTTCCCTCTATATATTCCAATCTTTCAATTGGAATATATATATATATATATATATATATATATATATATAGATATAGATATAGATATTATCAATATTATCAGGATGAACCACCAATTAATATATAAAAAAAATCATTATAGGTATCAATCTAATATCCAGCTGTAGTTCCAAGGTTAAATGTACAGTCCATGACGTGTTGTGGGGTGGAGATTCCTCACAGAGGGGGGATCACTGAATACATAACACAGTGATGACCCATAGGTGAGGGGTATCCACCCAAAGATTTATAAGAATGCAAATATCTTAATCTCCGCATTGAGACCTTGTGGGATAAGTGTATTAAACTCAAAAATCCAACAGGACTCTACTCTGGACATTTTTCCAATGTGGTTTCCTCCTCTCCAATCCTTTTCCACCTTTTCTATTGCTGGAAATCTCAAACCATCAATTTTTTGATTTTGGCAGAGTTTAAAGTGATTTGACAATGTGTGACTAGTATAGCCTTTCCTTATATTAGCTAAACATTCAGCAATTCGCTTCTTTAATGTTCTTTTAGTTCTCCCCACATACTGTCTGCCACAAGGGAACTGTATTATATAAATCACACTTTCTGAGCTAGATGTCAAATATTCTCTTATTGTGTGTATATATGTTGTTGTCGTAGATGACACCTCTATGGTTTTTCTTCGGAAAGCGGTCGATCTGTAACCTATACAGGTCCCACAACAAAAGAAAACCTTCATACCCATTATGTGATGTATAGACTGTTTTTTTTATGCATTTCATTTTAACTGATGGTGTCACCTTCAAACCTAAATTCGGTGCTTTTTTAAAGGCAATCTGTGGGGTTTTAGGGATTAATGGTCCAATAATTTTATCTCTCTGAAGAAAATGCCAATGTTTGGATATTATTTTCTGAATCTTTTGTTGTTGCACATTAAAAGGTAGTATTAACCTCATCACTTCTGCAGGGGTTTCAATATTATTCCTCACATCCTGTTTAAAAAAGGTCGATCTATCCAATTTACGTACCTTTTCAAGTGCAGACTCTACCAAACTAGGTGGATAATTCTTTATTGCAAACTCCTCTTTACTCCTAGATGCTTTTCTACCATCTGTACAGGTGCTCTTTATCCTGCAAAACTAACCGAATGGGATATTTATGAGCTATCTCGGCAAATGGCAGCTATTGTAAACAATAAAACTATTCCTGGGTACTTCCTTGTAGAAAGTGTTACACACTATTTTTTTGCCTCTCTATTGTAACCTGTAGATCTAAAAATTCATTCCCTACTTTTGAAACATTTGAAGAGAAATGTAAATTAGCATTATTTACATTGATCGCAGTCAAAAAACTATTCAGATCTTCTTCTTCTCCACCCCAGATAAAGATCACATCATCAATATAGAGATGTGATCTTTATCTGGGGTGGAGAAGAAGAAGATCTGAATAGTTTTTTGACTATTCAGATCTTGAGACACCTACGATAAGCAAGAACTTTTCAACATCTGCTAGCAGAACTAATAAAGAACCCTTTACAATAGAAGTGGCAATCATTACCTTTGACCACTACTTTGGAGTGCTACACCTGGAGCATCGAGGCCGCTCAGATCCGGCGGGTCTTGATAGGTCAGTCCGGTCACGTGGGACAACACCAAACAAGTGCAACCTGGAATAGAGTACCACTGTAGACAACTGTATGTAGGTAAGAGCAGGGCTGCCATCAGAAATTTCGGGGCCCCTTACACAGCTCAAGGCCTGGGCCCCCCCCTAACCCTAACCCTACCCCGCCCCTTTAGAATCCATCCTGACTCCGCCTCCCGGCCCCCTCTCCACCTTCAAGGACCCACCCCCAATTTCATTATTTTTTTACAATGGCCTAAAAAAAAAATTCAAAGCAGAACACACAGCTAAATGGGGCTGGGTGGGCCAGCAAGGGAGGGGTTAATAACAATAAGTGATGGAGGATCATGGCCCTGTGGGATAATCCAGAAAACAGCTTTGCATTTTACCCCCGAGCAAAAAACACACAACATAGAGCTGCCTAGACAACATAAGGATCAATATGAAAATAAATAATTTGGAGCCTTTAAAATATCTCAGCTCAGTGTGCGGCATTCTAAGCTGAGCTATTTCAAAGGCTCCAAATTATTTCTTTTCATATTAATCCTTATGTTGTCTAGGCTAGGCAGCTCTATGTTGTGTGGTTTTTGCTCCCTCTCTTGCCAGCCCACCCAGCCCCATTTAGATGTGTGTTCTGCTAAATACTGCCACCATTAACAGTAAAATTATAACATTATTTATGGAAACAACCTAAATACCTAATGGACCTTAATGAATCAGTGGGGTCCGTCCAACATGGGATGTAGTGGAGGCTGGAGCATGGAGCCGGCACTGACTCCTTCCTGGGCTGGCTAAGAGGGCACTAGGGCAGACTTCCACAAAAGTTCCAGAAGTTCACACCGCCGCGCCTGGCTGCAAGCCTGCAAACCAGAATTGGCGCGCTAAACTGAAGGCGGCGTGAGGCAGCGGCCAGCGTCTGACGTCACGTGCGCAGCTGTGTCCCTCTGCGCAGCGCCAGCGAGTAGTGTACTAGTGACTGACTGGCTGGCTGACAGTCACTGATTCGGATCGGCGCGGCGGCTCAGAGAGTCACATCCTTACGTAAGGTTTTAAAGAGAAATGCAGGTATACGAGAATCACAGGGGGGGTGAGCACGGCAGCACGACAAACATGCCGAAGGGCGGCCGGACAAAAAACGCAGCCAGTGTGAAAGAACCTAATCTGAGCCTGTATACGTACCCTATAACATACATACATTAAGTAAACAAACAGTAAAGACAGGCAGATGACAATGTGACTGCAGTCTTATTTTGCTAATGTCACTAGGCATCAAACCACTTTAGGCGACTTTTTATGCAAATTTTTATATGCAAATTTCCACAATCAAGAAAATGTCATTATTTTCTTGATTGCGAAAATTCGCATATAAAAATTTGCATAAAATTTGCATTGAAATTCGCATAAACTGGTATTTAAAAGATACGTCATGACATATGAGAATTTTCGCAATAAAGAAAATAATGACTAGAGATTACGAATTCACGAATTTTTGAATATATGGCGAATATTCGCCCAAATATTCGCGAACTATGGCAAATTCGAATATTGCCCCTGCCGCTCATCACTAAAACTGACTAAGGCCAAGTTCACACTTCAGTTATTGTGTAAACCGGCCATGTGTATACCACCATTTTCTTTTTCCCCTTCAAAAGAAATATCCTGTCCTTGTCTGCAAAACAGACAATTATAGGACATATTCTATATTTTTTTTTTGTTGCGGGACTACGGCACTGACATACGGATGTGGACAACACAAGGAGTGCTGTCCACATTTTTGCGGTCCCTGAAGGAAGGAATCCACATCCAATCTGCGAAAAAATGCAGATCAGATATGGACCAATAATAATATGGTCGTGTGTATGTGACCTTATCAATATAAAATGTTAGCATATACCAAGCACATATAGAATCCCCTAGCAAGGGTGCAGAGGAGTCCCAAAGACAACCAGCTGTTTCTACTGGCTAGGTAGCAGGTAGAGAGTAAGGCCTCTTTCACACGAGCGTGTCCGGATTAGGTCCGGATGCGTTGCGGATGAGTTCAGTGAAAACTGTGCGATTTTGCAGGCAAGGCCATTCAGTTTTGTCTGCGACTGCTTTCAGTTTTTTCCGCACGGGTGCAATGTGTTTTGATGCGTTTTTCTCGCGTCAAACTGAAGGTTTACAAACAACATTTCCTAGCAACCATCAGTGAAAAACGCATTGCACCCGCACTTGCTTGCGAATGCAATGCGTTTTTCACTGAAGCCCCATTCACTTCTATGGGGCCAGGGCTGCGTGAAAAACGCAGAATATAGAACATGCTGCGATTTTCACGCAACGCAGAAGTGATGCGTAAAAATAAACGCTCATGTACACAGACCCATTGAAATCAATGAGTCAGGATTCAGTGCGGGTGCTATGCCTTCACATCACGCATTGCACCCGTGCGGAAAACTTGCTCGTGTGAAAGGGGCCTAAAGAGGACTCATGTAGGAGAATACAGAAGAAGCTACTTCATTTGAGATCAAGAGCTAGCCTTCCTAAAAGCCCAGACCTTCTGAAATGATGGTGGTGGTGGTTGAAAATCGGCTTCGGTGCTGGCTGGTACTTAGTCTTTATTGCTAGGCTGTGGATGTGACTATTGACTAAGTCACACTAGTGTATACATGTATTTCTAGGCTGTGTTCTGATTTCACAATAATGTTGACTTTATTGCTAGACTGTGCATTATGTGATTAGGTCATAGTAGTGTTTACATGTTTTGTAGGCTGTGTTCTATTGTCATGATATCACAATAACATTGTCTTTATTGCTCGGCTGTGTATTAAGTCATAAATCATAGTAGTGTTTAGATGTATTTCTAGGCTGTGTTTTATTGCTGTAATGTCATTAGTGTTAATCTTTATTCCGAAACTGTGTTCTATTCAGATGATTACTGTACATAATAGTGCTTTCTTTATTCCCACGCTGCAGGCTCTGATACAATAATAATAACCCCCAAAGGTCAAAGAGAAGACCACCCCATTTGGAGCTAATGTTGAAGCCAATTAGTTGTCCTCAATTCGTATGATGCGATTCCTAGTGCATCTTATTCATGATATCACCTGTGTATGTACTGCTAAAAACAAATCCTTTGATGTAATTAATTGTGAATGCGGATCTTTATTGATGAAAGGTTGTCAGAATCATTAGTAAAAAAATAGAGATAATACAAATAACTCTTAATGTACAGGGATCATAAACACTGGGATTTACTTAATCCCACTATTAACCACTTCAGCCCCCCTAGCTTAAACACCCTTAATGACCAGACCACTATTTACAATTCTGCACTACACTACTTTCACCGTTTATTGCTCCGTCATACAACTTATCACCCAAATGAATTTTACCTCCTTTTCTTCTCACTAATAGAGCTTTCATTTGGTGGTATTCCATTGCTGCTGACATTTTTACTTTTTTTTTATATTAATCAAAAATGACCGAAATTTTTGCAAAAAAATTACATTTTTCACTTTCTGTTGTAAATTTAAAAACAAAAAACTACATTTCTATATAAATGTTTCTCTAGATTTATTGTTCTACCTTTTTTTGATAAAAAAAAATCCAATAAGTATATATTTATTGGTTTGGGTAAATGTTATAGCGTTTACAAACTATGGTGCAAAAAACGTGAATTTCTGCATTTTGAAGCAGCTCTGACTTTCTGAGCGCCTGTCATGTTTCTTCAGGTGCTAGAATGCCAGGATAGTATAAATACCCCCCAAATGACACCATTTTAGAAAGAAGACACCCCAAAGTATTCGGAGGGGCATGGTGAGTTCATGTATCATTTCATTTTTTTTCACAAGTTAGCGGAAAATGACACTTTCTGAGGAAAAAAAAATAATAATAAAGTTTCCATTTCTGCTAACTTCTGGCAAAAAAAAAAAAATCTCCCACGGACTCACTATGCCCCTTAGTGAATACCTTGGGGTGTCTACTTTCCGAAATGGGGTCAGTTGTAGGGTGTGTTTACTGTTCTGGCATTTTGGGCGGGGCTAAATCGTGAGCAGCCTTGTAAAACCTAAGGCCCCTTTCACACGGGCGAGTTTTCCGCGCGGGTGCAATGCGTGAGGAGGACGCATTGCACCCGCACTGAATCCGGACCCATTCATTTCTATGGGGCTGTGCACATGAGCGGTGATTTTCACTCATCACTTCTGCGTTGCGTGAAAATCGCAGCATGCTCTATATTGTGCATTTTTCACACAACGCAGGCCCCATAGAAGTGAATGGGGCTGCGGGAAAATCGCAAGCATCCGCAAGCAAGTGCGGATGCGTTGCGATTTTCCCGCATGGTTGCTTAGCAATGGGACCCGATCTCTATTATTTTCCCTTATAACATGGTTATAAGGGGAAATAATAGCATTCTTAATAAAGAATGCATAGTAAAATGAAGTGGAAGGGGTTAAAAATAATAAACGTTAACTTACCTTAGCCACTTGATCGCGTGAGTCGCGATCTTCCTCTCTTTCCCAGCAGCATCTAAGATCTACAGGACCTGTGATGATGTCACATCACATGGTCGAATCACATGGTCCATCACCATGGTAAGATGGACCATGTGATTGGACCATGTGATGTGACGTCATCACAGGTCCTGTAGATCTTAGAAGATGCAGGGAAAGAGAGGAGAGATCGCTACTACGCGATAAAGTGGCTAAGGTACGTTAACTTTTATTATTTTTAACCCCTTCCTCTTCATTTAACTATGCATTCTTTATTAAGAATGCTATTATTTCCCCTTATAACCATGTTATAAGGGAAAATAATCAATTCTCCAGAAGACCCGAAACCGGACTTCAGTGATGAAGTCCGGCTTCGGGTCTGGGTACCAAACATGGCGTTTTTTCTCACGCGCGTGCAAAACGCGTTACAAACATTTGCACCTGCGCGGGAAAAACGCGCATATTCCCGCAACGCAACCGCCTCTTATCCGGGCGTCAAACATGACGCCCGTGTGAAAGAGGCCTAAAGGTATTCGTTGGACTTTACGCACCCAGGCTGCAAAAAAGTAGCACACATGTGATATCGCCGTACTCAGAAGAAGTAGGGCAATGTGTTTTGGGGTGTATTTTTACATATACCCATGCTGGGTGAGAGAAATATCTCTGTAAATTGTCAACTTTGTATAAATTTTTTTTAAAAAGTTGTCATTTACAGAGCTATTTCTCTCACCCAGCTTGGGTACATGTAAAAATACACCCCAGAACACATTGCCCTACTTCTCCTGAGTACGGCGATACCACATGTGTGACACTTTTTTGCAGCCTGGGTGCGCAAAGGGGCCCAAATTCTGATGAGTACCTTTAGGATTTCATAGGGCATTTTTACGCATTTGGATTCCAGACTTCTTCTCACGCATTAGGGGCCCCTAAAATACCAGGGCATTATAAATACCCCACAAGTGACCCCATTTTAGAAAGAAGACACCCCAAGGTATTCCGTGAGGAGTATGGTAAGTTCATGTAAAATTTTATTTTTTGTCACAAGTTAGTGGAATATGAGACTTTGTAAGAAAAAAAAAAAAAAATTTCCGCTAACTTGTGCCCAAAAAAAAAATCTTCTATGAACTCGCCATGCCCCTCACGGAATACCTTGGGGTGTCTTCTTTCTAAAATGGGGTCACATGTGGGGTATTTATACTGCCCTAGCATTTTAGGGGCCCTAAAGCGTGAGAAGAAGTCTGGAATCCAAATACGTAAAAATGCCCTGTGAAATCCTAAAGGTACTCATTGGAATTTGGGCCCCTTTGCGCATCTTGGCTGCAAAAAAGTGTCACTCATGTGGTATCGCCGTACTCAGGAGAAGTAGGGCAATGTGTTTTGGGGTGTATTTTTACATATACCCATGCTATGTGTGAGATATATCTCTGTAAATTACAACTTTTTAAAAATGTAAGAAGTAAGGCCCCATTCACACATCCGCAAAAATGTCCGCATCTATTCCGCAATTCTGCGGAATAGATGCGGATCTATTCAGTGCAATTGGGGCCGGCGGTGATGCGGAGAGCACACAATGTGCTCGCCGCATCAGCATTTGCGGAGCTGCAGCCGCGAAATTCCGGCCGCAGCTCCGCAAAAGATAGAGCATGTCCTATTCTTGTCCGCAATTGCGGACAAGAAAATGCATTTTCTATATAGTTCTGGCAATGTGCGGATCCGCAAAATGCGGAAAGAAAGATGCGGCATGATCAGCGCTGGTAGGCTGTAGTTTAACTTCCAGAAAAAAGTCTTGAATCGTTGTTCACAATGTGTTACTTGCGGTATCGCAGGTTCCAAATCGTCGTGGGTCCAGACGTCAGCAAATTAAGTAAAAGTTCACAGAACCGCGCACCCTTTCACCGATCCAATATTTCTGACCAAACTGCTCCTCCTCTCCAGTGTAAATCAAGTACTTCTTTTCTCTTGTTACCTAAGTACCGATATAGACCACACAATAGTGCATTATCTTCTAATTTTTTAATAAAGTATAAAAGATGCACTTACAGGAAAGTCAATAATCAAAACGTCCATAAAATTCATAAATATCTCGGACTTCGGCGTCCTCGTGTCCCGACCCGGGTTTCGCTCACCAGAGCTTCGTCAGGGGCGTCACAAACTAACATCCGGGGACGGGCTAATATATCCTCATCCTCCACATAAAAATCTTTTTAAAATATTACAATATATGAATCTTCCATAACAACATAATAAACTGATGAACACCTTATTCAACACATACTGCAACATCTCTATTATTTTGTATCTAGACGGTCATTACTAGTACAATGTTCCCTAAAGTTCATTCATAAAAAACGCCTCCCTATCACATGACACAGTGGAACCTCCTGCCATTCATAAAGTTCAACTCATTCTCCAATCACATTCTACACACTCTCCGGTGTTTTGTCACATGACCGGAGCTCTCACAGGTCCTTAACTCAAGTATCAAGTATCAAGTATCATGATGTTACTAACTAGATTATACATGGCTTCAGATCAAATTCGATGTTAAGTCCTGCCGGTTGTAATGTCCCAAGTTTGTATATCCATTCCACCTCCTTGCAATTCACTTGATTAACAAAAACGCCTCCCCTCCAGTGTCTCCTCACCACTTCTATCCCGATGAACTTCAGTCCTCTCGGGTCTTGTTGATGTTTAACTTTGAAGTGTGACGAGACACTGTGGGATTGCAAGCCCTTTTTGATGTTACGTACATGCTCCTGAACTCGGACCTTCAACTTCCTGAGGGTCCGGCCCACGTATTGTAACCCACACGGGCATTGTAACATGTAGATGATACATTCACTTTCACAGCTACCTGCTGTTCTAACTTCAAATGTGTTGCCATTACTATTTGAAATTATAGTATTGCATGTCCGCTGTCTTTCCTTGAAGGTCCGGTTTTTGCACGGACCACAGAAACCGCACCATGTGAATTGACCCCCTTTAGTTGTTCCTTTTTTGGGTGGAATGGCACTATGTGTAATTTTTGTTCCTATATTAGGGGCTTTTTTATAAATAATATTCGGCACATTAGGAATCTCTTTACCAATAACCGGGTCACTTTTTAATATACTCCAGCTCTTTCTCAGGATGTTCTTTATTACACCAGCTCTAGTATTATATTGAGTCAGGAAAGAAAATCTAAAGTCCCTGCCTTCATTCTTCACTCCTTTTTCAGGTTTTTCGGTATCTCTTTCTTCTTCTATCTTCTCTATACACCTATCAAGTTCCTCAACTTCATATCCCTTTTCTAGAAATCTATCCTTAAGAACTTTACTCTGTATTTTGTAGTCTTCCACCTCCATACAATTTCTAGATATTCTCCCAAATTGTCCCCTGGGTATATTACGAAGCCAGGGGCGGTGATGGCAGCTGCTAAGATCTATATATGAATAAACATCTGTTTTTTTTAAAAAAAGCCCTAGTTTTAAGTCTATTGTCCTCCCTATATATTTCTAAATCCAAAAAATGAATAGATGTTTTACTAATTTCTTCAGTGAAATGTAGGTTCCAGCTATTAATATTCAAATCAGCGATGAATTTTCTCAGGCTCATCTCATTGCCTTCCCATATCAGCAGGCAGTCATCGATATATCTCCTCCAGAGGGTAAGTTGCCCCCCGGAGGAGATTGTTCCTATTCTAGGAATGATGTGACTCTCTTCCCAATGGCCCATAAAGATGTTTGCAAAACTGGGGCCGACACATTGTAGGAAGAAGTCACCATCAAACCAAAAATAGTTGTGTTCCAGGCAAAATCTCAAAATATCAAGTATAAATGTCCTCTGTACCTCTTCCATGTTCTCATCATTTTTAAGCCTATTTTCCACCGCCCTTAAACCCAGATCTTTTGGGATTATTGTATATAATGAGGACACATCCACAGTTGCCAACCAAACTTCATCTGTTAAGGGTCCCATTTCCTTTATAAGATTAATAACATCATTAGTGTATTTAAGATATGAAGGATTTTTCACTACATATGGCTGGAGGAAAAAATCTATATATTCAGTAATCCTGCATGTCAGGGAACCTATCCCTGATACTATCGGGCGGCCGGGGGGATTAGTGGTGCTTTTATGAACTTTGGGCAGATAATATATTACCGGAGTAACCGGGTGGGGAATGGAAAGGTATTCAAATTCCCTTTTATTAAGTACTCCCAAATCAAATCCCCTTTTTAAGAGTACATCTAGTATATTTTTATATTCATTGACGGGGTTCCCTCTTAATTTTCGATAGGTTATCTCATCCGAGATTAACCTCCTCATTTCTTGGTCATAATCCACCTTATTCAGCACCACTATCCCCCGCCCTTATCCGCTGACTTAATAACCAGCTCCTGGTCTTTTCTAGACCTTTCAATGCTTCTTTTTCTTTTTTGACAAGTTTCCTTGTTTTTTATCAAACTCCATTTCCTCCAAACCTTTTAATACACTGCGTTTGAACGCCTCTATGCACTCATTATTTCTGTTCACCGGACAGAACTTAGATTTCTCTTTTAACATTGTATGTCTGATATTGTCCTCATTAGTATAGTTTTTAATTTGAGGGCTTGGATTATTCATGTAATACTTGGCAATATTTAGTTTACGAACAAACCTATGAACATCTAGAAAAACCTGGAATTTATTTAAACTATTGGAGGGTGCAAATTTGAGTCCCTTTGACAGAACTTTTATTTCTTCCTCAGTTAAAGTCTTGGAACTTAGATTGAACACACCTACTTCATTCCCCTTACTTTCTTTCCCTCGGGGCTTGTTTTTTCTTCCCCCTCGTTTGCCTCTTCTAGAATTCTTTTCTGCGGTGTTCTTATCCCTTTCTCCTCGTTCTCTCTCCTCTGTACTCCCTTTATTGCCTGATGGGGAAAATTTCGTTGTTCCCGTGGTTCCACTATGTCATGATTGTGAATGATTTCCTTATCCACTGTGTCATTATAACTCCGTGAGTTCATATCACCCCTCCCCCTTACTTCATCCCTGGAATCTCTCCTTTTTTCTTGTTCATGTGAAGCTTTATATCTATAATGATTCCTCCCTCCTCTCCATGAACCCCTGAAGTGAGGTCCTCCGTAATATTGTTGGTTCCTATATCCACCTCTATTCTCATGTCCATAATAGTGTCCGTAATATGGTCTATGTGGTCTAAATTGAGGTGGCGGCATGTGTTGATAATTGTAACTCCCTCTTCCTCGTCCATGGTAGCCTGGATTGCTACCTTCATTAGCATTGTAATATGTTGTATTCTTTTTCCCTGAAGGCCAATTTTCCTTCCACATTTTACCTTTATTCTCATCTTTAAGAGTTATATTTGCACTATTCTTGTGGTCCCCCAAACCTGGGTTATTTACACTGTCCTGTTTGGTAGTTTTTTTCTCGGTGTTATACTCGTTTTTCCGTTTCCATTTGTATGCTATATTATTTTTATAATCATCACATACTTTCATAAATTTTTTTATCTTTTTGGTTTTCACCTCTTTTTCTAATTTAATAACTGTATCTTGGCATTTCTTACTCAACTCATCATATACTCTCTTATTTTTATGTTTCCACGGCATTAGATTCTCTTTTAATTTCTCAATATATCCACCCACCTTCTGTAACTTGTTCTTACGTATGTTAACAATGAATTGTATGGCTCTCAGGCCACAATCGTTCATCAATTTTTCCCACTCCACTAAATCATTTGCCTCATCCGAATTTAGTGGTAGTTGCCACCTAAGACCCTCCGGTATTTTGTTCACCGAGAGGTATCGCTCCAATGCGGCAATGTCCCACATTGTCCGTACTTCTCTTTGGAGCTCTCTTTCGAGTTCTCCAAAAAGAAATAGGAGGTCATTACATTCATCTTTTTCCTCCTCCAAAGCCGTGTCAGGAAAATCTAATCCACATACAAAGTTCTCCCTAAATTCAAAGATATCCATATGTCCAGCGATTCAAAATACCCACAAAGTCAAAAGTCTAGAAAAAAGTCTTGAATCGTTGTTCACAATGTGTTACTTGCGGTATCGCAGGTTCCAAATCGTCGTGGGTCCAGACGTCAGCAAATTAAGTAAAAGTTCACAGAACCGCGCACCCTTTCACCGATCCAATATTTCTGACCAAACTGCTCCTCCTCTCCAGTGTAAATCAAGTACTTCTTTTCTCTTGTTACCTAAGTACCGATATAGACAACACAATAGTGCATTATCTTCTAATTTTTTAATAAAGTATAAAAGATGCACTTACAGGAAAGTCAATAATCAAAACGTCCATAAAATTCATAAATATCTCGGACTTCGGCGTCCTCGTGTCCCGACCCGGGTTTCGCTCACCAGAGCTTCGTCAGGGGCGTCACAAACTAACATCCGGGGACGGGCTAATATATCCTCATCCTCCACATAAAAATCTTTAAATCTTTAAATCCGGACCTTCAAGGAAAGACAGCGGACATGCAATACTATAATTTCAAATAGTAATGGCAACACATTTGAAGTTAGAACAGCAGGTAGCTGTGAAAGTGAATGTATCATCTACATGTTACAATGCCCGTGTGGGTTACAATACGTGGGCCGGACCCTCAGGAAGTTGAAGGTCCGAGTTCAGGAGCATGTACGTAACATCAAAAAGGGCTTGCAATCCCACAGTGTCTCGTCACACTTCAAAGTTAAACATCAACAAGACCCGAGAGGACTGAAGTTCATCGGGATAGAAGTGGTGAGGAGACACTGGAGGGGAGGCGTTTTTGTTAATCAAGTGAATTGCAAGGAGGTGGAATGGATATACAAACTTGGGACATTACAACCGGCAGGACTTAACATCGAATTTGATCTGAAGCCATGTATAATCTAGTTAGTAACATCATGATACTTGAATTAGAGTTAAGGACCTGTGAGAGCTCCGGTCATGTGACAAAACACCGGAGAGTGTGTAGAATGTGATTGGAGAATGAGTTGAACCTTATGAATGGCAGGAGGTTCCACTGTGTCATGTGATAGGGAGGCGTTTTTTATGAATGAACTTTAGGGAACATTGTACTAGTAATGACCGTCTAGATACAAAATAATAGAGATGTTGCAGTATGTGTTGAATAAGGTGTTCATCAGTTTATTATGTTGTTATGGAAGATTCATATATTGTTATGTAATATTTTAAAAAGATTTTTATGTGGAGGATGAGGATATATTAGCCCGTCCCCGGATGTTAGTTTGTGACGCCCCTGTCGAAGCTCTGGTGAGCGAAACCCGGGTCGGGACACGAGGACGCCGAAGTCCGAGATATTTATGAATTTTATGGACGTTTTGATTATTGACTTTCCTGTAAGTGCATCTTTTATACTTTATTAAAAAATTAGAAGATAATGCACTATTGTGTGGTCTATATCGGTACTTAGGTAACAAGAGAAAAGAAGTACTTGATTTACACTGGAGAGGAGGAGCAGTTTGGTCAGAAATATTGGATCGGTGAAAGGGTGCGCGGTTCTGTGAACTTTTATGTAGTTTAACTTCCGCCCGACGCAATCCTGTAAACGCGCGCGCGTTCACAGGAAATCTCGCCTCTCACAAGATGACGCACCGATGCATCCACCCAGAATAACCCGCCTGGCCGCCGAACGCATCCGTGCATTAGGCGGTCCTGGTGTGGTTAATATACTGAAATGAAATCCATCACAAAGAAAACTGCTGGTCAAAAATACAACTTAGAGTGGGTTCACACTAGCGTTAGGGATTACGTTATTGCTTTCCGTTATAACATGGTTATAACGGAAAATAACGGAATGCCCAGACAGAATGCAAAACAGAAGCCTTTAAAAGGCATTCCGTTTGCTTTCTGTCATAATACAAGTCTATGGGAAAGCATAACGGATCCGTCTGGGTCCCGTTATGCAAGACGGAAAACAAAGTCCTGTGATCCGTCCTTCCGTCTTATGGATTCTGTTATGTTCCGTTATAACGAAAGGCCATAAGGGAAACCATAACACTAGTGTGAACCCACTCTTACTGTGACATACAAATCTGTGTCTATGTAAACAATGCAGAGGATCTTCATTATGTTGAGGTGGTGGTCATGCCATTGGCCTATTTGGGTGTTTATCCTTATCTATTGATTCTTTTTATTTGCTTTTATTTTTTTTCCAAAGTTCCACTGGGTTTTTATAGTTTTTATCATACCTTAAATTCATATCTCTGCATGATATTATGTATGCTTATTTAAAGGGGTTGTCCCACAAATAACAATCTAAAGTTATCAAACCAGCACCTGGATAAGAATACTTTTGAAATTTTATACAATTAAAAATGTATTATAGCTACTGAGTTATTCAATGAAATCTATCTGTATAAGGCCTCTTTGACACAAACATTTTTTTTGCGAGTGTACGGGCCGTGTTTGCATTCCGTATACGGTCTGTATATGAAACCATTCATTTCAATGGGTCCGCAAAAAATAGCTTTGTTAGGCCTCATGCACACGACCGTTGGTGTTTTGCGGTCCGCAAATCGCGGATCCGCAAAACACAGAAGCTGCTCCGCGTTCCGTTCCGCAATTTGCAGAACGGAACGCGGCCCATTATAGAGATGCCTATTCTTGTCCGCATAACGGACAAGAATAGGACATGCTCTATTTTTTTTGCGGGGGCACGGAACGGAGCAACGGATGCGGACAGCACACGGAGTGCTGTCCGCATCTTTTGCAGCCCCATTGAAGTGAATGGGTCCACGGCCGAGCCGCGAAATGTGCGGCTCGGACGCGGACCCGAACAACGGCCGTGTGCATGAGACCTTAGAAAGAGGTAGTCATGTCCTGACTTATGTATGATGTTAATTTTTTTTTACATTATTCATGGGATAGCCTCTTTAAATGCACAGGAAGAACAGTGTTGTGGCTCATTTTTAAAAAGTTGCAAAAAAAAGTCACATCTCCACACAAGGCAACCCCTGGTGTACTATCATTGACAGTGGCTAAGGCCTAATTCACACGTCCGCAATGTTCGTCCGCACCCATTCCGCAAATCTGCGGAACGGGTGCAGACCCATTCATTTTGAATGGGGAAGTGATGGATGCGGAGAGCACACACTGTGCTCTCCGCTTTTGCGGAGCGCGTCGCCGATCTTCCAGACGGCGGCACCATAAAAATATAAAGCATGTCCTATTCTTGCCCGCAATTGCGGACAAGTATAGGCATATCTATAGGGCTGGTGGCAAGGTGTGTTGCAGATCCGCAACACCCTACGGACGTGTGAATAAGGCCTAAAACACATAGCACATGCACTAAATTTAATAAAACCGAGCTGTATTTCATAAATTTGGCGCAGCAAAGCAAACTAAAGACAGACTGAAAATGACATGAAAAACATTGAAAATGGTAATTTCCCCCATTAAGTTTAAAAAATCCCCATCTCTGAGAAAAGGCTACGGAGACACAGAGTTGGCTTCTAATTTGCACTAAAACTGCAGCATTATCACAACTTCTGAGATTTAACCTATAGAAAAACTATTGCAGGTATGATTTTTGCAAGTTGGCTAGCAACATTTCCCCCATAGAGAACCACTAAAGTTGCATGAGTCATTGCTATGCTACAGTTTTACACCAAAATGTAGGCAACTCTGTTTCTTAGGGCACTTTCACACTTGCGTTGCTGGATTCCGGCAGGCAGTTTATGTCACCGGAACTGCCTGCCGGATCCAGCAATCTATATGCAAACCGTCTCACAAATGCATTGCAATACCGGCTCTGTCTCTCCGGATGTCATACGGATCCGGTATTTATCTTCTTCACATTTTTAAAGGTCTGCACATGCGCAGACCCTAAGACCGGATCCATCAATGCGGTAATTTTAATTCCGGATCCGGCACTAATACATTTCAATGGAAATTAATGCTGGATCCGGCATTCCAGCAAGTGTTCCGGAATTTTGGACGGAGGAAATACCGCAGCATGCTGCAGTATTTTCTCCGGCCAAAGAACGCAAAAGTGACTTAACTGATGCATCCTGAACGGATTGCTCTCCATTCAGAATGCATTAGGATTAAACTGATCAGTTTTTTCCCAGTATTGAGCCCCTAGGACGGAACTCAGTACCGGCAAAAAATAACGCTAGCGTGAAAGTACCCTAAGGCTACTTTCACACCAGCGTTTTTTGCTGGATCAGTCATGGATCAGCAAAAATGCTTCCGTTCTGATAATGCAACAGTCTGCATCCGTTATGAACGGATCTGGTTGTATTATCTCTAAAATAGCCAAGACGGATCCGTCATGAACTCCATTGAAAGTCAATGGAGGACGGATCCATTTTCTATTGTGTCAGAGAAAACGGATCTGTCCCTATTGACTTACATTGTGAGTCATGATGGATCCATCTTGCTCCGCACCACAATGCGGACAGAAAAACGCTGCTTGCAGCGTTATTCTGTCCGCGATGGGGACGCAACCAAACAGACGGAATGCATTCTGGTGAACTCTGTTTCGTTCAGTTCAGTTTTGTCCCCATTGACAATGAATGGGGATAAAACGGAAGCGTTTTCCCCCGCTATTGAGATTCTATGACGGATCTAAGGCCCCTTTCACACGGGCGAGTTTTCCGCGTGGGTGCAATGCGTGAGGAGGACGCATTGCACCCGCACTGAATCCGGACCCATTCATTTCTATGGGGCTGTGCACATGAGCGGTGATTTTCACACATCACTTCTGCGTTGCGTGAAAATCGCAGCATGCTCTATATTGTGCGTTTTTCACGCAACGCAGGCCCCATAGAAGTGAATGGGGCTGCGGGAAAATCGCAAGCAAGTGCGGATGCAGTGCGATTTTCACGAATGGTTGCTTAGCAACGGGACCAGATCTTTATTTTTTTCCCTTATAACATGGTTATAAAATATTAGCATTCTTAAAAAGGAATGCTTAGTAAAATGAAGATGAAGGGGTTAAAAATAATAAAACTTAACTTACCTTTGCCACTTGATCGCATAGTTGCGATTTGTCATCTCTCTTCATGCTTTAACTAACAGCTTAAGGACCTGTGATGATGTCACATCACATGGTCCAGCGTTTCGGGCTAACAATTGCCCTTCATCAGGCACTCTGAGGACCACAGTGTGCTTACAGCCGGCGCCGGCTGTAAGCACACTGTGGTCATCAAAGTGCCTGATGAAGGGCGATTGTTAGCCCGAAACGTTGCAACTGATATACCACCTACTCCGGCTGAAATAATATGAAGTGAAATAAAACCATTAATTATCATTACTTAAGGAGTGCTGTCCTAATATTTGTGTGAGACCTACAGTTCTTGAGGTGGAGCTATAGAACATAAACTGGATGCGCACCCATCCTTGCCTTTTGTTGAAAAGAGTGCTGTGGCCTATTACTTGAAAAGACATCACATGGTCCTATCACATGGTCCATCTTACCATGGTGATGGACCATGTGATTGGACCATGTGATGTGACGTCATCACAGGTCCTTTAGCTGTTAGTTAAAGCATTAAGAGAGATGACAGATCGCAACTACGCGATCAAGTGGCTAAGGTAAGTTAAGTTTTATTATTTTTAACCCCTTCATCTTCATTTTACTAAGCATTCTTTATGAAGAATGCTATTATTTTCCCTTATAACCATGTTATAAGGGAAAATAATAAATTACCCGACTACTCTACCCGAAACTGGACTTCAGTGATGAAGTCCGGCTTCGGGTCTGGGTACCAAAGATGGCGATTTTTCACACGCGCGTGTAAAACGCATTACAAACGTTTGCACCCGCGCGGAAAAATCGCGCATATTCCCGCAACGCACCCGCCTCTTGTCCGGGCGTTATGACGCCCATGTGAAAGAGGCCTAAATAGCAGAAAGCAAAAGTACAAGTGTGAAAGTAATATCTTGGAGACAGGCACTCAACCACTAGTGTCATCACAGAAAAAAATATATTTAATTATTCTCACAAAAAATAATAAAAATATACAAATGTACATAAAATAGCACAAAGTAAAAATAAATTAAAATAAATTAAAATAGATCACCAAGCTGTCTGGGTTGTAAGTAGTTAGTTAATTCACTTATTGTCCCACAGATCGCCACACATATATATACGCTCGTTATTTTCTACCGGATTGAATATGGCGGTCTCAAAATCAAGCGATACACACCAGTCACCATGTACCATTATATGTAGCGATATATATACATAGTACCATAAAACTTAGCATGCAGCAACTATCCGGTGCGTGATTTCCACAAACTCCCACGCATTACTCTATACTTTGCAGCAATGGATCAAATCAATTTCGCTACTTTGAATCTTATATATATCTCTTATGTCCTCTTCTATATCCACCCGATGGAGTCTCCGGTCACCTATTTATACAGTTATTTGTTACGATAAAATCATCTCAATGTTTATCCCTATGGTACATCAGTCTCGGACTCATATGTATTACAATAGAAATATATTTTTCCTCATGCCTCTACCTCCACCATTCTTAGGAATGTACTCCACCGACATTATGACATTATGATATCATTATATTTTATCCCATTTTTATTTATATTACATAGTGTATAGTTTGTATTGTATATTCTAGTTTTATTATATATTTATATTTTTATTGTAAACCGCAACAAGACTATACATGTGAGCAACCGTATTGATATCACAGTCTCTATATGTGAAAAATCGCAAATGATGCTGCAGTAGAATGGGGAACAATCTAGATTGGTCTCAATTCACATGTTTGAAAAAAACGCAATGACAACGCATGAGGAGAAATATATTTCTATTGTAATACATATGAGTCCGAGACTGATGTAACATAGGGCTAAGTCCAATACGGGCTCTATATGTTTGCTATATGTCTCTCTTGCAAACTTTTTACAAGACTCATCCTAAAAGATTACCTATTGATGATATATGGAACTCCGATTCCACCTGCATATAGGTAATCCAGGACAGAGATTCATTCTCATCCTGGCCCTTTAAAAAGGAGTCAGAAATGGGGGCACCTTTAACCACTGAAGAAGGGGCCAATATCCAGCCCCGAAATGCATTTGGTTTACCGCAGCCCCCCTTCGGATGAGACCCCTTGATTGCCGATAGAAACAGACAGCGGAGGAAAGATACCGGCGCAACGTCACCCGCACGAACGTAAGCAGTGGGGGGCCTACAGCATACACAGGCCTACACTGTTTGGCGTGGTGAGCCGGGATCCAAGAAGCCCTCAATACCGACACAGAAGGTGAACCTGTACGGAGAGGGCAGTACTCTTCACACCGGCCTTTCGGTAAGAACTTTCCAACTTCTCGGCATCAGACTTAGTGAATGCACGGCCACTTTCTATAGCGGGTCGCCGCTGATTCAAAATAAGAGCGGGACGCCGCTCTGAATCGGGACATCACTTGAATATTGCTTCACTATTAGGGGTTATCTGAGTTCACCCCATTTATTTATTAATAACAGGTGGACTTTGTGATTTTACACTCCGCTATAGACGGATATCCAGCAAGAGACTTAATTGGTCACAGTTTGGTTTGCAGACCGTTACATTTAGCAACAGCACTTTATTGGCTTATTTTGCACACCAGCATATATTTGTGGATTGTTGCGTTTATTGATGTTTTTTTATGAATAGTTATATGCATTTAGGATTGATTTATGATTGATTTTAGCACATTTATAACAATAAATTAGTCTCTTGTGAGCCACGTGTGTTGGCGAGAGCGCCCTATTATTTAATCTTTTATTCAATACAAGCATTTCTCACAGTTGGGTGAAACTGTGGATAGGAGCACCTCCAAAGGCACTCATTCTATCTAGTGCGACATTCATTTTTATTACCCACGATTTTATTAAATCACCTCCTCTCCTTCCAATTTTTACCTTCTCCATGTCACATATTGATGACCCTTCCACTTGCTATTGTGTACCTCCAGGTAATGTCCGGATGGGGGATGACCCTCATATTTTCCCTCAATATTGTATATGTGTTCCCTTATACGTTCCTGTAGTGGTCTTTTTGTTCTGCCTATATATATTTTCACATGGGCAGGTTATTCTATATATCACACTTTCACTGTAGCATGTGATATGTTGTTTTATTGTGTGTTTAAAGGAACCTTCTCTTTTATTTCATAAACTGGTTTAGTGGTTGATAGTTTTCTGCAGCTCATGCATCTTTTACATTGGAAGAACCTGTTTGGAATCCCTGTTATTTTCCAAACATTAGTTCTTTTAGGTATTGTTTTTTTTTATAGTGGGTGCTATCTGCCCATGTGAAAATAATCTGCCCATGTGAAAATATATATAGGCAGAACAAAAAGACCAGTACAGGAACGTACCCTGAACGCGAACCCAATTGAAGTCAATGGGGACCCGAACTTTTGGGCACTAAAAATTCTGTAAAATAGCCCAGAAAAGGGCCATAGGGCTGCAAAAGGCTGCAAAAGGCAGCAAAATGTAGGTAAATCCCCTGCAAACAAATGTGGATAGGGAAATGAATTAAAATAAAATAAATTAATAAAAATTAACCAATATCAATTGGCAACTTGGAGGAGGTGGAATAGAAGGTTGGGGTGGCATCAGGTGGGAATGCTATGGGAGTTGATGTTCTCATCACAGCCGAAAAGGATTCATGTCTGCCTGCAGTGCCACAGGCCTCATTCACAGACTCAGGGCCATGGCACATGCAAAGAGGAGAGCGGTCCCGTAACAGCAACACAGGCCTCAGGTCAACCTGCAATAGAACAAGCCATTATCATTTATGTAGGCCCCTGACACCCAGACAATGGGGCGGTCATTAGACAGTAAAAAGAGTTAAATGTCTGCCACCAAGACAGCAAGCAAGTACGTGAAAGTTAGGCCCCTGACACCCAGACAGAGGAGAGAGGTCCCATAGCGGCAAAAGAGGCATCATGTCACCCACCAATGGAGAAGGCCACTTTTAGTTATTTAGGCCCCAGCACCCAGACAGAGGAGAGAGGTCCCAAAGCAGAGAATCAGGCTTCATGTCACCCACCAATGGAGAAGGCCACTTTCAGATATTTAGGCCCCAGGCACCCAGACAGAGGAGAGGTCCATTCAACTTTGGGTTGCCGCGCAAAATAATGGTAAAATTAAAAAACAGGATTCTATAATGAAGTGCCCTGGAGTACAAGAATATATGGTTAAGGGGAAGTAGTTATAAATGTCTATTCTGCACAAGGGTCCTGTGGGATCCATGCCTGGTTCATTTTTATGAACGTCAGCTTGTCCAAGTTGGCTGTGGATAGGCGGCTGTGTTTGTCAGTAATGACGCCACCTGCCATGCTGAATACACGATCAGTCAAAACGCTGGCCGCCGGGCAGGCCAGCACCTCCAAGGCATAAAAGGCTAGCTCTGGCCACGTGGACAATTTGGAGACCCAGAAGTTGAATTGGGCCGGACCATCAGTCAGTACGTGGAGGGGTGTGTACACGTACTGTTCCACCATGTTAGTGAAATGCTGCCTCCTGCTAACACGTTCCGTATCAGGTGGTGCAGTTAGCTGTGGTGTGGTGACAAAATTTTTCCACATCTCTGCCATGCTAACCCTGCCCTCAGAGGAGCTGGCCATGACACAGCTGCGTTGGCGACCTCTTGCTCCTTCTCTGCCTTCACCTTGGGCTTCCACTTGTTCCCCTGTGACATTTGGGAATGCTCTCAGTATCGCATCTACCAACGTGCGCTTGTACTCGCGCATCTTCCTATCACGCTCCAGTGCAGGAAGTAAGGTGGGCACATTGTTTTTGTACCGGGGATCCAGCAGGGTGGCAACCCAGTAGTCCGCACACGTTAAAATGTAGGCAACTCTGCTGTCGTTGCGCAGGCACTGCAGCGTATAGTCGCTCATGTGTGCAAGGCTGCCCAGAGGTAAGGACAAGCTGTCCTCTGTGGGAGGCGTATTGTCATCGTCCTCCGTTTCCCCCCAGCCACGCACCAGTGATGGGCCCGAGCTGTGTTGGGTGCCACCCCGCTGTGAACATGCTTCATCCTCATTCTCCTCCACCTCCTCATCCTCCAGTAGTGGGCCCTGGCTGGCCACATTTGTACCTGGCCTCTGCTTTTGCAAAAAACCTCCCTGTGAGCCACTTCTAAGAGACTGGCCTGGAAGTGCTAAAAATGACCCCTCTTCCTCCTGGCCACCTCCTCTTCCATCATCGCCCTAAGTGTTTTCTCAAGGAGACATAGAAGTGGTATTGTAACGCTGATAACAGCGTCATCGCCACTGGCCATGTTGGTGGAGTACTCGAAACAGCGCAACAGGGCACACAGGTCTCGCATGGAGGCCTAGTCATTGGTGGTGAAGTGGTGCTGTTCCGCAGTGCGACTGACCCGTGCGTGCTGCAGCTGAAACTCCACTATGGCCTGCTGCTGCTCGCAAAGTCTCTCCAGCATGTGCAAGGTGGCGTTCCACCTGGTGGGCACATCGCACATGAGGCGGGAAGGCCGAAGTTACGCTGTAGGGCAGACAGGTGAGCAGCGGCAGGATGTGAACGCCGGATGCGTGCACAGACGGCCCGCACTTTATGCAGCAGCTCTGACATGTCTGGGTAGTTGTAAATGAACTTCTGCACCACCAAATTCAGCACATGCGCCAGGCAAGGGATGTGCGTCAAACCGGCTAGTCCCAGAGCTGCGACGAGATTTCGCCCATTATCGCACACCACCAGGCCGGGCTTGAGGCCCACTGGCAGCAACCAATCGTCAGTCTGTTGTTCAATACCCTGCCACAACTCCTGCGCGGTGTGGGGCCTGTCCCCCAAACATATGAGTTTCAGAACGGCCTGCTGACGTTTACCCCGGGCTGTGCTGAAGTTAGTGGTGAAGGTGTGTGGCTGACTGGATGAGCAGGTGGAAGAAGAGGAGGAGGAAGCCGAGTAGGAGGCTACGGGAGGCAAAGAATGATGCCCTGCGATCCTGGGTGGCGGAAGGACGTGCACCAAAGAACTCTCCGCCTGGGGCCCAGCCGCCACTACATTTACCCAGTGTGCAGTTAGGGAGATATAGCGTCCCTGGCCGTGCTTACTGGTCCACGTATCTGTTTCCCTGATATGCATGGGGGTGATGTGACAGACTGATGGGCTTTGTTTTCAGGTGCCACCTGTGCACTTTCTGCAGGACTCGGTGGGAGATAATATTGTGAACGTACTGGATCCACTGTCGGCCACCCAATTGACTAGCGCCTGTACTTGCTCAGGCCTTTCCATCCTTAGAACGGCTATGGGCCCCACCAAATATCGCTGTAAATTCTGGCGAGTACTGGAACCTGGCTATCTATTTATGTACCGTATTACTCTAATCCAGGCACAGCAGTAAACACAGATTTAGGGGAATATCAATTGTAGGACTAGTATTTAGGCCCTGGATGAAAGGTATCCTTTTACGGACAGGTTTACACTTTGAGATGCACAGTAAGATGTGAAAAAATATATAGGATTATGCTTTCAGCACTTGTATTTTAACACTTTGTGTAATATACCCTTTAACGGAAAGAAATACACTTGGAGATGCACGCTGAATGTAATATACCCTTTTACGGACAGATTTACACTTGGCCTGCAACAGCTAGAACACCAGATTTTGGGTATTGCTATTTTGGCAATTGAATTTCACCCCAGAAAATAATATATCCTTTGACGTATACAATGAAACTTGTCCAGTGACAGCTGGAACACCAGATTTACTGTATTTCTCTTTTGGCAACTAAATTTCACCCCAGAAAATAATAAATCCTTTGACGGACACTATTAAACTTGGCCAGCCACTGCTGGGACACCAGATTTATGGTATTTCTATTTTGGCAATTGAATTTCACCCCAGAACAAAATATATCCTTTGCCGGACACTATGAAACTTGTCCAGTCACAGCTGGAACACCAGATTTACTGTATTTCTATTTTGGCAACTGAATTTCACCCCAGAAAATAATAAATCCTTTGACGGATACTATTAAACTTGGCCAGCCACTGCTGGGACACCAAATTTACGTTATTGCTATTTTGGCAATTGAATTTCACCCCAGAACAAAATTTTTCCTTTGCTGGACACTATGAAACTTGTCCAGTCCCAGCTGGAACACCAGATTTACTGTATTTCTATTTTGGCAACTGAATTTCATCCCAGAAAATAATAAATCCTTTGACGGACACTATTAAACTTGGCCAGCCACTGCTGGGACACCAGATTTACGGTATTGCTATTTTGGCAATTGAATTTCACCCCAGAACAAAATATATCCTTTTCCGGACACTATTAAATTTGGCCAGCCACAGCTGAAACCACTGATTTATGGTATTGCTATTTTGGCAATTGAATTTCCCCCCAGAAAAGAAAATATATCCTTTGCCGGACACTATTAAACTTGGCCAGCCAATGCTGGGACACCAAATTTAGGGGATTGCTATTTTGGCAATTGAATTTCACCACAGAAAAAGATCTATCCTTTGCCAGACAGCAGACAGTATTACACTTGGCTAGCCACAGCTGGAACACCAGATTTAGGGGATTGCTATTTTGGCAATTGAATTTAACCCCTCAATAAAATATAGAAATTTCTATCCTGAGTTTCTAGGTGTGACAATAAACACAGCCAAGCCCCTGATGTACGATATAGCAAAAAAAAAAAACTAGTATTGATGGATTGATGGACTTGGTGGCAGCTTGTGCTGGTGCACCACAAGGCACAAAATGGCCACCAATCACTCCAGAAAAAAGTGACAGAAAAATGCTCTGTCTTTTTTGAAAATGTCCGGGTCCGGGTCCCGAACACCCCAAAATTCGGTACGAACCTGATCAGGACAACTATCAAGTCTTTACCACTACACACCAACATTGTGGACTGTCATCTACAAGTACAGGTAGGTGTGATGGTGTCACATATAGATACTAATTACAACTTAGAGGACAGCAGACGTGGTAGAACCCCGCTTCTAGTCACTGGTACTTAGGTGCAGTCAGAGAGTAAGCGCAGGAATTCTTCTTTTACTTCTTCAAATTGTCATTGCGGCACTGACCTGCGGCACACTCACAATATTTTTATGTAAGAGCGCCAGTATATTTGTTTTTTTTCTATTTACCACAACTTAGACATATTTATGAACTGAGACTTTTTTTTAAATGATAAAAAATATTTGTGTCCATTCACATAGATGTCTCTGGGATCTTATTCTTCCCATTGCTGTACATCCCAGGCAGCGATAGATGAACGGAGAGGTGCAGCCGGCAGAATGATGAGAGGATGAGGTAGTCTGGTGCAGTTTAATAAACAGTCAACCTCTACTGACAATTAGGCAGCATTCACATACTTTATGAAATGCAGGCATTTTTCTTAAGCATTACACAAAAATTCTGAGGCTGTGTATAGAGAGTGCATCACAGGAGCTCCCTGAGTTGCTTGCCAATAAACGTTACTATCACCCAGTCCAGCCGAGGAGTGCCACCTTTATGACAGACCAATAACTGTGGAGTCCAGGAGCCATAAACAAACGCTGCTTCATGCTCAATCTTTCTTTGAATGGCTGCTCAACTAGTCTTCTTTCCTTCAGAGGATGACACTTGGCATGGAAAGCACCAAGCCAAAGGGTTTGAGGCTGCCCTATTCCTAGTTACTGTTGCCATATACATAGCCTTCAGGACTACAGACACTAAAATAGGAGTTTTTAATGAGATACAACTATAAAAATAGCCATCACATATTTATTCTTTTAGCAGGGATCCACTGGGTCACTGCATATATACTTGCACATATGCATGTATTCTGTACATACATTGCCCCTATTCATTCACACACTGTACACACAAATTATACTTCTCTGTTCTTACACTTTATGCTTGGTTGTTTGGATCAGCTTATTCTTTTGCTATCCATGGCAGCATGGGAGCTGCTGTAGGATGGAGCAGTAGTGCTGTACCGAGCTGCAGGATTCTTCAGAGGTCATACACTCTATGGAGACATGACATCTAGGCTGCAGCTATACATATATACCCCTGAGAAAGCTGTATAGTGAAACGTACGTCGGGATTGGGGGCACTTTGGTCTGTATGTTTTTGATTATTACGGGTTATATTCTGGCTTGTTAGCATGTGATGTAATTCAATGTGCTTGTTTAGCTGTCCTTTTGTTCTATTCTCTTTTTGGGACATATATTATTTTTACTAAGTATTTCAACTTGCACTATGCACTTTAGATGTATTTTTGTACAAATGTTGTCATCCTGAGATAGACTGGGACGCTATATTGAGATAGATGTAGCTCATTGAATATACTGTATATAACCATGTACTGCAGTACCAATGTATCCTCCTTGCTTGCACATGTATGCCGCTGTTGTGACTGTTTTTATATGTTCACAATTTGCATAATTAATAAAGATATAGATTTTTGGTATTTGATTGTTCTTTAATATTGGAGGGACATTTATTCTGTTTGGTGTATAGATTAGTCTGGTACCACTGGATCCCACTGACAGCATTAATTGGTGGGCTCCGTCTTTTAGGGGGGATATATACATGTCAGAAGCAGCATACAGGCAAAGCACTGTGTGCTAATGAACAGAACCACTGAGCTGTACACTGTGCAACATGGGATCGCTGAGGAGTTGCTTAGAAAGCCACTGAAATGCCAGTATGACCAAATATTGGCTACAGCCTCTTCTACTAGCTAGTTCCGGGGCAATAAGCTTATGATCTGGTGCACAAGCCCCAGATTTAAAGGCCTTAAAGGGGTACAGCACATGGATCCAGAGATCTCCCCATTAATTGCTCTGCTAGATTTAGGGGAGTATCTTTTGTCAGGGGGAGTGTCTTTCTTCTTGAGCTCTCATCCTATCACAGCTCAGGCAGCAGTTGAAGGACAAACTGAGCATGTGCGGCAATCTTATTGAGCCGGACAGAGAAATAAGAAAAAGCAATAAGCGCTATGGAGATACATTTTTTAAATAGCTTATTATCCTAAAAATTTAATTATATGCATTTACAAAAGTATTCGGATCCAAGTGCTGGTTTGAAAACTGTAGAATATTTTTTGTGGGACAACCCCTTTAATAATACCCCTGATCACAACTTAGTTGAGATTTGAGTTGTCTAAAATTATGCCTCATTGGATAAATGTGAGCCTATGTGTTTACACAGTTTGGTTGTGCTACCAATATTAACCTGTGGTTTCTATGTCTTTATCTTTAGGTTGTTATTTAACATCATCTGCATCCTCATCAATGTCCACACCTGGCCTATATGGGGCATTATGGATTTGTAGCATTTTTTCATGAGCATTGTGAAACAGTATTAATCTGCAAACCATATACACGTAGTCCAGCCATGCAAGCCATACACTCAAACCATGCATCCATCCTGTTGCTATTGCACTGGTAAAAGAGAAGACTCTCAAGAGTATATGTAGCCTTCAGCACAGCAAAACATATGAGCAACCTGAATATGATGCACAAAAGGAGGCAAAAATAATCCCAAACTTCCAAATGGTTAAGGACGGAAACAAAACCATACATCTTGGTCTCAGTATTTTCTTCTTTATTTTTGGGATTTTTTTGTGGAAATGTAAGACATAGGAATTGGGATATTTGTGCTAAACCTGACACCAACAAAAATGATGAACTAAATCTTGACTCTTTATGTACTGAGCAAAAGTTGATACATGGCCGTTAACTACCATTCTCCAATATACTGTACAAAGTACTGGCTTTCCCCAGGTTTGTTCTAGTACTCATTCACATTCGTCCATGGGAGCCATGAAAGCTTCTAAAGTTCTGCCGAATCAAGAATGAAGAACCTTCTTATGGAGATTGTTATTCAAATCCATATATTTTTTATAACAGTAAAAAATATTGTGTATACAGTTCCGTATTTTCAGACTGAAATTTCTAGGTGGATGAGCAGGAAGTGGAATAAACACTGGTCCATGTTACCACCCTAATGGAGACACTGCTTCAGCAAAGCGTGGCAGGTAGCATTAGCGGTGTGTGCAGCTTCTAAATTTTAGTCATGGTCACACCGTCTTTTGGTAGAAAAATCTCATTGATCAAAACTGTTGAAAGAATCGAAAACACTATTTATTTGACAAGGACTAATAAATTTTAAGGTTTATGGCATATTATTTGATATGTATTTTCTCAAGTCTGGTATATTTACTGTATACCAATTGTAGAACTTGTGGTGTTTTGGGGGCAGATGATTCAGAGAAAAAATGTCTCTGAAACATGGTTTTTCTATGGTTACCATTCACATATTTGATTTCTCCAAAGTTTTATCCTGGCCTAGGCTTTAATGAGGTTTTCCAGGCTCCCGATATTGATGACCTATGGTTAGGATAGCTAATCAATATCTGATGGGTGAGGGTACAACACTCCCACTGATCTAGTACTATAACTAACAATTTAAATAAGGCAGGACGCACAGGTCCATTTAAAGTATAAAGGCCCTGCTGGGTTGCTGCAGCCCAGGTCTTAGGCCTCTTTCACACGGGCGTCATGTTTGACGCCTGGATAAGAGGCGGGTGCGTTGCGGGAATATGCGCGATTTTCCCGCACGGGTGCAAACGTTTGTAATGCGCTTTGCACGCGCGTGAGAAATATCGCCATGTTTGGTACCCAACCCGAAGCCGGACTTCATCACTGAAGTCCGGTTTCGGGTCTTCTGGAGAATTTATTATTTTCCCTTATAACATGGTTATAAGGGGAAATAATAGCATTCTTAATAAAGAATGCATTGTAAAATGAAGTGGAAGGGGTTAAAAATAATAAAAGTTAACTTACCTTAGCCACTTGATTGCGTAGTTGCGATCTCTCCTCTCTTTCCCTGCATCAACTAAGAACTAAAGGACCTGTGATGACATCACATCACATGGTCCAATCACATGGTCCATCACCATGGTAAGATGGACCATGTGATTGGACCATGTGATGTGACGTCATCACAGGTCCTTTAGTTCTTAGCTGATGCAGGGAAAGAGAGGACAGATCGCAACTACCCGATAGAACACTAATAGAACAGTCCTATCCTTGTCCATAATGCGGACAATAATAGGACGTGTTCTATTTTTTTGTGGAATGGACATATGGAAACGGAATGCACGTGTAGTAACTTCTGTATTTTATTTTTTGTTTGTTTTTTTGCGGACCCATTAAAATGAATGATTCTGTATACGGTCCACAAAAAAAAACGGAACGGACATGGAAAGAAATTACGTTCGCGTGCATGAGCCCTAATTGTCATGTTAGGGGGGGTTTGCACTAGCATTATCCAATTCCGTTATAGGTTCTGCTTATAACTGAATATAATGTAATGGCCTGACGGAATGCAAAACGGAAGCCTTTAAGAGGCATTCCATCTTGCTCCATCCTAATAGAAGTCTATGGGCAAGCATTAAAGATCAGTCTGGTTTCCGTTATGCAGGATGGAAAAAAAAAAAGTCCTATTAACAGGTAGACAGACAGATCCGTTATGCGGCCCATAGACTTGAATTAGGACGGAGCAAAATGGAATGCCTCTTAAAGGCCATTCCATTATATTCCATTATAAACGGAACCTATAACGGAATGGCATAACACTAGTGAGAACCCACCTTTAAAGAGGTTTTCCGGGATGACAACTGTCACCTTTGCCAATAATAATAGTTTTAACCAAAACTGTTTTAGGTACTTATGCGGTTTTAATTCTGTAGGGGTGTTTCCTAAGATTACAAAAGCAGGATCCCAATCAAGTTCTATTGGGGACTTACGCATTGATACCTCCTTAACCTGAGACCAAATATGTTTTATATGTGGGCAGGTCCAGAACATATGGATGAAATTTGCTTTCTTCTCCCCGCATTTCCAACATCCAGTGACGCGGTCTTTGTAATATTTAGACAGAGCCAGTGGGGTATAATAGATTCGGTGGAGAATCTTAAATTGTACAAGCCTGTGGCCACTAGAGATGGAGGCCTCTTTTATGTTTCCGTATATTTCCTGCCACTCAAGGGTTTTCCCATATACTAACCCATTTTACCTCCCATGTACGTTCTGTATCTTTTAATATATTTTCTATGATTTTCTTATACATCTGTGAGGCAGTAGTCTTATTTGCCATATGCATTAGACAAAAATCTACAAAACAATGTGTAATAACGTGTAATTGAGTCTTATCCTCTGTGTGGAAAAACGCGTGCCTTAATTGTGCATATCTATATTTTTCCATATACCCAATTTTGTTTCCCATCAATTCTTCTAAGGGCCTTAGTTCACCCTTGTAAACAATTTGCGATAACCTATTTATTCCTCTTTTTACCCAATATCCTGAATCATCTATTTTACAAAACTCAGTGAGATTTATATTATGCCATAATGGCGTGCATGCCAAAGGGCATGTTATACCCATAAGTGATTTCAATTTATCTAAGTGCGCATTTATTCCCCAGTTTAGAAAAAAAACCAGACTCCAGCACCGTAAAAATATATATTTTTTCCCCTTTAAAACTGCAGGTATATAGATTTAATTCAGTTTCCTCCATCTCCATTCACCATTTTAGTTGAGCAGCTAGGTAATATCCCTGAATATAGGGAAATGACAAGCCTTCATCTTCACTCGATAGCCACAGCCATTTTTGTTTTAACCTGACTCTTTTTTGTCCCCATATTAAATCATTTAAAATGCATTCTATTAACCTAAAGAACTCGTCACCTATCCATATGGGGCACGCTGTAATCTTGTAAAGAATTTTAGGTAAAAGCACCATTTTAAATATTGCCATTCTGTCTGTCTGCGGCCTCAGCATCTTTTGCCATATTTGTGTTTTCTCCTTGATTTGCTTTTATAAGTGGTACTATATTTAACTTATAATAATCTTGCACATTAGGGCTTATCTTTACCCCTAAGTAATCAATAGAGTCTTCTAACGTGAGGATCTTAATTGGAGCCTGCATATTAACAATATTTTAATTTAAAGGCAGCATAGCTGTCTTTCCCCAATTAATCTTGAAACCTGAGATTGAACCATAGCCATCTATTACCGACATCACGTGTCGTAGGGCATCATACCCATTTTGTAAATATAGCAAGATGTCGTCCGCGTATAGGCTGATTTTACTTCTTTTGCTCTCAGTACCAAATCCCTCAATCCGCTTTTCATCTCTTATTCTACATGCAAGTGGCTCTAGGAAGATGGCGAAAAGCATGGGGGAGAGGGGCAGCCTTGACGTGTACCCCACTGCAATGATATAGATTGCGTATTTCTGCCATTTATATTTATTTTCGCCGTTGAGTTGTTATACAGCAATTTAACCCAGTTTATATATCTATCACCTAGATTCACTTTTGCCATTGTCTGCCATAGAAAACACCACTCCACCCTGTCGAATGCCTGTGCGGCGTCCAATGACAGGATGGAGCAGTCCTCTCCCTCGCCCGCATGGATACTCGCCAGCGTCCTGCGAATACCCATCTGAGCGTGCCTTTTGGGTACGAATCCTGTTTGATCTGGGTGTACTATTTTACCTATCATCCGTTTTAATTGGTTTGCAAGGACCCGTGCAAAGATCTTATAGTCCGTGTTTAATAAAGATATCGGACGGTATGAACTTACATCTGTGTGATCTTTATCTTTTTTTAATATGAGGGTAATAATAGCTTCGGACATTGAGGGCGACATACATCCTTCCTCCCAAGCATTTGACAACACCTGCATAAGGCAAGGGAGGAGAACATCACCAAACCGTCTGTACAGCTCAAATGGCAATCCGTCCGATCCGGGAGCAGAATTACCTGTGATAGTCCGCAACGCATTCCACAACTCAGAGAGCTGTATGGGAGAATTTAGCGAGGCTCTCTCCCCATCACTCAATGCAGGCATTTCAACATAAGCAAGATATCTCCTCACCTCCTTATCTATAGTACCCATTTCTGACTTATATAATGAGATATAGTACTCTGGAAAAGTCTGCGCAATTTTCTCCTTGTCTGAACTTACGGTCCCTTTTTGCTTTATTGCAGAGATTCTTGTCGTCATTTTTGAATTTTGTACAAGAGACGCAAGGAGGCGCCCACGCTTACCTCCCTCGCAAAAATACCTTTGCCCATTAAAAAAAACTCTTCTGTTGTGCCTTATTTTGGAGATATTTATTATATTCTTTAATAGCTTCTTTTAGTTCCTGTTGAATACTAGCATTCTTTTCTCTCTTGCCCACTTGTTGTAATTTTTGAATCTTGCTTTCTAACTGCTTTCCTTTTTCTCTATAAGTAATTCTAATTTTGTATATCTTAGCAAACAGTGAACCTCGTATGTATGCTTTTAGAGAGTCCCAGGCATAATTTATATGCGTAGAGTCTTTATTTATTACCCAGAATTCCCTAATTTCCTCCCAAATTTTTCCATAATCCTGCAATATATTAAACCAATGGGCATTTATCTTCATTATACCCACTTTCTTTGTTGTTACCGTATTTCTTAATCCTAATAAGATTGGAGTGTGATCTGAAATGCTCTGTGCCTCATAACGCATGTATGCTATTTTCCCTATTATGTCAGATGATGCATAAACCAGGTCTATTCTTGAGAGGCACATATATGAGCGCAAGAAGCATGAGTACGCTACCTTATCTCCATATAAGTGCCTCCATACATCCACAAGGCCTAATTCTGTACAAATCCTGGACAGCCCTGTTTCCCCTCTTTCATTAATATTTGCGCTTTGACTTATGGAACTTCTATCCTTTTCGAGATTAATTACCATATTAAAGTTCCCCATGACAAGCACGGGGCATTTCTCTTTCCCACATATGTATTCTGCCAGTCTGACCAACACCTGGGGTGCAAAGGGGGGACAACATACACGAAGGCCAACAGGCACTTTAGTCCATACCACATACAATGCAGAAATATATAACGTCCCTCCTTGTCCACCTCTTGATCCAAAAGCTGGAACTCCACCCTGTGATGAATGAGTACAGATACGCCTTGTGCATAATTTGAAAACACTGATTGGAATTGCAGCTTGGACCACTTCTTTGTCAGTCGATCCACTGTGTCTTTTGTTAAATGAGCTTCGACCAGACAGACTATAGCAGGTAGGTGTCTTATAATAATATCATTAATAAGAATCCTTTTAGTCCTATCTGCCATGCCCCGCACATTCCAGACCATTATTCTATAAGCTGTCCCATCGGCACCCATTCAAACAGAACAAGCAAGAAGGCATCATGAAAAAGAAGAGAAAAGGAAAAAAAAAAGAATTTACCTACATCTTCCTTTACCCTGGGCCAGTGTATTAGTATCATAACAGTGCAATGTCCCACCCCCCCCAGCCCCCCCCCCCCCCCACTCCTGAACCCTCACCCCCAACCCCCACTTGACCCTTCAGGTAGCAATCCATACAAGTCTCTACTTAACCACACCGTCCCACCACCTCACCCAACTCCTCCTTTTTGAGTCTTATACACCCTGCTCTTCCATTCACTTTGCAAGTTCCTCAGGGGAATTATAGAAGTGCACTTTGTCTTTAAAGACAATGCGCATCTTCGCCTGATACAACATTGAATATAGTATTTTCGCTGTTATTAATCTTTTTTTTAACTCTCGGTATTCTCTCCTTTTTATTTGTGTCTCTTTTGAAAAATCAGGGTATATCTGTATTTCGACACCATTACAATACACATCCTTAGCCTCCCTTCTCCATCTTGTTACTTTATCTCGATCTCTTTGTGAAGAGAACCTCGCAAGAATTGCCCGCGGCGTCCCCCCGGCGTCCCCCCAGGAGGGTGTCATCCACTGGGTACACGATGCGCTCGTTCTATCTCAAAAAAAGAAGAGAAACTTTTCTCCCCACAGATGGAGGTTAGCCATTTTTGTATAAACTTTGTAGCGTTGTTTTCTTCTACTCCCTCTGGGAAGCCTATAAATCGTAGATTCGACCGTCGTGAGCGGTCCTTCAATTCAGTTATCTTACCCCTGAGCGACTTTATTTCAATCTCTGCCCCATCTATCTTCTTAACCGTATCCGACAGTTCTACTTTAGTTTGAGATGCTATCTCTTGTAGATCTTTAACTTTATCCCGTATTTTATTTAAGTCATCCCTAATCCGCATTATATCCGATTGGACCCCTGCAATCTTTATAGCTAGTTCTCCTAGCGATTGATTAGAGTTATGTACACCATTTAGAATGTCTTCAGGTTTGCCATCTATTAACTCAGTTTTTTTCTCCATGCCTACATCAACAGAGTCTCCCGCCTCGTTATACCGAGTGCATTCTTTCTCTAGGTTTTTATTTTCAACCAGCCCCTGGTTCTTACGGGTTTTTGGGGATCTCAGGAACCGGTCCATTTTTGTAATGGGGCTATTAGAACCACCCCCTTTTGGGGAGAATGGACCAACAGACTTACGGGGTTGGTTCTTAGGAGGCATTTTACCGTGCCCCTTCTATTATCAGTATTCCCTTCATGCAGAGCACGTAGGGCGGGCAATTTTTACAAACGGCCCCTTAAAGAGGCTATAGAAAGGAAGTCCTGGAGCAGAAGCTCACTATCTCCAGCGCCCCTGACTAAGCTTTTTCCATGGGACTTGCGCAAAAGTATACAATGTGCAAATTAGCAAAAGGAGGAGAAAAATAAATTAATATAAATAGTATCAATTCATATATCTATAAGCCAAAAGTCTCTTAAATTCATATGCAAAGTAAACCAGTGTTTGCGCCGGGCCTCTCAAGCCTCTTAAGTCCTGCGTTTGTAACTCTAGTATTCCTTTGGTAATTTACCACCTCGGGCTGGCAGTTACAGTTTTCATAAAGCTGAAAATAAAGCTATAAGAGGTCAAGCTGAATAAGCCTCAGTAGACGAATGCAAAGTCATAAAGTGCCAGTGCAGTAATAAATAGTCAAAATTTCATACAGGAATTCATAAAGTGGATAAAGTACATATGCATGCGGGCAATAGGCTTAATGAAGTTTATAATTAATGGCCTCCATGCTTGAAAACACAGTCTGCTTCACATCACCCAATGTACAAAGTCACGCCAGCCTCTCAAGCCTCTTAGATCCCGCGTTAACAGCTCTGATATTTTTCCGCCCAGCAGACCACCTAATTTTCGCCTCTCGGCACCAAGAGGCAGTCAGGCTGACAATAAAAGCTGTATGAGGGTAAGCTGAGACAGTATAAATTTCATATAGAGATTCATAAAGTGCACGTGCAGATATGCTTGTGCGGGCAGTAGACTTAAGTTAATAATTAATGGCCTCCGTGCAACTCAAGAATCTTCAGTCCCGCCAGCTAGTGCAGGGGTCCTCTTCAGATCCTCAACGTGGCGAGCGGGAGATACATCTAACGAATGAAAAATATCATTCCATGAAAGGCACGATCTGTTCCACGTCTCCCAGTGTGCAAGGTTCACGCCTCGCAGTGCACACAGACTGGTACCAACGTACCGCACAGCCTAAGAGCAAAGACGCCCAGCACAACACGATCCGGTGTGTCTCCTCCGCGGCAGCAATCCGTGTGGACTTCACCACTGTGCAGTCACCCGCTCTCCGTAGGTAATAGTCAGCTTAAGAGTCAGGGTCGAATCCAGCAGTTCTTTACTCGGTAAAGACATGCCACACACCGGACTCGCCATGTAGTACACGGAGGAGGAAGAAGGAGGGGGTGGGAGGTACGGCGCGAACGTCTCTACGTCATGCCGTCACATGCGTTACTTGCCACAATTTATTTGACAAGGACTAAAAAATCCAGACTGGAACCCAACTCTGACTCCGGAATCTATGAGGCGCAAATTCTAGAAGAGGTTTATAAGGAAAATTAACAATTTTAAGGTTTATGGCATATTATTTGATATGTATTTTCTCAAGTCTGGTATATTTACTGTATACCAATTGTAGAACTTGTGGTGTTTTGGGGGCAGATGATTTAGAGAAAAAATGTCTCTGAAACATGGTTTTTCTATGGTTACTATTCACATATTTGATTTCTCCAAAGTTTTATCCTGGCCTAGGCTTTAATGAGGTTTTCCAGGCTCCCGATATTGATGACCTATGGTTAGGATAGCTAATCAATATCTGATGGGTGAGGGTACAACACTCCCACTGATCTAGTACTATAACTATAGCAACCAATCAGATTCGACAGCTTTGGAAATGAAAGGTGGAATCCAATTGGTTGCTATGGGCAACTAAGCCAGTTCTACTTTACACCAGTTTGATAAATCTCCCCGTAGTGTCTTGATGGTTACAGACAGCAAAAAGGCTCAGTGTGGTTTCTTTGTTACATCCGATATCCACATGTATCTATGGCCACACATCATTTTTTTGGTTGGCGAGAAGCTGCATATTTGATATGTAAATGTATTTATATTTCAACAGAACTAATAGCATTTTGCTCCATATGTCCCTTTTATATCTAAGGGCTCATGCACATGTTGCACATATGCTGAAAGTATGGTCAATAATTCCAATGAGTGAAGGGAGCGGGCTGGGTGAAGACAGAAGTGATTTTATTGAACATGTTCTGGAAGGAACAAACACATGACCTTCAATATGGGGATACATGAAATTTAGCAGTAAATCCTGTCCTTACATATTATTACACATCTCTATATTCAATAATACATTCTCAATAACAGGTATAACTTTCCTATAAGAGATATTAAACCATTAACATGAGAGCTGCTCTCTGATTATTTAATCTACATCACAGTAAACCAATAGTGCAGTCTAATATCATAGAGTGACATCAGCTCCTACAGTAATCATAGTCACTACATATTAGTACCATGTGACACCTCATTGTGCTTCACTAACACTTGTGCATGGCTTTATATACTCACACTGCATCACCAGCAGCCTTAGCTGATTATAAGAATGTGTTTTTACATCATTTTAGCCGATTTATGGCTCTGAATTTGTGTTCCCTTACCTGGAAGGAACAAACACATGACCTTCAGTATGGGGATACAGGAAATGTAGCAGTAAATCCTGTCCTCCCATAAACCAAGATCTGCGTTATTCAGTTCCCCTCTGCTGTTTGTAGCCCTGCTATTCAAGCTTTCTCTCTGCTGCCATCTACTGGTTGTTAATAGCAATGTCATGAATTTAATATAATACAGTCATACTTGTGGATTGTTGAAGCTAGAAATTATATAGATATTAGTTTATTTTTATGGGTTGCCTATTTTTGACATCTCTTACACACACGACCGTGTGCCGTCCAGGCCCGTATAAACAGCGGGTCCACAAAATAAGGGCCCCAGCCGTTCCGGCACCGCATCACGGATGCTGATCCATTCCCTTGAATGGGTCTGCAATCTGGTAGGTCGGTGCGTAACAGAGGCACGGAACCCCACGGAAGCACTACGGAGTGCTTCTGTGGAGTTTTTGTCCGTGCATCCGCACCACAAAAAAGTAGTGTATGCACAACTTTTTTGTGGTGCGGATCGCAGATCCTTTTCAAGTGAATGGGTCCAAGATTGGCATTGTGGCGGCCCACGGTCGGTGTGCATGTGCCCTAACTAAGAGGGCATGTTATGGGCAGGGCTGCGTTTAAAATATACATTTATCACAAAACTTACTACAAAAAACATGAAAAATGCCTAGATTGTGGGACTTAGTTCTGCATAGGAATTGTATGCATAGTATGAAAGGATAGTTTGCACATTTTTAAAATGTTTATTTTATGCATATTAAGTTAACCCCTTCCCACCCTGCAACTTACCATTATATTGCAGCAACAAGGTATTAACACGAACCGCTTTTATGGTATGTCACAGTGATGGTGCACATACTGCACCACAGCAGTATATAACTGACACTCTAACAGCAGGGATTGGAAATAACTCCAGTCCTGGCTCTTTAAGCCCTAAAACTGCGACTGCAGCATGTAAGTGGTTTTAACGAGAGAGGGAACTGCCTCTGTGAACCAATAGGTGTCCTTATGATGCCAATGGATTGCCATGGTGAGATACCTATCAAAGTCCAGAGGCAGGGCTTAATAGGCTGCCTGTCAGTGTAACAATGTGCATAGTGCAGTACTTTGTTAGGAGAAAATGCATACTTCAGCAGTCGACAAAATAATAAAAAGATGAGATCTCCCCTGCCTGCCCTATCACTGAAAGCTCGGCGGAGGATGGGGGGGGGGGGGGGGGTGTTAAGAGCTGGACGCAATAAGGAGCAGAACGTTATCCTGGTACCTCATTGCACCACACTGCTAATTTGCATATACAAAATAAATACTTTTTTTAGGCCCTGATTGGGATGTGGGAAAAAGTGCTGGAATCAGGAGATCAGAGCAGATCTGATTCTTGACTTGGACTACTATGGAGGTATGTGGTGACAGATTCCCTTTAAGGCCTTAATGTTACTGCCTCCTTAAAAAAATAAAATTCCATACCGTTGCCAGCATCACTGCTTCGGTTAAACCACCTCCCCCGGCTTTGTTTGCATAGATGCAGTGATGACATGCCTTTTACCCCATGTCAAAGCTACAGCCAATTACCGGGGTAGCCGCATAGCTTTTAACTCGGACAACCTCTCTGGGGGATAAAAAATGGCATAAGATTGGTCCAGCATATGTATTCCATATGCTTGTGTATATTACACTCACAGAGCTACAAAGCTTGGACATTACAGACTGTTAGGGCTGATGCACATGACCGTATGTATTTTGCGGTCCGCAAAAAACGGATCAGCAAAAAATACGGATGACGTCCGTGTGCATTCTGTATTTTGTGGAACAGAACAGCTGGCCCCTAATAGAACAGTCCTATCCTTGTCCATAATGCGGACAATAATAGGACATGTTCTATTTTTTTTGCGGAACGGACACATGGACATACGGAAACTTCAGTTTTTTTGCGGACCCATTGAAATGAACGGTTCCGTATACGGTCAGCAAAAAAAACGGAACGGGCTTGGAAAGAAAATACGTTCTTGTGCATGAGACCTTATACTATAGAATTGATAGCATCCAATAACATCTGTGCCTTAAAGGGGTATTCCGGTTGGTTAAAGTTATCCCCTATACACAGGCTATCTCCGGAACTCCCACAGAAAAGAATGGAGCAGCCGCATGCATTTGTGAACGGCCACTCCGGTCATTTCAGGTGAGCTGCAGGGGGTATGGGTCCCTGTTCTTGTCATAGGTGGGGATCGCAGCAGTAGGACCTCCACATATCTGATCATTATCCCCTATCCTGTGAATAGGGGATAACTTTAACCAACCAGAATACCCTTTTAAGTCAAGGGAAAGACCTTTAAAAGGGAAATCATACTGTAGGGGTCATTTATCAAGACTGCCATTTTCTACAGAAAACTGGTGTAAATGGTGATGCATCTAACAGAGTCGACTTCAACCACACCACACCTACTTTTTGAAAACTGGTTCAAAAATTGGAAACAGTGGCGCATGGAGAAGCAGCTGCTTTGGGGCCCAAGCTCAGAAGGGGCCCGGGAGCAGTCACTGTTCTTCGTCACCCCGGGCCCCTGTCAGAGCAGCTGACTTGTCCTGCACTTGCATCTCTGTCACTGACCTGACGTCAGTGACATTGCTCCGCCTCTCCCCCTCCTCAGTTCTGATGATGGACAGTGACCAGCATCAGGACGGTCCAATGTGGGCGGAGCTATCATAGCCCCACCCCTTTCCTACCCGCGATTCCTGCAGCCTGAATCTTCCATGCCCAGCATGCTGAACATCAGTTGGATTGCCACAACTGCCCCAGTGATGTGAGTGGCAGGGGAACTGGGGTTATATTCAGCTTTCCCAGACTGTGCACATGTGACCTGCAGTACAGTAGAAAAGCTGGGTGAATTATATCATGAAATGTCATCCAGCTTCCCTGCTATCCTACATGGCACAAGTGCAGAGGCATCAGAGTTTGGGGGAGAGGCACAGCAGAAAAGCTGGGTGTCTATATATGTGTATATCCATGTATGTGGTGACTGTGTGTATGAATGTATCCATGTATGTGGAGAGTTCCTGTATGAGTGTGTCCATGTATGTGGTGACTGTGTATGAATGTATCTATGTATGTGGAGAGTGTGTGTATGAGTGTGCCCATGTATGTGGAGAGTGCGTCCATGTATGTGCTGAGTGTGTGTATATGAGTGCATCTATGTATATGGTGAGCGCATGTATGAGTGCGTCTATGTATGTGGAGAGTGCGTGTATGAGTGTATCTATGTATATGGTGAGCACATATATGAGTGCATCTATATATATGTTGAGTGCGTGTATGAGTGTGTCCATGTATGTCCAGAGTGTATCTATGAGTGCGTCCATGTATGTGGTGAGTGTGTACATGAGTGTGTCTATGTATATGGTGAGCACATGTATGAGTGTGTCCATGTATGTGGAGAGTGCATTTATAAGTGCATCCATGTGTGTGGTGAGTGCGTGTATGAGTGTGTTCATGTATGTGGAGAGTGCATCCATATATGTGGAGAGTGCGTGTATGACGGAGTCCATATATGTGGAGAGTGCGTCCATATATGTGAAGAGTGCATGTATAACTGCATCCATGTATGTGGAGAGTGTGTCCAGGTATATGTAGAGTGCTTCCATGTATGTGGTGAGTGTGTATATGAGTGCATCTATGTATAGGGGAGCACATGTATGAGTGTGTCCATGTATGTGGAGAGTTTTAAAAGAATGGAATAGTGGGACAGCACTAACCCTGCGTCGACAATCAGACTTGCGTTTTGGTGGCGGTGCCCACGGTGTTAGGTCCTGGTCTCCGACCCCTGTTCATATAGCAAGCTTAGAATAAACCATGGCACTCCTGTAGTCAGTGTAAAATCTTCTATATTTACCCAGTATGCAACCTTTCGACTTCACATAAGTCTTTCTCAAGCATAATGCTAGTACAGAGTGAGCAAACTTATATACATGTGTCCCCCAAATCACTGGGCCGGTCG
The DNA here is from genome assembly GCA_033119425.1 of Bufotes viridis. Taxonomy (NCBI): domain Eukaryota; kingdom Metazoa; phylum Chordata; class Amphibia; order Anura; family Bufonidae; genus Bufotes; species Bufotes viridis. Next base: position 477,381,566 of record CM065590.1, on the reverse strand, counting down.
AGTGGGTGGAAATCCCACCCCTCGGTTCCGCCCCTCACAAGTACCAATTGCGATAATACATACAACAGTATTACATAATGTGTGCAACTCACAGGAGGCTGTAGAGGGCCCAAGTCAGATAATTGCAGTCCAAGCCAGGTACAGCACACTTCCATAGCGTGTTTTTGGCGTTCTCAGCGGCGTGTGATGTACTTCCGGTTATCGTGTTACCTCACTTCCGGTCACATGCTGCTTTGTGTATATTGTTGCTATGTTTCCAGGATTATTTACCTCGTACGGAGGAATTTAGCTAGCGATGTGGTCTTGAGTATTTTGGTCCTATATCTGCCGCTGATCTATAGATCAAAAAGGAGGTTGCGCTCCTGCAGGGAATTTCCTAATACAGGTGGTGCTAAAATGCAAAACATTGCTAGTACTAACAGAGGTGGGTCACCACTGTGTGTTCAGAAAATATACATCCCTTTTATGGATAACAATTGTATGGACTGATTCAAAAATCACCGCTCCATAGAATACATAGGCGTTTTCTAAACCGGGATGCCAAGTGAGCACACAGTATGGCCTGCCCCTTCCAGACAAACCAGTAGTAATTAATACAACCAGCACCAACCGATCATTACCGGACTTACCCTGCACCGGACCAGATCTCCAATAAACGTTAAAAGAAAAATGTATGTGGAGAGTGCATGTATGAGTGCATCTATGTATATGTTTAGTGCGTGTATGAGTGTGCCCATGTATGTGGAGAATGCGTGTATGACTGCGTCCATGTATGAGGAGAGTGCATGTATGACTGTGTCCATGTATGTGGAGAGTGCGTCCATGTATGTGGAGAGTGCGTGTATGACTGCGTCCAGGTATGTAAAGAGTGCGTCTATATATGTGGAGAGTGCGTGTATGACTGCGTCCATGTATGTGGAGACTGCGTGTATGACTGCGTCCATGTACATGGAGAGTGTGTCCATGTATGTAGAGAGTGTGTGTATGACTGTGTCCATGTATGTGGAGAGTGCGTCCAAGTATGTGGAGAGTGTGTGTATGACTGCGTTCATGTATGTGGAGAGTTGGTCCATGTATATGGAGAGTGCGTGTCTGAATGCGTCCATGGCTGCAGTATGAAAGGTACAGAGGCTAAAATACTTGTGGAGTGCTTCTGGTGTATGTTTTTAGTGCACTTAATAATAAAGCCAATGTGAACTCTTTGGAAGCTGGACCCAATGTTTTTTCTTTTGAATTTATCTTCGCACGCCCAAGTTCCAGGTGGGGTCCGTACCTCCACACACAGCAAGGTGAGCTCACCATATCTATTGTATGACTGCGTCCATGTATGTGGAGAGTGCATCCAAGTATGTGGAAAGTGCGTGTATGACTGTGTCGATGTTTGTGGAGAATGTGTGTATGATTGCATCCATGTACGTGGAGAGTGCGTGTATGACTGCGTCCATGTACGTGGAGCGTGCGTGTATGACTGCGTCCATGTATGTGGAGAGGGCGTGTATAACTGCGTCAATGTATGTTTAGAGTGCGTGTATGACTGCGTCCATGTATGTGGAGAGTGCATCCATGTATGTGGAGAGTGCGTGTATGACTGCGTCCATGTACGTGGAGCGTGCGTGTATGACTGCGCCCATGTATGTGGAGAGGGAGCGTATGACTGCGTCCATGTATGTGGAGAGTGCGTGTATGACTGCATCCGTGTACGTGGAGAGTGCATGTATGACTGCATCCATGTATGTGGAGAGGGCGTGCATGACTGCGTCCATTTATGTGGAGAGTGCATCCATGTATATGGAGAGTGTGTGTATGACTGCGTCCATGTATGTGGAGAATGCATCCATGTATGTGGAGAGTGTGTGTATGACTGCATCCATGTACGTGGAGAGTGCGTGTATGACTGCGTCCATGTACGTGGAGAGGGCGTGTATGACTGCATCCATGTATGTGGAGAGTGCATCCATGTATGTGGAGAGTGCGTGTATGACTGCGTCCATGTATGTGGAGAGTGCGTCCATGTATGTGGAGAGTGTGTGTATGACTGCGTCCATGTATGTGGAAAGTGCATCCATGTATGTGGAGAGTGCGTGTATGACTGCGTCCATGTATGTGGAGAGTGCGTCCATGTATGTGGAGAGTGCGTGTATGACTGCGTCCATGAATGTGGAGAGTGCGTCCATGTATGTGGAGAGTGCGTGTATGACTGCGTCCATGTATGTGGAGAGTGAATCCATGTATGTGGAGAGTGCGTGTATGACTGCGTCCATGTATGTGGAGAGTGCGTCCATGTATGTGGAGAGTGCGTGTATGACTGCGTCCATGTATGTGGAGAGTGCGTCCATGTATGTGGAGAGTGCGTGTATGACTGCGTCCATGTATGTGGAGAGTGCGTGTATGACTGCGTCCATGGCTGCAGTATGAAAGGTACAGAGGCTAAAATACTTGTGGATATGTAGAGGTAAATCAGACATGTCTATTACAATTGCATCGTAGGTTTTAGAGGGGTTAAGTTAAATATAAACTCCGTCAGCAACTGTAAATGCTAAAAAATAATAAAGTTGTGCCAATAATGACAGGCAAATAAATAAATGCAGTAAATAAAAAGTCACAAAATAGCCATATGAGAGGGGTTTGTAAAGAAGTGTAAAAGTGTGTGTGTGGGGCCCCGTACAAAAATTTGCTGTGGGCCCAGTCAGTTCTAGCTACGCCTCTGATTGGAAAGTTGCAGCTTGCAAAATTTTTTTACATAAATTTTCAAAAACATAACAGGAATATGCCATAATATTCAAGGGGATTATGGACAGCTGTTTTATTATTGCATCTCAATAAACCTTTTTATTTTTCAAATATTTTTTTGTTTTTGTCTTTATTTTGTTTCAATATATTTCATACCAGACTTATGTGCATGAGCATTGTTAAGGGGACACTAAACATTTTCTGCTGTTTCTATATTGCCAGCATATTCTACAGCACCATACGGATATTGTGACCATTCACGTCAGTACCTGTCCCCTATAGGGTTCACAGTCTGATTTCTCAGACAAACACTGGCGCTAATTTAACCCCTAGATGCCCAGCGCCGTACATGTACGGCATAGAAGCCAGGCTCGCTCGATCAGTGGCATTTAACAGCGGGGCTCCTACCGTATCCAACAGCATTGCTGAAAACGCAGTGATGACTTCTGTATCTAAGAGGATTGCAGAGGGAGGGGGCTCCCTCTGTCTCTCCATTGACTGGAAATAGCCATAGGCGAAACGTGCCTTGGAATTGGAGGCAGCGTGGTCGTCAGTATTATTTAATTTTGTCTACCCTTGCTTTGTTATAGGAAAAATGGAAAATCCACAACTAAATTAGTCATTACATGGCACTGAACACAGCCGCAAGCTCCTACAATTGGAGAAGTGAAATACGTGGTGAACTCCACCTGCAGGTATGAAAGGATGTTTGCATCTCCACGGTCCTCCCCTTCCAAGTTTTATTTCATATGGCAACCGTGGACATCCAGTACATATTAGGTGTCTTAATTTTTACTAGCTGATTGTCTGCACAGTCAGTCCCTTGCTGTTTATTCTTGGTGACCTTTCTGAATGCACAGATCATTTTTCCATTTTTACTTTTGTGCACTGCTATCCTCTGCCAAATGTTTTCTTTCTGTTTTGTATTTTCATTTTAGAGATTGTTATAGTATTGGCGGCTCCTCGATGTGGAGTGAAGTCACAACCTCAGTCAGACCTAGCGGATATTGTATGATGTAACCGTACATTATTGTTTGATCTTAAAGAGACTGACTGGTCTTTGTATTTGTTGGAAAACTTAATAAAATTTTGAAATTACCTCCATTTTGTTCTAATTCCTGTGGAACACCTGAAGGGTGAACAAAGTTTCTAAAGCCAGTCATGAATAAGGGGTAAAGTTTATAAAAGTGGTTATTGTATGGGTAATTTCTATTTATGCTAGCCCTTGAAAAGTGACTTCAGGAACAAATTGGTCCTTAAGAAATTGGTTTTAAAATTTAAAAAACTGCTTCTAAAACTCTAAGCTTTATAAGATCCTAAAAAAAATAGCATGACTTTTACAAAATATTACCAACGTAAAGTAGACATATGGTGAATGTTAACTGATACCCATTTTGTGAGGTGTCGCTATCTGCCTTAAATGCAGAGAAATTGTAATTTAGAACATTGTTAATTTTTCAAAATTTTCTGTAAATTTTGTTTGTTTTATCAATGTAAAAAATATCAACTCAAATTTATCACTATCATGAAAAAAGATGTGTCGTCAGAAAACAGTCTCAGAGTTGGTTGGATAAGGAAAAGCATTCCAAAGTTATTACAACATAAAGTGACACATCACAGTTACAAAAAAGTCGACCTAGTCCTTTAGGTGAAAACTTGCTTGGTCTTCTGGGTTTAATAGTAAACTGTTTAACCAAGCATTTTTTAGAGTGTGGGAGGAAACCCATGCAACCATGGGAAGAACATACAAATGTCATGCAGATGTTGCCCTTCATTTTCTTCTTGATTTAGGGCCAGGACCAAGTGCTACACGACAACTCTGCTCACCCTGAGCTTTATTTCAGTACTGTGAAGCTGAAGTACATATTTTGTTCCCTGCTCTCAGACATTTCTGACTAGGGAGAGTGTAAATAAATGGTTCATAATAGGATGATAAAGTTATCTCTACCCCCTTTGAATCACAGAGCTTCCAGACACATCTACGTACATATATATGACTGTCTCTGGCAGATGTTTCTAAGAGCGTCACTTCATTGATTGCAATAGAAGAAAACTAGCGGAAGAACTACTGTGTCTAGCAATTTTATTTTCTAATATAATTTTGAACACTGTAATTGATATTAATTCTACGCCCTAAACAAAATATCAAATACACATCCTTTACTTTATATTTCTATGAAATTTCCATACTTCAACCATAAGTTTTAGTAGCAGCAATAACGAGGTCAGCAAATTATTTGCTGTTACATAGTCCAGTATTACTACTTGAAGCATTTTAATCCTCTAACGGGATTCCTTTCAGAAAGATTTATTCACCATCAGTTATCTGCCTCCCCTGCTGCCCTTCAAGCCATTGAAGACCGGGATGCCGGAGCATCTAATTCTCCTCCAGATGTGTGTTTTTCTGTCTTAATTATTCTCTAGCCTGGATTTTTATCCTACATCTGCTTCATCGGTTCTTAGCTTTGGCTATCTATTTTTCGCCTGGCGTTAGTCATTGTAGGTAAGGCTGGTCCATCCGTCCAAGGTACAGTACTGATTATTTTATATATGTGTTTATATGATGCCACCATAGGTTGTACACTTCACTCTGCCATGGGATATCTTGTCCTGAAGGGTTATTGTCTTTGGAATCTACTTGGGTTTGTATTCGGGTTCATAACCTAGATGTCATTACAGATTGTCTGATATTTGTTAATCTTCTGTATTAGTCTAGTCTGAGCTAAAACTTATGGTGGGCTGTCCATAGAGGCAAAAAAAATTAAAAAATGTATAAATCATTAAGAAAATGTAGCTACTTATAACAGTTGTTGCAATATATGATATGAGTATGTGATATTTCAATTAATTAGAACAGTTGTAATAATTACAACATAACTACAATTAAACAGGCACAGGTCGAATTGCTGTATTGTCAATCAGCACTTGTTACAGAAAATTCACCTGCTCGTGTAAAAAGACCCTTAGACTAGCATCCATCCAAGAGCAAAGCCTACTGAATCGTAGGCATATTGTAGATGTAGAATCTTGTGATTTGTATCCTTCATCTACAGAAGAAAAACATATCAATCAGTATCATTCAAGTTTCAGCTCTTAGTGTGGGAACTCTATACAAGAATATACCATTTGTTAGCATGTGCTTGACTACATAAGTATATTTCATAGGTCATTTCAGCTAATTTAGTTAGTTTTGCTTCCTTCCACTAGGTGATATTGTATAAACCATATAAAAAACCAAACACATTGAACCAGGTGGACTATTCTTTTAATCTATGGCATTTTAATTACAATAAAGAATGATGACAGCCTAACTCATGCTTAACTACTAGCATAATTACTATGCTTCTATTGGATGGAAGAACACAATCAATTCATGGCCTACAATATGTAAAACAAAAAATGTCCAGAATCAAATGTTTCAGCTAACAATTTCAGTAGGTATATGGATCTAGGGAAAGGGACTGTAGATAAGCCTAGATTGTAAGAAAAGTGTTGAATGCTAAATTCTGCATATCTATTTCTGTATCACTGATAATAAACGATAAGAGGGGATTTACGTCTCAATTATTAATAGACTAACGGATGTATGAGGACACTAAAATTAATACTTTATTAGTAATCAATTAAAATGGGGGGGGGACAAGTATCATTAATCCTCAATCATTGTAGATGTGTGTACTAACAAAAACACAGCTGGCCGTCATAGTGCCGGAGACGCTGTCACATACCCCTAGTGTGGCAGCGTGTTTCCTATTCTGCTATTATTCTCATGCACATCTTGCTCCTGATGATTCAATTTGATGAAACGCGCCAAGCTGCTATGTAGCCGGAATGAGTGGGAGTTTTAACTTGGACTAGGGAGGTAGTTAGATGTTGGATCTGTGTACTCCCGGGTAGTTTACTATTACCTGTGACTACGATCCCGGTGTAGTCTCTTACAGGGCTGTCAGTTCCCCTATAGCTGGTTCTATCCCAGTGGGGGTTAACTACTGACTATCCCTCTTTTTTACCAACACCTTCATATATTTATATTTACTACCTACCGAGTTTCACCTTTTTTGGCCACACCAGATGACCATGGAATTGTGGCAGCAATTAGCAAAGCACGGTTTCACCAGACAATACCATTTTAACCATGCAGCTTTCTAATACAGGTTGGCTTACACAATACTAGAGGGTCTTGGTAGGAAGGATTTGATCAGTCTTTCCTCTTGACGCCCCCTAGCCTACCTGTAACCAGCTGTGTTTTTGTTAGTACACACATCTACAATTATTGAGAATTAATGATACTTGTCCCCCCATTTTAATTGATTACTAATAAAGTTTATTAATTTTAGCGTCCTCATCCATCCGTTAGTCTAACTATTTATGTGCCTTATTTTGAGGTAGATAATACAAATATGATTTGTGTGCAAATACCATTTCACATTTTTATTCCGTACATTATTTGGTAACCCATGGATCATCTGTTTTAATTGTTCCTACACCCAGGAAAGTCGTCATTATGTGATGAACCTAACCCAACTGTTCTCAGTGTAATAAAACTGAAGATTTCCAGACTCATAAAACAGATTGGTCTAACAAAAATGTATGGCATTACCGCAGACGATCAGATTGCCTATACAACTGTTTTCCTGTTGTATTATGAGATCTGTGGTCAAAATATAGCTCTTTTGGTGATGGATTAGCTACAGAACTGTGAACTTTGTATGAATTATAGTACAACAGTGCAAAAAAGATCCTGAACTGATATTTTAGTTGCTATATGATTCCACAAAAGTGACACGTTTCGAATCTTTGTATTATTGTGGTCTAGATTTGTGAGCAACTATGTGTCCATTTTCCTTAGGTTATGACCACAAGGTCAGGTTTCCTGATTCAGTTTTGGAAGCCAAAATCAGAAGTGGATCAAAGAGAGTTTCCACTTTATGGATACATATAGTGAGTAACATATCAGTTTTGGATCTCTTTTACACTGTTGTACTACAGTTAGCGCCAGTACTATTGTAAATCCCTCACTGGCCAGAGATCTCATAATAATCCTCATAATGCCACTTAAAAATTGTTGTATAGCCAATCTGATCATCTGTGGTAATGCTATATATATTTTTTTTTAGATCAATCTGATTTATCAGTCTGAAAATCTCCAGTTTTATTAGTTGGACCTTTATTACACTGAGAACATTTGGATTACGTTCATCATGTTATTAATGATGACTTTCCTGGGTGTAGGAACAATTAAAACAGATGATTTATGGGTTACCAAACAATGTACGGAATAATAATGTAAAATGGTATTTGCTTACAAATTAGTATTTGTAGGGATTTACATGTATACTATAATTATATGTATTTGTATAATCTAGGGTTATCTACTGTCCCTTTCCCTAGGTCTATATACATACTGCAATTGTTAGCTGAAACATTTAATTCTGGACATTTTTTGTTTTGCATATTGCAGGCCATGAAGTGGTTGTGTTCTTACATTTAATAGACCAATTGCCTGTAGACAAGGTGGTCTTATGTGTTGGACTTGTTGGCTGGAAGTCAGTAGTTGCCTGAAATGTATGTACTAGTTAATTGGATAGAGGTATATGGTTTCTGCATCTGATGGCCTTCGAATGAGGTTGTATATGTTTGTAATGCTATCTCCTAAAATTCTGTCAGGGGGTCATACAGTTATGTATTTAACAATTGATTTTCATATCATGTCTATGGCCATCTGCTGCTGCCAGTATAAATGCGCCATACAAAAAATATGGTGAAAAACTGTTCCATGTAAAATGCCCCAAAAAGACATGGGGGCACTGCCTCCGACTGGAGAAGAAAAAGTTCAGTCTCCAGAAGCGTCAAAGCTACTGTAAGAATTGTGAATCTGTGGAAAAGACTTCCTCAGGACGTGGTCACAGCAGGAACAGAGGACAGTTTTAAAAAGGGTTTAGATGAATTCCTAAATGTAAACAACATTAATGCTTATGTAAAAATCTGAGTCTCACTTCCTTCTGGGATTTGCGTCCCCACCTATCCCTTGGTTGAACTTGATGGACATGTGTCTTTTTTCAACCGTGTTAACTATGTGACTATGTAACATGGCAACATTGTGTACACAAATCCTGTAATCATAGAAAGGCATTTTGTCTTTGTCTTTTTATGAATGCTTCTTTTATCCACATTATATTGAAGTGTAAACTTACAAGTATAGTTTGAGTTCATCAGCTCTTCATGACGATCATAAAAGGAGAGAAAGTATAAAGGACAGGTACGACTTTATCTCTCCTCTTGATTTAATTCACTCCTTGTTTTGTTTTTTAAAACTGCATCAGGAAACCTGACTATATGGCTGCATCCTCACAGGTTGAGGAGGCTCTTGCTTTCATTGTGTACCTACTTGTAAAGTTTTAATTTTACTTCTTTGATATGTGGCTACAAGAAGCATTTATTGAAAGAAAGTTTTTTGTTGTGTATGCCTTTCTATTATTGCTAAACAGTTCCTATGACACTATATTGGAACGGTAGGTCCTAGAGATGAGCAAATGAACTGGAAACTAATAGGATTTGACCCAAATTTTGTATAAAATGTGAATTTTTGGTGATTTGATTTGGGTGAATTTTGGAATGAAATAAAGAGTGAAAAAGAGGAGGGAATTTTTTTTTCATGTTTTTAAATGTGAGAAACAGAAGAGAAAAAAATCTGATCATATCCTAGGAGTATCACGCACTTAATATTTCACACATTTCCTAGGCATTCTATATAATTCCTGGCAAAGTATGAAATAGTTCCCTCCAGATTCAAAATGCCATTCGTTTCAAAAAGTGTGGACATTTTGCTTTCTTCTGTGCAAGAACAAGTGTCAAACTATGAAGAGCTTTTGTCTGAGAAAAGAAATTAAGGGCAATTCATAATGTCATTCCAGCCTTCCTTGTTGCAACAAGTGAGGACAACAGTGGTCTCTTTCTCTTGTTGTTTAGTAAGAAAGTCCTGTTCAACCGCTAATTTATAACAAATGTAGTTTATTTTGCATTTCTTTCATGTTTTCACATCAATTAAGGCTTCTTAACATTTAATACTTCTTAACATTTCATACTTCATACACAGTAGTGCTTGTCATTCTATATATTGCCTAGGCAAAGTATATGAAAGACAGACATTTCATACTTTGCCTAAATACTTTAGGCATTCTATAGAATGCCTGAATTTCATACATGACTCTGATAGATATATAGATAGATAGATGCCAGGATATACCTATAGCAGGATATCAGTACCGTATTATGGATCCATACAACAAAGATCTATGATATGTACATGTGCATAAACCTTAATTGTTAGTCTTCACTCTATGGTGCAAATACTTACAACCTGCCCACTCTTTTCATCACTGACCTGCTTTCTTAATCTCAGATCCTCACAGGACCTCCTCTTTTGTTATCCTCTCATCTTTTCTTCACACAATCGACTACAAGATTTCTCACATGTCTCTCCCCTACTATGGAATTCACTACCCTAGCACATTAGGATCTCCTCCAACATCCAAACTTTCAAGGGTAACCAAAAAACCCACCTTTTCAGGAAAGCCTGAAATGAGCATGCTTCCACCACACAGCCATGTGAGCAGCCTATAACCTCACCTACTGTGTTCTCCCCTTCCCTTATAGATTGTAAGCTCTTGCGGGCAGGGTCCTCTACCCCTCTTTACCAGTCTGTTAATAGTTTTTTGTTTATTGTATTTTTATATTTATGGAACCCCTTCTGGATCTACAGCGCCATGGAATTAATGGTGCTTTAAAATAAATAATAATAATAATAATAATAATAATAATAATAACGTACAGTATATTAATAAACTGTGTTGAACAGAGCTATAATTCTGGTCCAGGTAACTAACTTTCGAAGCTATGATGCACTGCATGAAATCTCTGGTTTGGTTGATTACTGCATCTTATTTGAAAGCTCTTTAAAGGGCTATTTATTGACTTATAAAATTGCCACCTTTTGGTGGCATTAAAGAAAGTTTTCTTTTTTCTTGAGAGCTACTTTATAAACTTTGTAAACTTTATACCACGGAGCATTGCCCTTAAAGGGGTTCTATACCTTTTTCTCTCTAATGGTCTATCCTTTGGATAGGTCATCAGCATCTGATCGGCGGTGGTCCTACACTCGGGACCCCCGCCAATCAGCTGTTAAGGAAGGCAGCGGCACTCACAGTAGCACCGCACCCTTCTCACTGATTCTTGTAGGCCAGTGACATCACAGCAATTTCACGTGGCCTGGGTGCAGCTCAGTCCCTTTAACGTCACTGGCCTGGGGGAAGCAGCGAGAAGGCAAACAGTCGATATGGGGAGGTCCTGGGTGTCAGACCCCTGCCAATCAGATGTTGATGACCTATCCAAATTATAGATCATCAGTAAGACAAAGGTATATAACACCTTTAAAGAACATTAAAATGACAACAATATCTTATACTGTGGGGTAAATATAAGCAGTTATCACCAGTAACCACTGGTGGCTGTAATTTATGAATCATCTTGGGATTTCTAGTTAGTAGTATAATATAAAACAATTCTCTATGACATAATGGATGTCACGACAGTACTTATAGAAATGTAAGCAATCAGTAGTACTATGGTAACGTAGAGTTATGCACAGAAGTAGAGATACATTTTCCAGAAATAGAGTGACTCTGACCCATGACACCATCACAGCACTGTTGGAAAGCAAATATTTGCATAGCCACTTCCTCAAAATGCCAATTGGAAAGGTCTTGAGCATTGAGAATTATACTTTTTATATGTAGCTGTCAGTAAAACGCCATCTCCCCCAATCCCACTCTTTATCAGGTTAGCTGAGCATACGTGTTTTTAGTAAATTTAACTGTTTTTAGCTAAATATGATCATACTTGTCAACTTTTATAAAATGGCTTCCAGAGGTCTGCTGATTTTATTTTCTGGGCATGTCAACACCTTTTTTTTGTGGGGCACACTCTCTTTAATGAATCAGCACCTCCCCCTCATTGAGTGTTTGGCCACTGGGGCTGAATCTGATGACACAGTATCTCAGTGCCACACACGGTTAAGGTAATTCAGTTTCAAAATAAGAGCTGGAGCACCAATGCAGAGAAGGTACCATCTGCACTAGAAATGACAGGGATTCCTAGCTATTAGTTGGAGACTGTCCTGAGCGGATGCCCCTTTCAGGGCATGTGCCCCCGACTAGCTGGATGCCTAGTCTAGCTAAGGCTAAGTAGGGGCATATTTGGGCTAGTAACCCAGATCTGCCTGGACCCACTCTATTGACCGTTCCCCTGGTTAGCCTCAAACAAACAAGTTGTATATGGTAAGACAGTTCATTTTTTTATGTTCACTGGTTCATTGTCTTGCACTTTAGTTACTCTTTTTTTTTTTGTTATTTTTGACTAATATCTTTGAGCTTTTATACTAAATTATTAAATGTTAAGTTTTAGTTTATAAGGTACCTCTTTTGGCTCATGCCCTTCATTCCCTCGTCAGATTACTTAATACCTGCATTTTGAACTTTGTGTTTGTCTGTGTTTGTTGTATTAAAATCAGACATTAATACCATCAAAGAAAATGAGGAGAGGAACTAAGGAAGGGTTAGTATTTTTTTTATTTTGTTGTACATTTTCAGACAAACAGATGGGTATTCCGGAAATATTGAAAAGGGACAGGATGGGGTGCTTTTTTCACTTTTCTTGCCAGTGCAATAGCTAGTATTCTACACTAGTAGCCAATTTTGCCGAGGAGACTACCTCTGTAATAAAAGTGCATTTGAATATATCACAAGTCTATTTCTTGCAAATTTTGTATAAATTCATGAGAGGTCCAGTTTGAGCCCATTCTGTTCTCTAATACAGCAGCATGATTAGTCACCTGAGTGGTTCTCTGACTGCATTAATTATTTATTCCTTTATTTCCCACTTCAGCAACTTAGAGGTACTGATTTAGGCTAGTTGCACCATAGTGTCAGAGATCCAGCAGGCTACCCTTACATTATTTTACCGACTTTATACTGCTTGATTTTATATTGAATCACCAGCTCAGGGGAGTGGCCACGGGGAGTCCATGTGCCCCTACGTTCACCAATCTCTACCTGGGCTGGTGGGGAAGGAAACACGTATTATGTAAGGGCTATGGAGCAATGGACATCGTCAATAGCCTTGTCGGTAAGATTTATAGACGATGTGTTTATTCCGTGGAATGGTACCGGCATGGCCTTCAATGAATTTGTGTCACAACTCAACAGAAATGACCTGGGTCTCTTCTTCACGAGTAAAATCCAGAAGACTCATTTGACATTGCTGGATCTGCCAATAAGTATTGATGAATCCAGAAAGATAACAACTAAGATATTCCGCAAACCGACTGCCACAAATACCCTACTTAGATGGGAAAGCGCACATACAAACAAGCTTAAGTATAGCATACCAAAGGGACAATACTTAAGGGCGTGACAAAATTGTTCAGAGTGGGTTGCTTTCAAGCAGGCAGCGTCTGACTTACAAAAGAGGTTCCTCCAGCGAGGTATCCCAGATCTTGTCTTGCTCAGGCGTATCAGCATGCCTCAGTGAGCAACAGAGATGACCTCCTGATCCCTAAAAAACGGATGTCAAATGACAGCTTGGTTCGGATCATTGGTACATATGACCAGGCCAATAGAGAGGTCGGGATATCCTGAAAGAATACTGGGGTATCTTGAAGTCAGACCCTGTGGTAGGACACCTTGTAGGAGACTACCCTCTGATTACGTATAGGAGAGGCAGCAATTTGCGTGACCAATTGGTGCAGAGCATGTACAATTCTCCAATACAGTCTACATGGTTAACCAATAGACCACCCGGCACGTATAAATGCGATAACTGTGTTGCATGTAAAGTCATTAAAAAGGGTAACACAGTGAAATGTACGATAACAGGACGCAGTTACAACATTAGGTCCTTTATTAACTGCAAAACCGTAGGGGTGGTCTATTTGGCCATGTGCATGTGCCAGAAACAGTATGTGGGAAAGACCAAAAGAGAATTTAGGAGACGTATTGGAGAGCATCTGCTGAGCATTAATAATGAGGATGATACCCCAAATTTCCCTACATGTCATGGAATTTAACCAGGGATTAAAGCAGTTTGTGACCTTTCAAGGGATGGAACATGTGCAGGGATCGCAACGAGGAGGTAATATTGATAACCTCCTATTATGGAAAGAAACTCAGTGGACTATCACATTGCAGACTGTTAAACCTTTTGGTCTGAATGATTTCATTTCTTACACATGCTTTATCTAACTACATGCTAAAATAGAGAGAGGATGCCCGTGTCTCCCACTATATGTAGTTGTTTGGCTTTTTTTTTCATAATTTGATCATCTATTGTACGGTGTATCACATCCATAGTGTCAATTGCCCCTCTGTTGATCCCTACATGATATGATTGGTGCCTATAATGAGTTGGTACTTATAATGTGGGATATGAGATCTATGAGGGGCACATTTGAGATGGTAGATTCTTTCATGATGATGGTTTGATGACCTTAATTGCTCTGGGTAATGCTGTGTAAGTTTATTTACTGGAGGTGTCACCATATATACGTATCAAGTATGGTGGATTCTTTGTCTGATATTTGTCCTTCTTGATATTGCCTTATACAGTGGCGTATAATTCATGAATTGCCCCAGATCATTTAGCCAGTAAGTGCTAATAAATAGTTAAAATCTCTCTGGTGTGAGAGGAGGCAGTATGAGATGACAGACTTACCACTCCTCATAGTGTTATCTCTGCTGCCGCTAGCTCTGCCCAGGGGGAGTGGCTTCTTCTATATCAGTGTGGCTCTCGGCGGCCGCGCCATGGCCGAACCAGAGCCGGAGGCTAATCCCTATGCTGCACGTGCGCCAACACCGGTGTGCAGCGTTCTCCCTGTTACAATAGGTGGTGGTGGAAATAGGCCAAGTGTATATGGCGATCCACACCTTTTAAAATTATCCTATGCTGCTGATGACATGTTACCCTGTTTGTGGTGACATAGAAACGCGTCGAGCCAACGTGATACTAGGCAGGGGATAGAATATAATAGGGGACAGTGATTTAAAGTGTGTGGGACTGTAGGGGCTGTAGGGAATAAGTGCATAATCTATAAGGCACTTCCCCTGTGAATACACAGTCCTCACGGTTTGCTGTCTTCTATATAGTGCTGCCGGGACGCGCTGATATAAACAAACAGTGTGCCTTTTCAGCTATTGTCTAAAACAATACAGAACAGCTTGTATTTATTTTTTGGCAGCACGATAGTGTTCCAAACTTACTGGAGTGGAAATAAAGTGCTATATTCCTCCAGCTGGACACACTACTTTTTTTTTGGTGTGGGAGAGGATGGCTGCATCAGATCTATACAGGAATGTGAGCCACTCTTCCATACTTTAGCCTCATGTGTGTGTTTTTGGCGGGTAGCCACATATTTTAGAGAATTTCAAATAAAGTTTATTTTAGGCGTCTTATTCAGGCAGTTAATCCTGTACTAGAACATATAACAAACAGACAAAAAGATGGGTATTCCTGAAATATAGAAAAGGGACAGGATGGGGTGCTTTTTTTCACATTTCTTGCCAGTGCAATAGCTATTTGCCATCTTCTGCCAGTATTCTACACTAGTAGCCAATTTTGCAGAGGAGACTAACTCTGTAATAAAAGTGCATTTGAATATATCACAAGTCCATTTTTTACAAATTATGTATAAATCCATAAGAGGTTCAGTATGAGCCCATTCTGTTCTCTAATACAGCAGTGTGATTAGTTATCTGAGTGGTTCTCTGACTGCATGAATTATTTATTCCTTTATTTCCCACTAGTTGCACACTAGCGTCAGAGATCCAGCAGGCTGTGCAACTACCCTTACATTTTTTTACAGACTATAAGATGCACCTGACCATAAGACAACAGGTTTAGACAACAGAAAATTAGAAAAAAAAATATTTTCTATTTCAACCTTTCCTGGTGGTTTAATGAAGTAGAGGCTCCCTTCATGAGGCATTAAAAAACAGCTATAAAAACATGCACACTTATACTTTATATACACTTTATATACACAAATACCATGGAGCAAGCAAAGTAATACAATATTTAAAATAATTAATGTAAATAAAACAAAATTGAAATCATGTTTGTAAAATTTAAAAAATAAGAAAAAAAAAGATAAAAATAAAAAGCCACCCAGTGTATACCCGATAAGTGCCTAGTATATGAGAAAGAACCCTCAGGGGAAGTTCGCATTACCCCTTAAAAGTTCATTAATCCTTTCTCCAGGCTGGCTGAGGTCATAAACAGCTGAAGGGAAGGGCTGCTTTAGCCACTAATATATCCGGAGGTGGAGTAGATAAAAATACGGTCCTGGTCTTGTTTAAAAGCTGACAGTCTTAGCTTTAAAACAAGATAGCTGTTAGAAATCGGGTCAGAACTGAACGCATATGAAACCTGCTTTCACTCTCACTCTCACTGCTATCCTTTCCGGCCTGATACCTAACAGTTATATCTCCCAATATAGTGAAGATAATGATGTGATTCTGATCTTGTTTTAAAGACCAGAACCATAGCTCTAGCTGCTTCAATTCGAGATATATGAGAGGCCCATCCCCTTTAACCTGCTGCCCAAGCTCTGCAGACAGCGAGGGGTCTCTGCTGAAAGCGCCATAGTTGCGTAGGCAACCCTTGCACACTGCAGCCCCAGCAAGCCCTCAAGCCATGACATAGTACTCAGGGGCCCTGCCAATGAATAAGACATTGGGACAGTACATAAACACAGTGACTGCTGATTATAACACACAGACACTTTTTAGCAAGATTTTTTCTTGCTAAAAATTGCGTTTTATAGTCAATAGAAAAATACAGTATATGAATTGTTTAGTTGTTTTTAGTGAATAATTAATTATCTTGTGACAATGGTTTCTGTCAAGGCGTGGGATATATTAGGTAGCAAGTGAAACGTCATTTCGTGTAGGTGATGTGTTGGAAGCAGGAAAAATAGACTAACATAAGGATTTGAATGGCGAAATATGGATGGCTACATTACAGGCTCATAGAATGTCCAAAATGGCAGTCCTTGTATGTTTTCCCAGTAACCAACCTATTTTACAGACATATCGGAAAACTATAATGAACTATAAAGATGATAAGTAATATATGTCTATAGGTCAGATACTAATGCTGAACATATTAACAGCATTTACTGTGAGTTCAAAAGTGCTTGAAATTGCAAAGTGACATTCTCAAGTACTACCAGCCTCAAAAAAAAAATCAAGGACATGTAATTTTTTACGTTGGCAACCCTGTTTCCCAGTAGGCAGTGATACCCAGGGGCGTAGGAAGCGGGGGGGGGACGGGGACGGGGGGGATGAATCCCCCCCCAGGAAATAATGCGGGGGGGACAGGTATTTAAAGATCCCCCCCAGCGGCAGCGCAATGTGTGCGGCGGTGGCGGGGCACAGGGAGATGAACGCTTCCATTGTGGAAGCGTTCATCTCCACAGTTATCTGTATCGCCGTCCCCAGGACAGCGATACGGATGGCTGTGCTGCGGAGAAGGAGAGGGAGAGGCGTCTCCCTTCCCTGCTCCTCTGATAGGCTGCCAGCACTAGGCCGGCAGCCTATCAGATGTTGGTACAGGCGGCGCGATGACGTCATCGCGCCGTCTGTGAGCCGTGCAGCGCGGGACACAGGCCGGAAGAGGCCTGCATCGCATTGCTGTGATAGATGGAGGTAAGTATAAGTGTCTTGTGTGTGTGTGTGTGTTTTTTTTTTTTAAACTGGACCCACTGGACCATAAGGGAGGGGAGGGGGGAGAGAGATTTTTGGCACTTGGGGGGGGGGGCGTAGAGATATGTGGGTGTGGCTTGATGGTGGGCGTGGCTTGAGGGTGGGCGGGGACACGGGCCCCATAAGTGCTGTCCCCCCCAGATTTTTGGGGCTTCCTACGCCCATGGTGATACCTACCAATAGCTGGCAAAGGAAGGACTACTGGTTAACTGCCAAAGGATCATGGTTGTCTAAGGCTCATTAATGCGTGTGGCAATCATGTGAGCATCAGAACTGGACCATGGAGCAATTGAAAATTGTGCCGTGTCTTGACATATTATGTGCCCTTTAATCTACGCTTTTTAAAAAGAAGAGGCTTTCTCATGGCGACCCATCCAAACAAGCCATATTTGTTCAATTATATTGTCATGAACATGAACATTTTACGTGCTAACTGAGGCCTGTAGACTCTAAGACGTAGCTGTTGTTTTTTTTTTTTGCAATTTCTCTAGGCATTGCTTGACCTTGGGATGAATTTGCTGGGACATCCACTTCTCGGAAGGTTGTCAACTGTCTTCAGTGTTTTCCACTTGTGAACAGTCTTTCTCACTATTGGCTTCAAATTTTTTCTAAATGGCCTTATAACCCTTTCAAGATTGATTGGCAGCAACAATTGATTCTCTGAGATCGTTGCTGATGTCTTTCTTCCTCGGTAATGTTTTAAAGAGGCTCTGTCAACATGATCAACCCTATTAAACTAAGCATAACGCCTGGTAGGGCTCATCACATTCCCCCTTCCCCATGAGTGACAGGGCTAGACATTAGCATGCTGAGGGCAGAGCTGTTGTGTTGTGTTCTAGTATGTACATATCAGGTACAATACTTACTGTAGCCTCACCACATGGAGATACAGATAGAAACTTAATATACATATTACTACTTTATTCACAAGCACAGTATATGATTATAATGAAACCAGTAATATGTGTTAGCTAGTAATACCAGTCTTCTCTATGCAAAAAGGCTGTAGCTTAGTGATAAGTAGTCAGTCTTGCATGTAGAGATCCAAGGTTTGAATCTTGTGAAAAATATTCAGATATTATTATCTTCTACATTTTACCCATAATAAGTCAATATCCTTAGCATTAGTGTTGAGCGAATAAAAGTGAAACAAATTGACTTTGATACAAGTTTTAGGAAAAATTTGATTCGCCACAAAGCCAAATTTCTCCACTGGTGGTAATGAATCAATGTTCCCTGAAATGGCAGTAAAAAAAAAAACATACTCATCTCATCTATTTGTTCGCGAAGAGGCCCTCACGGCCATCTTGATTAAAGAAACCACACAAAATCTCGCACGTGGTGAAGTGTGATGTCAGCAATCAGGCTGGGCACAGTGATGTCAGCAGAGATTTTGTGCGGTTTCTTTAATTAAGATGGCAGTGATGGCCTCTCTGCCAGCAAATTAATAAGGTAAGTATGCTCTATGTTTTTTTTCACCCCTGATTAACCTCTGAAAGTTCTCATTGTTACTATAAGATGGTGTGATCAGCGATGAATGCGGCATCTGAGAGGTTTATTGGCACGATTGCCGTTCCCCATAATTGCGCCCGCTACATACAATGGAATGCAATTCGTGGCGAAGTAAATAGTAACTAATCAAGTTTCTTTGTGAAATTTGGTGAACGAGCCAAATTGAATTTTTGATAACTTTGCTCAACTCTACTTAGCATATTGAGAATAATGTTTTTTATACCTAACCCCTTCTACCCTGGGCCAGTTTTCACGTTTCTGCCAAGGCCATTTTTTTTGCAAATGTGATATGTGTCACTTTACAGTATGTGGTAATAACTTTGGAATGCTTTTACTTATCTAAGCCATTCTGAGATTGTTTTCTCATGACACATTGTACTTCATGGAACTGAAAAAGGGAAGGCAGGACAGCACGCCTAGTTCAGTAAGCAATGGGTGCACATCTCTAGGGGAGTGAAAAGTTCCCCACAAGAATCAGGTGATCAGGGATACTGGAAAAAATCGGGTGGAGACAGCACGTCCTCAAGTGGAGCTTTTATTCCAGATGCAACTATTCGGCCAGTGAGGCCTTTTTTATGCATGGAAAAGGCTTCACTGGCCGAAATATTGCATCTGGAATAAAAGCTCCACTTGAGGATGTGCTGTCTCCACCCGATTTTTTACATTGTACTCCATGACAGTCATGAATTTGAGTCAATATATTTCACTAAAATTTGGCAATTTTCAAAATGTCAATTTCTCTGCTTTTAAAACAGAAAATTATACCTCATAAAATATTTATTACTTAACATTCCCCTATATATCTACTTTATGTTGGCATCATTTTGAAAATGTCATTTTATTTTTTAGGACGTTAGAAGGCTTCGAATTTTAGAAGCAATTCTTAAAATTTTTATAAAGATTTCCAAAACCCACTTTTTAAGGACCAGTTCAGTTATGACATCACTTTGTGGGGGTACATAGTAGAAACCACCCATTTTAGAAACTACACCACTCAAGTTATTTAAAACTGATTTTACAAACTTTGTTAACCCTTTAGGTATTCCACAAGAATTAAAGGAAAATGGAGATTCAATTTCTAAATTTAACTTTTTTCCATTTTAATCTTTTTCTGTAATGCATCAAGGGTTAACAGCCAACCAAAACTTAATATCTGTTAATTTTACAGTGTTTATTTGACAGGGTAGAATATGTAATATATTTATAGAGCAGGTCATTGTGGACGCGGCAATACGTAATATGTGTGCTTTTTTCTTTTTCTATTTTTTATTATAAAGTCAGATGAAAGGGGTGTTTTCTTTTTACTTTATTTCTGTCCCAGTCTGGGACTTCAACTTTTTGGGGTCTGATCCCCTCTGCAATTCATTACAATACATCTGTAGTAGTCCCTCTGCCGAATGGTAATAATGCGACTTTCAATACACAAGCAATATCTATCTGGCCATTCACGCAAGGGACTCAGAGGGACTCCCTGGCTCTATCTCCACTGCATCCTGCCATGGTCTGTTGGGGACACTCTGTCAGATTAGCAGATAAACCACTTATTTCTGCATACATTTCCTGGGCGTTAATGTCCTCCTCCTCTACATAATTTTTCTCTGCCAGTTTAACCCCACAGGACTCGAGATATAGGCACCATGTCTCCTGGCCAGCCAGATTTATCAGCATCTTCTCAAGGATGAAAAGGAGTGGAATTAAATCATTCATCCCATAGTCCTGGTGTAACGGATCAACGGGTGTGAACCCGCTGTGCCACTTACTGGTTTGGCTTTGGGCCAAACTTGGGAGCGGAGTCTAAGTGTCCCCCTGGTTTTCACCCTTTATCCTGCTCCAGGATGCGGAAGCTGGACTCAGCTGCAGGGGAGACACCAGGTTAAGAGTGGTCCCGGTTAAGTGGCAGCTGGCCGGGCAGGCCAGAAAGCCCCGATGCTAGCATCGGGGAACAGGCAATATAGCAGACAGCCGCAGGATAATGCTGAGCTGAACAAGCGGTATAGCAGAGCTAGTGCTGTGAGAACAGCAGAGCTGAGTTAGTCCAGGTGGAGCTGGTGTAACGATCTGCCCAGCAGACAGAGGCATGGTCGAGAGTCCGGGTCTTTAACTTGAGAGCAGCGAGGTACAAGAGGATCAAGCAAAGACGAGGTCAGGATACAGGCAGAGGTCATAAGCAGGATATCGAATGCAGGAACAACAGGAGCCTTAGTTGTAGGAAGTACAATATTGCTCAGGCATTGTGGTGGTGCCTGGCCAGGATTGGAGAGAGGGCGGAATCAGGGGCGTGCATTAACCCTTAAGGTACCAGGACGCCTGCGGCTCCTACAAGATACAACAGAAGCTGTCGTAGCCTGCGAAAGTGCAGGAAAGCAGGTCCGGAGCCTGCAGCGAAGAGGAGGAGCCCCGCGTGCAGCTCGACTGAGGTACGTAGTCGGACGCACTGCACGCTGGCGGCTGCCAACTGCCATTGTTACACCTGGCAAATGACAAATAAAGTGGCCTCCTCAAAGGGTCTGAGGAAACTGCAGGTGTCACACATGAGCTGCCAAAGGCTAACGTAGAATTTACAAAGGGGAGTACCCCTGTCCGCCTGCATTATCAGGAAATTGTTCACTGCTCATATAGTCAGTCCAACATGTGTAGCTCCAGCGTGTGGAAATGCACATATGAGGCGATGTTGCGGAACACCATTCTGCCTTTGCAACTGAAGAAGATCGTGTTTTGCATGGTAAGAGTGGCTGAAGTGCATGCAGTTTCCTGGCCATTTTCAAGTAGTCTTCTAGATTACAAACGTGCACCATGCAGGGCGCATGGATCAGCCCTCCTTGACACAGCGCTGATGGAATGTTATTCCCATAATCGGTAACAAAGGTTCCAATCTTCAGATGGTGAGAAGACTGCCAGGATTCCATTTCTTGATGAAGGATACGAAGCAGTTCTTCCCCAGTGTGACTCCATTCAC
Organism: Bufotes viridis; assembly: GCA_033119425.1. Taxonomy (NCBI): domain Eukaryota; kingdom Metazoa; phylum Chordata; class Amphibia; order Anura; family Bufonidae; genus Bufotes; species Bufotes viridis. Next base: position 477,359,555 of record CM065590.1, on the reverse strand, counting down.
CCAGGCTGGCCAGATGCAGAACATTATGAGACTGCCATTCTCTGCATAAATGGTATGCTGGAGGACTACTCAGAACTGTTCCTACAGTGAAGGCTGAGGACAAGGTTTGAGGATGAGGAAGGAGAGGAGGACATTGGCACTGGAATCACAGCATGAGAAGACGGATGTGGCATTGCCATCACCTGGCCAAGTTCCTGGTGTGCCTGGGCAGGGACCACATTTACCCAGTGGGCCCTAAAGGACATATATTTTCGTTGACCATAGTTAAAGCTCCACATGTCAGTGTTGCCGTGAACTGTACCAGACACCAACAAGCTCAAGGACTTATCCACCTTCTGCTCAACATGCAGGGCTGGTACAGCTTTTTCAGAGAAGTAATGATAGCTAGAGAAGTTCCAGCAACTTGGCCAGGAGCACATTTAGTTTCTGCACCGTTGGATGAGTGCACGCATACTGTTGTCTTTTTGCAATCATCTCTGTGATTGATTGCTGGCAAAACGCATGACTAGGAGGAGGAGGAGCATCAGGACCAGTAAACGCTGAGAAGGAAACGCAGCTTCCTTCTGCTGAGGTGGTAGAGCCTTGACTGCTGGAGAAGGTGTATGGGCCACTGGAAGAGGCAGCGGTTGCTGTGTCAGGCTGTACCGCTACATTAGCACCACGGTTGTCCAAGGCCACTTTATGGTGCCGCTCCATGTGTTGACGCAGAGCGATGGTGCCAACATTGGTGCCCTGTCCTCGCTTCACCTTCTGAGCAGGCATTACCTGCAAAATCAGAAGCCCATCTCTTTTCCTACAGAACAGAAGGTGACAATCGTCTAAGGACTCCTCCATCCAGAGGAAACTAGATTGTTGGCAAACGTGCAGGTAAAGAATTTTTCCAACATCATAGAAAGTTGTGCAAGGGTATATAAACATCAAGCCCTTCTATCCAAGGTGGCAAATCCCAGAACAATAATAAATGCAGGATGCCACCCCCGTACACTACACTTCCAATTACAATGTTGCATATGTTGAAATCATACAAACCTGCATAGAAAATAAAAAGCTGTGATGATACTTTCTGGTAGAATTTATTTGGACACAAATCAAATTGAACAACTGATTTGGCTCCAGATCAAATTTTAAGAAATGTGCTCATCTCTACTTAATTTCCATGCAAAGACTATTTAATGTCAAAATTGAAAATGTCACTGATTTATGGACTAAATGTCATCCAGGCCTGGCCAGATGCTGTGTTCAGACCATAAATTGATATGTAAAAAATAGATTATTGCTGGAACTTTGCTCCTGAGAATTCAGCTGTGAGATTTTCCTACATATATTCTTGGAATTATTCCAGATTTATCTGCAACTTTAACTCTCCCAGTGCCCTCCTTTCTGTGCCAGCTGTCCTCTTCTCTTCATATTCTGTACATGCACCATAACAATCAATCATTTATAGACTAGAAGGTTGCGGCATGACTGGGACTTTAACTCTTTTCCAACACATGTTGAGCTCAAGCCAAATTCTACAATTGAAACAGAAACTGAACAGACCCCATTATAGTCAATGGAATCTGTTTGGTGCCCTTCAGTTCAGCTATGAGCCAGATTTGGCACTTCTGTTATTCCCCTTGTTTATCTTCTCTAACGGAGAAGAACAATCAATGGACATAACCAGTGGTGATGTGAATAAGCCCTAAGCATAGCAATGGCTAATAAAAATGTAGCCCATTTACAAAATTTGGTACAAAATTGAGACGGAAAAAGATTGGAAGAATTGAGAAATGTTTGTGATCTCTTAATTAATTGTGATTTGCATTATAGTTATTAATGTCTCATCCCCTCCTCCCAATTATTTATAATTGCATGTTTAGTGCCTACATATTCTGTAGCACTGTTCAGAAATTGTCATAATATCAATCACAGTCCCTGTTACCAAATGGGCTCACATCTACTTTCCATTGCTCAAGCACATATAAATTAGAGCCAATTTCATGTGATGCCAAATAATCTGTATGTTTTTGGAGTGTAGGTGGCACCCACATGTACAAAAGTCAAATATACAGGCGAACTCCAGGCAGATGTTGCTCTTGGCCATATATTGGGCTAGGTCTACATGGTGACGTGTCATGTAATAGTAAGTCTCAAAAAAGTAATGGGACCAAAAACACTTGTACTTGTCTGTTTATAAGGTGGCTATTTTAGAACTTTGACTGTAAAAAAAAAAAAGCAGATTGCAGAAGGTTTGCGAGCAAATAGCAGTCACACATGACCGGCATTGGGGTTTACAACGGCAAAGTCGAACACGACTTGCAGCCAAATATTCAACAGTGTTGTATTTTTTCGACAGTTATGGCACGGTGGCGGAAGGTCACATTTAAACACTTGATCTCATTGACTATCTTTGAAGGCAATATCACAAGGTCACAACACTGCGCTCTTTGTTGGGTGACACATATAGCCCCTACAGGGCCTTGTAGCCCTAGCCTTAAAGGGATCTAATTTGACTTTAGAGGAGGCTGAGATACAATACGAGACAGAGTACAAGAGTCCTGCTGTTTCTGGAAAAAGAAAATCATTTTTTAAATCCTAAAACAACCAATTTTATTAAACATGCAAACAAATAATACAATCTTTTTAGATTACTTGTGTTGATAATTCTGAGCATAAACAGGTATATTAAGGCATGTATGGACAGGGTATATACCATGTTTTAATTGAGAAATCATTAGCCACTACACAATTATCTAAATACATCTCATTAAAAATGAAAAAATAAAAGCTAAAAATATCATGTACTCAGTATATAAATGACTTGATTCACCAGAGAAGTCAGGTTTCAACTTCCTGGTAAGAAGATCCCATCATGCCTAGCGCTTTCCAATCACCCTTCACAGCTGTGAGATTTTGCTAGTTTGTCAATTGAAACAGATAAAACAGTTCTGGTGATCCTGTTTAAGGACAGGTCTACTTTGGGCCTTTAGGACCAAGCACATTTTTTAATTGACACAAATTCCCTATTTTGCACATATTTGGAAGTTACACATACAGTACAAATAATATATTTATTCTACAGGTATAGTGATACCAAATTATTTTTACTGCCTTAAACCTACTTTATGTGGTAATCACTTTGGAAAGTTTTTATTCATTCAAGCAATTCTGATTATTTTTTAGTGACGCATCTTACTTCAATTTAGTGTTAAATTTGGTTTGATATGTGTTTAAAACAGTGATACTTCACAAAATATTTATTAATATTCACTGCATGTCTACTTTATGTTGGGATAATGTTTTAAATGCTATTTTATTTTTTAGGATGTTAGGATTGGAATTTTAAGAGCAATTTTTTCAATTTTTAAATTTTTTTTAAAGGACCAATTTGGTTCTGAAGTCACTTTGAGGGGCTTACATAGTAGAAACTACCCATAAATATATTCCTCAAATTATTCAAATCTGATTTTAGAAACATGTTAACCCTTTAGCTGTTCAACAGAAAAGCAAAAAGGAAGTAAAATTTCGCAATGTAATTATTTTTTTTACAGAATTTCCATTTGAATCAATTTTCCTGTAACACAGAAACGGTTAATAGCATAACAGCATAACAACAGTATTTACTACCCTGATTTCCATATGTAGTTGTGAACTGCTGTATGGCCATATGAAAGGGTTAGAAAGGGACAGAGCTCCACATTATTTTTGCAGGGCAGATTTTGCTTGAATAATATTTAGGTGCTATATCGCTTTTAAAAGACCCTCGGGTACAATTACAGTGGAAACCCCCAAAAACGACCCCATTTTGAAAACTGTACCCCCCAAAGAATTTTTCAAGGAGTAAAGTGAGCGTTTTAAAAGAGTTTAGAAATGCTTGGCTGTAAAAATGAAAAATGTAATTTTTTCAAAAAAGGTTTATGCCCAGCTTTATGCCCAATTTTTTTTCCCAAACAGCAACAGAAGAAAATCACTCCATAATTTGTTACCCATTTTTAGCTGAATATGGTAACACCACATATGTGGTTGTAAACTACTGTATAGGCAGACTGCAGGGAAGGAGTGCCATATGGTTTTTGGAGGACAGATTTTGCAGATCCCCACAGGTGTTTTGCAAAAATGATTGCACAACTGATGCTGTAAAGTGTAAACTGCAATGCCCAATCTGTTCTGCCCATCATGTGCCAATGTGAAAAGGGAGCCCTCTTATTATTAAGTTACATTCATAGGATTTTAGTGTTTTGTGATCTACAAAATGTGGATCAGATGGCTTACCTTATCTCTACTTCAAAACATTTTCCTTTATCTTTGAGCCACATATGTTAGCATTATTTAATTCCTTCCTGCAAGGATCGCCAATACCTGCCACGATGTCACGTTCTTACATAACCCTTATTCCAAAGCCAGATGAAGGCCCATTAGATTGTTCAAACTACCGCCCCATAGCTCTCCTTAATTCCGATCTAAAAATCTTCACTAAAATCCTTGCCAACCGACTCTCATATTGGCTTCCTCAATTAATACATAAGGACCAAGTGGGCTTTGTGATGCGCCGTCAAGGCGGTGACAATACAAGGAGAACCATAGACTTAATAGATGTTATTAACAAACACAGCCATCAGGCTTTACTGTTAAGCCTTGATGGCTTTACTGTTAAGCCTTGATGCAGAAAAAGCGTTTGATCGCTTGATTTGGCCTTTTATGTTCTCCACCTTGCAAGCCTTTGGCATCACGGGCCCTTTCCTCGGTTCACTTCACACACTCTACTCCCAGCCCACAGCCACCATCAAAATGACCCATGCTCAATCTGATATAATTCATATTTATAGCGGCACACGTCAGGGATGCCCGCTTTTCCCTCTCCTTTTTGTGCTATGTATTGAACCCTTCGCTGCAGCCATCAGATCTCACCCTGATATACATGGGGTTAAAGTTAATCAAGTAGAATTTAAGCTTTCCTTATTTTCAGATGATATCCACCTTACCCTGACAGACTTACATGTTACTCTTCCAAACCTCTTTTGGCTACTGGAAGGATATAGTAGGCTATCAGAATATAAAGTCAAGACTACAAAAACTGAAGCTCTACCACTGAACCTCCCATCTGACAGATTAGTCAAACTGCAGACTAATTTCCATTTTCGCTGGAATGACTTTACGCTATTTAGGAGTACAATTAACTCAGACATACTCTTTGATATACACTTATAACTTTCCTCCTCTCTTTCAAGAACTCAAAGTCCTTATGAATAAATGGATGTCCTTGCCAATTTCCTTTTTCGGTCGTATAGCAACTGTTAAAATGCCCATTTTACCTAAGCTATTATATTTACTGGAAACTCTCCCGTTTCCTATTCCGGGAAAAAAATTACGAGCCCTTCAATCCTCCCTATTATAGCATGTAGCCCTCTCACAGCCCATAAGATGCAAGGGGGACTGGCGTCCCAGATGTCACCAGATACTACTGGGTTATACATCTAAGGCGTCTCCCAGCATGGTCCAACCTTTATGCATACTCCAGGTGGATGGAAATAGAAAAACTATGGATTGCACCTGTGCATCCTAACTCTTTATCATGGTCTCAGGTACTGTACCACCTACACTAATGCCTAAATTACTGGGGCCAATGTCCCTCACATATAATATTTGGAGGACATGCATGCAGAGATTCCCCCTTTTTATTTAATACATTGTTCCAGACAGGTATGCACCCTGCCTTTTTTAGGCCTTGGTTTTCTATTAAGTTATTCCTCTTTGCGGACGGTAGATTATAGAACTTTACGACTTTTACTATTCGATACCCCTAAAACCAAACTTCAATTACCAGAATTTTCTAGATACCAATACCTGCAAATACAACACCTGCTCACTAGTCTGTTTAACTCCTCTCAGGTTTCTACTCCAACACAGTTTGAGAAGTTGTGCAAGCTTTCGGACTCGACAAAGGGACTTATTTCCAAGATTTATGTTATTCTTTCCTCCTGTTCTCTCCCGCACCTAAAAGACATTCATATATGTCCAAGTGGGAAGCACTTCTGAACCGTAGTGTTTTTCCGGATGAATGGAAATTAATTTGGAAAAGAGTCACACTGACCTCTACTTGCATTACTTATAGAGAGAACTATTACAAAATATTGATGCTTTGGTATCATACTCCACAACTACTAAGACATCTTGATCCTAAAATTTTGGACAGGTGTTGGAGGTGCGGGACAGGACTGGGATCTCACCTGCATATTTTTGGGGAATGCTCTTTGATTCGCCCATTCTGGAGAACAACACAGGATATCCTTCTCCAACTATTGGAGATTGAGTTCCCCTTAGATCCTTGCTTTTATCTACTGAATATGCCTCCCATGCCTTAAAAAATGTATACATTACTATTAACACTACAGATACTGACGGCAGCCAGGCGCCTTGTTGCCAGTTTCTGGAAAAGAACAGACCAACCCACCCAACTAGATCTTATATCCAGTTTAATGGACACTAGAAAAATAGAACATCTTACAGCTCCCATGACCAGATTGAAAGGGTCAATCAAACCTGGCAGATATGGGTTGAGTATATTGATGCACGCACCTAAGCACTATACTACCCCTTTCCTAGCCTGCCTTTCCCTTGTGTATTCTTGTCTTAGTCTCATTTAGTTTTTGCTGATGTATATGTCCTTTACTACTTGTTTTCTTTTTGTGAATACAGTCATCTTTTTCTCTTTAATAACATGTTATCTAATGTACCATTAGTACTATAATGATTGGCAAAGTTGATAGTAGCCTATATGATCCTAGTCTATGTTATGTTATGAGGCCACCTTTACTAAGTCGCTCAATGTTCTTCACTTGAAAATATCTTACTAGAATTCTTGTCTTCTATACAAAAATGAATAATACACTTGTATGGTTTGTTGCAAATGATGCTTTAATAAAAAGACAATCATGCAATAAAAAAAATAGTTAAATAATTAAGTACATTTATTAAGGAAATAAGGATAATTAGGTAAATGTTCTTTTTTGCAAAATTAGGTAAATACACCAACACCAAAATAGAAAACTTACAAACAATAAAGGTTAGACAAAAGAAAAATCACAACTACTAATTATATACTGTATTTTTCGCCCTATAAGATGCACTCCCCCCACCCCAAAAGTGGGGGAACAATAGCAGTGCGTATTATGGGGCGAATGCTGCAATTTCCAATGATACACGGCCGACGCGATACCGCACAGTGCGGTCGGCAGGTGTACCAGCTGAGAGGGAGGAGGGGCTGGGGGTCGGCACCTGGATTAGGGATGACAGCGAGGACTGATGCAGTCCCTGTATTCTATTGCACCGGCCCCGCTCACTGTTATATAATCTTATCTAAGGCATTGTTAAGATATAATAATAATGTGTAATCCAGCTGTATTTCTTACAACTAAAGTTCTGTAGCAGAGAGGAGGGAGGAGGCAGGCCGGGAGGGCAGGCAGGCGGCACGTCACTCACTACGTCATGCACCTGCGCCGCCCACTTTATGAATGAAGCACGCAGCGCTGGCGCGTGACGTAGCGAGTAATGCGCCGCCCTCCCTCCCGGGCCTGCCTGCCTGCCTCCTCCCTCCTCTCTGCTACAGAACTTTAGTTGTAAGTAATACAGCTGGATTACACATTATTATTATATCTTAACAATGCCTACAGGTTAGATAATATTATACAACAGTGAGCGGGGACGGTGCATTAGAATACAGGGACTGCATCGGTCCCCGCTGTCATTCCTAATGCAGATGCTGGCCCCCACCCCCTGTACTAATGCCATCCACAGATCCCCCATAACAGTGCCACCCAGAGATCCCCCATAACAGTGCCATCCCCAGATCCCCCATAACAGTGCCATCCACAGATGCTCCCATAACAGTGCCATCCACAGATGCCCCCATAACAGTGCCATCCACAGATCCCCCATAACAGTGCCATCAACAGATCACCCATAACAGTGCCATCCAAAGATGCCCCATAACCATTAGTTCAAAACCCACTAAAAGCACACCTTTTTTCTCTTATTTTTCTCCTCAAAAACCTAGGTGCGTCTTATGGGCAGGTGCGTCTTATAGGGCGGGGGAAAAAGGGTAATTACCACCACACTTCATCTGGAGTCCTGACTACATCCAGAATGAAGGTACTTACATCACCAATTGAGTTTAGCATCATAGGACAGCAACACACATCAGCTGGGAAGCCTTGTTCAGCCAAAGCCGTCAGGGACTCGATTGGGAACAACATTTGTCTATGCATGGGGCGCCTCCTTCCCTCATAGATAAACTCCTAGTTTTTAACTGAAAAGGTCCAGCTTTTATACTATTTTAACCAAAGAACGTCACCCCCTATTGGAATGTAGCCAGCTTATGTAATCCATAATGGTCACTGCCATATCTTGTTTTTCTGTCATTATTTCGGACCGTGGAGTGGCCAATTCTCAGATCCACAATTAATCAAAATTCAGTATACTATACAGATAATGCTAACTCTCTTGTACACCCATTTACAACTAAGTCTACTTACACATTTCTTCTATCAGATATAATGGACAAAGTCTTTCACAAATATTCAACACCAGTTTCATTTCATCAGACAGTGTCTCCAATAAACCGTTAAAACAAATAACAAGGACACAGTTTAACTATTCAAGTACAAACTTTGCCAAACAGTCTTCAATTCATTCAGGTGAGAATAATGTTATAAGACCCAATGGATCCCGAATGATCAGAGACATATTCATATTTGCACTGCAATGTGTTACAAAGTGAAAGTAAGAAACCCAGGAATGTGATATGACCCATAATGCTGTGCAGCCAGCCAATCAGCAGATAGCCATCCCCTGTGATGTCACAGCCCTATGAAAGCCTCATCACACCTGGTCTCTGCCATTTTACTATGAGCAGAGCATAAGGACAGATATGAGGTAAGAAATCTTTTAATTGTAGAATATTGGATAGGGGCAGTGAAGGATCAGTGTAGGGAGATTGTAGGAAAAGTTTTTACACACTGTAGGGAGAGCATAGGGAGACTGCAGGGACAGTATAGGCTCAGTGTAATCACCCTGTGCATCTTGTTCATCTGCTGCGCCATTCATTCTTAATCTGTTCTGTTATACATAGACTCACTGTGCATCAGACTTAGTCTCAACAGGCAGTCTAATATATAGGTGTGTTTACTTAGTTCATCTGCTGCGCTATTTATATTTAATCTGTTCTGTTATACTGGACATAGACTCATTGTCAACAGGCGGTCTAATATGTAGGTGCATTTACCTAGTACATCTGCTGAGCCTTTAGTATTTAATCTGTTCAGCTATACATAGACTTAGGGGATCATTTACAAACAGATATACACCACTTTTTGGTGTATATCTGTCACAGATTGTGGAGCAAAGGTTATTTGCGCCACAATCTGCGACTTTTCTCCGCTCATGCCAGGTCTAAAAAAGGGTGTGTGGTGTGGGCAAGGAAGGTCCCCCTTAGTGTGCATTAGACTCATTCTCAACAGGCGGTCTAATATATCGATGCATTTAACTAGTTCATATGCTGTGCCTTTAATAATTATTCTGTTCAGTTATACGGTACATATATTCAATGTGCGTCAGACTCATTGTCAACATGCGGTCTAATACAGGGATGCCCAACCTGCAGCTCCCTAGATGTTGCAAAACTACAATCCCAGCATGCCTGGAGAGTCTACAGTTATCAGCCTACAGCAGACAATTGTTGGAGTTGGAGTTTTATAGCAGCTACAGGCCAGCACAGATTTAAAGGAGAGGTCTGCTGCATCCTTCCTTAGGTGTGCAACTAGTGATGATAACATTTGGGTGGGAGCACATGTTACAAGCAGTCCTTTACAGCCCACTGGGCAAATGTGGTTTTGGGACAGGCACACCAGCAGTTTGGCCTGGGGATGGGAATGCCACCTTCGTATTGTAATTGTGGGATTTCTGCGCCAATGTCCTCCTGTGCTGCCTCATCCTCCACCTTGCCCTCATCCTCCACTGTAGGCACAATTCAGAGTGGTCCTCCTTCATGCCATCTATGGAAAGCACGGATTGTCTTGCGGTTTTGCACTTGGTCAGCCTGGGCAAACGGAGTTACATTGGGGAGGAACTGCTCCACATCATCAACCAAGAAATCGAATCCTGGCTGTCTCCTCATCAATGAAGATCAGAACCATGGTCACCAATAACGGGAAGACCATTCTGTCTGCACTTCATCAGGGCGGGCTGACCGATGCGCCCTTCATGGCGCACGTCTTCAAATTGGTTGTCAACCGGCTCCTAAAGTCTTCCACCAAACTGCAAGACATCTTGAAAATGTCAAGGAAACTGAGCATGCACTTCAGCCACTTTTACCGTGCAAAACTAGCCCTCCTTGAGCTGCAAAGGCAGAATGGATTTCCTCTACATCGACCTCACATGCAAAGTTATCACATGTTAGGCCGACTGTATGAGCAGAGAAAACCCATGACTGATTTCTTGATGATGCAGACGAACAGGATTACGGCGTAACTTTGTTGTTAGAAAGTGGCAGCTCATGCGTGAAACCTGCCGTTTGCTCAGGCCCTTTCAGGAGGCTACTTTATTTGTCAGTCGCCCAGAGAACGGGATGAATGATCTAATTCCACTCCTTCACGTCCTAGAGGGGATGCTGATAAATCTGACCAGCGACGGAACAGAAGATGTGGGGCCTACATTTCATGGCCACCTGAGCACTATGGAAGCTGAACTGGCTCAGGAGAAGGAGGACAAGGAGGAGGACATAAATCCCCAGGAATCCTATGCACAATATGGTTTATCTGCCCAAGCAACAGGAGAGGAGCAGGAGGAGTATGAGGAGATGGAGGGGGATGAGGAAGACCAGGCAGATGGCCCCGACACACCCAGTGCGCAGTGGGGATGGAGGCAGGAAGTCTATCTGATTCCCCTGTGCAAATAGCCAGATGCATGCTGAGTTGCTTGCCACATTATCACCATTCAGCAGAGGAATGACTATTAGCTATCCACAATGGTAGACCCTCACTACTGGTCCAAAAAGAAAGCCTTTTCTACTGAGATAGATGAAAAACTCAACTATTATCGAGACATCCTTTGTAGTGGGTTGGTCACTGCCTACGTGCCCGCATTTCCCATGGTCACAAAGGTCTAACTGGTAGCAGACTCTGGGCTCAGGATCAACTGCCATGACTGCTGGAGGGGGGTAGGAGCAGCACAAGCTCTATCAGCAGCACCTTGAGTCTTGAGTCTCTGATGAGCAGTTTACTTCACCCGCCTACTGAAGAAACCACCAAGCAGCAGAAGGAGATGGAGCAGAACCTGAACGAGCAGGTGGTGGCATACTCAGACTATATCCTGTCACCCCAGATCCAAGAGCCCCTAGACACCTGGGCAGCCAAACTTGAATTGTGGCCTCAACTGGCCAAGTTTGCTTTTGGCAAGTTTTCCTGCCCATTCAGTAGTGTGGCATCAGAGTGAGTGTTTAGTGCGGTGGGGGCACAGTTACCCCAAGGAGAACTCGCCTTTTAACACAAAGTGTGTCATTTACTAACAGATATACGCCACTTTTTGACTTATATCTGTCGCAGATTGCGCCCCAAAATGTTAATAGACTATCCTTTATAAAGATAAATGAGGCGTGGATCAACCAGAATTTCCACACACCGGTGCCTGAAGCAACAGACTAAATAATTCTGGCAGTAGTGATCTGACTGTAGTGTGCTGCCACACCAGAAACATTGTGAGAAATGGCCTGTTACTTCTGCCCACATACTGCTGCCACTAATCTGATGCTGTCAACCTCCTGATGCAACACACCTGCTGTGTCTACTGCCCTCTGCTCTTACTGTGATTTGCCACATTTGCTGTTACTGACACTGCTGTTGCCCCCATTCCACTCTATTCTGGGGCCACAATTGTGACTCTTCATGCTGTGCCACCCTCACCAGTCTTCCGGGGCAACTATTGTGACTGTTCATGCTGTTGCCACCCTCAGCAGTCTTTTACTTGGACACTAATGTCCCTGTTAGGCCATGTTGACATCACTTTTTATTTTTCTGTTCTTCTGATCCATCAGAACAGAAAACTAACAAAAAAGAATCTGTCAGCTCAGTGTCCATAAGGCCTCCATGATCAGTATTTTGCAAAGGAATTGATCATGATTTGGAAGCCAAAAGTAGGAGTGGGTCCGAAATACAGAAGACATGCAAATATTTCCATCACATGTTATCTCTAATTTGGACCCAATCCGGTTTTTGCCTTACCAATACAGATCAAATGCTGACCAAATACTGACTGTTTGAAGGTGGATACTCAAACTACAGGATCCGCTTTTTTTACCCGTTCTTCTGACGGATCAGTAGAATGGAAAAATAAACAGTAATATGGATGCAGCCTTACTGCTGACACTCTCCCCACTGTCATGGGGCCACTACTTGAATCTAGGGCCACAGCACAGTTAAGTCCACGCAGATAAATTAGAGCTGATGTTAACATTGACCGGTAAGGCTGAGTTCACACTTCTGTTATTTGGTCAGTTATTTCCATCACTTATTGTGACACAAATTCAGGAGCCTAGCCTACTCTTGGATTAGGTATCATGAATAGATCTGCAACTGTTCTGTAGTTTTGACCCGCACTTGCTTTGGGCTGAAAATAACTGATTAGAATAACTGACTAAATAAGTAAAGTGTGAACTAAGCCTAATAGTGATGCACAGTCATTCTACAGCTAACAGAAGGGATTTAAACACATATGTTAGCACTGCCACAACATGAATTAAAAGTGTAGCGGAAGACCCTGGGCTGTCCTTCTAACATCAGTTCGGTTGGTTTAGCCGTTCGTATGGATTAGCCCGAATCCTGTGGGTTAAGTATAGGTGGCCGCCATTTCGGATGTTTTACACGTGTTCGCGGCCATCTTACGCCCGAACAGCGGTGTTTTGCCAACAATCGTCAGGAACTAAAAACGGATACGCAAGCCGGCGAACCCCGCAGAGACCCCCTCATACCTCTTGGGGGTTACAAGGAACAGTGAGCCCTAATTTATGTGTGGACTGTATAGGCCATATCCTTCCTGTTGTCCATTGAAAGTGCAGGGGTGACCCCAGCAATACAAGAAGGGTTAACTCTGCACTGAGTCTCCCAAGGAAGGTGTTGGTTCATTTGTCCCTATGTTCTGTTGTGCTAGTGATGGGATTAAGTAGCTGACTCCGGGGTAGAGGAGTAGATCACCCTCTGATACACTCAGGAGATAATCCCATCACATGTGTCTCCTCTCTTCCTATTCTTCAATTAAGACATTGGGGGGGTCGGGGGTCTGTTTGATTGCGTTAAAATGTTAGACCACCAGAACTGTGTATGTATATTAGGTTAGTCCATTGTCTGAGTTAACTGTATCCCAGGCAGAGGGGGTGTGCCTCTGGCCTGTGGAATTGTATAAATTGTGAGTGCTGGCTGTCATTAAAGGGTCCAGTTCTGCTCCTGAAACTGTGTGTCGTCCAGTTATTGGAATTGCTGTTGGGATATTGCTGCATTACTTTCTCTGTTGGAAACCTTGCTGATGGACTTACTATTGCCTTGTTCCTGAGTCCCACTTGGATTAGAAGCGGGGGTAACCTGGAAATATTGTATATCCGCTACAAAAAGAATCTTTTTTTTCTCCACTACTTCATTGGTGCTGTCTCCATATCCTTATTTTGTTCCACTAAAGAGTTATTAGAATACCAGCAGGGTCGTGCAGCATTTTATTTATTTTTTTTGCTTTACTGTAGGATGCTGTATGCTTTTTTTGTTTAGCTAGCCTGTACTATTATGTGCATGTCCATATATGTGACCTGCCTGTCATTCTGACGCACAGTAACTGTTTCGCTACCAGAAAGGACTAGCTATGCATGTTGCTGCACTGCACAGTGATATAACCTAAGATACATTCTCCCTGACGTTTAACTGGAGGACAGGATAGACCTGATTTAACGTTAATTCGGAACAAAGCAATTTAAAAAAAAAATTGGCAAAACGACCAAATCGAATTTTTGAAAACTTCGCTCATCTCTAGTTATAGCCCTTTAACTTCATAGAGACCAATGTTTTAACTTGTCTTACAAACATTCCCTTTTGTCACCTTTTACCAATATAACAGCACTTCATAGCATTGACAATGGAACATCCTCTTAGGCTGCCTTCACAGTGTTTGATCAGTGATTTCCATCACTTCAGGCATGAATGTTTTTATGTAACTGCATTTTATAATGAAATTATTTTCCTGGATTATCTTTTTTAGGTCTTAGTCCACATTCACATAACTGATATGATTGTGGTTACATTATAATGGGAGTGGAACATTTTGTAAATAAGTAATGTCTTTTGTCCATTGTTTTACTTCATAAGATGTGGACAATGCGCAAGTTTTGTAATTCCACCAAAATAATACATGCTGTTTATTCAGTGTTAGCAAAGCTTCTACCAAGCTCACCACTTCTTGTTCTCATTGAACACAGGGCTTTATTCAATGAGCTTCATTTATGGTAGACTTTTTATATTGAGGTACTCTGCATGTGTGTAGATCAAACGACTAGTGATATACATGGCTGGCATGGGTGGAGATGGAACTTCGGGGCCATTTTTTTTTACCACTTTCATTGTACTCTTTTTGGGCTAAAAATTTTTTTTCAATCGTCTTTATTAAAAATATTCAGCCGTTCTGTCACAAAAGGTTAACTGTTTGTCTAACTGTGTAAATTCTACTTTCACTTTATGCATGTCATTTAGTGATCCTTATCTCTAAATTACTAAAAGGTCATACAAATTTATTTAAGCCACATTCTTATCAGTCAAGACAAGAATTGAGCTATAATGAGTGTTTATAAGGTTAGAGATCAGAGCCAGGGAGCAGTCAGCTGGGCTGCCTGATGGAACAGAGTGAAAACAGAAAGAATGCTACTAGAAAATCTCAAGGCTGTACAGAGAAAAGGGCTCACAATGTTAATAAAGACCAATTAAAAAATATATATTTTCCCCTCAAATACGAACAATACAACGATAATAAAACATTGTGCCTAAAGGTGTACATAGCCATTAAAGTAGCCCTATGTTGTATGTGGGTCCTAACTGACAGAAGGTGGGGCAACATAAGTTGGCAGGCACAACAGAAGTGGGTAGGTCCTGCAATACTGCAGTGCAGCATAAAACACTATTCAGCAGACGCAAATACCACATTGAAGCACAAAATACTAACGCCTTCACCATAGTACTCAACTGTATGACCATGGTGGTATAGTTGTGTTCAGGAGGGCACCTGCAGTTGTTGGCCATTTGCATAAGCACCTGATGCTTGTAGCATTAATTAATGCTGATAGCATCAGATCATTATGTACCTAGCCGGTGGTCGTGAAGAGAAATTTCCCTGTAGGGTCTTTGGCCAGTCGGCCCCTGATGGCTAGTCTTGATATTTTCTCCAATGTCACTGGAATAGTATGTATCACTCAGTAGAAATTCTATGGGGTAAAGGTATAAAAACTGGTGTAAAAGAAAAGTGGCTTAGTTGCCCATAGCAACCAGATTCAGATTCCACAATACATTTTTTGGAGCTCCTCTGGAAATTAAAAGGTGGAGTCTGATTGGTTGCAGAAGAATAGAAAAAAAACGGATCCTGTAAAAAACTGGATCCTGTAGAAAAATTAATCCTACAAAAAAAATGGATCCTGTACATCAGTTATGCACATTTGGCATCCTTTTGAGCAATTTCTATCTGAGATCCATTTTCTTAGATGGAAAAAAGGTACTGCATGCATTCTAGTCAGGCAGTCTCTGTCTGCAGAGTAAAGGAAAGGCAACAATTGTAAAATGGGTGAGCCGGATGGTAAACAGAGTGACTCTGACAAGACTGCATTTCCTCTATAAGGCCTAGTTCACATTTCAGTGATTTGGTCAGTGATTGTGAGCCAAAACCAGAAGTGAAGCCTGCATAGAGATATGTATAATGGAAAGATCTGCACCTGTTCTGTGTTTAGACCTGAACCTTGTTTTGGCTCACAATCACCGATGAAAATCACTGATCAAATCACTAAATTATAAACTAGACCTAACTATAACACAATAGTTACACCACATCACTTGTCCAAATGGTCAAAGTATCCAATACTGGAAAACATCTTTATATTGTCAGACAACTGAATTATAATGGAAATTCACTGTGTTGCTATTTATCATTGTCAGAATAACAGAAAATACCTCTTTAGCCTTTCAAGCTGCATGCTCTGACATTTGTGTGGAAATGACTGCAAGGCCATGTTTCCATGAAATAAAACTTATTATCTGATGTGAGAGAAACATTACTTGCAGATTTATATACCCCAGAGAAGAGAAGGCTGCAGGAATGTGACATCCAATATGTAAATAGGATTTGTTAAACATTTTCTAATAAGATATTCCATTGTTTTCAAATGATGGTTCCCTGGAACCTTGGGCTTTGTTGGACCTTGGTCAAAGGTTTCTTAAAACACAACAGTAGGAAGACTTTCCAGCCTGCTTTTCAACCTACTAAAGATCCTTTGCAAAACACTCAAAACACCTCTCAACCAGACTACAGTATGTCCAAATTCCCGTGAGGATTGGAAAAGAATAAATCAGCACTATGGTAAATTGATGTTGAAGACCTGCCAAAGTCTCTTCTTCCCACCAACTTTTTCTTTTACAGAGCTGTTGCTTCATTCTGGAGAAAACATTATTTTAATCTATGTAAAATGAGCAGTTTAAGTTATGGAATCTGATAGGTTGCTATGGGCAACTAAGCCAGTTTTGCTATACACCAGTTTAATAAATGACCCCATATGTTTGCTAATTTATTGAAAATAAAAAAACTAAAATCTTACACTGACATGTAAGTATTTGGACCCTTTACCTAGTACTTGGCAGTGATTACAGGCCCCAGTCTTTTTAGGTATGATGGCAAAAGGTTTGCATACCTGGATTTGGGGATTTTCTACCATTCTTCTCTGTAGATTGCCTCAAGTTCTGTCAGGTTGGATAGGGACCCTCAGTGGACAGCCATTTTCATAGCTGCATGGACACTACCAAACATACAGGACTATACAGCACCACATAACTATTACATCCAGTGCGTCACAGGTGACTTATCCATTGATGCAGACGTTCTCTTTTCTTTGTCTCGTCTCTGCAAAGTTTGAAACGCAGACATTCCTCACTTTTCAATCATTATCCTCTTGACTGAGATACCACTACAATATCATCCTGCTGATGCCCCCAATACTTTGCCCGCTGTGCTCCCCAATGCCTCTAAAATACTATACTGCAGAAATTATACTGTCATACAGATACTTCCTTTATAATAATATAAAAGTCCCACCAATCAAAATAATTCTCTCCCAGAGTGCTCTCATTAACAACAGTGTCCCAATGATGATAATAGTCACCAAGATCACCCATAATATTAAATCACCTTGATAGTGCTCTTGTAGTTATAATATCCCCTATAATGCCTCCACTAGTCATAATTTCCCTTATAGTACCTCCAAGTGCCCCTATATTGTCCCCAGTAGTTAAAATGCCCCTATCGTGCCCCTAGTGGTGTTCCCAGTCCTTACAGTGCCCCCAGAGCTCATTGTGTTCCCCTGTAGTGACCACACTTCTTACATTGCCCCCTGTAGTACCTTCAGACCTTTTAGTGACCCAAACCTTATAGTACACCCTGTGGTGCCCCAGTCTGTAACATGTCCCCCATAGTGACCCCAGACCTTATAGTGCCCCCTGTAGTGCCCACAGTCCTTAAATTGCCTCCTTGTACTTCCCACAGTCTTTATAGCATCCCATATAGTTCCCATAATCCTTATAGTCCCCCTGTAGTGTCTTCACCTTGTGGTGCCAACAGTTCTTATAGTGGACCTTTGTAGTGCCCACAGTCTATATAGTGCCCCCTGTAGTGTCCACAGTCCTTATAGTTCCCTCTGTACAATCCCCACTCTTTATAGAGCCCCGTCATTCCTTAAATTGCCTGCCTGTAGTGCCCCCAGATCTTAATATGGCCCCCAAACCTTATAATGCCCCTCATGCCGCCCAACAGACAACAAGAAAAAAAAAGGAAAGGATAACTGATTTCCGACCACTGTCAGTGAAGCAGCAATGAGTGCCCTGCTTCTCAGGTGCTCCCGGCATCTAGGCACAGGTGCTCGATTATGTCATGGCGCTGCCTAAGACTTGTCTGCGCCGTAGTGTTTCTGTGGTCTGTGAGAGAGAACAGAGGGGCAGGGAGCAGTCTGCCCCCATGTCCAGCCGTAGTGATTCAATTCTTTTGCCGCCCTGAGGACGGGGATACAGTTATATATATCCGGCTGACAGTACATTCAGGGCCCAGGCCCTGAACGTTTTAACCTAGCAACTCCCCCGGTCACAGTACAGGGATAATGTACAAAATGATATCACAGTACAGGAATAAGGTACACAGTGATGTCACAGTACAAGAATAGTGCACACAAGGATGTAATAATGGAAGGGTAATGTACACAATGACGTCCCAATACAGCTATAATATACAAAATGATGTCACAGTATAAGGATAGTGCATAAAATTATAAAATAATGACAGGATAATGTGCACAGTGATATCACAATACAGGAATAGTGCATGTAGTGATGTCACAATACAGAGTTTCGTCACAGCACAGTAAAAAAAAAAATGATATCACATGTAGAAATAATGTATATATGATACACAATACAGGATAGTGATGTCACAACACAGGAATAATGTAAAAAGTGATGTCGTAGGGACGGCATAATGCACACCACTGGAGTAACCATAGGGTTCTATACTAATAAAACTTAGGGGACCATTTATTAACCTGAAATACGCCTATATTAGGCATATTTCAGGAGCAGACGGTTAGTTGCGCCACAATCTCTGACTTTTCCCTGCTCACGCCAGGTCTAAAAAAGTGGGCGTGGCATGGGCAGAGAAGGGGATGGGGTCGTAGGCCGTCTTATTCTTCATTTTCTACCCTGTTTTAAGTTTAGAAAATGGTCTAAATGTAAGCCAGCTGGCCTACATTTAGAAGCAGTGCTGGATGTGCCGAAATTATGTAGAGGCCAGTGCCTCTACTTAACTTTGGCGATCCACCACCAGAGCAGGGGCTTTATTAAGACCAGCGTCTAAAACGGCGGTCTTAATAAATGACTCCCTTAGATTCCCATTGAATTTTTCATGCTATGTTACTTGCAATTCATTATTAACAGTGCCACATACATGTCTGAGTGGGTAAGAGCCCCCTTAGTTGGAGGGCCCCATAGCAGCTGCTATGCCTGCAACCCTGGTAGTAACAGCAATGGGAACATTAAGTTGTCTCACCTCAGACATTCGGGGCATATCACTAGGATACTATTCCATACTTAGAACGAAGGCCGCAGATGTGCGGTCGCTCTCCATTCATTTTCACGGGAACACCGAATGGCCTAGCGGTGCCTCGGTTATTCTCGGCACTCCTATAGAAATTAATGGAGGGCAGCCGTGTATATGCAGTATGGCCTCCTTCACTTTGCGGCTCTGTTTTAAAGGTAGGTGTGGCACCTATCAGACATTGGGGGGATATCCTAGTGATATTGCCCAATGTCTGAGATGAGACAACCAGTTTAAAGCCTCATTCACACGTCCGTGCTCAAATCTGGAAGCAGGTGGTCAGTGATGCATTCGTGAAGCCATCCGTGAATGATCCATGTTGGGCCCATGTGTCCGTTTTTTGCTGTCCGTGTTGCCTCCGTGTTTCACTGACACTGAACAGCTGAAAAATAATTTTCAAAGCATCTCTTCTTACTGATTTGTGAAACACGGATGTAACACGGATGGCATCCGTGTTGCATCCGTGGTTTTCACAAACCCATAGACTATAATGGACGTGATAGATCTGTGAACATGGATAAAAGAGAGCATACATCCATGCTAAAAACACGGACCCACGGACTGTGCTAAAACACTAATGTGTGAATACGCACATTAAAATGAATGGGGATGTGTGCTGTCCGTGGAGAACACGTACAGAACACGTCCGTGAAACACTGACGTGTGAATGAGGCTTAGACTTCTTGCACACAAACTTTTTTTTGCGAGTGTACGGGCCGTATGTCTTCCGTATCCGTTCCGTTTTTTGCGGAACCATCTATTGAAAATTTTAAGCCCAACCCAATTTTTTCTATGTAATTACTGTATACTGTATATGTCATACGGAAAAACGGAACCGACACGGAAACACAACAGAAGCAAAAAAGGGATCCGAAAAAAGCGGCCCGCAAAACACTGAAAAAGCCATACGTTCATCTGCAAGAGGCCTTAGGGCTTCTTCACGTGACCGTATGGTTTTGCGGTCCGTTTTTCATGGATCCGTTGTTCCGTTTTTTTGATCCATTGTGTTTCCGTTTCCGTTCTGTTTCCGTTCCGTTTTTCCGCAAAGACAGGAACTGTAATCATTGCAAACACCAAACACATGTGCAAAATGGGCTGGGCATAGCATTTCTACAGCATGGATCCGTAAAAAACGGATGCGTGCTGTAGAAATGTGTTCCGTATGCATTCCATTTTTTATACGGACCTATTGACTTGAATGGAGCCACTAAACGTCATTTGCAGACAATAATAGGACCTGACTCAAAATGTTGCGGAACAGAAAAACGGAAATTCAGAAACTGAATGCATACGGAGTACATTGAAATGAATGGTTCCGTATACGGACCATATACGGACTGCAAAAAACGGCCAGTATACGGAAAGCAAAAAACTTTCGTGTGAAGGGCTCCATAATAGGTCGTTTTCTTGGACATTTAATGCTAATCCATTACCAATATACCAGCAGCTTAGGTGAATCCATACATTTGAACCCTTGAAACACATGGAGAGGTGATCTCCAGTCTGACCCCAGCCCAGTGCATACTTTTCCGGGTAACAGGAAATTAGGCTCTCCTGTGTGGCTAAGTTGCTGTCAACTACATGAGCACATCATCATTTATCAAACCTCTCCTGGCAGCTCTCAGACACCTCTCCTCCCAGCTCCAACATCCTTGGTTCTTTCTATATCTCTGAATGCATATAGGGGCATGCTTACTAAAGTGTTTGCACCTGTTTTAGTCTACAAAATTATGTTTTAGGCCCCCGTCTGCATTTTTGCAGATAGGATGCACACGCATTCATTTCAATGAGTCCATAGCCCTGCAAAAAAGATAAAACATGTCCTATTCTTGTCCGTTTTGCACACAAGGATAGCCATTGTTACAATGGATCTACAAAAAAACGGATACAACACAGACGTCACACAGACACCATCCATATTTTTTGCGGATCCCTGTTTTGCAGACCGCAAAATACATAGTGTTATGTGAATGCATTGTTAGGCCTCATGCACACGGCCATTGCTCAGCAGTTGTGTGCATTGGGGACCGCAATTTGCAGTCCCCAATGCACACATTGGCAATTTGCAGTCCCCAAACTGACTTTGTTACTCCTAGCAACCAATCAGAATCCAGCTTTTATTTTTCAGAGCTCCTTTGGAAAATTAAAGTCTCATTCTGATTGGTTGCTATGCTCAACTAAATCAGTTTTCCTTTCCACCAGTTTGAAAAATCCTCCCCACGGTCAAGTATTTTTTGGATTATTATTTTAAACGCAAGTCTTAATAACCCCTGCACAAGTTATGTAGAAGCGCCGTCCTCACCATAACTTTGGCGCATTCACCGCCGGTCTAAATCTATGTCAGCTCCCTTGATGGCGTAGATTTAAACCAATTTACTACGCCTAAAAGTACAAAATGATAAATGAGATACGCCCATGCCACGCTCCCATTTTTAGACCCGGCGTGAGGGTGCATTCACAAGTGGCAGATTTTGTTGCAGAATTTTCTGCAACTGAAAATCAGTTCCATTCACCTTAATGGAGCTTGCAGAAATCCATGTGGAACAGATTTTGAGGCGCAGAAAATTTTGTAACAAAATCTTCCACATGTGAAGGCCTCCTGAGCGTGGAAAAGTCGCAACAGAAATATGCCAGAAAACTGGCGTATTTCAGTTAGTAAATTACCCCCAGAAATGTTCTTTACCATTAAAGCCACCTGCACACAGGTGCAATGAACGCACATACGATCTACACAAATTTCCGTATGGATTTAGCACTATTTCAGTTAGTAAATGACCCCCAGAAATGTGGGGGAATCTTGGTGCAGAATCTCATATCTAAGGCCACGCTCCTTTACCATCAAAGCCACCTGCACACAGGTGCGATGAACGCACATACGATCTACACAAATTTCCGTATGGATTTATGTGCTATTATTAGTTCTGCACCAAAATCCGCAAAGTCTAACAGCGGTTTTTCGTGCGGATTTGATGCAGTTTTTCGGCAGATCTCACCCTTCCATTGAAAAGGGTGAAATCCGCAGCTAAAACCACAAACATAATTGACATGCTTTAAAATTTGAAAAAGCGATGCACTTTATTTTCCACAAGGAAAAAATCTGCTAAATGTACACGAGATTAGTGTAATCTCATACACGTTGCTGATACTGTAATACAATGCAGTTTTTCTGCACGGAAAAAACGCACGTATTCCACAATGTGGACAGGTGTGGGAGTCATGCACCTGTTTAATAAACCATACCCTATTTCACACTACAGAAAGTTTCTCTAAACCTAGATCCCCCAAATTGCACCACTTTTTATTGAAATGTATGCCAAAATCTAGGTGCATTAGTAAATTATATCGGCCTTATGTTAGAGACCAGCACATAGGTGAGTCCATACAATGAAAGCTGCAAAGTTATAAAACACCCCTGACTCACACTACCTGTCTGTACTATCTGGGGGCACATTTATTATGCTAGTACAATTTTACACCTATTTTTGCACCTGTTTTTCTGTGGGTTGAAAGTTTCAGTTTCTCCTATTTATCATGTTTTTATTTCAGTTGATAAATAATTTTTTTGTTTTAGTTGTTTTAGGGTACGTTCACACGACGACATTTGTCGCGCGACAAAAAGTCGCACTATTGTCGCGCGACATGCAACATGCTGCGACACAGCAGTTGCAAAAGATTTATTCAAGACGCAGTCGCAGCATGTTGCATGTTGCAATGCGACACCATAGACTCCCATTATAAAAATTGTCGCGCGACAATAGTGCAACAAAATGTTGCGCGACAAATGTTGCAGTGTAGTTGTGCTCTATTTGTCGCATGACTTAGGCCTCTTTCACATGGGCGTCATGTTTGACACCCGGATAAGAGGCGGGTGCGTTGCGGGAATATGCGCGTTTTTCCCGTGTGGGTGCAAACGTTTGTAACGTGTTTTGCACGCACGTGAGAAAAATCGCTTCATCACTGAAGTCCGGTTTCGGGTCTTCTGGAGAATTGATTATTTTCCCTTATAACATGGTTATAAGGGGAAATAATAGCATTCTTGATAAAGAATGCATAGTAAAATGAAGTGGAAGGGGTTAAAAAAAATAAAAGTTAACTTACCTTAGCCACTTGATCGCGTAGTTGCAATGTGTCCTCTCTTTCCCAGCATCAGCTAAGAACTAAAGGACCTGTGATGACATCACATCACATGGTCCAATCACATGGTCCATCACCATGGTAAGATGGACCATGTGATTGGACCATGTGATGTGACGTCATCACAGGTCCTTTAGCTCTTAGCTGATGCAGGGAAAGAGAGGACAGATCGCAACTACGCGATCAAGTGGCTAAGGTAAGTTAACTTTTATTATTTTTAACCCCTTCCACTTCATTTTACAATGCATTCTTCATCAAGGATGCTATTATTTCCCCTTATAACCATGTTATAAGGGAAAATAATAGAGATCGGGTCTCGTTGCTAAGCAACAATGCGGGAAAATCGCAACGCATCCGCACTTGCTTGCGGATGCTTGAGATTTTCCCGCAGCCCCATTCACTTCTATGGGGCCTGCGTTGCGTGAAAAACGCACAATATAGAGCATGCTGCAATTTTCACGCAACGCAGAAGTGATGCGTGAACATCATCGCTCATGTGCACAGCCCCATAGAAATGAATGGGTCCGGATTCAGTTCGGGTGCAATGCGCCCTCCTCACACATTGCACCCGCGCGGAAAACTCGTCCGTGTGAAAGGGGCCTTATTGTCGCGCGACAAATGTCGTCGTGTGAACGTACTCTTAGATTTCATGCACACGGGCGTTGCCCGGCGTGGGCACCCCGCATCATGGATGCGGACCCATTTACTTGAATGGGTCCACAATCCGGAAGGCTTTACTTGAATGGGTCCGCAATCCGGAAGGTCTAGTGCAGAACGGAGGCAGGGAACCCCACGGAAGAACTACGGAGTGCAGCCATGGGGTTTCTGTCTGTGCCCTCGCACCACAAAAAAAATAGTGTATGCACTACTTTTTTGCGGTGTGGACAGACCACGGACGGACCCATTCAAGTTGAATAGATCTGGATCCGTCTGCGAAATCTGCACAGATGTTGTCCGTGCATTGGGGACAGCAAATTGCGGTCTCCACTGCATGGAATGGCCAATCAACAGCCGTGTGCAAGAGGCCTTAAGGTATGTAATATTCTCTAGGTAATGGACAACCTCCAGCACTCCAGCTGTGGAGAAACTACAACTCCCAGCATGCTTTATTCATTTCTATGGCGTTCTGAGAACAGCCAAGCAAGTGTGCATCTTGGGAGTCGTCGTTTTACCACAGTTGGAGTGCCAGAGGATAGCCATGACAGCCCCAGGTGTTATTCATGTATGGTGTGGCTTTTGAAAGACGCTGATCTAATGTTTTAAAAACTCTCATTCTCCCCAGAAAAGTAGAAAACATGCTTTAAAAAGTCACAAAATAAACTGAAAGTCACATCCATTAATTTAGCGCCATTTAAACTTCAACAGAGCTGCAACAGATCCGACTAATCGCAGCTACATACGCCAGCCAGGAGCTGGCAGAGTTTAGCACTTGTAAACTAATCAAATTTAGATGTTAAAAAGGTGCACTTACATAAATTGCACTAGTCCACTGATGATGATGAAACAGCTGGATCTCCGAAACAGACAGAAAAATAAAACGTTCAACATAACAATGCATGAAATTCATTTCTTCTCTTTTTTCAGGTTGTGCCTTGGCTGCTGCCGTTTGCTCATTAATCTAGGATGACGAATCACATTGAAGTTGCCATTTCTGATGGACACCATATAAGTCTGGAACAGTTTCCGAAACGATGCTGGACAAAACACTGTAGCTGGCTCAGACGTAATCTTCTCTTAATTTTAACAATATTTGGTAAGTGTATTTTGGTATAGTTGTTTTTTTTAAAGATTATCATTTATGTATTATTTAGACTGTCAAGAACATAGCTACATTTCCCCCCCAAAAAAATAGCTCCACTCTTATCCTTGGGCTATTTGTGGTACTGCAGCTCAGCCATATTTAAGTGAATAAAACTGAGGGGGTCATTTATTAAGAAATATACACTTTTCGGCGTATTTAAGGTGCAGATTTTGTCCCAAAGAGGTTTTGCGGCAAAATCTGCAAATTTTGCTCGCTCACCCCACTATTATGAGGTGGCGAGGGCCGGGAATAGGGCGGGCCGACTGGCCCATCTCATGTACCATTTTCAACGCCAGTTTATGGCGTGGAAAATAGTATTAAGCTAAGCCAGCTGGTGGAACCAATCACCAAAGTTATGTAGAGCCCTGCGCCTCTACATATTTTTGGTGCATCCGCCGCCAGCACACATATAAATCACCTGTCTTAATAAATGACCCACTGAGTTTCAACCACTGTTGTTTTTGAATATTTTAGAACTAAGGGGGTCATTTATTAAGACTGGCATTGAAGAAGCCGGTATTAACAACACCTTGTGCTGGCGGTGGTTTTGCGGAACTTATGTAGAGGGGCTGGCCTCTCCATAACTTTGGCACATCCAGTGCCAGTTCTAAATGTAAGCCATTTTCCTGGATGTCTTACATTTAGACCTTTTTGTACGCCTAAAACAGGTATAGAAAATAATGAATGAGACGGGCCTGCCGGCCTGTCCCCTTCACCGCCCACACTATGCCCACTTTTTTAGACTTGGGACGAGTGGGAAAAAGTCACAGATTGTGGCACAATTAACCTTTGCGCCGCAATCTGCGAAAGATATATTCCAGAAAACTGGCGTATTTAATGTAGTAAATGACCCCCTAAATATTTTAGAACTAAAAAAGGCTTAACTGGCAGCTCCTAGGGCTGCTGTGTGGCATCTGTAGTCCAGTCTAATCAGTTTCAGGACGGAATGGGGCACATTTATTAATACCAATGATTTACATGCCGACACTGCTGGTGAAAGCGCCAAAGTTATGTAGAGACACAGGCCTCTAGAAAACATTGTCACTTCCTCCAGCAGGATGTGCGACAATCTTAAATCTATGCCAGCTTCCATGCTGGCATAGATTTAAAGGGAATCTGTCACCTCTGATTACACAATTTCAGCTTTTAAACCAGTCATGCAGAACACAGTACCTTGAATCGGCTTGTCTTTTCTATTATGTAATTCGTGCAGTAGTTTTGCTAAAAAATGCTTTTTATCTTTATGCAAATAAAGCCTGAAGGTGCCCAGAGGGGCGTTTTCTTCCCCCTTTGGAGCCCAGTAACGCCCCCCTACAGTGCCCAAAGCCGCCTCCAACAAGCAGACCTAACCGCCCACAGCGTCTCCTCCCCCTCCCTGACGGCCGAGCGAACTCTCGCACAGGATGACTGAGAGGAGAGCGAGCATCTGACGCCACTGGCTCGGCGCATGCCCAGTGACAGTGATGAAGCTCCTGCCCTCAGTTTCCAGTACATCGCGCTGGCGCAGCCCTCAGTGAGTACTGCGTCTGCGCGAGAGTTTGCTCAGCCATCAGGGAGGGGGAGGAGACGCTGTGGGCGGTAAGGTCTGCTTGTTGGAGGCGGCTTTGGGCACTGTAGAGGGGCGTTACTGGGCTCCAAAGGGGGAAGAAAACGCCCCTCTGGGCACCTTCAGGCTTCAGTTGCATAAAGATAAAAAGCGTTTTTTAGCAAAACTACTGCACGAATTACCTAATAGAAAAGACAAGCCGATTCAAGGTACTGTGTTTTGCATGACTGGTTTAAAAGCTGAAATTGTGCAATCAGAGGTGACAGAATCCCTTTAAGTCATTTTGTAAAACAGTTTGGAATTATTATTTTTTTATTACAAAGTTGGACAGAAGCAATAGCAAATTTATCATTAGTGACACAGAACAACATATCAGGTACACTGTTCTGACTGTGACAAATGGAATTTTTATAAACCAATATCGAAAATATTTTTAGAAACAATTGCGTAATTGGACAAAGTCCATCAATATCAGCCAGCACTGTGGAGAAATATTCCCACAAAGACAATACCCACAGAGTGCCACCACCAGCAGCGCTGACAACATTTCTGCCAGTGCAGCTTTTGAGCCTACACCGTCAGCAGCAGCGTCAGCATCACCCACCTCCAAGCAATAGTTTTGTACTAAAAAATGCACAATTCGACAGAGGCTATTACAATATAACAGTGAGGGGGTCAGAACAACACAGCAGGTACACTAATCTGACTGTGAAGAATAGAATTTTTGTAATATTTTATTAAATTCCTATTTGGAAACAGTCTGTATCAAAAAACATATTGACCGTGACAATGCAAAATTGAAGAAACTCAAAGAAAGTTTGCAACAGTTTTTTTGAAAAAATGTACAATGGGACACAGACTGCAGAAAAATATATGCTGACCATGACACAGCTAAACTGAAGAAACTGGAAACTTTGCAACTACTAAGGCTACATTCACACGAACGTATTTTGTTTCTGTGTCCGTTATGTATTTTTTGCGGATTGGATGAGGACCGATTATTTTCAATGAGTCCGCAACAAATGCGGACAGCACACTGTGCTTTAAGGGTCAATGACACAGATTGATAGATTACCTATTCTGTTAGCCACTGATTTTAATATTGTGTGAAAATGCTGTTTCATTTCACTGTTTGTGGGGTGTTCACATTGATTGATAGATAACGTGTTCGGTTAGCCACTGGTTCAAGTAGTGGCCCGCTGATAGAGTGGGGAGGGTGTCAGCAGTAAGGTTGTGTTGACGTCACATCACTGTTTATTTTTCTCTTTTTCTGACCCATCAGAAGAAGAGCCCCCAAAAAATCCTGTATTTTGAGCATACACCTGCACACGATCAGCATTTGGTCAGTAATTGATCAGTATTTGCAAAGCAAAAACAGGAGTGTCCAAAACAGAGATGAAATGTCATGAAAATATTTGCATGTCTTCTGTTTTTTTGGACCCACTCCTACTTTTGGCTTCCAAGTCATGAAAATACTGATGCAAAATAGTGACCATGTGATCGAGGCCTTATAAATGCTACAAAGACAGGATCTGTTGATTTTTCATTTTTCGGTTCTTCTTACGGATCAGAAGAGCATTAAAATAAGCAAACATAAACAAGGCCAAACAGGTACACTAATGGCCCCGTCACAGAATGATGAGGGTGGCAACAGCATGTGAGAAGTCAACATAGTGGCCCAGTCACAGAGTGGTGTAGGTGGCAACAGCATGAGGAGGAGTCAACATAGTAGACCAGTCACAGAGTGGGTAGGGTGGCAACAGCATGAGGAGTCAACATAGTGGCCCTGTCACAGAGTGAGGAGGTGGTGGGCAACAGCATTGGCAGTAACAGCACAAGATAGTGGCAGCATCAGAATAGTGGCTGAAGCACGTGGCCAGAAGTAACGGGCATTTTTCACAATGTTTTGGTGTGGCTGCCAGAATGATCTTGTCTGATTCATCTTTACCAAGATTAGTCTCTCAACATTTAGTGTTGAAAGGCGAGTTCTCTTTGGGGTAACTATGCCCACCCACCGCACTAAACACCCACTCTGATGCCACACTACTGGCTGGGCAGGAAAGCTTGTTCAAGGCAAACTCGGCCAGGTGCGGCTACAAATCGAGTTTGGCTGCCCAGTAGTCCAGGGGATCTTGGATCTGTGGTGGCAAGATGCAGTCCAAGTATACCACCACCTGCTGGTTCAGGTTCTGCTCCATGTGCTGCTGTTGGGTGGTTTCTTCAGTAGGCGGGTGAAGAAAAGTGCTCAGTAGAGACTTAAGGCTATGTTCACATCAGCGTTCGCTCGGATGGAAGGGATGCCAAACAGAGCCAAATGAAGCATACGGACCCCATAGACTATAATGGGGTCCGTTAAATGTCCGCTCCGAAGATGATTTTTGAGCGGAGACAAAAGTCCTGCATGCAGGATTTTTGTCTCTGCTAAAAAAATCATCTTCGGAGCGGACACATAACTGACCCCATTATAGTCTATGGGGTCCGATTGCTCCATTTGGCATCCCTTCCGTCCTTTCCGTTTTCCTGCTCTGAGAATGGAGCAGGAAAACGGAAAGGCCGAACGCTGATGTGAATGCGGCCTTAGAGTTAAGTTACTGCTGATGGAGCTGGTGCTGTTACTGCTGATGGAGCTGGTGCTGTCCCTGCTCCCCCCCCCCACTCCCTCACCCACCTCCAGCAATCATGGCAGTGGAGTGTTAGCGCACAGAGGCCCCCGGTCAGACCTTCGTGAGGATGGCCAATGGCGCACATAGGCAGCGACCAACTGACTACGTAGGATGTCTCAATGGTAGTTGAGTTTATCCTCCCTCTCAGCAGGTGGAAAAAGGCCCCCATTTTGGACTGGTAGCAAGGGTCTAATATGGTGGAAAGCCAGTAGTTATCCCTCTGACAAATAGTGATAATATGGCTGTCACTCTGCAAGCAACTCAGCATGCATCTGGCTATTTGTACAAGGGAATAGGAGGGACTTCCTGCTTCAATCCCCACTGCATACTGCCACAGGATGATAGGGCCATCTGCCTGGTTTTCCTCATCGCCCTCCTGCTCCTCTCCTGTCACTTGTGCAGATAAACCACCCATTTCTGTACACATTGTTTGTGTATATATGGTCTCATCCTCCTCCTCTGCCAGTTCAGGCCCCACAGGGCTCAGTTGCCCGTGAGATGTAGGCGCCATGTCTCCTATCCCCTGACCAGCCAGATTTATTGCAAAATAAATGTGGAGCCCCAGTTATGGGTCTACAACACAATGAAAGCCAGATATCCCTCAAAGGAAGGAAAACCAAGCAAAGGGGTGTCTCCATTACAGAGATCACCAAATCCACCATATTAAGTGGCCCCTATGTCAAGATCCCGCTTTTTTTACAAGCTTTAAGGATATGACGGGGAAAACCTAAGCCAGGTATCCATCCACAGACAGCTGTTTCGGGGTGTTGCCCCTCATCAGTGTGGAGTAGGATTCTGGCTAACCGGGAGCAATGCCTGGGAGACTACACAAACACAACAATAGCTGATCTCAGGGAGACCAACTACAAAAAACACTGCGGAGCCTCACTTAAGAGTCTCAACACAGCAATCCGAAGTGCAAAGCTCCCTGGGAAACAGGAATATGCAAAATAAATGTGGAGCCCCAGTTATGGGTCTACAACACAATGAAAGCCAGATATCCCTCAAAGGAAGGAAAACCAAGCAAAGGGGTGTCTCCATTACAGAGATCACCAAATCCACCATATTAAGTGGCCCCTATGTCAAGATCCAAGATCCGAGGCATTGCTCCCGGTTAGCCAGAATCCTACTCCACACTGATGAGGGGCAACACCCCGAAACAGCTGTCTGTGGATGGATACCTGGCTTAGGTTTTCCCCGTCATATCCTTAAAGCTTGTAAAAAAGCGGGATCTTGACATAGGGGCCACTTAATATGGTGGATTTGGTGATCTCTGTAATGGAGACACCCCTTTGCTTGGTTTTCCTTCCTTTGAGGGATATCTGGCTTTCATTGTGTTGTAGACCCATAACTGGGGCTCCACATTTATTTTGCATATTCCTGTTTCCCAGGGAGCTTTGCACTTTGGATTGCTGTGTTGAGACTCTTAAGTGAGGCTCCGCAGTGTTTTTTGTTGGTCTCCCTGAGATCAGCTATTGTTGTGTTTGTGCAGCCAGATTTATTAGCATCTGCCCCAGGACATGAAGAAGTGGAATGTCATAATTCATCCCGTAGTCCTGGCGACTGACAAATACAGTGGCCTCCTTAAAGCGCCTGATGTCCACCTGCATCTTCAAGAAATTGTTCACGGCCTTCCTCTGCTCATATGTCGCATGTGAGGTGATGTTGGGGAATGCTGATCTGCCTTTCAAGCTTAATGTTTTGCAGTGTAAGAATGGCTAAAGTGCGTGCAGTTTCCTGGCCATTTTCAAGATGTCTCACAGTTTGGTGGTAGACTTCAGGAACCGCTTTACAACCAGATGAAAGGCATTCACCATGTAGGGCGCATGGGTCAGCCCTCCTTAATCCAGTGTTGACAGACTGTTCTTCCTGTTATCGGTGACCATGATTCTGATCTTTAGTTGCCAAGGAGATTGACAGGATTCAATTTCTTGTTGAAGAAGTGAGAGCAATTTCTACCGCCATGCTCTGCATAGTTGGTATGCTGGAGGACCACTGTAGGAGCACCTACAGTGAAGGCTGAGGACAAGGTGAAGCATTAAGAGGTGGAGAAGGACATTGGTGCAGGAATCACAGCTTGAGAACGTGGAGGCACCATTGTCATCACCTGGCCAAGTTGCTGGTGTGCCTGGGCAGTACCTATATTTACCCATATTTACAGATATTGTCCTTGACCATAGTTACAACTCCACATGGCGGTGCTGCTCCACTGTACCTTCTGCCCAACATACATGTGCAGGGCTGGTACAGCCTTTTTGGACAAGTAATGACGGCTTGGGACTCTCCACCTTGGCTCCGCACAAGCAATCAGTTCTCTGAAAGGTGCAGAGTCCACCACATTGAAAGAGAGGGACTGTAGTACGAACAACTTGGCCCTGACGTACAGCTTCTGTGCTGTTGAATGAGTGCATGCATACTGTTGTCTTTTTGCAATCGCCTTGGTGATCGATTGCTGGCAAAATCACATCAGGACAAGGAGATGATCATGAAGCCCCCTCTTCACCAGGCTTCAACATGTGATCAGCTACATCATCATCCACTACTGTCTGCTTGTCACTGATGTCACCCTCACCAGTCTAATAGCCGTGTCCCTGACTGCTCCCACGCGACTCTCATCATCGATATTTGCCGTCCTACAGAAGGAAGCTGCGGATCTCTCCTCAAAATCTGGGATGGGCAGTAGGTGTAGACTCAAGCAGAATGCAGAATGTGGGTGCAGAATCAATGCCTAGTGGGATTACTTATCTATAAAACAAGGTGGAAGACAAAATAACTGAAAGTCAGCTTCACGGCGAATCCAATTTTTCCTGAAATTCTTTCTCATAACTAAGATCCTCCATGCCCCTTATCAGTTAAGTTGCTCTACTTTGTACTTTTTCAAGCTCCAGAGCATCTTTTCTATGGACTGGTGCCCAGAACTGAACTGCATATTCCAGTTGAGGCCGCACCAAAGCTTTGTAAAGTGGTAATATTACATCCCTATCCCGCTAGTCCATGCCTCGTTTAATACATGACAATATCCTGCTAGCCTTAGAAGCAGCAGATTGAAATTGTATGCTGTTACTTAATCTATGATCTACAAGTACACCCAAATCCGTTTCCACAAGTGACTCTCCCAGTGTTACATCCTCTAGGACATGTGATGCACATAGATTATTGTATTACTACCCAGATGCATAACTTTACATTTATCCACATTGAACCTCATTTGCCTAGTTAATGCCCAAACAATCAGGGGGTTATTTATCAAACTCGTGTAAAGTAGAACTGGCTTAGTTGCCCATAGCAACCAATCAGGTTCCATCTTTTTTTTCCAAAGGAGCTCTCAAAAATGAAAGGTGGAATCTGGCTGGTTCATATGGCTAACTAAGCCAGTTCTACTTTACAAGTTTAATAAATGACCCCATCAGTGTCTAAGTCAGCTTGTAGTTTTTGGACATCTTCCATAGACCGCACAGTACTACATAGCTTAATGTAATTTACAAAAATATAAAAGGTGCTATTAATCCCATCCTCAATATCATTAATAAATAAATTAAATTATAAGGGACCCTGCACTGAACCTCGGGGTACACTACTTATAACCCGGGACCATTCAGAATAGGAATCATTGACCACAACTCTCTGTACACGATCTTTCAGTCAGTTTTCATTTCAATTACAAACTATACTTTCTAAGCCTATAGATCTTATTTTACCCATTTACCATCTATGAGGTATTCAATGCCTTTGCAAAATCCAAGAACACCACATCTACAGCCACCCCTCTGTCCAGGCTTCTACTCGACTCGAAAAAAATCAGGTTAGTCTGACACTTTCTGTCCTTAGTAAACCCATAATTTATGATATTATTAAAAGTCACACACCGATGTATATAGTCCCTTAAAAGTCCTTCAAACATTTTTCCAACAACAGAAGTTAAGCTTACTGGTCTATAATTACCTGTCAACAGCCATTCTAAGCTGAATATACCTGCACTCGTCAGATAGCATTCGCAGCTGTTACACAGCTTAAGGCCTGGCAAGTACCGGCTTGGCAGACTGGCTGGAAATTCCTGGTTCCGTTGACTCCAGGGTCGTTGAGCCAGGATGCCATTCTGACTGCCTGATTGGAGTCTCTCTCTTTATTTGTATATACAGAGCTAAAAAAAACTATTTAATTACTCTGCCTTTTCCTTATCTTCAGTGATCACCTTTCCCCTTCATTTACCATTATTTAGGAAACCTATCTGCTCTGACCTTTGTTTTTTAGCATTTAAATATTTAAAGAATTTCTGGGGATTTGTTTTGCTCTCTTTTTCCACCTGCTGTACATTTTGTATTTTTGGAGGTTTTATCTCTTTTTTACAGATTTTATTAAGCTCTTTGTAAAGGCTACAGCTGGCACCTCAGATCTTTATTTTTTAAATGCCATTTTTGTAATTTATTGCCTTCTTTACAGTAGCTGTAAGCCATGTGGAGTTTAATTTTATCAATTTATACATCTTACCTACAGGAATAAATTTTTCAGTTGCAGCTCTCCCATTTATCCTCAGTATTATTATGGGGCAGTAGCTACTCCCAGTCTAGGCCCTGAAATGCTGCCCTCAACCCGAGAAAATTGGCCTTTTTAGGATTCAGTGTTTTTGCTCTCCCAGCCAGAGTTTGCTTTTTATATTTCAGGGGTAATATAATTATTTTGTGATCATTATTATCTACTGTTTCACGAACAGTAACATTTCCAACAAGCTTTGCCTTGTTAGAAATTACTAGATCCAACAAAGTATTGCCCCTAATGTGATCCTATACAAACTGGCCAATAGAGTGGTCCTGCAGCAAGTTAAGGAATCTTCTCCACTTTGCAGTTACATTACCTCAGTCAATATTTGGGAAGTTTAAATCTCCCATTATGACCACTGGTTATAAAACTAAACTATATCCTCTATGATGTTAGGAGGTCTATAGATTACACCAAGTAATAGTTATTTTTTCAGTTTATTTCCCTTTGTAATTCCACCCATAAGGTTTCAACATCCTCACACACCATTGCTTCTTTCACACTTGCTATCACCCTTCACGTACAGCACACACCACACATTTTCTATTGGCCCTGTCTTTCTAAAAGAGTGTAAAACCCTGAATATTAACCACCCAGTCATGAGAAGAGTCCAGTCATGTCTCAGCCACACCAACTACATCTATGTTTTCCACTAGTACCATAGACTCCAGCTCCCCCATTTTGCTTACTAGACTTCTGTGAACATACATTTTAAGGTACTATTTAATTTCCCACATTCAGTTCCCGTAAAGTGAATATCTGAGATTTTTTTTCTATACCTTGGTTTATATTGTTGGTTTGTAACTGGTTCATGTTAGCAGCAGCTATGTTTTACATGGGTGAACAGTTCTGTCCAGTCATCTCCATACTTTCCTCACTAACCACATCCCCCATTAAACCCCCACTGTCCCCTCCTATATCCCACTCTCTATCTACTCTTTCTACTCCTTTATTATTATGACTCCCCTCCCCCCAGATCCTAGTTTAAAAACTCTACCAGCCATCAATGTTTCTCCCCCAGAGCAACTACACCCCCCCATTAAGGTGAAGCCCATCCCTACTGTAGGGCCTGTAGCCAACAGAGAAATCAACCCAGTTCTCAATGAATATTTATTTTTTTGCTTGTTATTGCAATCATTGCTTGCATTTACACTGGTATTGGGCTGTTACATTTCTGTTTAGACTAGGGGATGTGGTAGCAACTAACGATAAGCTTTCAGTGAACAGATTTATCCAATCAATGCAAAACAAACATATTGTTTATTGTTCATTGCACTAGCACTGCACATTTTTAGGCTACTTTCACACTAGCGTTTTTCTTTTCCAGCATTGAGTTTCGTCGTTGGGGCTCAATACTGGAAAAAAAAACGCTTCAGTTTTATCTTAATGCATTCTAAATGTAGAGAAATCTGTTCAGGATGCATCAGGATGTCTTCAGTTCAGTCACTGTACGGCGTTTTGGATGGAGATAATAACGCAGCATGCTGCGGTTTTATCTCCGTCCAAATTGCTGAAACACTTGCCGGCATTAGTTTCCATAGGAGTGTATTAGTACCGGATCCGGCATTAAAAATACCGCATTGACGGATCTGTTCTTCCGGTAAAAATGTGAAAAAAAAATACATAACGGATATGTCTTTCCGGATGACATCCGGAGAGACGGATCTGTTATTGCAATGCATTTGTGAGACGGATCAGCATCCGGATCCGTCTACAAATGCTGTCCGTTTCAATACAAATTGCCAGATCCGGCAGGCAGTTCCGGTGACGGAACTGCTTGCCGGATTCCTCTGCCGCAAGTACCCTTACATGTGGCGATAATTTTATTTTGTCAAACTTCAGCAAAGCTGCCAATCGTAATTATATTACCTCAGCATAAATTTTTAACTGAACCTCTATTTGCAAAATTTTTATGAATTTGTTCTTTAAATCCCTTAATGTATTATACAAGTTGTGTTACCAATGTACCAAACAAAAAAGAATAAATAAAAAAAAATTACCACCTGCATTAATGTCAGCCAAAAGGACATGTCAGCAAGAATAGGACATGTTCTATCTTTTTTGCGGACTGGTGGAATGAACTTAAAGATGTGGACAGCACACTGTGAGCAGTCACATTTTTTGAAGCCCCATTGAGATGAACAGATCCACGTCCGATCCGAAAAAAATGTGGATCGAATGTAGAAAAAATATATGGTCATGCGCATGGGGCCTTAAGGTGACAAGATTTATGTGGATGTGGATTTGGATTTACAAAAGGTCTCTGACAAAGCTGGACAGGTGCAGTGACCTGGACCACAGAGGAAGGCGTGATGGTGGTGTTGGAAAGGATAGGAGTGGTGGTGGTGACAATAAGGGTGATTGTAGTTACTCATGGTAGCTTGTCCTTCTCAGCTCTCCCTGGGCAGAAAATGCAGTGGTTGAAGGGGCACACCCTTTCTTCCCCTCAGGCAACACCCTCATATTAGGGATCTTGTAGGCTCAGACTGGCCCACAGGGAAACAGGTGGACCTCTGAGCAAGGTGGGCCCTTAGTCCCCCAACCGCTGCAGCGGCACTTGATATGGCTGGCCTATGTTTGCATGAAAAATGGTTAGATTATTTAGTAAACAATGCAGTCTATTATAGATGGCCAACCATTAACTTCTTTTTCCGGGGACCTGACTTCTCAAAGGCACTGCAGGGACCCCCATCATCAGTCAACTATTAGCATCTCACTGCTGCCTGCCACTATATGAGCAGGTTATATTTGCACATAGCTGTACAGTGGGGCCCCAGAATGAATTTAACTGGTGGTCCCTAGGCACCCCAGTCCGACACTGGGTCCCTGCCTGGTAGTGATAATAGTGCCCTTGGTGTGAGATTCAGAGGTGAATGCAGGGATCGCTGGTGCAGGCAGTGCAATGCTGGGTAAAAGGTAAAAAGGAGGCCAGTGTAAGGTTACAAGTCCAACAAGATGTACTCAGATGATCTTGGCAAATCAAACTTGTGAGGATAAAGGTGGATTTACACGTCAAGATAATCAGGCAAACATTCGTTCCTGACAATCTGCCCATGTAAAAGTGAAACGATTGTTAGTGCAGGCACCTAAATTATAATTTCTGGGCACGAGATCGTGCTCTCTAAACAGCGATCTGTTGCCCAGAAACAATGCAAATGTGGACGAGTGACTTCAATAGAAACAGCTCGCCTCATACAGTGGAGGTGATTGCTGTATGTAAATGCAGAGCATCACCTCTACTAACGAGCAGCCGACAATCTGCTGCTTGTCTGCATGTGTAAATGCACCTTACGTTTAGTCTCTTCACAGTATACACAAATTCTTTCCTCAGGCTGTATATAGGAAAGCAGCCTATATAATAGATGTCTCTGAGACTCTCTTTATTAAATGCAGACAACTTTCCAAATTGAAAAACGGCGTGCAAGACTCCCACAATATTGCACTGTAATTTCAAGTCTACAGGGCGCAGAACTTGACAGATAGCTGGTCCGGCTCTGAAGTGTTGCAGGCACCGAAGCAGTATACCCAGTCCACATACAGTAAGGTCTTTTACCATAAACAAGCAATTACCTTACTGTGCACACACTGTGTTGTGTAGAACTTACAGTAACAGATAGCTAGTCTAGCTTTGAAGTTTGGCAGGCACCGAAGCAGTATACCCAGTCCACATGCAGTAAGGTATTTTGCCATAAATGAGTGATTACCTTATTGTCCACACACTGCCTGGTGTAGAACTTAAACAGATAGCTGGTCCAGGTCTGAAGTGTGGCAGTCACTGAAGA
Organism: Bufotes viridis; assembly: GCA_033119425.1. NCBI lineage: Eukaryota > Metazoa > Chordata > Amphibia > Anura > Bufonidae > Bufotes > Bufotes viridis. The sequence goes on along the minus strand of CM065590.1, from coordinate 477,321,698 downwards.
AGTATCCCCAAGGTCTTTTACCATAAACGAGCGACACCTGAAGCACACCGCACTAAAGCTGGTGACGTCACCGAACACACTGCCGGGTGGAAGCTTTCGCCCGGCAGTGTGTTATTATAAACAAAAGTGCCCTTGCCCTGCACGATCTAGCGCAGGGCAAAGGAGAGTATCAGAGCATGAACTGCTCTGATGCTCAAGTCAGGGGGGCTGCCTAGGTGAAAATGAAGGTATATCAAGGTTCAGCTTTGAACCCGGACAACCCCTTTAAACAGATAGCTGGTCCAGCTCTGAAGTGTGGAAGGCACCGAAGCAGTATACCCAGGCCACTTGCAGTAAAGTCTTTTGCCATAAACAAGTAATTACCTTACTATCCACACACTGCGTGGTGCAGAACTTAAACAGATAGCTGGTCTGGGTCTGAAGTGTGGCAGTCACCGAAGAAGTATACCCAGTCCAATGCAGAAAGGTATTTTACCATAAACGAGCGACTACCTTACTGTCCATGCACTGGTGGGAGGTTGGAGAGAAAGCAAAAATAGAAAAAATAAATAAAAATAAAAAAATGATAGAGAAAAAAAATTCGGAGTCCTTAGACTATCAAGCTATCAATCAAGAAGTAGATTACGGGGCTGGCAGTGAAAGCAAGAGTAAGTGTGTACAGATAGCTGGTCCACAGATAGCTGGTCCAGCTCTAAAGTGTAGCATGCACTGAATCATTATACCCAGTCCATATGCAGTAAAGTCTTTTGCCATAAACAAACGATCACCTTTCTGTCCACGCACAACCCTTTGGTCCTCAACAGTCTGTAGAAATTCATTACTTCTTTCTCTCAGAGGTTTGGCACTTGTTCTCAGCATGCAGTGATGGAGGGTCCCTGTAGTATGCCTTACATTGTACAGGCACATGTAGCCTCTCACTTTTTGGCTGCCAACTCTCAACTACACTACACAACCTTCCTCATACTGAGTCAGGCCAAAAAACAAAGCTCTTGGTACCCTTAATCCTACTGTAGATATTAACCATTTTAGCAATAAATTAGGTTTTTAGCAGTGATCCACTGTGACACTGCATGTATATATTAGAACTTTATTGCATATTTCTCCTGATATTTCTCATTTATGGCGGCATATGTTTGGATCCCCTGCAGATTTCTGGCATATGTGGCCTTACTAAAATGCCAGCATGTGTCCCCAAAATCTGCAGTTGAAAAAGTCCCACTTATATAAATAAATAGCAGAAATCTGCTGCATAAATTGACAGTTTATCAATCTAAATCCACACCACATGTCAAATAACGTGCAGATTCTGGTGCGGTCACTCTCAACAGGGTATGATGGGATTTTTAAAATCTCATTAATTTTGCTTCTACTCTTAAGTGCTATGGATTTTTCACACAAAATTCTTCTGCAGAAAATCCTGTTTATGCAACTTCTGGCCTTAGCCTTTATAGTCTATATTTCTGTGGTTCAAAATGTAACATATCTTTCATTCCTATAGTTCCCATATTAATACAATATTTCCTTCTCTCTTACTTCTTAGGTGTGATCTTTGGTTCTCTCTTTGGCTGTCTACTTCGATTGCTTCCTCCTCTAGATGGAAATATTATCATCCTAATCTCCTTTCCAGGGGATATTCTCATGCGGATGTTGAAGATGTTAATTTTACCGCTAATTATCTCCAGCTTGATTTCTGGTAAGAGATTTTATAGAAGCAGAAAGCAATTTTATTTTTTTCTAGAAAAGTCCATCAAATGTGTTAACTGTTATGGACAAACCTAGCGAGGTAGTTTCCTGGTACCTGGAGACCGCTCTTTGAGCATTTACAATTAATTTAAAGGATATGGCTACCCTTGGCGGCAAAAAAGTTGTCAGTCTTGTACAGCCCTCAGTTTAACCTAATTTGCATACTGTTGCTTCTCCCTCTAACTCAGTGTTTCCCAACCAGTGTGCCTCCAGCTGTTGCAAAACTACAACTCCCAGCCTGCCCGCACAGCCAAAGGCTGTCCGGGAATGCTGGGAGTTGTAGTTTTGCAACAGCTGGAGGCACACTGGTTGGGAAACACTGCTCTAACTGAATTCCTTGAGGAAGCTGCTCTTATGGCTTGTCTTGTAGCCCTTATCTTTTCACAGCTGACAGCCCATGAATGGTTTCATAAGAATTTTCCTTAAATGGGCTTTTAGGAAACTAATATAAAGTATTACTTTATTAATCTCTTAACTAGGGAATTTGTAATGTTATGATTGCAGCTATACACTTACATAAAAATATACTAAATTTACATCACTAAAAAAGGGAAAAAGTAACTTCCCCCCCAAAAGAAAATTCTATTTACTTTTTTAAGGCCTCATGCACACGACCGTATTTTTTTCTGTTTCCGTTCCGTATTTTGCGATCCGTATACGGATCATATACAGAACCATTCATTTCAATGGATCCGCAAAAAAATTGGAGGATACTCCGTATGCCTTCCTTTTCCGTATTTCCGTTCAAAGATAGAACATGTCCTATTATTGTCCGCATAATGGACAAGGATAGTACTGTTCTATCAGGGGCCAGCTGTTCCGTTCCACAAAATGCCGAAAAAGCCATACGGTCGTGTGCATGAGGCCTAATACTGTGTATAAACAGGGGCAGGTATCTTCCCCTTTTAAGGCAAACATTTTCAATGCTTGTTCCAAAAAAAAAGCCACTTTTTTCCGGTAACACCGTGTGCGCTCAAAAAGCATAACACATGTGATGACGCAGTGTGTTTTTAAGCATGCTATATGGTAACATCGTCAACCGTGTGTTCCATAGCTATATATGTCAGTGTTTGCTATTGCTGTCATTGCGTTAAATAGCTTAAAAGGAAGGTGGGTGGTTGGAGAGAAAGCAAAACATTTAAAAAAGAAAACTAAAAAAACTAAATGACAGTGAAAAAAAATCCTTAGACTAGATGATGGGACTGGCAGTGAAAGCAGGAGTAAGTGTGCACAAATTGGCTAGGCTTAGCTAGTCCTACAGGGTATTTGATGATTTATCAAAATTGGTGCAAAGGGAATCTGGCTTAGTTGCCCATAGCACACAATCAGATTTCACCTTTAATTTTTCAGCGCTCCTGAAAAATTAATTACTCACATTGGTTGCTATGGGCAATCTATGAGAAATGTTCCTTGTGACCGGTTTAACAGTCAATTTCCTCATAACAACCTCCCTTAACAACTTGATACATTTAGTGAAGAAAAGGAAGAGTCAAAATATACCATGTGTACCACATGTTAAAGGCATTGTCCCACTACAAATGTTCTACATTTTTCAACCAGCACCTGGATCTGAATAACTTTGTAATTGCATGTAATCAAAAGTGTTGTATAGCCACTGAGTTATTCAAGGAAATCTATCTGTATAGCGCCACCTGCTGTTTGCTCTTTTTCTAAATTCTCTGTCCAGCTCACTGCCACCAGCTGCAGCAGACAGGACACATCACTTGAGAAAGTACACACCCCTTGAGCTGCCAGCTTAAAATAAATCTAGCCGAGCAATTGCAGCAATGAAAGACGCAATGTACCTTGTACTCACTAATTTTTAACTGGATAATCTATCAAAATTAGGGCAAAGGAAAATTGGCTTGGGTGCCCATAGCAACCAATCAGTTTACATCTTTCATTTTTCAGAGTTGCTTTGGAAAATGAAAGGACTAATCTACAACTAAGCCTGTATTCCTGTATTCACACTGAATGTTGTCACAGGTAACTATTAAGTCATTTTTGGCCTTAGAATTTAAAGTTTGAAAGGGTTTTCCCATACTTGAACTTAATAAAGAAGATTAACAGACTCAAACAGTTACTCTAGAACGACGCAACGTACCTTGTACTCACTAGGTTAATTTTTAACTGGATCATTTCAAACTGTGAAAGTTAAAGGGGTTATCCCATGAATAATGTAAAAAATGAAAATCAGACATCACAAACTTATAACCAGCCCTGCACTTGCACAGTTTGGAAATTATCCAGTTAAAAATTAACCTAGAGAGTACAAGGTACGTTGCGTCGTTCTAGAGTAACTGTTTGAGTCTGTTAATCTTCTTTATTAAGTTCAAGTATGGGAATACACTGTTAAACTTTCCATTCTATGGTCAAAAATGACTTAATAGTTACCTGTGACAACATTCAGTGTGATCTACCAGCAGCACGTTATAGAGCAAGAGCTGGGGAGCAGAGTGATATATAGGGGGAGATTTATCAAAACTAGTGCAAAGAAATACAGGCTTAGTTGTGCATAGCAACCAATCAGATTAGTCCTTTCATTTTCCAAAGCCACTCTGAAAAATGAAAGATAGAATCTGATTGGTTTGCTATGGGCACCCACCCAAGCCAATTTTCCTTTGCCCTAATTTTGATAAATTTACCCAGTAGTGTTGTGGAAAAACATTTAGTTGAACTTTAATTTATTTATATGCTAATTCTGGGCTTAGGGGTCCAATGTGCGATGCTACTCAGCGACCAACATTTTCATGACCCTATGCTCATTGTGCATTAGTAGTCTGAAACACGCCCCTCTGTTCATCCAGCTGTGACATTAACGTGGCGGTGTGTTTGCAACTACCATAGCACATGGTGTATAGCACGATCGGAGAAGCTGGCAGCCATTTTGTCTTAATGAAAAAAATATGTAAAAAGGAGGGGACCAGGAATTTTACATGTTCTTTTAATCACTTTAATTACTTTTAGTCACTTTTGGGGTATGTTTACAAATGACACATACGCTGCAGGTTTTCTGCAATGGAATTGCTGGCGAAATATCCGAAGTGTATATCAGTACCTGCAAAGAGGATGAGATTCTGCAGATAAATTCTAGGAGTATTCACTAGGTTTTCCAGTTTGGACAACCCCTTTCATTACAGGTAGGGATGAGCGAACCCGAACTGGATAGTTCGGGTTCGTACCGAATTTTGGGGTGTTCGTGGCATGGACCCGGACATTTTCAAAAAAGTTCGGGTTCGGGTCCGTTGTTCGACGATTTCTTCCCGCTTTCTGAAGGGCTGCACAGCAGCCAATCAGCTAGCGTTTTACTTCTTGCCCTAAGAAGCCATCACAGCCATGCCTACTAATGGTATGGCTGTGATTGGCCGAGTGCAGCATGTGACCCAGCCTCTATTTAAGCTGGAGTCACGTAGCGCCGCACGTCACTCTGCTCTGATTAGTGTAGGGAGAGGACGCAGCTTCTGTGAGGGCGAGATTAGGCAGGGAAAAGTCAGCAAAAACACCTAATGAAGTGATCGATAAACAGCTGTGAATCATTCAACTTCTGCTAGTTAATTGCTCACTGGTTTTTAGGCTGCACAGAGCATTTTTCTGTCACTTTGATCGGCGGCCATTTTGTGTCTTGTGGTGCACCAGCACAAGCTGCAACCAAGTCCATCAATCCATCAATACTAGTTTTTTTTTTTTGCTATATCCTACATCAGGGGCTTGACTGTGCTTATTGTCACCCTTAGAAACTCAGGATAGAAATTTCTATATTTTATTAAGGGGTTAAATTCAATTGCCAAAATAGCAATCCCTAAAATCTGGTGCTCCAGCTGTGGCTAGCCAAGTGTAATACTGTCTGCTGTCTGGCAAAGGATAGATTTTTTTTCTGTGGTGAAATTCAATTGCCAAAATAGCAATACCCTGAATCTGGTGTCCCAGCAGTGGCTGGCCAAGTTTAATAGTGTCCGTCATAGGATATATTATTTTCTGCGGTGAAATTCAGTTTAAAAAATAGGAATACCCTAAATCTGGTGTTCCAGCTGTTGCAGGCCTAGTTTAAATCTGTCCGTAAAAGGGTATATTTTTTTTCTGGGGTGAAATTTAATTGCCAAAATAGCAATACCCTGAATCTGGTGTTCCAGCTGTGACTGGACAATTTCCCTAGTGTCCGTCAAAGGATATATTTTTTTCTGGGGTGAAAATCAGTTGCAAAAATAGAAATACAGTAAATCTGGTGTTCCAGCTGTGACTAGACAAGTTTCATAGTGTCCGCCAAAGGATATATTATTTTCTAGGGTGAAATTCATTTCCCAAAATAGAAATACAGTAAATCTGGTGTTCCAGCTGTGACTGGACAAGTTTAATAGTGTCCGTCATAGAATATATTATTTTCTGCGGTGAAATTCAGTTTCAAAACTAGAAATACCGTAAATCTGGTGTTCCAGCTGTGGCTGGACAAGTTTAATAGTGTCCGGCAAAATATATATTTTTTTCTGGGGTGAAATTCAATTGCCAAAATAGCAATACCATAAATCAGTAGTTTCAGCTGTGGCTGGCCAAGTTTAATAGTGTCCGGCACAGGATATATTATTTTCTGGAGTGAAATTTAATTGCCAAAATAGCAATACCCTGAATCTGGTGTTCAAGCTGTGACTGAACAACTTTAATAGTTTCCGTCAAAGGATAGATTTTATTCTGGGGTGAAATTCAATTGCCAAAATAGCAATACCCTGAATCTGGTGTTCCAGCTGTGACTGGACAATTTCTCTAGTGTCCGTCAAAGGATATATTTTTTCTGGGGTGAAAATCAGTTGCAAAAATAGAAATACAGTAAATCTGGGGTTTCAGGTGTGGCTAGACAAGTTTAATACTGTCCGGCAAAGGATAGATTTTAAATTGTTGGGTGAAATATTACCATTTTTGCCAGGTACAATCCCCTGCACTGCATAACTGACATGGAACTTACAATTGGCGGTTACATTCTTGCATGAAATGAAGCCATTTTGGGCTGTGAAGCCAAAGGTAGTCTCCAATAACTGGTTTTTAATTTTTCATTTTACAACAATGGTTGGGTGAGGCCGGTATACATGTCTATTCTGCATAAGGTTCAAACAAGTCCTGTGCGATCAATGTCTGGTTCTTTTTAATAAACGAAAGCTTAGTTGCCAACATTGTCTGCGGACAGGTGGCTGCGCTTGTCTGTGATAATGCCGCCAGCCATGCTAAACACACGTTCAGACAATACAGTGGCTGAAGGGTAGGCCAGCACCTCCAAGGCGTAAAGGGCAACCTCAGGACATGTGCCCAATTTGAAGACCCAGAAGTTGAATGGGCCAGACCCAGTGGCGTAGCTAGAAATGATTGGGCACCACATCAAATTTTTGAATGGGGCCCCCTCCCCCACTAATTTTTGCGCAACCCCTTCCTTTCATGCCGCCATGCCTGTGGCTACTAAAGATCGCTCTCTCAGACCAGGCCCAGCAGCTGTTCCATTCGCTTTCTAAACTGTCTATACTGCCACTGTATATCATTTCATTGTATAATACTGTTGAGGGGGCCCTGACAAAGTCCTTTACTCCTCCTCCTCCTCCTGGATGGGCCCTTTCTAGGTCACGGCCCCAAAGCAGTTGCTTCCCCTGTAGCTATTCCCCTAGGCAGACCCATCAGTCAGTACGTGTACTGTTCCAACATGTTGCTGAAATTCTGCCTCCTGCTTAGATGTTCCAGATCTGCTGGTGGTGCAGGTTGTTGTGGGGTGATGACAAAGCTTTTCCACATTTTGACCATGATAACCCTACCTTCTGAGGTGTTGGTGGTGACCCAGCTGCATTGGCAAATTCTTCCTCCTCCTCCTCTGCCTTCACCTTCTGCTTCCACTGAGTCCATGGTGTCAGGTGTGAATGCCATCAGCAGCGTGTCTACTAGCGGGCTCATCTTCCTATTACACTCCAGTGAGGGAATTAAGGACGGCACGTTGTCCTTGTAACGGGGATGCAGCAGGGTGGCCACCAAGTAAGCAGCACAAGTTAGAATGTGGCAGTAACTGGGCGGTCGTTGCACAGGCACTGCAGCATGTAGTCGCTCATGTCTGCCAGGCTGCCCAGAGGCAAGGACAAGCTATCCTGTTTGAGGGCGGTATATCGTCTGTGTCCTCTGTATCCCCCAGCATTCCTCCTACTCCTCCTCATCCTCCAGAACTGTGCCCTGGCTGGACAATTGTGTTCCAGGCCAGGGCCCATGTTGGTGCAGGAACCCACCCTCCGAGCCACTTGTAATTGGCTGGCCTTAAGTTAAGGATAAGGAGTGTATATAGTTTTGTTTGTTTGTATGGTTAGTTTAGCTGCATTATAGTTATTGTAATATGTTTTTAAGTAAATTTGTAAATAGTTTGTTAATGGTTTTAGTTGAAGGGGGTGGGGGGGGGGTGTTGTGTGTGTTTGATTAACTGAATTGATTTTCACTCTCTGGTGTTTAGGAATTTCTTCACCCCAAATTCAGCACATGTGGCAGGCAGGGGATGTGCGTCAAACCGGCTAGGCCCAAACCTGCTATTACATTTTGCCCCTTTAGCGCACAACACCAGGCCGGGCTGAAGGCTCAATGGCACCAACCAATCATCCGTCTGTTGTTCCATGCCTGTCCACAGCTCCTGCGCGTTGTGGGGTTTTTCCCACAAACACACAAGTTTTAAAACAGACTGCTGTCATTTCTCCTGGCTGTGCTGCTGTGGGTGGTGAAGGTGTTACACTGAGTGGATTAGGGGGTGGTAGAAGAGGAGGAGGAGGAGGAAGCAGAGTAGGAGGAGGAGGAGGTAACAGGATACAAAGAGAAATGCCCAGCAATCCTCGGTGGCGGAAGGACATTCGCAAAAATGCTATCCACCTCTGGGCCAGCCGCTACATTTACCCACTGTGTTGTTGGTTATGTGGACGTTGCCATAAATAGCGTTGCGCAGTGCACACCTGATTTTGTCCGCCACTTGGTTGTGCAGGGAAGGGATGGCTCGCCTGCAAAAGTAGCGGCGGTTGGGATACATGTACTGTGGGACAACCACTGCCATAAGGTTTTTAAAACTGTACTTCCTCTTTCTATTTCTTTTTCTCTTCAGTGTTTGGGAGATGGACAGCTGATTGCTGAACACTTTCATGGGATTTGGTGGAGATGCTTGGTTGCTGCCACATCCTCTGTTTGCTGGGTGACAGGTGCCACTGTCACTCACTTGGGCTCAAGTTTATAATGTTCATTTATTATTTTTCTCTATTTTATGTTATTTTAAGTCACATTTGTTTGCAGGGGATTTACCTACATTTTGCTGCCTTTTGCAGCCCTTTCCTGGGCTATTTTACAGCCTTTTTAGTGCCCAAAAGTTCGGGTCCCCATTGACTTCAATAGGGTTCGGGTTTTGCCGAACTTCTCGAACCCGAACATCCTGGTGTTCGCTGAACTCTAATTACAAGGATTCTTAGTGACCACATTTAGTTGAGTGGCTGCTCTGCTACACAATCATCTTTAGTCTTGTAATGGATGTCACAGCCAAGATGATGTAGCTACAGCCTAAAAAAATAGTGCTGCATGGGGTCAGATAAGTTCTGCTGGAGTCCATCACATGACAGATCTGGCAATGCATTGTAGCATGTAGCATGTAATATATGACAGAAGCTATGGTGCAGATCTGAACAAACCCTTAATTAACTTTTCAATATGCAGTAGTGAATAAAATGTTTTTCTTTGTCCCCTTTTGCCATAGTTCTGGCCGATTGTACCAAATGGACACTTTCAGGGTTGCTCTGAAGGTGCTCAAAATATAGTGTCAACATAAATGAAGATATATTTCTAGTTAGAAATTTGTTAAGCAGGAGCATGAACTGGAGTTATTCTACAAATAGTCCATGTTACCTCAATCTAAAAATGCATGATGGGATGGAGATGGTTCACTGTTAGCTAAATGTATTTACTGGATCCTATGAAAATAAAAAATATATGAGGCTTCCATATTAGTATCAAACTGAGGTTGTAGTAGAACTTCCCATATGAAATTACAGGACCCCTGCCACGTTGATGTTAGAAAGGATATCCATTGATTTTATCCTTCTATCAACATGATGAAGAAGATACCAGGATTCATCTTCTAAGGGACTTTTTTTTTAACTGCCTCAGAGGTCCAGTCTCCGTAAATAATTTTTTTTGTTTACTATACTGTACAACAATTGAAAATAGGATATGCACTGTTAGCTGTTCAAGCCCATCCATGACAAAAACTAATGGAGTATGTATGATGAGGTAACATATCATTGTGGCCTATAGCATAGTTTGCAGGACTCGTTTCATCAGTAAGACTTTTTGCTACCAAGATTGCCACTAACTAGATGTTTTTGACTTATTACTAGTGATGAGCGGGAGGTGCCATATTCGATTTTGCGATATTTTGCGAATATTCGTTTGAATATTCGTCATATATTCGTCAAAATCGAATATTCATAATTTTTCTATATATTGCGAATGTTACGCGAATTTATATTAGCATTGCGAATGAAACTTAGAGCTGAGTTCCTAATAGTTGTAACTTGTATTGCTAGAATTGACGAAGATAACGAATATCACGAATATAGCACAATATTCTCAATCTTCGTTATATTCTAGCAATACAACCATTAGGAACTCAACTCTAAGTTTAATTCGCAATGCGAACATATACTCGCATTGCAAATTCAACTGAAAACTGGGTTCCTAATGGTTGTATTGCTAGAATATAACGAATATCACAAATATAGCACTATATTCTCAATCTTCGTTATATTCTAGCAACAACCATTAGGAACTCAGCTCTAAGTTTCATTCGCGAAGCGAACATATAATCGCATTGCAAATTGATCTTAGAGCTAAGTTCCTAATGGTTGTATTGCTAGAATTATAGAATATAACGAAGATGACGAATATCACGAATTCACGAATATAGCACTATATTCTCAATCTTAAAAGAAAGTGATGGGATTGCACTAGTGTGGTAAGACTTCTGCAGGAGGTGCTCTCAACTTTAGATTCACCCAAATCTAAAAGGTATTCAATAAAAATTGTAAAGTTGGGCACTCTTCTTACATAGGAGATGCAGACCTTAATTTAATAAAATGTCCCTTTAATAAATTACTTTTACAAACAATAAACACTATCTGGCCAGATATAGTGAATAATTACAATCAAATAAAATCGCACACTTCACATAAGAACAATCAAATAAAACCGCACACTTCACATAAGAATAGCACCATAAGCCGGATTTCAGTTCATAAATTACAACAGTCTATACTTTAAGAAGGATAACCGTGCTGACAGTGCGGCAGTCGTCCGTGCTGTTAATTAGTACTATGTGGAATACTGGGTGGTGCTGCAATTGTAAAGGCAACCCATGCTGTGAAAAAGCTGCAGATTGTACTGCAGATAAATCGGTGAACTGTTCTGTGAATCACATATAGTATGCACACTTTGTCCCTCAAATTGCGCCAACTGGGTTATAACTTTTTTCTCCGCATGTACCTATATCAACCGCATATAAATAAGTGACAAAGTGTGCAAACTATATGTCATTCTACAGACTTGCCACTGTTTCACAGAACAGTTCACCGATTTATCTGCAGTACAATCTGCAGCTTTTTCACAGCACGGGTTGCCTTTACAATTGCAGCACCACCCAGTACTCCACATAGTACTAATTAACAGCACGGACGACTGCCGCACTGTCAGCATGGTTATCCTTCTTAAAGTATAGACTGTTGTAATTTCTGAACTGAAATCCGGCTTATGGTGCTATTCTTATGTGAAGTGTGCGGTTTTATTTGATTGTTCTTATGTGAAGTGTGCGGTTTTATTTGATTGTTCTTATGTGAAGTGTGTGGTTTTATTTGATAGTTCTTATGTGAAGTGTGCGATTTTATTTGATTTTAATTATTCACTATATCTGGCCAGATAGTGTTTATTGTTTGTAAAAGTAATTCATTAAAGGGACATTTTATTAAATTAAGGTCTGCATCTCCTATGTAAGAAGAGTGCCCAACTTTACAATTTATATTCTTAATCTTCGATATATTCTAGCAACATTAGGAACCCAGCTCTAAGTTTCATTCGCGATGCGAGTAATTCAGGTTATATTAATCGCATTCCGATTACAACTTAGTCAAATTTGTGAGATCGTGATTCTCACATCCGACAGTACATTTTAGCATGGAGGCGTTCCCATGCACACGGAAGTCGGCAGAAGCGGCAACGGGCATTGACTGGAGCGGGCAGGGAGCCAGGAATCCTCCGGACAGGTAAGAACAGATTTTGGGAAGTGGGAAGACATCCAGAGAGCAACAAGGAAAAACAACGAATATTTGAAATAGCGAATATATAGCGCTATATTCACAATATTTGCGAATTGATGGTGGTTGGGGCTTGATTGCATAATAAAATAGAGCTTTTTGTATTTTTTAAGGATCCTATGATGATTGTGATATAATAATTTTATGAAATACTTTCCATCAACAGGTTTGGCTGGCCTTGATGCAAAGTCTAGTGGAAGAATGGGCACACGTGCAATGGTCTATTATATGTCCACCACCATCTTGGCAGCGTTACTTGGAGTCATTCTAGTTCTATCCATTCACCCTGGCAATCCTAAACTGAAGAAGCAAGTCAGCATATCAACCAAAAATGAAGAAGTATCCAGTATTGATGCATTTTTGGACCTTATCCGTAACCTCTTTCCTGAGAACTTAGTTCAAGCTTGTTTTCAACAGGTACGATTAATTATAATAAATGTATTTTATAGTATGCATAGATCATATAGAGCATAAACCATACATGCAGTAAGCAACATACAATACAACTACTACAGAACTCTTTGGTTGTCTGATGCCTGGCATACGCCTCCCATTATGAGAACAGCTTCTTAGTCATTCACTCACATGGCTTGTGTCATCTATCAAGCTGTACAAATCTGTCATCCTCCTGGCTCCTCCTTGCTATGAGATGCCAGATGTTTTTTTTTTTGCAAAAGTAAGGTTATATAACATTAAATCAGATTATTTCTTTGTTTGGCAAACAGCTTTTTTCCAAGGAAACAAAATGCAAAATGAGAATGTATTTGACCATGGAAAGTGAGGTACAGATGTAGATGGACTGCATTTAGAAGACAAGCAATTATTAGATCCGATTACTATAAACTAAAGGGGGGGGGGTGTCATTTTTTATTTAAGGTTGTTTTTATGTCAGTTTTAAGTCTGGCTTTACTTTGTGAGTCTGTACCAAATTAATGAACTGGTGCATCCAGCACCAGTTCTAAATGTAAGACAGCTGTCTTACAGTTAGACCATTGTCTACGCCTAAAACAGGCGTAGAAAATGATTGGTGTATTTCAGTTTAATAACCTATAATAACCTATAATGTCTATAAGTAATAACCATAATAAGTGTACAGTGGGGTGGGTGAAGTATATGGTAAAAGAACATGCAACCAAACAATAGCATTTTATACTAGAGTATATCTGCCCAAAATGTCAAATTGGTGATCTTTTTGATAATAAGATGTTAGAGCAGTTGCCAAAGTATAGGAAATATGTTTCCTTTATTTACCAAGATATTCTCATTGTTCTGTTCAGTTGCAGCATCCATTGCTTATCCAGATGAAAATAAAATATATTTGACAAGTACACATTGACTATTCAGATATTAGAGCCATTTCCGATGGCCCATAGTCAGAAGGGATCCATGACTGCAACATCAGTTACAACATTCCTTAAAGTTTTAGAACAGGGACTGAAGAGCACTGCTCATATGAAGCTAGTAATCAAGTACATTATGGCTAAAGTGCTTGGATGGCCAATATTCCAACTTTTTGTAAAATGCCATAAACCACACACAATGCTTTAGCAGGGAGACACTGAGGGGTATATACAGTGGTGCTTCAAAGTTTGTGAACCCTTCAGAATTTTTTATATTTCTGTAAATTTATATTATTTTAATATTATTATTATTATTATTGTTATATATATATATATATATATATATATATATATATATATATACACATTTGACCTAAAACTACATTAGATTTTTACAGAAGTCCTAAAAGTAGATAAACATAACTAAATTTTAAAAAAAGTCAAAAAATATTAGTGAGTGGCAAAAGTATGTGAACCTTTAAGATTAGCAGATAATTTGAAGGTGAAAATAGAGTGAGATGCGAGTGGGTGGCCTGTTTCATAAAAAAAAAAAAAAAACATGAATCTATCAATGCCTGATCTGTACAACACATGCTTATGGAAGTGTATCAGGGCATGAACAAAGGAAATTTCTGAGAGCCTCAGAAAAAGTATTGAAAAAGGTTACAAAGCCATCTCTAATGAGTTTGGACATGTTAATGTTTTACGTAAATTGGTTTTCCCTTAGTCCTAACAGCAGCACAAGTGGGATTCCTCCCCGTGAAGCTGGTCAGGACAGGCGGAATTTTTGTTGAAAGAAAATTACTGCCAAGTATTAAATAATGAACTAATTAAACCCACCCCAGTCTAGGGATCCCCGCCCCGGCAGGAGGTGGTTTTTAGCAAATAGAATAATAACCCAGATAGGGTGGGAATTTGTGTGCTGCTGTTAGGACTAAGGAAAAACAAATTTACGTTAAAAATTAACGTTTCCCTGTCATCCTAACCAGCAGCACAAGTGGGGATCTAGCAAGGAGTAACACACAAGTTGGGAGGGACCTCCTTACTCTCTTTTTTTTTTTAAAGAGACAGCAGCACTTAGATTGGACTGTCGAAAGGCCAAATTCTTAGGACTCTAGGGATGTCCAAGGTATGTAACATTTCTTCTTCTGGAGATGATGGAGAAGGACAGAGAACCGGTAAAGATATTATCTGATTGGTATTTCTGTAAGATGGGACTTTCCGTACAAAGGTCGGCAGGAATCTTAGCAGGACCTTGTCCTAAAGAAACAATATGTATGACTCAGAGGCCCCCAGGGCCTGGAGTTCTCCAATATTTTTGGCCAAGGTAATGGCCCACAAAAAGGTGACCTTTAGGGACAAAAACCTAAGGTCATCACTTTCCAAGGGTTCAAATGGGGAAGAACATAACCCCTTTAGAACAACAGAAAAATCCCAGTCCGGGATTGGTCTCAGGATGGCGTAACTACCGGGGAAGCAGGGAAAGCAGCTGCTTCGGGGCCCGGGCTGACAAGGGGCTCGGAGCAGTAGTAAATAGTCAGACTGGCCACACCCCCCTCTACACTCACTTCACTGCTCTAGAATGTCCTCGGAGCAGAGTAGGGAGATAAGCCCTGCCCATCAGCATGGACCATTAATAGAGGAGCCTGGCTGCTTAATAGTGCAGCCAGGGCTCAGTACAGTGTGCTACAAGGAGATCCTGTCTCCCCTTCTCTGCTATTAGTACATCCCAGCTTCTGCTACAGAGACTGCTCTGTAGTCGGCAGTAACAGGAGGGAGAGGGGAGACTGAATATTGGCAGGTAGTGCTGTAGAAATTAGAGCCTGTGCCTGTGTCACTCTAAGGAGCCCATACATTCCAGGCTTATCCCTGCCAACACTAGCTGTCCTGCATATCATGTAGCCCCTCCCAGCTGCATTCATCTGATGTCCTTTGCCCCCCCATAGCTGCATTCATCTGCTGTCCTTTTAGAAGTCCCCCCCCCCAACACCCAGTCCTGTCCTGTGGCCCGGGCCCCTAATTATCTGATGCCCTGCCCTCTAGGTTCCCTATCCATCTGATGCCACACTCCTCTGGGCGCCCATGTGCTGCTTGGGGATACACCAGTGTGAGGCCAGAATGGGGACTGGAAGATCACGTTGCGGCGGGGAGCAGGTGAGTATGGTTTTTTCAACAACTGTACAATGCGCCACTAGTTCACATGACATTTTTGTCCCACATTTAAGGCTGGGTTCACATCATGTTTTTCCCATCCGTTTAGCGTATACAAAAAAACTTATTTAGATGCCTCATACTGATGCCATGACAGTGACATCCGTTCACCATAGAGTTTCATTGTAAAAATAAAAAAGTATCCATTTTTTTTTTACCGGATTGTGCAGGATACAAGAATGTGGAGCGCTGCATTTTTGGATCGTGTACGTCATAGTCCAGTAAAAACACATGTATGTTAAAGTATCAAATGCCACTGTATGACGCCTGCCTGCCTATTTAAAAATTTTCTGTGGGGCCCAGTCATTTCTAGCTACGCCACTGGTTACCAGGGGCTCAGACCATGGGGACAGACTACAGTCGCACTGCAGCAATACATATAATGGGAACCTATCCTACAGCTCATACTGTGCTGTACATACAGTGTAGTGTGACGTCATGTTCACCTCTCTGGGTATATTACCCAGGAAAGCACAATTCTGCAAAAAGAACATGTTCGATCTTTTGGTGGAACGGAAGTCCGGAATGGAACCCCACGGAAGCACTGCGTAGTGCTTCTGTAGTGTTCCGTTCCGTGATTCCGTTTTGCACCCTTCCGCATCTCTAGATTTGCGGACCCATTGAAGTGAATCGGTCCGCATCCGTGATGCAGAATGCACACGGAAGGGTGCCCATTTATTGCTGATCCGCATATGCGGTCCGCAATACGGGAACGGCCCCTTTCACACGAACGATACGGGTTGGCTCCAGATGCGTTCAGGGTGCATTCAGTGAAACTCGCACCATTTTTCAAGCAAGTTTAGTCATTTGCGATTGCATTTAGTTGTTCAGTTTTTTCTGCACGGGTGCAATGCGTTTTGATGCGTTTTTCATACACGTGAAAAACTAAAAGTTTAAAACAATATCTCCTAGCAACCTGGTGGTGAGAGTGGTAACGTCGGCGCAGGTCCTGCAGAATAAAGATAGAAGATTTCTATCTTCGTTCAGCAGGACCCTGCTCCGACATCACCACGCTCACCACGTGGTGAGCGCGGTGACGTCACCAAAGGTACTTTTCCTGCCAGGTCCTGAAAGAAGACGAGCCGGGCTGCGCGATCAAGTGGATGAGGTGAATAATTAAATATTTTATTATTTTTTGACCCCTCAAGCCACGTGTTACTTAGCATTTTGTATTAAGAATGCTATTATTTTCCCTTATAACCATGCTATAAGGTATAATAATAAAGTTCGGGTCCCTATCATCACCTAGCAACCATCCGTGAAAATCGCATTGCATCCGCAATGCTTGCGAATGCAATGCGATTTTCACGCAGCCCCATTCACTTCTGTGGGACCTGCTCTACGTGAAAAATGCAGAATATAGAACATGCTGCGATTTTCACGCAACGTACAAGTGATGAGTGAAAATCACCGATCATGTACACAGACCCATTGAAGTGAATGGGTCCGGATTCAATGCGGGTGCAATGCGTTCACCTCACGCATTGCACCCGCGTGGAAAACTTGCCCGTGTCAAAGGGGCCTAAGACTCTGACACAACAGTATGATAGAATGACACTACATGACAGATATTGTGTGTGTGTGTGTGTATATATATATATATATATATATATATATATATATAATTGGAAAAGGATGGCACTGAGTAGGGGGGGGGGCATACAAAAATTAGCTGTGGGGCCCAGTCACTTCTAGTTACGCCCCTGATGCTAGGTTTAAGTCTCTCAGTTCCTTTAAGGAACCTCCTGATTAGGGGTCTTGAGAAAGAGATTTGCCAAGACAGGCAGATAAAACAGAGATATGGACTCTGAGTGTAGATGGGCTTAGGCCCTTGTCCAGACCATCTTGAAGAAACTGCTGAAAGAGGAGGATCTGAGGCTACTACCTCTTTATCAGCACGCCATTGAAGGATGATCTTGTTTATCCTGGAATAGTTCTTATTTGTAGACTCCACTCTAGAGTGTGAAATTGTTCTCAAGACCTCAGCTGAAAGCCCTCTAGCTTGTAGTAGGGACCTGTCAATCTCTAGGCTGTCAGACTGAGTCTGCTCAGATCTAGGCAGGAACCTGTGTCCTGATACACTAGGTCCTGCGTTAGAGGAAGTCTCCAATATACACTGTGACTCATCTGCATGAGCTGGGTGAACCAAGACCTCTTTGGCCAGAATGGAAAGATGGCAATCACTGAGGTTTGGTCTTGCTTGATTTTTATCAGTACCCTTGGTATCATGGAAATTGGAGGTAATACGTAAGCCAGCCTGAACCTCCATGTTATGGACAGAGCATCCATCGCTATAGGATTGTCCTCCTTGTAAAGGGAGCAGAACCTGTTCACCTTGGCGTTCAGTAGAGTTGCCATCAAATCGATTTCTGGAGTTCGCCAACACTGGGTTATCCTTGTGGTCCTTGTGGTCCTTGTTCAGCGACCACTCGCCTGGAACTGGAGGGCCTCGAATCAGGCGATCTGCTACTATGTCGAGTTCTCCCCTGATATGAACCGCCGTTAGGTGGGATAGGTTGTTCTCTGCCCAGGAAAGAATTAAACTCACTTCTCTGAGGAGTAATTGGAATCTTGCGCCTCCCTGTCTGTTGATATAGGCGACTACTGTCATATTGTCGGTACGCACTCTCACCGCCCTGTTGTGGATAAGAGGATGTGTAATAAGTGATTGAGAGCTAGACGGACTGCTCTCAACTCTCTTATATTAGATGAGAGAAGTTTCTCTTGAGGACTCCAGATACCTAGTACTAGATTCTCCTTCAGATGGGCTCCCCAACCTAGAAGGAAGGCGTCCATGGTCAACGTGATCCAACAAGGTTGAATCAAGGACCTCCCACCTGACTTGAGTGAAGAACGGACTTCGGTAGACAGGGATTGCGTCTTGCTCAAACCCCTGGGACTGACATTCCAAAACGCCAACATTTCCTCTTTGAGGGGACGTAGATGCAACAAGGCCCAAGGAACTGCCTCTGCAGATCCTGACATGTGGCCTAACATCTTCATAAGAGTTCTGATGGAAACTCGCCTGGGTACCAGAAGGAACTCCGCTGCTCTCCTTACCCGATCTTTCCTTTCTGATGAAAGAGAAAGAGTCATCTGATGGGAATCGATCACAAATCCCAGAAATGTCCTTGTGGTGGAAGGCAGAATTTCTGACTTGTCCCAATTTATAAGCAAGCCTAGGCATTGAAGAGTTTGAAGAGCCAGCTGAAGATAAGATTGTGAGACGTCTAGAGTGGCGGCTTTTAAGAGCCAGTCGTCTAAGTACGGGACGATCTCTAGTCCCTGAAGCCTGAGCTGGGCGACAACCGGAGCCACAACCTTGGTGAAGGTGTGGGGGGCAGAAGAGATGCCAAAGGGCAGTATAGCAAACTGGTAGTGCTTCACCACACCTATTATGGATACAGCAACTCTCAGACACTTCTTGTGTGATGGATGGGTGGGAACATAAAGGTACGCATCCTTCAGATCTATTGTGACCATAAGGTCTCCCGGATTCAGAATACTGATTACTGAGCGAATGGTCTCCATCCGAAAGCACTTTTGTTTGATAAAGCGATTTAGATAGCATAGGTCGATAATCATCCGCCACTCACCCAACGGTTAAAAGGGACAAGAAAAACTGGGGAATAGACCCCTCGACCCTGTTCGCGAGGGAGGACCTCTTCTAGAGCCCTCTTTCAGACATACTGGAGAACAGGGTCTTCCAAGACTAGCTGCTTGTCGTGGGCAAGGGGTTTTGTCAGGATAAACTTCTCCTGGGGGGGGGGGGGGAGAATAAATTTGATTTTGTACCCGGATGTTCCCACATCCAACACCAAGGGATACGGAATTTCTTGAAGCCAGAAATTCCTGAATAAACTTAAACATGTTCCGACTGGAGGTGGATTGGAGGATAGTGCCACATGCAGTGGAACTGGAGGGGGAGGGTGACTTGTAGAAGGCTGAAGAGAGTCAAAGGTCAGCCTTGCGGTCTTTCCCATGGCCGCGACCTCTACCGCGTCTGCAGTTCTCAGGGCATCTCTGGGATCTGGAGGAACTCTGATATCCCCCCTCCTCTAACTCTTCCTCGGCCTCGAAAGGTCTGTTGTGGAAGGGACCTCCCCTTCTTTTCAGCCAAGCTCTCCATCAAGCGGTCAAGCTCTGACCCAAAAAATCTTCCAGGCTCATATGGGAGACCACACAGATTAAAATTTGAGGTGTTATCTGCCACCCACGGTCTGTGCCAAAGAGGGCGTCTACTCGCTGAAGAAAGGGCCATTGTCTTGGCTTCCAACTTAAGATTTTGGGGTGCAGCATCACATAAGAAATCGACACTAAGGAGGAGGGTTTTGAATTGGTCCAGGACATCACCTGTGGCCAACCCAGATTTCAAATCGGATTAAATCCGAAGGATGCGAGAGCGTACAAAATTCGCTACCTCACTTGAAGAGATGGAAACCGATGCCGAGGCGGCTGCGGCAGCATAATTACATCTGAGGGTACATTCTTCTGTCCAGGGGTCCTGGAGATTACTGCCATCATCATATGGCACCAGGGTCCTCTTAGAAAATTTAGATATCGCCGTATCGACTTTCGGAAGTGGTAGCCAAAGCTCAGACTCTTTTTCCTGCAAGAGAAACATTAATTTGAATCTCTTAGTGAGAACCGGACCCTTTTCAGGGTGTTTCCCCCTCTGTCTTCATTAGATTCCTTAAAGACTTGTCCACCCTAAAGGCCCTTGGCCCCCTGGAAGTGGATTCTGGAGCTTCAACTTGCTCAACATCCTGGTCCCTCGAGCGTAGTAGTCTTTTCAGCCGGAAAAAGAAAAGCCGAACTTTCATCGTCAGAAGAGGAAACATCTTTGACCGAAATAACCTCTTCGGTTATAGAGACAGGACCAGGAGAGGCCTGTCTAGGTCTCTTACCAGAGACCGCATTCTTTATCTCTGAAATGGAAGTGTCTATAAACGCCTTTATCCAGGAGAACATCTCACAGGCTGTAGGCTGGGAGGCATGGGCCGGCACCCCGGGCAATGGCGGAATTCGTATGAATCCAGCAAGATGCCTTTGCTTTTGCGTGGATTTTCCATGACCGGACCCTGGAGATGTCATGTTGAGGCAAGTTTAGCACACTAGCAGGATCCACCTGATCACCTGAAGTGCAGCTCCGAATGTGGATGGAGCAGAACCTTTACTCCTGCCACACTGAGCTAGGCAGACTGTCTTAAATAGCCAGAGGGCGGAGCTAACCTCCTACCTGGAAGTAAGGTCAGAATGCCATTTTTTTTATTTTTTTTTGAGGCTTTACGATTAAAAATGATTGAAAAGCTCAAATACTATATAAATGGCCCCTGCCTCCTGTCCTGAAACACGCAGGAGGTGAAAAACTGAGAATTTAGATGGGACAGACGCTGCGCGCCCAACCGGAAGTCATCACCTGACGCACTTCCGGGACTCCGCAGGAGCGCCGGCCGCCCGAACTTTGGCCTGACTACTGTCCTCAGAGGAGAGTTGAGGACAGGAGATGAAGAAAATACCCGGGGCCACCAGCCTAAGCAAAATAAGAGACTCCAGCAAGAAGGTCTAGCCTGTCCTTAAGCTGGCAGGACAGAAAATAGCACCTCCTGCCGGATCCCTATATAGTAGTTGGCCTAATTAGTTAATTATTTAATACTTGGCAGTAATTTTCTTTCAACAAGAATTCCGACAAACAAAGATCACACCAAGAGCAAGGTGTATAATAGTCAACAAGGTCACAAAGTAACCCAATGCAACCTCTTAACAACTAAAGGCCTTTTTCACACTAATGATAATGTTCATGAGTTCATCATCAGGAGGACACTGAACAACAATGGTGTGCATAGCAGGCTTGCGAGTAGAAAACCTCTGCTAAGGATCAACTGGACATTATTTTGTGGACAGATGAGACCAAAATAGACCTCTTTGGTTTAAATTAGAAACATCAAGTCTGGAAAAAAGGCAAACCCTGCATTCCAGCATAAAAACCTAATTTGTGGTTCATTCATGAAACATGGTGGTGGTAGTTTCGTGGTTTAGGCCTGTTTTGCTGCATCTGGCCAGGATGCCTTGCCATCATTTATGGCAAAATGTATTCTGAATTTTACCAGCAAATTCTAAAAGGAAAGAAAAATGTCGGGACATCTGTCTTTGAGCTGAATGTCAAGAGAATGTAGGTCATGCAGAAAGACATTACCCTAAGAACACAAAAACAAAGAATGGTTAAGGAGTAGGGATGAGCGGATACATGGATGTTTGCGTTCGGCAGGTTCGGCCAAACTTTAGTTCAAAGTTTGGTTCGGGGACCCGAACTTGACCCCAAACCACATAGAAGTCAATAGGGGCCTGAACTTTGGTGCTTTAAAATGGCTGCAAAATTGTCGTAGTAAGGGCCAGAGGGCTGCAAAAGGAAGCAAAATAGGGGTTAGAGCAAGACAATTGCCCTGCAAACAAATGTGGATAGAGAAATGATTTAAAATAACATAGAAAATAAAAATAAAATAATATCAATCTTGAACCAGGAGGCGGAGGTCCAAGTGGAGTAGGAGGTTGAGGAGGTGGTGGAAGTGGTGGTGTAGGTGGAAGAGGCGGAGGTTGCCAACACTGTTTTTATGGAGGGTTTTATTTTTATTTGGGGAGGACCCAAAACATTGGGAAATGGCAAACAGAACAAACAAACTGCGCTGGAGTATAACAATGGCTGGGTGTGGCTGGTTTACTTGTCTACTCAGCCCAAGGTATGGTCCTTTAGGATCCATGCCTGGTTCCTTTTAATGAACGTGAGATTGTCCACATTGGCTGTGGACAAGCGGATGCGCCTGTCCGTGATTACACCTCCTGCAGTGCTACACACACTTATGGACAATACACTTGCCGCAGGGCAGCCCAGCACCTCCAAGGCGTAAAGGGTAAGCTCAGGCCATGTGTCCCTGGAGACCCAGAAGTTAAATGGGGCAGACCCATCAGTTAGTATATGCAGACATGTGCACACATACTCTTCCACCATGTTGCTGAAATGCTGCCTCCTGCTAATAAGGTCCTCATGAGATGATGGTGCAGGATGTTGTACCAAGAAGAAACCCCACATTGCCCGATGGGGATGCAATATGCGAGGCGAAGCGAGGCAAAACGCGCGTCGGGGTGCCGCTCATCTCTCAGCTCCAGGTCCAGGTCCGTAGGTAAGGGTGACTCATTCTCCTATGGGTATTTCAATGTGCATTTAGTCCCTAGTTGGGGAATAGATATGCCAGCCATAATAGAGTGTTTAGGAGCAGTGATTAAGGGTGTGTGGGAGTAATGATTTTTCTCTCCCTTATACCCTTCCTTCTCTCTCTCCTCTGACCAAAGGGGACCACTGACTTTTGGATATTAACATAATACTTTCATATTACCTCATAAAGTTTTTTATGTAAACTGTATTTCGGTGTTAATCCTGTGAGCTGGACAAGGTGTAGCGTTTTTTTCAGTCACATCAATCATGCTTTGTAATTTTAATATAAATACTGTATGTGTAATGGATTATTTATTGAATAAAGATGGTATTTGTTAAATTATTGCTATTTGCCAGTTTTTTGTTGGTCTTGCATGGTGCTGGATGTTGTGGCGTGCTGACAATGGTTTTCCACATTTCGACCATGCTAACCCTCCCTTCTGAGATGGTGACAGTGCCCCTGCTGCCCATATTCCTTATTTGATGCTCTCCTTATTCTGTAAGGTCCCTCACAAAATTGCAAAGCAGGTGTATCTCACCCCATAAAATAGGTTTCTGTCACCCACAGAATTAACAATCGTATTAATAATCGTATTTCTGTGTCACGGGTGAAAATGTATCTCACTCAAAAAAATGGCTTTGGGTCACACACAGAATTAACAGACAGATTAACTATTGTATTTGCATGTCACGGATGCAAAGGAGGTGTATCTCACTCCAAAAAAAGGATTTATGTCACCGACAGAAATAACAGACAGATTAACAGTATAACACTGTCCCTCACTCGGGCTGCGTCCTGTCCCTACCCTAGTTAGAGAAGAATGGTGGCGCTACACGTGGTTCGTCATTTATCTAGACCGGGTCACGTGCTGCGCCAGCCAGTCACAGCCATGCCAGTACTAGGCATAACTGTGATGACTTCCAAATGCCCACAGCTAAAAAGCTTGTTGATTGGCTGCGCTACAAATTTTATTCAGCATCCGAACACTAAACCCGAACACAGACTTCCGTGACAGGGTTCGGGTGTCCAAACCCTCGATGTTCGGTACGAACCCGAACTTTACAATTTGGATTCGCTCATCCCTATTAAAGAGGAATAGTTAAAGTTTTGCGATTGCTAAGTCAAAGTGCTTACTTTAATACAATAGAAATTTTGTGGTAGTACCGGAAGCGACCAGTTAATAGGAGGAAACCCACTAAAATAAAGCTATCTGGGCCAGAATTTCTCTAAGCCAATGTGCAGGAGTAATCAACAGTTACCAGAAACGTTTAGTTGCAGTTATTGCTACACAGAGGGGGTTACATCAGATACCGAGAGCAAAGGTTTATATACTTTTGCCACTAACAGACGTGATATTGGATTATTTCCTCAATAAATGAATGACCAAGTCAAATATTTTTGACTTATTTGTTTGATTTGGTTATCTTTATCTACTCTTATCAAAGAGACATTTCCAGGCTGGCTAAAACCACTTTCAGACGAGCGAGTTTTCTGCAGGGGATGCAATGCGTGACGTGAGCGCAAAGCACCCAAACTGAATTCTGACCTATTCATTTCAATGGGTCTGTGTACATGAGTGTTGTTTTTTACGCATCACTTCTGCGTTGCGTGAAAATCACAGCATGTTCTATATTCTGTGTTTTTCACGCAGCCCTGGCTCCATAGAAGTGAATAGGGCTGCGTGAAAAACGCATTGCATCCGCAGGCAAGTGCGGGTGCAATGCGTTTTTCACTGATGGTTGCTAGAAGATGTTGTTTGTAAACATTCTGTTTTTTATCAAGTGCGTGAAAAACGCATCAAAGCGCATTGTACCCGCGGGGAACAAACTGAACAATCACAGACAAAACTGACTGAACTTGCTTGCAAAATGGTGCGAGTTTCACTGAACGCACCCTGAATGCATCCGGACCTAATCCGTCGCGCTCGTGTGAAAGAGGCCTAAGGCTAGATGAAGACGTCCGTTAGACCCGAACGCAAGCAGTCCGTGGTAATGCGGGCTGGATTTGTTCTTTACAGCCGGAGCGCACGGCGTCATTGGTTGCTATGATGCCATACGCTCCCTGCCGCCGCTGCACTACAGTAGTACACTAGTATGATCTATACCTGTGTATTACTATCCTGCAGCAGCGGCAGGGAGCACACGGCGTCATAACAACCAATCACGCCGTGCGCTCCGGCTGTAAAGAACAAATCCAGCCCGCATTACTACGGACTGCTCACATCCGGGTTTAACGGACGTCTGCATCTAGCCTAAGAATTGGTTATTATGGTCTCTGGCCTTGCTGTGCTAAAAGTTTTTTTTTTTTTAATTACCTCTGGTACTTTAAAACCAAGGTAGTAGAGAATCATCTCATTGCAATCCGTAATAGTTATTTTAACTAGTTTTAAGAGGAGAACAAGCACTTAAACCATTTAGGCATTTCCATATAGGATGAACTTTTTTTTTCTACCTTTAAGAAACTTTTAGAATATTAACTTTCAGGGAAAAATCCATTTATCAGATTGTCCAGAAATGTGTTATGCTATAACACATCACAATTCGTATGCACATGACTTTTTGTCCGAAAATATTAGGCGCTTCAGTCATATGTGTAACTAGAAGCCTGGATGCAAATTTAATAAGCATCTATATGCCTCCATCCTCAGGCTCTAGGCGTGACTGCTACTTTTTATCCCCTATAATTACACACTTGGTCTCGGTTCATACAAAATACACTGTTTCTTGTTACATGTAAAAACTGTTTGTTTGTTTTTTTTACCCAGATACAAACAGTTTCAAAAAAAGTCCCAGCACCCCCTTCACCACTGGATCTAATCCAACCTATTAATGTTACCGGACTAACTGTCAATGGATCTCAATCAAATTCTTCTATAGCTGAAACTTCTGGACCTGTCATGGTAACCCAAAAGAAGCTAGAGTTTAAAGGAGGGATGAATGTTCTTGGTAAGAGCAACTTTTATACAAAACAACATTTTAATGCATAATTCATATGTGTACTGATAGTTGACCATGCTAAACCTAGTGCTGTCAGCAGTATATCATGGTAAAAAATGCTGACAGAGTCCCTTTAATACATTTTCAGGCTTCTTTGGTCTTAGACGCTGTCATGGGACCTGAAGGAGGGTATATTTTAGAGGTGTAATTGTGGCCATACCAACTCTGTATTTGGTTTTATACCAGATTGACTTAAAGAGGTTATCTAACCCCTAATATGCCTCCACTACTGCCCGGGCCCCTCACACTGATTTTACTTACCTTGCTTCCCAGCTCCCCAGCTCCCACCTCTCTTTTGATGCCCGCATGGCCGCCACTGCATCTCCACGTCGCATGGATGAAAACATCCAGTGATGGGACAGAGCAACCAATAGCAGGTCACGACAGGGACAAGCCTCCCTAGCGCCACCCACAATGCTAGAGAGGCTCGTTCCCATTGTGGCCTGCTATTGGCTGACCCCCCAATGCCAAATTTTTTCATCCACACAACAGGCAGCGGCGGCCATGTAGGGGCATCAGACGCGACACGGGTGGCGGGGAGCAAGGTTAGTGCAATCAGTGTGAGGGGCCTGGGCAGTAGGGGAGGCATTTTAGGGGTTGGATAACCCCTTTAAACTTGAATACAAAGAATATATAGTCCTTAGAATAAAGAAAACTTAGAATATACAAAGAATCTAATGAATGAACTTAGAATAAAATGTGCTGTTTGAGTATATTCTGTGCTTGTATTTGTGTTGTTGACCTCTGATTTTCATTCCCTCTACTTAGGCCTCATTGGCTTTTTTATAGCATTTGGTATTTCCATGGGAAAGATGGGAGACCAGGCTAAGTTAATGGCTGATTTCTTTAATATACTCAACGAAATCATTATGAGGCTTGTCAGCATGATTATGTGGTAAGATATATGTGTGGTTGTCTGGATTTGTTTCCTTGTGGTTTATTGAGTAACTCAGTTATAAACCATGAAAAGGGGTAGAGTTAAGTAATTTATGGAATTTAACTTTTCATTTGGGTTGAATGAGGTTATACAGAAATATGTTGTCTAATGTAAAATAGACAATGTGCAAAGTAAACATTAACATCTACACTCAATCTGTAGTCCATCTATCTGAATGGCTTCTTCGCCATAGTATAAGGTCAGTTAGTACTGTTTTAGTTTAGTATGGTGCGATAAGGATTGATATAAATGTTCTGCCATGCTTTCTCATCAAGATTTCTTGGGAAATAACGGTATGATCTAGGTCAGATTTTGGGCCTTCTGAAGACCGTATCATACCTGAGCCCAACATATAGTCAATGTGCTCCAACAGAACAGTATATATAGTACATTCTTCAATAACGACCCAAAAATTATCATGTAAAGCACATATAACAATAAGATTTGTTTTTTAAATAACTCATAGCAGCATCAAAATACACGTGCCATGCAGAGAAAAAATAACAATCTCATATACTGCTGATATACTAGTGATAATTCATTTAAATATTTCCCTTATGCTGTTTAGGTACTCACCAATTGGAATTGCGTCTCTTATCTGTGGGAAGATTGCTGCCATCAAAGACCTAGAAACTGTGGCTCGGCAGCTTGGAATGTACATGGTTACAGTAATTGTGGGCCTAGTAATTCATGGAGGCATGATTCTACCACTCATATTTTTCTCAATTACCAGGAAAAACCCATTTAAGTTCTATGGCGGTATATTTCAAGCCTGGATCACTGCCCTTGGCACAGCATCTAGGTAAGCAACAAAATACATAGTAACGGTCCTTTAATGAAATCGAAAAATTATTTTGCACCAGTGCACAAACATTCCTAAAATGGGAATCCTTTAGTATTATATAAACGACAAGACTTAAAAGGGTTGTCCAGCTCTTATTACAATATTATCCATGCTCTGGACAGTATGTCCCCGCTGGGTTTTGTGCTGCTTGGGGACAGAATACCACTGAGTCCAGTGATAAGCCTAAATGTTGTATGTGACCCCATATCGAAGATTACCCAGCAGGGCCCAAAAGGAGTAGGACCAGACCATTGGGTTGGAACAGAGCACAGGGAGCAGGTGAGTGGCTTTTTTATGTTATGTACAGCGCTGCCTAGAGCATAGATAAAATTGTGATAGACGCTGAACAACCTCTTTTTAAAAGAACAAGGGAGTAGCACCCCACTCCCTTGACATTGACTCCTCAGGGGCCCGCCCCCTTAACAGTGACCTATACATCACCCCGCCCCTTAACACTGACCTCCATAGGGGACCGTCCCCTTATCTGTGACCTCCACTGTTCCCTGCTACCTTAACAAAGACCTCCACAGCACCCGTCCCTTTAACAGTGATTGCCACCCCGTTCCCTTAACAGTGACCTCCACAGTACCCCGTTCCCTTAACAGTGACCTCACAGTACCCTGCTGACTTAACAGTGACCTCCACAGCAGCTTCCCCTCTAATAGTGGCCCCTGCCCACTTAACAGTGACCTCCACAGTGATCGCCCCTTTAACAGTGACCTCCACAGCGGCCTGCCCCCTTAACAGTAACATCCACAGTGAACGCCCCTTTAACAGTGACTTCCACAGCAGCTGCCCCTTTAACAGTGGCCCCTGCCCCCTTAACAGTGACCTCTACAGCTGCCCCTTTAATAATGGCCCCTGCCCCTTAACAGTGACCTCCACAGCGCCCTGCCCCTTTAAGGCTAGGGCTACATGACGACATGTGTCGCACAGCATTTTGTCATACCAATGTCGCGCAGTCATTTTTATAATGATAGACTATGGTGTCACACAGCGACATGCGACATGCTGCGTCTGCGAAATGACATCTAGATGGATACATGTAGCAGTGCAGTTGTGCCCTATGTGTTGCATGACTTATTGTCGTAGTGTAGCCCTAGCCTAAAGCTGACCTACAGCAGTGAAGAAAATGGCTGGGTTGTTATGGAAATCTGGAGTAAAACGGTGTATATGTGACTGTGTGCATGACAGTTAGGATGGATTTTTTGTGACTGTTGTGTTGCAGTCGCAGCATCTCGCATGTCACAGTGTGACACCATAGCCTATCATTAAAAAAAATGTTGCAAAACACATGTCGTCATGTAGCCCTACCATTTAAGGGGCAGAGCATTGTGGAGGTCACTGTTAAGGGGGCAGGGGCCACTATTAAAGGGGCAGCTGCTGTGGAGGTCACTGTTAAAGGGGCAGGCACTGTAGAGGTCACTGTTAAAGGGGCAGGCACTGTGGATGTTACTGTTAAGGGGGCAGGCCGCTGTGGAGGTCACAGTTAAAGGTGTGGACACTGTGGGGGTCACTGTTAAGGGGGCAGGGGCCACTATTAAATGGGCAACTGCTGTGGGGTCACTGTTAAGGGAGCGGGGTACTGTGGAGGTCACTGTTAAGGGAACGGGGTATTGTGGCGGTCACTGTTAAAGTGATGGGTGCTTTTGAGGTCTCTGTTAAGGGGACAGGCCCCTGAGGAGGTCACTGTCAAGGGAGTGGGGTGCTGTGAAACTCACTGTTAAAGGGGTGGGCTGCTGTGAAGGTCAAAGTTAAGGCAATTTTAACCACTTCAGCCCCCCTAGCTTAAACACCCTTAATGACCAGGCCACTTTTTACAATTCCGCACTACACTACTTTCACCGTTTATTGCTCCGTCATGCAACTTACCACCCAAATGAATTTTACCTCCTTTTCTTCTCACTAATAGAGCTTTCATTTGGTGGTATTTCATTGCTGCTGACATTTTTACTTTTTT
Organism: Bufotes viridis; assembly: GCA_033119425.1. Taxonomy (NCBI): domain Eukaryota; kingdom Metazoa; phylum Chordata; class Amphibia; order Anura; family Bufonidae; genus Bufotes; species Bufotes viridis. The sequence continues at coordinate 477,292,113 of CM065590.1, read as the reverse complement.
TGCTATTAATCAAAAATTACCGAAATTTTTGCAAAAAAATGACATTTTTCACTTTCTGTTGTAAAATTTTTCAAAAAAAACTACATTTCTATATAAATTTTTCTCTAAATTTATTGTTCTACATGTCTTTGATAAAAAAATCCAATAAGTGTATATTTATTGGTTTGGGTAAAAGTTATAGCGTTTACAAACTATGGTGCAAAAAAGTGAATTTCGGCATTTTGAAGCAGCTCTGACTTTCTGAGCGCCTGTCATGTTTCTTCAGGTGCTAGAATGTCAGGAAAGTATAAATACCCCCAAATTACACCATTTTAGAAAGAAGACACCCCAAAGTATTCGCGGAGGGGCTTGGTGAGTTCATGTATCATTTCATTTTTTTCACAAGTTAGCGGAAAATGACACTTTCTGAGAAAAAAAAAAAAAAAAGTTTCAATTTCTGATAACTTCTGGCAAAAAAAAAAATCTCAGACGGACTCACTATGCCCCTCAGTGAATACCTTGGGGTGTCTACTTTCCGAAATGGGGTCATTTGTGGGGTGTGTTTACTGTTCTGGCATTTTGGGCGGGGCTAAATTGTGAGCCGCCATGTAAAACCTAAAGGTACTCGTTGGAATTTGGGCCCTTTGCGCACCCAGGCTGCAAAAAGTGTCACTCATGTGGTATCGCCGTACTCAGGAGAAGTAGGGCAATGTGTTTTGGGGTGTATTTTTACATACACCCATGTTGGAGTGAGAGAAATATCTCTGTAAATTGTCAACTTTGTATAAAAATTTTTTAAAAGTTGTCGTTTACAGAGATATTTTTCACACAAAGTAATGGGTATATATAAAAATACACCCCAAAACATGCCCTACTCTCCTGATGCTGGCATACCATGTGTGCCACTTTTGCAGCTTGCAAAGCCCTAAAACAATGAGTACCTTTAGGATTTCACGAGGGCATTTTTACGCATTTGGATTCCAGACTTCTTCTCACGCTTTAGGGGCCCCTAAAATGCCAGGGCAGTATAAATACCCCACATGTGACCCCATTTTGGAAAGAAGACACCCCAAGGTATTCTGTGAGGGGTATGGTGAGTTCATGTAAAATTTTATTTTTGTCACAAGTTAGTGGAATATGAGACTTTGTAAAAAACAAAATTAAAAAAACAAAAAAAAACAATTTCCGCTGACTTATGCCAAAAAATAAAAATTCTGTGGACTCACCATGCCCCTCACAGAATACCTTAGGGTGTCTTCTTTCCAAAATGGGGTCACATGTGGGGTATTTATACTCACCTGGCATTTAGGGGCCCCTAAAGTGTGAGAATCCAAATGCATAAAAATGGCCTGTGAAATCCTAAAGGTACTCATTGGTTTTAGGGCCCCTTTGCGCACCCAGGCTGCAAAAAGTGTCACACATGTGGTATCGCCGTACTCAGGAGAAGTAGGGCAATGTGTTTTGTGGTGTATTTTTACATATACCCATGCTGCGTGTGAGAAATATCGCTGTAGCGACAACTTTTTAAATTTTTTATTCAAAGTTGTCAATTTACAGAGATATTTCTCTCACCCAGTATGGGTATATGTAAAAATACACCCCAAAACACATTGCCCTACTTCTCCTGAGTACGGCGATACCACATGAGTGACACTTTTGCAGCCAAGATGCGCAAAGGGCCTAATTCAATGAGTACCTTTTAGGAGGGCATTTTTACGCATTTTCTTCTCACGCTTTAGGGCCCCTAAAATGCCAGGGCAGTATAAATACCCACATGTGACCCCATTTTGGAAGAAGACACCCCAAGGTAATCCGTGAGGGCATGGCGAGTTCATAGAAGATTTTTTGGCACAAGTTAGTGGAAATTAATTTTTATTGTTTTTCTCACAAAGTCTCCTTTCCGCTAACTTTTGACAAAAGTTTAATTTTCATGGACTCATTATGCCCCTCAGCGAATACCTTGAGGTGTCTTCTTTCCAAAATGAGGTCACATGTGGGGTATTTATACTGCCCTGGCATTTTAGGGGCCCTAAAGCGTGAGAAGAAAATGCGTAAAATGCCCTCTAAAGGTACTCATTGGTTTTAGGGCCCTTTGCGCATCTTGGCTGCAAAAAGTGTCACACATGTGGTATCGCCGTACTCAGGAGAAGTAGGGCAATGTGTTTTGGGGTGTATTTTTATATATACCCATGCTGGGTGAGAGAAATATCTCTGTAAATTGACAACTTTGAATAAAAAAATTTAAAAAGTTGTCGTTTACGTGATATTTCTCACACACAGCATGGTATATATAAATACACCCAAGCTCACTCTACTACTCTAATGCTGCGACTCTGACATGCTTTGCAGCCAGGCATTAAAACTAATAGTACCTTTAGGATTTCACAGGACATTTTTACGCATTTGGATTCTCACGCTTTAGGACCCCTAAAATGCCAGGGCAGTATAAATACCCCACAAGTGACCCCATTGTGGAAAGAAGACACCCCAAGGTATTCCGTGAGGGGCATGGCGAGTTCACAGAAAAAAAATTTGGCACAAGTTAGCGGAAATGGTATTTTTTTTTTTTTTTACAGTCTCACATTCCACTAACTTGTGACAAAAATAAAATTTTACATGAACTCGCCATACCCCTCACGGAATACCTTGGGGTGTCTTCTTTCTAAAATGGGGTCACATGTGAGGTTTTGTACTGCCCTGGCATTTTAGGGGTCTCCGTAATCATTACACGTATGGCCAGAATTAGGAGTTTTGCTATTCTCCTTATATTGACCATACGGGTAATGAGAATTTTTCCGTTCAGCCTCTGCGCTGAAAGAAAAAAATGAGCGTCTGAATTTTTCCATTCACATTGATCAATGTGGATGAAAAAATCTCTAAAAAATATGCAAAAAAAAGAGGAAAAGCTATAAAGCTGCGATCGCTAAGGGACCCTAAGGCCTCATTCAAGCGTCCGCAATTCTGTTCCGTAAAATTTTGCGGAACAGAAATGTGGATACATTCAATTCTATGGGGACAGACTTTGTCCCGCTCGGATCCGTAATTGCGGATCCGTAGTGAAGATCGCAAAAGTATAGAACATGTCCTATTCTTGTCCGCAATTGCGGACAAGAAAAGAGCATTTCTATATAGTTCTGGCAATGTGCGGATCCGCAAAATGCGGAAAGCACATTGCTGGTGTCCGTGTTTTGCGGATCCAGCGGATTTGCGGATCCGTGGATCCGCAAAACACATGCGGACATCTGAATGAGCCTTACAGGGGGTGATCAGTGACAGGGGGTGACAGGGGGTGATCAGGGGGTGACATGGGAGATCAGGGGTTAATCAGTGACAGGGGGTGGTGGGTGGGTGGGGGCGGTGGGGGGTTGTGTGGTGATTGGTGCACTTTGATATTTTTCTCTGGTGGTCCCAAGCAAAGGGACCACCAGAGAAGCAGGCAGCAAGCAGATCAGACGCTGTTCACAGAACAACGTCTGATCTGCGATTTTTTCTGCCATATACAGCCTGCCAGCGCACGATCGGCGCTGGCAGGCTGTAGTATAACTACATGCGAGCGCGCCGATGGCGCGCATTGCGCATGTGCGGGCGCGTCCTCGCGTCATCTCGCGTCTCGCGAGATGACGCGCCGATGCGTCCGATCAGAGCTACAGGGCCGCCGCCAGGACGCAATCCTGCGTGCGGCGGTCCTGTAGCGGTTAAGGTGGTGGGGCACTGTGGGAGGGTCAGTGTTAAGGGGTGGGGGACTATGGAGTTCACTGTTAAGGTGGTGGGGTGCTATAGAGGCCACTGTTATGGAGGACACTGTCAATATCTTTTAACGACATACACAAACAGTAAATGAAATAGATGAACTATACCCGTGTGAAGCCGGGTCCTTCTCCTAGTGTATATATATATATTACATGCAAGCTAATGATAATGTATTAAATTACTTGTCTTATAGACATCATAGACTAAATGCTCATTGCATCACTGGGCAAGCCCCATCACTGATACTGATCTTCTATGATTATTGGCTATGGAGCTATCACGTCAGGGGCCTGGCGATCAGGCTCTTTTAAGGGGGCCCGGAGGAGGTGTAGCTATAGGGATCGCAGTGGTCGCAGTTGCCCCTCATGCCTGTGGCACTCTATTTTTCCCTTTATAAGCCGCAGTGCATGTTATAAAGGGAATACTACTGAGCGTTTCCATCATGGAAGCGGTCACTAGTATGCTGGAGGCGGGGAGTGAAGCTCTGCATTTACCTCCCCCTGATTGTTCTTCCCTGGCCACCGACATTGTCCTGTCTGCCTACAGGGTGGACATAGTGATATGACATGAAGCTGCAGGCAGTCTGGTGACTGTGAAGTGCAGGCCCAGAGAAAACAAGAGAGCCAGGTAGACCACCGGACCTGGAGAGTGGCGGTGGAGCAGGAGCGGTAAGTTACTTTATTTATTTTAAACTTTGATCTGAGGTCTGATACATTGGGGGTCTGGTGTGAGGTCTGATATGGGGGGGTATGATAGTTCTAATGGGGGTCTGGTCTGAGGTCTGATACATGGGTGTCTGATAGGTCCAATCAGGGTCTGGTCTGAGGTTTGATATGGGGATATCTTACATGAAGGTCTGATATGGGGATCTGATCTGAGATCTGATATGGGGAGTCTAACATGAAGTTCTGATGGAGGGGGGGTCTCATCTGAGGTTTGATATGGGGTCTAATCTGAAAGTTAAGGGTATGTTTTGTACTGGCGCACAATATAAGGGGGTATTCTTTGAACTGGCACACATTAGGGGGTATTTTTCTACTGGCACACATTATAAGGAGAAGTATTACTACTGGGGTGCTATGGGGAACATAACTACTAATATGGGCACAATGGGGGCATTATTACTATTGGGGCCACCGTTAACACTATGCACTCTGGCAGATAATTATTTCTATTGGTCAGACTTTGGGAAGCACTATTACTGTGGGGGCACCTGGCACAGCTTAGCACAATTATTTTTGGGGGACAATATGGTTACACTATTAGTGTTGGACACTGTCGGGTGGAGTGATTTTTTAGGGCACTGTGTGCCTTTAACTATTGAAGGGGGCACTATACGTATGGTGCCAGTATTTTCAGGTGGACTGTTTCTGCGGTATAGTATTGGCGAGCATAGTGGGCACAGTACTCGGGGTGGCAATTTGGGGTGTTCAGAAGGTGGGAGGATGATGGAAAAGTAGGAAACTAAGATGTCTGTCAAACTCTTCAGAGAAGAGATGGCTGAAAGAAATCATCATAGTCCAAAAGGAGAAGATGCCCTGTATGTTCTGTTCGCTTTTTACTATTAATGGCCTATCCTCAGGGGTTTGGACTCCCAGTGATCTGATATTAATGACCTATCCACATCCCTGTAGTGACCCCCCCCCCCCCCCCAAATCCCTGAGGTGGCTTCTCCACAGACCAAGGGGTGGATTACCACAAAATGTGCTTGTATGGGGCCCTGGAATTCCTGATTTCAGGCAGCCCTGTGTTTAAGTAAAGCTAGTTTTCCATAAGCAATACTTTTCCATATCCTATGCTCTGGAATAGGTATAGGAACAGAAAAAGAAAAAAATGGAAGTAATGGATCCTGCATTTTCCAGACACAAATGGCGCCCGACTGATCCCATATCCAAACATAATGGTGTCCATCAAATTTCCATGACAGTTTCCATGATTGTGCTAGACAAAGTACTGCTTCATGCAAGTATTTTATTTGGAATCTTAGAAAGAGGATCCTGCAGGAACCTCTGCTATGGATGTGAATCTAATATAATTTTATTAGCAAAGCAAATAAATTATATTGGGTGCATGATTCAATATCAGACTGGTATCTTCCTTAGGCCATACAGATACCGAAAAAGTATGGTGTTCATATACAAAAAATGTCAAATTAATGGTAATGAAGTGGGCAGAAACATAAGCAAAATGTATCAAAATTTGACAAAAGGTACATAAAATACATTGAAAGAAAGCCAAAATACACATGATAATAAAACATGTACAAAAGCCAATGAAATATGTTGTAAATAAATAACAAGAGACAAGCACATTTGTGGGACTTATCACTGCTGGTATTAATAGGGGGCAGAGAGGAAGGAGCTGGCAGACAAGCTGTTTATATATAAAATCAAAGTAAATTGGTAATTGGAGATAACAGAGGAATAGATTCCATAGACAGTTGGATGCAGAGCTTTCAGATAAAGCAAACCATCATCTCATCCCGCAAAAAATGAGACCCTACCTAAGACAATTGCCCAAAAAATGAAAAAATATGGCTTTCAGAAAATGGAAACACAAAAACATGCTGTTTTTTCAAAAATGCTTTTATTGTGTAAAAAAAAAAAATGCACATATTAGACATTGCTGTGTCCGTAACAACCTGCTCTATAAAAATAGTATGTGATCCAATCCATCTAGTGAACGCCGTAAAAAAAAATATAAAAAATGTGCCAAAAAAGCCATTTTGTTTATCACCTACATCACAAAAATTGTAATACCAAGCAATCAAAAATTCATATGTGCCCCAAAATGGTACCAATTAAACCATCATCTCTTCCAGCAAAAAAATCAGACCCTACCTTAGACAACTGCGCAAAAAAATAAAATTATGGCTTTCAGAAAATGGAAACACAAAAACATGACTACTATTTCTGTTCGTCAGTCCCAGCCGCCATTTCTGTTCGTCAGTCACAGCACTATCAGCTATATAGAGAGGAGCCCCTGTCAGCAGTCTGACCCACCAGTCGCTACAGCAGTCAGTGTCAGCCATCTCAACCATCAGTCAGTGCCAGCAGTCTCAGCCACCAGTCAGTGCCATCAGTCTCAGCTACAGCCAACACTCAGTTCCAGCAGTCTCAGCCACAAGCCACAGCCAGCAGTCTCAGCCACAGCCAGCAGTCAGTGCCAGCAGTCTCAGCCATAGCAGCCACCAGTCAGTGCAAGCAGTCTCAGCCACAGCCACCAGTCTCAGCCACCAGTCAGTGCCAGCAGTCTCGGCAACAGCCAGCACTCATTGCCGCAGTCTCAGCCAGAAGCTGCAGCCAGCAGTCTCCACCACAGCCTCCAGTCAATGCCAGCAGTCTCAGCCGCAGCCAGCAGTCTCAGCCACAGCCACCAGTCAGTACCAGCAGTCTCAGCCACCAGCCGCAGTACCAGCCACATCCAGCACTCTCTGCCAGCAGTCTCTGCCCCAAGCCACAGCCAGCAATATCAGCCACAGCCACCAGTCTCAGCTAGAGATGTCGCAAAAATAAAATTTTCCATTCGCAAACAGTTTTCGCAAATGTTTGCGAACGGGCGAACCACCATAGACTTCGATAGGCAGGCGAATTTTAAAACCCACAGGGACTCTTTCTGGCCCCAAGGGGACTAACACCTGGACTGTGACATGCAGGAGGGGGATCCATGGCAAAACTACCATGGAAAATTACGTAGGTGATGCAGAGTTGGGTTTTATTCCATAAAGGGCATAAATCACCTAACATTCCTAAATTGTTTGGAATAACGTGCTTTAAAACATCCAGTGTGTGTATACGATAAGGTATGATGTTGTATCGATCAGGTAGTGTAAGGGTTACGCCCGCTTCACAGTGACAGACCAAACTTTGACAGACCAAACTCCCGTTTAGCGCACCGCAAACAGTCCATTTGCACAACCACAAACTCCACATTTGCACAAGGTTGGATACCAAGCTAGCAATGTCCCGTTCCTTGTCCTCACTGACGTCATTGAAGGTCTCTTCCTCCACCCAGCCACGTACAACACCAAGGGTCCCGAAAGGTGACAACAAGCCCCCTGGGACGCCTGCTGTGGTTGGTCTTCCACCTCCTCAAAGCCACCTTCCTCCTCTGACTCCACTTCTTCAGACTCCTCTCTCTGCGTTGCCGCAGGTCCAGCAATCGATGACGAGAAGGCTGCTTCTGGTGGTGATGGTGACCACAACTCTTCCTCTTCATGCTCATCTACGGCCTGATCCAGCACTCTTTTCAGGGCATGCTCCAGAAAAAATGCATATGGGTTGAGGTCGATGATGTTGTCTTGGGTTTGACTGACCAGGTTTGTCACCTCCGCAAATAGACACATGAGCCTACAGCCATTGTGCATGAGCGTTCAGTAACGAGGCCAAAAAATACCCAGCTCCGCAGAGGCTGTCCTCTAATCTCTGTTTTGTCCCTTAGCAGGGCCAGGGCCGGTGTAGTGAATAGATTTTTGGAACCGGAAGATGGAAAAAGACCCATGCTTGGTCCGCTTAGTTTGAATTTTAGGTCACTGCGCGTGCACCGTGCAATGTACTGTGCCACCCTATATGAGTGGTGGGCAGTAGGAACAGTACAGTCAGTGGGCCTGACACACACTGGCAGGCAACTGCAATTATATTAAAGGGTAAAAATTAAATTACTTTTTTATCTGCAAGGTACTGTGCCACCCTATATAAGTGCTGTGCACACAGTACAGTTTGTGGGCCTGCGGCCTCTCACACATGGGCAGGCAACTGCAATATAAAAAAAATATAAAAAAGCAGACTGATGTACCAGCCCTAAAAATGGCTTTTTGGGGTACTGTCAGGACGCTGTTCTTACAGCTGATGGTCCCTTTCATACAAGCGATGAACGATGACGTGAACGCATAGCATCCGCACTGAATCCTGACCCATTCATATCAATGGGTCTGTGTACATGAGCGTTTTTTTTCATGCATCAATTGTGCGTTGCATGAAAATCGCAGCATGTTCTATATTCTCGTTTTTCACGCAGCCCTAGCCTTATAGAAGTAAATGGGGCTGTATGAAAACGTATTGCATCCGCAAGCAAGTGCGGGTGCGTTGCGTTTTTCACTCATGGTTGCTAGGGGATGTTGTTTGTAAACCTTCCGTTTTTTATCACGTGCGTGAAAAACGCATCAAAATGCATTGCACCTGCGCGGAAAAACTGAACAACTGAACACAATCGCAGGCAAAACTGAATGGCTTTGCCTGTGAAATCGCACAGTTTTCACTCAACACATCCCGACCTAATCTGGACACGCTCGTGTAAAAGAAGCCGATGAGTCTTTCAGGACTGGAGTAGACACAGAACACTGGCCTAGCTAACGCTTTCCCTATTAATTCAGCAGCAGCAGCACTCTCCCTGCTCTAACTAACACTGCAGCTTCATAATGAATCTAAGATGGATGCTGTCCTTGCTTTTTGATAGGAGGTGGGAGGGTCCGGGAGGTCGGGTATGCTGATTGGCTGGAATGTGTCTGCTGACTGTGAGGTACAGGGTCAAAGTTTGCTCAATGATGACGTATAGGGGGTGGACCGAACATCGCATATGTTTGCCTGCCGCTGTGAACGTGAACATGCGATGTTCGCTGGGAACTGTTCGCTGTCGAATAGTTTGGGAGATCTCTAGTCTTGGCCACCAGCCACAGCCGCCAGTCTCAGCCACAGCCGTCAGTCTCAGCCACCAGCCACAGTGACCAGTCTCAGCCACAGGCACCAATCTCGGCCTCAGCCGCCAATCTCTGCCACTGACCACAGCCGCCAGTCAGTGTGGTCAAGTTCCCTTGCCTTATAATATAGACTGTTCCTACTAATGTTTATGCACTACTGTTCTAGCACCCGTTATTGTAACGGGCTTAATGGCTAGTATTATATATTATATTTAGGGTTTTTTTGATTAATTTTTACTCTTTCTCTCCTCCCTATACCTTTTTAACCTCTTGATCGCAATGACAGTAAATTATGTCAGAGTGACAATGACATTAATAGTTATGGGTAGGTTGATTACTTTGGGGGGTGGAGAGAGGCCTCAGACGTGGGTGTCAGGAGTCTGCTCACTGAAAGCTGTGGCAAGCTACGTACAAAGTTTCCTGGTAATAAAGGAATTTGGCCTTTCTTCGCTTTGATATTTCAGTTTTTTTCTACCTCCGCCCCCACTGAGATGGTTGTTCATCATGGCCAATGTCGTTGCCATTAGCAGCAGCAGCCTCCTCCTGCTCTTCCTCCATCAGTAAGTGACAGATTCTCATCCTCCTTCCAACTGATGATGATGACAAGGACACCATACTGCAAGTGGATGCAGACTGTCTGCTATAAAGGAGACCGCAAAAAGGACACTTTTCTTGCGCTAGGCTATGGCCAGTTCTATTTTGTGCTTGATTTTGTGCTTGAACACCCACAGCTTATTTTAATCCTGCAAGTCTTCATAATGCTTTTGTTTTCTGCCATTGTGGAGAAAAACTGCCAGATGGGAGATACTCGCACAGTTCTCACAGAGCTAGTGGCAGCCGAGTTTGGCTTAGGTCTGGCACATTTTGAGCCTGCGTTCCTGAGCCGACCGTAATAGAAACAGATTTGACCCTGGCAGATTTTTAGGAGCTTCTGGCAGTATGTTTCTCCGCTCTTTATTGCCACCGCTGCAGTTACCACAATCCTTCTCTGATGTTGATGCCGTACTTGTCCCAATTCACAAATCTTGTAGCATCTTTAAAAGCCCTGATTGCACGACAGGCATCTCTGATGAGCTGCCACTGCCTGACCGCGAAATAACACATGAAGCCTGCTGAAGTGGCCCATAGCAACAGATGCAAGAAGTGGCCCACGTCCTCCACTATGTGATAGTACAATGCAGGGATAGCTACCAAGCAGAATCCACTAAATGCCATAGCAGTGACTGTACCACAAGCAACTTGGCCAGGTGTCAGTTAGGCTTGCACAACAGTCGATTTTTGGGTGTGTACAGTTGTTTTCTGCCGGTGTTCCGGAATTTTTTGCTACCTGGAATTTTTTGCTACCCACGTCACTTCCGGTAGTGATGTAGGAGGTGTGTTTCTCACCTCGACTCCTGATTGGCTCTGCCGGGGGATTGTCGGCGCAGTGGGACAGAATTTTCTGCTACCTTCGGTGCGTTCACGTTACGGGTGAATCCTCCTCGCCTGCGCCGACAAACCCCCGGCAGAGCCAATCAGGAGCCGAGGTGAGAGACAGGCCTCCCACGTTACTACCGGAAGTGACGTGGGTAGCAAAAAATTCCAGGTAGCAAAAAATTCCGCAACACCGGCCATCTGATCAAACATTCCATTATCGATGGCTGACAAAAGAGCAGAGTAGGAGGAGGGGGAGTTGTCTGACCAGGAGAAGCAGTAACTGATGATGACGATGACAAGGCCACTGTACTGCACGTGGATGCGGCCTGGCTGCTGCACAGATGGCCGGCAAAAAGGGAACACTTTTGTTGCATTAGCTGGCGGCCAATTCCATTTTCCCACTGGATCAGGCGATGCCGCTTTAAGTGCTGCAATCAAACAGTGGTGCCTACATTTGTGTTTGAATGCCCATGGCTTATTTTAATCCTGCAGATCTTGCACATGGTAAGGCCCCATTCACACGTCCGCAATTTTGTCGAAATCCATTCTGCAGTTCTGCGGAATGGATGCGGACCCATTCATTATGTGCTCTCTGCTTCTGCTTCTGCGGCTCCGCAAAAGATAGAGCATGTCCTATTCTTGTCCGCAGCCTCCGGACAAGAATAGGCATCTCTATGGGGAGTGCCGGCATGGTGTGTTGCGGATCCGGAGGGCTGCAAAAGGAAGCAAAATATGGGTGAGAGCAGGACAATTTCCCGGCAAACAAATGTGGATAGGGATATAAATTAAAATAACATGGAATTGAAAAAAAGTAAAAAATAATGATCTTGAACTAGGAGGCGGAGGTCAAAGTGGAGTAGGAGGTTGAGGTGGCAGTGGACGTGGCGATGTAGGTAGAATAGGTGGTGGTGGTGGAGGAGGAGGAGGTAGCCAACACTATTTTTGTAGTTTTATTATTTTTTTATAAATTTGGGAAGACCCCAAAACATTGGGAAATATAACAAAGAAAATAAAGAGAAAGTGCGCTGGAGTATAACAACTGCTGAGTGCGGCCGGTATGCTCAATTTGGAGACCCAGAAGTTGAATGGGGCAGACCCATCAGTCAGTACGCGTAGGCATGTGCACACTTATTGTTCCACCATGTTGCTGAAATGCTGCCTCCTGCTAAGACGTTCCATATCAGCTGCTGGTGCTGGTTGTTGTGGCGTTCTGACAAAGCTTTTCCACATTTCGGCCATACTAACCTTCCCTTCTGAAGGGATGGTTAGCATGGCCGAAATGTGGAAAAGCTTTGTCAGCACGCCACAACAACCAGCACCAGCAGCTGATATGGAACGTCTTAGCAGGAGGCAGCATTTCAGAAACATGGTGGAACAGTACATGTGCAGACGTCTACACATACTGACTGATGGGTCTGCCCCATTCAAGTTCTGGGTATCCAAATTGGGCACATGGCCTGAGCTTGCTCTTTATGCCTTGGAGGTGCTGGCTTGCCCTGCGGCCAGTGTATTGTCCGAACGTGTGTTCAGCACGGCAGGGAGGGTGATCACATACAAGCGCAGCTGCCTATCTACAGCCAATACGGGCAAGCTCATGTTCATTAAAATAAACCAGGCATGGATCCCACAGGAATTTTCTGTACATTGTGCAGAATAGACAAGTATATCGGCCACATCCAGCACACTTTCTCTTTGTTTTCTTTTTAAAAAAATTTAAATAAACAGTGCTGGCTACCTCCTCCACCACCTATTCCACCTACACCGCCACATCCACCACCTCCTCGACCTCCTACTCCACTTTGACCTCCACCTCCTAGTTCAAGATCATAATTTTTTACTTTTTTTTAAACTCTGTTATTTTAATTCATTTCTCTATCCACATTTGTTTGCAGGGCAATTGTCCTGCTCTTACCCCTATTTTGCTTAGTTTTTCAGCCCTCAACCCTTTCTATAATTTTTTTAGAGCCATTTTAGTGCCCCAAAGTTTGGGTCCCCATTGACTTCAATGGGGTTCGGGTTCAGGGGGCAAGTTCGGCTACCAAACCCGAACTTTGCGGCGAAGTACGGCCGAACCCGGCAAACCCGAACTTCCAGGTGTTCGCTCAACCCTACATACAATGCCTAAAGTATGTGTCCAGCTCCTCTCTCCTGCTTGGCTAGGCAGAACACACGATATCCCTATAAAGGCTGAAAGCCAATGTGAACTCCGTTATAGATGACTTCCTATTTAGACGTGTATCTTTGGCTTTCAGAACCACAGAAACATCACCACAGTTAAAAACCTAATTTTCCGTGATATCCTGGGCCGCAATAAGGATGGCCGCGAGATTGACGTCTTTCCCTGCTAGGATATCTTTTTTTTAAATATCCGGAATGAAATGAGAAGGCGGAATCTGAGGAATAGATGATGCGGTACCTGACGCCGACTCCTGCAAGGTAGATGGAGCCGCAACCAGAGCCAGAGATTGAGGAGCCGCTGGGGCCCAGGACTCTAACTCTACAACCCTAGCTTGGATATCTGCGACAGAGATGGCCAAGCTGCCTATGGAGGATTGTAGATGACTAAGAGACGATTGGATAGAAGGGAGAAGGTCTCCAAGGACCCTGAGTCCTCCATTAAGAGTCTGTAAAGCTCGGCCTTCCTTGCCGAATGCCCCTTCTATTAAGCTCTGCAATCAACTTTGGCACCATCCAACTTCTGAACGACAGATTACTGGCGTGTCCCAAAGTCCAAGGCATCGACAGGTTATCGTCCAAGTCTGAGGCATGCGACATCCTTGACCTGTTTGCAAATGATAGTTTAAACATGGAGCGAACAGTGACATGACTGGCACGAAGGTGCACGTGACGGACAGAAATGTGCAGGGTGAGAGTGGGAAGAAAACTAAAGCGCGTACCCCAGATGAGATATTCAGCAGAGGTGAAAACTACCGGAGCGGGAGCTGAACCTAAAAACAAAATATAAATGGAACTAAAGCCTGCGGATAAAGACCTCCCTAATACCAGCTTAAACATGACTTACCTTCACCTGGTTGACACGCACTTGTCTGCAAATTTTAAATTTGACTAGCGCACGGGTATCTGAGAACATAAACAAAACAACTGAAATCCTGAACAGGGACCGACCGGAATGCCTGTACTGGAGCATATTCTCTATGGCATGACCAGACCGACACTGGATATCTTGGACACATGGGAGCCCGGCCATCATCTTTAGGCCTTTATCATCCTCTCTCTAAGATGGCCCCCTTTCTGTTTTCTTTACCGGTCACGCAAATATAGGCATCATTTTTCATATACAGCATAATATTCATGCTGTATTCACCTACTGTTTGCTCCATTATTTGACGGTGTGGGTACCGACATATTCTTATCAGTATTGGTGGTTTCTGTTATCAGTTTGCTGCCTATGGCTTCTCCTCTATCACTGTGGGAGTAGTAGAACTTCTGATATAGCAGTGGACTGCAATCTTGCAGTCCTGTTGCATTGTCTGTATGTGTCCATGTATCATCTACTAGATTGTGAAGTTTTCATATAAAAGAGAATTTTCTCTATCTATGATATGTCCCCTGATGATCCAGTAACAAAATAATGGCGAAACACGTTGGAACAATTATATCTTGGGACAATTACATCTTTGCCTACTAGGATACTTGAATATATATTACAATCACTTTATTAAATCCGAGACATATATATAGTATTGACAATAATGACACCTGTGCATTCGGTGGAAAAAAAAAACTCTGTACTAATTATATACCGTTTTGTATTGGTCAAATTGTATCTATAGACCTTGGAGTTCATAACTTTTTGTTTTCGAGTAGTATAATTATCTCTTTGTCAATAATGGTGGAAGTATCTATCCTTGTGTCAGGGACACCCAATAGATTGTAGGAAGTTCCTGATACGGGATCGCCCCTATCGGGCGGCTATTCTGTTTCTAGGCAGGGCATTAAAGTGTAGGGATATAATTAGGGATCAGATTTTCCCTTTTTTTTCCCATTTGTCATATACCTGCCGATATCACACCATATGGCACTCTTGTAGATTTGTAGATAATAAAGTCTAAGTTTTAAATGGTGGTGGCCTGTGATAACATAATTCTCTATGGCCTAAGGAAGATACCAGTCCAGTACTGAAATGCATAACTTTTATAATTAGAGATGAGTGAAGGTTTGAAAAATTCTATTTGGCAGCTTTGACAAAATTCGACATTAAAGGGACACTGACAGGCCGTTTGAGCATATAAAGTGATATATATGCTTCAATTGGTCTTAATATGCTTAATAAAACTATACCAATATCACCCCTTGCTGCCTTTCCTTTACTTATAAAAAGTGTTTTTATCAATATGTTAATTACCTTTCTTTGTGCCCAAAGGGCTGTGCCTCATTCAGGTTTGTGCCCAGCCGCACCCAAACTGCCTCTTCCTAGCGTCGCCCAGCTCATTAGTATTCACTGCACTGGGCGGCTTTTTTTTCTCCCGACGCACTGAAATCCCGAGCATGCCCAGTAACATCTACCTGGCATGAGCCTCATCTTGTAGCTCCGCGCCTGCGCTGGATAATGTCCCCGGTACCCTCCAACTTCAGTACCTACGACGTGCGCCTGCGCACATATAATTCTGGCAGTGGCTTCATCTTCTCTCTACGCGCCTGCGCTGGCTTCTCTTATCAGCGCAAGCGCACGCAGGTACTGAAGTTGGAGGGTGCTGGGGACGTTATCCAGAGCAGTTGCGGAGCTACAAGATGAGGTTAATGCCAGGAAGATGTAATGGGCATGCTCGGGATTTCAGTGCGTCGGGAGAAAAAAAAAACGCCCAGTGCAGTGAATACTAATGAGCTGGGCAGCGCTAGGAGGAGGCAGTTGGGGCGCGGCTTGGCACAAACCTGAATAAGGGACAGCCCCTTGGGCACAAAGAAAGGTAATTAGCATATTGATAAAAACACTTTTTATAAGTAAAGGAAAGGCAGCCAGGGGTGATATTGGTATAGTTTTATTAAGCATATTAAGACCAATTGAAGCATATATATCACTTTATATGCTCAAATGGCCCATCAGTGTCCCTTTAAATTACATTTGTTCTGAATGAATTGGTCATGAATCACTATATATTCAGTATACCCAAGCCAATGTGCCAAATAATATTCTTCCCACTTGGTAGCCCAATCATGATCACACTGAGTATGAAAGCTGAGTGTGAAAGCTTGGACGTTAAACTGCAGGGAGAGTGTAGGGAAACATGAGACTACTGAACTTCAGACACTGCTAAAATGTATTGCTGTTTACATAAATGTGCAGTGCACCAATATTCGAGTAGTTGCCCCATGACAGAGAAAGGAGCATGGCAGCAGCAGCAATGACAGTAGTGGCCCCATGACAGAGTGGGGAGGGTGGCAGCAGTGGCAGTAACAGTGACAGTGGTGGCCCCATGACAGACTGGGGATGGTGGCAGCAGTGCCAGTAACAGTGACAATAGTGGCCCCATGACAGAGTGGGGAGGGTAGCAGCAGTAGCAGTGACAGTATTGGTCACATGACAGGGGAGGGTGGTATCCGCAGCAGTGGCAGTAACAATGAAAATAGTAGCCCCATGACAGAATGGAGAGGGTAGCAGCAGTGGCAGTAACAGTATCGTTCCCATGACAGAGTTGGAGGGGAGCAGCAGCAGTGGCATACAGCACAAGATAGTGGCAGATCACAGTAGTAGCAGAACCCAACAACGGCAGTGTGATAGTAAGGGCCAGTGGTATGCATATCCTTGTAAAAATATAACATGTATATATTAGTACGCCAAGAAGCTCCTTTGTAGGAATGGCAGTAGAGGCAGCAGGGGGGTGTCATCGGGTGAGTGGCAGCAGCACGTAGCCAGAAGTAATGGCCCATTTTGCACAGTAAAATATGATCATTAGTGGTAGTCTCTCAACATTTTGGGAAGAAAAGGCGACTTCTCTTAGGAATAACTATGGCCCCTGCCACACTGAACACCTGATTTGATGCCACACTACTGGCCCTGCAGGAAAGCATGCCCATAGAAAACTTCTGCGCCGTTGGATAAGTGCACGCATACTGTTGTCTTTTTGCAATTGCCTCGGTAATGGATTGCTGAAGAAACAAGTGATGAGGAGTAGGAGGAAGAGCATCAGGAGCAATAGACAACATTGAAGGCAATGGGAAGGAACAACAGCTTTCTTCTGTTGATGTTGACGAGCCTTAATTGCTTAAGAGGCGGTTGGGCCAGTGGCAGATGCAGTGGTTGCTGCATCAGGCTGTAACACTAAATGAGTAGCATGGTTTTCCCACTGCAGTTTATTGTGACGCTCCATGTGTTAACTAAGGGCTGTTGTGCTAACATTAGCACCCTGGCCGTGCCTCACCTTCTGCCCACACATGCTGTATACCTCCATGCCCATATCCACACTTTTGGTTGTGCCACCTGTGGTACACAGCTCACCATCCACTGAAAGGACAGGCACTGCAGCTGACATTATTGATTCTACATGCATTTACCAATTGTTGCCGATTTTTGCGAGAGCCTCCTTTTTTTATGAAAATGTATAGGGTTACCACTTTAGAAAACATGGACAGGGTTATAGGTAGCTCAACAGCTTTAAGAATACTTATGCCAGAAAACTAAAATGCACCTCTTAAATAATTCTGGCACAATTTACACCAGTGGACTTCATACTAAGAGTGGTCACAGTATTTCCCCCAATGGTTCACATTCTTCTTAAGATACAGTGGGCTTATTGTGATAGATGTTCTTTTTAATATGGTCTTTTATATTCTAGTGCTGGCACACTTCCTGTCACTTTCCGTTGCTTGGAAGAGAACCTTAAGATCGACAAGAGGGTAACACGGTTTGTTCTGCCCATTGGAGCCACTATTAACATGGATGGCACAGCACTATATGAAGCAGTAGCAGCCATCTTTATAGCGCAGATGAATGATATCAACTTGGACGCTGGTCAAATAGCAACAGTGAGGTAACTTGTTCCTGTGGAGGATGTAAAGTATATGTGATAGATGAACATGATGCTTTATATGAAAAAGGGTTCTTACAATATAAGTGGAACCAGTTACCACCACTTGCAGCACAGCCTCAGGGAGTGAGGGGACGCTCTGGCGTTTGCATATACAACACATTGGTAAATGTTCCTGTCAGGCTGCTCAGCCATGATGGCGTATCATAGGCGTGATCACATCAGTGCCATCTATTGTAGAGCAGTGTAATGTATAGTGAAGGACCTCCCTAGAAGGGCCTGCAAGTGGTGGCAACCAATCCTGCTCATATTTGAAGAAGGAGCCCAGCTTGAATAAATAATTTGAAACCTTGAGTATGGATCGCTATTGTATTTTGATCTGAAACACGTAGACGCAATTGTAACTGGTTTTATCGCACTGGAAAATATTAAAGGTTTCAAATTATTTATTCAAGCTAGACTCCTCCTTTAAATTAGCACTTTACTCGAACGCCAAGGATCCGGGCATAGTCTGTGCTTGTTCAAGCCAGGTGAGTGCACCACCCTACACATATCTGAAATCCTGCTCATATTGTAGGGCAGGTAGTTGACAGCTATTTGAAATAATTTCCGTAGAATGCCTGTGACATTAAATATATTTATTTGTGTTTCTTCTAGCCTTACAGCAACATTAGCCAGTGTGGGGGCTGCTAGTATCCCCAGTGCTGGCCTTGTCACCATGCTGCTCATCTTAACAGCTGTAGGACTGCCAACTCAGGACATCAGCTTGCTGATTGCAGTGGACTGGCTATTGTAAGTAGTTCCTTTCTATATTTAATCGTTTATTTGTCATGCATGCAAATTATTTTCTGGGCATTCCAAGTGGAATTTGAGGCGAGGCTTAAATGTCTCACAAATATATATGCATATACAATATGCATATGCAATATGTACAGTACAAAAACTTCTCTGTGGAACAAGTTGTAGTCTCAATTTGTACCAATTTTTACGAGAGGTAGATAAACACAAAAATAATTCTGGTATTTTTTTTATAATTTTCTTTTCTTGCAAATGTTAACAATTCCTGATAAATGCCATGATAACTTTCTGACCTCTTGTGGGCTAGTTAGTAAGATAATGGAAATCTAAATTTTATGTATGTGTGTGTGGTTTGTGTTTTACATTTTTCTACTTTTGCACAAAAAACTTAAATAATGTGTTTTTCCAAAACCCATAATGTTTTTTAATTTGGCTATATGTTGGCTTCTTTTTTGTGCAGTTAAAGTTGTCATTTTAGGGTACATACATCCTTTAGGATACATATATCCTTTCTGATCGCTTTTTATTCAAGTTTTTGAGAAGTATATGAACAGAAAACCAGGAATATATATTGTTGTAGCAGATGTGGAAAAACAATAATTAGTAGCTTTTAATTTTTTTTTTTCAAAGACAAAGTTCTTTGTAATGTAAAATTAGTTTTGGGTTTTTTTCACTTGTCTTTTAAAAACATTTTCTAAATGTTTAAACCTTTACTTTTTGGTCTAGTAGGGGGTTTTAACAAATGATCCTCTGATCACTTCTATAATACATTGAACTATTTCTAAATTTTATATATTGTAAACCTTAAATCTCAACCATGTCAAAACTAGGTAATTAGCTTAAAGGGGTTATGTCATAAAACAAATTTAAAAAATGCTTACCATTACTTTAACTATATTGATGCTAAAAACTCTGCTCCATAGTTTAGTTTTCACTTTTTGAGCCCATTTTATTCCCATATCTGGAGGACTTGTCTCTTCTCTTTCTATGGATGAGCAGAAGCTACTCTTATGTAATAATAAAGTACCTGCAACTCCTAGGAGTGCACTGCATGGTATTCAGATCTCGTGGATAAGACAAAGATTTTTGAACTGGCCCCAGATGCTTCTTCTTGTATCTCTAGTCTCATCTATCTCTATGTTTTTTTTTATTCTTTACAGAGACCGCATGAGAACCTCAATTAATGTAGTTGGTGACTCATTTGGAGCTGGAATCATCTACCATCTTTCCAAAGCAGAACTTGCTGCAATTGATGCAAAGCATGATGCAAAGGATGGGACAGACATGGTCCGACTGCACATGATGAACCATGAAAGTATAAAGAGGCCAGCTAGTGAAGGTGTTAATAATCCACCATATTCAGGTTATGCTTCGCTACCTACTGATGAGTACGAGGTTCAAGTAGAGCCTTCTTTGCATCTCTAGTTTCCATCCATGCTGCACATGCTATTCCTTCAGCTATGTTCTTCATTATTTACCAGCCTCAGGTTACCCTGCTTTCCTTATTAATAATAGTACTACTAACCAGTAAGATAATACGTATGGAAGGTACTGTTACTGGTTAGCTGATGCCTTTGTCATCTGTCCAATATGTGTGCACCTTCACTGTAGACACCTGAACAACATAGCTATACAGATATCAGTTGCTGCCTAGGTCTCCCACAGATTAGAGTTGATCCTTGGAGGTCCCAGAAGTAGGAGACCATGTGATCAGCTTATCATCAAGGGACTTTTTAAAGGCGTAGTTATCATATTAATGTTTCTTCACTGCGGACTCTACTGTCCATAGTTGCACATCATGTGGTCCATTCAAATTTCTCCTCATTGTGGTTGTGTGGATGAGGAGGAACAGGACCAAATGACTGCTGGAACCCTCAGGGATCAATTATTTATCATTTATCTTGAGGATGTGTGATTGGTGGTAAAAAGAGAGATTCACCATTTAAATAAGGCTGTAAACTTTAGAAATAATTGTTTGAGTACTACCAAGTATCTTCTTGCCCTTCTGCCTTCAGCTCTGTTTGACCTTGAGGGGAACTGAAGACCTATATAATCTGAGACAGACTAGTCGCTAGGGACTCTCTTAGGTGGGATATGCCTAGCAACCAGTCTGTCTCAAATTACTCAGTTGTTCAGTCCAAATTTGAGGTAACCAGTAGAGATGAGCAAATTGATTCTACACAAATCAAATTTGTTATGAATTCCCAAAATATGCTAATTTCAGGGAATCTGAATTGCTTAAAAATGGCAGCCATCATGTTACGGGTCAGAAGACGGAGAAGAAGTCATCTGCCACCACAAGGGATACTTTTTCTACGTTTTTTTATGTAAAACAATATCTGACAACGCAGTGTTTTTAAAGAGGCTGTTTTCTATCACCAGCTACCATTTGTTTACCCACAGCCATATATTTTGCTTTCATTTTGACATTACTAATGCTCTCCTGGATGTATAGGACAGGGTGTGGATACAGTCCTCAGACTGTCCTCAGACTGTCATACATGACCTTTCAGAGCAATTGGAGCACTTTCAATTTGGACCAAATCTATTAATACTGAATTGACTATGATGACCAAATCAGATCCCAGATAAATGTTTGGAACTTTGCTCATCTTTAAAAGCCAGTAATTGGAGGGCAGGTTGCCATTTTTGCATCGGGACATAAGACCATCAAGTTACACCTCTGGTTACAACATGTCATTCCTCATCTCAGTTTGTGGTACTAAGATAAATAAAGGTTGTTTTACTAATACCAGATCTGGATTAATCTAAGCAGTTAATGTTCCCTGTAATGTCTATGAGGGGAGGCATCTCAGTTTTATGTGATCTATTCTCCCAATAACCATTTTTCTGACTGTACCTGCATTATGTATAGTATAAATATATATTTCTTTGTAAATTTGTATTTTAGATACTTAGTTCATGTGAGGTGTAGTTTAGATTGTTTTATTGTAAATAACAGAAATTGGGTAATGTATACAGTGTGTGACTGTATGGCAATATGGTTATGGCAATAGAACACAAAGTATGTTATATTATTAAGCAAGACTACATGGTAACATTTGGTCAAAATGGGGCTGTGGAGTCGGTAAGCCAAACTTCTGACTAACTCAATACTCAAATTCCAACCACTCAAAACTGATGCCAACTCCATATCCCTTCTTGTCATCACCTTTCTTTTTTATAAATAGGGGGCTTAGCTTATTAGAACATAACATATATTAATTGATTAATATGATTAACATTTCTAACCTTTTGTAAAAATATACAACAAGCTGTAAAAGTGGTAAATGAATTATGCAATATTAAAGGGGTTCTCAAAACTCTGTTGAAATCCTCCTGTGTGCTGACCTCAGTACTTACGCCACTGACATGCTGCCGATTCCATCATCTTCACTGAGCTTAGGTGACTGCCGGGACTGGATGCAGGCTCTTTGACTCAGGTCCTGACTGGATGTGTTCCTTTGTCTCAAAACTTTGTTGAAATCCTCCTGTGTGCTGACCTCAGTACTTACGCCACTGACATGCTGCCGATTCCATCATCTCCACTGAGCTTAGGTGACTGCTGGGACTGGATGCAGGCTCTTTGACTCAGGTCCTGACTGGATGTGTTCCTTTGTCTTCCTGTTCAGCTCCACCAGTCAGCACACAGGGGGATTTTCACAAAGTACCCAAAGCACTCCTTTAATAACATATAATATTAAATAATTATAATTTGTAATTAGAGTTGGAACATTCCTTCTGACTCTGCCATTAAATGACTGACTTCACAGCCCTGGTTCTATGTAGACTCGGTAAAACAAGAATAATGGATCTGTTACATACCTGACTGAATCCATTGACTCTAATTGGGGTCCATCAGAAAATAGTATAGCATACTGTTCTTTTTTTTTCCCACTCTGCCACCTTTTTTCTTGGAATCTGAGACGGAAGCTACTAATGGAGCCTACGATGCAGATATAAATCTAAGGCTGCATTCACATCTGCGTTTTTAATTCAGGCTTTGAGATCCTGATAGCTCAGTTTCAGCTAGATCTGGTTGTATTAAATCAAAATGAAACAGTAACGTTAACGAAAAAACTTAATCCTCACCGTTGATTTACATTGATATTCATGCTGGATCTCATGTGTTTTGCACCAGACACAAAACCACTGCTTGCTGCGGTTTTGTGTCCGTCCCAAAAATTTAACTGAACTGAACTGATGCATACTGATCAGTTTTGTCCCCATTGGCAATGAATGGGGACAAAACTGATCTGTTTAAGGCTACTTTCACACCAGCGTTTTTGCTGGATCTATCATGGATCCGCGAAAACGCTCCCGTTCTGATAATACAACTGTCTGCATCTGTTATGAATGGATTCGGTTGTATTATCTTTAAAATATCCAAGACGGATCTGTCATAAACTCCATTGAAAGTCAATGGGGGACAGATCCGTTTTATATTTTGTCAGAGAAAACGGAATAGTCCCCATTGACTTACATTGTGTGTCATGAAGGATCCATCTTGCTCCACATCACTTTGTGGACAGAAAAAAGCTGCTTGCAGCCTTATTCTGTCTGTGATGGGGATGCAACCAAACAGAGCGGAATGCATTCTGGTGCATTCCGTTTCGTTCAGTTTTGCCCCCATTGAAATCCTATGACAGATCTCAATAGCGGATAATGGCATAAAAAGAAGAAAGGCGCTCATAGGGTGATAATGTTTGGATGCGATATCCGTTGTGCATAAATACGTCCTGAAATGTGCTCACCTTGTATTTCTCCTCTTTGTAATTAGAGCAAGGAATGGTGAGGACAGCTGAACTCAGGGAGGACTTTGGTCTCACCTGTTTCTGGCAGTCATACAATTCAGATCTCAATAGCGGAAAGGGAAAGCGCAAGCATGAAAGTAGCCTAATTTAGGTTTTGAGATCCTCTGCCGGATCTCAAAACCTGAATTAAAAATGCAAATGTGAAAGTAGCCTAACCTACATGGTATCACTTGGATCATTGATTATGTGCTAAAATCTTTTGTTAGAAATAACCACAGAATAGCAATTTTTTTTAGCTAAAAAATTAATTTTTTTCATATTTTTCTCAATTTCTCACATCGTGCAAGATTTTGGATACTTCTTTCCCCTTTTCCCTTAATTGAAATTTTCTGCTATTTTTTTCATTTCCCAGTGTTATCCATCCTGACAAAAGTTTACATTTTAGATAAATGACAGTACTTTCTTATCTTATTTATTGCATAATTTGGCAATATAAAATAATACTGTTGTGACCATAATCGTCATTCTTTCCATTCCCAACTATAAATCAGATTATGACAGGAGGCACATTTTAGTTGTACACTAAAGGCTATAGAAGCCTTTGGAATGAGAATTTTAAGAAAATGTATTTAGAAAGTTGCTTCATTTTGAATTAAGGAAGGTAAAAACAATAAAACTAATCCAGTAAAAAGGTGTACATAAGTCCATGGTATTACACCTACTGTAGACATACAGTGACATGCAAAAGTTTGGGCACCTCTGGTCAAAATTACTGTTACTGTGAACAGTTAAGCAAGTTGAAGATGATATGATCTCCAAAAGGCATAAACTGAAAGAAGAAAAAGATGAAAATAACAAAAAAGAAAAAGGGTGAGGCAGAGCTTTAGGCAACCTTCATGTTTTTTTTTTAAATTCCTAAATTTTATTAAGAACTAATAAATTATTTTCCATACAAATTAATGTCAACTTTATTGTTTATTTTCTTCCTTTTAACTCACCCCACTACTACCCTCCCACCCCACCCCCCATCCCTTTGTGATGCATCTCCCATCCCCAACATCAACAAAGACGGGGGAAAAAAAGGATAAAGAAGGGGGTTAAGCCAAGGAAAATTAAAATTTCCAGATACCCCATATCCTAGTCCATTTTTTCTCTATATTTCTTTGTTTATATAGAATCTTCTCATATCTTTTAATCTTATTAACTAAGTTTAACCATATAGTCACCCTTGGAGTATTCCGTGAGAACCAAACCTGTGTAATCAAGAGTCTTGCCAAAAATCGTATTTTAAGCAAGAGAATCTTTTTGTACTTATGGCAATTTACCTTGAAAACATCACTCAATATCCAACATTCCACTGTAGAAGGAATCCCTACTTTCAGTTTTTGGATAATAAAATAGTCAATTGCCTCCAATATTCTTTTAGTTGTGTACAAAACCAGAACATATGCAAATAATCAGCCCCAGGTGAATCACACCGTGGACAATTAGAAGTGTTTCTTAAACCACATTTATTAAGCCATACTGGCGTAACATAAACTCTATGTAAAATATTAAATAGAACCAAAACGTAATTAAAATTGTGAGACACGAATCTTAAATTAGGCAATATATTTTTCCAATCATCTAATTGTATCATTGGACAATTAGCTCCCCAAGCCCTTTGTCCAGGGGAGCATATATTATTAAATAGTGCTTTAACTAATAATTTATAAAGTTGAGCAATCTTAACCTTGTGACCAAAATTCCCCATTAAATAATTTTAAGGTGTAGAACTGTCTTTATCAAAAAAACGTTACCACTAGAAAGTGCCGAACATAACTGAAAATACCTAAACCATGATAAATTAATTATATTCTCTCTTTGTGCTAACTTCAAAAACAAAAGTATTTCTCCATTCCTCACCACCTGTGCAATATAAATTTTTTATTTTTTTTTGCCAATACTGATCCCCTACCAATTCATCTTAGACCTGTAAATGGTAGTTGTACCAAAGGGGCGTACAACATAAAGATCCCTCTATTCCCAGCCATCGTCTAATAGTACACTAGGACTTACTAAACAGTTTCCCAGCCTCTCTATAATCCTGTTGAATATTAAATATTCGCCCAGATTCAAATAAAGTAAAGCTACTTTATACCTTGCGGAACTACCTGCCGGATCCGTCATACCGCATGACAACTGAAAGCATATTGGAGACGGATCCGGATGCAGATCTGTCTCACAAATGCATTGCAAGTGCGGATCCATCTCTCCGCTTGTCATGTGGATAGACGGATCCGTCTCGTATTTTTTTTACAGTTTTAAAGGTCTGCGCATGCTCCCAACGGAAGGACGAATACGTCCTTCAGGTATTTCTTAATGCCGGATCCGGTACTAATGTAAGTCAATGGGACTTAATGCCGGATCCGGCATTCAGGCATGTGTTCTGGTTTTTCAGGACGGAGATAATACCGCAGCATGCTGCGGTATTATCTCCATCCTGAAATGTCAAAAAGACTGAAGACATCCTGATGCATCCTGAATGGATTTCTCTCCATTCAGAATGCATGGGGATGTGACTGATCAGTTTTTTTCCGGCACAGAGCCCTGACGACGGAACCCTATGCTGTAAAATGAAAACACAAGTGTGAAAGTACCTAAACACCCTTCATGGTTAGTACCTAGTAGCACCCCCGTTGGCAAGTATTACAGCACTTTTTGTAGCCTGCCAAGAATCTTTCAATTCTTTCAATGGTCAGATCAAGAGACTGTGAGGGCCACAGATACATAACAGAAACACCAAAACATCTACCAGTCTTTTATTGCCTACCAAAAATACACAAAGATCCAATAAATCCCCCCGGACTACCTATAATTTCCAGCATTGGCTCGATTTCGGCAAACTTATCCCAATACATAGAATACTACAACCCATTGTCACCAAAACCCCCTCATATATCAAAGACACCACCAACATAATAATCACATTACAACAGCTGACCATCGAGGACCATTGGACTATAGGTACCATGGATGTCAACTCATTATACACCATCATTGACCACCAACAAGGCCTAAACACCCTTAAACAACTGAATTTAAAAAACACATTGAAAAAGAGCAGATAGACTTTGTATTAGAAGGTGCATTATACATTCTTATGCACAATTACTTTACATTTGACTCAAAATTTTAGTTACAAGAAAAAGGCACAGCCATGGGCACGAGATTTGCCCCTAGCTATGCCAACATCTTAATGGCACAATGGGAGAGGGATGTCATCAACCCTAAGCTAGGGACAAGTCTGGTACTATGGAGAAGATACATAGACGATATAATTTTCATTTGGCAAGATACAGAGGATAATCTCAACAGTTTCATACGAGAAATAAACACAAATGACAAAAATCTCCGATTCGTCACAACCACAAGCAAAACAAAAATGTAGAATTCCTAGACCTATCCATTAATATAGAGAAAAACAAAATAGTATGTCAAACTTACCACAAGCCAGTGATGAAAAACAGCCACTTACCTAGATGGCTACTCAACATACCCACAAGTCAATTTAGGAGAATTAAACGCAATTGCACCAACAATGTCCAATTTGAACTGGAAGCTACAAAATTAAAAGAAGAATTCCTTACAAAAGCATACCCGACATACTCAATAGACAACTCCCTCGAAAAAGTCAGGACTATGAACAGAACAGACTTCTTCTACAGAAAAAACACATGAACAGGAAGACAACCCCCGCATTATTTTACCCTTTCACATACAACACAAGAAAGTATAACAAATCATAAACAGACACTGGCCACATCTTCTAAAAGACAAAGTCATAGGACCCACTCTCAAGGAGAGACCACAAATCACATACACCAAGGCAGCAAACCTAGGATTAATAGTAGCGCCTACCATCAAGACCAAAATCACACCCAATTAATCTAATTGGTTAACAATCAAAGGGTTCCACAGGTGTAGCCGATGCAACAATTGCAAAACCACCTTGTTCCCCAAAAAAACTACAGAAATTACATCCTCACAGAACTCATATACATTTCAAATAAAAGATGGCCTCACCTGCGACTCAACGGACGGCATCTACATTCTAGAATGCCCATGTCACAAGCAATATGTCGGACGTACTAAATAGACCCTAAGGAAAAGAGTTTCAGAACACATCAGAAAAGGGTTCGAATTGCACACAGTCTCAAAACCTCAAAACACTATAAGGACCACCACAACAGTGACCCATCACCCTCAAATGTGTAGCCATTGAGAAGATCAGAAAACATTGGAGAGGGGGTAACCATATCATTAACATGTCCAAAACTGAATATAAAAGTATTTTCGAATTTCGATACCCTCATCCCAGCTGGTCTAAATGCGGAAATAGAACTCTTAGGCTTCCTATGATATACCCCCATAGGGCGGGGGCCAGTCTGGGACGGTAGATAGAGGTCCGGCTGCTTACTAGCACCTCGATCTCCTCTACCGGGCAGGCCCCAGTTCCTCTTTCCACCCTTGCAAGCATCCCAACAGAAAAATATGAACAATGGACCACTAACATGGTTCCACACATATATGTACCACACAACATATATACAGATCATACTAATGTGACATATATAAGTAAATAAACAATCCCCCACAACCATCATCTTTGCCCAAGAATTCAATATATAATTACATAACTTTGAAAACATTTTTTTCGGACAAAACATTTTTCGGATAAAGTTTTTTCAAAGAAATCTTTAAAAAATTTCTCAAAAAATTCTTATCACTATATCCCTCATTGAGCAAACCATCCATACAGTATCACCGTCTATTAAGAAGAAAAGAAGAAGAAATCGCACATTTCAAAAATCACCAAAAAAAATCGCACCAAAAGAATGAACCACAAAATCGCGTCACAAAATCGCACCAAAAATCCCATTTCACTAAGAATCGCGCACTCACAGAACAA
Source organism: Bufotes viridis (assembly GCA_033119425.1). Taxonomy (NCBI): domain Eukaryota; kingdom Metazoa; phylum Chordata; class Amphibia; order Anura; family Bufonidae; genus Bufotes; species Bufotes viridis. Next base: position 477,263,784 of record CM065590.1, on the reverse strand, counting down.
CTGCACATCTACCTGATAATGCACAAACATCGCACGTACCCATAGAACACAATTGCACACCACCTGCCATATTGATACACACCACACATCAATACACTTATAAATGAATATATGAACATGGGCAATCACCCCCTGCAAATAGCAGCAACATCTACTCCATGTTTTCACTGTCACTTCTTCCCATTTTTACTAATTGGAAAACACTGAAGCGAATCACCTCTCTCTTTAAAAGCCAGGACATATTACTTTGCTGCAGGCCACTGAGGAAGAAGCACTGAGCTTCGAAACATGTCTGGTGCCCTGCAGCATCGCCACCCTTTCCGATCGCAAAGTCAACACTTGGAAACAGGATTAAAAGACAACCATCGATTTCTTCAAGGAACGCATCATCTCGAAGATTTGCACATCGATATCCATGCACTTTTTTTCGAAATCGGAGCCGCCGCTTCCGCCACGTGGGACGCCACGTTACAGGCAGGTAGAGCAAGGCCGACGAATAATACAGCAGCAGAACGGGTAAGGGAACACTAATAGGGTGCATCTACATTGAGCACCTGTCTATGTTTCTCCCCGTTTTTTAAAACAAATATACAGCGAATTTTATTTTATTTTATTTCATTTCATCAAATATGTCTAAGCTGTATCGATACAAAGCCACGTAATCAGAGGCTATTCATATGCCTATCCTGCTACATGTGCACTCACATTTTTGTTCCCAGTGACTTTAGCACATTCATCGCTTCTGGCTGCGATCACCCTCAGCTATAACCATCTTGACATCTCCTCCTGCAGGACATAAATCTCCAGTCAATGACTTTAAGAACATTGTCAATACGAACTTTATTCCAGCAAAGAAATCGAACTGATATATTCGATATTTTTCGATTTTTACTATTCTCGATTTTTATATTAACTAATTTTTTCATTTCCTCAATTCTTCATTTTCATTTAAAAAATTTTATAAATATATATATATATTTATATATCTTGTAATATATATTCTCAAAATTGTACCATTAAATTACCTTTCAGATAGCAACGAATAAGGTGTGATCATTACATACAATTGTATACTATTTTCATATGCACGATCCAAACCTTCATTGCTAGACCCCCATTGTTTCCGCCTTTCAAACCCAGATACCAAGTGCCTCCCACACCCATTTTTTGTATTTCTACCCATTTTCCATGACATAGGGGTGAGTCACATGGGAAGAGCACCACACCAGTGCTTCCTATAGGTGCAGCCACTGACCCTCTATACCAAGTGGGGGTCCTGCTTTGCCTTTCTAGCAGGGCTACAAGCAGCTGTCTCAGAAATGTTCTTGCTCTTCCAGACCTTCTCTTAACCTCCAGTACGGTGTCCACGGTGTCCATATTAGGACATCGTCAAACATCATCCACAACTCCATCCTCCGTCAGGCAAAACTCCCTCCTTCGTCAGCCCAAACTCCATCAGTCCTCTTCTCTCAGGCAAAACTCCCTTCTCCCTCATCCAAAACTGCCTCCTCCCTCAGACCTCAGGCAAAACTCACTTCTCCCTCATCTAAAACTCCATCAGATGCCAGACAAAATTCCCTCAGACATCAGCCAAAACTCCCTCATCCAAAACTGCTTCAGACAATATCCAAACCTCCCTCATCCAAAACTGCCTCCTCCCTCAGACCTCAGCCAAATCGCCCTCCTCCCTCATCTAAAACTCCATTAGAATTCAGACAAAACTCCCTTCTCCCTCAGAAATCAGTCAAAATTCCCTCCTCCCTAACTCAAAAGTATGCAATACACAAGCTCTACTCCCGAAGAAGCTGCTAGCTGCTGGAAAGGCAAAGGACCTGTGATAAGATATGTGTGTATCCTGCATGTAGCAGAGCTGTGTACTGTGTAATAGAGATAGGATACACACATATCTTTATTACACAGTACACACATCTCTAATACACAGCTCTATTTGAAGACTACAGTTCTGTACACAGCCGCTGTGAAATCTGACCCCTCCCACACACATGACTCATCACATGGTCATGACATCATCACAGGTCCTTTGCCTTTCCAGCAGCTTCTTCGGGTGTAGAGTTTGTGTATTGCATAATTTTGAGTTAGGGAGGAGGGAATTTTGACTGACTTCTGAGGGAGAAGGGAGTTTTCTCTGACATCTGATGGAGTTTTCGATGAGGGAGGAGGGTGTTTTGTCTGAGGTCTGAGGGAGGAGGCAGTTTTGGATGAGGGAGATTTGTCTGAGGGAGGAGGCAGTTTTGGCTGAGGTCTGACGGAATTTTTGGCTGAGGTCTGAGGGAGTTTTGTCTGACATGATGGAGTTTTGGATGAGGGAGGAGGGCATTTTTGGCTGATGTCTGAGGGAGGAGGCAGTTTTGTATGAGGAAGAAAGGAGTTTTGGCTGACAGAGGATGGAGTTTTGCCTGAGGGAGAAGGACTGATGGAGTTTGGGCTGACGAAGGAGGGTGTTTTGCCTGACGGAGGATGGAGTTGTGGATGATGTCTGACGATGTCCTAATATGGACACCGTACTCCAGTGTTCCTGTTAACTGTCATTTAGGCTGAAAAAAGACATCTGTCCATCCAGTTCATCCTGCTTTGTGGGCCTCAACCATTTTCATTTTTAGAGTGTTAGTCCGCTGTTTAGAAGGACCCATAGCTGCTATTATTTTGGAACGAGGTTAGAGGAGTCTGGGTATTTATAAAGCTTTGACATTTGCATAACCTGGCTTTCCTAATGATTGTGAACAAGCCTTAACCCTAACCCTAATCTCCTTGGGTTCCCATAGTTTTGCAAGGCACTCCTTTCCTTTTTCACTCCAAAATTGTACAAAACCAAAATAATACACTGATATTGTTTAAAATGTTGAAAAGTATGTTCCACCTTTAACTTTTTGGAGATCATTTCCTCTTCAACTTGCAGTGATTTTGACCAGGGGTGCCCAAATGTTTGCATGCCACTGCATACACTTTGGGGGAGAAATTAGCATTTCTTGGACCCCAAGCAAAGTTACATACATATGTCTAGGGGGTCCTCTGTTGCACTGATAAGCTCCACCTTATCACACTGCTAATATGGTGAACCTTATGTGCCCCAGACACTGTATAATATTCCCTTATGTGTCCCTCACACAGTATGATTCCCTGTTATGTGCCCCTCGCACAGTGGGATGCCCTCTTACGTGCTGCTCACACATTGTAAAGCTCCCTCACGTCCCCCAACACAATATCTCCTTCATCTAGCCTTAATTCCCATGAAAATGGAGCAGGTCGATCACTGCACAGATCTACATTGATCTGTATAGTGGCTAGGCCCAGCAGCTGATGGCTTTCTACTTTAAGGATGGCGTCCTTAGGACGTTGATGTAGATCAAAGTGGTGCCACAGCCAGGGCAACGCACGACTGTGTTGTCTGGATGTTGGCCAAGGGTCAGACTGGTCTGTCAGAATACAAGAAAATCCTCCAGTAGGCTTGCTCCCTGACACAATACTGAGCTCCATGATAACCCCATTTGGAGTTGACTTTGGAGCTAATCGCCTACCACTATGGGCTAGTTCTCATAGGATGATTCACAAATAACCTATATTATTTTACCAATATCCTGTGCATACAGTGATAATGACAAAGTTTATGATTATAAAGAATAAGTGGACTTGTTTAGTATAGCTAGGGGATGGGCCTCAGAATCACCCCCCCTGTCCAACTGCGTTTGGCCCAATATAAAATGAGGAAAGTTGCATTCTAATAGGGCAAACATAAAGAATGAGCACAGTATACTTATAACAATTAGTAGATACTGCTACTTTGATCTCACTTTGATATTCAGGTTTCTGCTGTGACGTTCTCTTATCTCTGTAAATATGGCATGTATCCCTAAATATGTTATGTGTGTAATACTCTCCAATCTAAGAAAACAAAAATAAAGTGTTTTGTACTTTCCATGTCTCCTTGTTATTTTTGTGTGCTGCATTTCGATCTGCTTCCAGAGTCCTACAAAGCATTATCAGAACGTTTAAATGGGTTATTTGAGATGTACAAAAAGAAAAAAAAAGCATTGAAACCCCTCTCTATTGGTTGTGTCTGTATTGCAGGTCAGTCTCACGTGGTGAGAAGTAGTGTTGGATGCGAATATTCGAATTGCAAATTTTTATAGCGAATATAGCAACTTCGAAAATTCGTGAATATTTAGAATATATTTGTATTTTCGAATATTCTACATTTTTTTCATCAGTAACATCCCTTTTTGCTTGTGGCCCAATGACGAGGCTGCAATGTCTTTGTCTGAGCTTAGCAACATCCCTGGCAACCAATAGGAAAGTCCCCTACCCCTTACTATATAAGAACCTCCCCACAGTCATTTTCTACAGTTTATTACAGTTCTGAGAGAGACAGCAGTGTCATTGCTGTGCTCTGGCTTTGCTGTGTCATTACATTAGATAGTTAGTTAGTTCATATATATAATACAGATAGTTAGAGCAAGATAGTCAGTGTAGGTTAGATAGTGATATAGTGTAGCTGTTCCAGTGCAGGGTGTTAGGTAGTGTAATAGGTTCTGCTGTCCATACATACATGCTACAGACATAGTGCTGTGATGTCACAAGTTCACAACAATGCTTAGTGCACCAATCACTAATATGTAGTCAGACCTGTTAAAATGTGAAGTTGCACGTATTGCGCCAAAATATTTGCATCTTTATTGCCAATTTGCACAAAAAAGCGGCGGCTCCCCTGCTGGAGGGCCGAAGTGGGGAGCGAGCCAGGACAGTACCTGTAGGCAGAGCAGCAACTCAGGAACAGCGTGCGGGCTACAGGTCCGGGAGAAACGCGTCATCTAACTTGGATGGCCGGGGAGACGTGCAGGGAGCTGCTGAACAGTCTAAAGCGCCAAGGGCATCTGCTGGTGGCCGGAGGCAGGTGCAGCAGAAGGAGAGGAATGAGGCTGATGAGGGAAGAGCACTGAGGCCATCTGCTGGTTGCCAGAGGCAAGTGCAGCTGAGTGAAAGTATGGAAGCAGTGGCGGCTCCACCCCCTAAGATGATTATGGGGACTGGTGGGAGCCTAGTGACTGAGCCTAGGACGGAGGTACTTGTGGCTAGTGCTGACAGTGAGGATTACTCTAGCAGTGGACAACAGCTGCCGGTGGGCCAGGACGGAGCGAAGAAGAGGCTGCTATGCTTGCTCCAGCGCCACTGTGAGGCGAGTCACTGCTTGTTCGGTCCACAGAGGATGGGGAATGGACCCAGGACTCCGAGGATAACGAGGATGGTCAAGGGGAGATGTCCGAGACCAGGGTTGAGCTGGCTGTGGCAACCGTGGGTTCCGTGATCGTCCAGGAGCAGAGAATTCCGAGATCGGCGGTTGCTGAGGTCCCTCCCCAGGGACAGCCAGGTGAGACTACACATGGGGGGGCCGAGGTAGTGGGGAGTAGTGCAGTATAGGGGGCGCTGGTTGTTGCAGGGGTTGACCGTTCTGGAGTTGCTGGATGGGCTGGCAGTGTTGTTGGCACGGGTGGGGGCAGGAACGGCACCGGCGCCCGCGGCGGCTTGGGTACCACCTGTGCAGGCCAGTCAAGTGGGCGAGACAGCAGTCAGCGTGCCTGGTGTGGAGACGGGGAGGGTCATTTCTTCTGCGGTCACAGAGCAGGTGGCAGTGACGCTGTTGGCTTCGCGTTTTGGGGAGGCGTCGACGAGCAATGAGAAGTCGGGTATGGGGTATATGGTCCAGCTGGTGGATGCCGCGAAGGGCGAGGTTTATGTGTGTTTTGAGGGGCCGCTCGGAGCACATTTAAAACAATAGGTTACGGACAAGATTCAGCCGGATGAATCCATGGAGATTTTTTCGCTACTGCCGTTAGAGAAGTTTAATCTGGATAGGATACGGCCAGATGAGAGTAAGAAAGAGGATGTGGAGCGGCATTGGTATTGTCTGATACCGTGCACGTTTATGAATTGGCTGCAGGCTTTTGCAATCTTGGCGAATGTTGTAGGGGATAAAGTACCGGAACATTGTTTGGCGCTTTTCGGATATATGGATTCCATCTGGGAGGCTTATAGAGTTTATGGGGGAGTACCGTGGTTCAGATATGATGAGCAGTTCCGTCAGCGTAAGGCTATCCGGCCGAGCATTCGGTGGGACCATAAAGATATTAGCTTGTGGATGTGGCTGATGGCGGCTCCAAAAGAGAGGCAGTGCAGGCCGCAAATATATTTTATGGCAAAAAATAAGTGATTTTTTTCACCCACAAAGTCTCAGTTGTATTTACTGGTTATAGTTCACTCTCAGAAATACAGTACAGGCCGCAAATGTACTTTATGGCAAAAAATACGTGAATTTTTTTCACCCACAATATCACAATTGTATTTACTGGTTATAGTTCACTCTCAGAAATACAGTGCAGGCCACAAATGTACTTTATGGCAAAAAAAATGTAATTTGCCTCCCCAAAATCTAACAGATGGCTTTACTGAATTGATTACACTATCACATATGCAGCACAGGGGTACTTTATAGAAAAAAATGTGAATATTAAGAACATCCCAGGCAAGATGGCCGCATCCTTAATCATGTTCAGGAAATAGAAAAATGTAATCTGTAATCAGAAAATAAAAACAGATTAGAAAAATGGGATATGTGTCGCTATCTGGTTTTAACTGGCAGATAACATTTTTGGTGACACTTTTCCATTAAGTATAATCACCATGTCTGGTCACAAGGTGATCCCACTCCAAATGCCACAGGTGCCTAGTGGGGCCCAGTCATTTGTAATTAAGCTCCTGATCTCATGGATTATTATAGGGGGCCTGTCCTGGTGATACAGGCTGCTGTGTGGCAATTTCTACAATATCTATTACTTTCAACTGAACTGTTTTTGGCTTTAAAATCCATCAGTCACGATCAGAGACTCTTAAAACCCCAAGAAATAACATCTGCACTGAAACAAATGTGACCACAGATGATTCTGAGATTTACCAGCAACGTAAGAGACCTGATTTAGAAAAGGATGGGGGCATGTCAATAATAATCAAAATTTACAGCAGGAAAAAGAAAATGCCTGGAGGCTTAGGAAAGAAAATCTGCCCTTGTATCATTAATCATGAGATGGGGCTTCCTGCACCAGGCAGACTTTACACAGCGAGAGTTGATCTGCTTGGATTAAGAAATCAAATACAGTTCAACCTGTAATCTGCTTGGAAAATTACAGTCTTCCTAAGGTTCTCTGGAGTGCCAGAAGCTCAGAGCCAAGAGATTATACGTTTTTTTTCTTTCTGGCCTTAATAATCTTTTATTTAAAAGTGGAATCTGTACTGACATTTTGTAACATATATTTACTCCTATGTATAGTAAAACACTAGCTCTTCATACATTGTAGCCATTTATGTAAAAGGATAATACACTTTATAATTTCTTGCAATCTAAATTTAGGGCTTTCTACAATTGTAGGCCATACAGTGCTTTGCTATGACTAACTGGTCAATAGCATTGTTCATCCTGAGCTCTTTGATACATGAATATAATGCGAGGGTTGCACAACTCCTCCTCATGGCCGGCAAATGGAAGATTTTGGGGATGTATTTTGTGCAGCTGGTGGCAGTATTTTGTGATGGCTTGTAGTATTTGACTATGTTGGGGTGGTATAATGTGCCACAATATGGTATTGCTGGCCCTGCCTTCCATCAATTTGGACCTGACTACAAAACGGGGCCACTTTTAGTATTTTTTCCAGGGCCACTTTATGTTCCCAGTCTGCCCCTGGCTCCTACCAAGAGGGGAGGAACAGGGTGGTTAGCCCTGTTCCGCCACCATTGCCCATCATACCTCTTCTGCTGGAATGCACGGCCAAAACATAACAGTTACATGGCATAACATAAAACATAATACTATACATGATAAAACATCATTACAGCAATTATCTGGGCTACTGCATATCCACAGTTCCACACGTGGAGTCACTGCACTTGGGAGGCCATTGGCTCAACTGTGTGTTGTGTCTTTATGAGTTTACTTTTGGTGCCGTCTCCACCACATATTGTCTGCTGTCTGCATGAACATTAGAATAGTTATATTTCCAGATAACATAAGCCACCGTCCTAAAAAAACACATTCACAAAATGGCAGCAAATTCAGGTAAGGCATGTTTTATTTAAAAAATTCCACTTATTTTACTTACAAATTACCGTATTTTTCGGACTATAAGACACATGGGGGAAAAGTGGAAGTACATCGAATAGTCTGAATGCTAATGACCATTTCCATTATGGAAGCGGTCATTAGCATGGAGGAGACACAGAAATGTGAGGGCAGCGCTTCGCTGGCTGTGCTCACCTTCCCTGGTCTTTTTCAAAGTCCCGCTGTGCACTGTGTCCTGACCGCACACAGCGAGATTCTATATACAGCATATAGGTAGAATGCAACAATAAATTGTGTGTACCCCTTGCACACTGTTTATAGAGATACCCGCTCCCGTACACTGTATGTGTGGCTCCCATGCTGTATAAGAGTGGGGGCCATTGACTGATTGACTTAGGGGCACAGGGAATAGCAAAGGGTTAAGTTAGAGGGCTCTTTAGCTGGATCGAGCGCGCCACGGATTAACTCCTCCTCCACTTCCTCTTGGTGTGCGCTCGGCCAGTGAAGAGTTTTGTCGGCACCAGGTGAAAAGTTGAATAATGCTGACCTCCTGGCTCTCCTACAGGGGAAAGTGCCGAGAGAAGGTTCAGCATGGCTAGCCCCCCTGCTCTCAGCTAACACTCCGGGGATCACAGTGTCCCCTCAGGCGGCTGCTGCCCCTCCTGCCACGCGTTCTGCGCGGTCCTTGCGTCCCCCTGCCCGCCTATCCCCTTTCCCAGTCAGGTGTAGCAAGCAGGGCCGTGCCCCATCCAGGACACCTGTGTGCGGCGCGTCTGACTCTCGGCAGTGCCCATCCCCAGTTTCATGTCCCCCTGCAGTACTCTCAGGTGTTGCAGCCTCGGCTATGTCGAAGGTTGCACAGCCTAGTGTTCCCTCTGAGGCTATGCAGCCTACAAACCAGATGGTTCAGCCGCCAGCCAGTGCTCCCTCCAGCTTCTGGTGCTGCCCACCCCTCTCTGAACCCCCCTGATACCACACAGGGTGCCTTACCGGCTCCAGCCACGGCTTCTGTTTTCTCAGAGTCTGGGGCTGCAATTACTTATGTGGGCCACCAGAGGGAGCTCTCAACTGCTAATACCAGCAGTGATGATTTTTATTTTTTTTTGAAGCTGTCCCTGGCAGCCCACAGGTTAGAATATCATCTATTCCCATTGACGGCCGCGCTGGTGCGTGGCGTTAAGGAATTCAGTGGTGAAGTCACTAGCTAAGTCAGCATCAGACTCTGTCCGCAGCGTAGCTCGCAGTCCGTAGATCTCACAGCCGGAGGTCGGACCACAGTGGGCAGTCATGGCATGGGCGCAGACACCGCAGTTCCTGTGGCTCCAGGAGGCGCAGAGATCGGTGTTCTTCTTCGCCTTCCAGTGTGAAATATCGTGGCCGTTCATCCAGACGAAGTCGCGGGAGGCGTTCTCTCAGCCCTTCGTAGGTGGCTAGGCCCGCGCCCGTGGTTATGGCTCCTGACGCTCCTGTGCTGCCTTCCACTGGGGTTCCTGCTTCGGCCGGTGCTGCATTACCGTCAAGTGGTGAGTCTGCCTGTTCACAGGCGTGGGTAGGTGGGAGTGATCCTAGTTCTGGCGATATGCTAGATGCATTAAAAACATTGGTTGCCAGGTTGGAACGTTCAGTGGCGACACCAGGGGTGGCCCCTCCACCCCCTGAGAGTGGGTTAGATGGATATTGGTCTGTGGTGGCGTTATTATGAGGAGTTCAGACGCCGTTTGGCATTGAGACACGAGGTTGGTTTGGCTTCAAAGACAACGGGCGCTTGGATTCAACTAATAATGCTGTCCCGGCCTTCTTCGTCCTTTCAGACAGCTCACGCTGCTGGTTCCTATGGACCAGCGGCAAGAGGTAGGCGGCCTGGAGCTTGTTGGATCTTCAACGATGGTCACTGTCGCTTCTTTGCATCTTGCAAATTCCAGCATGTGTGCTCCCTCAGCAGTGTGTCCCATTCAGCCCTCAAGTGTTTCAAAAAAGCCTCTTTCATGGCCAGAGTGGTTCCTGCCAGAGCGGAGGACCCCGGTGAGCGTGCAAGAGATGTGCCAATGGCTTGAACGGTAGCCCAGGCGACTGGAGGCCGTCAGGTTTCTTGAAGGTTTTGAGGGCGGTTTCTGGATTCCTCATCTACCTTATTACTCAGTTGTGTTTACAGGTCATCTGAAGTCAGTCTTGGAGCACCCTGGGGTGGCACAGGCGAAGGTAGAAAAGGAGGTTGTCCTGGGTCGTATGGCTGATCCTTTCGAGGAGCTCCCGTTACCCAATTTATGGATATCTCCCCTTAGCATAGTCCCCAAGAAGTAGCTAAATTTGGATTAATCCACCATTTATAATTTCCGGAAGAGGATTCCGTCAATGATGCGATCCCTAAGGAAGAGATGGCTGTTTCCTATACTTCTTTTGATGCAGCTTTACGCCTAATTGTGAAGACAGGCTCTGGGGCCCTCTTAGCTAAGTCAGACATAGAGTCAGCCTTCCGGCTTCTGCCGGTTCACCCGAATTCCTTCCATTTGCTGGGATGTCAATTGCATGGTTCCTTCTACTTCGATGTGTGTCTTCCCGTGGGTTGCTCCATTTCTTGTAAGTACTTTGAGATGTTTAGTTGTTTTCTAGAGTGGGTAGTTAAAGCTGAGACAGGTAAAACTTTGGATTATCTGGACAACTTCCTTTTTATAGGTCCGAGTGGGTCTGAAGTCTGCACAACAACGCTGGCGACTTTTCTTTTTTTTCGCAGCGTGGTTTGGAGTGCCTTTAGCCGAGGAAAAGACTGAAGGTCCTACGTGTTGTCTTTCCTTTTTAGGTATTAAAATTGACACAAAGAAGGGCTTGATTAGTTTGCCACAGGATAAGCTAGTGCGTCTGCGGGCTGACGTCAGCAACTGTTTGGATACAAGAAAAATTACGCTTAGGGAATTACAATCTCTCCTAGGTCAGTTAGCCTTCGCATGCCGGATTTTTCCGATGGGGCGGGTTTTTGCACGGCGCTTGGCGTTGGCGACGGCAGGCGTTAGGCCCCACCATTTTATCCGATTATCAAAAGCATTGAAGACTGACCTTCATATCTGGTTGCGGTTCCTGAATTCTTATGACGGTGTGTTGTGTTTTCCAGAAGCGGAAATTGACAATGATGCACTGCACCTTTTTACAGACGCGGCTGGTTCGTTGGGTTACCCTGCGATATTTGGAGATCGCTGGTCGGCTGTGCTTTGGCCTTCAGACTGGTCGGATCGCGGTTTGACAAAAAATCGTACCTTTTTGGAACTTTTCCCGATAGTCGTTGCGATGGAATTATGGGGTCCTCAGATGAGGAACAAGCGTATTCAGTTTTGGTCAGACAATGAAGGGGCAGTTATAGCGATTAATTGGCTAACCTCTCATTCTCTGTCTGTATTGGGACTGTTGCGTCATCTTGTTCTAACATGTTTATTGCATAACGTGGTTTTTAAGTCATGTGCCAGGTAAGTGTAATCTAATGGCTGACGTTCTTTCTCGTTTGCAGTTTCATCGTTTCAGGCTGCTGCATTCAACTGCGGACCTGTTGGGCTTCCCATGCCCTCCTTTCCCGCTGACAGGTTGATGACTCTGATTCAGAATGCAGTGGCTCCTTCCACTTGGTCCAGCCATGGTAAGGCATGGGTTGAATGGTTGTTGTCCTTTGCTGACGTGGACACACTTCTTACATCTTAATATTGCCATAGGGTCACACAATTATATTTATGTCATCTTTGGGATACGGGGCGTTCCTCGGGCGAAGTACAAAAACGGGCGGGCGTCTTTTTTGCATTTCGGCTATTGGGTATCCACAATGTCACTAAAGAATTTGCTATTTCTTTGATTATGAAAGGGTGGAGGAAGGAAGCTCGTCCAGTCGACAAACGGTGACCCGTGTCTTTTGCCTTGCTAAGGAGACTTTGCAACGCCCTTCCATTCGTTTGTTCTTCCGAATTCGAATCACGTCTTTTTCCTTGCGCTTTTGTTCTATGTTTCTTCTGTGCAATGTGTCTCGAAGAATTAGTTGCCCCGTCAGGTACCACCGAGTCTCCGTTATGGGAGGATAACGTGTGCTTTATTCCGGAAGTTGTAAAGGTCCGCATTCGACGTTCCAAAACGCATATTTATGGGAAAGGAGTTTGGCTGTCCATCTTCTTAATGGATGGGGTATTTTGCCCAGTGCTGGTGGTTCGAATCATTTTCCGACATCCGTCCCAGGGCTACTAGTTTCTTGGTTTACACTGGTGGTTACCAAATACCAATTTGCGACGGTATTTAAACACTGTATTGGCAAGTCAGGTTTGTCAGCTTCCGAATTAAGTACACATTCATTTCGCATTGTGGCAGCTACGGTCGCAGATGCGGCAGGCTTGACGGAGGCTCAAGTTAAGAGACATGGGAGATGAAAATCTGATTGTTTTTGCAGATATATAAGGCCCAATTTATTGACTGTATAATAGTTGTTGTTTTTTTCCTTTAGGTTTTAAGAGGCCAGCGGTGTGGTTGATTGGTCATTCTGGGCAAAAGGTATCATACCGCCCAGAAGGGCTGGCAGTTGGGGTTCACGCAAGCGGACCTGTCCTGGAGAGGTGTTCGGGGTCTTACATGGATCCAGGTTCTACCGGAAGTGGTGACCCTTAGCCTGGAATCTCATGGTCCCTGGTTATCCACACCGGCAGCAACGATTTATGTGCAGTCAGGATTCTGGAGCTAATTTCTTTTATGCGGTCATTTCCCGGCTTTCTTTAATGATTTACAGTCATTGTTGTTTGACAGAGATAGTTCCCCGTGTAATGTGGAGCAGTGCGAGGAACAACAACGGCAGTGAGAGGGCACACTGCTTTCTGAACATTCGGGTGTCTAGACACGTTAGGTCGAAAGGCAGAGTAGTGGTTTGCCATCGTCAGTTGGAGGGCGACAACCATAATCTAATGCTCCTGGATATACTACACCTTAATGACATAGGCCTGGACATCTTTCTATCGGGGTTGCAGGATGCCATTGACAGAGTCCACTTCATCTTGTTGGGGGGGGGGATCGGAGCTCGGTGTAGGCTTACTTCCGACTCCGGTGGCGGAGGGAGGACCTTGTCTAAGAAGAAGACGGAGAAGTGGTAGTCATCTGAAGTTTCCACAAACACATGCTAACCGTGGCCACGGTGACAAGGCATGCGAGGTGACAAAGAAAGTACTATTCAAGAGTAGACAAGGTCCCCCTGTCTTTGTAAAAAAACTGTGGCCTCCCCTCAGTTTTTACCACAAATATAAGACTATAAGACTCAGTTAATTTATTTGATAGAGAGAGAGAGAGCCCCCTGAGTGTGTTGTTGTTGAATGTCCCCTCAGTCGTAGTGATGAGTGACCCCTGTATATTGTATATAGTGATGTGTGACCCCCTATACACTGTGTATAGTGATGTGTGACCACCTGTGCATTATATTTAGTGATATGTGACCACCTGTGCATTATATTTAGTGATATGTGACCCCCTGTACATTGTATATAGTGATGTGTGACCCCCTGTACATTGTATATAGTGATGTGTGACCCCCTGTACATTGTATATAGTGATGTGTGACCCCCTATACACTGTATATAATGATGTGTGACGCCCTGTACATTGTATATAGTGATGTGTGACCCCCTGTGCATTGTATATAGTGATGTGTGACCCCCTGAACATTGTATATGGTGATGTGTGACCCCCTGTACATTGTATATAGTGATATGTGTGACCTCCTGTACATTGTATATAGTGATGTGTGACCACCTGTGCATTGTATATAGTGATATGTGACCCCCTGTACATTGTATATAGTGATATGTGACCCCCTGTACACTGTATATAGTGATGTGTGACCCCCTGTACATTGTATATAGTGATGTGTGACCCCCCTGTACATTGTATATAGTGATGTGTGACAGCCCCCCCCCCATACACTGTATATAGTATATAGTGATGTGTGACCCCCTGAACATTGTATATGGTGATGTGGGACACCCTGTACATTGTATGTAGTGATGTGTTACCCCCTCGTACATTGTATATAGTGATGTGTGACCCCCTGTACATTGGATATAGTGATGTGTGACCCCCTGTGCATTGTATATCGTGATGTGTGACACCCTGCACATTCTATATAGTGATGTTTGACCCCCCTGTACATTGTATATAGTTTTGTGTGACCCCCTGTACATTGTATATAGTGATGTGTGACCACATATGCATTGTATATAGTGATGTGTGACCACATATGCATTGTATATAGTGATATGTGACCCCCTGTACATTGTATATAGTGATATGTGACCCCCTGTACATTGTATATCGTGATGTGTGACCCCCTATACAATGTATAAAGTGATGTGTGACCCCCTGCACATTGTATATAGTGATGTGCGACCACCTGTACATTGTATATAGTGATGTGTGACCCCCTGTACATTGTATATAGTGATGTTTGACCCCTTGTACATTGTATATAGTGATGTGTGACCCCCTGTACATTGTATATAGTGATGTGTGACCACCTCTATACTGTATATAGTGATGTGTGACTCCCTGTACATTGTATATAGTGATGTGTGACCCCCTGTGAATTGTATATAGTGATGTGTGTCCACCTGTACATTGTATATAGTGATGTGTGACCCCCCTGTACATTGTATATAGTGATGTGTGACCCCCTATACACTGTGTATAGTGATGTGTGTCCACCTGTACATTGTATATAGTGATGTGTGACCCCTTGTACATTCTATATAGTGATGTGTGACCCCCCTGTACATTGTATATAGTGATGTGTGACCCCCTGTACATTGTATATAGTGATGTTTGACCCCCTGTACATTGTATATAGTGATGTGTGACCCCCTGTACATTCTATATAGTGATGTGTGACCCCCTGTACATTTTATATAGTGATGTGTGACCATCTGTACATTGTATATAGTGATATGTGACCACCTGTGCATCGTATATAGTGATGTGTGACCACATATGCATTGTATATAGTGATGTGTGACCCCCTGTATATTGTATATAGTGATGTGTGACCCCCTGTACATTGTATATAGTGATGTGTGACCCCCTGTGCATTGTATATAGTGATGTGTGACCCCCTGTACATTGTATATAGTGATGTGTGACCTCCTGTGCATTGTATATAGTGATGTGTGACCCCCTGTACATTGTATATAGTGATGTGTAACCCTCTGTACATTGTATATAGTGATATGTGACCACCTATACACTGTATATAATGATGTGTGACGCCCTGTACATTGTATATAGTGATGTGTGACCCCCTGTGCATTGTATATAGTGATGTGTGACCCCCTGAACATTGTACATGGTGATGTGTGACCCCCTGTACATTGTATATAGTGATATGTGTGACCTCCTGTACATTGTATATAGTGATGTGTGACCACCTGTGCATTGTATATAGTGATATGTGACCCCCTGTACATTGTATATAGTGATGTGTGACCCCCCTGTACATTGTATATAGTGATGTGTGACCCCCCCTATACACTGTATATAGTATATAGTGATGTGTGACCCCCTGAACATTGTATATGGTGATGTGGGACACCCTGTACATTGTATGTAGTGATGTGTTACCCCCTTGTACATTGTATATAGTGATGTGTGACCCCCTGTACATTGGATATAGTGATGTGTGACCCCCTTGTGCATTGTATATCGTGATGTGTGACACCCTGCACATTCTATATAGTGATGTTTGACCCCCCTGTACATTGTATATAGTTTTGTGTGACCCCCTGTACATTGTATATAGTGATGTGTGACCACATATGCATTGTATATAGTGATGTGTGACCACATATGCATTTTATATAGTGATATGTGACGCCCTGTACATTGTATATAGTAATATGTGACCCCCTGTACATTGTATATAGTGATGTTTGACCCCTTGTACATTGTATATAGTGATGTGTGACCCCCTGTACATTGTATATAGTGATGTGTGACCCCCTGTACATTGTATATAGTGATGTGTGACCCCCTGTGAATTGTATATAGTGATGTGTGTCCACCTGTACATTGTATATAGTGATGTGTGACCCCTTGTACATTCTATATAGTGATGTGTGACCCCCCTGTACATTGTATATAGTGATGTTTGACCCCCTGTACATTGTATATAGTGATGTGTGACCCCCTGTACATTCTATATAGTGATGTGTGACCCCCTGTACATTGTATATAGTGATGTGTGACCCCCTGTACAATCTCTATAGTGATGTGTGACCCCCTGTACATTTTATATAGTGATGTGTGACCATCTGTCCATTGTATATAGTGATATGTGACCACCTGTGCATCGTATATAGTGATGTGTGACCACATATGCATTGTATATAGTGATGTGTGACCCCCTATACACTGTGTATAGTAATGTGTGACCCTCTGTACATTGTATATAGTGATGTGTAACCCTCTGTACATTGTATATAGTGATATGTGACCACCTGTGCATTGTATTTAGTGATGTGTGACCCCCTGTACATTGTATATAGTGATGTGTGACCCCCTATACACTGTATATAATGATGTGTGACGCCCTGTACATTGTATATAGTGATGTGTGACTACCTGTGCATTGTAGATAGTGATGTGTGACCCGCTGTACATTGTATATAGTGATGTGTGACCCCCTGTACATTGTATATAGTGATGTTTGAGCCCCTGTACATTGTATATAAGGATGTGTGACCCCCTGTACATTGTATTTAGTGATGTGTGACCCCCTGTACATTGTATATAGTGATGTGTGACCCCTGTACATTGTATTTAGTGATGTCTGACCCCCTGTACATTGTATATAGTGATGTTTGACCCCCTGTACATTGTATATAGTGATGTATGACCCCCTGTACATTGTATATAGTGATGTGTGACCCTCTGTACATTGTATATAGTGATGTGTGACTACCTGTGCATTGTAGATAGTGATGTGTGACCCCCTGTACATTGTATATAGTGATGTGTGACCCCCTGTACATTGTATATAGTGATGTTTGACCCCCTGTACATTGTATATAATGATGTGTGACCCCCTGTACATTGTATATAGTGATGTGTGACCCCCTGTACATTGTATATAGTGATGTTTGACCCCTGTACATTGTATTTAGTGATGTCTGACCCCCTGTACATTGTATATAGTGATGTTTGACCCCCTGTACATTGTATATAGTGATGTGTGACCCCCTGTACATTGTATATAGTGATGTGTGACCCCCTGTATACTGTATATAGAGATGTGTGACCACCTGTTTACTGTATATAGTGATGTGTGACCCCCTGTATACCGTATATAGTGATGTTTGACCCCCTGTACATTGTGTATAGTGATTGTGACCCCCTGTACATTGTATATAGTGATGTGTGACCCACTGTACATTGTATATAGTGATGTGTGACCCCCCTGTATACTGTATATAGTGATGTGTGACCCCCTTTATACCGTATATAGTGACGTTTGACCCCCTGTACATTGTATATAGTGATTGTGACCCCATGTAGATTGTACATAGTGATGTGTGACCCCCCTGTACATTGTATATAGTGATGTGTGACCCCCTCTATACTCTGTATAGAGATGTGTTACCCCCTGTACACTGTATCTAGTGATGTGTGACCCCCTGTACATTGTATATAGTGATGTTTGACCTCTGTACATTGTATATAGTGATGTGTGACCCCCTGTATACTGTATATAGAGGTGTGTGACCACCTTTATACTGTATATAGTGATGTGTGACCCCCTGTATACTGTATATAGTGATGTTTGACCCCCTGTACATTGTATATAGTTATGTGTGACCCCCTGTATATTGTATATAGTGATTGTGACCCCCTGTACATTGTATATAGTGATGTGTGACCCCCTGTACATTGTATATAGTGATGTGTGACCCCCTCTATACTGTATATAGAGATGTGTTACCCCTTGTACACTGTATATAGTGATGTGTGACCCCCTGTACATTGTACATAGAAATGTTTGACTACCACTACTACGTTTCCCCTTTTTAATCATATATTCATAGAGCATTTGGTCCAACCAACATATATACAGAGATGATTGATAGGCTGTCGGCTGGGGACAGGTCATGTGATGATCGACAGCAAGCTCCTCTCTTTGTGAGCAGATGAGCAGATCGATTTGTACAGATTTATTCATCAGAGATCTTTTACAACAAGAATCTGTCTTTCCGCTCACCAGGCTCCCCCTCTAGCTTGATTGACAGGACCAGATGTTAATCTCACACCTGTGCCAAATGTAGAGGCACATATCTGTTTGTGTGCAAAAAAAAAAAAATATTTATATATATATATATATATATATATATATATAGATATATCCAAAGAGAAACAGCAGCACAGCAAACAAAGTAGTCTGGTGCAAATCCACACAATCGCTGGCAAGGCGATCCCAGTAGTATATTTACCAAAGATGAGGCAGCACTCCAGGTAACGGTGAATCGTGAACCCTCTTTATTAACCCACAAAGCGACGTTTCAACTGCTCATTGCAGTCTTTTTCAAGCTACAAACATAGTGTCATTTGTGCTCAGAGTACAAATAACCAATGTATATATAGAGTGACAATACAATGTATATCATATATTCATATAAAACACAATCAAAAACCTGATTATCCTAATAAAGTGCACCTGTGCATACGGTGGTTTAAAAACAAGTGACCAATCTGCTTGAAGTAATAATTATATCATTATTGGATACATAAAAACTTACTACACATTGGTGGTTCAATGGCGTACGGCCCGGCGTTCCCCAGTCTCTCCTGCGCATGCCTCGTTGCCATGCAACGAGACAACGCTTTCCACATGTCCGGAACCAGCTGCCGATGCGATCGGGTCAGCTGACCCCATCACATGATTGGCAACGGCCCCGCGTCATGCGGAAGAGAAAACTCAGAGATCCGACATGGATAGTCACTGGGTAGCGTCAGGGGGCGGGATGACACCAGGGCAAGGGTACCTAAGAAATCTGGTAACCCATCACCATGGTAACAATCCCTGACAACCCCCGCCGCCAATCCCACCGACAATCCAGTCGCACATTGGGTCGCCATAATAATCGCAAGCCTGGGAGAGCAAGCACAACTACATACATTATTTGACATATATTAAATCAATGTTATACCTAAAAATTAAAATCATATCCTAGTGAAGACCTCTCATGTCGGTAAAATGTAGACCACACGCAACTAAACGTGCGCACGCTCGCAATACCGGCATGAAAGTATAGTCAACACCAAGAAAAGGGGGGGAAAAAATTGCCCCAAAATTATATTAAATATTTATAATAAATACAATAGCACATATATATATTTCTTTATTGTGTAGTCTCCCGGCTTGCAGTATATTCCAAAGGGCCACCAGAGAAACCTCCAAACGTGTTACAAAAGATGCATCAATCTGAAAGAAAATAAATAAAGAACCAAAATTACAAAAGCTGACAAAATGTTAATTCCACAACACCATAGATGAGAAGAGGAATAATATCAAGGACTTATCTCATAAGATGCCATCTAAATTCCACATTGAGACCAGCAGGTCTAAGTGTCTGCAGACGATGTATCCAGTGCAGCTCTCTCCGTTTCAACATTAATGTGCGGTTACCCCCACGTCTCGGATTACCCACTTGGTCAAGAACCATAAATCTAAGATCCCTCTCAGAATGGCCCATTTCAATAAAGTGTTTCGGGACTGGGAGATCTTTTCTTTTTTGTCTTATTGAAAAACGATGGTTGTTCATTCTAGTTTTGATGTCACAGGTGGTCTCCCCAACATAAAGGAGACCACATGGACACTGTAAAACATAAATGACAAATGAACTGTCACATGTCAAGTATTGTTGGATATGGTATTGTTCACCCGTTCTGGGGTGTGTGAACCTCTCCCCTTTCATCATCAGGGGGCAATTCACACAGCCCAGACATGGGAAACTGCCTGTTCTCCGGGTACCTATATAGGTCTGAACCTTCTTTCTTGGTGGTAAATCAGCCCTCACCAATTTATCCCTAAGATTATCAGGTCGCTTATATGAAAACAGAGGTGGTATCTTCAAAGCTGGTATTTGAGGAAAATTGCTCGATAGTATGCCCCAATGTTTCCTGATAATCCTAGCTACATCGCTGCTCTGCTCAGAATAGGTGGAAACAAAAGGGATGCGTTCCCCAACTGTCTCCCTGTGTCTATCAACCACATTAGCACAATGACGTGCCCTGTCCAGATGCTTACTCAACATAGCTCTCGGGTACCCCCTCTCCACAAACTTTGTAAACATGTCCTTATAGCGTACATTAACCTTGTCAAGATCCTGAACAATTCTCTTCACACGGAGAAATTGACTGTATGGTAAAGACTGTACAATTGAACGTGGGTGGCAGCTGTCGTGCCTTAAAAGACTGTTGCAGTCCGTTGGTTTGACAAATATATCTGTAACTAGTTTGTTGTCTACTATCGATACAGTGGTGTCCAGAAACTGAACACTGGTCGCTGACCAAGTAAGTGTGAACTTGACATCCTCATCAATGGTGTTCAAAAAAGTGTGGAACCCCCCGAGGGATGTCGCGTCACCATGCCAGATAAGGAAAACGTCATCTATGTATCGCCACCACCCCAGAACATGGCTGAAGTGGTAGGACACATAGATAAGGTCCTCCTCGAGGGCCGCCATGAAGACATTGGAGTAAGTAGGCGCCACATTCGACCCCATGGCGGTCCCTCGAAGTTGCAAGTAGTACTGGTCCATAAACAAAAAATAGTTCCGTCTCAGTACCACCTCCAACAGACACAAACAAAGAGTCTGACTGTCAGTAGAAAACTGACTAGACTCAAGGCACTTCTGCACAGCTGCCATTCCCCGCGTGTGATCTATTGATGTGTACAGACTTGTGACATCGAAAGATGCCACAAGGCAACCATCAGGTAAATCAACATCCTGTATCTTCTTTAAAAAATCTCCAGTGTCCTGAATGTATGACCTGGAGCTGGTTGCAAAGATCCTAAGAACACGATCCAAAAAGATGGCTATATTGGAAAAGATTGACGCAGTCCCGGACACTATAGGTCGCCCAGGTGGATTAGTAAGACACTTGTGTATCTTCGGCAAAATATAAATCACTGGTGTCCGGGGATGTTCAATCATTAAAAATTTGTATAGTTCTTCATCAATTGTACCACTATCGATAGCCCAATCAAGGATACATTTTATATCTTTAGCAATATCAAACTTAGGGTCCCTAGGCAGCCTTTTGTATACAACCGGATCACTCAACTGCCTATTAATCTCCCCAATATACCAGCTCATCAATAGCCTTGAGGTCACTGGTGGTCATGTTAGGATGTCTTAAAACATCTCCACCAATATTAGTCTTAAGTTTGTCAAGATCTAACTGTACCGCATTGGTAAAAGCATCCAATGCCGGAACAGAGACCGGAGGAGTGAACTCACTCTTAGTGTACAACCCCAACCTCTTCAAAGTGAATGTTGACCTCTCTGAATCAGCATGTAAATGCACAGGGGGAGATTGATCTTTAAACCAGACCTTCAGCTTAATGAGTCTGAAGAATTGTTGAAGATCAATCTCCAGCTGGAACCAATTGATACGGGAAGTGGGGCAAAAGAAAAGTCCCTTACTTAAAAGACATATCTGGGCATCGGTCAGTGTAACCGATGAAATATTTACCACAGATGTTTTTTGTGACGTGTCCATCCTGTTCACTGTGCCTTCTTGCGCAAGACCATCTGCTTCATTTTCTTTGGCCCCCTGTTGTTTCCTCCATTTATGTTGTCGTCTTCCGCCCCTCCTGGGTCTCTTGGAGGCTGGCCCTGTTCTAAAAAAGAGGAACAAGCAACGGCCGATGATGAAGATCCAGGACGGTTCCGTTGTTCACTAAATCGATTGCCAAACCGGTTCACAGGCTTCCCAGATGGTGTCACCTGCCACGTATAAATTTTACCACTAGAATAGTCACCCGCATCCCGCTGCCATTTTTTTCTTTTCATAATTTCTTGTTCTTTAACAAATTTCTCAATATATGTGGAACATGTAATATCATATTGGGTGATTTATATTTTGCCGAAGATACACAAGTGTCTTACTAATCCACCTGTCCGGGACTGCGTCAATCTTTTCCAATATAGCCATCTTTTTGGATCGTGTTCTTAGGATCTTTGCAACCAGCTCCAGGTCATACATTCAGGACACTGGAGATTTTTTAAAGAAGATACAGGATGTTGATTTACCTGATGGTTGCCTTGTGGCATCTTTCGATGTCACAAGTCTGTACACATCAATAGATCACACGCGGGGAATGGCAGCTGTGCAGAAGTGCCTTGAGTCTAGTCAGTTTTCTACTGACAGTCAGACTCTTTGTTTGTGTCTGTTGGAGGTGGTACTGAGACGGAACTATTTTTTGTTTATGGACCAGTACTACTTGCAGCTTCGAGGGACCGCCATGGGGTCGAATGTGGCGCCTACTTACGCCAATGTCTTCATGGCGGCCCTCGAGGAGGACCTTATCTATGTGTCCTACCACTTCAGCCATGTTCTGGGGTGGTGGCGATACATAGATGACGTTTTCCTTATCTGGCATGGTGACGCGACATCCCTCGGGGGGTTCCACACTTTTTTGAACACCATTGATGAGGATGTCAAGTTCACACTTACTTGGTCAGCGACCAGTGTTCAGTTTCTGGACACCACTGTATCGATAGTAGACAACAAACTAGTTACAGATATATTTGTCAAACCAACGGACTGCAACAGTCTTTTAAGGCACGACAGCTGCCACCCACGTTCAATTGTACAGTCTTTACCATACAGTCAATTTCTCCGTGTGAAGAGAATTGTTCAGGATCCTGATAAGGTTAATGTACGCTATAAGGACATGTTTACAAAGTTTGTGGAGAGGGGTTACCCGGTAAGCATCTGGACAGGGCACGTCATTGTGCTAATGTGGTTGATAGACACAGGGAGACAGTTGGGGAACGCATCCCTTTTGTTTCCACCTATTCTGAGCAGAGCAGCGATGTAGCTAGGATTATCAGGAAACATTGGGGTATACTATCGAGCAATTTTCCTCAAATACCAGCTTTGAAGATACCACCTCTGTTTTCATATAAGCGACCTGATAATCTTAGGGATAAATTGGTGAGGGCTGATTTACCACCAAGAAAGAAGGTTCAGACCTATATAGGTACCCGGAGAACAGGCAGTTTCCCATGTCTGGGCTGTGTGAATTGCCCCCTGATGATGAAAGGGGAGAGGTTCACACACCCCAGAACGGGTGAACAATACCATATCCAACAATACTTGACATGTGACAGTTCATTTGTCATTTATGTTTTACAGTGTCCATGTGGTCTCCTTTATGTTGGGGAGACCACCTGTGACATCAAAACTAGAATGAATAACCATCGTTTTTCAATAAGACAAAAAAGAAAAGATCTCCCAGTCCCGAAACACTTTATTGAAATGGGCCATTCTGAGAGGGATCTTAGATTTATGGTTCTTGACCAAGTGGGTAATCCGAGACGTGGGGGTAACCGCACATTAATGTTGAAACGGAGAGAGCTGCACTGGATACATCGTCTGCAGACACTTAGACCTGCTGGTCTCAATGTCGAATTTAGATGGCATCTTATGAGATAAGTCCTTGATATTATTCCTCTTCTCATCTATCGTGTTGTGGAATTAACATTTTGTCAGCTTTTGTAATTTTGGTTCTTTATTTATTTTCTTTCAGATTGATGCATCTTTTGTAACACGTTTGGAGGTTTCTCTGGTGGCCCTTTGGAATATACTGCAAGCCGGGAGACTACACAATAAAGAAATATATACATGTACTATTGTATTTATTATAAATATTTAATATAATTTTGGGGCAATTGTTTCCCCCCCCTTTTCTTGGTGTTGACTATACTTTCAGGCCGGTATTGCGAGTGTGCGCACGTTTAGTTGCGTGTGGTCTACATTTTACCGGCATGAGAGGTCTTCACTAGGATATGATTTTAATTTTTAGGTATAACATTGATTTAATATATGTTAAATAATGTATGTAGTTGTGATTGCTCTCCCAGGCTTGCGATTATTATGGCGACCCAATGTGCGACTGGATTGTCGGTGGGATTGGCGGCGGGGGGTGTTAGGGATTGTTACCATGGTGATGGGTTACCAGATTTCCCAGGTACCCTTGCCCTGGTGTCATCCCGCCCCCTGACGCTACCCAGTGACTATCCATGTCGGATCTCTGAGTTTTTTTTTCCGCATGACGCGGGGCTGTTGCCGATCATGTGATGGGGTCAGCTGACCCGATCGCATCGGCAGCTGGTTCCGGACATGTGGAAAGCGTTGTCTCGTTGCGTGGCAACGAGGCATGCGCAGGAGAGACTGGGGAACGCCGGGCCGTACGCCATTGAACCACCAATGTGTAGTAAGTTTTTATGTATTCTATAATGATATAATTATTACTTCAAGCAGATTGGTCACTTGTTTTTAAACCACCGTATGCACAGGTGCACTTTATTAGGATAATCAGGTTTTTGATTGTGTTTTATATGAATATATGATATACATTGTATTGTCACTCTATATATACATTGGTCATTTGTACTCTGAGCACAAGATGTTTGTAAATTTGTGATATGAAATTTTTCTTACGATTTGTCACACATTATTGATTAATTGATATTTGATTATGGCACATTGCATTTTGGGTATATATACCCCCTTGCTGACACTATGTTTGTAGCTTGAAAAAGACTGCAATGAGCAGTTGAAACGTCGCTTTGTGGGTTAATAAAGAGGGTTCACGATTCACCGTTACCTGGAGTGCTGCCTCATCTTTGGTATATATATACATATATATATATATATATATATATACTGTTTATATACTGTCCACACACACAGTTTTGTGTATATATACAAAGAAACATCTTTCAGTTTTCTTTTGGTTTAGTTCACACCTTATTTCTGCTCTTTGCTGGGTTTTCTGTTGGGTTGTAGCTGAAAACGGTAATCAAAGTTTTACCACTATGGATCCATTTGAGACAAATGGATTCCAGAGAACTTTGGACTCTGCCTGTTTTCCATTCATTACCCTGCTTTGTACAGTGTAATATACCATGCAGGGGCGGACTGGGAACTGAAAAAAATGCTGAAAGTGGCCCCGTTTTGTAGTTGGGTCCAAATTGATGGACAGCAGGACCAGCAATACCATATTGTGGCACATTATACCGCCCCAACAGAGCCAAATACCACAGTCCATCACAAAATACTGCCGCCAGCTGCACAAAATACAACCCCAAAAACTTCCATTGGCGGCAGAGAGGAGGGCCCAGATGGCTCTCTGATTATCGTCCCACTAGAAAATTTCCCTGTAAGGTCTATGGCCAATCCATCCCTGATACCATGCTACTCTTTCCAGCAAAGTGAACAGATCCGTCACAATATAATTGAATACTGGTATTCAGATAAATACCCAGTCCAGCAGAGAGCCGACACATGGTGTGAACCCAGCCTCCGAGTGAATGGGAACCTATGGCTACCTTCCGCATTTGCGCAGGGAGCTTTTCTGGTGTACAAACTGGATGAGTTCACTGAATGCACTGTTTAAAAAGCTGTATGACCCCATTCACACATGTCGAGTGATCTGTTTCCCTCTCGTGTTACAGAAACAATAGCAGGAATTGGGAAAATTGTTCCATACTTTCCAATGGGAACAGTTTAGATATCCCTACGCCGCTGGAGGATGCGCCTAATTTATGGCATGGCCCAGGCCTTGTCATCAAATAGGTGCATCCTCTGGCAGTCCATTCACCTAAACAGAAATCTATGAAAGCTCAGAGCTGCGAGAGATTTCTGGCTTCATTTTAGTCAGACAACTGGTGAAAATGAATAGAAATTTGTTGGGGTAAATGGCCACATCCCCTCCCTGCAATTGCCACGCCCCTTTTTTCAAAAGTCGTAAACACATAGAGGGAGATTTATCAAACCTGGTGTAAAAGAAAACGGGCTTAGTTGCCCATAGCAACCAATCAGATTCCACCTGTTATTGTTCAGAGCTCGTTTGGAATATGATTGCTATGGGCAACTAAGCCAGTTTTCTTTTGTACCAGGTTTGAAATCTCCCCCATAGTTTGTAACTTTTTAATGCCACTTTTCAGGAATATGGGAAATGATAAATCTCCCCCTCTATTCATTCTGTTCATTGTTTACATCCAGTGGCACAACTAGAAATGACTGGGCCCCACAGCAAATTTATGAACAGGGTACCCTCCCAGTAACATATGTGTTATACATTCGCATCACATTCCTGTGTCAGACGGGTAGTGTGAGCTGTCTTTACTGCTGGGACTGGGGCGTTCCTTCTATTACTATGGCCTCATGCAACGTGTGCACCCCGTGCCCGTATTGCGGACCGCTTTTGCGGATCCGCAATACACGGGCACCATTCCGTGGCCATTCTGCATCACAGATGCGGACCCATTCATTTCAATGGGTCCGCAAATCCGGAGATGCAGAACGGTGCGGAATGGAATGATGGAACGGAACACTACGGAAGCACCATGGAGTGCTTCCGCGGGGTTCCGTTCCGTACTTCCGTCCCGCAAAAAGATAGAACATGTCCTATCTTTTTGCGGAACGGGCAGATCGCGGACCCATTCAAGTGAATGGGTCCGCGATCCGCTGCGGCTACCCCACGGCCAGTGCCCGAGCATTGCGGTTGCCCCACGGCACGGGGTGCACACGTTCGTGTGCATGAGGCCTATGTCTGTATAGCAGTTATTCACTGATAACTGAGTTATTGATAATGTCTGAGGGGCTCTTGTCTCTATGGGAACACAGTGTGCGGGGATGTCATGTGACTGCTCCTCTGAACATGCTTGCTGCAATGCATGCTGGGATTTTTACTTTCACTTTGTTGCTGCTCCACCCACACAGCCGGTCTGAGGAGCTCCTCCAGGGAAGCACTTCATGTTGAACAGATTAGAAAAATGATATATAGCCAGTACTTTGGACATGATATAAATACTTCCTAGTGTTCAGTATTGTCTGGGGCACTTTGGATTTTTGATACTTAGGGTGGCCAACCTCTTTAACCCCTTAAGGACTCAACCCTATTTCACCCTAAGGACCCGGACATTTTTTGCAATCTGACCAGTGTCAATTTATGTGGTGATATAACTTTTAAACGCTTTTAATTATCAAGGCCATTCTGAGATTGTTTTTCGTCACATATTGTACTTCATGACAGTGGTAAAATGGAGTCAAAAAATTTCATTTTTATTTATAAAAAAATACCAAATTTACCAAAACACCAATACATATTAATACCGCCAAAAAAAGTTATTGATTTATATTCCCCATATGTCTACTTCATGTATCGATCATTTTGGGAATGCTATTTTATTTTTTGGGGACGTTACAAGGCATAGAAGTTTAGAAGTAAATCTTGACATTTTTCTGAAATTTTCCAAAACCCACTTTTTAGGGATCAGTTCAGGTCTGAAGTCACTTTGTAAGGCTTACATAATAGAAACCACCCAAAAATGACCCCATTCTAGAAACAACACCCCTCAAGGTATTTAAAACAGATTTTACAAATGCTGTTAACCCATTAGGTTTTCCACAAGAGTTAATGGCAAAGAGAGAAAAAATTTTGACATAGTGTCAAAAAACCAGTCCAGCAAAATCTGCCTTCCAAAAACCATATGGCGTTTCCCTTCCTTCTACGCCCTGCCATTTGGCCATACAGCGGTTTACAACCACATATGGGGTGTTTCTGCAAACTAGAGAATCAGGGCAATAAATATTGAGTTTGGCTGTTAACCCTTGCTTTGTTACTGGAAAAATGGATTAAAATTGAATATTTGCAAAAAAAATGGCTGTTTCGGGACCGTTTTTATTTTATTTTTTTACATCGTTGAACTGACAGGTTACATTGTGTACTACTTCTATAGAGCAGGTTGCTACGGACGTGGCAATACCAAATATGACTACTTTTGGGGTTTTTTGTTTCAGTTTTTCATAACAAAGCATTTTTTTATACAGTGTAATGTACTGTATTTTTTTTAATTTACATAGTCTAAGCAGACTTGTGCCTTTATCACAAGTCTGCTTAGACTTTCAGGACCATGGAGAGCAGGACGCTTGTGAAAGCGTCCTGCTGCCATGGTAACCATCACCCACTGCCGGAACTGAGCAGCGGGTGATGGGGAGGGAGGGAAGCTCCCTCCCTCTGCGATTCCATCCTGTCGGGGGGCTGCAAAGGCACAGTAGCCCCCCAATGGGAGAGGGAGGGAGCTCCCTCCCTGTTAACCCCTTCCATATAGCAGTCTGTATGGACTGCGGCATGGAAGGGGTTAAAACTGCTGACATCTGCAGCACAGATGTCAGCAGTTTTTTTTAGCAAAGTGTCAGCAATGTGCAAACCGCAGGTCTGAATTGACACAGGACCACCCTGGGCATTGTAACAAGGTACCTGCTGAATGATTTCAGGAAAGTACCTTGCTCCGATCACTGCTGACCCAGCTGAGCAGCAGTCATCGGAAATACTCATGGCGTACCGGTACGTCATGGGTCCTTAAGGACTCGGGAACCATGACGTCCTAAGTCCTTAAGGGGTTAAACCGTCCCATTCACTTCAAGGGGATAGCTCCTTCCAATTCACAGCCATGTTTCTCAAAGGGTAAAGGGGTTTCATTACTCAAAGGATAACCCCTTTAAGAGGCACTGATGATGAGCACTCTAAGATCTCAACTAGAGATGAGCGAATCGAAGTTGAGAAAGTGGAACTCGATCCGAATCTCAGGAATTTCAGAAATTATTCGATTTGCACCAAATCCGAATTTCCTCACGCTTCGTGGTAACGAATCTCATTTTTTCCTAAAATAGCTGCTGCACATGTGAGGACATGGATCAAGGAACTCTGGGAAGGCGAGATCATCCGTAATGCCATGCATGCAGCCAACGATCAGCCAGCCCTGTGATGTCACAGCCCTATAAATACCCTCAGCCATCTTGGATTCTGCCATTTTCCAGTGTACTTAGTGCAGGGAGAGACATCCGCAGGTGCTAGGGACAGTGTTCGAAAAAACGTCATTGTGCTAAAAAAAATTATTTATGAGTGCAGGGAAAGATTATTCAAGGTGTACGGAAAGGATAGGGAGGAATCATTCCGCAGCATTTATGTTGAACAGGGTTCAGTAGTGGAGGTTACAGACTGTTTAATAGGAATAATCCTTTTACACCTTGCTGCACTGACTGCGGACCCAAATTGCCATTGAACAGTTCTGTAATTTCAGCAAACCGTTCTTGTTATTGGGGTGCAAGTGCTGTTTGATACAGCCATTAACAGGGTTTATTACAAGGAAATATTTATATGTCTTATTTGCCCTTGTGCAGTGCAGTTATATGTTCTAAAGCATTTTTTGGCTTGTATTAGTGGGACAAAAAGGCTTCAGCCATTGTGTGGTGAAGTGCGAAAATTACAGCCCTTTTTGTCGTGTATTAGTGGCTAAAGAAAAAAATATTTGCCCTTAAGCGGTGCAGTTATATGTTCTAAAGCCTTTTTTGTTGTGTATAAGTGGCAAAAGTAAAATATATTTGCCGTTCAGCAGTGCAGTTAAATGTTATAAAGCCTTTTGTGGCGTGTATAAGTGAAAAAAGAAAAATATATTTGCCGTTCAGAGGTGCAGTTATATGTTCTAAAGCCTTTTGTGGCGTGTATTAGTGGCAAACGAAAAATATATTTGCCGTTCAGCAGTGCAGTTATATGTTATGAAGCCCTTTTTGTCGTGTAATAGTGGCAAAAGAGAAATATATTTGCCAGTTTTATATATTTGAAAAATATATATACATATGTAGCTTTGCCACTCTGTGGCAGTTATATGTTATAAAGCCCTTTTTGTCGTGTAATAGTGGCAAAAGTAAAATATATTTGCCGTTCAGCAGTGCAGTTAAATGTTATAAAGCCTTTTGTGGCGTGTATAAGTGAAAAAAGAAAAATATATTTGCCATTCAGTGGTGAAGTTATATGTTCTAAAGCCTTTTGTGGTGTGTATTAGTGGCAAAAGAGAAATATATTTGCCAGTTTTATATATTTGAAAAATATATATACATATGTCGCTTTGCCACTCTGTGGTCTTCTGATGCTTCTGCCACCTCCACACTATGTAACCTTGCCACTCTATGGCCTCCTGATGCTGCTGCCACCTTCACACTATATCCCCTAGCCACTCTGTGGTCTCCTCATGCTGCTGCCACCTCCACACTATTTCACCTTGCCACTCTGTGGTCTCTTCATGCTGCTGCCACCTCCACACTATGTCACCTTGTGAAAAAAGTTCTTAGTGTGAATAGCTCACTTCCTACTTAGTATGGAATAGGTGCTCTAGTCAATACTGATCACCTTATCAGAGAGTAAAAATGTAATAAAAACTGTGAAAAAGACTGGCACTAACTAAGCATTTAGTCCACCTGGAATCATACTTCCAAAATCGTATAGCCGTCTGGACTCTGCTCTTGATATTCTTTCATTCTTTCAATATGTTTACCTCCCCTCCAGTGTTTATCCACCTTCTAAAATGCCGTCAAAGTGAGCCCTCTGGCGCCCTGGTTGTGGGCCTCTTTAAAATGTTTAGAAAGTGAGTGTTTTAAATATCCATTTTTAATGTTGGTTAGATGTTCGGATATTCTCACTTTCAGAGTTCTTTTCGTTCTCCCAATGTACTGTTTTGAACACAGACATTGGATAAGGTAGATCACACTGGTCGAGTTGCAGGTGAGGAAGTGTTTAATCTCCAGCAAGAAAGAGGTGTTTGTCGAGTGTACCTTCTTTATGCTTTTCGGGACTTTGGTGTTTTTACTAGGCATTGGCTGCACCTATAGAAACCTTTGAGATTTATCCAGTTTGTTATTCCCAAATCCTTGATGGGTTTTGTGTTTATAGATGGGGCAATTTTAATGCCCAAATTGGGTGCTTTCGTATATGTTACTGAGACATGGTTCAATGAGAGTAATGACTGGGATATAACAATACCTGGGTTCTCTCTATATAGGAAAGACAGAGAAGGCAAGAAAGGGGGTGGGGTGGCCCTATATGTGAAAGATAGCATAAAATCTAATCTAATACAAGTCAGCGAGACCAAAAGTAAGTTTGGGTTACGTTGCAGCTTGGTAATCATAAGGTAACTCGTGTAGCTGTCATATATAGACCACCTAGCCAAGTCAAAAAATTAGATCATCTACTAGTTGAGGAAATGGCTAAAATGACATTGAAAGGGGAAGTTGTCATTATGGGAGACTTTAATCTTCCTGATATAAACTGGAAAACCAAAATAGCTAGTTCTGCCAGGAGAACAGACAATCTAAATTCCCTACTGGGATTATCTCTACAGCAAGTAGTTGAGGAGCTAACCCAGAAGGAGGCCATTTTAGATTTAGTATTCACAAATGGTAATTTGGTATCTGATATTACTGTAGGGGAAAGCTTAGGATCTACTGATCACCAGTCAGTGACCTTTCTAACGTTAGATCAGTGGTATACGAATCCCTATCAGACTGGAACAATTTAAATGGAGTCCAAGAGAAATGGGACTACTTAAAAGTGGCACTATTGAAGGCAACAGAAAAGTGCATTAGGCTTGTCAGTAAAAGCAAAAAAAGGAAGAGACCACTGTGGTACAGAAGTGGCCAAAATCATTAAAAACAAAAAGATGGCGGCCAAGGAAGTTATAAGAGCTTCTAAAGCTCAGGCAGAAGAGAAATTAGCTCAGGCAGTGAAAAAAGGTGATAAGACATTCCTCAGATACATAAATGAAAAAAGAAAATTAAAATAAGGAATTACCAAATTAAAAACAAAAGAAGAAAGGTATTTGGAAGAGGATAAAGAACTGGCTGACTGCCTCAATGAATACTTCTGTTCAGTTTTTACAAAGGAAAATGAAGGAGAAGGACCTCAGTTAGGGAGGAAGACTAATGAATCCTTTGATGCAAGTGTCTTTACAGAGGAAGAGGTTCTAAGTCAGCTGTCTAAAATTAATACAAATAAATCACAGGGGCCTGATGGGATACACCCAAAGCTATTAAAAGAGCTTAGAGGTGTACTAGCAAAACCATTAAAAGATTTAGTTAACCAATCACTGGTAACAGGAGTCATCCCAGAAGATTGGTAGTAGAGAGGAATCGGGCAACTATAGGCCAGTAAGCCTGACATCAATAGTGGGGAAATTAATGGAAACCATACTCAAAGAGAGGATTGTGGAACATCTAAAAACCCATGGGTTGATTGATAAAAAAAAAAAAAAAAAACAGCATGGGTTTACTTCAGGGAGATCATGTCAAACTAATCTTATTGACTTTTTTGATTGGGTGACTAAAATAATAGATGGGGGAGGTGCAGTAGACATTGCTTACCTGGACTTTAGTAAGGCTTTTGATACTGTCCCATATAGAAGGATTATCGATAAACTGCAGTGTTTGAGCTTGGGCTCACATATTGTTGAATGGATTAGGCAGTGGCTGAAGGACAGAAAACAGAGGGTTGTAGTCAATGAAGTATATTCAGACCATGGTATTGTTACCAGTGGGGTACCTCAGGGATCTGTTCTTTATCAGCAAAATTGCAGAAGGCCTCAATGGTAAGGTGTGTCTTTTTGATGATGACACAAAGATTTGTAACAGGGTTGATTTTCCTGGAGGGATACACCAAATAGAAAAGGATTTAGAGGAATGGTCAAAAATCTGGCAACTAAAATTTAATGTTGATAAGTGCAAGATAATGCACCTGGGGCGTAAAAACCCAAGAGCAGAATATAAAATCAGTGATACAATACTAACCTCAGTATCTAAGGAAAGGGATTTAGGGGTCATTATATCAGACGACCTAAAGGTGGGCAGACAATGTCATAGAGCAGCAGGTAATGCCAGCAGAATGCTTGGGTGTATAGGGAGAGGCATTAACAGTAGAAAAAGGGAGGTGCTCATGCCGCTCTACAGAGCACTAGGGAGACCTCATTTGGAGTATTGTGTGCAGTACTGGAGACCATATCTACAGAAGGATATTGAAACTTTGGAGAGAGTTCAGAAAAGAGCTACTAAACTAGTACATGGATTCCAGGACAAAACTTACCAGGAAAGGTTAACGGACCTTAGCATGTATAGCTTGGAAGTAAGAAGAGACAGAGGAGATATGATAAAAACTTTTCAATACATAAAGGGAATCAACACTGTAAAAGAGGATAGAATATTTAAAAGAAGAAAAACTGCTACAAGAGGACATAGTTTTAAATTAGAAGGGCAAAGGTTTAAAAGTAATATCAGGAAGTATTACTTTACTGAGAGAGTAGTGGACGCATGGAATAACCTTCCTGCAGAAGTGGTAACTGCAAATACAGTGAAGGAGTTTAAGCATGCATGGGATAGGCATAAGGTCATCCTTCATATAAGATAGGGCCAGGGGCTATTCATAGTATTCAGTATATTGGGCAGACTAGATGGACCAAATGGTTCTTATCTGCCGACACATTCTATGTTTCTATGTGATCTGTGGTGTAGGTGGTATTAATGTACCTACTATCTTATCTTGTAGTAAGTGATGCCATTGACGTTTCACTATCCTTTCCATCTCCTCACATTGTCTTGTATGTGACAAAATAAGTCTGATAGTGAAGAAAGAACTTCTAGGCAGACTTCTCACTTTTTCTAATGCTTCATTGATACATGTACTAGGATACTGCTTTGTTAGAAAATTTTCTTTTAGGGTTATTGCTTCGGCTTCAAATTGGGAGTTCTCGATACAGTTTCTTTTCAATCGTCTGAACTGTCCGAATGGGGCATTCAATAGCCAATTAGGTAAATGACAGCTTGAGTTTAAGATGAAAGAGTTTCTGGTTGTCGGTTTTTTATAGGTTTTACATATATATCTATTATCCTTTTTCATAATTGACAGATCCAGGAAATCTACTTCCTCTGTATTGATATTCGCAATGAAGAATAGATTAATGTCATTAATGTTCAAATTGGCTATTAAGGACCGTAGATGTTCCTCTTCTCTCTTCCAGACTAGAATGACATCGTCTATATATCTCAGCCAGAGCACCAGGTCGACCCCTCGATATGGATCAATGCAAATCTGCTCCCATTGTGCTAGGAACAGGTTTGCATAACTGGGGGCGAACCTGGTGCCCATGGCGGTCCCTTTTATCTGTAGATAAAACTTCCCCTCAAAATATAAATAATTGTGATCAAAAATGTGTCTTATTCTCTCTAGAATGAAATCAACTTGTTCTGATCTCATTAGATTATCTTTGTGTAGCTGTGTCTTTAAGGCTGCTATCCCCTGGTTATGATCTATAACCATGTATAAGGATTGGATATCCAAAGTTGCCATTATCCAATCTGGGTCCACCTCTAGGCTTTCTAACATATGGATGATCTGAGAAGTATCTTTTAAATAAGATGGTGTATTCCTCACTAGGGGTTGTAACCAAGTGTCTATATATCCGGATAGGTTAGCTGTTAAGGAACCTATCCTTGATATTATGGGGCGGCCTGGAGGACTCTCCAGGTCCTTATGAACCTTAGAAAGGCAGTAAAAGACCGGGAGTCTTCCAGGCATCCCCATAATAAAATTCAGTTCCTGTTTAGACAGAATACCTAATTGAAATCCTCTGTGGCAATATTTGTATAAGATTTCTGAAAAGGTTGACGTTGGATCACGTTCTAATTTCCTGTATGTTGTTTGGTCTGAAAGTTGTCTAGAACATTCGTATATGTACTTTGTTGTTTCTAAAATCACAATCGCCCCTCCTTTATCGGCGGGATGGATGGTTATATTGTCATTCTTTTGTAATTCTTTAATGGCCATTATTTCTTTGTTCGATAGATTCTTTCTAAATAATTTTTTCTCTTTCACTTTCCTGAGATCTGATTCTACATTTTTTTGAAAGCTACTTATTTCAGGGCGTATTTCATTTCTCGTAAAATTTTTTGATTTATTTTTTAATTCTGTGTGTCTGAATCCATCCTCTATTTGTGGACTTATTGTGATTGGATTTTTTAGGAAGTATTTCTTTAGACAGATGTTTTTAATACATTTTTGAATCCCTATGTAAGTGTCAAACTTATTGAGTTTAGCAGTAGGTGCAAATTTAAATCCCTTGTTTAGCAAGGAAATTTGTGACTGTGTCAAAACTACGTTACTCAAATTAATAATGTTACTTTGTTCTAAATTTAATATTGTTGTCTGTAGTTTCTTCTTCTTCCTTCCCCTTCGTGTTTTCTTATTCCTATTTGGCAGTTGTGGTGTATCTCTTGTGTTTCCCTTTGGTTGTGTATCGGTGATGTGGCCTGATAATTTTTCTGTCTCAAGGTGCGTGTGTGATTGGGTGAGTGGTGTTGTTGCTGCTCCTGTCTTGACTGGGGATTGTTGTGTCTCAAATTGTATTGGTGTCTTTGTGGAGTTTGTAGTCTCCTGTTGTGGTCTGGTGATCGTGATTGTCTGTGTTTTAATCTTGGTGAGTGGTGGGGTGGAGTTCTATCCAAAAAAGGTTGTTGAACAAGTGCCTCAAATCTATTTCTTATCGGTACATTGTATCTACCATGTTCAATATGGATGTCACTAGAAGTTTCTCTATTGTCAGAATGACCCTCATTTTTCTTATTAGTATGTAGTTTAGAGGCAGTGGTGTTTTTTTTTCTTTTTTTATACAAATGTATGGGTAATATGTAGCAATTCTTATATAGGGTGGACAAAATTATGATCCAACCTTTTTATAATCCATAGACCATCTTTTCAGTGCTCAAGACTATATGTACACTTTATAGAGAATACTAGACCAATGCTTTAACAAAATTATATACATGTATTACTATATATGGTTTATCTAGTCTTTTCCCAAGATAGCAATATTGTAGACTGTTTCTTTTCAGCACATAGTTAGATAAAGGCAATGTGCAAACAATATGAAAAAAATGCATATGAAGATAAAAAATCGCATACAAAACACAACTAAACTGCAAGGATCTTTTTCCTACTCCAGTCCTGTTTTTGAGTATTACTGGAGGGAATATAAAAGGATGTGATGAAACAATGGGAGTAGAGCCACTGATGAAGGGGAAAGCAGTCCCCGAAACGAGTCAGGCGTGATTTTCCCTTGCTTTCTATACATTTATTAAAATACTCAGCATTGTTTGTACGGACTGACTAAACATAATCGGAGCGCTCCGCAACTTTACATCTTCAGCTAGACCTAAACTTCGAATACGTTTCAACTGCAACTTGGAGACGGCAGTGGGAAGTCTCCTCTCGCAATTTTTGTCCCGGACCACGTGACAGCCAGAGGCTAGCGAGGACGCCGGGAAGCAGCCGCTGAGGTGGAGATCGTGGTGAACAACAAACCCACCTGTATCGGTATGTTACCAACAGTCACCGGTCGGAGAAGACAGCACCAGTAAGACGCAAAATACCATCCATCTATTAAGAAAGTATACTGGTAGAGAACCCTTCCTACCACTGGCATTTAACTTAAAGACATATACTTTACACTATCGGATCCAAACTAGCCCATAAAGTATATATGGTGCAGTCCCTGGATGCACATTTGCAATACCAACCCTGGGACTTAGAAGTGGTTTCCCCAAATTATCTTTCTTGTTGGGACTAACTCTCCTCTTCTATTGCGAACAAAGGGACATTTATACAGCACAAAGAAGTTAGAGACTACAATTTATGCTTTCCCTTTAAGGTATTATGTTTAGGGTTGAGCGAACCCGAACTGTATAGTTCGGGTTCGTACCAAATTTTGGGGTGTTCGTGACACGGACCCGAACATTTACGTAAAAGTTCGGGTTCGGGTTCAGTGTTCGGAGATTTCCATGGCGCATTTTGAAAGCCTGCAAAGCAGCCAATCAACAAGCTTCATACTACTTGCCTCAAGAGGCCATCACAGCCATGCCTACTATTGGCATGGCTGTGATTGGCCAAGTGCAGCATGTGACCCAGCCTCTATTTAAGCTGGAGTCACGTAGCGCCGCACGTCACTCTGCTCTGATTAGTGTAGGGATAGGATGCAGCTGCTGTGAGGGCGAGATTAGGTAGGGAAAACTCTGCAAAAACACCTAATGAAGTGATCGATCTACAGCTATGAATCATTCAACTTCTGCTAGCTAATTGCTCACTGGTTTTTAGGCTGCACAGAACGTTTTTCTGTCACTTTTTTCTGGGGTGATCGGCGGCCATTTTGTGTCTTGTGGTACACCAGCACAAGCTGCCACCAAGTCCATCAATCCATCGATAGTAGTTTTTTTTTTTTTTTGCTATATCCTACATCAGGGGCTTGGCTGTGCTTATTGTCACCCCTAGAAACTCACGATAGAAATTTCTCTATTTTATTGAGGGGCGAAATTCAATTGCCAAAATAGAAATCCCTTAAATCTGGTGTTCCAGCTGTGGCTAGCCAAGTGTAATACTGTCTACTGTCTGGCAAAGGATATATTTTTTCTGGGGGGAAAATCAATTGCCAAAATAGTAATCCCCTAAATCTGGTGTTCCAGCTGTGGCTGGCTAAGTTTAATACTGTCCGGCAAAGGATAGATATTTTCCTGGGGTGAACTTCAATTGCCAAAATAGCAATACCATACATCAGTGGTTTCAGCTGTGGCTGGCCAAGTTTAATAGTGTCCGGCAAAGGGTATTTTTTTTTCTGGGGTGAAATTCAATTGCCAAAATGGCAATCCCCTAAATCTGGTGTTCCAGCTGTGGCTGGCTAAGTTTAATACTGTCCGGCAAAGGATAGATATTTTCTTGGGGTGAACTTCAATTGCCAAAATAGCAATACCATAAATCAGTGGTTTCAGCTGTGACTGGCCAAGTTTAATAGTGTCCGGCAAAGGATATTTTTTTTTCTGGGGTGAAATTCAATTGCCAAAATAGCAAAACCGTAAATCTGGTGTTCCAGCTGTGGCTGGCTTAGTTTAATACTGTCCGGCAAAGGATATATTTTGTTCTGGGGTGAGATTCAATTGCCAAAATAGCAATACCGTAAATCATTGGTTTCAGCTGTGGCTGTCCAAGTTTAATAGTGTTCAGCAAAGGATAAATATTGTTCTGGAGTGAAATTCAATTGCCAAAATAGCAATACCATAAATCAGTGGTTTCAGCTGTTGCTGACCAAGTGTAAATCTGTCCGTAAAAGGGTATATTACACTCAGCGTGTTAGCGTCTAAATACAAGGCCTGATAAATAAATCCTCTATATTTGCACACACTACAGTGCATCTCCAAGTGTATTTCTTTCCGTAAAAGGGTATATTACACTCAAGGTGTAAATACAAGTGCTGATAGGGTCATCCTCAATAACTGCACATGCTACCGTGCATCTCCAAGTGTATTTCTTTCCGTAAAAGGGTATATTACACTAATTGTTAAATTATAAGTGCTGAAAGCATAATCCTCTACATTTGCACACACTATTGTGCATCTCCAAGTGTAATTCTGTCCGTAAAAGGATACCTTTCATCCAGGGCCTAAATACTAGGCCTGCAATTGATATTCCCCTAAGGCTACATGCACACGACCGTTGCCTGCCTCCGCGTCCACTCCGTCCGCAAATTTTGCATCCGTCAAAAAAAACGGATGACGGACCTTTTTTTTGACGGATCCGTTTTTTTGGAAGATCCATTGTAACAATGCCTATCCTTGTCCGCAAACGTGAAAAAATAGGACATGCTCTATTTTTTTGACGGAAGGTAAACACGGACCACGGATGCGGAACAAAAACGGTTAACCATCCGCATTTTTTGACGGACCCATTGAAATAAATGGGGAAGCATGTGCATGAGGCCTAAATCAGTGGTTACTGCTGTGCCTGTATTAGTGTAATACGCTACATAAATAGATAGCCAGATAGTGTTAGGTGCCTGTAAAAAAAAGGCCTGAATTTGAACTCAATACATTGGGCCAAATAATTTTTTTCTTATTGTGGTGAACAGTAACAATGAGGAAAACATCTAGTAAGGGACGCGGACATGGTTGTGGTGGTGTCAGTGGACCCTCTGGTGCTGGGAGAGGACGTGGCGGTTCTGCCACAGCCACACAAACTAGTGAACCAACTACCTCAGGTCCCAGTACCCGCCAGAATTTACAGCGATGTTAGGTGGGGCCCAATGCCGTTCTAAGGATGGTAAGGCCTGAGCAAGTACAGGCGCTAGTCAATTGGGTGACCGACAGTGGATCCAGCACG
The DNA here is from genome assembly GCA_033119425.1 of Bufotes viridis. NCBI lineage: Eukaryota > Metazoa > Chordata > Amphibia > Anura > Bufonidae > Bufotes > Bufotes viridis. The sequence continues at coordinate 477,224,356 of CM065590.1, read as the reverse complement.
TTCACAACATTATCTCCCACCCAGTCTTCTGCAGAAAGCGCACGTGGTGGTGCCTGAAAACAAAGCCCATCAGTCTGTTACATCACTCCCATGCATATCAGGGAAACTGTCTGAGCCTCAAGTTATGCAGCAGTCTCTTATGCTGTTTAAAGACTCTTCTGGCAGGGTTTCCCAAGGGAATCCACCTAGCCCTTCCCCAGCGGTGGAAGACATAGAATGCACTGACGCACAACCACTTATGTTTCCTGATGATGAGGACATGGGAATACCACCTCATCAGAGTCCGCACGTCTCTGATGATGACGAAGCACAGGTGCCAACTGCTGCGTCTTTCTGCAGTGTGCAGACCGAACAGGAGATCAGGGAGGAAGACTGTGTGGAAGACGATGCAGGGGACGATGAGGTCCTAGACTAAACAGGTCGTGCCACTGACTTTCATAGTTCAGAGGAAGAGGCAGTTGTGAAATCGAGCCAACAGCGTAGCAAAAGAGGGAGCAGGGGGCAAAAGCAGAACAGCCGCCGCCAAGAGAGTTCACCTGCTACTGGCCACCGCCACCAGGGACCGAGCACCCCAAAGGCAGCTTCAAGGAGTTCCCTGTCATGGCACTTCTTCAAACAATGTGCTGACAACAAGACCCAAGTGGTTTGCACGCTGTGCCATCAAAGCCTGAAGCGAGGCATTAACGTTCTGAACCTTAGCACAACCTGCATGACCAGGCATCTACATGCAAAGCATGAACTGCAGTGGAGTAAACACCTTAAAAACAAGGAACTCACTCATGCTCCTCCTGCTCCCTTTTCTGCTGCTGCCTCAGCCTCGGGAGGAACGTTGGCACCTGCCGCCCAGCAAACAGAGGATGTGCCACCAACACCACCACCTCCATCACCAAGCATCTCCACCATGTCACACGGCAGCGTTCAGCTCTCCATCTCACAAACCTTGGAGAGAAAGCGTAAATTACCACCTAGCCACCCTCGAGCTCTGGGCCTGAATGCAAGCATTTCTAAACTACTGGCCTTTGAAATGCTGTCATTCAGGCAGGTGTACACGGACAACTTCAAACAGCTGATGGTGGTGGCTGTCCCACAGTACGTTGTTCCCAGCCGCCACTACTTCTACAAGAGAGCCGTGCCTTCCCTGCACAACCAAGTATCCAATAAAATCAAGTGTGCACTGCGCAACACCATCTATGGCAAGGTCCACCTAACCACAGATACGTGAACCAGTAAGCACGGCCAGGGACGCTATATCTCTCTAACTGCACACTGGGTAAATGTGGTAGTTCCTCCTCCTCTTCTTCCACCTGCTCATCCAGTCAACCACACACCTTCACCACCAACTTCAGCACAGCCCAGGGTAAACGTCAGCAGGCCATTCTTAAACTCATATGTTTGGGGGACAGGCCCCACACCGTGCAGGAGTTGTGGCGGGGTATACAACAACAGACCAATGGGCGGTTGCTGCCAGTGAGCCTCAAGCCTGGCCTGGTGGTGTGCGATAATGGGTGACATCTCGTTGCAGCTCTGGGACTAGCTGAATTTGGTGGTGCAGAAGTTCATTCACAACTACAGCGACATGTCAGAGCTGCTGCATAAAGTGCGGGCCGCCTGTGTGCACTTCCGGCGTTCACATCCTGCCGCTGCTCGCCTGTCTGCGCTACAGCATAACTTCGGCCTTCCCGCTCACCGCCTCATATGTGACGTGCCCACCAGGTGGAACTCCACCTTGCACATGCTGGAGAGACTGTGCGATCAGCAGCAGGCCATAGTGGAGTTTCAGCTGCAGCACGCACGGGTGAGTCACACTGCGGAACAGCACCACTTTACCACCAATGACTGGGCCTCTATGCAAGACCTGTGTGCCCTGTTGTGCTGTTTCGAGTACTCCACCAACATGGCTAGTGGCGATGACGCAGTTATCAGCGTTACAATACCACTTCTATGTCTCCTTGAAAAAACACTTAGGGCGATTATGGAAGAGGATGTGGCCCAGGAGGAGGAGGAGAAGGAAGAGGGGTCATTTTTAGCACTTTCAGGCCAGTCTCTTAGAAGTGGCTCAGAGGGAGGTTTTTTTCAACAGCAGCGGCCAGGTACAAATCTGGCCAGCCAGAGCCCACTACTGGAGGATGAGGAGGATGGGGAGGAGGTGGTGGAGGATGAGGAAGAAGCATGTTCACAGCGGGGTGGCACCCAACGCAGTTCCGGCCCAACACTGGTGCGTGGCTGGGGTGAAACAGAGGACGATAACGATACGCCTCCCACAGAGGACAGAGTTGCCCACATTTTAACGTGTGCGGACTACTGGGTTGCCACCCTGCTGGATCCCCAGTGCAAAGACAATGTGCCCACCTTAATTCCTGGGCCTAAATTTAATTTAATTGCTTGCTGTCTTGGCGGCAGAAATTTAACTCTTTTTGCTGTCTAATGACCGCCCCATTGTGTGGGTGTCAGGGGCCTAAATTTCACGTACTTGCTTGCTGTCTTGGTGGCAGACATTTAACTCTTTTTATTGTCTAATGACCGCCCCATTGTCTGGGTGTCAGGGGCCTATATGTCGTTTAATCATTTGTTGTCTTGGTGGGAGATATTAAACTCTTTTTACTGTCTAATGACCACCCCATTGTGTGGGTGTCAGGGGCCTAAATTTCACGTACTTGCTTGCTGTCTTGGTGGCAGACATTTAACTCTTTTTATTGTCTAATGACCGCCCCATTGTCTGGGTGTCAGGGGCCTATATGTCGTTTAATCATTTGTTGTCTTGGTGGGAGATATTAAACTCTTTTTACTGTCTAATGACCGCCCCATTGTGTGGGTGTCAGGGGCCTAAATTTCACGTACTTGCTTGCTGTCTTTATGGCAGACACTTAACTCTTTTTACTGTAAAATGATCGCCCCATTGTGTGGGTTTCAGGGGCCTGTATTTTGTTTTATCATTTGTTGTCTTGGTGGGAGATATTAAATTCTTTTTACTGTCTAATCACCGCCCCATTGTGTGGGTGTCAGTGGCCTATATTTCGTTTAATTGCCTGCTGTCTTGGTTGGCGACATTAAACTCTTTTTACTGTCAAATGACCTCTCCTTTGTCTGGGTGTCAGGGGCCTACATAAATGATAATGGCCTGTTCCATTGCAGGTTGACCTGAGGCCTGTGTTGCTGTTACTGGACCGCTCTCCTCTTTGCGGTTGCCATGGCCCTGAGTCTGTGAATGAGGCCTGTGGCACTGCAGGCAGAAATAAATCCTTTTTGGCTGTGATGAGAACTTCAACTCCCATAGCATTCCCACCTGACGACACCCCAACCTCCTATTCCACCTCCTCCTCCTCCAAGTTGCCAATTGATATTGGTTAATTTTTATTTATTTTAGTTTATTTTAATTCATTTATCTATCCACATTTGTTTGCAGGGGAATTACCTACATTTTGCTGCCTTTTGCAGCCCTCTAGCCCTTTCCTGGGCTATTTTACAGCCTTTTTAGTGCCCAAAAGTTTGGCTCATTGACTTCAATGAGGTTCGGGTTCGGGGGGAAGTTCGGGTCAAGCTCGGATCCCGAACCCGAACATTTTCGTGAAGTTCGGCCGAACTTCTCGAACCCGAACATCCAGGTGTTCGCTCAACTCTAATAATGTTGTCTCTACCTTCCTCCTGAGGCGGACTATCACTATGTTTTAATATTCTGTTTGTAAAAGCCACCTCTATCGACATAAACCCTTGTGTGACATATCTATAGAGAGTGAGATATTTTATTTTATGCCATTTTTATCCAATATTTGTTCCACTAGCTTTATGTTTTATATTTTATGTGAATTTATGTACTTAATAAACAACAGGTGTTCCATATGGTATACGCATAAGTGAGTAAGAGTCTTTTTCACAGTTTTTATTACACCTCTACACTATATTACCTTGCCACTCTGTGGTCTCCTGATGCTGCTGTCACCTCCACACTATGTCACCTTGCCACTCTGTGGTCTGCTCATACTGTTCCCACCCTCCTCATTTTGTGACTGGGCCACTATTTTGCTTTTCGGCCTGGCTGACATCATCATTTATTTGACCCTTCTTCTGATCTGTCAGAAGGAAGGAAAAATGAGACGCACAACGGATCCTGTCTGTGTAGCAGCTGTAAGGCCTGTATGGTCCCATCAGAATTGGCTTGTGATTTGGTAGCCAAAATCAGGAGTGGGTACAAAACACAGAAGACATGCAAATATTCCATTCATGTGTCATCTCTGTTTTGGACCCACTCCTGTTTTTTTTGGCATTAGAAATACTGATGGAATACTGACTAAATGCTGGTCGAGTGACGGTGGATGCTGAACAGACAGGATCCATTTTTTGGGGGTTATTGTTCTGAGGGATCAGAGGAAGGGCAAAATAATCAGTGACGTCAACACAAACTTACTTCTGACACCCTCTCCACTCTGTTGGGGGGCTCTACTTGTATAAGCGTTTAATAGAACAGGTTCTCTAGATATTTAGAATTAGCTGACGACGGTGTAAAAGGAGTGCACTTCTTCTTGGCGCTAACATTGGCCTGTAAGGCTGAGTTCATACTTGTTTGGTCAGTTTTGGCCCCCAACTGCCCAAATAAGTGAAGTGTGCGATGATTCTAAGAGCGACGCCTGTCATCTGCATGTCATACTGACTCACAGTATTATTTCACTACCACAGCAGGTTCCCTATGTGTGATACTGCAGGGCACAGTGTTCTACACCACTATAAAGGCTCTCTGCAGCCAGGAAATAGCAGTTTTTTAACGCGATTCGCCGCAAATAAATTCGGATCGAACTGGCCGAATTGAATTTTTTTAAAAATTCGCTCATCTCTAATCTCAACCATCTCATTGACAATGTTAAAATAGCCAATACCACTTCTCACCAGGTTACAGAACGAGTTCAATTCATAAAGCTCTCTAAAAATAACGATTATACCATATTGGGGTGAAGTAAGATGAATTAACATTTATTACCTTTTTCACTTCATCCCATCCTTTCCTCATCATAACAATGCTGGGAAATCTAGCTATGTGACCTGATTCCTGAACCTCCCAAATATTATTCAGATTCTCACTCATTTGTTTGAAAACACAAAGCCTGTCCTATCCAAGTTGCTTACCCCTTCTCAACCAGTGCAGTATATGTACGGTGCTGGGCAGGCCATTAAACAGCAAACACCTGGGGCTAATGTTTGCGATTAGCAATAATGCCCAAAAGCAAGCAGGAAAGGAAAAGGGAAATGACACATGGTACTATTAAAATATAAAAATATGAAGTCCATATGACAAAAGGTGCAATGGGAAAAGAATAAAAATGGCTGATTCTGAGGTTTTTTTGGTAGCTTTAACTCCACAAAAAAAAAAAATTATAAAAAGTGCTGAAAAAGTCATACACATCCCAATATGGTATTTAATGAAAATGTTGTCATGTCTAAATAGTCAGCTCTAGATAAATGCGGTTCCTTGGATGATTGATGGCCTCCCTGTATATCCTAGCATTTTATTAAAAATCAAAAAAAGTGCCTTGATTGTCTATGACCCCTAAGCCCAGTGTACCCTGGTGGCCTTGTATTACTCGTTCCACAAAACAACATGTGATAGGGCATGACTCTCTTATTCAGCACTCTCACAGGAGACAGGACAGAACGCAGCAAGAGAGAAACTGAACCACTACCTACAGGATTAGCTAATATGGTTGAAAGCTGACTCACTGAGTCAGGCAACAGGTAATGCTCCCATAGCACTAGCTGCAGTAAGAACCGCAGTTAATGGGAACTGAGTCCAATAGCAGATATGGTGGTGAGAAGAGGTATTGCAGAGAAGACTGGATTAAAGGCAGCAGCTGATAATGATGATTGTCAGAGGCAGAAGCTGAAGCATGATCAGAGACAAGCAGGAGGTAAGAAGCCTGTATCAGCTAGTAGCGTGGTACAGACAGGCTCAGATCAGACAGATCCAGTAGTTGATGCAAGCGGCAGGCAAACAGAGTGATCAAACAGGCTGGGTCAAACACAGAAGATCAGAACAGAACACCTTTGCTATTACTGAGAGTAACTCAACTCTCAGGCAACTTTCTGGAAGAGGAAGCTGCTATTTAAACTTGTAACCCCGCCCAGGGGCTGTGCTGAGAGGCAGGAAGCACACGCCCCTGGAAGCATAAATGACAAGAAGTGACGGGCACACGCCCATATGGGATGCCAGCATGGAATGGAGCACGGAGGCAGCAAGGCCAGAGTATGCATCTGGCAGGATGTGCCTGCCACATCTGGTGGAGACAGCAGCGGGCAGCCAAGCAGGAGATGCTGGGGATATGACAGGTGAGACAGTGGGAGGTATGGCAGAAGGACCAGGCCTAAAGTGTCATTCTAAGTGATTTTGTATTACTCTAAAAATGATCTCCTGGATGGGATGTCTGGTTGAAAAGCAAATATTTTCATCTTCATACTAAATTATTTTAGGCTGCCTCCATACATTTCACTTGGTCTATACCTCTTCTTCCAATCTGATTTTATAGGAAGTGCTCCTTTTATATCATTTTTGAAACACATTACTGCCATCAACATCCTGATGTATTTGTTAAATGTCTACTATATGTTTTGATACTTTGTTTTATTTCAATTTAACTTACCTTTAACTGTGTCATATTATTATACATTTTCCCACTGTTGCGGTGGGTTTTTGTAACCAGAATATATATCAGGACTAGTGTGAAAAGAATGAAAGAAAATCACAAAAAAAACAAAAAATTGTAAGAAAGTCCTTTATTTTAGTAAACAAGAGAAAATTCATAAATCTGCTCTAATGGCTGTATTACAAGTAGAAGAAATTACTGATTACAGTCCTACCATCGTTTTCCATTTAGTCAGTCCACACCTCTAACAGAGCCATGATGGGTTAAAATTAAATTTTTACAAATTTCATATTGCACTACAACCCCATGAGTTTTGTAATTCTCTATTATGTACATTATATCGAAGCATTTCATATACTTCATTTTTTAAAAACATCCTTCATTATCAATTCATCCTTCATTTTACCTCGGTTTGAGAACACCTTAGCAAAAGGGTTATTCCCATTTCAACATTTTTGGAATATCCACACAATATGCCATAAACATCCAACTGGTGTTGGTCCCAGAGGTGAATCCTGACCCAATCTCTCAGGTAATGTGAATGGATCGGTGGCTGCACATGCATGACTCTCTTCATTCACTTCTATAGGAGTTGCATGCTTGGCTATTTTTGGAACTTCCAAAGAAGTAATTAGAGAGATCTGCAAGTGTGCGGCTACCTCTCTATTCACAGTTGCTGATAGAAAAGGGTCAGAGGAACCCTGTGTGTGAAACAGGTCTAAGAGGTGGGACTTCCACCTATTGGACATTTATAGCATATCTTGTGGAATAATGCCTCAAAGGCTATGTAAACCTTTGGGGCCAGTTTTTTGTTATTAGTGCGTTGTACTTATTTTGAGCTAAAAATCATTTTTTTCATTGTCTTTATTAAAAATATGGAGTCCCTGTACAGAGCTAAGATGCTCTACTAACAGGATCTGTATTTTCTCTCTGCTCCATCAGGCAGGGAGCTGACGGGCTCCTTATCTCTGCTCTCTGACCTTATAAACACTCATTAAAGATCAACCCTTATCTTACTGATAAGAATGTGGCTTAAATAAATGTTTATGACCTTTTAGTAATTTAGAGATAAGGATTATTAAATGACCAGCAGAGAGTAAAAGTAGGGTACACAAACAGTTAACCCTTTGTGACAGAATGGTTGAATATTTTTAATATAGTCCAATTGAAAAAATTATTTTTAGCCCCAAATGAGTAAAATGCGATCATAAAAAAAAATTGACTTCGAAGGTATACATAGCCTCTAAAAAAAAAATTCACAATTAGAAAAACATGGCTGTCCTTAGGTTGGTTGACTACAACCTCAGTCATATTCCCTTGAATGAAGCTGAACTATACTACCACATACAACCTATTGACAGGAGTGGTGCTTTTCCCGGATTTTGAAATTTTTACAAGCCCTTGAAAAAAAAAAACTGTCATGAAGCAATCTGCTGATACTGTCATGGTGAAATACCCCTTGGGGTGTATGATAGCTAATGGAAGAGGAAAACATAGGCGTGAAATACAACAAGCAGTAACAGCATACCAGCATATGTTAAAATACATCAAACCATATGGTCTATTTGGTTGGTTCTGCCAATAGGTGGAGGCAAACTTTGAGAAAGAAGTAAAAAATCTTTACAGCATTTTACATTGTAAGTAAAAATGGCTGATTTCTACCATCCAGGGTTAGAAAAAGCCTTTTACAAAATGATGCCGAAATTAGAGCAGCGGTTTTTGCAAGGTTTCCTTAACTGGAAATGCTATAATTACAAACTACAAATTTAAATTCTTATTCTGAAAGGTGACCACAGACCGAACCCACTTGCTTCATCCCCACTGCCGCTGCCGCTGCCACTGCCGCTGCCACTGCCACTGCCGCTGCCGCTGCCGCTTCCAGGATCACTTGGTTCATCCTCAAAGCATTTGTTGCAACCGCACTGGGTGGCTTCTTCCACTGTCCAGCGGATCTTTGTGCCATCTGCGCATGGCAACTCGAAAGTCTTGGAACGGGTGTCTGTTGCAGAACAGCAGCGGCATTGGGAAACTGGGGTCCACTGGCTGCTATACTCTGTTTTGGAGTGACAATATCCACTACAAGAAGATAGTATGACCTAGGGAAAAAAAGTATATCAATAAAGAACAAATGTTGAGATCAAGTATGTCATACAGTCAATGGAAATTACACTCAGTATGGGAATTTAAGCATTATGTTAACATAAGATTATATATTACAAGAGGCATTGCACAAATCATTATGTCTAAGGGTCATTTAAGATTCTTATACACAATTAATGTACATTGTAAGGGCCCATGTATTACAACTCTGTAATACATGCCTATAGACTGCTGCCTCTGTACATCCATGTGCCTGATTTCATATATTCCATCCATATATGTTCCGGCATATTCTATGTTACAGACATATAGGGGATCATTTACTATTAGACATTCGTAGTGGGGAAGGGGACAGGCCAGCAGGCCCATCTCATTTTTTATTTTCTACTGTTTTAGGCCCCTTTAACAGGAGCAAGTTATCCGCGCGGGTGCAATGCATGACGTGAATGCGTAGCACCCGCACTGAATCCTGACCCATTAATTTCAATGGGTCTGTGTACATGAGCGTTTTTTTTTTTATGCATCAGTTCTGTGTTGCATGAAAAACGCAGCATATTTTGCGTTTTTCACGCAGCCATGGCCCCATAGAAGTGAATAGGGCTGCGTGAAATACGCATTGCACCCGCAAGCAAGTGCGGATGCAATGCGTTTTTCACTGATGGTTGCTAAGAGATGTTGTTTGTAAACCTTCAGTTTTTTATCACGCGCGTGAAAAATGCATCAAAACGCATTGCACCCGCGGGGAAAGAACTAAACAACTGAACGCAATCGCAGACAAGACTGACTTAACTTTCTTGCAAAATGGTGCGCGTTTCGCTGAATGCACCCAGAACGCAGAACGCATCCGGACCTAATCCGTCACGCTCGTGTGAAAGAGGCCTTAGGGATAGAAAATGGTCTAAATTTAAGCCAGCAAGGTGCTGACTTACATTTAGACTTGCGGTGGATGTGCTGAAGTTATGTAGAAGCCTGCACCTCTTCATAACTTCAGCAGATCCACCATCAGCTAAAGGGGTTATTAGGAAACTCCGGTCTTAATAAATGACCCCCATTGTCTTCTACTAGCATTGCCTCTAAAGGTTATAGCTATTTACAGAGGCAGCACACAGAATGTCTATGACTCCATAATGCATAATAGTAAAGATTTGATACGCCCTACCTTCAGCTATTTTTAGAGGAAACTCTAGTACAAAAAATGCCTTGGCACTCATAATATTACATTGAATAGAGGCCATTAGAATAATCACTATACTTACGTTGGCACTGCATTTTCCTGATGTTATATTCACTTCGGTGAGGACAGGGTGACAATCATCCTTTTTCTTCTCTGGAATTTGAAAATAAAGTATAATTTGAGTTTTTGGAGGAGTAGTTGACAAAGCGGAATCAATGGCAAACTTGTAAAACTTAAAAAAAAATTACCTGTTCAACTACGACAGCAAACATTTGCATTTTGCATTTTTCTAGTAAAAGACTTAACAATCTAATGTCGTGGCCAATAAACTTCACTAAGGCAATATGATCTAGTGGTGCCTGTAAAGCTGGCTATAGCTATGGGCCATCTCAAAGCCTTCATCCATCTGTCCTAATAATCTTTGATTGGATAAAACAGGGAATTTAGCTGCCAAAACCTAACAATAGCAGTGGTCATTAAAAATCCAACTTCTCCAATCTATTTTCTCCCTCAGGTCTAGAATAAAAGCCTACAACCATTAGATAGTCTGCAGATCCCTCCAAATCTTAGAAGAAAGTAGGACACATCACAAACCCATCATCTTCCAAAACGAGTCCTTAAAGTTTGACAATTGAAAAGGTTTAAAAAATTAGCATCAATTTTTCTTTCCAGAGAACTTACCACACTTGAGCTTGGGACAGCACTGGTTGTTCTGCTGTACTGCCACTAACTGCTCATCAGCGGCACAGGTTGGTATAGTTTTGCAAGGACATTCTGCAGAATGACAGGAATAGTTTAGTTAAAATTTTCACTGCAAAGAATTTACAAACCACATAAAGTCCATCAATTTTTATTTCTCCTTTCATTAGGACTTCTTTGTCGTCATCTTCTTCAGTCTTGAAGATTACTGCTGTTGGAAGTGTAGTTGTGTAGCAAGCATTCCAGGATAGGTCATCAATATCACATTGGCAGGATTCGAGACCTGGCACCCCAGCCGATCAGCTTTTTTGGGAAGGTGATCACGGCTCTGCTTGGTATTGCAGCTCAGCCCCATTGACTTGAATGGGGATGACCTGCAACTTGGCCAAGTGACTAATGTATGGTGACATCACATGGCCTAGAAACAGCTGCTAGGCAGGGGTCTCAGGTGTCGGACCCTTGCAGATTTGATGTTGCTGAACTATCCTGAGGATAGGTCATCAATATTAATCCCCAGGTAACCATTTTAATGTACAGTATTTCAGTTATATAAACTGCATGGTACAACAAGTTGTGTTTTCAATAGCGTTTTTTACTGCATGTTCAAAATCATTTTGTGTAGTTACTGTATAACTTCAAGTCAATGGGCAGCTACAGCCAAACAATTAGGGGGTGTGAGCACTGAACATGCCTAGGGCTGCATAAACACCAGTTTCACAGACCCCTGGATGGCACATACTCATTTAGTAGAAGCCACTCGGATCAATCTGCTATTATTTTATAGAAAATTTCATTATTTACTATATTCTCTCAATTTTACCTCCATTTGTGTATTCAAAATACATAAAGAAAAGAGATGATCTGCTTATATTACAAAAAAAAACTTGCAGGACCAATCTTAGGTGTGGATATTGTAGCAACACAGGACAAAGTATCTATCATTACTAAAAGGGGTACCACTGGCTCTGATGTCCTTGGCACCTGACCTGGAGCTAACACCTTCTGTCCCATACTTGAAGCCCAAATGGAGCTTCATTCCTTAATTTATTGATTGCGTAAAATGTGGGGTCTACTATAAGGGGAGGCATCAATAGGAGGAATTGCACAGTGCACAAATCAATTTATGGCTAACTATGCCTCCTTTAATTCTCATTAATCTGAAGAGCTAATCATATGATTTGTTGCTAGTGAGGTATGACACTTTCACTGAGAAAACTGTGGTTGTTAGGCAGTGCATCCCTAGCAACAAAGATGTCAAACATGACATTATTAATAGATATTAGTAGATATTTGGTGGGTACTATCTCTCCTTTGGGAGAGTGCCTTAATCAGCCTGAGGAGACTTATAGGTCATACATGCTCCTCTGGAATTCTGGAAAGAAAGGGACGCAAATGAGCTCTTGGCAAGCTCTGCTTCTGATGTAAAGCAGCTAACCAATAAGTCAATGTTCAACCCTTTAAATAGGCCTTGAGATATGACTTGAATATTAAATAAATCAGTATGTTCTACTCTGCACTGATGAGGAGCAATCACCGCGAAACAGCTGTCTGCAGATGAGATGCTGGCTTATTTAATATCCGAGTGATATCTCAAGGCCAATTTGAAGGGTCGAATATTGACTTATGGGATAGCTGCCTTATATCTGGTGGCATCAGAGGCAGAGCTTGTTAACAGCTCATTTGCAGCCCTTTTTTTTCCTAGTAGCTAAAGTGCTAGGGGAAGCAACTCAGTAAAGGTAAAGCCAATAAGCATCACAGGCTGTAGAAATAATGAGATTTTTCTACAATTAAGTTTATCATTCTGAGAGCAACAACATTGCTGTGAACAGTAGTATCATTACTATTGTCAGTTACACTTACCGCATGTCTTGATTGGACAGCATGGGTCAAATGGATTTGGTCGTTCAACCAGTTCTTCATAGTCCTTGCAGACCTTCGGTTGGCAGACTGTGTCCTCACAGTTCTGTATATTAGCATGATAGAGAAGTATAAATCACCTATTTACCTATTGTTACTACTGCTCATACTGTCTCATACTACTGACTCAATAATGTTACTAATTGGATGTCTGGACATACCAGTTTTGTGCTCGAGATGATTGTAGTGTGCGTAGTTTCCTGTGAAAAGACACAAGACAACACAACTCAGTAAGAGGAATTACAATAGATCACAATGACTCATCACACCATCTAAAGGACAAGAAAACAGAGATTGTTCTCAATATTTTCTACAATCTAAAAAGCCTGACATGTTTATGGACAATACAAGAACACAGGGGCACATTTATTAAGACTGGCGTTTTAGATACCGGTCTTAAAAAAGGTCTAAGGGTACTTTGGGTACTTTCACACTTGCGTTGGTGCGGATCTGTCTGTTTATTTGCACAGACGGATCCCCACCTATAATGCAAACGTTTGTATCCGTTCAGAACCGATCCATTTAGATTGGTTAAAAGAAAACTGACAAAGTCCAAAACGGATCCGTTTTGAATTACATTGAAAGTCAATGGGGAACGGATCCGTTTTCAAATGCACCATATTGTGTCATTGAAAACGAATCCGTCCCCATTGACTTACATTGTAATTAAAAACGGATCCGTTAGGCTCCGCCTCTTCAGACGGACACCAAAATGCTGCATGCTGCGTTTTGGTGTCCGCCTCCAAAACGGAATAGAAGCGGAACGGAGCCTAACTGATGCATTCTGAACGGATCCTTATCCATTCAGAATGCATTGGGGCTTAACTGATCCGTTTTGGACCGTTTGTGAGAGCCCTGAAACGGATCTCACAAACGGAATCCAAAACGCTAGTGTGAAAGTACCCTAAGCTTGGTGGTTGTTCCACCGAAGTTATGTAGAGGCGCAAACCTCCAGTTCCAGCTCCTATCCCTCATTCAAGTTATTCCAACTGCACAATACTGACCAAAATAATACATAGTGTTACATACCTTGGGGGTTGAAGGCTGTAAAATATGAAAAACAAAGTTAATAAATCAACCACAAATAATTAACATTTACACAAAAAAAAAACATAAAGTTGGCCACCCCTGCTCCAGGGCAAGAGAAGTTCTCTCCTCTGCCGCCTCCTCTAACCAAGCAATGTGGATTGTGAACAAAAGTCCATATTAACCTTGCATTTCCTAATTTTAAACTAGACTACTCCTTTAATACATATTTTTGAACTCCCCTCGGCCACATCCCAGTTACTAGGTATTTTCAAAATCATACATAGACCTAAAAAGTTCCTAAAACACAAAATAAATGTTAATGTATGCTGTGTATAACTGGGACTTTTAAAGATTCTGGCCTCAATATTCAATCATACAATATATTATATATCAGATGGCATTTATCGGTATACTTACAGTTGTAGGAAGAAGAACTAAAAAGAAAAGAAAAAAAATAACGTGTTATAAGAAAAGTAGGTGCCATATAATAATTTGACCTTTTAAGATGTTTAGAAGACGTAAGCGGTATGATCTTCCTCACAAGAGTCACAGCACCCTTCTCACTGAGCAGAACAACAAAGAATTTGCTGTATCTCTATGGATCACTCAAAACTAGAAACATATATGCAGGATTTTATCTACTCACTTCTCCCATGTTAGAGAATATGTAATAAAGGTAGGTGAAATTGAAATGGATATTTTCAAATAGAAGAGAAGGAATCTAAACATGCCACATAGTTTTCTGATAGATAAATCGATATAAGATAAATATAGATAGGCAGACAAACAGATAGATAGATGGATAGATAGATATGAGATAGATAGATAGATAGATAGATAGATAGATAGATAATCACCGCCTTGTAGGATTGATCCTGCTGATTAACATGATACCTGTCTTGTAAAAATCAGTTGCAGTGTTCCTGAGAAAAAAAGAATTTTATTCTTTATGCAGATTAAGGCTTCAGTGCACTGGGGGCGGGGCCTAGTGTGTTCATCTACCTCAGCTTTCCAGCTTTGGCCACACCCCTTAGGGCCCTCATCTGCATAAAGAATAAAAGTATACGCCACAGAAGATTTTTACAAGACAGGTATTTTTTTAAACAACAGGATCGACCCTACCAGGCAGCCTAAGGCCCCTTGCAGACGAGCGTAAGCGGATTAGGTCCGGATGCGTTCAGCGGAAAATGCGTGTTTTCGCATAAAAGTTCATTCAGTTTTGCCTGCGATTGCGTTCAGTTGTTCAGTTTTTATCGCGCGGGTGCAATGAACATTGATGCATTTTTCACGAGTGTGATAAAAAACTGAAGGTTTACAAACAACATCTCTTAGCAACCATCCGTGAAAAACGCATCGCATCTGCACATCGCATCTGCACGCAGAATATAGAACATGCTGCAATTTTCACGCAACGCACAAGTGATGCATGAAAACCAACGCTCATGTACACAGACTAATTGAAAAGAATGGGTCTGGATTACGTGCGGGCGCAATGCGTTCACATCACTCATTGCACCCGTGCGGATTACTCGCTCGTGTGAAAGGGGCCTAACTGGTTTAATAGGGTTGTTTCTGCTGGTAAGTGCTCCTTAACTAATTAAAGGTGTTAACAAAGATGAAAAACTACTAACCCCATTCAAGTTCCTTGCCATTTCCATTACAGGCTAATATTATGGATACGTGGTGGAAAGGAGCTTCCAGCTTTTTGTTGTGTTTTTTGTTTTTTACATTGCAGTCAATCGGTGATAGATACAAATAGAATATGTTTCATTTGCATCCGTCATGGAAACCATTTAATGGATCTGTTTTTTTTTTTTCATTTTGTTATCCTGACGGACAGTGTCGGACTGGAGTACCTAGGGCCCACCAGTAAAATTTATTTTGGGGGCCCAACATACGGATACATTCAAGTATAATAAATAATCTAACAAGTTTTTTTTATGAATATAAGCTGGTTGAGGTGCTGTTCATTGAATATGTGTGTGTAGTGCAGTAAATCTAATGTGTTATGTGCCAATTGTGCAAGGGGTGGGAGACTAGGGGCCCACCTTGCTCAGGGGCCCACCGAGGGATTCCCCTGTACCCCTGTGTGCCAGTCCAAGCCTGCTGACGGATCAGAACAACGGTCAGGCTAGCGCAGATGTGAACATCGCCTTAACTGAGATAATAAATGTGCAAAGAGAAAAAACACTCACCGCACTCATATTCCTTGCAGCATGGATTTTGTGAGGTCACTTCCACCAATCTGCTATTTTCTTTACAATCTGGAATAGGAGGACAGGTGACACCCGCACACTCCTTGTAAAGCAAACAGAGACATAAACCATGAATTTCGGCTCATCAGTTATATGTTTGACGCTTATATCAGTCACTGAGAAGTGCATGATTATACCTCGCCTGTGGTAGATGAAGCTGTGGTCAGTGATTCAGGGCCTGTCAAAGAAACAAACAGAAATCTTCATGGAACATTTTCAGTGGAAATGTCTGAGTCTGACCCTTAGTGGTCATAAGGATCATTGTACCCAATCCCCTGTACTCGGTAGTGACCGGCGACATAACTAGTAATGACTGGGCTCCACAGCAAACGTTGGAACAGGCAATCATGCAACCCCCACTCCTGTGTCTAGTCAAGATCGCGTTCTGAGACCAGGTCCGGCAGCCACGCCATCCATTTCCTATACGTATATACTGTTTGTCATGTCACTGTATATACTGTCACTGTCTATAATGTCATTGTATAATACTGTTGAGGGGACCCTGACATCTTTTAGTCTTCCTCCTGGGTGGGCCCCTTCTGGGTTCAGGCCCCAAAGCAGCTGCTTCCCTTGTTTCCCCTACAGCTACGCTCCTGGTAGTGGCTCTTTCCATGAGTACTTACGGCACTCGTACTCTGGGCAGCACTCAACGTCAGGGTCTCCAATTCTTACTGGCGGACTTAAATCACTGCAAATAGGAGGAGGATTGCAGGTTTCCTGACATTCTGAAAAATAGAGAAAATCAGATCCATTGATCAGTTGATGTAGTCCATGGATGTCTTTACAATAACAATGGTTGTATGGGCAGAAGGACTTACGACACTCATAGTGTGGACAGCAGGGATCAGACCCTGGAATTTCTACAGGTTCAGCACCATTCTTAATACATGTTGGTTTTGGCTCACAGGTGACATCTTTACATGGATTCTAAAATACATACACACAAAATATATTAATATGACAGACAATGGCGACTACTACTATAAAAAACACTTAATTAAGACTGAAATATATTTGGGAGTTAAATAATTGGGAGAAATTTATCAAAAGTGACGTAAAGGAAAACTGGCTTTGTGGCCCATAGCAGCAACCAATCAGATTCCATCTTTTGCTTGTCAGGGCTCTTTTTAAAAATAAAAGGGGGGATGTGATTGGTTGCTATGGGCACATAAGACAGTTTTCCTTACACCACTTGTGATATATATATAGTAAATCTTATTGGATAAATATATATCACCTAAGAGCAGCTACAAAAATTAGACAGTTGTACAGACATTAGACATACTCATGTAAGGAATAGTAGAGATTGTACCTAGAGGGAAAGTAGTGATAGAGATAGAACAATTCCTATTCTAAATTGTGGGGCAATGTTTTTTTTTTTTTTTTTTTTTATTAAAGGGGATGTATAAGATTATTAGGGCTTGTAGGATCTCCTTTACCACAATCCCAAAAAAATCCCCATCCAGAGGGGTTAAATGGCCTTATATGAAATTGCCCATTATGTAAATATACTGCAAGTAATTTAAACTGTGAGCCCCATAGGGGACGGGGATTGATGTGAGTGATGGCCATCTCTGTACAGCTCCATGGAACATGTTGGCATTACATAAGGATCAGAAATAAAGATGAAGCTACAGTATGCAGAGTTAGATAATGCTTGCAGATTACATGTACATTATGATTTGAAACTTACAGGTGGTGGAGTGCTTTCTTGAACTGTAAAGAAAAAAATAAAAGTTAAAGAAAATGCACATATAGGAGAAGGCAGCCTATAATTACTATTACAGATGATGCAGAGCAGTGCACCACCTAGAGGCTTAAGATAGTACTGCAGTGATTTATTGGTGCTAGCATTGAGGTATTATTAAGACAGGTATTATTTTAAACAACAGGATTTACCCTATCGGGCAGCCTAAGGCCCCTTGCAGACGAGCGTGAGCGGATTAGGTCCGGATGCGTTGAGGATGCGTTCAGTGAAAAATGCACGATTTCGCAAGAAAGTTAATTTAGTTTTTCCTGCCATTGCGTTCAGTTGTTCAGTTTTTATCGCGCGGGTGCAGTGCGCATTGATGCGTTTTTCACGCTCGTGATAAAAAACTGAAGGTTTATAGAACATGCTGCGATTTTCACGCAACGCACAAGTGATGCATGAAAACCAACGCTCATGTACACAGACCCATTGAAATGAATGGGTCCGGATTCAGTGCGGGTGCTATGCGATCACATCACGCATTACACCCGCGTGGAATACTCGCTCGTGTGAAAGGGGCCTAACTGGTTTAATAGGGTTGATTCTGCTGGTAGGTGCTCCTTAACTAATTAAATTTACTTGCCATTTCCATTACAGACTAATATTATGGATACGGGCTGGAAAGGAGCTTCCAGCTTTTTGTTGTGTTTTTGTTTTTTACATTGCAGTCAATCGGTGATAGATACAAATGGAATATGTTTCATTTGCATCCGTCATGGAAACCATTTATTGGATCTTTTTTTTTTTTTTTTCATTTTGTTATCCTGACGGATCAGAACAACGGTCAGCCTAGCGCAGATGTGAACATCGCCTTAACTGAGATAATAAATGTGCAAAGATAAAAAACACTCACCGCACTCATATTCCTTGCAGCATGGATTTTGTGAGGTCACTTCCACCAATCTGCTATTTTCTTTACAATCTGGAATAGGAGGACAGGTGACACCCGCACACTCCTTGTAAAGCAAACAGAGACATAAACCATGAATTTCGGCTCATCAGTTATATGTTTGACGCTTATATCAGTCACTGAGAAGTGCATGATTATACCTCGCCTGTGGTAGATGAAGCTGTGGTCAATGATTCAGGGCCTGTCAAAGAAACAAACAGAAATCTTCATGGAACATTTTCATGGGAAACGTCTGAGTCTGACCCTTAGTGGTCATAAGGATCATTGTACCCAATACCCTGTACTCGGTAGTGACCAGTGACGTAACTAGAAATGACTGGGCTCCACAGCAAACGTTGGAACAGGCAATCATGCAACCCCCACTCCTGTGTCTAGTCAAGATCGCGTTCTGAGACCAGGTCCGGCAGCCACGCCATCCATTTTCTATACGTATATACTGTTTGTCATGTCACTGTATATACTGTCACTGTCTATAATGTCATTGTATAATACTCTTGAGGGAACCCTGACATCTTTTAGTCTTCCTCCTGGGTGGGCCCCTTCTGGGTTCAGGCCCCAAAGCAGCTGCTTCCCTTGTTTTCCCTACAGCTACGCTCCTGGTAGTGGCTCTTTCCATGAGTACTTACGGCACTCGTACTCTGGGCAGCACTCAACGTCAGGGTCTCCAATTCTTACTGGCGGACTTAAATCACTGCAAGTAGGAAGAGGATTGCAGGTTTCCTGACATTCTGAAAAATAGAGAAAACCGGATCCATTAATCAGTTGATGTAGTCCATGGATGTCTTACAATAACAATGGTTGTATGGGCAGAAGGACTTACGACACTCATAGTGTAGACAGCAGGGATCAGACCCTGGAATTTCTACAGGTTCAGCACCATTCTTAATACATGTTGGTTTTGGCTCACAGGTGACATCTTTACATGGATTCTAAAATACATACACACAAAATATATTAATATGACAGACAATGGCGACTACTACTATAAAAAAAAAACACTTAATTAAGACTTAAATATATTTGGGAGTTCAATAATTGGGAGAAATTTATCAAAAGTGACGTAAAGGAAAACTGGCTTTGTTGCCCATAGCAGCAACCAATCAGATTCCATCTTTTATTTGTCAGGGCTCTTTTTAAAAATAAAAGGGGGAATGTGATCGGTTGCTATGGGCAACTAAGACAGTTTTCTCTTACACCACTTGTGATATATATATATAGTAAAGCTTATTGGATAAATATATATCACCTAAGAGCAGCTACAAAAATTAGACAGTTGTACAGACATTAGACATACTCATGTAAGGAATAGTAGAGATTGCACCTAGAGGGAAAGTAGTGATAGAGATAGAACAATTCCTATTCTAAATTGTGGGGCAATGTTTTTTTTTTATTTATTAAAGGGGATGTATAAGATTATTAGGGCTTGTAGGATCTCCTTTACCACAGTCCAAAATAATCCCCATCCAGAGGGGTTAAATGGCTTGATATAAAAATTACCCCATATGTAAATATACTGCAAGTAATTTAAACTGTGAGCCCCATAGGGGACGGGGATTGATGTGAGTGATGGCCATCTCTGTACAGCTCCATGGAACATGTTGGCATTACATAAGGATCAGAAATAAAGATGAAGCTACAGTATGCAGAGTTAGATAATGCTTGCAGATTACATGTACATTATGATTTGAAACTTACAGGTGGTGGAGTGCTTTCTTGAACTGTAAAGAAAAACAGAAAGGTTAAAGAAAATGCACATATAGGAGAAGGCAGCCTATAATTACTATTACAGATGATGCAGAGCAGTGCACCACCTAGAGGCTTAAGATAGTACTGCAGTGATTTATTGTTGCTAGCATTCAGGTATTATTAAGACAGGTATTATTTTAAACAACAGGATTTACCCTACCAGGCATCCTAAGGCCCCTTGCAGACGAGCGTTAGCGGATTAGGTCTAGATGAGTTGAGGATGGGTTCCGTGAAAAATGCGCAATTTTGTGAGAAAGTTCAGTCAGTTTTTCCTGCCATTGCGTTCAGTCGTTCAGTTTTTATTGCGCGGGTGCAATGCGCATTGATGCGTTTTTCACGCGCGTCATAAAAGTCATAAAAAACTGAAGATTTATAGAACATACTGCGATTTTCACGCAACGCACAAGTGATGCATGAAAACCAACGCTCATGTACACAGACCCATTGAAATGAATGGGTCCGGATTCAGTGCGGGTGCTATGCGATCACATCACGCATTACACCCGCGTGGAATACTCGCTCGTGTGAAAGGGGCCTAACTATTTTAATAGGGTTGAATCTGCTGGTAGGTGCTCCTTAACTAATTAAATTTACTTGCCATTTCCATTACAGACTAATATTATGGATACGTGGTGGAAAGGAGCTTCCAGCTTTTTGTTGTGTTGTTTGATTTTTACATTGCAGTCAATCGGTGATAGATACAAATAGAATATGTTTCATTTGCATCCGTCATGGAAACCATTTAATGGATCTGTTTTTTTTTTTTTTTTGTTATCCTGACGGATCAGAACAACGGTCAGCCTAGCGCAGATGTGAACATCGCCTTAACTGAGATAATAAATGTGCAAAGATAAAAAACACTCACCGCACTCATATTCCTTGCAGCATGGATTTTGTGAGGTCACTTCCACCAATCTGCTATTTTCTTTACAATCTGGAATAGGAGGACAGGTGACACCCGCACACTCCTTGTAAAGCAAACAGAGACATAAACCATGAATTTCGGCTCATCAGTTATATGTTTGACGCTTATATCAGTCACTGAGAAGTGCATGATTATACCTCGCCTGTGGTAGATGAAGCTGTGGTCAATGATTCAGGGCCTGTCAAAGAAACAAACAGAAATCTTCATGGAACATTTTCAGTGGAAACGTCTGAGTCTGACCCTTAGTGGTCATAAGGATAATTGAACCCAATCCCCTGTACTCGGTAGTGACCAGTGACGTAACTAGAAATGACTGGGCTCCACAGCAAATGTTGGAACAGGCATTCATGCAACCCCCACTCCTGTGTCTAGTCAAGATGGCGTTCTGAGACCAGTTCCGGCAGCCACGCCATCCATTTCCTATAAGAAGGCTCGGACTGGCCCTCAGGTGTACAGGGGAATCCCCTAGTGGGCCCCTGAGCAAGGGCACATAACACATTAGATTAATTGCACTATATACATAATATATTGAATGTACAGCACCTCAACCAGCCTATGTTCATATAACAAACTTGTTAGATTATTTATTATATTTAAATGTATCCGTATGGTGGGCCCCCAAAATAAATTTTACTGGTGGGCCCTAGGTACCCCAGTCCGACACTGCCTATACGTATATACTGTTTGTCATGTCACTGTATATACTGTCACTGTCTATAATGTCATTGTATAATACTGTTGAGGGGACCCTGACATCTTTTAGTCTTCCTCCTGGGTGGGCTCCTTCTGGGTTCAGGCCCCCAAGCAGCTGCTTCCCTTGTTTCCCCTATAGCTACGCTCCTGGTAGTGGCTTTTTCCATAAGTACTTACGGCACTCGTACTCAGGGCAGCACTCAACATCAGGGTCTCCAATTCTCACTGGCGGACTTAAATCACTGCAAATAGGAGGAGGATTGCAGGTTTCCTGACATTCTGAAAAATAGAGAAAACCGGATCCATTGATCAGTTGATGTAGTCCATGGATGTCTTTACAATAACAATGGTTGTATGGGCAGAAGGACTTACGACACTCATAGTGTGGACAGCAGGGATCAGACCCTGGAATTTCTACAGGTTCAGCACCATTCTTAATACATGTTGGTTTTGGCTCACAGGTGACATCTTTACATGGATTCTAAAATACATACACACAAAATATATTAATATGACAGACAATGGCGACTACTACTATAATAAACACTTCAATTAAGACTCAAATATGTTTGGGAGTTAAATAATTGGGAGAAATTTATCAAAAGTGATGTAAAGGAAAACTGGCTTTGTGGCCCATAGCAGCAACCAATCAGATTCCATCTTTTATTTGTCAGGGCTCTTTTTAAAAATAAAAGGTGGAATATGATTGGTTGCTATGGGCAACTAAGACAGTTTTCCCTTACACCACTTGTGATATATATATAGTAAATCTTATTGGATAAATATATATCACCTAAAAGCAGCTACAAAAATTAGACAGTTGTACAGACATTAGACATACTCATGTAAGGAATAGTAGAGATTGTACCTAGAGGGAAAGTAGTGATAGAGATAGAACAATTCCTATTCTAAATCTTGGGGCAATGTTTTTTTTTTTATTATTATTAAGATGTATGAGATTATTAGGGCTTGTAGGATCTCCTTTACCACAGTCAAAAATAATCCCCATCCAGAGGGGTTAAATGGCCTGATATGAAATTGCTCCATTATCTAAATATGCTGCAAGTAATTTAAACTGTGAGCCCCATAGGGGACGGGGATTGATGTGAGTGATGGCCATCTCTGTACAGCTCCATGGAACATGTTGGCATTACATAAGGATCAGAAATAAAGATGAAGCTACAGTATGCAGAGTTAGATAATGCTTGCAGATTACATGTACATTATGATTTGAAACTTACAGGTGGTGGAGTGCTTTCTTGAGCTGTAAAGGAAAATGAAAAGTTAAAGAAAATGCACATACAGGAGAAGGCAGCCTATAATTACTATTACAGATGATGCAGAGCAGTGCACCACCTAGAGGCTTAAAATAGTACTGCAGTGATTTATTGGTGCTAGCATTCAGGTTGAGTGATTTAAAGAGCCATTTTCATATCCTGGGTTCTCCAGAGACAATACAATTCTAGGGGGACGGGGGAGGTCTGGCGAGGTACTGGGAGTCTATGGTTTCTCTGCAGCCATCACCTTGACATATTGAAGATATCGCAGATATACTGTATGCTGAGGGTCTAAACCATAATAAATGTATCAGTAAACCAAAACTATGTTATTGAAATCCTTTTGTATACTTTACATTGCTACTCGCATCACCAGGGAGGTGGTTTTGTATATTTTAATCATCCTCCAAGTATGCATTCTGCCACTAATAATATTGACGTATTAATAAAGATTTATGTTTGATTGATACATATTGTATGGTAATTATTATAGGTGTTTATATTGCCCTCCCTTTTGAAATCAAGCTGGTCCTGTGATCAGTTGATTACTGCAGATCCAGCTTCTGAAACCCCTGGTGATCGGCTATGATCACTGGGGGATGTTGTGGGCAGTCACACGTTTTCCCAGCATTAGTAGCGGAGATGTAGTGTATTACTAGTGATACATGGAAGCCATTCCTATGGATAGCCACTGACATAACACATGTATGGGCCAGGTCCCTGAGAATGGAGAACATTTTTATTTAGCAGGTCTCTCCCCTGTATAAATTTGGGGGAGACCCCTCAATGATATTACATAAACAGCACATTCTTCCTGCACCCGGTGTAAAATTGCTAAAACATTGTAAGAATGATATAAATGAATACTGACGGCATTTGTATGTGGGGCAGCATTCCTTTTCTGGGTCAATGGACATTATTGGCTTATTTCCGTTACAATATGGAGGAGGGGGGCATGGGTCACATACTGTAAAAAAAAAGGAAACAATGAGATGAACAAATGAATATTTCGATAAAAAATTCAAGATGTGCATAGCTCTTGGACGCCAGTGTGAAATGCAGCTTGTGTCTTACAGATATGCAATGACTTACCACAATCGTATACAGGACAGCAATCCACTATCGATTCGAAAACCATACTAGTGCCCTTCTTCTCACATCTAAATGGTTGGCAAATGATGCCGTCACAAACCTACAAATAAAATAATTGGGTCCATTTGTAACAAGTAAATTCAAACAATTATAATTATAAATATATACAGGAACATATCTTTAATGTGTTATCAAGACCTTGTAGCTACTAAATTGTGAGATTCACAATCATAAGTCCGCAAAAAACGGATCTGTAAAAAATACAGGTGACGTCGTGTGCATTCCGTATTTTGCGGAATGGAACAGCTGGCCCCTAATAGAACAGTATTATCCTTGTCTATAATGCGGACAATAATAGGAGATAGTGAAATACGGACATACGGAAACGGAATGCACACGGAGTAACTTCTGTCTTTTTTTGCGGACCCATTGAAATGAATTGTTCCGCATACGGTCCGCAAAAAAAACAGAACGGACACGGAAAGAAAATACGTTCATGTGCATGTGCCCTAACTTTGTTGGTTCTCACTGGTCAACCTTTACTGCAATGCTTCAAAAAAATGGTGAATTATCAGCCCTCCTGGTTTGTTAGATGCTAGAAAAAAGACATTTCAGAATATGTGTATAATTTAGGTATACTTACACCAGATGTCGGGGTCCGTACAGGAGGAGATGTAGTAGTAACACTAGGCACTATAAAGGAAAATAAAGGCTTCAGTTCGGTCTTGTTGACCTCATACTTACAATACATTGGCTGAGTACAAGAACGCAGCATCTGATGTTGGTCAGTGACCTGACTAAGGGAACGGCTAAGACTTTGTTCACATCACCATACAGCCTTTCCATTCTCCTGCTCCGTTTAGGAGCAGGAGAACGGAAAGGACGGATTCGGCACATAACTGAGCCCTAACTGAGCTGAACGGAGCCTAAAGACCCCTAGACTATAATGAGGCCCGTTAGGTGTCCGCTCAGAAGATGATCTTGTGGCGGAGACAAAAGTAGTGCATGCAGGACTTTTGTCTCCGCTCCAAAATCATCTCCTGAGCGGACACCTAACGGACCCCATTATAGTCTATGGGGTCTTTAGGCTCCGTTCGGCTCAGTTAGGGCTCAGTTATGTGCCGAATCCGTCCTTTCCGTTCTCCTGCTCCTAAACAGAGCAGGAGAACGGAAAGGCTGAACGGTGATGTGAATGAGGCCTTAATAGCAACATGTGTCGCATGACTCCAAGCTGCAGAAAAGTAACGTGAAACAAAATATGTGCAACTTGTCTGTAACTTGTTGTTGTGTGGCTATTTTAGAACTGGAATTTGACTGTGAAAACACAGCCAAGTCGCAGGAAAGTCATGTGTCATGCACCACTTAAAGTCAATGAAGTGAAAGTTGCATGCAACATGTGACTTGCAAAATCCGACATCTGAATTTTCTTCCACTTTCGCATTCGCAGCATGACGCATTGCGACACCATTGACATACATTAGGTCAAATGTCACCATGTAGCTGTGCCCTAATTCTTAAAGGGGTTGTCCCATCTCAGAGATTGGGGGCCCGTACCTACACTTTCAATGGAATCCACAAAGTCCCTGAGGGCGCACCGTGCATGCGTGGCCGCTCTCTATTCATTCCTACATAGTTTTCTGATAGATAAATCGATATAAGATAAATACAGATAGGTAGATAGATAGATAGATAGATAGATATGAGATAGATAGATAGATAGATAGATAGATAGATAGATAGATAGATAGATAGATAGATAGATAGATAGATAGATAGATAGATAGATAGATAGATACCGCCTGGTAGGATTGATCCTGCTGATTAACATGATACCTGTCTTGTGAAAATCAGTTGCAGTGTTCCTGAGAAAAAAATACTTTTATTCTTTATGCAGATTAAGGCTTCAGTGCACTGGGGGTGGGGCCTAGTGTGTTCATCTACCTTAGCTTTCCAGCTTTGGCCACACCCCTTTAGTGCCCTCATCTGCATAAAGAATAAAAGTATTTTTTCTCAGGAACGCCACAGCAGATTTTCAGAAGACAGGTATTATTTTAAACAACAGGATTTACCCTATCGGGCAGCCTAAGGCCCCTTGCAGACGAGAGTGAGTGTATTTGGTCCGGATGCGTTGAGGATGCGTTCAGTGAAAAATGCACGATTTTGCAGAAAAGTTCATGCAGTTTTGCTTGCGATTGCGTTCAGTTGTTCAGTTTTTATCGCGCGGGTGCAATGCGCATCGATGCGTTTTTCACGCGCATGACAAAAAAAATGAAGGTTTATAAATAACATCTCTTAGCAACCTCCGTGAAAAACGCATCGCATCTCCACTTCCTTGCGGATGCGATTTTCACGCAGCCCCATTCACTTCTATCGGGCCAGGGTTGAGTGAAAAATGCAGAATATAGAACATGCTGCGATTTTGACGCAACGCGCAAGTGATGCGTGAAAAAAAACTCTCATGTACACAGACCCATTGAAATGAATGGGTCCGGATTCAGTGCGGGTGCAATGCGTTCCCATCACGCATTGCACCCGCGTGGAATACTCGCTCGTGTGAAAGGGGCCTAACTGGTGTAATAGGGTTGATTCTGCTGGTAGGTGCTCCTTAACTAATTAAAGCCATTTCCATTACAGGCTAATATTATGGATACGTGGTGGAAAGGAGCTTCCAGCTTTTTGTTGTGTTGTTTGATTTTTACATTGCAGTCAATCGGTGATAGATACAAATGGAATATGTTTCATTTGCATCCGTCATGGAAACCATTTAATGGATCTGTTTTTTTTTTTCATTTTGTTATCCTGACGGATCAGAACAACGGTCAGCCTAGCGCAGATGTGAACATCGCCTTAACTGAGATAATAAACGTGCAAAGAGAAAAAACACTCACCGCACTCATATTCCTTGCAGCATGGATTTTGTGAGGTCACTTCCACCAATCTGCCATTTTCTTTACAATCTGGAATAGGAGGACAGGTGACACCCGCACACTCCTTGTAAAGCAAACAGAGACATAAACCATGAATTTCGGCTCATCAGTTATATGTTTGACGCTGAGAAGTGCATGATTATACCTCGCCTGTGGTAGATGAAGCTGTGGTCAATGATTCAGGGCCTGTCAAAGAAACAAACAGAAATCTTCATGGAACATTTTCATGGGAAACGTCTGAGTCTGAACCTTAGTGGTCATAAGGATCATTGTACCCAATCCCCTGTACTCGGTAGTGACCAGTGACGTAACTAGAAATGACTGGGCTCCACAGCAAACGTTGGAACAGGCAATCATGCAACCCCCACTCCTGTGTCTAGTCAAGATCGCGTTCTGAGACCAGGTCCGGCAGCCACGCCATCCATTTCCTATATATATATACTGTTTGTTATGTCACTGTATATACTGTCACTGTCTATAATGTCATTGTATAATACTCTTGAGGGAACCCTGACATCTTTTAGTCTTCCTCCTGGGTGGGCCCCTTCTGGGTTCAGGCCCCAAAGCAGCTGCTTCCCTTGTTTCCCCTACAGCTACGCTCCTGGTAGTGACTCTTTCCATGAGTACTTACGGCACTCGTACTCTGGGCAGCACTCAACGTCAGGGTCTCCAATTCTCACTGGCGGACTTAAATCACTGCAAGTAGGAGGAGGATTGCAGGTTTCCTGACATTCTGCAAAAATAGAGAAAAAACCGGATCCATTGATCAGTTGATGTAGTCCATGGATGTCTTACAATAACAATGGTTGTATGGGCAGAAGGACTTACGACACTCATAGTGTAGACAGCAGGGATCAGACCCTGGAATTTGTACAGGTTCAGCACCATTCTTAATACATGTTGGTTTTGGCTCACAGATGACATCTTTGCATGGATGCTAAAATACATACACACAAAATATATTAATATGACAGACAATGGCGACTACTACTATAATACACACTTAATTAAGATTAAGTTAAATAATTGGGAGAAATTTATCAAAAGTGACGTAAAGGAAAACTGGCTTTGTTGCCCATAGCAGCAACCAATCAGATTCCATCTTTTATTTGTCAGGGCTCTTGTGATATATATATATAGTAAATCTTATTGGATAAATATATATCACCTAAAAGCAGCTACAAAAATTAGACAGTTGTACAGACATTAGACATACTCATGTAAGGAATAGTAGAGATTGTACCTAGAGGGAAAGTAGTGATAGAGATAGAACAATTCCTATTCTAAATCTTGGGGCAATATTTTTTTTTTATTATTATTAAAATGTATGAGATTATAAGGGTTTGTAGGATCTCCTTTACCACAGTCAAAAATAATCCCCATCCAGAGGGGTTAAATGGCCTTATATGAAATTGCTCCATTATGTAAACATGCTGCAAGTAATTTAAACTGTGCGCCCCATAGGGGACGGGGATTGATGTGAGTGATGGCCATCTCTGTACAGCTCCATGGAACATGTTGGCATTATATAAGGATCAGAAATAAAGATGAAGCTACAGTATGCAGAGTTAGATAATGCTTGCAGATTACATGTACATTATGATTTGAAACTTACAGGTGGTGGAGTGCTTTCTTGAGCTGTAAAGGAAAATGAAAAGTTAAAGAAAATGCACATACAGGAGAAGGCAGCCTATAATTACTATTATAGATGATGCAGAGCAGTGCACCACCTAGAGGCTTAAGATAGTACTGCAGTGATTTATTGGTGCTAGCATTGAGGTTGAGTGATTTGAAGAGCCATTTTCATATCCTGGGTTCTCCAGAGACAATACAATTCTAGGGGGACGGGGGAGGTCTGGCGAGGTACAGGGAGTCTACGGTTTCTCTGCAGCCATCACCTTGACATATTGAAGATATCGCAGATATACTGTATGCTGAGGGTCTAAACCATAATAAATGTATCAGTAAACCAAAACTATGTTATTGAAATCCTTTTGCATACTTTACATTGTTACTCGCATCACCAGGGAGGTGGTTTTGTATATTTTTAATCATCCTCCAAGTATTGCATTCTGCCACTAATGATATTGACATATTAATAAAGATTTATGTTTTATTGATACATATTGTATGGTAATTATTATAGGTGTTTATATTGCCCTCCCTGTGAAATTTGAAATTCAAGCTGGTCCTGTGATCTGTTGATTACTGCAGATCCAGCTTCTGAAACCCCTGGTGATCGGCTATGATCACTGGGGGATGTTGTGGGCAGCCACACGTTTTCCCAGCATTAGTAGCGGAGATGTAGTGTATTACTAGTGATACATGGAAGCCATTCCTATGGATAGCCACTGACATAACACATGTATGGGCCAGGTCCCTGAGAATGGAGAACATTTTTATTTAGCAGGTCTCTCCCCTGTATAAATTTGGGGGAGACCCCTCAATTATATTACATAAACAGCAAATTCTTCCTGCACCCGGTGTAAAATTGCTAAAACATTGTAAGAATGATATAAATGAATACTGACGGCATTTGTATGTGGGGCAGCATTCCTTTTCTGGGTCAATGGACATTATTGGCTTATTTCCATTACAATATGGAGGAGGGGGGCATGGGTCACATACTGTAAAAAAAAAAGGAAACAATGAGATGAACAAATAAATATTTCAATGCAAAATTCAAGATGTGCATAGCTCTTGGATGCCAGTGTGAAATACAGCTAGTGTCTTACGGATATGCAATGACTTACCACAATCGTATACAGGACAGCAATCCACTATCGATTCGAAAACCATGCTAGAGCCATTTGTCTCACATTTAAATGGTTGGCAAATTATGCCGTCACATACCTACAAATAAAATAAGTGACAGTCTATATGTAACAACTAAATTCAAACACTTACAAATATATACAGGAACATAGCTTTAATGCGCTATCAATACCTTGTAGCTACTAAATTGTGAGATTGACAATGATAAGATCAGGGGCTCTGCACCCTATAATGAATGGGACAGCTTGTCGAGCAAGCATTGGGCTCCATTTATTCCCTATGAAACTGCAGTATATAGCTGAGAAGTGCCATAACTCCGCTTTTTGTAACCAGAATACCTCTTTAAGGGTCAGGAGTTAGTATAAGGCCTCATGTACATGACCATAGCAGGTCCGTGCCTGTATTTTGGACTGCAAACAGCGGGTCCACAATATACAGGCACCGGCTGTGTGCGCACTATACCGCCATAACAAGTGAATGCAGGGGCGGATTGACCATAGACCCTACAGGGAAATTTCCCAGTGGCCACAAGTTCCCTCCTGAAATCAACTGTATTGATAGTGATACAGTTAAATGCAGTGGTTGGGGCAGCAGTATTTGTGGTGCACTGTGGTATTTGGTTCTGCTGGGTTGGTATTCTGTACTCCACTATGGTATTACAGACAACATGGGGACACTTTTTTTTCCAGGGCCACTTTAAGTTTCCAATCCACCCCTGAGTAAATAGGTCCACAATCTGGAAGATACTGTGCATTGCAGAATGAAGGCACGGATCGGAAGCACTACGGAGTGCTTCCATGAGGTTTTCTGTCCGTGCCTCCGCACCACACACTACTTTTTTGCGTTTTGGGCTGTTGGATGTGGATCGCGGACCCATTCAAGTGAATGGGTCCGCAGACAACATGCACACGGTCGTTGACCCTGCATTGCGAACCGCAGCACAGGCACCGACACCGCAAGTTCACTTGCTACACAGTGCAAGTCAAAGGACTTTTGCACATACTGTGCACTTGCTTCAGATTTCACTGTTTGGTGGATTGTGTGTGGATTTGCAGCAGATTTTTAGATATCAAAATCCACAAGAGACAACAGTTTACCTTTTAGCGCAGATTTGATCCAGAAATCCATACGAAAAAGAATTCTCAACATGTGAACTTAGCCTAAGGGCTAATGCACACGAACACATGTATTTTGCAGTCCTCAAAAAAACGATCTGCCAAAAATACAGATGACGTCCCTGTGTATTCCGTATTTTGCGGAATGGAACAGCTGGTCCCTAATAGAACAGTATTATCCTTGTCGGACAATAATGGGACATAGTGAAATACGGACAGAAGGAAACGGAATGCACACGGAGTAACTTCCTTTTTTTTTGTAGACGCATCGAAATGAATTGTTCCGCATACGGTCCGCAAAAAAAACGGAACGGACACAGAAAGAAAATACGTTCATGTGCATGAGCCCAACTTTGTTGGTTCTCACTGGTCAACCTTTACTGCAATGCTTGAAAAAAATGGTGAATTATCAGCCCTCCTGGTTTGTTAGATGCTAGAAAAAAAGACATTTCAGAATATGTGTATAATTTAGGTATACTTACACCAGATGTCGGGGTCTGTACAGGAGGAGATGTAGTAGTAACACTAGGCACTATAAAGGAAAATAAAGGCTTAAGTTCTGTCTTGTTGACCTCTTACTTACAATACATTGGCTGAGTACAAGAACGCAGCATCTGATGTTGGTCAGTGACCTGACTAAGGGAACGGCTAAGACTTTGTTCACATCACCATAGAGTCTTTCCGTTCTCCTGCTCCGTTTAGGAGCAGGAGAACGGAAAGGACGGATTCGGCACATAACTGAGCCCTAACTGAGCCGAACTGAGCCTAAAGACCCCATAGACTATAATGGGGCTCGTTAGGTGTCCGCTCAGAAGATGATTTTGGAGCGGAGACAAAAGTCGTGCATGCAGGACTTTTGTCTCCGCTCCAAAATCATCTCCTGAGCGGACACCTAAGGGACCCCATTATAGTCTATCGGGTCTTTAGGCTCTGTTCGGCTCAGTTATGTGCCGAATCCGTCCGTTTAGGAGCAGTAGAACGGAAAGGCTGAACGGTGATGTGAACAAAGCCTTAATGGCAACATGTGTCACACGACTCCAAGCTGCAGAAAAGTAACGTGAAACAAAATATGTGCAACTTGTCTGTAACTTGTTGTTGTGTGGCTATTTTAGAACTGGGATTTGACTGTGAAAACACAGCCAAGTGGCAGGAAAGTCATGTGTCATGCACCAATTAAAGTCAATGAAGTGAAAGTTGCATGCAACATGTGACTTGCAAAATCCGACATCTAGATTTTCTTCCACTTTCGCATTCGCAGCATGTCGCATTGTGAAACAATTGACATACATTAGGTCAAATGGCACCACGTAGCCGTGCCCTAATTCCTAAAGGTTTGTCCCATCTCAGACATTGGGGACCCGCACCTACACTAACCCACAAAGTCCCGGAGGGTGCACCGTGCATGTGTGGCCACTCTCTATTCATTCCTATAGGGCGCCGAAAATAGCCAACCCCCACAAGCGCGTTTACTGATCTATTCACTTCTATGGGGCTGACAGAAATAGCTGAGCCAGTACCTGGCTATTTTCAGCACTTCCATAGGAATGAATGGAGGGGCTGTTGCTCATGTGCGTTGCACCCTCCGGGACTTTGCAGGATCGGTTCTAAGTATAAGTTTGGATCACAGTGGTGGGACCCGCACCTATCAGACATTGGGGGCATAGCCTGAAATGGGACAACCCTTTTAAACCTTAAAATGTGTATATTCTTTCTAGAAGTTAATATTGAATGCAAAGATCATTTTGTAACATAATTTGTTAAAGACAAATACCTTTGTCTCCATGTATACATAACTGGCTATTACACTGTGTGACTGCCCAGAATCTCTGCATGCACTGAAAACCATGGAACATGACAGTCTATGGAGCTTCCAGCCTTTCATTTATAATACTGTACATTGAGCACTCTGTGACTGCTGTGGTATGAGGTTTGGGGTCTACAGACAAGTTTCTCATATCACATGAGAACAGCTGATTGTGCTGGGAGAAGATATGGATCTCACCAAAGACGCTCATCTGGATTCTCTGCTAGATTACTACAGTATTGTCAACTAAGGGACAGGGTGCAGAGGTCGTGAGTGTCAGAAAACGGTTCTGCACTTACCGCATTCATACTCTGGACAATCTGGATTCTGTGGGTTTGGTTTCACAAGGAGTTTTTCACCAGGGGCACAGTCGTCCACAGAAATTGTGACTAGATCACATTGCTGTCAACATTAGAAGAAAGCATTCATATTATTTCTATATCACCAAGCAAGAGATACAACATTCATGCAACTTCAGCTCCCTTTCATTAGTCATTCAAGTTATTCCATCTATTCCAATACTGACCAAAATAATATATCATGTTACATACCTTGGGGGTTGAAGTCTGTAAAAAGATGACATAACAAAGTTATAAATCAACCATAAATAATCAACAATTACAAAAAAACATATAACTCAATACTCAATGGGGAAGATTCATCAATAGTGCCAAAAAAAAAAATGCAACTCCAGCTCACATCCAGTTGCCATTCATTTTTTTTGGCACCTACATAATGCTGATCAAAATATTTTCTAAAGTTACATACCTTAGGGATTGGAGTCTGTAAAAATATGGAAAAAACAAACATAAATCAACCACAACTAATCAACATTTAATCAACATAAAAAGCATACAGTTCAATAAACAAAGAGAACAATTCATCAATAGTGCTACAAAACCTAAACAAGAGATACAACATTTATTCCACTCCAGCTCACATCCATCTGCCATTCATTTTTTGCACCTACATAATACTGACCAATATGATATATACTGTTACATACTATGAGGGTTGAAGGCTGTACAGTCACATATGAAAAAAGTTATAAATTAACAGCAAATAATCAGTATTTTAAATACACAATCTGGAAAATTCATCAATAGTGCCATAGGATGTGTAAATTTATTATGACACATGACATGAAAAATTTGCAGCACCCAACTAGGCATTTTAGAAGCTTTCTTTTCTTATGCCACCTCCTGACTGGGGTACTGTTTAAATAAACCAAAAATTGTGCAAAATGGCATGTCATTAAAAAAATTATCTGCTTCCTTTGGACAATCCCTACTTGTTAGAAGGTCCCTTGACAATAAGATGATCACAAAATCTTTCCCTGTGGGGAACCAGAGTGTTCAACTGTAATCTATGGGGGAACTTGGTAGATATGCAATCCCCCTGCAGCGCCATCACAGGGGGAAGTAAGCATTACACAGATTTCTATAAGTCAGTGTATTGTCTGTATGATGGAGGACTGGACAGATCCTTCACAGCAAGAGAAGTTCATTATAACTGCGCCTCCTCTATTCAAGAGATGAGGATTGTGAAAATTGTGAATTTTCCTCATTCAACCCTAATTTAATTTCTTACTTCAACCCCCCCCCCCAACTCTCTCTTAGAAATGCCACAATGTAACTGTATGTCCTTGGTGCAGTGTAAGTGTATGGAGCCGGCTCATGAGTTTATCCCACTCCATACCTGACGAGTGTCAGTTATGTAACAGAGCCGGCATCCTGCTGCAATGACCAGGGTCAGAGATAACACCAATCCTGGTCATTTAACCCCTCAGATGCTGTGTGAATAGAGACCAGGCCATTCAAGGGGTTAGACAGAAAGAGGGGGCTCAGATCAGAATCCCCTCTGTGAAATAGGAGGCTCTAATCAGTTGCTATTACAGACTATGGCCTTGTGAAAACTCAGAGCACTGTCATTGCGAACTGTCTCCCCCAATGTGTCAAGGACAGAACAGGCTAGACAGCAGGTAACTTCTGGGAAAAAATCAGCAGTTTTAGGTATTTGCAAATGAGGGTCAACTAATATTCATATGCACTTGTACAATGGGTCCCAAAATTTATTTTACTAGTGGTTCCTATCTGACAGTGACCTAGGGCATTTAAAGATTCAGTCATACAATATATTATATATCAGATGGTATAGAGTACTATACTTACAGAAGTAGTAGTAGGTTCTGGAAAGAAAAGAAAATTAACAAAATTAACAAAAAAAATATTTTATAAATGTAGGTGCAATATAGTCATTTGGATTACTGATCACAGAGCAACAAAGTGTTTCTGTATCTCTATGCATTACTCAAAAACAGAAATATACTGTATAAACAGAATTGTATTCACCTGAAAAAATGTAATATAAATGTAATATAAATTAAAGACATTTTATCTATCATAATACTACATGGCATGTTTAGATGCTTCGCCATCTCGTCTGAAAACATTCATTTGAATGGGCTGTCTCATCTCAGACACTGGTGGCATATCACTAGAATATTCCACCAATGTGAGATAGGTGCGGGTCATATTTCCAGAATGGGACCCCCCAAGTGAATGTAGGGCAGCTGCATAGAAATGAGTGGAGAGCACGTTGCACATGCTCGGTGTGCTCTCCTTCACTTTCAGTGGTACGTTCTGTTCTGTAGATAAGTGCAAGTCCCAGAGGTGGGACATGCACCAATGTGACATTGATGATATATCATGGTGATACACCACCAGTGTCTGACCTGAGAAAACCCCTTTAAATTCAAATTAATGTTTTCAGGTGAGATGGGGAAAAATCTAAACAAGCCACATAGTTTTATAAAAGATTAAAAGGTAGATAGATAGATAGATAGATAGATAGATAGATAGATAGACAGACAGAAAGACAGACAGACAGACAGATAGATAGATAGATAGATAGATAGATAGATATAAATGGAAAATAGATATAGATAGATAGATAGATAGAAAGATAGATAGATAGATAGATACATAGATACAAATGGAAAAAAAGATAGATATAGATAGATAGATGGATAGCTAGATAGATAGATCGATAGATAGATAGATAGATAGATAGATAGATAGATAGATAGATAGATACAACAGAATAGCAATAGACAGGCAGCCTGACATATCAACAAATAGATGGATGGATAGATGGATAGATAGATAGATA
This sequence comes from Bufotes viridis, assembly GCA_033119425.1. Lineage (NCBI taxonomy): Eukaryota > Metazoa > Chordata > Amphibia > Anura > Bufonidae > Bufotes > Bufotes viridis. Next base: position 477,188,371 of record CM065590.1, on the reverse strand, counting down.
GATAGATAGATAGATAGATAGATAGATAGATAGAACTAGCTTTCACTTAAAAAAAAAAAAGTTACGCTTCCTATTATACTCAATGGAAGTATCGGTTATGCTGTTTCTGTTGACCCTGCGAGCATTTTGTTATAATTGGCAGAAGAATTTTACCAAGAATTAGGGATATGGTATGGGGATAGGGAATGGTAGAAGGACTTACGACACTCATAGTGTGGACAGCAGGGATCAGCCCATGGGATTTCTACAAGTTTAGAACCATTCAAAGTACATTTTGGTGGTGGCTCACAGAGGATATCTTTACATATCTAAAATGAATAAAAAAAAAAACAACAACATATTAATATGGCAATGGCATACAATGGTGACTACTCAATAATACACATTTTAATTATGACTCCAGTATTTTTTCAGGGTAAATGCAATGTGTCTAGGGGGGACTTGCATTGTCCTCATGCAATGCTTTTAATGCTATGTTTTTGATGTGTAGTACAGTGCATGGTCAAAACCCTAGGGGCACTGTCATGTCATTTATTTGAATAGGGAGTATTTGGCTTCGAAACAGTGAGAAACATGACTCCAATGGTTAATAAAATGTATACTCCACATATTTTGAAAATTGACATGTGCCAACACATGACCAAAACTATTTACATCTAAGACCTTACTATATACATATACTGTATGGCATGTGAAATTGAATAAATGCATCACCTAAAAGCAGCTTACAATCCTTTTGGGGCATATATTGACCTTAGGCACAAGCAGGGTTGCCAACCAGATTTTTTCTTTTTTTCTGGACCACTTACCACAAAATCACGGACAGCCATAATGTTTTACCGACAAATTAGAAAACCATAATGAATGATACAGGTCTAGAGCTAAATATACTGATATGAACTCATTACCAACTGTGAGCTGTAAAATGATGATAATTACAACAAAAATAATCTACCCAAGTACCACCAGCCTCAAAAAAATCACGGATACATCTATTTTGTTTTCATGGAAAAAGGAAAAAGTCACCTATTTTCACAGACTGTCCAGAAATTTCTGGACGGTTGGCAACCCTGGGCACCAGTTGTAGAGGCATTAGACATAATAGAAATAGCACATACAGGTAAAACAGTGATTTTTACTGGAGTATATGTTTATTCCAATTGAAAGGGATAGAACAATTCCTAATCTTGGTTTTGAAGCAATCTCACTAAATTACCCAATTAGCTCCATTCAACTGAATATGGCAGAGCTGTAATACCAGACACAACCCATGGAGAAGGGAAGTGCTGTTTCCAGGCGGGGAGAAAAAGCAGTACTTGTCTGATTCTGTCAGAGCCATATAAAATGAATGGAGCATGCATGTTTGACTGACATTCTGTTCAAACTGTGGTTGTGCAGTGAGGAGGAATGGGGGCTCATGACCCCTTGTTCTAGTAACTGATGGGGGAGCTAGCAGTGGGGCCCTTAGCAATCAGACATTTATTAGCCTATTTGAATTATTTATTTTGTTGTCAGCTTAAATATTCAAATAATAAAGAGTTATAGTTAGAAAAAAAACGTTAATTTTTTTGCACAGTTTTCCTAAATAAAACTAAAGAAAAAAAATGCTAAAAAAAAAAAATTTGCAAAAAGCCCAATGTGTCATGTAAAAACAAACTACAAAAATTATTTTGGCAGTCCAATCAATAAAGTTACAACTGTTAAACCACCCCATATGCTAAATCATAAAAGGTCATTAAGGGATTGAAAGGAGAAAATGTTCAGGGTTGACTCAATGATCTTTGCGTTTGTTGGAGTTTTTGGAGTATAGCATCCAATAAATATAAACCTCTTTAAAATAATCTGTGAAAATGGTACAGAAGATCAATGTAATAACAAAAATTGTAGCTATGTAGCTAAATTTTAGCATCTACAGTGAGTAGAGCCATCCTTCACACTTCACAATGGCTTTGGGTATAAGCATACAAGGTATGAAGAAGGTCATACATTGACAGATACTCACATATGGTGTTGTCGATTGGGTGGTTGTTGGCAAGTCTGCAAGACAATACATTGGGAGACAATATTAATCACTAAGTAAGACATTTGGGAGAGCAGGAACCCACCCAGGGAGCTTATTCCATAAGTTGCATTGTGATTAAGGAGCTTCAAGTTAATGCTCAAGAGAAACCAATACTTTTCAAAGTCCAACTGAGCCCTCTAAGTCAGCCACTCAACATGATGTGATTTTTACCACACCAATCCACAATATTTGGGAGGCTTCAAAAGTAGCCCCCCTGGTCAGCAGTTTACAGGAGAAAACTGTACTAGCATGGAAGTTGTTCCATAGATTTATATACGGATGTAGTAGGGTTAACACTCATGCTTTTTGAGACGTGTTATCTAAACTAAATGTAACTAAACGTGTTAAGCAATTGCTTTTCAATGGCTTTTGCTTCAAGATAACGCAATGAGTTAAGAAACTTGAGTTAAAGGTTTTAGTGTTACCCCTGCTACATCTGTACATGGTTACAATTTTTCATTTTCCAAGGTTAAAGAAATCATATAGCCACATGTGGCATTGTACACAGATACCGGAACTATACCAGTCCATACTTTCAGTTTTTCATAGGACTACAGGTATGAAAGTGCGAGTAAGAACTCTGCAACATCTATAGGTCTACCCATACTTTTTCTTTCCAGTATAGACTTCATATAATACTTTCTGAAAGGTTACGAGTACTTAATTGTAGTTTTCCATAGGACTATAGGTAACACAGATAGCACAAAGGATAAGCAATTTAGGCCAAATATTTCAATAAGAACACTGCAACATCTATAGGCCTGCCCAAATTTTTTCCTTTCCAGTATGGACTTGATGTAATACCTACCGATACATTCATACTTTGGACAACAGGGGTCTGACGAAGAAATTTGTTGTAGATATTGCCCATCTTTGCATACTTCCACTTTACATGTGACATATTTGCACTCCTCCTATTATGGGAAACAGTAAATGAGAATGAATCTGCATCCTGATATTACATTCATGCCTTTGTGTCATCTAAGCATTCCCAAACCTAAACCACAATAAAAATAAAAAAATTAAAAAAAATGCTAAAAACATACTAGTAAAAAGCTAAATGTGTCAAAATTATTTTGGCAGTCCAACAAATAAGGCTACAATACAACAGTAAAACCACTGTAGGCTAAATTATTTTAAAAAAACGGTCATTAAAGGGGTTAAAAGGAAAGAAAAAGTTCAGGGTTGACTCAATGATCATTGAGTTTGTTGGAGTTTCCGGAGTATAGAATCCAATAAATATAAACCTTTTTAAAGTAATCTATGAAAAATGGTACAGAAGATCAATGTTCCCAACAACTAGTAAACTTTAGCATGTACAGTGAGTAGAGCCATCATCCACACTTCACAATGGCTTTGGGTATAAGCATACAAGGTATGAAGAAGGTCATACATTAACAGATACTCACATATGGTGTTGTCGATTGGGTGGTTGTTGGCAAGTCTGCAAGACAATACATTGGGAGACAATATTAATCACTAAGTAAGACATTTGGGAGAGCAGGAACCCACCCAGGGAGCTTATTCCATAAGTTGCATTGTAGTTGAGGAGCTTCAAGTTAATGCTCAAGAGAAACCAATACTTTTCAAAGTCCAACTGAGCCCTCTAAGTCAGCTACTCAACATGATGTGATTTTAACACACCAGTCCACAGTATATGGGAGGATTCAAAAGTAGCCCTGCTGGACAGCAGTTTACAGGAGAAAACTGTACTAGCATGGAAGTTGTTCCATAGATTCATATACGGATGTAGTAGGGTTAACACTCATGCTTTTTGAGACGTGTTATCTAAACTAAATGCAACTAAATGTGTTAAGCAATTGCTTTTCAATGGCTTTTGTTTCAAGATAACGCAATGAGTTAAGAAATTTGAGTTAAAGGTTTTAGTGTTACCCCTGCTACATCTGTACATGGTTACAATTTTCATTTTCCAAGGTTAAAGAAATCATATAGCCTTTGATGGAGCGTGACATGATCTTTTTAGATATTCCAGCACCAAAAATGTACAGTAAAGTAAAACACCTCCATACAAACACATGTGGCATTGTACACAGATACCGGAACTATACCAGTCCATACTTTCAGTTTTTCATAGGACTACAGGTATGAAAGTGCGAGTAAGAACTCTGCAACATCTATAGGTCTACCCATACTTTTTCTTTACAGTATAGACTTCATATAATACCTTCTGAAAGGTTACGAGTACTTAATTGTAGTTTTACATAGGACTATAGGTAACACAGATAGCACAAAGGATAAGCAATTTAGGCCAAATATTTCAGTGAGAACACTGCAACATCTATAGGCCTACCCAAATTTTTCCTTTCCAGTATGGACTTGATGTAATACCTACCGATACATTCATACTTTGGACAGCAGGGGTCTGATGAAGAAATTTGTTGTAGATATTGTCCATCTTTGCATACTTCCACTTTACATGTGACATATTTGCACTCCTCCTATTATGAGAAACAGTAAATGAGAATGAATCTCCATCCTGATATTACATCCATGCCTTTGTGTCATCTAAGCATTCCCAAACCTAAACCACAATAAAAATAAAAAAAATTAAAAAAATGCTAAAAACATACTAGTAAAAAGCTAAATGTGTCAAAATTATTTTGGCAGTCCAACAAATAAGGCTACAATACAACAGTGAAACCACTGTAGGCTAAATTATTTTAAAAAAAACGGTCATTAAAGGGGTTAAAGGGAAAAAAAAGTACAGGGTTGACTCAATGATTATTGAGTTTGTTGGAGTTTCCAGAGTATAGAATCCAATAAATATAAACCTTTTTAAAGTAATCTATGAAAAATGGTACAGAAGATCAATGTTCCCAACAACTAGTAAATTTTAGCATGTACAGTGAGTAGAGCCATCCTCCACACTTCACAATGGCTTTGGGTATAAGCATACAAGGTATGAAGAAGGTCATACATTAACAGATACTCACATATGGTGTTGTCGATTGGGTGGTTGTTGGCAAGTCTGCAAGACAATACATTGGGAGACAATATTAATCACTAAGTAAGACATTTGGGAGAGCAGGAACCCACCCAGGGAGCTTATTCCATAAGTTGCATTGTGGTTGAGGAGCTTCAAGTTAATGCTCAAGAGAAACCAATACTTTTCAAAGTCCAACTGAGCCCTCTAAGTCAGCTACTCAACATGATGTGATTTTTACCACACCAGTCCACAGTATATGGGAGGATTCAAAAGTAGCCCTGCTGGACAGCAGTTTACAGGAGAAAACTGTACTAGCATGGAAGTTGTTCCATAGATTCATATACGGATGTAGTAGGGTCAACACTCATGCTTTTTGAGACGTGTTATCTAAACTAAATGCAACTAAATGTGTTAAGCAATTGCTTTTCAATGGCTTTTGTTTCAAGATAACGCAATGAGTTAAGAAATTTGAGTTAAAGGTTTTAGTGTTACCCCTGCTACATCTGTACATGGTTACAATTTTTCATTTTCCAAGGTTAAAGAAATCATATAGCCTTTGATGGAGCGTGACATGATCTTTTTAGATATTCCAGCACCAAAAATGTACAGTAAAGTAAAACACCTCCATACAAACACATGTGGCATTGTACACAGATACCGGAACTATACCAGTCCATACTTTCAGTTTTTCATAGGACTACAGGTATGAAAGTGCGAGTAAGAACTCTGCAACATCTATAGGTCTACCCATACTTTTTCTTTCCAGTATAGACTTCATATAATACCTTCTGAAAGGTTACGAGTACTTAATTGTAGTTTTACATAGGACTATAGGTAACACAGATAGCACAAAGGATAAGCAATTTAGGCCAAATATTTCAGTGAGAACACTGCAACATCTATAGGCCTACCCAAATTTTTTCCTTTCCAGTATGGACTTGATGTAATACCTACCGATACATTCATACTTTGGACAGCAGGGGTCTGATGAAGAAATTTGTTGTAGATATTGTCCATCTTTGCATACTTCCACTTTACATGTGACATATTTGCACTCCTCCTATTATGAGAAACAGTAAATGAGAATGAATCTCCATCCTGATATTACATCCATGCCTTTGTGTCATCTAAGCATTCCCAAACCTAAACCACAATAAAAATAAAAAAAATTAAAAAAATGCTAAAAACATACTAGTAAAAAGCTAAATGTGTCAAAATTATTTTGGCAGTCCAACAAATAAGGCTACAATACAACAGCGAAACCACTGTAGGCTAAATTATTTAAAAAAACGGTCATTAAAGGGGTTAAAGGGAAAAAAAAAGTACAGGGTTGACTCAATGATTATTGAGTTTGTTGGAGTTTCCGGAGTATAGAATCCAATAAATATAAACCTTTTTAAACTAATCTATGAAAAATGGTACAGAAGATCAATGTTCCCAACAACTAGTAAATTTTAGCATGTACAGTGAGTAGAGCCATCCTCCACACTTCACAATGGCTTTGGGTATAAGCATACAAGGTATGAAGAAGGTCATACATTGACAGATACTCACATATGGTGTTGTCGATTGGGTGGTTGTTGGCAAGTCTGCAAGACAATACATTGGGAGACAATATTAATCATTAAGTAAGACATTTGGGAGAGCAGGAACCCACCCAGGGAGCTTATTCCATAAGTTGCATTGTGGTTGAGGAGCTTCAAGTTAATGCTCAAGAGAAACCAATACTTTTCAAAGTCCAACTGAGCCCTCTAAGTCAGCCACTCAACATGATGTGATTTTTACCACACCAATCCGCAATATATGGGAGGCTTCAAAAGTAGCCCTCCTGGACAGCAGTTTACAGGAGAAAACTGTACTAGCATGGAAGTTGTTCCATAGATTCATATACGGATGTAGTAGGGTTAACACTCATGCTTTTTGAGACGTGTTATCTAAACTAAATGCAACTAAACGTGTCAAGCAATTGCTTTTTAATGGCTTTTGTTTCAAGATAACGCAATGTGTTAAGAAATTTGAGTTAAAAGTTTTAGTGTTACCCCTGCTACATCTGTACATGTTTAAATAAAATGTATTTTCCAAAGTTAAAGGAATCATATAACATCTGATGGAGTGTGACATGATCTTTTTAGATATTCCAGCACCAAAAATGTACAGTAAAGTAAAACACCTCCTTACAAACATGTGGCACCGTACACAGATACAGACAATATTAATCACCAAGTAAGACATTGGGAGAGCAGAACCGCACCCAGGCCTAACAGTTTAGGGGGGAACAAACTTTCCTCTCTCACATAAGAAGGGAGCTTATTGTATAAGTTGCATTGTGGTTAAGGCGCAAAATAAACCAATACTTTCCAAAGCCAAACTGATGAGCCCTCTAAGTCAGCTACTGAACATGATTAGATTGTAACCATACCTCTCTATATCAAACCATATTTAATAATTGCTGTGGATATAGATGTAGCAGAGATTTGACATAACTGATTGTGATATCTTAGGTGCAAGTATATAGTATTGTGTGCATTGTACAATCTGCACTTATGAAGGTCTATACAGTATATGTTTTCGCACTGTATGGATAGGCAATGGGAGGCTTCAAAAGCAGTTCACCTCGCCAGCCGTTTACGGGAGAAAATTGTACATGTATGGATGTTCTTCCGTGGATTCATATACATGGTTACTATTTTTCAGCTCTCGTAGGTTAATGAAATCATATAGCATCTGAAGGAGTGCGACATGATATTTTAAAATATTCCAGCACCCAAAATGTACAGCAAAGTAAAACACCACCATAGAATCATGTAGCATCGTAGAGAAAAGTGCAAGATATATGTGTATACATATATATATATATATATATATATATATATATACACTGACCAAAAATATAAAGGCAACAGTTTCGGTTTTGCTCCCATTTTGCATGAGCTGAACTCAAACATCTGAAACATTTTCTACATACACAAAAGACCCATTACTCTCAAATATTGTTCGCAAATCTGTCTAAATCTGTGTAAGTGAGTACTTCTCCTTTGCCGAGATAATTTATCTCACCTCACAGGTGTGGCATATCAAGGTGCTGAGTAGACAGCATGAATATTGCACAGGACTTAGACTGCCCACAATAAAAGGCCACTCTCAAATGTGCAGTTTGATCACACAGCACAATGCCACAGATGTGGCATTGTTTGAGGGAGCGTGCAATTGGTCTGCAGGCACCGCAGTGTCCAGTACACGCACAGACAAATTCAGGAGAGTAAAGTTACAGAAAGGTAGAGTTAGGAAATAGGCGGAGTCATTAGTAGCTGCTTACACCTAATAATTAATATTAATTATTGACATTAATCCCAATTATTAATAACAACATTATTTACATTAGTAAAACACTGTACCCATTTATATATTTAATTATAATGTTTGGCTTTAATAGATACATACCAACGCACACAAAATGCGGGCAGCAAGGGTCTGCTGAAGAAACCTGCTGAAGGTATTGCCCATCGGCACAAGTATCCACTGAACAGTTAACATTTTCACATCCAGGCTGGAAGGAGAGCACATAATTACTATGAAAAGTTTCTGTAATTTGAAGACATATAAGGCACTGTGCATAAAAAACCAGTAACGACAAAGGGTAGATATCCATGTTCACTTTTCAATTTTTATTTTGTACCCTCCTGTTGGAGGCACACAGGCACCTAAAAAGCAGGGTGTGTTCGTATTATGACAGCTGCAATGAGTGTTAAGTTATTGGGCAGAAAAGTACTTTTGCTATGAGGAAAGATGAAAATCTCGCATCAGGTGGCATCTTGTGCTGGCTTTCAAGGAGCGGCATCAGTGCAGCCTGTGGCCAATGCACCCTTTGCCAGTGGCCAATGCACCCTTTGCCAGTGGCACTGTACTTTTCCTTTTATCAGGTGCACTGCATCTTATAAAGGGAATACTAGTAAGCGCTTCTATTATGGAAGTGTTCACTAGTATGCAGGAGGCAGGGAGAGAAGTGCTGCGAGTGCTGTACTTACCCCTCCTCCTGCTTGCTCTTCTCAGATCCCGCGCTGCTGTGTCCTGGATGCCTGCAGCGTCAGGCCATACAGGGCGCTCGATGACCTGACGCTGCAGAAGGTCAGGTGACTGCAGTGTGGGCCCTGAGAAGAGAACCTGGGAGACCACAGGACCTGGAGAGTGGCAGCGGAGCAGAAGAGGTAAGTTAATTTATTTATTTTTAAGTTTGATCTGAGGTCTGATATGGGGGGGTCTGGAGGTCTGATTGGGGGTCTGAGGTCTGATATGGGGGGTCTGGAGGTCTGATTGGGGTCTGGAGGTCTGATATGGGGGATCTGAGGTCTGAAATGGGGGTCTGGAAGTCTAGTCTGAGGTCTGATATGCGGGTCTGATATAGGGGTTTAGAGGTCTTATATAGGGGTCTGGTCTGAGGTCTGATATGGGGGTCTGGAAGTCAAATGGGAGTCTGGTGGTCTAATATGGAGGTCTGGACAGCTGGTCTGAGGTCTGATATTGGGGGTCTAGAAGTCTAATGGGGGATTTGAAAGGTAAGGTGGTATTTTTTGTACTGGCACACTAGAAGAGAGAATATCTAAATCAGAGTGGAGACATTACTGGATGCAAGAGGTATTACCCTGTATGTTCTGTAGGGCTGTATGTAATGTTTTCCAAGAATGTCTTTAAAGGAGTTGTCTGCTTTTTTTTCCCGTACGAGTGCTGCCTTCTCTGCTTACCTGCTTATCACTGCAAATGCTGTAGTGAGCAGGTGAACAGAGCAGAGAAATAAGCTCTCATAACGCTGCAGATGATCGGGAGGAAATGGATTAGGGCTCATGCACACGACCGTATTTATTTTGCAGTCCACAAAAAATACAGATGATGTCCGTGTGCATTCCATATTTTGCAGAACGGAACAGCCCCCCTAATAGAACAGTCCTATCCTTGTCCGTAATGCGGACAATAATAGAACATGCTCTATTTTGTTGAGGAACGGAAATACGGACATACGGACATGGAATGCACACGGAGTACCTTCAGGTTTTTTTTTGCGGAACCATTTAAATGAATGGTTCTGCATACGGAACAGGCACAGAAAGAAAATACGTTTGTGTGCATGAGCCCTTGAGAATTTGGCATGTGGGTTACTTTTCAATTTTTACCTCAGGCAGCAGAAAGGCTAGGTGCTCCTCTACCCCTGTCTACAAAGCACTGAGGGAGGAGGAAGGGGGGTGCCATTTCATTTTCGCCTCAGGCAACAGAAAATCTAGAGTCAGCCCTGCCCCTCACCCAGAATGTGATAGGTGTGATACTGTCCTACATGTAAGTCTTCAACAGTACAATAGAGCTGTTATTAAATCCCCTAAATCTACTAATAATATTGAGATGACCCTGCTGACTTTGTCCTAACCTACACTCGGAGATGAGAAGTGAGGTGTAATTCATCAGTGTAGAGGCATATGCATTGACTATCCTCCTTAACAATAGTTTTATTCAAATATAAATAAATGTAATATTTTACCACAGTGGGCTCAACAGGTGGAGTGACACCTAGGAAAAAATAATTAAAGGTTAATAAACCCTTAGATACCCATGTACACCAATGTTTTGGAAGGAAAAGTTGGCACATAAAAACTTACAATCCTCAAACTGTACACAACGATGAGTAATTTCATCAAAGACCATTCCTGGGGCACACATGGGATAGCAACCTTCAACCCTAAGAAATGTGCAAAATATAACAGTTTAATAGATGTTCTATACATACTAAAATATAGTATATAACATAATAAACTACAAGATTTGTTATCAGGAACTTTCCTAATGGGCCTGCTCTCAAACATGGTTTATGGTTTATGTTAAGTGTAACTTACTTGAGAGTCAATGTGCACTTTGTACCAAGAGGATCCTGACATGTTGGAATGCATGGATTTCCACATGCTTTGTATTTCCAGGTACATATAGAGAAAGATGGCAAGCCAAAGCTTTCCTCTGAAAATTAATAGGCAGTGTTTAGGTTTTAAATTTAGTGAAATAACATTTAAGTGCATATATTCGAATTGGGACAGAAGGTGTTACCGATAAGTTTGAAGCTCATCTGCAGCATATTTGCTGATTTCACTTTCGACATTACTAGGTCTTCGCCACTGATAGAAAGATAAAGTCCTCGTGATAAATAGGATTCCAGAGCATTGTATCCCTTCACCCAGCGACTTGGCCTTAAAACAAAAGTAGCTTTTCTACGGAATTCTACACTTGGTTGCCACTTCATCAGGCTTAGACTTCCATCATCATTCTGTACAATAAAGTAGTTCTGGTGTTGTGCAGACTCCAAGGAGATCAACTTTCTTCCATCTACATAAAGAAACAAAAAGCAGTCAAAGTTAGTTACTCAAGCTGAACATAAAATATGCTATAGGTTGGTTGAGCATTGAGGTCACATGACATGTGAAAAACATTTTGCACATACTCTTATGTTGGTCCACATAAAGGCTTGGAGTGACCATGAAGCTAGCCTGTAAGTTCCCAGGAGTATCATTTTCCAGTGACACTGTCTTTTTATCAGTCACTAAGTTTTTGCCGTTCATCATTACCAAGCGGTATGGACCTTCTCCAGCACCTTAAGACAAAAAGTTTCCAATTATTAGTAGACGTCAGCTTTAATTCACTATTTTAAGATCATTCGGTTCTGGCAGTCAGTAAAAAGCTATATCTTACCTCTGTTGTAATATTCACAAGGAGATGCTGAAACAAAGCAGAATAGACCATTTAAGTAATCAATAAAACTTTAGAGGCAACACGATAATACAACTTATTGAAGACTTACGGCATGTGTCAGGACTTCTCCATTCAATAGTGATACCCTTGCGGCAACAGGCACGGGCATATGCTGCCAAGGCAGTGCAGAAACAAAGACAGCTTTCCCCCTCTGTGCAGGCCTCTGTTTCCTCAACACAAGCCACGTAGTAAGGCTCCACATTCACCTTTTAGGAAAACAATTTGTACTCAGTACTTTTTTACAGTATTTTATACCTTATGTAAGTTGTTCGCCTCTAAAATAACAAAAAGCCTCAGTATCATTCACTTTACATGGCGACTGTAGCTGTCAACCTTTCTTTCTTTTGATTCTCCTTAAGGTTAGTAATATAATACTTCTTGAAGAATACCTAAAAAAATTACATTTACAAACACATAGTAGTGAAGAACAAGTCCTACCAATGTGTGGCATTCAGAAAACTCATCACTCTTAAGAGCGCTGCATCGTTTCTCCACAAATATCTTGTGGTTATCAGTAACAGGAGGCAGATGTGGCACTTCAGGACACTGTTCAAAAATAGAAAAAATGTTATTCAAAAAATGTGTATGTATGTGAAAAGTGTGTGTATGTGTGAGTATGTATTGTGTGAATAGTCACCTACCTCACCATACAGGAACTGAGAGGCATATTGAGCCATATTACTAATGGATAACTCGGTAGTGGTGGTTCCATCAGCATCACCGCACATACCTTGAACTTTGCCCTGTATCCAAACAAAAGAAGTAGTTAACTATCCTTAATGGTCTATGACTACAGATGTTCTTAAAAATTCAATTCTGCTGCTTCGGCGAATTTTACAATAAAACCCACTTTGCGACGAAGCGGCTTGAAGATCCACCGTGAAATCTTGCACGGTGTGTGATGATGTCATTATGTTGGCCAGCATAGTGACGTCATGCATTTCGTGGGGGATCTTCAAGTAAGATGGCCGCAGAGGCCTCTTAATGCTCAAATGCATGAGGTAAGTATGATTTTTTACATTTTTACCACCTTTACATTTTTACCGCCATTTCAGGGAAAATCGATTTGTTTAAAGCTGCATTCAAAATGCATTGTTAGGACTGCTTTTAATCAATTTGTTGCATCCCGTATACAGTGTAGTAGTAATACTGTCACTCCATAGCTTTTACAGGCAATGGGGGAGATTTATCAAGGCTGGCGCTGTCTGTGCCAGTCTTGGTATCCCCTGCGCTGCCAGAGGATGCTCCTAATTTATGAAGAGGTGCATGCCTTGTCATAAATTAAGTACAGCCTCCTGCAGTCTGTTCCCCCTAACCAAAAATCTACAACAGCTCAGAGCTGCTGTAGATTTCTGGCTTCATTTACACCAGAAAATGGCATAAATGAAGATGAATTTGTCAGGGGGCTGGTCAAGCCATTCTTGCCCCTGCCACAGCCCCTTTTCAGACCTGGTGTGAAAGGGAAGAAGTTGTAGATTGTGGCGCAACTAACCATTGTGCCGCCATCTGCGCCTAATATACTCCTAATATAGGCGTATTTCAGTATAATAAATGACCCTCTTCATTTTTAAATCCAAGTTAGTCGTAATATACCTGTAGTTTTGGTTCCAGTTGAATGATAACATCTAGATGTTGGTCATAGTACACAGAAAGACCCTCCAGGAAATGGACCACCACATAGAATCCAGATCTGTAAGTTCTTAATTGAGCCCTACTGCCTAGTTCATATGCCTGCAAATAGACATCCAAAAACCATGTCATTTCAAATGACACCAATCTGTACAATAAATAAAATGAATTTAAAGTGTTCTATTTGTCTTTCAGCCCTTCAAGATAAAGTTCTTTACTGGACAGAACTGTCCAAGTCTTACCACTGTGGTGTCAAATTCACTCAGCACTACGCTTGCTCCTTCAAATATGATATAGATAGTCTTCTTAAGTAGAGCTCCTGCCATGTTTACATTTGGATCATTCTGCATAATAACCTTGAAGAACGGGCTTTCACCTTCACGAGACTAGAAGGAAAAGTAATTGAAAAATTTATATATTTGAATTTGTGTTACATGTCCGTTCATTGTGTGACATTGTTTCTAGGGCCATATATACGTGTGGCAGTGCACATCCGCCTCCGTTCCGTGCGTACTGGCCATTGTTTACTTGTGAGTGTGAATAGCTCTATTGTGACGTGTGTTCTCTCCATTCTGGTTCCTTATGGGTTAATTCACCAGTCTGTGCCTGAATCTGTCTGAATCTGCACCTGTTGTCCATTATGTGCTCGTTAGGCTACTTTCACACTTGCGTTAGGTGCGAATCCGTCTGTTATTTGCACAGACGGATCTGCACCTATAATGCAAACGTTTGTATCAGTTCAGAACGGATCCATTTGCATTAGCTTTAAAGAAAAATGTCAAAGTCAAAACGGATCCGTTTTGAATTAAATTGAAAGTCAATGGGGGACGGATCCGTTTTCAAATGCACCATATTGTGTAATTTAAAACGGATCCGTCCCCATTGACTTACATTGTAAGTCAAAACGGATCCGTTCGGCTCCGCATCGTCAGACGGACACCAAAATGCTGCAAGCTGCGTTTTGGTGTCCGCCTCCAGAATGGAATAGAGGCGGAACGGAGCCGAACTGATGCATTCTGAACAGATCTTTATCCATTCAGAATGCATTGGGGCTGAACTGATCCGTTTTGGAACATTTGTGAGAGCCCTGAAATGGATCTCACAAACGGAATCCAAAACGCCAGTGTGAAAGTACCCTTAGTTCTGTTATTTAGTTCCTGAGTTCTGCCTGTTTGAAGTACGCTCTGTCTGAAGTGTGTGCCCAGACATTAGCTGTGCAACAATGTCTGGTTCTGTGCAATGTATGCTTCAGAAGTCTCAAGCCTGTCCCTGAGGGTTTGCCTTGTATCTGTATCTGTATCTGGAAAGTGTTTCTGGGTTCCTGGAGTTATTACCATGTCTGCCTGCTGCTACTGGGGTGCTTGTTTTCCTAAAGCTATCCAAGTCCATGTCTCTATATGTTTGGGTTCCTGAAGTTATTATCCAAGTCTGAACTGGTTCCTTCCAAGTCTATTTCTCTGTATGCCTGGGTTCCTGATGTTCTTATCCTAATTTGAATGTGTTCCTAAGTCTGTCCTGAGTCTTTCTCTACCAAAGTGTCTGCTCAGTCAGTTTTTTCTGCTCAATAGGTCAGCTGCCTTCTATCCGGATTCCACCTTCTTGGTGTTTGCCATTTTTAGGCACACTGGTTCCACTAAATCTATAGCAACATGTAGCTTCATGCTTTTATAAGATCACAAAACCTCTGGGTGACTAATATTCTTACAGTTTATTGTAGAGAGGGACGTTAGGAATATTGTTCTATATGTAAAACATATAATATTTTCAGTCTATTTACAAATAAAAAATCCCAATTTTTACAACTAACCTCAACTAGCACAATTGCACAATTTCCTGTGGTGAAAGTTTTCCAGACATTGTCGAAAAGGAAGAATTGTGATCCACCATAAGCATTACACACTTTGTTGCATTGGTTTTTGGTACATGAGAACTTTCCATTTTCACATGTGCTGTAATGAAAATAAACATAAGCTAAACATGGAATTTTTGGTAATTTATTTAGTATTCTATTTAATCAAATTATTTTTATGGAATTTAATTTATGGTAATTCTTAAATTTAGGACAAATTTTAAAATCCAAAGGAAGGTACGCAAGAAATCGATAAATATGCAAATATAGCAAAGAATAATTTTTTAACAAAACTATACAGTAACATTTGCCAGGGTTATCTATAGAAATAGTAATAAATGTGTTTAATATGTCTAATATGTGTTAGTCATAGACAACAAGTGTCAACACCGCAAGAGGCTTACCAAGTGTTACAGTCCTGGGCCAGTGTCTCTCCTGGGTTAAACAACTCATCTCCATGGACACAAGGGCATTTATTTACTGGTATACAACTTCCATCACTGCTCCTCAGAAGACTAAAATAATTGCAAAGTTTAGCATAGCACATTTTCTGCATTCTGTATCCTCCAACAGTGTTAAACTTTCATCATATTATACAGTTTAGTTTATACTAAACAACATATTCACATTGAATAATACTCTAATCCCTTTTTCTATCCCTAAAAGGAGTTCTTTCATCTATCTGGACAACCTCTTTTCTTATCTGATGATAGTTGATCGGTGTACATCTAGCGTCTAAAACCCCCAGTGATCGGCTGTTATTCCACTGGAAAGCTGACGGTGGCTGCATATTTGTGACCACTGCAGGAGATATAAAGTTTTACATACCTACCATTTAAATAAATAGGTTACCATTTAATGCATGGTTGCACGGACTCCTCCATAATGGAAGCTGCTGTAAGCCATGACTCCTCATTTTGACTAACAGAGAGGGGTCTTAAGCAATGGACCTTCCACTATGACTTCCACATGCCATAATAAGACTTATGGATACTGAATTCCCTAAGGTAACAACCCATTAATAATATAGGTATTCTTAAACATGAATTCAAATGAAGGGTGACTTAAAAAATCACCATTGATTTTCCGTTTCAGTTACTATAGCAGCTGTGTGAATGGTGAAAGCTCCCAGGCCTTAGCTTCTATTTGGTCCTGCCTCATGCAGGGCTTAATAGAAACTTTGGATCAGAGTTATGAAACTGGCTAAAAGTAAAACTGTCTTTGTTGTCGATAGCACCCAATCACAGTGTAGCTCTCAATTTACAAGAGCTTTATAAGAAATAAAACCTGCTGTGATTGCTTGCAAATACAGTTTTTCCTTTAGACAGTTTCATAAATCTCCCTATAGGGCCCCATTTACCAAACTGTCTAAAAAACAAAGGGGAACATTTTCCAAAGCAACAATGAAAACTGAAACCTGGAATCTAATTAGTTGCTGTAGCCAACAAAGCCAGTTTTCCCTAACTTCAGTTTTGATAAATGTTCCCCAAAATATATTTATTGCCCATAACAACCAATTACAGTGTAGCTTGTATTTGGCCTGAGCAGGACAAGAAATATAAGTTATGCTGTGATTCATTGGGCAACAAAGACACGTTTTTTAGACAGTTTTATAAATCTCATCCTCTCTGCATTTGGGATAGACTGCAATAGTAAACTATGGTATAAGTAGTCTATGGGGGCTAGAATTTTTTTTTTTTAATGTTTTGAAAATATTAAACCACAAAAAAGTCTAAAAATTATCAAAAAGTCACACATAGACCTATAGTAAATGGTATTAATAAAACTAAAGAAGAGCCTTACACAGCATTTCGGCCGAAGTATAAAAAAGTTAACTATAAAAGTTGGTATTGTACTGACTGTGATCGTTCTGTTTTTCTTTACTGTAAAGTTAAAGGGAATCTGTCACCAGCAACCTTCCTGTCCAACTGTTTGCATAGACACATAACTGTGGTTTACCTGGTTAAAATGCTGCTTTTCTATTTTTGATTTGAGGCTCTATTCCCGAATTATGATACTTGGTCTTTATATGAAAATTAGGCATTTGGTGCAATGAGGGTGTCACCGTTGCTCTTATTGCACCCAAGCTCATTTCTGTGGGCAGCCCCTCTCCAACTGCTTTGATTAACAGGGCCAGGCAGTCACAAAGCAATAAGGAAGGGGTTGGCCACAGAAATGAGTAGAGATTGGGTGCAACAAGAGCAATGGTGATGCCTTCGTTGCACCATGGGTCTAATTTGCACATTAGGAAAATATATAACTCAGGAACTGAGCTTTGGACCAACAATGGAAAAACACATTTTATTCAAGTGAACTATAGCTATGTGTCTCTGCAAAAAGTTTGATAGGGAGGTTGCTGGTGACAGATTCCTTTTGATTTTTCTTTTCTAGCTTACCAACACATCATATTAATAAAGTGACATAATAAAGTACAAAAACAAGGCTTCATATGGCAATGTGAATAGAAAAAAGGTATGGCTTTTAGAAGGCAGTGTTTAAAAAAACGTAGAAAATAAAAAAAAGCCTGTGTTCGCGAATGACAGTCACCGATATTCCGTAATTTTACATTAAGATCTCTCAATGGGCATTCCAGTTTCATATTACCGGAGCTATCAAGACCAGACATCTTGGGCATTGACTTTACCTACCCAGATTTACAGACACATCCTGGAACGCATTCAAGAAGACATCCATGTTCGAATATAGCCAAGTTGCCACAAGAGAGCTCACAAGTCTTTCCAAAGCCAGCTAAACAATCTGAATAGATTTCATTCTCAGGGCACTTTTCCACCTCTGTCAAAATGTAAAACAAGCAAGTTACCTCCACAGCAAAGCATTTTTTTATGATATATCATGAGATCTGTTGTGACTTAAAATACAAAATCAAGATTCCAGGAATCTCACCAGGTCGGTGTTCTTCTGGATCACCACACTGCAATAATCTCTCACAAGGGCTAAAATGAAAAACAAAAGTGATATGAGAATTTAAACTATTTATTCATGCCAACCATAACAATTATCTGTCGACTGAAATAATTGGAATAATTCTGTAAATATATTCCTTACCATGTTTGTCCATCGGCCTTGGTTATAGTCTCTCCTAACTTGTACAGATGGTTATTGTTGTAACAAGGACACAAATCTCTGGAAGAGAGAAATATATTTGAATGGTTACAAAAAATGAAGATGTATAAAAATATATAATAGTATGTGTTCGGCTAGTCAAGCCGAACACATAATAGTATGTGTTCGGCTAGTCAAGCGTTGGGCTAGTGGTTGGGTTTCTGCAATTTATTGGTGAGAAAAGGTTGCCCTTCTCAATAGTAGATCATGATTAATGTTGAGCGAATCGAAGCATCCAAAGCGGAATTCGATCCGAAGTTTAGGAAAAATTCAATTTGTCACAAAGCTGAATTTCCTTGTGCTTCGTGGTAATCAATTTTTTTTCCTAAAATGGTGGCTAGCGTGGTCTTACAAAGAATGTAAAAAAATACTCACCTCATCCACAAGCTAGCGCAGAAGCAGTCCTCTCCTCTCTTGAGTAGAAAAGACCTGCAGAAGGACCTGTGCTGAGGGTCATGATGTCACTGCGCGTTCCCAGAGTGATCAAGTAGTGACATCATCAGTGATAACATCACCACTTGATCATGCTGGGAGTACGCAGTGATGTGATGACATCACCACGTGATCATGCTGGGAACGTGTGGTGACATCACGACGCTCAGCGCAGGTCCTTCGGAACGTCTTTTCCACTGCCTCTGGTGGACTGCCTCTGGATGAGCCAAGTGGATGAAGGGAATACATTTTTTTTTTAAACCCAAAAGGCCATACTGCACTAATGTATTACTGCTTTTAACAGCCAATAGACAGGTGCACTTCTGTCTAAGCGGCTGGTCTCCCTGAGATCAGCTATTGTTTTGTTTGAGTAGTCTCCAAGGCACTGCTCCCGGTTAGCCAGAATCCTACTCCACAATGATAAGGGGCAACACCCCAAAACAGCTGTCTGTGGATGGATAACTGGCTTAGGTCTTCCCCGTCACATCCTTAAAGCTTGTAAAAAAGCGGGATCTTGACATAGGGGCCACCTAATATGGTGGATTTGGTGATCTCTGTAATGGAGACACCCCTTTGCACCGATTTTCCTTCCTTTAAAGGATATCTGGCTTTCATTGTGTTGTAGACCCAATACTGGGGCTCCACATTTATTTTGCATATTACTGTTTCCCAGGGAGCTTTGCACTTTGGATTGCTGTGTTGAGACTCTTAACTGAGGCTCTGCAGTGTTTTTGTGGCTGGTCTCCCTGAGATCAGCTATTGTTTTGTTTGGGCTGTTAAAAACGGTCCCATTGATTGACTAAATAGGGTCTTAACATAGCGATTTGTGACAAATTATTTATTAACTAATGGAATTTCTTGTTAAAATTCAACGAAGCTGCCAAACCAAATCTTTCAAAACTTAACTCATCCGTAACCGTGATTATTGCACAACATGACTCATTCTCATATAAGGCTAATATTAAAGTGCCCTTACCCCAACACACAACTATTCAGAGATGCATCATAGTAGAGGTCGGGAGGACAGACACAAGCTTCATTCAGTGGGATAGAAGATGTAATTTTTTTAAGATGTGTAGAAGAGAATTCAGCACAATCGTGTTGTGAGAAGGTATCATCTGTAATCAAAGTCATATCCCCTTCACAAGCCGGAGCTGAAAGTGTAATTAAAAAAACATTGATGGTTAGGAACTTAGGAGGCATTTTTTGTCTATGACTAAACAATGACAGACATCATGACTATTGAGATGATTCCTTTCTGTGCTTGTGGAGAAAAGCTTGTTCACTCATCGGTTCACATAATTCATGAGGAAAACACAAATCAAACCTGAACCACTTATCTTAATTAGTCCTTCTTGGGGCTACTGCTACTGCTAAAGTATCCATGCTTGGCTCCTAGTGTAGCTTGAACTGTATGCTGCATCTTACTAACCAATATAAGGTGTTAAGATACGACATGCTGTTTGGGATAATAAAAGTTCAGGGGGGCTGTAATGCTTAGAAACGCCATATTTTTTTAATGGCCAGAAAACTGGATTAATAGTACTAATAAAACTCCTCCAATCTCTCCACTGAAAGCATTAATACTGAAGTTGATTTTTCAAAAATAGAAATAAAACTCACTGCAGTCTGAGAATGAAGAACTAACTGGAACGAATATTCCTGCCCGGCCACAGCGATAAGCATAGTCTGCTAAAGCTGCACAAAGCCCAATCTGTTCATTGTAGTAGACACTGTTGGCACAAGAGATCTTGTAGGAGTGGGTGTCAATAAGAAGAGCGCAGTCTTCAAAGATGGAGCTTTCCAAGGCTTCAGAACAGATCAAATCAGCATTAACTTTTTTATCTGGTAGAGAATAAACAGAAATTGGTCAACCTCATGTAAGCCAACAATACAGTTATAACAAGACAGGACACCATTATAATATAACAAAGATTTTTGACACCTGTCCATCAAGATCAAAATCTGAGATCTAAATCTACAGTAGGTCAAAGGCTAAATATACTCATAGAATATTTTTGACCACTTTTGCTTCACCAGACAGAAGAAGGAATCCTTTCAGATCCACCAAGGGTATTTGGATACATACCCTCATTTACAGGATATGCATGTAACACAGATTCCAATAACAACTGTGAAGTTTTTTGTACCTATAAAAAATGTAGGTGACTCTTTAACATTTTTAATTCTTAATAATATTGCAGTTACCTTCATCTTCCAATTGTTTTGCATGTTCTGAGCACTGAGATTGTGTCTTCCAGGATTTGCTGAAGAAGCTGGATACAGTCTCAGTGATATCATTTGAGCTCCTTCAATGCACAAAGGAAAATAAAAATTTACAAAAAGTTTAGAGGTATTTAAATATTATTCCCATCTTAAAGGGAACCTGTCACGTTAAAAATACTGTCTGAGCTGAAGGCAGCATGTTATAGAGCAGGAGGAGCTGGGCAGATTGATATATAGTTTTGTGAGAAAAGATTCAGTAAAACTTGTATTTTATTCATTGAAATTCCTGCTCATTTTCGGTATGAAGTCAAGGAGGTGGTCCTTTCAGTGATTTCCTCGTTGACTATGCAAACAAAGATAGCTGTCAATTGCTAATAGGACTGCGTCTTTAACTTCAAAGCTCAGAATAACTCCCATACTAGCTGTGAACAGTATGACATGGAACTTGAAACTAATGATGAGCGGGAGGTGCTTATTCGATTTCGAGATATTTCATATATTCATTGAAATCGAATATTCGCCATTATTTATCGTGAATAATATGCGATTTAATTATTCGTGTATTGCGAATTGAACTTTGAACTGGGTATAAAGGCAACTTTCCTATTGGTTGGCTATCTAGAATTAATGAAGATAACGAATATAGCACTATAGTCTCTATATTCATTAATTCTAGCAAGCCAACCAATAGGAAAGTTATTACATAATATTGAACGAAACTTTGAACGGGGTATAACTTTCCTATTGGCTGGCTTGCTAGAATTAACGAAGATAGAGAATATAGCGCTATATTCGTTATCTTCATTACGAAGAGCGAAGATAGCAAAATATTCTCTATCTTCGCTGTTAACGCTATATTCGCTATATTCGTATTCGTTATCTTTGTTAATTCTAGCAAGCCAAGTAAACTTGCCTATACACAGCTCTTAGTTGGATGCGCAATGCGAGAATATTAGGTAATATTACTCGCATTGCACGTGCAACTTAGAGCGGGTATATGCAACTTACTTTACTATTGTTTGGCTGGGTAGAATTAATGAATATGAATATGGCGCTATATTCTCTATATCAGCTAATTCTAGCAAGCCAATAGGAAAGTTGACTGTACCCAGCTCTAAGTTGGATGCGCAATGCGAGAATATTACTTTGCATATTTTTTGCAATAAATAGAATAATGACTCAGTATTCAATTAATTGCAAAAAATAGGTAAAATAATATTCTCGCATTGCACATCCAACTTAGAGCTGTCTATAGGCAACTTTCCTATTAGCTTGCTAGAATTAGTGAATATAGAGAATATAGCGCTATAGTCGTATTCGTCATATTCATTAATTCTACCCAGCCAAACAATAAGTAAATTGCATATACCCCGCTCTAAGTTAGATGCGCAATGCGAGTAATATTACTTAATATTCTCGCATTGCGCATCCATCTTAGAGCTGTGTATAGGCAAGTTTACTTGGCTTGCTAGAATTAACAAAAATAACGAATACGAATATAGCGCTATATTCTCTATCTTCGTTAATAGCGAAGATAGAGAATATTTTGCTATCTTTGTTCTTAACGAAGATAATGAATATAGCGCTATATTCTCTATCTTTATTAATTCTAGCAAGCCAACCAATAGGAAAATTATACCCGTTCAAAGTTTCATTCGCAATACGCGAATATTACGTAATGTAATATTCGCATACTGCGAGTGGAACTTTAAATGGGGTATAACTTTCCTATTGGTTGGCTTGCAAGAATTAACGAAGATAGAGAACATAGCGCTATATTCTCTATCATCGTTAAGGGTATCTTGGCTTCAGCTTGAAAAAATAAAACAACAGTAAATTTTCGTTTTTTACGAATATATAGCACTATATTCTAAATATTCGTATATATAGGCATATTTCTGATTGTAAATGGCCCCCTACCATAAAAAAGATTTGAGGAATAAATATACTAGGTTCATAAATCTTTCCCAGGAGCCTTTTATTTCCCACTGAGTCTCTTCAATGGGAAGCACTACCCTCCCCATGAGCTGTGTCTAAGGCATCCTATCCAGCCAACCAGTACCATACTCTGTAAGTAAAAGGCAGGAACCCCAAAACATATTTCAGATGGATTGTGCTTCTTTTTGGCTAACATGAGCTAATTTGAATACTATTTTCCCATGGAACATTGCCTTGAAAATAAGTTTAGAAAAACCTTTTGGGCCACTACAAGTAGAACCAGCTAGTCTCTCCCGCAAACACCCCTCCCCCCCTCCCCCCCCAAGTCATCTTCTATACAAATTAGAGTGAGATATTACTTAAGGGGTACAATGAAACAAACTTACCTGTAATCATCATTACGATTGTCATTGTAAGTTCCACACAAGCCGCTGGTTTGTTTTTTGTAGCTGGCATCAAGGATAACATATAGGCGGTTAAGAGTAAGGTCATACTGCAGGTTAAACAATGGGCTCACCACATCCAGGAAGGTGGAAGAACTTCTTATGACAGTAATAGTGTCTAGAAAAAAAGACAGACATATCCTAATTTATTAGCAGCAATGGCATTCATATTATGAAGCTTGATGTTTGATGGACTGATGAAAGCAAATGACAACTAAGGTTTATCTATCTCTAGAAGAGGTCTTCATCTGATGGTGGCATGACCTTCATAATGCAATATTTACATACCCATGAGGAAGTAAGGGAGAGCTGTGGTTTGCCCTTCTGACAAGATTTTTCCATCATTAAGGAGTTTTATGCTGGCTTTCGATGGGATGTAAATGTCTACAGATTCAATACAAACTGCAGCTTGATCCTACAACAGAGGCGAAAAAAAGATTAAGGTACCAGATAAATGTAAAATAAAATTTGGGGCTTTTCTCGTACCCCATTGTTATGTAATACCTACATAGTTGTTACCAGTACCACCCAACTCTGAACAGGGTTTATTATTCAAGCTGATTGTGAAGGCTGCAGTCTTAGCCAAAATGTAACTACAATCTCCAGGCGTTTCATACAATGTCCCATCAAAGGTACGAATCATCTGGAAACCAGTCACTGAACAGACACCTGAGATACAAAATGCACAGAATATCACACACCCTTAAAATTATATAACCTTACTATACTTCATTGAGTATTTACGTAAAACAGAGAACCTATAATCGCACATATAGATACATCAGACCTATGGTATTTGTTAAAATGAAGGAATGTCAACTAGTGGTGGCACAAAAATGACTATTCTGGATGATGGGGCATTATATGGACAGTAAATATATTCCAGTGAGTATTCTAAGTAATAAATTAATGATTGAAAGGCGTGAAACGAAGAGATGAAGATGCAATAAAATTACCTGGGCAGTCCAGATTTTTCACACAGGTCAGTGAGCCATTATTGCAAGTACTAAAAAGTAAAAACATGGATTTAATTGAATATAATAACATTTTCACAGTGGCTCACAAATATGAACCATAGAAGACTTGTAATGAAAATGATTTTAGGGCAAAATACATGCAGTTAAAAGGTGTTGAGAGACTATAAAGGACAAGGTTGTGAGTCACACACTGTTGGAGATTATATACCGTACATATAAAGAGAAGTAACATACCAAGTAACACAGTTGAGTTTTACAGTATCTCCATCAGACACAGAATCATGGTTGAATGTACAAGATTCTCCCACGGATGGAACTGCTGGAGTAGGTTCCTCTTTCTTGGGGATCACTGGTTCCTCAGGCTGAACTGGGGTCTCTGGTTCAGCGGGATTCATCTGCTGAGTAGGCTCAGGTTTCTCTGTTGTGGAACATAGTATATGAAAATGTATGATACCAAATGTTTTACTTGTTTTTCAGTGTAATATTAGTCTCCCGTTACAATTAGGATGAGAGCCTAAATAATTAAGGAACATATCCTGAATTCTATAACTGATGATGGTTAGATACAATGGTAGTTAATAGCATGAACATATGTTGGATTTATTGGAGCTTATGATTATCGGGAAGGCACCGTTACAGCCCTGTAATTGCTTGCTCCTTGTTGTAGGAGAAGAGCTGCATTTACATACAGCGATCTCCTCCACTGTATGCGAAGAAGCAATGGATACTGTCATTTTTTGTCCTAAACAGATTCCTTTTCTGTGGGCAGCAGAGTGCTGTTTACACAACAAAATCTGCTGCCCAAAAGCAGTTATTTTACGGTCCACATGAAAAATTAATTCACCCAATTTGACTCATTCATCGGGTGAGTGGCAGCACCTTTACATGGGCCGATTACGGGGAATAAGCTTTTGTATGAATGTTCATTACCTATAAACTACCTGACAACTGGGCACTGTAAATCCATTATTACTCCCTACTCTTTCGGTCACCCTTGCTCTGTGACTTTGAAATAATAAACTTGCAGTCTGAGAGATAATCGGGACTATAAATGGGAAAAATGTCAATGTCCAAGTCTAATTCTTCATATAATGACTTTTCATTGTCTTCTGCTTTGTCGAATTTTACAAAAACATTTGCTTCGTGGCAGATTGCTTTGTCACTAAGCACGTTTTTTGTAAGTAGCGGGTGCAATGACAGGGAATAGCGATTGCTCCACTCCTCATCTTTGAACCACTCTGATGACGCTGATCGCGATATCTGAGATCAATATTAAAGCATTTTAGTGGTTGCTAAAAAAAATGTAATTGTACTTACCTCATCCATTTATCTAGAGACCACCATGGCCATCTTGCTTGAAGATGCGGCGCAAAATGTCACACAGTGGGATCTTCAGGCAAGATGGCAGCGGCGGCTTCTTCGCGCTCAAATGCATGAGGTAAGTATGATTTTTTTAATTTTTTACCGCCATTTCAGGGAAATTGATTAATTACCATGAAGCACAGAGAAATTCGGCTTTGCAGTGAATTTGAATTTTTCACTTTGTTAACGTCGAGTCGATTAACACTAATAATAATTAAAATGACTCTGTAAAGGTCTCTGAAGTAGTCATTTTCATGGTTCCATCTATTTTTTTCCCTTTGCCCTCAAGCTTTGCAAGTTGCTCTTTGGTAGCAAAGTCATAATGACTTCAGCTCTTTGCTGCCAAAGTCACAATGACATTGGTCATTATTTATTTAAATCAGACATGGTAAATTAGTACTTGTAAAGTATGACTTATTTTAAGAACTGCCATAAGGGGAAGTTACTGATTGTAATAGATCTACTTCATATGAGTCAGGAGATACTGGCAAAACAATATAAGCTAAACACTCATAGCTCCCTAGTGAAACACTCATGGCTACCTAGATGGCGGCCTAACCCACCTTCTCCTCATTGCAGCCCTTTTAGCTTGGGAATCCTTTGGGCATACTGATTTTTTGTTAATCTCAAATGATATATTGCACAATACCTTTGCTCTCTTTAGAGTTTTCTTCCTCAGATGAAACTGCTTCAGTAGGTTCCACTTGGTTATTGGGGTTTGCTGGTTCCTCAGGTTGAGCTGACTCAGTTGGGCTTACTTGAATTACAGGCATCACAGTTTGAACTGGGGTCTCTGGCTCATATGAATTCACTGGCTCCGTAGGCTCAGGTTTCTCTGTTTAAGAACATAACAAAAGTATGACGCCAACTTTTTTCCTTGTTTTTAGTGCAATATTAGACTCACTTTGCAATACTTGATACCAATAGGATAAAAATGCATCATTAGGAACAAATTCTACTTTCTATAAATGAGGATGGTTAGACGCAATTTCAGTTTAGAATATGAATTTACTCTCCGCTCCTTCTGTCACCCTTGCTTTATGACCTTGAAAGAATAAACCTATAGCCTGAGGAATAATGATTGGCTCTATTGTAAAGTCAGGATTATGGTACCAATACCAATGTCCAAGCCTATGTCTTCAAATGATGACTTTTTATAGACTCAAAGGTAAAAATATTTTTATGCTAATTATAATTAAAATGACTCTGTTGCATACAGCCTGTAAATGATAACTAACAACAACAAATTGTATCTGGAAGGTTGCATGATATCAACACCAGGAGGTTGCATTATAAACCTTTCTAAGGTGGTTGCATAAAATTGATAAGAGGTCTCTGGAGTGGTATTCTTCATGGTTCCATCCTTTTTCCCTTTGCCCTCATGCTTTTCAAGTTGCTCTTTGCTGGCAAAGTCACAATGACCTCAGCTCTTTTCTACCAAAATCCCAATGACATTGGGCATTACCTATTTAAATCAGATATGGTAAAATAGCATTTGCAAAGTATGAAGTGTATTATGAACTGCCATAAGGGGAGGTTACTGGTTGTAATGGATCTATATACAGTAATTTGAGTGAGAAGATACTGACAGAACAATATAAGTGAAACACTCATTGGACCCTACAACCCACATCATAAATTGCATCGGCTTTTCAGATGGCGACCTACCCTGTCTTCTCCACATTCTAGCCCTTTTAACTAGGGGATCCTTTTCCTAGGGTATCCTAATTTTTTGTTATTATCAAATGATATATTGCACAATACCTTTGCTCTCTTTAGAGTTTTCTTCCTCAGATGAAACTTCTTTAGTAGGTTCCACTTGGTTATTGGGGTTTGCTGGTTCCTCAGGTTGAGCTGACTCAGTTGGGCTTACTTGATTTACCGGCATCACAGTTTGAACTGGGGTCTCTGGTTCATCGAAATTCACTGGCTCAGTGGGCTGAGGTTTGTCTGCTAAAAAACATAGCAAAAGTACGACAACAACTTTATTCCTTGTTTTTAGTGCAATATTAGACTCACTTTATAATACTTAATACCAATTGGATAAAAATACATAAATAGGGACAGATCCTACATTCTATAACTGATGATGGTTAGACACAATGTCAGTTCAGAGCATGAACTTACTCTCCGCTCCTTCTGTCACCCTTGCTTTATGACTTTGAAACAATAAACTTGCAGTCTGAGGAATAATCATCGGCTCTATTGTAAAGTCGGGACTATAAGTGGTAACAATGCCAATGTCCAAGTCGGTGTCTTCAAATGATGACTTTTCATTATCTTCTTTGAAAGGTAAATCAAAATAGATTCAAGGGTAAAACTATATTTCCATGCTAATTATTATTAAAATGACTGTTGCATACAGCCTGCAAATGTTAATGAACAACAAATTGTATCTGGAAGTTTACATAAATGTCAACACCAAGAGGTTGCCTTATGGCATAACCTTTCTAACGTGGTTGAACTAAATTGATAAGAGGCCTCTAGACTGGTCTTCTTTATGGTTTCATCCTTTTTTCCCTTTGCCCATGCTTTTCAAGTTACTCTTTACTAGCAAAGTCACAAAGACCTCAGCAGTTTTTCTAAATCACAATGGTTATTCTTTTGGTATAGCTGTGACTGCATCTTATGTTTAAATCTCTTTATTAGAAAGCTGGGTCAAAGTGAATTGTTTGGGTGGGTGGGGGTGGGGGTGCAATTTTCCTGCTCTGCCTAAGGCCGAAAAATACCTTGTCCCGGCCCTGGGTTTGGCAACCCCTCAAACCCACACACATACACTTTACCGGACCTGTAAAGGAAAGACTACTTACCCACTTTCCAGCACTTGCTCCTTGCTCCTCCAGGCTTTCAATGCTATACTGGGCTCCTTCCTGTAAACATCCAGTTTCCCATTGTTGCAGACAATCACTGACCGCAGCAGAGATAAGATCCATTTGTGTCATATATCCATTTTTAATGGTAAAGGATGCCGGTAACCACTGTGACGATGTCAAACCACATGTTTACAGTGAGGGATCCCAGGCTGGGAGAAGAAGGAGCAGGAAGCCAGTGCAGGTAAATAATCTTCCCTTTACAGGTCTGGTAATGTTTATCTAGGACAATCAGAATAGTGCCACACACTTAATATTGTGATTATAGTTATAGTTATGACAATGGATGCAGACTACCACTTCTCTCATTGGCACAGAGGGCTAATTGATAGTCTGAAAAGACCTTCTAATATTGCTCTGATTAGATGTCCTCTTGAAAAGAGATTTTCCCAGTCCATGGAGGCAGAGCACACAAGATCTAGAGATCCCCATTAAATAAGCTAAGCACATGAACATCCAATTACCCTTGTTTTCTCTAGAGTTGTCTTCCTCAGATGATTCCTTGCTTCCTCCTTTACGACCCATCCTTCCATTGTTCTCCTTGCTTCCATGTTCAGTGCCAGATTTACCTCCGAAATTGTTTCCTGTAGAAATGAATACAACAAATTTAGATATCAGACCAAACCATCAGCTGAGTAGGTGTATCTATAGATCCCTGGACCAAGGGTATTTTGGAATTTTGATGTTTGTGGACTTTCTAGTTTGGCACTTTCTAGTTATGCATTGAGAAGTTAGAAATCTTCCACTATTACTATAAGGGATTAGTGTTGATCGTGAATATTCTAATCGTGAATTTTCATCGCGAATATCGGCACTTCAAGAATTCGAAAATGTAGAATATAGTGCTATATATTCGTAATCGCGACAATTCTAGATTTTATTTTTCATCAGTAACCTCCCTTCTTGCTTGTGGGCCAATGAGAAGGCTGCAATACCTTTGTCAGAGCTTAGCAACATCCCTAGCAACCAATAGGAAAGTTGCCTGCCCCTTTATTATATTAGAAGCCATTTTCTGCAGTTTTTTTGCAGTTCTGATAGAGAGAGTAGTGACATTGCTGTGCTCTGTGCTTTCATCTGGATCCTATTCCTTATCCAATTACATTAGATAGTTAGCTCATATATATAATACAGATAGTTAGTGGGAGATAGTCAGTGTTGGTTAGATAGTGATATAGTGTAGCTGGTTCCAGTGCAGGGTGTTAGGTAGTGTGACAGAAATTACTGTTTCTCTGCTGTCCATACATACATGCTACAGACATATTGCTGTGATGTCACAACAATACTTAGTGCACCAATCAGTAATCTCTACTCTGACCTAATAAAATGTGCATGTATTGCGCAAAAAATATGCGCATCATTAGTGCCGATTTGTGCAATTGCAAAAATAATGACTGGAGATCACGAATTCTAGAATTTGCTAATTTATTGCGAATATTATGAGAAAAATTCACGAATATTGTGAAAACAAATATTGCCTATGCCGCTCATCACTATAAGGGATTATGCAAAGCTTAGCAGGGGAAAAAGACACACAGATGCACTGTCCTTTTGACTGCCTGGTTTAGCTTGTTTAAGTTTGTGAAAACTGCGTAGTCATTACCATACACTTGTATTGAAACTCTATTCAAGTATATGACAGACTGAAATTGCAACATAGTATTTTTCAAAGCCGTGATTCTCCACCCTTTCCATTAGTAAGTTCTAATTCAGTTAGAAACTGTATATAAGGAGAGCAGTTAGAGCTCCTTATTGTCTGCAGATAGGAATTAGTGTTTAGTAGGAGAGACTCTGCCAGTCTAAAGATAGGGACCAGTGGTCAGTAAGACAGACCCTGCCAGACTCCACAAGTGACCACAAAAATACACTGAGATGGTGATACTGATCCTAAGCCGTTTGGCCAGGCTAACAGCTTTCTAAGAGAGAGAGTGACAGCTAGCTCCGGTCTTTCAACAGCACAAAACCTTCTTCTACCAGACTGAAGAAGCTAGCTCAGTGCCTTGTCTGTATTGTTTTGCACTTGAGTTCCATCAGTAAAGAAGTACACTGGTTTAGTGCAGACTTTGACTTTCTGGACTTACTTCCTATCGGGGTGTACTATGCCTTATCATCAGTTTCATAGACCAGCAACACATGGTGACACCTCAATGGCGTCTGGGGGGGGACCAGCATAGCGTTGGGACCATCCCAAACCTGGCCACTGCATAGTGAGCTCTGATAATCTACCAAATAGAAAATTTCTCCCATAGAAGAAAACAACAGGGATAATACCAGTAGTCGCAGTGATAGATACATAGGGTGAATCTGCAGTCTAAACCTTTCTCAAGAGACTGATAATCGCCTCGTATTAGTCATTACAACGGTCTCATCTATGAAGTGAAAGGACACAGGCTGGTGATATCGTTGTGTGTCTTCCACCTCACTTCACTCTACTGAGTCAAGATGAAGAGTAATACCAGCTGTTTTTGCCTACTGAACTATGTTATAGATGCCATATTCCCATGTAAGGCTATGTTCACCCATGACAGTTTAGCTGTGGATTTTCTGCAAATAAAAATCTGCAGTGTTTCTGCTTGTAATCTGCAGCTGAAAAAACACACCAAATAGTGAATTTTTGTTGCTGAAATGATGCAGATTAGACACAGTGGTTCCTGGGACTGTGCAATACTGCAGATTTGCAGCATAAACATCTGAGAGAGCAAATCGACAGCTAATCAGTCATATGTGGACATAGCCTAAATATAACAATGGACTGAAAGAGCACATGGCCCGAGTAGTGACTTCCATCCACATCTGCCAGGCCACATCACACTGCAACTCTAGGGAGAAGTGTAAAACCGGGTCACATAGATGAAACTGCTAGGAAACTAAGGAGATAAGTGGGGATCAGGGATAAGTGGAAGTCACTTTTATAAATTGTGCTGATACATAATATAAGATGTCAGCATGGTGTCTTCTATGGAGAAGATGCACGAACAATGGTGGCATACTGTACAAAACGTCACTAGTGTCTGCTGCACACCATTCTGCTGCCCTCTTGAAAAGTAATGCTCCAGGTCATAGGGACACAGCACTTTACAATATCTAGAGATCCACATGAAACAAGATAAGCATTAGCACATAAAATTACCCTTGTTTTCTTTAGAGTTGTCTTCCTCCGATGAACCTTTGCCTCCTCCAATTTTATTACCCTTTTTCCCATGGTTCTCTTTGCTTCCATGTTCATTACCTCCAAAACGGTTTCCTGTAGAAATGAAATAATGAATTTAGATATCAGAGCAAAGCTACAGCTAAGTAGTTGTATTCAGTGCTGATAGTGGACTGGATTGTGTTCTACATGCCATAGTCCTGTGTAAAAAAAATAATAGCTGATCTTGGGGAGACCCGCTACAAAAAGCACTGTGGAGCCTCTGTAGAGAGTCTCAACACAGCAATCCAAAGTGCAAAGCTCTGTGAGAAACAGAAATATGCAAAGTAACCGTGGAGCCCCAGTTATGGGTCTACAAAACAGTGAAATCCAGAAATCCCTCTAGAAAAAGGAAAACCAAGCAAAGGGGGTGTCCCCATTAAGAATATCACTATATCCACCATATTAAGTGGCCCCTATGTCATGATTTGGCTCTGTTACAAGCCTTAAGGATGTGACAGGGGTAAACCTAAGCCAGTTATCTATTCACAGACAGTTGTTTCGGGGTGTTTCCACTCATCAGTGTGCATTAGGATTCTGGCTAACAGGAGCAATGCCTTGGAGACTCCAAAGACTGGATTGCTGTGTTGAGACTCTCTACGGAGATATCAGACCAAAGCCACAGCTAAGTGGTTGTATTCAGCCTTTCGGAAGAGCTGCAATATCAAGCACAGCAACTATACAATACATAGCGATCTGCTTGGTGAGCTCAGAGAAGGCTGTGGCATAAACTAAGAACTTCAGTGCCTTCTCAAATAGCTTATCGGTAGGGTCCTGGATGACTGACCCCCAACTATCAGATACTGATGACTTATCCAAAGGATAGGTCATGAGTTAAAAAAAACTAGAAACCCCCTTTAATTATTTTATCACGTGTAGATTTGTTTTAATTTATGTTATTGGAATCAGACACCTTTCAATACTATAGGCTTGAGAGGCCCATGGAATTCTGGGTAAACATGTTAAACTTTTGTGAAACTAAAGCTGTAGTTGGGGCTAATGTCACCCAGGGGCCAAAATAGACCTATTTGTAACTTTATCTGTTTTGTATTTCAAAGGATCTACCGAGTGAAATATTTTAAACCACCCAAATTTTAAAAATAAAACAACGGAAACAAATATAATATTAGGTATCTTACAAATATTTTGGTTGTTCTAGACTTATTGGTAACTCAGAGAATGATTACAAACCCGTGTGACCTTGGGTATATTTTTACAATATATGTAGATAGTTGATCACTAATTAGGGCAAGCACACATTTCATATTAATTGAAACTAAAGTAACAGCAAAGAGGTTTAAGCTAATATTTTGAATCAATGCTGCTTTTCTCCTTGTATAAATATAATTATCATAACCAGACAGTTTTGGGTAAAAACTAAGACTTTTTAAATAAAATATATACAGACCCTTTTCTTTTGAGTCCTCTTCACTGGAGTCATCCTTGCCTTTACCAGATACCTTCTTTCCATTAATACCAAATCCAACTAAAATAAAAGAAAATGTGTTTTAAGAACTTTTCCATTTGGTTTCATACACGTAAGTCCATAGGCATATTAATATAATGGCAATAAACTTTGAACATAAAAAGGAATTAGGAATTAATAAATGTGTGGCCACCAAGCTCATCCAAAGTTCTGTAATCTTCCTTTAGCATTAAAGAGGACCTGTCATCACTCCTGATGTGCTTGGTTTAATAGAAGACACATGAATGATGGTGGCACATTGTGCAAAACGTCGTGTCTGCTGTACACCATTCTGCTGTCCACTTGAAAAGTGATGCTCCAGGTCATAGGGGCACATCACTTTACAATATCTAGAGATACACATGAAACAAGATAAGCATTAGCACATAAAATTACCCTTGTTTTCTTTAGAGTTGTCTTCCTCTGATGATCCTTTGCCTCCTCCAATTTTATTACCCTTTTTCTCATGGTTCTCCTTGCTTCCATGTTCATTACCTCCAAAACGGTTTCCTGTAGAAATGAAATAATGAAGTTAGATATCAGAGCAAAGCTACAGCTAAGTAGTTGTATTCAGTGCTGATAGTGGACTGTATTGTGTTCTACATGCCATATTCCTGTGTAAAAAAAAAAAAAATAGCTGATCTTGGGGAGAGCAGCTACAAAAAGCACTGTGGAGCCTCTGCAGAGAGTCTCAACACAGCAATCCAAAGTGCAAAGCTCTGTTGGAAACAGTAATATGCAAAATAACCGTGGAGCCCCAGTTATGGGTCTACAAAACAGTGAAAGCTGGAAATCCCTCCAGAAAAAGGAAAACCAAGCAAAGGGGTGTCCCCATTAATGAGATCCCCATATCCACCATATTAAGTGGCCCCATGTCATGAAATTGGCTCTGTTGTAAGCCTTAAGGATGTGACAGGGGAAAACCTAAGCCACTTATCTATGCTCAGACAGTTGTTTCGATGTGTTTCCCCTCAACAGTGTAGAGTAGGATTTTGGCTAACAGGAGCAATGCCTTGGAGACTCCAAAGACTCCAAAGTGGATTGCTGTGTTGACGCTCTCTACAGAGGCTCCACAATGCTTTTGTAGCTGGCCTCTCCAGTAGTCTTCAAGGCATTACTCCCATTAGCCAGAATCCTACTACACACTGATGAGGGGCAATACCCCAAAACAGCTGTCTGTGGATGGATAACTGGCTTAGGTTTTCCCATGTCACATCCTTAAGGCTTGTAACAGAACCTGATCTTGACATAGGGGCCACTTCATATGGTGGATCTGATGATCTCTATAGTGGGGACACCATAATGTTTGGTTTTCCTTCTCTGGAGGAATTTCTGGCTTTCACAGTGTTGTAGACCCATAGCTGGGTCTCCATGGTTATTTTGCTAATTACTGTTTCCCAGGGAGCATTGAACTTTTGATTGCTGTGTTGAGACTCTCTACAGAGACTCCACAGTGATTTTTGTAGATGGTCTCCCCAAGACCAGCTATTGTTCTGTTTGAGTAGTCTACAAGGCATTGCTCACATTAGCCAGAATCCTACTACACATTGATGAGGGACAATAGCCCGAAACAGCTGTCTGCAGGGACTGTGTTGACGTCTAATAATTGGGGTCATCAAAAACTTCTTTATAGTACTAGCAGTGGCTGGTCAGAAATTCACCCGCATCTGCCGACCTACACCACACTCCAGCTCTAGATAGAAGAGGATCACTGAGTAACATAGACCAAACTGCTAGTAAACTATGAGGATAAGTGAAAGAGTGTTAGTCTGAAGCCACTATCACATGTTGTGCTGATGCCTAGTTTTAGATGTCAGAATACTGTCTTCTATGGAGAAGATAAGACACTGGTGGCATACTGTACTTCACAACAGTCTGCCACACACACCATTCTACAGTCCTTTTAAAAAGAGATGCTCCAGGTTATAGAGACAGAACACTTTACAAGACCTAGAGATCCACACAAAACAAGATAAACACTTGCTCATATAATTACCCTTGTTTTCTTTAGAGTTGTCTTCCTCCGATGATCCCTTGCCTCCTCCAATTTTATTACCCTTTTTCCCATGGTTCTCCTTGCTTCCATGTTCATCACCTCCAAAACGGTTTCCTGTAGAAATGAAATAATGAATTTAGATATCAGAGCAAAGCTACAGCTAATTAGTTGTATTCAGAGCTGATAGTGGACTGCATTGTGTTCTACATGCCATATCCCTGTGTAAAAATAAAATAAAAATAGCTGATCTTGGGGAGAGCAGCTACAAAAAACACTGTGGAGCCTCTGTAGAGAGTCTCAACACAGCAATCCAAAGTGTAAAACTCTGTGGGAAACAGTAATATGCATAATAACCGTGGAGCCCCAGTTATGGGTCTACAAAACAGTGAAATCCAGAAATCCCTCCAGAAAAAGGAAAACCAAGCAAAGGGGTGTCCCCATTAATAAGATCACCATATCCACTGTATTAAGTGGCCCCTATGTCATGATTTGGCTCTGTTGTGACAGGGGAAAACCTAAGCCAGTTATCTATGCACAGGCAGTTGATTTGGTGTGTTTCCCCTCAACAGTGTGCATTGGACTTTGGCTAACAGGAGCAATGCCTTGGAGACTCCAAAGACTCCAAAGTGGATTGCTGTGTTGACGCTCTCTACAGAGGCTCCACAATGCTTTTGTAGCTGGCCTCTCCAGTAGTCTCCAAGGCATTACTCCCGTTAGCCAGAATCCTACTACACACTGATGAGAGGCAATACCACGAAACAGCTGTCTGTGGATGGATAACTGGCTTAGGTTTTCCCACGTCACATCCTTAAGGCTTGTAACAGAACCACATCTTGATATAGGGGCCACTTAATATGGTGGATATGGTGATCTCTATAATTGGGATATAATGGTTCTCCTTGCTTCCATGTTCATGGACAAATTTACCTCCAAAATGGATTCCTGTAGAAATTAAATAATGAATTTAGATATCAGACCAAAGCCGCAGCTGAGTAGTTGCATTTGTAATGCCCTGGACCACGGTTCTAGTCCGTTTTGAAACTATATATAAAGAGAGCAGTCAGAGCCCCTCATTGTTTGCAGATAGGCACCAGTGTTTAGTAGGAGAGACTCTGCTCGTCTGCAGATAGGGAGCAGTATTCAGTAGGATAGTTTGGGTTATAAATTAAGAAATTTAAGGCTACACGATTCTATATGATTATCTTTAACTTCTAAAAAACAAACCTGTCTTTGGATCAATTGGCTATATTCATTTTTGATATTTTATATATTAGCCAGACTTATAGTGATGGTCATTATGGATGTTGCCATTGCTTTAAATTGCTATTTTTTTTTACATAAAACACGGAGAAAAATGGTAGTCTTAAACTACATGTAGGGATTGTGTTGGTGTCTAATATTTGGCGTCATCAAAATCTCCTTTATAGAACTAGCAGTCACTGGTCAGAAATCACCCGCATCTGCCTACCTACACCACACTCCAGCTCTAGGTAGAAGAGGATCACTGGGTCACATAGACTAAACTGCTAGTAAACTATTAGGATAGGTGAAAAAGTGCTAGTCTGAAGCTACTATCACATGTTGTGCTAATGCCTAATTTTAGATGTCAGCATACAGTCTTCTATGGAGAAGATAAGACACTGGTGGCACATACTGTAGTTCACAGCAGTCTGCCACACACCATTCTACAGTCCTTTTTGAAAAGGGATTCTCCAGGTTATAGAGACAGAACACTTTACAAGACCTAGAGATCCACACGAAACAAGATAAGCACTTGCTCATATAATTACCCTTGTTTTCTTTAGAGTTGTCTTCCTCCGATGATCCCTTGCTTCCTCCTATTTTATTACCCATCCTTCCATTGTTCTCTTTGCTTCCATGTTCATGGCCAGATTTACCTCCAAAATTGTTTCCTGTAGAAGTAAATAATTAATTTAGATATCAGACCAAAGCCACAGCTAAGTGGTTGTATTCAGCCTATCGGAAGAGCTGCAATATCAAGCACAGCAACTATACAATACATAGTGGTCTGCTTGGTGAGCTCAGAGAAGGCTGTGGCACAAACTACGAACTTTGATGCCTTCTCAAATAGCTTATCGGTAGGGTCCTGGATGACTGACCCCCAACTATCAGATACTGATGACTTATCCAAAGGATAGGTCATGAGTTAAAAAAAACTAGAAACCCCCTTTAATTATTTTATCACGTGTAGATTTGTTTTAATTTATGTTATTGGAATCAGACACCTTTCAATACTATAGGCTTGAGAGGCCCATGGAATTCTGGGTAAACATGTTAAACTTTTGTGAAACTAAAGCTGTAGTTGGGGCTAATGTCACCCAGGGGCCAAAATAGACCTATTTGTAACTTTATCTGTTTTGTATTTCAAAGGATCTACCGAGTGAAATATTTTAAACCACCCAAATTTTAAAAATAAAACAACGGAAACAAATATAATATTAGGTATCTTACAAATATTTTGGTTGTTCTAGACTTATTGGTAACTCAGAGAATGATTACAAACCCGTGTGACCTTGGGTATATTTTTACAATATATGTAGATAGTTGATCACTAATTAGGGCAAGCACACATTTCATATTAATTGAAACTAAAGTAACAGCAAAGAGGTTTAAGCTAATATTTTTGAATCAATGCTGCTTTTCTCCTTGTATAAATATAATTATCATAACCAGACAGTTTTGGGTAAAAACTAAGACTTTTTTAAATAAAATATATACAGACCCTTTTCTTTTGAGTCCTCTTCACTGGAGTCATCCTTGCCTTTACCAGATACCTTCTTTCCATTAATACCAAATCCAACTAAAATAAAAGAAAATGTGTTTTAAGAACTTTTCCATTTGGTTTCATACACGTAAGTCCATAGGCATATTAATATAATGGCAATAAACTTTGAACATAAAAAGGAATTAGGAATTAATAAATGTGTGGCCACCAAGCTCATCCAAAGTTCTGTAATCTTCCTTTAGCATTAAAGAGGACCTGTCATCACTCCTGATGTGCTTGGTTTAATAGAAGACACATGAATGATGGTGGCACATTGTGCAAAACGTCGTGTCTGCTGCACACCATTCTGTTGTCCACTTGAAAAGTGATGCTCCAGGTCATAGGGGCACATCACTTTACAATATCTAGAGATACACATGAAACAAGATAAGCATTAGCACATAAAATTACCCTTGTTTTCTTTAGAGTTGTCTTCCTCTGATGATCCTTTGCCTCCTCCAATTTTATTACCCTTTTTCTCATGGTTCTCCTTGCTTCCATGTTCATTACCTCCAAAACGGTTTCCTGTAGAAATGAAATAATGAAGTTAGATATCAGAGCAAAGCTACAGCTAAGTAGTTGTATTCAGTGCTGATAGTGGACTGTATTGTGTTCTACATGCCATATTCCTGTGTAAAAAAAAAAAAAATAGCTGATCTTGGGGAGAGCAGCTACAAAAAGCACTGTGGAGCCTCTGCAGAGAGTCTCAACACAGCAATCCAAAGTGCAAAGCTCTGTGGGAAACAGTAATATGCAAAATAACCGTGGAGCCCCAGTTATGGGTCTACAAAACAGTGAAAGCTGGAAATCCCTCCAGAAAAAGGAAAACCAAGCAAAGGGGTGTCCCCATTAATGAGATCCCCCATATCCACCATATTAAGTGGCCCCATGTCATGAAATTGGCTCTGTTGTAAGCCTTAAGGATGTGACAGGGGAAAACCTAAGCCACTTATCTATGCTCAGACAGTTGATTTCGATGTGTTTCCCTCAACAGTGTAGAGTAGGATTTTGGCTAACAGGAGCAATGCCTTGGAGACTCCAAAGACTCCAAAGTGGATTGCTGTGTTGACGCTCTCTACAGAGGCTCCACAATGCTTTTGTAGCTGGCCTCTCCAGTAGTCTTCAAGGCATTACTCCCATTAGCCAGAATCCTACTACACACTGATGAGGGGCAATACCCCAAAACAGCTGTCTGTGGATGGATAACTGGCTTAGGTTTTCCCATGTCACATCCTTAAGGCTTGTAACAGAACCAGATCGTGACATAGGGGCCACTTAATATGGTGGATCTGGTGATCTCAATAATTGAGATATAACGGTTCTCCTTGCTTCCATGTTCACGGACAAATTTACCTCCAAAATGGATTCCTGTAGAAATTAAATAATGAATTTAGATATCAGACCAAAGCCGCAGCTGAGTAGTTGCATTTGTAATGCCCTGGACCACGGTTCTAGTCCGTTTTGAAACTATATATAAAGAGAGCAGTTGTCATCAAAAACTCCTTTATAGAACTAGCAGTGGCTGGTCAGAAATCATCCGCATCTGCCTACCTACACCACACTCCAGCTCTAGGTAGAAGAGGATCACTGGGTCACATAGACCAAACTGCTAGTAAACTATGTAGGATAGGTGAAAGAGTGCTAGTCTGAAGCTACTATCACATGTTGTGCTGATGCCTAATTTTAGATGTCAGCATACAGTCTTCTATGGAGAAGATAAGACACTGGTGGCATACTGTAGTTCACAGCAGTCTGCACACACACCATTCTACAGTCCTTTTGAAAAGAGATGCTCCAGGTTATAGAGACAGAACACTTTACAAGACCTAGAGATCCACACGAAACAAGATAAGCACTTGCTCATATAATTACCCTTGTTTTCTTTAGAGTTGTCTTCCTCCGATGATCCCTTGCCTCCTCCTATTTTATTACCCATCCTTCCATTGTTCTCTTTGCTTCCATGTTCATGGCCAGATTTACCTCCAAAATTGTTTCCTGTAGAAGTAAATAATTAATTTAGATATCAGACCAAAGCCACAGCTAAGTGGTTGTATTCAGCCTATCGGAAGAGCTGCAATATCAAGCACAGCAACTATACAATACATAGCAATATAATATAAATATAATATAATATATAATATAATATACATATAATATACATATAATATGCATATAATATACAATATAAAGAGAGCAGTCAGAGCCCCTAATTGTTTGCAGATAGGCACCAGTGTTTAGTTGGAGAGACTCTGCTCATCTGCAGATAGGGAGAATTATTCAGTAGTATAGTTTGGGGTATAAATTAAGAAATTTAAGGCTACACGATTCTATATGATTATCTTTAACTTCTAAAAAGCAAACCTGTCTTTGGATCAATTGGCTATATTCATTTGCGATATTTTATATATTAGCCAGACTTATAGTGATGGTCATTAGGAATTTTACCATTGCTTTAAATTGCTATCTTTTTACATAAGACACAGATAAAAATGATAGTCTTAAACTACCTGCAGGGACTGTGTTGGCGTCTAATATTTGGCGTCATCAAAATCTCCTTTATAGAACTAGCAGTGGCTGGTCAGAAATCACCCGCATCTGCCTACCTACACCACACTCCAGCTCTAGGTAGAAGAGGATCACTGGGTCACATAGACTAAACTGCTAGTAAACTATTAGGATAGGTGAAAAAGTGCTAGTCTGAAGCTACTATCACATGTTGTGCTAATGCCTAATTTTAGATGTCAGCATACAGTCTTCTATGGAGAAGATAAGACACTGGTGGCACATACTGTAGTTCACAGCAGTCTGCCACACACCATTCTACAGTCCTTTTTGAAAAGAGATGCTCCAGGTTATAGAGACAGAACACTTTACAAGACCTAGAGATCCACACAAAACAAGATAAACACTTGCTCATATAATTACCCTTGTTTTCTTTAGAGTTGTCTTCCTCTGATGATCCCTTGCCTCCTCCTATTTTATTACCCATCCTTCCATTGTTCTCTTTGCTTCCATGTTCATGGCCAGATTTACCTCCAAAATTGTTTCCTGTAGAAATAAATAATTAATTTAGATATCAGACCAAAGCCACAGCTAAGTGGTTGTATTCAGCCTTTCGGAAGAGCTGCAATATCAAGCACAGCAACTATACAATACATAGCAATCTGCTTGGTGAGCTCAGAGAAGGCTGTGGCATAAACTAAGAACTTCAGTGCCTTCTCAAATAGCTTATCGGTAGGGTCCTGGATGACTGACCCCAACTATCAGATACTGATGACTTATCCAAAGGATAGGTCATGAGTTAAAAAAACTAGAAACCCCTTTAATTATTTTATCACGTGTAGATTTGTTTTAATTTATGTTATTGGAATCAGACACCTTTCAATACTATAGGCTTGAGAGGCCCATGGAATTCTGGGTAAACATGTTAAACTTTGTGAAACTAAAGCTGTAGTTGGGGCTAATGTCACCCAGGGGCCAAAATAGACCTATTTGTAACTTTATCTGTTTTGTATTTCAAAGGATCTACCGAGTGAAATATTTTAAACCACCCAAATTTAAAAATAAAACAACGGAAACAAATATAATATTAGGTATCTTACAAATATTTTGGTTGTTCTAGACTTATTGGTAACTCAGAGAATGATTACAAACCCGTGTGACCTTGGGTATATTTTTACAATATATGTAGATAGTTGATCACTAATTAGGGCAAGCACACATTTCATATTAATTGAAACTAAAGTAACAGCAAAGAGGTTTATGCTAATATTTTTGAATCAATGCTGCTTTTCTCCTTGTATAAATATAATTATCATAACCAGACAGTTTTGGGTAAAAACTAAGACTTTTTTAAATAAAATATATACAGACCCTTTTCTTTTGAGTCATCATCATCTTCACTTGAGTCATCCTTGCCTTTACCAGATACCTTCTTTCCATTAATACCAAATCCAACTGAAATAAAAGAAAATGTGTTTTAAGAACTATTTCATTTGGTTTCATGTACGTAAGTCCATAGGCATATTAATATAATGGCAATAAACTTTTAACATAAAAAAGGAATTAGGAATTAATAAATGTGTGGCCACCAAGCTCATCCAAAGTTCTGTAATCTTCCTTTAGCATTAAAGAGGACCTGTCATCACTCCTGATAGGCTGGTTTTAATAGCTACATGTATTCCCTGTGTAATAACAAGTCTGGAGCATCTATTCTTATGGCTCTATGTTGTGCCATTCCTTTATTATTTCTACAGGAAGTTATCAATAAATTGCTAGCAGTCTGCAATAAGGGTACAGAGGAGTGACAACCGGTTGGGGGGTGTACCTGCAACAATTCACTCTATCCAATCAGTGCTGCGATTTAAAAACCGTGCAGGTACATACCCCCAACTTGTTACTTCCCCTCTCTATCCTTACTCACAATATACAGCCATAGGTATAGATGCTCCAGAATTGTTATGACATGCATGAAGCTTTTAAAATAGGCATGTAAGGAGTGGTAAAAGGTCCTCTTTAAGAAGAATCGAAGATGCTGAGCCTGTAAGCAGTGCACAAACATGACAGAAATTTAGCATAAATCACCTATCTTAATAGAATTTACAACTACTTTTTTTTACTTTTAAGCCTAAAGATAGTATGAATTATGTAGCCACTTAACTACTGACTTTGTTATGTAGTGTAAGAATACTCTGTAAGGGAGGCAGTCCATTAAAATGTATACACCCTGCTATGCCTGGAAGAGGGTCTGATGGTGCA
This sequence comes from Bufotes viridis, assembly GCA_033119425.1. NCBI lineage: Eukaryota > Metazoa > Chordata > Amphibia > Anura > Bufonidae > Bufotes > Bufotes viridis. The sequence continues at coordinate 477,145,545 of CM065590.1, read as the reverse complement.
ATACATAACACATGGATTGAATTCACACTAAAGAACGAATCCCTGTCTCATGCAGTGCCCCCAGACCCTGAACTAGGCATTACACTTTGTGTCAATTACTATATATGATATTGAAGCCTTCTGATTATTACTTAATATGATAAGACCCCAACACCTGCAATTATCAACTTACGGTTTCCTCTATCCGCATGTTGTTCAGAAGATATAACAATTCCACCTTTAATTTCATGTTTTCCATTCATTTCAAAAGTTTTTGTCACCACACCATTACCAAACTTAATTTTTCCAGATTGGTGACCAGTGAAACCCCCAAGATTGGCATCACCCACTACTTTCACATCACCCAACTGTAATTTGCCTCCTTTCAAATCAAATAGATCTGTTGAAGAATTACACTAATCATTTTCTATTTTATAACAAAAATACATTAGGTTATAGTTCAAATTCCCATAGTCTGTTATTTAATATTAAATTATCCCAACACCTCAACAGTTTTTAAAGACTATTTTCATGTATACAAACCAAGGTATGAATTTAAAAAACCAAGACATTATATTGTTTCAGTGACTAAGAATGAAGTATTGTATGTACGAATTACCAACTGATTGTAACTAGAGATGAGGGAACCACCCGAGATTCAGTTCGATTTGCCAAATTGTTCTATTCAGGCCGAAACAAAGTTGCTCCAATCACCCTAAAAATTGGTATATAACCCCTTATAGCCCCCTATATCTCCTTGACAACACAATGACAGCAATAGTAAGTAATGTCTGAGTGACACTGAAATCATACATTTGACATCATTAACATACAGCATGTTTAAAAACACACCAAGCCGTGACATGTGTTTTGCTTTTTCATATTCCAAAGCTTCCAAAAATTGCCCCTTATCGGGGGAAGATGGTGTTTAAACACACATGATCTTATAGGATAAAATAAATAAAAAAGAGTCTTGGGGGGACAAAGCGTCCAAAAACACTGCCTTGACAGGGTAAGGGTGCCTGTCAATGCAAGTGTTGACTGTCAAAAGAAAAAGTGGGTTGTTGCGAACGAGCCTACAAAAATTCTCCCATTTCATTGGGAGAAGCTGTACTGCAGTGTTGATGTGGAAAGGGTACAGATATAGTGGCACGGGGCCGCTAAATTAGAAGCAGCAGGAGCAGCATAGCATGGAACATAAAAGGTAGCAGAATGGCTGTCTATGAGTAATAGTAGTAGTAGCAGCAGTGACAGATGCTTTGCATTATTACAGGTATCAGTAGGCAATTAGCAGCAAGGAGCAGCAGCAGCTGAGGCAGTGACAGCTGCAGCAGAAGCCATATGGTACATGTTAGCAGGCAGGCAGCAGCATGATGGAGGCAGCAGCCTTACGAAATATGATTGTTGACAGGCCGCAGCAGTGGCATGATAGAGGTGGTGGCATGATGGAGGCAGCCATACAGAACATGATGGTTGGCAGGTCGCAGCAATGGCATGATGGAGGAGGCAGCAGCAGCCATACAGAACATGATAGTTAGCAGGTTGCAGAATTTGCATGATGGTGAGAGTGGCATGATGGAAGCAACAGCCATACAGAACACAATGGTTGGCAGATCGCCGCAGTAGTATGATGGTGGCGATGGTGTGAGGGAGGCGGCAGCAGCAGCCATACAGAACATAATAGCAGGTTGCAGAAGTGGCATGATGGAAGCAGCAGCCATACAGAACACGACTCACTGTGTCCAATCAGTGCTGCCATTGAAAGACTGTGCAGGTACACACCCCCAACTTGTTACTACCCCTCTGTATCCTTACTCACAACATAAAGCCATAGGTATAGATGATCCAGAATTGTTATTACATAGGAAATACATGAGGCTATTAAAATAGGCAAGTCAGGAGAGGTGAAAGGTCCTCTTTAAGAAGAATCATAGATGCCATAAGCAGTGCACAAAAATGACAGAAATATAGCATAAATCACCTTTAGTAGAATTGACAACTACTTTTTTTAACTTTTACGGCTGAAGATAGTATGAATTATGTAGCCACTTAACTATCGACTTTGTTATGTAGTGTAAGAATACTCTGTAAGGGAGGCAGTCCATTAAAATGTATACACTCTGCTATGCCTGGAAGAGGGTCTGATGGTGCAATACATAACACATGGATTGAATTCATACTAAAGAACGAATCCCTGTCTCATGCAGTCCCCCAGACCCTGAACTAGGCATTACACTTTGTGTCAATTACTATATATGATATTGAAGCCTTCTGATCATTACTTAATATGATAAGACCCCAACACCTGCAATTATCAACTTACGGTTTCCTCTATCCGCATGCTGTTCAGAAGATATAACAATTCCACCTTTAACTTCATGTTTTCCATTCATTTCAAAAGATTTTGTCACCACACCATTACCAAACTCAATTTTTCCAGATTGGTGACCAGTGAAACCCCCAAGATTGGCATCACCCACTACTTTCACATCACCCAACTGTAATTTGCCTCCTTTCAAATCAAATAGATCTGTTGAAGAATTACACTAATCATTTTCTATTTTATAACCAAAAATACATTAGGTTATAGTTCAAATTTCTATAGTCTATTATTTAATATTAAATTATCCCAACACCTCAACAGTTTTTAAAGACTATTTTCATGTATACAAACCAAGGTATGAATTTAAAAAACCAAGACATTATATTGTTTCAGTGACTAAGAATGAAGTATTGTACTCTGATTTTCCTTCCGGAAATGTATGTACACTTTGTGTCAATTACTATAAATGATATTGAAGCCTTCTGATCATTACTTAATATGATAAGACCCCAACACCTGCAATTATCAACTTACGGTTTCCTCTATCCGCATGCTGTTCAGAAGATATAACAATTCCACCTTTAACTTCATGTTTTCCATTCTTTTCAAAAGATTTTGTCACCACACCATTACCAAACTCAATATTTCCAGATTGGTGACCAGTGAAACCCCCAAGATTGGCATCACCCACTACTTTCACATCACCCAACTGTAATTTGCCTCCTTTCAAATCAAATAGATCTGTTGAAGAATTACAATAATCATTTTCTATTTTATAACCAAAAATACATTAGGTTATAGTTCAAATTTCCATAGTCTATTATTTAATATTAAATTATCCCAACACCTCAACAGTTTTTAAAGACTATTTTCATGTATACAAACCAAGGTATGAATTTAAAAAACCAAGACATTATATTGTTTCAGTGACTAAGAATGAAGTATTGTACTCTGATTTTCCTTCCGGAAATGTATGTACGAATTACCAACTGATTGTAACTAGAGATGAGGGAACCACCCGAGATTCAGTTCGATTTGCCAAATTTTAAAAAAATTCTGTTCAGGCTGTAACAAAGTTGCTCCAATTGCATGAAAATTGGTATATAACCCCCTATAGCTTACTAGCACCCACCATTTGTAGGAAAACGTGTTATCTCCTTTTGTTTATTTTTTATGATTTTTTCTTTTTCCCTCCCCTCCCCAAGCTCTCAAACACAATGACAGCAATAGTAAGTAATGTCTGAGTGACACTGAAATACATACATTTGACATCATTAACATACAGCATGTTTAAAAACACACCAAGCCGTGACATGTGTTTTGCTTTTCATATTCCAAAGCTTCCAAAAATTTCCCCTTATCGGGGGAAGATAGTGTTTAAACACACATGGTCTTATAGGATAAAATGAATAAAAAAGAGACTTGGAGGGACGAAGCGTCCAAAAACACTGCGTTGACAGGGTAAGAATGCCTGTCCATACAAGTGTTGACTGTCAAAAGAAAAAGTAGCTTGTTGCGAACGAGCCTACAAAAATTCTCCCATTTCATTGGGAGAAGCTGTACTGCAGTGTTGATGTGGAAAGGGTACAGATATAGTGGCTTGGGGCCGCTAAATTAGAAGCAGCAGGAGCAGCATAGCATGGAACATAAAAGGTAGCAGAATGGCTGTCTATGAGTAATAGTAGTAGTAGCAGCAGTGACAGATGCTTTGCATTATTAGAGGTATCAGTAGGCAATTAGCAGCAAGGAGCAGCAGCAGCTGAGGCAGTGACAGCTGCAGCAGCAGCCATATGGTACATGTTAGCAGGCAGGCAGCAGCATGATGGAGGCAGCAGCCTTACCAAAGATGATTGTTGACAGGCCGCAGCAGTGGCATGATAGAGGTGGTGGCATGATGGAGGCAGCCATACAGAACATGATGGTTGGCAGGTCGCAGCAATGGCATGATGGAGGAGGCAGCAGCAGCCATACAGAACATGATAGTTAGCAGGTTGCAGAATTTGCATGATGGTGAGAGTGGCATGATGGAAGCAACAGCCATACAGAACACAATGGTTGGCAGATCGCCGCAGTAGTATGATGGTGGCGATGGTGTGAGGGAGGCGGCAGCAGCAGCCATACAGAACATAATAGCAGGTTGCAGAAGTGGCATGATGGAAGCAGCAGCCATACAGAACACGACTCACTGTGTCCAATCAGTGCTGCCATTGAAAGACTGTGCAGGTACACACCCCCAACTTGTTACTACCCCTCTGTATCCTTACTCACAACATAAAGCCATAGGTATAGATGATCCAGAATTGTTATTACATAGGAAATACATGAGGCTATTAAAATAGGCAAGTCAGGAGAGGTGAAAGGTCCTCTTTAAGAAGAATCATAGATGCCTTAAGCAGTGCACAAAAATGACAGAAATATAGCATAAATCACCTTTAGTAGAATTGACAACTACTTTTTTTAACTTTTACGGCTGAAGATAGTATGAATTATGTAGCCACTTAACTATCGACTTTGTTATGTAGTGTAAGAATACTCTGTAAGGGAGGCAGTCCATTAAAATGTATACACTCTGCTATGCCTGGAAGAGGGTCTGATGGTGCGATACATAACACATGGATTGAATTCACACTAAAGAACGAATCCCTGTCTCATGCAGTGCCCCCCAGACCCTGAACTAGGCATTACACTTTGTGTCAATTGCTATATATGATATTGAAGCCTTCTGATCATTACTTAATATGATAAGACCCCAACACCTGCAATTATCAACTTACGGTTTCCTCTATCCGCATGCTGTTCAGAAGATATAACAATTCCACCTTTAACTTCATGTTTTCCATTAATTTCAAAAGATTTTGTCACCACACCATTACCAAACTCAATTTTTCCAGATTGGTGACCAGTGAAACCCCCAAGATTGGCATCACCCACTACTTTCACATCACCCAACTGTAATTTGCCTCCTTTCAAATCAAATAGATCTGTTGAAGAATTACAATAATCATTTTCTATTTTATAACCAAAAATACATTAGGTTATAGTTCAAATTCCCATAGTCCCAACACCTCAACAGTTTTTAAAGACTATTTTCATGTATACAAACCAGGGTATAAATTTAAAAAACCAAGACATTATATTGTTTCAGTGACTAAGAATGAAGCATTGTACTCTGATTTTCCTTCTGGAAATGTATGTACAAATTACCAACTGATTGTAACTAGAGATGAGGGAACCACCCGAGATTCAGTTCGATTTGCCAAATTTTAAAAAAATTCTGTTCAGGCTGTAACAAAGTTGCTCCAATTGCATGAAAATTGGTATATAACCCCCTATAGCTTACTAGCACCCACCATTTGTAGGAAAACGTGTTATCTCCTTTTGTTTATTTTTTATGATTTTTTTTTTCCCCCTCCCACTCCCCAAGCTCTCAAACACAATGACAGCAATAGTAAGTAATGTCTGAGTGACACTGAAATACATACATTTGACATCATTAACATACAGCATGTTTAAAAACACACCAAGCCGTGACATGTGTTTTGCTTTTACATATTCCAAAGCTTCCAAAAATTGCCCCTTATCGGGGGAAGATGGTGTTTAAACACACATGGTCTTATAGGATAAAATGAATAAAAAAGAGACTTGGAGGGACGAAGCGTCCAAAAACACTGCGTTGACAGGGTAAGAATGCCTGTCCATACAAGTGTTGACTGTCAAAAGAAAAAGTGGCTTGTTGCGAACGAGCCTACAAAAATTCTCCCATTTCATTGGGAGAAGCTGTACTGCAGTGTTGATGTGGAAAGGGTACAGATATAGTGGCTTGGGGCCGCTAAATTAGAAGCAGCAGGAGCAGCATAGCATGGAACATAAAAGGTAGCAGAATGGCTGTCTATGAGTAATAGTAGTAGTAGCAGCAGTGACAGATGCTTTGCATTATTAGAGGTATCAGTAGGCAATTAGCAGCGAGGAGCAGCAGCAGCTGAGGCAGTGACAGCTGCAGCAGCAGCCATATGGTACATGTTAGCAGGCAGGCAGCCCAGCATGATGGAGGCAGCAGCCTTACCAAAGATGATTGTTGACAGGCCGCAGCAGTGGCATGATAGAGGTGGTGGCATGATGGAGGCAGCCATGCAGAACATGATGGTTGGCAGGTCGCAGCAACAGCATGATGGAGGCGGCAGCAGCAGCCATACAGAACATGATAGTTAGCAGGTTGCAGAAGTGGCATGATGATCACCTATATGCTAGTTTAATTAAATTGAACAATCCCCTAAAAAATAAAATTCCAACTGTGTAGATATTATGTAAATGAAAACGGATGATTAAGGGCCAGGCCTGATGCTCAAATTCACATTAAAAGGGTTGTCCAGGTTCAGAGCCCTCCACTCAATTACTATGTATGAGTAGAGCATTGGAGCATTTCTTGCTCTGATGCTCCCTTTGCCTTGTGCTACATAACACAGGGCAAGGGCTTTTACTTTACTACTGGTGATTAGGGATGAGCGAACCCGTTGAAGTTCGGGTTCGCCGGGTTCGGCCAACTTCAGGCCAAAGTTCAGGTTCGGGACCCAAACTTGACCCCGAACCCTGACCCCATTAAAGTCGATGAGGACCCGAACTTCACTTCATTATTTTCATCGCAGGTCCTGCTGAATGAAGATAGAAGGACCTGCAGTTACATCATCACATGTCCTGCTGAATGAAGATAGAAGGACCTGCGGTGATGTCACCGTGCTCACCATGCGGTCCTTTTGCAGGTCCTGCAGAAAGAAGAAAGAAGAGGATACCGGCTGCGTGATCAAGTGGATGAGGTGAGTTTTTTATGATTAGATCTCGCCCCTTGGTACACTGAAGCCCACACTTGTATGTCTTATTTTCGTGAACACCGCAATCCATTTTCACAAGACTGGGATCATATTAACCATACTAGACAGTATTAGGGTCCGGGTACCAGAACTCGCAAAGTTTGGTACGAACCTGAACTTTGCAATTCGGGTTTGCTCAACCTTACTGGTGATGTTTCGGGCTTCACATGGGTATGCTAGGTGGAGACTTGCACTGGCACTAATTGGTAGTTTTTAGGCTGTTTTACAGGATAGGGCAGTGCTAAAGACCACCCATTAGTGCCAGTGATGTCACCAGGCTCACTGCTAAGCGGTGTCTTCAATCCAAATGGCCGCGACAGCTTCTATGCAAGCAAATGGATAAAGTGAGCAGCAAGTCTTCATCAGTACCACCACAGGAGGAATAAAGTAATACATAGATTCCGCAAGGATATACCAGGTCCTCCAGTGAAAGAGGTGTTCTTTGTATATTATGCAATACTTACTTGTCTGCTTTTTCTTTTCCTCTGATATCTTTCTAAGCTCATTTTGAATCCTTTTCTCTTCATCTCCATCTACATTTCCACCTGTTTGAATGTTAATACCAGCAACGCCACGTTAGTAAAAATAATAATAATAATAATGTTTTCTATGCTTATTGAAAGAAAACTACATGAGTGTTTTGCTCATCAGTGAGCTGTATATGCTTAGAAGATTGCTTAAAGGGTTATGTGGTTTAAAAATCCCTTTTTCAAACCCTATTGGAACATTCTGGATGTCAGGCAAGAAACATCAGAGAACAAATGCCCAGCAAACATTGCTGGAAGAACATAAGCTGCTGGTGGCAGCTTTATGGTCTGGAGAATGTTTTTGTGGCATTCTCTGGGCCCACTCATCCAGGTGGAAGGAACTCTCAACCAATTTGGGTAAGAATTCATCATTGCAGATCATGCACACCCATACATGATAATTCTCTTCCCTGGGGCAGATGAGATCTTCCAGAAGGACAATGCAACATGTCACATGGCTATAAATTGGTTGGAAGAGCTCGACCGAGACTTCCAAGCACTACCCTGGCACCTAATTCCCCAGACTTGAACCCAATTGGGCATCTGTGGGACCACCTTGATTGTCATTTGCTCTATGGATCATCCCACTATGCGCCCTCTAGCAGCTGTGGGATGCACGGGAGTCAGCATGGCTCCAGATCCCTACCAGGACTTTACTGAGTCACTCCCAGCCCGTCTAACCGCTGTCCATACTGCACACAGAAGTATCTCCGGATATTAGCAGGTGGTCATAATAATGTTACATAACTATGTAATTATAATAATAATTTATTTTCCTATGCTGCTTGAAGTAAAACTACAAGTGTTTGCTTCAGTGAACTGAATATGTTTAGGCACTTGCATAAAGAGCACATTTTAGCAGGCTTATCTTTATTAAACCATGTATACTATCTGATAGGGTTAATCCTGTTAATTAAAATGATACCGTCTTGTGAAAATGGATTGTGGAATTCCCAAGAAAAACTGGAGACTTCCATTGTTTATGCAACAAACAGGTTTAATTACGCCGAGAGGAATGGCCAGCTCTAGAAGGCTGAGGTGCACCAAATGATTAGATCTCGCCCCTTGGTACACTGAAGCCCACACTTGTATGTCTTATTTTCGTGAACACCGCAATCCATTTTCACAAGACTGGGATCATATTAATCAACAGAATTAACCATACTAGACAGTATTTGTGGTTTAATATATATTCTGAATTAATAGAGGGGGGTTCCCTAAAAAGAGCATAGGACAACCTAATGATTTCTACAAGCACCTTGTAATGGTATACTTTCCCTGTGGAGACTCTATAGGAAATTGATCATTCATGAGCACTCTAGAACTCATGTTCTCCTTGTGATATTTTTGGGACAACTCCTTTAAAGGGTTTCTGTCACCAGATTTTGGCCTCATAAGCTGTCTGACATTAGCTATGGGCCAATGTCAGACCAACCTAATAATGTAAATCAAATGTCCCTCTGACCTGTCATAACACTAAAAACGATTTGATATAATATGCAAATTATCCTCTAGGAGCAGGGAGGGCGTTTCGTAGAGGCTAATTTGCATATGATATAAAATCGTTTTTTAGTGTTATGACAAATCAGAGGGGCATTTGATTTACATTATTAGGTTGGTGTGACATTGGCCCATAGCTAATGTCAGATAGCTTATGAGGCCAAAATCTGGTGACAGAAACCCTTTAACAACCAGAGACCCTACTAAGAAATATGCTGAGATCTGTTAGGACCTAGTTGAATATATGCAGATATGCACGGTGTCCACAATTATTCAATTGATCAATTCTAAAGTACAGATTTACACGTTTATGGTATTATGTATGGGAGCCATTATAACTTACCATTTTGGATTATGTTGCCAAGAATAGTTGTTTCTTTTCCACCAGAAACCTTTACTTCAGTTTTGCCGCCCATCAAGTTTTTTACATTTTGTACACTCATCATTCCTCCTAGAAGAAGGATTGGGTAAGGTTTTGGAATTAGCTAAAAATTAGAGATATTGCACATATCACATTGATTCATTATTTCACTTTGAGATAACAGGCATGGTCAAGCTTGGTCTACATGATCCATATTGGCAAGGGTCATTGGCTTGTGAAGAAAGCATTGAATTTCAAAAATATTTCATACAGTTAACTTACCAGAGCTATTTGTTTTCCCAGACATGTCGTTGGAACGCTTTAGACGTTTTGGGGCTGTCTGGTCGCTGCTTCCAAAGACATCTGGTTCATCATTATAATTGATGCTTTCTTCCTTCAGGGAAACTTTCTTGTCTGCTGGAACTTTAATACATATATGTATAGATTAGTGATCGTCGTCTGATAAATTGTACAGGATAAAAATATATATATATATATATATATTGATATTGTGACACAGTAAAAGGTCTCTTGTGGAGGGGAAGGTACTTTCCTCACAGTATGTGTTGATGGACTGATTGACAGCCAGGTGAGGTCAAGCAGTGGACTGGATCTGAGATGTCGGTCCAGGCTTTGCTGATACCTGACAGTCTTAAAAAGCCAGCTGGAGTGCAGTAGCGGGGTCTGTATGAGGCTTGTGCCCGGATGAATGTTTGGGAAGGACAGGTCGACAAAATCCTGGACTTAAACTTTGGTGTGGACCTGTTTTTCAAAGTGTGACCACATGCCTGGACTTGGACTCTTTAAGCAGGACCTGCAGCATGGTGTGAACTGAACACCAGGACTTTCAACTAAGGTGAAGTTGTTTGCTGAGCTGTAATACCTGCTTGTGTGAAAACAACACTGGAGTCTGATTAAGATTAGAACAGTTTTTTGGTGCCTCTGTTCTGCGTCCGCTCACCCTGCCTACCAGAGCGAATCCCCACATATACTCAGTGGTGGATTACAGTAGGGACGTTCGGGTCGGCAGCCCAACACAGACCTGAACAGCCACATACTGCGGCAGGGCACGGGAGCGCATAGTTCTCTGCCCCACGGCCGCTCACCGCCATAGGCTTCAGGCTTAGTAGGCCTGAGACCTATGCAGTAGTAAAATCCTGGCGCAGGCGGGCGTGATGGCGTCATCGAGCGCCTGTGTCGGGATGCAGCACTGTGACGTGTGCATGCCTGCCTCAACCCGCCTTCCTCTGCGAGCAAGCGCCTAGCCCTGGACATAAGATAGTATTTAGCTTTTAATTTTTTTTTAATTTCTTTATTTCATGTGCCTACTTTGGGGGACATGTGGGGTGGGGACACACAGGAGGACATATTAGTGAAGAGACATCGAGTACATCGGGGGGAAATTACTATATTGGGGCTTCGGTATGGGGGCAAATTACTATGGGGGAAATTATTATGGAAGGATTACTATGTGGGGGCTGTGTGGGGCCAAATTATTATGGGAGGGACTACTATGTGTGGGCAAATTACTATGTGGGGCAGTGTGGGGGGAAACTACTGTGTTGGGGCAGTGTGGGGGAGATTATTATGTGGGGGGAAATTACTATAAGGGGCAGTGTGGGGGCTAATTACTATGTGGGGGCAGTGTGGGGGAAACTGCAGTGTGGGGTAAAATACTGTGTGGGGACAGTGTGGGGAAAATTACTGTGTGGGGGCAGTGTGGGGGAAATTACTATGTGGGGGCAGGTTGGGGGAAACCACTGTGTGGGGCAGTATGGGGGAAATAGCTATGTGGGAGAAATTACTATATGGGGGAAGAGTGGGAAATTACTGTGTGGGGGAAACTACTGTGTTGGGGCAGTGTGGGGAAATTACTATGTGTGGGCAAATTACTATATGGGGGAAGTATGGGGGAAATTACTGTGTGGGGGAAGTTTGTGGGACATTACTGTGTGGGAGCAAATTACTATGGGGTGATTACTATGTAGGGGCAGTGTGGGGAAAATTACTATATGGGGGCATTGCTATTAGGAAAGCACTGTAGGGTCAGTTCTATTATTTTTGGGGACACTATACAGGGATTATTGCCTGCAGAATAAAAGATGTTATTATTACTGGGGGCACTCTAGGGCACATTATAGCTGGCAGCAGGATGACAATGTGGGGACACCAGGATGGGGAGGTTGATGGAAAAACTGAGAAATCTAACATCTCCGTATTACAAACTCTGTAGAGATGAGATGTGGCTGAAAGAATTTGCCATGGCGGTATGGATCAGATGCAGGAGAAGAGGAAAGAGAAGGTCAACATGACAGGAGATGTCCCTGGATGTAAGAAGTATGTGGTGATGTATTCTCCTCCATGTCTTTTTTATTATAATTATATGTATTTTAAATTTGGCAACCAAATTTTTCAGTTTAGGACCCAATTTGGGGTATTTTTTTTTTTGTCTCAAGATGTCATATGGCCTAGGAAGAGACTGTGACGCTCACAAAGCACCGCAGCCTCTTCATACAAAAAAACTAAACTAAAATGGAGGGAGGGGCCCAAGTTGGGTAGCCAGCCTCCAGCCTATCATGCACTTAATCCGCCCCTGCATATACTAATATCATACATATACACGTGGTCCCTCAAGATACAATATTAATTGGTTCCAGGATGACCATTGTATGTTGAAACCATTCGACATGTTGAATGTCATCCTTACATATAACAGTCAGGAATAGCTGCTAACTAGCAACTAACACAGCTATTTTACCAGAAGTGGCTTTGATTGGATCTGAGTCTGAGACATTGCATGTTGAGTCTGGTTTCAACTTATGATGGGTCAGAAAAGACCATTGTATGTTGAAAATATTGTATCCTGAGGCCATTGTATCTTGAGGAATCACAGTATATCAGGGGTGCACAACCTTTTCTGGTTGGGGGCCATATTGTTTGACTGAAGCAATCCCAAGGGCTGAAAATAAAAGTTAAAGGGGTATTACGAACTGAAATACTGCATTTATGGGGTATTGTACATACAGTATGTACCATAAATGTCTGGTTACACTTCCAGGATTCCCATCTAATGGGAGAATACATGAAAAACACATGTTAGCAGCCACAAGATATAGACATACATGTCTGTCACCAGATGGTTGGAGACCGCACAGAATGATATCAGGGGCCGCATGTGGCCCCCAGGCCACAGGTTGTGCATCCTGCTGTATATAATGTCAAAAGTTTCTGGTTACGTCATTCACACTTTAAGACTATAATAAAACACAACATGAGCTTACCAGCACAGTTCACAGTGAACAGACAGTCTTTGATTTCTCCTTTGACACACTCACTATAGATAAAAATAAAATAGGTTAAGATCTTAAAACTTAGCTCATGCGATTAAAGAAAATGCTACACTAATAGTACAAAAATATATGATCTTTTTTAAGGGGATTCATTTTTTTTAGCAAATTATGTTACTTACCAGATGTAGCAGTCTTGGGTCACCGTGTCGCCATTTTTGTATGTTCTCCCTTCATAGTAGCAATTTTCTGTTGATAAAAGTAAGTTTTTATTGAGATATTATTGGAAGATACATTGAAAAAGAAAATCCAAATGTGCTATTCATTTGGAAATGATCTAGTATTTCTACAGGATGCATGTAGTTTTATTAGCTGATCACCACCAGTCTGATCTTTGCTGTATAAATCTTCCATCCAAATGAAAGGATAATCATCTGATACTTGATCGTACTGAATCCTCCATATTGATATTAGTGAGTTATTATTTGCTGTCTACCTTGCCTAACAAAGAGGAGTCCTGAGCAAGGAACACTCTTTCTGTATGCTCGTATAAGGTATACAGAGAGGCAGAGGAAAGCTAGGCTTACCTTCACGTGGAGCAAAGGTTTTGTTTGCAGGTCTAGCTCTGTATCTTTATAATTTGTCCAAGGTGGTGTGGCATATTGGTGCCTTTCTGGCACTGAGTACAAAAGATACATGCCCTACCAGCCACCAGTCCCTACTCATCCACAGAGTTGTAGCAATGAATAACTGCAGGTATTGACATCAGACTAAGGGCCCTTTGACATGGGCTGAGGAACAGGATAATTGACCTGTGTAAGGGTGCTGCCAATCACCCAACAGGTGAACAAATGCTTGTTTATCAGCAGCACATTGCCATATGTAGACATGGGTTTGCTGCTGACAAACAAGGAAATTGTATGCAGATGAGTGTAGTATCATACATCACCAATCATTGCTGCATGAACCTCCTCACCCCAACCATTGTCCACTCTGCTAACCAATGTAAAAGGGGCCTAATATCGCACTTGAGCATTTGTACAGCCTTTTGTCAACTTGTAGAAGCTCTTGTGCCCACAGGCTACAGACTGGGTACGGACACACTGTGGACTAAATGGTCTTAACATGAGCAATTTATCATAAAATTACAAGAATAATTATGGTAATTTATCAAACTGGTGTAAGTTGGAACTGGCTTAGTTGCCCATTGCAACCAATCAGATTGCACCTTTCATTTTCCAAAGGAGCTGTCAAAAATAAAAGGTGGAATCTGATTTGTTGCTATGGGTAACTAAACCATTTCTACCATACACCTGTTTGATAAATGACCCCAAATGTGCTTTAGATAAAAAGGCAGAACTACACAACAAAATACAGAAATGCATTACTTGTTCTACATGTTCTTTTGGTTTTTCAACAGTATGACAAATGTGATGTTTACGTAAGGCACAGAGCTGATGGGAGTCCCCCACCCTTCACCCAATTCCTAATAATGAAACTCCGTCATAACTGTTCTATGGTTTTATGTGAAATGTTGCTCAAAGTACAACATTTCTAGTTATAGCAACTCTGCAAACACTCACACTGTTATGTTAAGGGGGAATACAATGAAGTTATTCATTAATCTGTAGAAATGTCAAATCACAACACACCCAACTGTAAAGAAGCCTCAGGATTTAGTGAAGGTATCTTCACAGGGCTGCCACTTAAGTATCTGATCTTCATACACTCTGAAGTGGCCCCTGGGCTACATTCCTCACCTTCCATGAATGGTAGACAAATAATCAAGGATGTTTTGGGGAGAAAGGCTATGATACCCCTTACCATGCACAGTGACAACATGTGAGGACCTCTGTTGGATGAATGGTTGAATGTCAGAAGACTATCTTTGGCTGGTAAAATGAATGGGGTACATTTTTGCATGCTGCCTCATATTAAATGGGTCCTATTTATTTTGTATAAGTGTAATTATGCAAGTGACTGGCACCCTGCTCTGATGTATGAGAATAATCCACCATGTATTAAAGACTTCCAATGTGATCACAGTTATCTCTGGAAATGCAGCAGGTGAATAATGAATGATCCATTGAGTAGATGGAATTTATTTTACTAATAAAATGTAATGCGGCAGCCCAGATGAATCACCTGAATTAATTATTGAAATGTATATCTTATAAGGATTCTGGACTACTATCTGCAGTAATGCATGAGCAATTCTGCACATAAGGAGTCTAGATTGCAATTTTCTATTTTCCTACTGCCCCCATTCTCTCACTGTCAGGGCTGAGAGAGCTGAGATTAGAACTCACAGTCCAGACTGCTGTGCTAACTTAATGGAGGGGACTCCTGATCTAGACCCCTTTTCTGTACTACTACTCATGTATTTCTTAAGACAATAGTCCAATATCACGGTGACAGACTCCTTTTAAGATTGATGTCTTGTAGACATTTGACACCACTCAAATAAAGTATGTTCTGAAAAGTTGCTTTATAGGATCAAGTTTATACTCTGTCTGCATTGGTTAGGCGAAATCATTTAAAAATGCTGTTTAAAAGAACAAAAGAGAGTATTTTTATGAAGTTCCATTGTCATTGTATATATTATGTAGAGGCTTCAAGTAATCAAATTGGAAGGATAGATGTATGAGGGTCATAGAGGATGGTATATATGGCAAAAATCTTCCCCATAATTACTCATTATACTGATGTAGATTATCTTCATTCTCTAGCCAAAAACTCTCCGAAGATTGGACCTTCAAAGCCTTTCTTACAATGATCCATGTCAGAAACCAGAAAGGGGAGATAACCCAGGCTTGGCAATTTTGACTGCACTGGTTTAGCTGTACAGAGCAACTACTTTTCCATAAGAAGCACCAGGTAAGTAAGAATTCCATGGATGTCTAGAAGGTGCTATCTCCAGCTAAATATCAGCATCTGAGATGGACTTCAAGGTTATATTAGATGACAATGCCATTTGTTTACATTGAAAGGTCTGATGGATCCCCATCAAAATTAGCCTAAACTAAATAACTGATGACCCTAACTATAATAACCCCCAAGGCTTTCTTTGCATGGGGCCAAATATACATTTTGTCTCTGAAGCAACTGATTAGTATCACGTCAGTAGGACTTGGGTACTTGTATTTTGTATCCAGCTATATAGCCACATATATTAAGTAGTAGTCAGTGATTGGGTAAAATTGTTTCTGCCTTATTATAAACTAAAACCAATGTATAATACTATTTTCTGGGGGGGGGGGGGGGGGTCGGTAATATACTTTGTGTTTCCATTGTCAACATTTCTTCTTGTTATAAGAGAATTGAATGTTTTTTCTTACATTACTTACATTACTTACATAGAGCTAATACTTCCCATGGCTGAGAGTGTGCTACAACTGCATCCAATCTAGACAAACTTCCATGAGCTTAACAGTCTGGACTCCAATTTAATACCACTTAAGGTGGATTCACACATAGGGTAATTTTATGCCACAAAAACAACATGTCTTACAAGCAGATTTGCCGTTTAATTGCAGATTTCACCCTTCGCAATGCAAACAGCAAAATCTGCAGCAATTCAGGAACAAATTTGAATCCAAATCCACTTCAAAATCCTCTTGTAAGATTTTGTAATTGCCTGGGGCATAACATTTATGGTGTGTGTGTTCCATCCTCCAAGGCAGAATAAGGAATTGTGCTGCTAATGCATTTACTGGAGCTCACAGAGAATTGTCTTCACAGGATTGTAGCTAACACTCCATTGTGGAGGACACTGGGTCTATAGGGTTTTTGGCCTCTGGACACAAAAAAAGAAGACTTTTCCTATTCATGCTGATATAATCAAGCAGGTATAATAGAAACTGTTGCAGAGATGCAGACAGCTAATACTTACAAGTCCTAGTCTAGCATGACAGAACAGATTTAACTTATTCATAGTATTGAGTAGTGTTGAGCGCGAATATTAGCTTCAAGAGAATTTGCGAATATTTAGAATATAGTGATATATATTCGTAAAAACGAATATTCATAAAAAAAATTTCATCTGAACCCATAACCTGTCTGCTTCTTGCTTGTGGGCCAATGTGAGAAGGCTGCAATATCTAGTGAATCAGAATATTCTTCATTATTTAATTTATTTCTTCTTATGCGAAAAATCGGAAATGTAACATGCGCATTAATCGAGTAAGGGCGGATTATAGCCAACTTTCCTATTGGGTTGGCTTGCTAGAATTAGTGAATATGTAGAATGTAGTGTCATATATATTCGTAAAAAACGAATATTCGCTTTTTTTTTTTTTCATCTGAACCCATTAGAGTAGTAAATGTAATGGGTTCGGATGAAAAAAAAAAAAGATGAATTTTCGTTATTCGAATGTATATCACACTATATTCTACATATTTGCAAATTCTAGCAAGTCAACCCAATAGGAAAGTTGCCTATAATCCGCCCTTACTCGATTAACGCGCATATTACTTTGCCGATTTTTCGCATAAGAAGAAATAAACTAAATAATTAAGAATATTCTAATTCAGTCAGGATAAACTCAGGAAACTTCTAGCAGCTTGCAAAATGTAGCCAAAGTGACCCACGCCTGTATTTCGTGTTACGAATTCGCATTATGCGATTTTTACATTGCCGATTTTTCGCAACCAAGAGAATAATCTCAAATATGGATATTCGTGAATATATGTCAAATATTCTAACGAATATTCACGAAATATCGCAAATTCAAATATTGCCTTCTGCTCATCACTAGTATTGAGAATAAAACAAACATGATAAACTAAAAATATAATAAAGGTTTGTTCACATGCATTAGAAGCTTATTCATCAGCCTCCCATTGACTCAACACATCAAAAGGGTTTTATTTTGGCTTACATGGGGTTCTGCATTGCTATAACTCTATGTTCTGTAAGGAATACAGTAACAGACGACCTTATATACTTGTTTCCTATGGGTAACATAGGCAACTGTATGGACATATAGGTATACATCAGGAAATACTGTACTTCCTCTGTACAGTACACACACCTTCGAGGACAGCTCAAACACAATGGTAACAGAGCCTAAAACAAATACAAGAATGAAGTAGAACAAGAATGCAGCAGGAAGGTGAACGTAATCCCTGCTCCTCTAAGTACATACATGTACATGTTCAGCAGGTGAAGACAAGGGGCCACATATAATGTGACAATACAAGACTATACTGTAGATCCAGTATGGTCAGATTTCTCAAGGGAAGTAATCTCTAGTATATAGTTGAGAAGACTCAAATAACACGAAGAGGAAGATATCTTTAGAGCAATGCCATTTAACTTTTTATGGTCAAGAATTTAAATATACCTAGAGAACACACATCGATAGAACAGGGTTCTCCGCATAAGCGCAGAAGAAACTGATTTTTTTTTTCCAACAAGACCGTTGTTTTCAACAGTGGCCATTTTTAATCCCTTTGTACCAAACTGCAAAGTAATGCTGCTTTCAAACAATCAGTGTTTGGTCAGCATTTGATCCGTGATTTCCATTAGTGATTGTGAGCCAAAATCAGGAGGAGGCTACACAGAGATAAGGCATAATGGAAAGATTTGCACCTGCTCTGTGTTTTTGGCTTGCACCAGTTTTTGCTCCCAATCACTGATGGAAATCACTGATCAAACACTGTGTGAAAGCGGTCTGAGCAGTCATGCTCCAAGGTTTTGTTCCCTTTGGACATCTCCTTTTCCAGCTTGATGTCCCTATGATACAGCTGATGGGGGGGGGGGGGGTTATATACTAATTTTTCTTGCAGAGGACAGAGTACTCTCTAAAATCAATGGGCTGTGGTCTCTTTTTTGAGAAAATTATCTTTTAGATCAACATGCTCGTATAAATAATATGGCAGGTTGTTATAATACTCAGGGGCGAATTGGCCATAGACCCTACAGGGAAACTTCTTGGTGGGCCGATGCCCAGGGGGCCACCCAAGCCCTCCTATCTCCTGCTGGCTGTGAGAATCAGATTCTCATGTACCTGGACAGCAAACACACATGCCCTCCTGAATTCAACTGCTGTGGTTCACAGTTTATCTCCTAAGCCCCCTGCTCCATATCTTAGAGACAACTGGAGGAGGAGGACAATAAATGGCAGAAATTTATGGCCACCACAGAGGGACCGTTTTTGGGGTAATATATTGTTATGCACTGTGGAATATGGTTCTAACAGGAAATTGTTTTGCGTTATGGTATTCCTGACTTCGCCTACTTGTATTGCCCCACCTTCTGTCAATTTGGAGCCGCCTCAGCATGGGGCTACTTTTCGTTTTTGGGTTTTTTCAGGGCCACTTTAATTTCCTAGTCTGCCCCCGATAATACTACATAACTATATAACAATGACTGATATGATTTCACAAACTGTGAATATTGCTACATTGTATCAATATAAATCAACAGTTGTATCACATTTATCACTTAAAAGAGTTGTCCAAGATGAGAAAAGAGCATTTGTTTTTATCCTAGCAACAGGGCCACAGGGCAACAGGGCCAATCTTCACTTGAATGTGTATGAGTTACAATACAAGACATGACCCATGACAAGAGCGGCGTTGTTTCTAGAAAACAAATCAGACCAGCGTTGTTTCTAGAAAGCAAATCTATCTATCTATCTATCTATCTATCTATCTACCTATCACATTGCCATAAATGTATTATCCACCCCCTGGGACCCCCCTCTAATGAGAACGGGGGTGACTAGGAGTGTTGCCTTCACATGTTAACAGGGGAAAGCCTTTTCAAATGGGTTTTATGAAATTGTAATATTGATAGTTTACCCTTAGGTTACATAGTTACATAGTTAATACGGTTGAAGGAGGACATAAGTC
The DNA here is from genome assembly GCA_033119425.1 of Bufotes viridis. Classification (NCBI taxonomy): domain Eukaryota; kingdom Metazoa; phylum Chordata; class Amphibia; order Anura; family Bufonidae; genus Bufotes; species Bufotes viridis. The sequence goes on along the minus strand of CM065590.1, from coordinate 477,125,845 downwards.
CATCAAGTTCAACCAAGGGATAGGTGGGGGCATGGTGAAAAACTGTTCCATATAAAATGAAGGAGCTGCTATTATTTCTTGCCCAGGCATAGAAGCATGCATTTGGTTGTGGCTGTCCAGTTCAGTCCAATATCAATATTAGTCACGGAAAAAGCATCTAAAGCCTGATCAGTTGAACGTTCCCATAATTTCCATGGACAGAAAACAAGAACTTTTTTTTGGTGTGATGGGAATGAAATCTTGTTCCCTTGCATTGCTTTGGAACATATTTCCATTGAATGAAAAAAAAAGAACATTTTGCCTTCATGTACATGCAATGATGATCATGGCTGGTTACAGTATATTTCAATGAATCACTGGAAATTGTATCTCTCTACCGAACAGACTTTAGCCCATAATCTTTAGTGAAATAAATTATATTTACCTGAATGTTCAGCAGCTCCTGTGCTAAGCAAGCAGACCGCAGATAGAACCACAAAAGGTAGGACACCCATGGTGCCAGGTCCTGGGCTGACTTTAGACTTAGTAGGTTCCAGTTCTTCACTTTCCACTGTAGGTTACTGGGACTGTGCTGTCATCTCCAAGCTACAGCCTAAACTGGTGGAATGCAGTAGCTGAAACGTTGTGTGACACCTTTTATAGGGAGAGTTATTGGAATGGAGGAGGAGAAGGTTGACATGACAGGTACAACAGGTTCCACCACCACAATACCAGTTCTTAACATTGCAGAAATCAGGCTGCACTTGCTCGTCTAAATGTTACACTGATTAAAGAGCAAGCATATAGTTATCATTCTATTTTTCTTTGTAGTTTTTTTAATCCTATGTTAATTTGTTACATTCCTTCATGTTTAGTATTAGAAGATGTTTTAGAGGCAGCTTGCCCACAAATCCTGTATTCCCAGTAATCAATAACAGTTACCAGAATAATGCAGTTTCCAAAGAAAAAAGATATAAATGGAAAATACTTAGCTCCTTAGGCTACTTTCACTCTCTGGATCCAGCATAGCCAGATAATGCTGCATGCCCATCGCACTCCTTTGACTATAATGGGATGCAGCAGGGATCCGGCATGCTCCTCAGCATATCAGCCAGGATTCAGACTGACAAAAATTGATGCATGCAATGGTTTTGGTCCAGCCAAATACCAACATATATGCTGCAGAGTGGCCGGATCCCCGCTGCATCACATGGAGTCCGGCGGGCATGCAGCATTATCCTGATATATTGAATCCGGAAAACTCCGGAAGGCTTTTCTCTGCAGAGGCAGTCTGCCTGAATTCTTTGACACATTTGTAAAACTAGCCTTAATGACTACATGGCATTTGTAAATTTTTCATCTCACCACATTATGTAAGCCATAACTGTTTCTTTTTTTTTCTAAGTTGTAGATATTTCACAGTATGTTATTCTTGGCTATGTATAAGTTAATGTTTAAATTGGATTAATTTTTTGTAATGGTGTATGTATAAAAAAGCTATTCCAACATAATTTTTTAGTTTTTATGCAGTTTAACTGGATATGGGCAACGTAACCTTAGAGAAGAAGAGATATGTAGATTGTAAGTCATTGAACCTCTCAGATGCTGATAAAAAAGCTCACCTTCTCCCTGGCTGTGATACTCTCTGCTACAATTTGCCAGCTCACAGCCAAGGAGAAGGAGATGCCCCTTGAGAAACACGGCCGTCTCCTCCTCGCTCTACCGATGCTACTAATTAGTATGCAGGGCGACAAAAGTGAATGGGAGCACAGCGGGGGAATGGAGCAGCCGATCTGAAGAAAAAGAGAAGCCCTGACATCTAGCCTACATTGCCAGGTACTAATATATTGTAACGTCAGTACCAGTCTTTCTTTCTACTCATCTGAATAATCATTAATAGGATCTAGTAGGTTATCTGTGAAAAATGGACCATAGTGACAGGAATTGGCACCAAAATCACTTCCAAATGGAGGTGACTTTTGCTGAACAGGGGATCAAATTACTGCATATCAACTACTTAGGCTTATCTAACACCTGTAGATCATCTAGGCCAGTGATGGCTAAACTCCGGCACTGACTCCTAGCATGCTCCATTCATTTCTGTAGAGTTCTGAGAACAGCCAAGCAAGTGTGCATCTTGGGAATTGTAGTTTTACCTCAGGTGAAGTGCCTGAGGTTAGCCATCACAGATCTAGGCGATTGTTGGGAAGCAAGCGTTTCTTCCTTGCAATTCCCTGCTCATCAGCAGAGGAGACCACTGCTATTACTTGCGAGGATCCCCTCATCAGTATGGGGACAAGCGATTACTAATGCCATCACTTGTCCCCATAGTGAATCATTATTTGCCGGCAGCAGATCATGATTAGACAGCACGGTCTGCGCTGGCAAACAATAATTTTAAATCTGCTGACAGATTCCAATTGCCAATGAATGTATGTTTGCTCGGTGGCAGCATTACACTGCCAGATCATCACTAACGAGCATTCCTATGAACACTTGTTAGTGATCAGGATTATCTGCATGTGTAATATAAGCTTAAGAATAGCTTCCTAAACTATATTGTATTCCACTATGGACTTTATCTTCTCTGTTAAATTATGTTTTTAATGGGTTTACTGGTAACAGTCAAGAGGGGTACAATGAACAGAGCCGATGTTTACAGCTGTAAGTCAAAGTCACATTTCCACTATTAAATGGCAGAGTTTACAGAGATGAGGCAAAGCTCACGTATATCTGCAAAAGAAGTGGGGATGTATGCAGATGTCAAAATAACAATATGATTTCAAGTAGTAAACCATTCAATAATAGGAGTCTTAAATTAAATTGTAGCATATACATATTAAAGGGGTTATCCAAGACCTATAATGCCCCCCCCCCCATATGCCACGGGCCCTCACACAGATTGTACTTACCTCACTCCCTGGCACCCGTGTCGCTTCTGATGCCAGCACGGCCGCCACTGCATCTCCTCTGGGGGGGGTGAAGGGGCAGCCAATGGCAGGTCGCGACCGAAACGACCCTCCCTAGCGGCACCCGAGATGCTAGAGAGGCTCGTTCGTGTCGTAGTCTGCGATTGGCTTTGCCCCCCACGCCGGATGTTTCATCTGCATGACGGGGAGATGCAGCGGCCGTGCCGGCATCAGATGGAGCGTGGGTGTCGGGAAGCAAGGTAAATACAATGTGTGTGAGGGGCCCGGGCATATGGGAAGGTATTATAGGTCTTAGCTCTACCTTTCGAGCTGTAGTGGGTTCAGGTTTCCCATGTTGAAAAGTCCTTCATATCATATGTGCGGTAGCAACAATGTTTTTGAAACCATTGTGGCAGACGTGGTTTGTTCTTTCTAAATGGAACAATGGTCTTTGCTGCTGAAGAGAGCATATAAAACAGCTTTAGAGGGAGGAAGTGAATTTTCAGAAGGAGAATAATGGGTGTGGAAGCCAAGACCAATCTACAGATTTTCTGAGATCTCTCGTCAAAACAGATTAATAGTAGAACAGTTCTACCACATGTGGAGATAATTTAATGGGTTCTCACTAAAAGTTGTCAGAATCTTTTAATGGTTTTCCATTCTAGATGGAGTAAGGTATCATCCCAAGAAAACGTTAAAGGAATTCTCTAAGAGCCCTATTACACGGAGTGAATATCGTACAGATGCTCGGGTACTTTTGTCGCCCTGTATACTAATTAGTAGCATCGGTAAAACGAGAAGACGGCCGTGTTTCTCAAGAAGCGTCTCCTTCTCATCCATCGTGATTTTTCAGCATGCTAAAAAATTATCGATCCTCGATGAGATCTGTTCGTATAATATGGAGTCTACTCACTAAGGATCTCATACATCCATTTTGACTAAGTATCTGTCCCCCATCTTTACATGTAATAACAAGGAATGATTTAAAGGTAAGATTTAGGAGTAACGACAACAAATAAGAACATTTATCTATGTGTATAATAAGTGACATTTTATTTGTTAACTTGTCCTTGTCCTGTATACTGGGTGTAATTCTCAGTATCTGTTCTTATTCTGTATATATGGACACTGCACAGTACCACTTCTCTTGTCCTGTATACTGGGTGTAATTCTCAGTATCTGCTCTTATCCTGTATATATGGACACTGCACAGTACCACTTCTCCTGTCCTGTATACTGGGTGTAATTCTCAGTATCTGCTCTTATTCTGTATATATGGACACTGCACAGTAACACTTCTCCTGTCCTATATACTGGGTGCAATTCTCAGTATTTCCTCTTATTCTGTATATATGGACACTGCACAGTACCACTTCTCTTGTCCTGTATATTGGGTGTAATTCTCAGTATTTCCTCTTATTCTGTATATATGGACACTGCGCAGTACCACTTCTCTTGTCCTGTATACTGGGTGTAATTCTCAGTATCTGCTCTTATCCTGTATATATGGACACTGTACAGTACCACTTCTCCTGTCCTGTATACTGGGTGTAATTCTCAGTATCTGCTCTTATTCTGTATATATGGACACTGCACAGTACCACTTCTCCTGTCCTATATACTGGGTGTAATTCTCAGTATTTCCTCTTATTCTGTATACATGGACACTGCACAGTACCACTTCTCCTGTCCTGCATATTGGGTGTAATTTGAAGTATCTGCACTTATTCTGTATATATGGACGCTGCACAGTACCACTTCTCCGGTCCTGTATAGTGGGTGTAATTCTCAGTATAAGCTCTTATTCTGTATATATGGACACTGCATAGTACCACTTCTCTTGTCCTGTATATTGGGTGTAATTCTCAGTATTAGCTCTTATTCTGTATATATGAACACTGCACAGTACCACTTCTCTTGTCCTGTATATTGGGTGTAATTCTCAGTATCTGCTCTTATTCTGTATATATGGACACTGCACAGTACCACTTCTCTTGTCCTGTATACTAGGTGTAATTCTCAGTTTCTGCTCTTATTCTGTATATATGATCACTGCACAGTACCACTTCTCCTATCCTGTACAGTGGGTGTAATTCTCAGTACCTGCTGTTATTCTGTACATATGGACACTGCACAGTACCACTTCTCTTGTCCTGTATAATGGGTGTAATTCTCAGTATCTGTTCTTATTCTGTATATCTGGACACTGCACAGTACCACTTCTCTTGTCCTGTATACTTGGTGTAATTCTCAGTATTTCCTCTTATTCTATACATATGGACACTGCACAATACCACTTTTCCTGTCCTGTATACTGGGTGTAATAGTCAGTATTTCCTCTTATTCTGTATATATAGACACTGCACAGTACCAATTCTCCTGTCCTGTATGCTGGGTGTAATTCTCAGTATTTCCTCTTATTCTGTATACATGGACACTGCACAACACCACTTCTCCTGTCCTGCATACTGGGTGTAATTTGCAGTATCTACACTTATTCTATATATATATATAGACACTGCATAGTACCACTTCTCTTGTCCTGTATACTGGGTGTAATTCTCAGTATTAGCTCTTATTCTGTATATATGAACACTGCACATTACCACTTCTCTTGTCCTGTATATTGGGTGTAATTCTCAGTATCTGCTCTTTTTCTGTATATATGGACACTGCACAGTACCACTTCTCTTGTCCTGTATACTGGGTATAATTCTCAGTATCTGCTCTTATTCTGTACATATGGACACTGCACAGTACCACTTCTCTTGTCCTGTATACTGGGTGTAATTCTCGGTTTCTGCTCTTATTCTGTATATATGGACACTGCACAGTACCACTTCTCTTCTCCTGTATACTGGGTGTAATTCTCAGTATCTGTTCTTATTCTGTATAATGGACACTGCACAGTACCACTTCTCTTGTCGTGTATACTGGGTATAATTCTCAGTATCAGCTCTTATTCTGTTTACATGGACACTGCACAGTACCACTTCTCCTGTCCTGTATTCTGGGTGTAATTCTCAGTATCTACTCTTATTCTGTATATATGGACACTGCACAGTACCACTTCTCCTGTCCTGTATCCTGGGTGTAATTCTCAGTATTTCCTCTTATTCTGTATATATAGATACTGCACAGTAACAATTCCCCTGTCCTGTATACTGGGTATAATTCTCAGCATTTCCTCTAATTCTGTATACATGGACACTTCACAACACCACTTCTCCTGTCCTGCATACTGGGTGTAATTTGCAGTATCTGCACTTATTTTGTATATATGGACACTGCACAGTACCACTTCTCTTGTCCTTTATACTGGGTGTAATTCTCAGTATTTGCTCTTATTCTGTATATATGAACACTGCACAGTACCACTTCTCCTGTCCTGTATATTGGGTGTTATTCTCAGTATCTGCTCTTATTCTGTATATATGGACACTGCACAGTACCACTTCTCTTTTCCTGTATACTGGGTGTAATTCTCAGTATCTGCTCTTATTCTGTACATATGGACACTGCACAGTACCACTTCTCTTGTCCTTTATACTGGGTGTAATTCTCAGTATCTGCTCTTATTCTGTATATATGAACACTGCACAGTACCACTTCTTTTGTCCTTTATACTGGGTGTAATTCTCAGTATTTGCTCTTATTCTGTACATATGGACACTGCACAGTACCACTTGTCTTGTATACTGGGTGTAATTCTCAGTTTCTGCTCTTATTCTGTATATATGATCACTGCACAGTACCACTTCTCTTGTCGTGTATACTGGGTATAATTCTCAGTATCAGCTCTTATTCTGTTTACATGGACACTGCACAGTACCACTTCTCCTGTCCTGTATACAAGGTGTAATTCTCAGTATCTGCTCTTATTTTTAAATAAGGACACTGCACAGTACCACTACTCCTGTCCTGTATGCCTGGTGTATTTCTCAGTATCTGCTCTTATTCTGTATATATGGACACTGCACAGTACCACTTCTTTTGCCCTGTATACTAGGTGTAATTCTCAGTATCTGCTCTTATTCTTTATATATGGATACTGCACAGTACCACTTCTCTTGTCCTGTATACTAGGTGTAATTCTCAGTATCTGCTCTTATTCTGTATATATGGACACTGCACAGTACCACTTCTCTTGTCCAATATACTAGGTGTAATTCTCAGTATCTGCTCTTATTCTGTATATATGGACACTGCACAGTACCACTTCTCCTGTCCTGTATACCAGGTGTAATTCTCAGTATCTGCTCTTATTCTGTATATATGGACACTGCACAGTACCACTTCTTTTGCCCTGTATACTAGGTGTAATTCTCAGTATCTGCTCTTATTCTTTATATATGGATACTGCACAGTACCACCTCTTTTGCCCTGTATATTAGGTGTAATTCTCAGTAATTGCTCTTATTCTGTACATATGGACTCTTAATAGTTCCCCTTGTCTTGTCCAATATGCTGGGTGAAATTCTCAGTATACGCTCTTATTTATATATGGACAATGCACAGTACCACTTCTCTTGTCCTGTATACAAGGTGTAATTCTCAGTATCTGCTCTTATTCTGTATATATGGACACTGCACAGTACCCCTCCTACTGTCCTGTATATTGGGTATAGTTCTCAGTATCTGCTCTTATTCTGTATATATAGACACTGCACAGTACCACTTCTCTTGTCCTGTATACAAGGTGTAATTCTCAGTATTTCCTCTTATTCTGTATATATGGACACTGCACAGTACCACTTCTCCTGTCCTGCATACTGGGTGTAATTTGCAGTATCTGCACTTATTCTATATATATATAGACACTGCACAGTACCACTTCTCTTGTCCTTTATACTGGGTGTAATTCTCAGTATTAGCTCTTATTCTGTATATATGGACACTGCACAGTACCACTTCTCTTGTCCTGTATACTGGGTGTAATTCTCAGTATTAGCTCATTCTGTATATATGAACACTGCACAGAACCAATTCTTTTGTCCTGTATATTGGGGGTAATTCTCAGTATTAGCTCTTATTCTGTATATATGGCCACTGCACAGTACTAATTCTCTTAAGGATGTTTGTGGTTTGTGGTATATGTAAATGGATGGCACAGTGCATTATCTATAACATATTCTGTGCACTGGAATCCTCCTGATATAACTAGTGAAAAATGGTGAATGATAGTGTGTCAGTGTATGTTGTCTGTATGTTTGTAAATGCTGTGTAGTGGATGTGTGTATGCCATATACGTGCTTGTAGATGCTGTGTATGGATATGCCACATGTATGTATGTATGTTTATGTCATGTGTATATGCCAAAGGGTTTATGCACATGACCGTTGGTGTCCCGTGCCCATGATGTGATCTGCGATTCACTACAATGGGTCTGTGATCTGCCTGTTCCGCAGAAAGATAAGACATGTTCTATCTTTTTGTGGAATGTAAGTACAGGACAAAACCCCACAGAAGCACTCTGTAGTGCCTCCGTAGTGTTCCGTGCCGTGATTCCTTTATGCACCGTTCTGCATCTACGGATTTGCGGACCCATTGAAGTGAATGGGTCTGCATCTGTGATGCAGAATGACAGCGTAACGGTGCCCGTGTTTTGCGGATCTGCAAATGCGATGCGGGAACGGGACACCAACGGTCGTGTGAAAGAGGCCATTCCTGGTTGTCTGTACGTCAGGATCCCTGGATTCAGCTGCCATTTGGAGAAGTAGACAGCTCTGGATTCTTAAGAGGTGAGCAACCACTGGACACCAGTTACGTTTACATTTCCTTCCATAGACCCATGATCCCTTCACTAACAACCACAAAAGTTAATAATAGACATGGTGGAAGTTCTATTTTTGCTGAGGACAAGCCCCAGAAACTTGCAGCAAAGTCTGAATGTTCTATGTTGGGTTTTTGCCATAGAGTCTTTCTCAGATCTGACCACAGCTTTTACTCATTGCAAAGTGTAAAACCCAAGACCCAGATCTCAAAGCATCTTAAGCTTAAATGGGGTGTCTGTTTTTTTTTTATTCTGATGACCTATCCTTGGGTATCCATCCAACTCCCGGCACCCCTGTCAATCAGCTGTTTGAAGAGACCACAGCACTTGTATGAGCACTGCCTTCTCTTCTCTGCTTATGAGCTCGCTGTCACAACTGTAGCAGCAAGCAGTGTAATTACAACTGCTCCATGCCCATTTACTTCTATGGGACAACTCCTTCCTCTGTATACTGTACATTAGGATGTTTCATTTTGTAATGCAAAAAATGTAATGTTAAAACTTTGCTTACGCCCCAAGTCTCAGTGATGTAAAAGATATATATGCCAAATTTCAAGAAGATTGGATAATATTTAGGGGTTGCACACATTGCTCACTTTTAACCATTAGTACATTATACCTGTGGTTATTACAATAAAAACTAGGTTTTTACCCTCTAATCGTTTCTGTAACGGGGTGCCGAGGGCAGACTCGGTCTCCCATCGGCCACAGACCTGCTGCTTAGCTTCAGGAATGAGGATCTGTGTTTGGCCTCATTCCCAGGGTGACCTTGCTAGCTGGGAGGCTCCCTGCTCCTTGGTCTGCCTTGAACGACGAGCTGATCACTCGGCGCTCGACTTGTCGGTCTGTTGGTCATGTGACGTTGGCCACGTCACATGACCCTCACTCCCACTATAAATACAGACGGCCTGCTGGCCACAGGTTGCCTGTGATTTTTGTCCTATAGGCTGTGTGCCTTTTGTTATTTGCTACCTTTGGAATTGAACCTGGATTCGCCTCTTGACATCTCTTCTGCCTGCTCCCTGTACCTTGACGTTACCTCTAGGATTTCGACCTCGGTTTGTTTACGGATTTGCCTTTGCCTCTTCCTTGTTCTGACTTGACCTCCTGGACTGACCTCGGCTAGTTGACTCGTCTCGCCTTTGTTTTTGGCTACCTCTGGTCCACTTTCTTTTGCTTCCCTTTGGCTGTCCTCTTCCCTGCCGTCTCTCTCTCTCTCTCTCTGCTTGCACTTAGTAGGTTAGGGACCGTCGCCCAGTTGCGCCCCGTCACCTAGGGCAGATGGTGCAAGTAGGCAGGGACAGGGGACCGGGTGGCAGCTCAGGGGGTGCACCTCCGCTCTATCTTGCTACCTGTTACTCTACCCTCGTGACAGTTTCATTTCCTTTTTCTTTGCAGGTTTAGTTTCCACATTTTTAGTCATATTTTCCATAACATACCGTCATCCAAAAAAGCCAATCCTATCTTTGTTTCTGACCGATGCCAAAGGTGTCTCTTAGCAGCTGTGAGAGCACTTTTTTGACATCTGCATCTGGGTAAGTGCATATATTGCCTTTGCCATCCACCTTGCTTGATGCAGAGCCCCTGGGATCCTGAAACTGAAGTCATTTTTAGACCAACCTCCTGGGTACAGGAGTGAGAGTTGTAATAAAAGTGATCAATGTGTGCAACCCCTAAATATTATTTAATCTTCTTAAAATTTGGCATATATATCTTTTACATCACTGAGACTCGAGGCGTAAGCAAAGTCATATGAAAATCACATCTTTGGAAAAATGAAACACCCTAGTATAAATTTTTACTGGACATGGGAATTGGAAATCTAGAACATGGGTGTGTGTAGGGGGGGTGCCAATTTAATTTTTTTTTGCCTTGGCAGCAGAAAAACTAGGTGCACCTCTGGGACTGATGGTGTCTATAGACCCTAGATAACAGATGAAAGTGAAGGGGATATTAGGCATAGTAACGCTCGTTAAGGATCATCTGACAATCTTATAATGCTGTTGATTAAATGAGCAAACACTTGTGCTGTCTAATTGTGATCTGCTGCCAGCAAACCACTGTAGAGCATGGGATATCGATTGCTCCACCCCAATAGGTGCTGGGCGCGAAAATTTGTATTGTGAATTTTAATCCCGAATACCCTCACTTTGAAAATTTGCGAAGATTTATAATATAGTGCTATATATTCGTATTCGCTAATATTCTAGATTTTTTTTCCTCTGAACCCATGATTGCGCCCTGCATCTTGCTTGTGGGCCAATGAGAAGGCTGCAATGTCTTTGTCTGAGCTTAGTAACATCCCTAGCAACCAATAGGAAAGTTGCCTACCCCTTTACTATATAAGAACCTCCCCAACAGCCATTTTCTGCAGTTTTTTACAGTTATGAGAGAGACAGCAGCGTCATTGCTGTGGCCTCTGCTTTCCTGTGTCATTGCATTAGATAGTTAGTTAGTTAGTTAGCTTATATATACAGTACGCTCATCTAAAGAATTATTAGGAACACCATACTAATACGGTGTTGGACCCCCTTTTGCCTTCAGAACTGCCTTAATTCTACGTGGCATTGATTCAAAAAGGTGCTGATGGCATTCTTTAGAAATGTTGGCCCATATTGATAGGATAGCATCTTGCAGTTGATGGAGATTTGAGGGATGCACATCCAGGGCACGAAGCTCCCGTTCCACCACATCCCAAAGATGCTCTATTGGGTTGAGATCTGGTGACTGTGGGGGCCATTTTAGTACAGTGAACTCATTGTAATGTTCAAGAAACCAATTTGAAATGATTTGAGCTTTGTGACATGGTGCATTATCCTGCTGGAAGTAGCCATCAGAAGATGGGTACATGGTGGTCATGAAGGGATGGACATGGTCAGAAACAATGCTCAGGTAGCCCGTGGCATTTAAACAATGCCCAATTGGCACTAAGGGGCCTAAAGTGTGCCCAGAAAACATCCCCCACATCTTTACTCCACCACCACCAGCCTGCACAGTGGTAACAAGGCATGATGGATACATGTTCTCATTCTGTTTACGCCAAATTCGGACTCTACCATTTGAATGTCTCAACAGAAATCGAGACTCATCAGACCAGGCAACATTTTTCCAGTCTTCAACAGTCCAATTTTGGTGAGCTCGTGCAAATTGTAGCCTCTTTTCCCTATTTGTAGTGGAGATGAGTGGTACCCGGTGGGGTCTTCTGCTGTTGTAGCCCATCCGCCTCAAGGTTGTGCGTGTTGTGGCTTCACAAATGCTTTGCTGCATACCTCGGTTATAACGAGTGGTTATTTCAGTCAACGTTGCTCTTCTATCAGCTTGAATCAGTCGGCCCATTCTCCTCTGACCTCTAGCATCCACAAGGCATTTTCGCCCACAGGACTGCCGCATACTGGATGTTTTTCCCTTTTCACACCATTCTTTGTAAACCGTAGAAATGGTTGTGCGTGAAAATCCCAGTAACTGAGCAGATTGTGAAATACTCAGACCGGCCCGTCTGGCACCAACAACCATGCCACACTCAAAATTGCTTGAATCACCTTTCTTTCCCATTCGGACATTCAGTTTGGAGTTCAGGAGATTCTCTTGACCAGGACCACACCCCTAAATGCATTGAAGCAACTGCCATGTGATTGGTTGACTAATAATTGCATTAATAATTATTTAGGTGAGTGTATAATACAGATGGTTAGTGTGAGATAGTCAGTGTAGGTTAGATTGTAATCTAGTGTAGCTGAAAGGTTCCAGTGCAGGGTGTTAGGTAGTGTGATTCTGCTGTCCATACATACAAGCTACAGACATAGTGCTGTGATGTCAATAAGTTCACAACAATACTTAGTGCACCAATCACCAATATGTAGTCAGACCTGCTAAAATGTGAAGTTGCCCGTATTGCGCAAAAATATGCACATCATTAATTGCCGATTTCTGCAATCGAGAATATATTAGAGCACTCTATCTGCATATAAAGCTATTGTAATGTTCTGCCATGCCAACCATTTTCTCCAGTCTCAGGAAACTTCTAGCAGCTTGAAAAATGTAGCAATAGTGACCCACGCCTGTATTGTAATGGTACCCCTTACTTAAAGAAATTCCACCGAAGTGCCCTCAAGACTTTATCATATTCTGTACTGCGCCTTTTAAAAGCATGGCATGAGAACAGTGAGAATACTCCATTAAGATGTAGGGTATAACCCACTGGGTAGATACACCAGAGTTTGAGAAAAGCTAAGTAGTAATTAAAGCTGTAGGATATCTTCTGAGGATGTATTGTGAGTGACCCACCCCTATACAGTATATTTGCATTCATATATATCCTCAGCCATACCATCCTACATTTTCACGTACTATTTCTCAGGTGTTGTCAAATTTCGCATACGACGAACATGACTTAATTAACATATCTTATTGGTTGCAAAAATAAAACTAAAAATACAAGTGACTGCCCCATACAGTTCAGTTCTCTATGGTGGTCTTAACTCATGCATGGTTCTCAGGTCCTTTGCTTCATTCTTCATGCATTAGTCATATTCACCTTTGAAAAGACTAAAACAGCCCAAACCGGATTGTCTTTTTAGGAAAGGGCTTTTCAAGAATGTTCACTAAGAATACAAAAATATATTGTACCTACAATGCATTTTCTTTGATTTTAATTGCTGTGAAGCAGCTGGGTGCTCTGTGCTGGTTATTCCATTTCACTATATTATAATATAGTAGCTTATAAAGTGTGGTCCCTACAAAATATCCATTCCTCCATTATTTGTATATATAGTCCTTTAAATATGAATGATGATGTATTCAGTCACATTGATCACTACCCTCACATGAGGACTCACACATTTGCTCTATATAATAGTGCAGTGTATGTCTATGTACTATATAAGGCAAGCACACCTTATTAGGAGTATTGGTAACAACTAGACTATTTCTAACAAGCCATAAGAAACCAACAAAACTGCATGGGCGTAGCTATAGGGGGTGCAGAGGTAGCAAGACCCTTATGCTGCATAAAGAGACACTGGTATTATAGAAAGTGCATGCTGGTCGAGTTACACCTCTGGCTGGAGGGAAGGGGTTAGATTGGGGGGGGGGGGTTTGGGGGGGTTGCCGTTTCAATTTCTGCCTCAGGCAGCACGAAGGCTATGTGCTTTCCCCTGCCCCTGACCACAAAGCACTGAGGGAAGGGGCCCCAAGCTGAACTCTTGCACCAGGGCCCATGAGCCTTTAGATACGCCCCTGCACAAACGGTAACATTTCCAGACCAATGCTCAGGTTGCAAGGCATTAGTGTTAGAAAAAATATACTATACTAAGAAATTAGTACATAGTATAGGACTATTACCTATATAGGATCTATCAGCCAGAATGGCTACAGAGATTTACCGAGCTAAATTTGCTAGAATCTTGGTTCAGTTTATGAAAAAAAATCCTGACATACATTGCACTGTATTTTTTATGTGTTTAAACACCTTTTACCCCCACAAGCCAATACAAGTGGCTTAGGGTATGCTTAGGGGCAAAATCTGGGCACAATGTAAGCCAACTAATAGGTGCAATGAAGTCAGACAGAAGTAAATAACTTCTAGAAAGATGCACCAAATTTATAAATTTATACTGCACGACTAAAAGAGGGCAATTTTTTAGTTGTTTCATTAGTGTCTGCTGTTGCCTATCTTATTTGCAACAAATTTAACAAATGTCGTACTCCAGTTCTTAACTTTGGAGCCTTAGATTTTTGCCTGTAACGTTAATTATAATGGTACCTTCCGTTTCTACTCCACTAGGCAGCTGGAGTGGACTATTCTATCAACAAACAACTAAGAACACTCCACTTTTCTGGCACAAAGCCTTTCATGCATTACCTCCTATTTTTATGCTTTCTACATCTTAGGCTTCTTTCACACTGGCGTTAGGATTGTCTGGCAGGTTGTTCTGGTAGGGGATCAGCCTGCCGGATCTGTACTAACGTTTGTACAAGTGTGCTGCTGGAAGTCCACGCCGGCCCTATTCACTATAATGGAGACGAGCGGGAGATGCGTCTGCAACACGGCAAACATGCCGAGAAGCCGCAGAACACTCGTGCAAACTTAAGAATGCATCCAGCAGGCTGTTCCCCTGCCAGAACAGCTTGCCGGACAATCCTAACGCCAGTGTGAAAGAAGCCTTAGACAGTATTAGTGCCCCAAGATATCTTGCTCAGTGTGAACTGTGCAATTCCCCATTTTCCCTGAGGTGGTGCTGCAGGGAAACTGAACACTTGCTGCCAGATTCTCAATTCATTACAGCTGACCACTGGGGTCCTGGTAGGACCAACAATGCAATGGGAGAAAATTGAGGCCACAGGCCACACCTACGACAGACCAGATCACTTTTTTTTTAGTGATTTATGTGTTTTATATATTTTCATCCACACATTGTTTTATTTTGTGTAGGATGTTTGTGTGGTGCATGTGGTTCACGTCGTCATCCTCCATTGTATGCAATTTTTGCTGGGGATGGCTGCTCGCTGCGAACCACATGCGGAGGAGCTGCTCCCCCAGTTAAAAACACACAACAGTGTTTGGGGTTTGAGCAGTTCCACCCATTTAGGCCATGTTTATTTCTGTGATTTTTAGTATGAGACCTTGTAATCAGCTTATTTTCAGTGGCCCTTTTTTATCCAAAGCAGAGAATCTCTTAACCCCTGTCCTTTTTATTCCATTGTTTCTTGAAAAGTACATGACATTAACCCTTTCATGACTGGGCTAAAAAAAAAAAGGCCTGAATGTCCAGGCAACTTTTTGTGATTTTTGTGCACTTGGTGGTTTAGTGACCCTAGCTTTTTTATTTGTTTGACTACCAAAATAATTTTTTGCGATATTTACTTGACACTTGACTTTTTATTAGAATTTTTTTTTAGAGATTTTTTTTCCTTTTTTTTTGGTTTCACTTGGAGGGAAACTGCTAATTATTATTAAAAAGTATTTTAATTATAGCTTTTTATTTCTTAAATATTAAAACTGACACAACAATTAATTTTTGCAATGGGTTCCCTATTTTCTAACGATAATTTTCATATATAACATGTATGGGTTTGTACGAATGGGGTGACTATGGTGACGGTTTCTGTTAGCGATTTAAAAAAAAAAAATTTATTATTTGTATTTTTTATTACTATTTTACTTGTATTTTAATTTATTTTTGGAACATATGTCCCCCAGGAGGTAATTAAAAGACCTCTGGAGGACACTGGCTTTTTTTTTTTTTTCCACTGTAACTGGGGCATCAACAGGAGCCCCAGTTATAGGGGGAAACAGCCGCCTGTGGGGGCATAACACAGAGGCAGAGCTGAGCAGAGTCACCTTAGACCCTGCAGCTCTGTTCCTGCTCTTGCCCCAGACACCCCCGGTGGTCATGTGACTGCCAGGACTAACAGACGAAGCGGCTCTGCCTCTCCCTGCTTTCCCCGCTGCGCTTGTGCAGTGCTCTCCTACCAGCAAAGAAAAAGGCAGAAGCGGTAATAAACCACTCCTGTCTTCTCCTTAGGATCCCCGCTGTGTCCCACAGCCGGGACCCGACCTGCTCCTGCTAAATTGCAGGAGCAGGAGCTTTAATCCCAGAGCTGATCACTTAAGCAAGCCTGAAATTTTATATATGTGCTATCTGCACGGGGCATGTGCAGATAGGATGTATATACCCAGTGGGCAGTCAGGAAGGTGTTAAAATGATAACATCAGAAATTCTGGCATGTGCTATATTTGTATGTCTTATAACATGTATTATTTATACATTGGTTTGGCTATACTTGTTGTACTGGATGTAGTTTGTTTTAGTTAAAAAAATATACCATTTAAACCGAAGGTTTACAAAGAAAAAGGCTAAAGAGGAAGCTGTGAAGGAAATCAGGGCACAGTGTTGAAATAGTGAGAAGAAAAATGTCATAATACAATGATGGGAGGAGTACTGATTCATCGGATTCTTCTAGAAATCTTATGCAAAGAAAAACCCTAAACAAAAAAGAAAATCATTTTTATTTTTGCCTTGGTTATGGCCCATCTTCCAATCTTCTTTTCCTACTTGCTACAGTTCCTGTTACTCTTAGAACCTGCAAAGAATGATGGCATGACAGTGGCATAGCGTTGGGGGATGCTGTTAATTGAGAGCCACAGGAGCCTATGGCTCCCATCTCGTCCATTCTGACACATAGGCCTCAGGCCACTAGATCACGGGGAATATATTGTGATCTCCTGCGCTGGGTCTTGCGAGATGATGTGGTGACGCAGCGCAGGAGGGAGTGATGTGTTTGTGACCACCTGGGCCAGGAGGCCCGAACTCAGGCCACAAGCCGCGACGGAGAGCGGAACAGAGGTGAGTATTTTTTTTTTTTCTTTTTAATGTATGTACCCTAATGCATGCAGTACTGGGGGTTCAAAAAGAGTGGGGGAGCATTATAAATACTATAGAGGAGAAATACATACAATAATACAAAAGTGGCTATTTTATGAAGATAGATAGATAGGGCCTTTATATATACAGTACTATATATATATATATATATATATATATATATAGTTGTGTTCAAAATTATTCAACCCCCAATGCTGTAAAGGGTTTTAGGGAATTTAAGGACTTTTTAAAGAACCAAATGCAACTAAAATGACATCAATTGTTTTTGTAATACAGTATTAAATGTTTTTTTTGTGATTTCTTCATTGACACAATTATTCAACCCCTTAAAGACTACTACCAAGAGACACCATAGGAAGCATCATTCTCAAATTCAAGGCAAAGGGCACTGTTGAAACGCTACCTGGTCGTGGCAGAAAAAAGATGCTGACTTCGACTGCTGTTTGCTACCTGAAGCGCAAAGTGGAGAAAAGTCCCCGTGTGACTGCTAAGGAACTGAAAAAAGATTTGTCAGATGCGGGTACTGAAGTTTCAGCTCAGACAACAAGGCGCACACTGCGTAATGAAGGCCTCCATGCCAGAACTCCCAGGCGCACCCCCTTGCTGTCTCCAAAGAATAAGAAGAGTCAACTGCAGTATGCCAAAAGTCATGTGGACAAACCACAAAAGTTTTGGGATAGTGTTCTGTGGACTGATGAAACAAAATTAGAACTGTTTGGGCCCATGGATCAACTGTATGTTTGGAGGACGTCTATGAAGAAAAGAACACCTTGCCTACTGTGAAGCATGGTGGGGGGTCAATCATGATTTGGGGCCGTTTTGCTTCTACAGGTACAGGGAAGCTTCAGCGTGTGCAAGGTACCATGAATTCTCTTCAGTACCAGGAGATATTGGATGAAAATGTGATGCAGTCCATCACAAACCTGAGGCTTGGGAGACGTTGGACCTTTCAACAGGACAATGATTCCAAGCATACCTCTAAGTCCACTATAGCATGGTTGCAGATTAAAGGCTGGAACATTTTGAAGTGGCCATCGCAGTCACCAGACTTAAATCCGATTGAGAACCTCTGGTGGGACTTAAAGAAAGCAGTTGCAGCGCCCAAGCCTAAGAATGTGATTGATTTGGAGGCTTTTGCCCATGAAGAATGGGCGAAGATACCCGTAGATCGCTGCAAGACACTTGTGTCAAGCTATGCTTCACATTTAAAAGCTGTTATAACTGGAAAAGGATGTTGTACTAAGTACTAAGATTGATCGTCACTTGGGGGTTGAATAAAACTGATAATGATGTGAGCACAGAAAAGACATTTGTGGTTATTTCATTATAAATGTTATGTTATATTTGTCTGACTTACAAGTGCCTCGTTGATTTAATTGTAAACAAGATGACTGAAATGATCAAAATTAATGCCAAACTGGCCAAAACACTCAATTTCAGTGGGGGTTGAATAATTTTGAACACAACTGTGTGTGTGTGTATATATATATATATATATATATATATATATATATATATATAGTCCTGAAAAGATTGAGCAGCACTCCCAAAAATAGTGGAAAAAACTGTGATATTTTATTCACCCATAAGTGTTGCGACGTTTCAGTCCTAAACCAGGACCTTTCTCAAGCTTGAGAAAGGTCCTGGTTTCGGACTGAAACGTCGCAACACTTATGTGTAAATAAAATATCACAGTTTTTTCCACTATTTTTGGGAGTGCTGCTCAATCTTTTTAGGACTGTATATTTGGGGAAGCTTCAACCCTGCTGGAGCTTGCACCCACATATTATCTTATTTGATCGGTGCTGCTGTGATTTTTTTATATATATATATATATATATATATTGTGGGGAGTCGCTCTGGTAGACAGCGGTGCGGGTGCAGTTTAGAGGCAAAACAAGGAGTCCAGATTGTGCATCAAACAGTGTTTTATTCACACTTGCACACCAGAAATGAAAACAGTCTCTTGGTGACAGTTCACACACAACAGAAATCATGTGGCAAAACCAAAAACAGGCCAACACAGGGTCCAGTCACCTTGGGTGGTTTAAGTGCGGGTTCACACCTAGCAGTCGGTTCAGCCGCAGGCGATTCCTCCTTCAGGTTGCAGGAAACACCACCTTGCTGAGCTCCGTCCTCCAGCACAGAGAACTCCTCAGCCCTGTTAGCAGGCTCCAGGATAATCACCTCAGACACAGCTGATGGCTGTGTTTTATACCCAGCCCAAAACTCGGACTGGACCGTGGGGAGCAGCCACCCACCCTACTCTTTAGCTGCTCCCAGTAAGAGCCGGCCCGGATCGGCTTTGCAGCCATGCTATTTAAAAGAGTCAAAACAGCACTAGCTGCTGCAGACAAAAACCCGGTCTCACCTCACCGAGGCCAGCAACCTCGGTGACACGTACCTGCCATCGCATATGACACCTTGCACCTTACCACATACCTCCCTTTGTTCAACCCTGAGGGGGTGAACACACGTAAGGCAGTGGACGCGGGACAGGGCATCTGCGTTGCCCTGCAAGCGGCCTGCCCTGTGTTCCACGGAAAACTTGAAATTTTGAAGAGATAGGAACCACCTGGTGACCCGAGCATTCCTCTCCTTGGCCTGACTCATCCATTTGAGGGGGAATGGTCGGTCACCAGACGGAACCTCCTCCCTAACAGGTAGTAGCGGAGAGATTCGAGTGCCCACTTGATAGCCAGGCACTCCCTCTCCACTATACTATATCTGACTCGGCGGGACTGAGCTTACGGCTCAGGAAGACAACGGGATGTTCTTCCCCGTTGACCTCCTGAGACAGTACCGCACCGAGGCCTACCTCCGAGGCGCCGGTCTGTACGACAAACTCCTTGTTGAAGTCGGGTGTCACCAAAACCGGGGACCCACACAGGGCCGACTTCAACGCGGAGAAAGCCTCCTCCGCCTTCTCACTCCAGCTAAGCCTCCCAGACTTTCGCCCTTCAACAGGTCTGTCAATGGCGCTGCTATTGTGGCAAAGTGGGGCACAAACCTCATGTAGTAACCTACAATCCCCAGGAACGACTTTACCTGCCTGGTGGTGACCGGTCGGGGCCAGTTACGAATGGCCTCTACCTTAGTTACCTGAGGTTTGATAACTCCCCGCCCAATTACATATCCCAGATATTTTGTCTCCTCTAACCCTATGGAGCACTTCTTTGGGTTAGCGGTCAGTCCGGCTTTCCTCAGGGCATCCACTACCGCCTGCACCTTGGGTAAATGGCTTTCCCAGTCGGTGCTGTGGATGACTACATCATCTAAGTAGGCCGAGGCGCACCGACGATGTGGTCGCAGCACTATGTCCATTAACCTTGGAAAGTGGCGGGGCGCCATGCAGGCCAAAGGGTAACACCTTGTAGTGATACAGGCCCTGCGGGGTAACAAATGCGGTTTTTTCCTTAGCCGACTCGCTATGGGTACCTGCCAGTACCCTTTAGTGAGGTCCAGCACAGAAAAATAACGGGCTTGTCCTAAACTTTCAACAAGCTCGTCTACTCGGGCATGGGATACGCTGGCCAAACTTGGATACTTCATTTAACTTGCGAAAGTCGTTGCAGAACCGCAACGTCCCATCCGGCTTGGGTATTAGGACTATGGGACTGGCCCACTCACTTTTCGACTCCTCAATGACATCGAAGCTTCAACATTAACTGCACTTCCTCCGCGATGGCCCGCCGCCGAGCCTCGGGTACCCGGTATGGTTTTAACCGACCTTGGCCTGAGGCTCAGTGACGATGTCATGTCGGATGAGAGACGTGCGGCCAGGGAGGTCCGAGAACACATCCGTGTTCCGACTGAGGAACTCCCTGACTTCCTGAACTTGTTTGGAAGACAGGCTGTCTGCAATTTTTACCGTGGTTACGGCTTCACAGGCCTCGAACTGTGGGGCTGGACCCTTTTCACCTGTAGCCCTGGCCGGGGCTGGGGTCGCCGGCCGCGTCCCTATCTTTCCACGGCTTAAGTAAATTCACGTGGTACACCTGCTCCGGCTTGCGCCGCCCTGGCTGGTGTACTTTGTAATTTACTTCCCTACTTTCTCGATCACCTCATAGGGGCCCTGCCACCTAGCTAGGAATTTGCTGTCAAGGGTGGGTACCAGAACCAAAACCCGATCTCCCGGATTGAAGTCCCGCACTCGAGCCTGACGATTGTACACCCTACTCTGGGCTTGTTGCGCTGCCTCCATATGCTCCCCGGACCAAGGGCAACACCCTTTCCATCCGTTCCTGCATCTGGGCGACATACTCAATGACACTTTTGTGGGGGACAGGCTGTTGTTCCCATGCTTCCTTGGCGATATCCAACAGGCCCCGAGGGTGTCTGCCATAAAGCAGTTCGAAGGGCGAGAACCCAGTAGAGGCCTGGGGCACCTCTCGCACTGCGAACATGAGATAGGGCAGAAGCAGATCCCAGTCCTTCCCATCTCTAGACACCACCCTCTTTAACATATTTTTTAGAGTTTGGTTAAACCTCTCCACAAGACCGTCTGTTTGCGGATGGTAAACGGACGTCCGTAACTGCTTTATACGCAACAATTTACACAGTTCCTCATTACTTTGGACATAAAAGGGGTCCCTTGGTCTGTCAGAACCTCTTTAGGCAGGCCCACACGGGAAAACATCTCCATTAACTCTTTGGCAATGAGCCTAGCTGAGGTATGTCGCAGAGGCACCGCCTCCGGATACCGAGTGGCATAGTCGAGAACTACCAGAATGTGTTGGTGGCCCCTGGCAGACTTTGGTACAGGCCCAATTAAATCCATAGCGACTCGCTCAAACGGTACTTCAATAATTGGCAGAGGTACCAGAGGACTACGGAAATGTGGCTGGGGGCTAGTTATCTGACAGGTTGGACAGGACTTACAATAATCTTCTACCTCCTTGAACACACCGGGCCAATAAAACCGCTGCAGTATGCGGTCCTGGGTTTTCTGCCACCCCAGGTGTCCCCCAAGAACATGTTGGTGGGCAAGCTCCATGACAAGCTTGCGATACGCTGTGGGCACCACCAACTGTTCAACAGGTTCACCTCGGATTTGGTTCACCCGATACAACATATCCTGCAGAACAATAAATCGTGGGAACATTAATTCAGCCCCTGGTTTCTGGGGTTTACCATCAATTTCCAGCACATTCTCCCAGGCCCTGGTGAGGGTTTGGTCCCGGTGTTGGGCGGTCCCAAAATTATCTCCGGAGACGTGGAGGTCTGCCAACTCAGGACCTGGTGGCAAGTCCTCCATGTCTCCCACCATTACACTCAGTGGGGGTGTCTCCCTCTATCACAGAAGTGGTGGTCACCCCTACCGCAGGCCCTTCGGACTCGGGCTCCCAGGGCTCTGGCCTCCCACAGGAACCAGGCCACTCTGCTAGGGTTACCCCTGTCTCAGGGCTATTAGTCACTTTCACCTCAGGCCATAGTGACGGAAAACCAGGGAAGTCTCTCCCAATTATTAGTTCATACGGTAGTTTGGCGGAGATCGCCACTTCACAAGTCCAGGTGCCGGCCGCCGTGGACAGAGACATTTCAGCAGTGGGATAGTCCTTTAAGTCTCCGTGTATGCACACCACCCCAACTTTCCGGCCCGTATACTGGGTGGGCTGTACCAGGGCAGCACTTACCAGGGTTACCAGGCTCCCTGAGTCCAACAGCGCCACTGCCAGGTTATCCCCGACTTGCACCTGGCACAGATGACGACTGTCCATTGTCTCGGGATGCCGGTCGCACACAGTCTCCGGGCATACATGGAAGCCCGGTACCCATAATTAGTCTCCATGGGTTCCCCCACTGTGGACAGTTGGCCCTTATGTGTCCAGGCTCCCGACACTGCCAGCAGACCACTGGGGACGGATCTGCAAGAGGTACCTCCCGGGCGGGTTTGGCCGGCCGCCGGACTGGGGTGGAGATTTGCGGGGTTTGACTGGCCCTCCCAAAAGAACCCCTGCAGGTTTCTGGTGGCCTCATATCGCTCCACCAGGTCGACTCATCTCAAGGGCATTGGTGGGGGATACCTGGCCGATCCAGTGTTGAAGGGGGTAAGGCAAGGCCCTCCAAAACATGTCAGCCAGCAGCCGGTCCAGCATAGCAGTCGGACTCAGAACCTCAGGCTGCAGCCATTTTTGCAACCTGTGCAGCAACTCATAGTACTGCGGCCTGGCGGGTTCAGCCACGTTAAAGTCCCACTGGTGGACACGCTGAGCCCGGACCAACACGTTTACCCCCAGTCTGGCCAGGATCTCCCCTTCACCGTGGAATAGTCAGCAGCCTGGTCGTCTGCCAAATCAAAAAACTTGCTGGGGTCCAGACGCCAGGAACGGAGCGACGACCTCTGCCCACTGTTCTCGGGTAATTTCTCCTCACGGCCACCTTCTCGAACACCGCCAGATAGGTCTCAACATCATCCGAGGGGGTCATCTTAGGGATCGCGGCACGGACAGCTTTCCGGGCATCGTGGACGCGGTGGGACGCTCCTGCCGCTTGCAACGCCATCACGTGCTGTAGCAGTAGCTGGTTGGTCTCCCGCTGCTGCACGTTAGCCTCTATGAGGGCTTTCACAGCCGCTCCATTTTGTCGTGGGATCACAGGCTGCAACTTTGCCGGCTTAATATAGGACATTCACTTTTGCTCAGCAAAACAAAGTTCGGCGTTCACGCCAGCCTCACTGCGCATGCCCGCATCCGACACCAAATGTGGGGAGTCGCTCTGGTAGACAGCGGTGCGGGTGCAGTTTAGAGGCAAAACAAGGAGTCCAGATTGTGCATCAAACAGTGTTTTATTCACACTTGCACACCAGAAATGAAAACAGTCTCTTGGTGACAGTTCACACACAACAGAAATCATGTGGCAAAACCAAAAACAGGCCAACACAGGGTCCAGTCACCTTGGGTGGTTTAAGTGCGGGTTCACACCTAGCAGTCGGTTCAGCCGCAGGCGATTCCTCCTTCAGGTTGCAGGGAAACACCACCTTGCTGAGCTCCGTCCTCCAGCACAGAGAACTCCTCAGCCCTGTTAGCAGGCTCCAGGATAATCACCTCAGACACAGCTGATGGCTGTGTTTTATACCCAGCCCAAAACTCGGACTGGACCGTGGGGAGCAGCCACCCACCCTACTCTTTAGCTGCTCCCAGTAAGAGCCGGCCCGGATCGGCTTTGCAGCCATGCTATTTAAAAGAGTCAAAACAGCACTAGCTGCTGCAGACAAAAACCCGGCTCTCACCTCACCGAGGCCAGCAACCTCGGTGACACGTACCTGCCATCGCATATGACACCTTGCACCTTACCACATAATATATATATATATATATATATATATATGAGAGAGAGAGCCATTATATAGAGATGGGGGCATAAAATATACATACTAATAATACTGAGGGGGCCATTATATAAACTAATTAGAGATGAGTGAATTTCTTAAAAGTTCGATTCTACTGATTCGACGCATTTCACTAAAAAATTCGCTTTGTAGCGAATAACTTCGTCATGAAGCTAATTTTTTTGCACATAGCAGGTGCAATGACAGGGAGCTGCGATAGCTCAGTCCCCATCATTGTACCCCTCAGATGTCGCGTTCATACATGATCGCGGCATCTGAGAGTAAAATTAACAATAAAAAAATGTAATCAAACTTAGCGCCCATTTGCTCGCATTTTCACCTAGAAGCCAGATTTCCTTGTGCTTCGTATCAGCAAATAGTGTTGAGAGCGAATATTCGAATAGTGAAATTTTTTTTGCGAATATTGGCACTTCGTTAATTCGCGAATTTTGCGAATATAGCACTATTTATTCGCTATTTCGAATATTCGTTTTTTTTTTTTAAGTTGTTAATCCTTGTGGCTCTCTGGTTGTCTTCCCACTTCCCAAAAGCTGTTCTTACCTGTCCGGAGATTCTTGGCTCCCTGTACGCTCCAGTCAATGCCCGTTGCCGCTTCTGCCGACTTCCTGTGTGCATGGGAACGCTTCCATGCTAAAATGTACTGTTGGATGTGAGAATCACGATCTCACAAATTTGACTAAGTTGTAATCGCAATGCGATTAATATAACATGAATTGTTCGCATTGCGAATTAAACTTAGAGCTGGGTTCCTAATGGTTGTATTGCTAGAATATAACGAAGATGACAAATATCACAAATTCACGAATATAGCACTATATGCTCAATCTTCGTTATACAGGGTGGGCCATTTATATGGATACACCTTAATAAAATGGGAATGGTTGGTGATATTAACTTCCTGTTTGTGGCACATTAGTATATGTGAGGGGGGGAAACTTTGCAAGATGGGTGGTGACCATGGTGGCCATTTTGAAGTCGGCCATTTTGAATCCAACTTTTGTTTTTTCAATAGGAAGAGGGTCATGTGACACATCAAACCTATTGGGAATTTCAAAAGAAAAACAATGGTGTGCTTGGTTTTAACTTAACTTTATTCTTCATTATTCATGACTTATTTACAAGTTTCTCTTTGTTTACAGCCATTGACATGTCGCCGAGGTTAACACGTGAGGAGCGGATAGAAATTGTGTTGATGTCTGGTGAACGCAGTAACCGGGTCATTGCAGCAGATTTCAATGCAAGACACCCTACGAGATCACCCATCTCCCATGTTACAGTTAGGAAACTGCTTGCTAAGTTTCGTGAAACTGGTTCAGTGTTGGATTTGCCAAAATGTGGACGCATGAAATCTATCACTAATGAAGAAACATCAGTCCTAGCTTCATTCAGCAAGAGCCCACAGTGTAGCACTCGCCGCATGTCACTGGAGAGTGGCATTAGTAGAACATCCCTTCGGCGGATATTAGCTACTCACAAATGGCACCCTTACAAACTCCAGCTACTGCAGCATCTCAACGCGGATGACCCAGATCGGTGCACTGAATTTGCAGAATGGGCAAAACAAAAATTGGAACAGGACCCTCAGTTTACGCAGAAGATTTTGTTAAGTTATGAGGCAAACATTTATGTGAATGGTGAAGTTAACAAACAAAACCACCGCTATTGGTCTGACACTAACCCACATTGGATAGATCCCTCCAAGACTGTTGGAACAAAAAAATTGATGGTATGGTGTGGTATATGGGGTACAAAGATAGTGGGGCCATTCTTCATCAATGGAAACCTCAAGGCCACTGGATATGCGAAATTGCTACACGATGATGTGCTTCCCTCTTTATGCACTGAAGCTGGCACGTTCCCTGAGTTTTTCCAGCAAGATGGTGCACCACCACATTATGGGTGTCAGGTCCGAGCATTCCTAGATGAACAGTTTCCTGGAAAGTGGATTGGTCGTCGTGGGCCAGTTGAATGGCCCCCAAGGTCTCCCGATCTGACCCCCTTAGACTTTTATCTTTGGAGTCATCTGAAGGCAATTGTCTATGCTGTGAAGATACGAGATGTGCAGCACCTGAAACTACGATACTGGAAGCCTGTGCTAGCATTTCTCCTGCGGTGTTGCTATCAGTGTGTGAAGAGTGGGAGAAGAGGGTTGCATTGACAATCCAACACACAGGGCAGCACATTAAACACATTTTATAAGTGGTCAGAAACTTGTAAATAACTCATGAAAGAATAAAGTTACGTTAAAACCAAGCACACCATTGTTTTTCTTGTGAAATTCCCAATAAGTTTTATGTGTCACATGACCCTCTTCCTATTGAAAAAACAAAAGTTGGATTCAAAATGGCCAACTTCAAAATGGCCGCCATGGTCACCACCAATCTTGAAAAGTTTCCCCCCTCACATATACTAATGCGCCACAAACAGGAAGTTAATATCTTCAACCATTCTCATTTTATTAAGGTGTATCCATAATAATGTATCCTGTACTTTGAGCTCATTGAAAGTGAACATTGAGATTATTTTATCGCAACAAATAACTGTATAAATAGGTGACCGGAGACTCCATCGGGTGGTAGAAGAGGACATAAGAAATATAATACATATATAATAATACAGAGAGGGTTATTATATATACTAATAATACAGAGGGGGCATTATATAGCATAATACTATGAAGGGGGCATTATATATTATAATAATACAAACTGAACCATTGTATATACTAATAATAAAAAGGGGGCATTATATATCATAATAATATAGAGGGGGCATTATATATTAGAATAATACAAAGGGGACCATTATACACACTTGTGGTGGCTAAACTACGACTCCCAAGATGTATAGTACACTTACTTAGCTGTTCTCAGAACTCCATAGAAATGGATGCAGCATGCTGGGAGTCGTAGTTTCACCACAGCTGGAGTGCCGGAGGTTATTCACCACTTATATACTAATAATACAGAGAAGGACATTATATATACTAATAATACAGAGAGGAACATTATATATACTAATAACACAGTAGGGGCCATTAAATATACCAATAATACAAAGGGGACTGTAACAGCCGCTGCTGTGCGCAGCTATTCCCCTGCTTACTGCCGCGGTCGCGGGTGCTGTATTCAGCAGTGATCTGCGGCCAGTGCTTCCCATTCACCGCTGCAGTCCTGGGCTCTCTCTGTGTAGGTACTGTTGTTCTGGGAGCCGCTACACAGTTTCCTCTCAGCCCTGGCCACAGCATGCTTGCTGCTTGTTTCCTGCAGCACTTCCTTAAGGGCTGGTGCGCATCACTTCCTGGGCTTTATGGGTTAGGTCATGTGACTTTGCTAACCAATCCTAGCCCTCCTGCACATATATAAGTGGCTCAGCCCCCTTCCCTGAGGCCTCAGTGTCAAGATCATTGTGTCCTGCTAAGGTTCCTGATATCCACTAGTGTTCCTGTGTTCCTGTGTTCCTGACTCATACTTGTGTTCTTGGATTCTGCTACTTGTCTGATCCCTGCCTGCTCGCCTTGACTCTCCGGTTGCCAACCCGCATTGCCTGACCTGTAGCTGCGACACCTGCCCTGACCTTTTGCCTATCTGACTACTCTTCTGCCTCATACTTCGATCCGGCACTGTTGCTCCTGATAACGACTCTGCCTGCTGACATCGCCAGGACTTCTGGTACCTTTCTCAGGTACCTCCTGGTCCCCCTAGACCAGCTGCCTGGTGTGCCTATCCCCCTTAAGAGATAGCGATCTGGTGTTCCCCTCGGGAAAGTCTATCCCAACCATCAGGGGTACTGTGAAGAATCGAGGGGTTAACTTAGACAACGCCCTTAGAGGAGGTAGGACACGTGGCACAGTTGGTTCACAACCGCTGGTTTCGGACAGGGACGTTATATATACTATCCATACATATGGGCACTAAGGGGGGAGTGTCTTTTATCTAGTGGCACTACAGGGGGCATTATAATACAGGATACACTACAGACCGTCATTCTAACTCCATGGGGAACTGCAGTAGGTCTTTATAAATATTGGGGCTACTACAGGAGTTTTTATAAATTCTTGGACCCAGGGCTGGGACAAGGTATTTCGGTGACCTAGGAGGAGCGGATGACAGTGTTAAGGCACCAGAAGGGGAGGATAATAGTAAAGTGAGGTATGCAAAAAATGTCTCTATGATAAACTCTGAAGAGACGAGACTGAAAGAATGGTGGTCTTGTCTCCGAATGAAGAAATTGAGGAAAGAGTGTACATCAGAGAAGACGTTACTGAATGTATGAGGTATGTGGTGCTGTATTCTCCTATATCCTTTGTAGCAATGTATGTAATGTCCACCATCCACCCAAGTATCTGTTTCAAGGTAGAGTCGGGAGGGGGGGGGGGGGGTTGAGAATTTGGCCCACACTGCTGCAGCCCGCCCCAGACTTCAGGTTACACTGCATGTGTGCTGAATTCTAGGGCCTCTGACCTATCTACTACATTGTCTGCTCTCAGAGAGTTATCACTGTGTTATCTGTGGTGTTAAATAGCCCTGTAGGTGACATGCACTACATTATCTGTAAAAAGGGTGTACACAAGTTTGGGGGGTGCAATACTTGGCTTGTCCCCTGTGCTGGCAACCCACGCTACACCACTGTGGCATGATCTACCTCACTCTCTCCTTAACCCTTACTTTCATGCAGGGCCGGTGCAAGGATTTTTGCCAACACAAGCGAAGCTACATTTTGGTACCTCCCCCCCCCCCATGATCACATTATGACCCCCAATTGTGTCACACTTCTTCCCCCCTCCCATGGCACATCACCCCCCCCCCCCCCCATGTCACATTTCTTCCCCTCCAGGGCACAGACTACAGACATTTGATTTGTCCTCCCTCCCATCATGTCACCCGTGACCCCACCCCCCCATTAATGTTGTGTAATAATTATAAACATTATGCGCTCTGCGCTCATCACCTACCACCTACCCTACGGCAGTCGACAGGCAGTCTGGACTGGCCTGGGCTGGCTGTGTGAGTCACAAATTGTTAAACAAACCAGGACCCTACCAGGGAAGGGTTCTTTAATTGACAAACCACTTGTGCTCAGGAGAGCTACTATATACCACTTTTATCCCTGATATTAAAACTTTTACTTTTATTAGTATTTAATTAAAAGTAGTGACACGTGAGCATTTGGAGTTAAAATTCCTGCCTAAATTGTCACTAAGAGCTAGTGAGGAGGGGCACAAGGCCACTGTGGGTGTGCACACCCCACTAGATTGACCCTCTACGTGCCCCTAATAAAGCCTATAGTCTATTCCTTATAATAGGATTTGAATGAAACTTGCAGTGCAACTGCTAAACTACACCATTCAGTAACATGTGCTGCAGTTAGTGCTCTTATGACAGATCAGGCATACCCCTGAAGATGCCAGTGTTGACTGGTGAAACATGTTGGGAGACGGATCATAATGCTTTTAGCTCTGCCTGATCTCTCACAAGAGCATCAACTGCACTGCGGGCAGAGGAGTATGATTTTATATATGCGAACATTTTAAGCTCGTTTGTGAGTATAATAAACCACAAGTTGTTTTAAATGTATTTATAGTACTTCACTATGGTGTAATTTTTGGTGCTCTGCAGGGGAACCCAGGGGACACAATTTGGAACTCAGAGCTGGGAAGCACTGTTATCCTGTACCAGTCTGGTGGGCCTGCAGCACAGTTGGAAATACTCCTTGGCTAAGCAGCGCGCTTCTTTACTTAAACCCATTGATAACTGGTGTGAACTGACCCACAACACTACAAGGACCTGCAGCGCAAGTATCTGATAATATCCGAGAGAACTACGTGACTGATTTACTTTTACTGTCTCTTAGGATGTTAGTCAGAATATGTCTCAGCTGTTTAGGTTATTGCAAGAGTTAAATAAGGCTTTGCTTCCTAAGCAGCCTGTGGTTTCAGGTACACCGATTCCATCAGGAATTCAAGCTGGCAGTAGTCATCCTGTGGCTGGGGTTTGGGTTATCCAACCCAGTTGGAGTACTTCCCAGTGTTTCAAAGTTAATACGCCAGTTCTTGAAAAGGGTATTGGTGTAGCTGAGACATGTGTGAAGGAAGCTTTTGCCTATGAGGTGTCGCCATTAGGGTATCATTTACCTTTGGCTATTAAAGAAAAAATTTGGCGTAATTAATTTGTTGATCTATCAGCCTCGTTGACATCTGCTAAGGAGCATGTTGTTCGTTAGGAGAAAAAAAGATGACAGGTCAGATGAGGATAGGAAGCGCAGTGCTCCAAAATCATTCAATAATTGGTTGCAGGCCTTTTATGTCTTTGCACCGGTTCTAGGTGAGAAGAACCCGGACAAATGTTATGGGCTTTTCCAGCATGTGAATATTATACTAGAAGCATTCCGGAATTGTGGCGGAATGGCCTGGTATAATTATGATGAGTTATTTAGGCAAAATTTGGCTGTTCACCCATCCCTTGAATGGGGGGTGAAGGAGATTGGACTATAGATTAATTTAATGTTGCTACAGAGATCAGCTGGAGTTAAGTAAGTCATTTCAGAGTCAGACTTCAATGAGAAAGGGAATTTGTTTTGCGTACAACGAGTCATCATGTAAACGGTTGCAAGCATGTCGCTATAGGCTATGAGTGCTGCTTTTGCGGGGGCACCCATCCAATGGCGAGATGTTTTAAAAGGAACAGTTCAACAACCCAGCAACAACCTAGCACCAAGGAGCAATTATCAAAAAGCCTGGATGCCAGTGAAGCTATCAAAGATGCTTCCCTGGCTAAGGCGGTTCGCAGATCAAACGATAGCTGAATTAATCTTTGATGGATTTAATGAAGGATTTTATGTCCCACAGTTTAAAGGTCCAGGCATTTTCTGGGTTGACAATTTGAAGTCGTTAATTTACATTTGGATGTGGTTAAGGCCTCTGGCAAAAGAACGTTGTGTGCCCGTGGCTGTTTTGCAGAGATGCAGAACAGAAGCATGGATCGGAACCCCATGGAAGCACTACGGAGTGCTTCCATGGTGTTTCTGTCCGTGCCCCTGAACCGCAAAAAAATAGAACTGTCACGGTCCCTCCCGTGACAGATGACAGAAGAGCAAAGAGACTGGCTACACGTGAATCTAACAGCCCCCTGCTTCAGTGTTGTTGTTGTTGTTAATAACCACACCCCTTGCCCTCAAACTGATGTTAAATTGAGAGATTAGTCAACATGTCCTGCAGTGGCAGACATGTCTAAGCCCAAGCACCACGCCAAGGTTTCTCAAGTAGCTCGGGACCTAACACTCATCTACCTGTGCCGTATGGGCAATACCAGGGACCAGTGGGAAAAATTATAGGAATGTATAGGCCGACTCACAGCAAACTCCTCAGTTACCTCCAGCATGTAACCATGCCTGCAATAAGAGAAGGGAGAAGGCTGTGAGCCCCACCCAAGACTGGCTGATATGGCCCATGCCTCACAGGTCCACCTAAAAGTAGCCTGTGGATGAAAAACAGGTTACATTTACGAAGGAGTTTATACACCTCCAAAAAATTATAACAACTGAAAAGTGGCATGAAGTAGGATGTGCTCAACCCAAAAATGCAGTTGTGCATATATATACAGGGGAGCAGATCCTGCACTTATGGCCCGTTGCTAATGGCAGTCCCCAGCAAAAATGCATACGGTGGAGGATGCCCGCAGCGGACCACAAGTACCACAATAGACATCCTTCACAAGATGGCAATTGTGTGGATATAATAAATAATATAACAATATAGCAATAACAAATGACAAGACAGGCGCACTCTGTGGTCTTACTAAGCCCTCAAACTGATGTTAAAATTGAGAGATTAGTCAACATGTCCTGCAGTGGAGAACATTTCTAAGCCCGAGCACCACGCCAAAGTCTCTCAAGTAGATTGGGACCTAATACTCACCTACCTGTGCCGTATGGTCAATACCTGGGGCCAGTGGGCAAAATTATAGGAATGTAATTGCTGACTCACTTGTGGTCTGCTGCGGGCATCCTCCACCGTATGCATTTTTGCTGGGGACCGCCATTAGCAACGGCCACAAGTGCAGGATCTGCTCCCCTGTATATATATGCACAACTGCATTTTTGGGTTGAGCACATCCTGCTTCATGCCACTTTTCAGTTGTTTTGTATATATAATTTTTTGGAGGTGTATAAACTCCTATGTAAATGTAGCCTGTTTTTCATCCACAGGCTACATTTAGGTGCACCTGTGAGTCCTGGGCCATATCAGCCAGTCTTGGGTGGCGATGTCATCTATTTTGAAGATGTTGGCTGGGGTATCATTTTTTCTAAAATTAAGAGGTGCTCAGCCTTTGAACGGGTTTTTTCCTGATAAAAAGGTTATTAAAGGGTATGTTAGATCTTGTGCTGTGACTGAAGGGAGAAGGCCTATTTCGGTGGATCTATTGGCAAGGCTACGGAAAATTTTCGAGGTTTGTTCGGATGATTTTGAAAAAGTTTATTTAGGATGGCCTTTGTTTTAGCCTTTTTTTGCAGCATTATGGTTAAGTGAGTTAGTAGCAATTAATACATTTGGTTGTGCTAATTTGATTGCCAAATATGATGTAGTAGTTGAGGATCCTTTTGTTTCGGTGTTCATCAGGCGGTCAAAAACGGCTCAACAAAGGCCACTGCATTAGGTTATGAAAGATGGAAGGTTATTTCTTGTGTCCTGTTTTTAAAATTCAAAATTGGTTGAAGTTCGGCCATTGTCTGAAGGTTCATTTTTGTTGCACCAGGATCTTTTTCCTCTGACTAGGTTTCAGTTTAATTCTGTGCTTAGACGTGTCTTTTGGCTTTGGGTTTAGGTGATTTACAGATTTCTTCCCATTCTTTTTGGATTGGTGCAGCTACAGAAGCAGCTAGATTAGATCTGGATGATGCAGTTATTAGAAGGATAGGTAGATGGGAATCCAACAGATTTATGTTATATTGGGCCCCATTTAGTGATATAGTTTGTATGTTTTTCTTTTTTAGGTTCTCAATGTATAATCTGTATTATTGGTCACTCTTTTATTGATTGGGCTCAGAAGAGAGCTGATAAAGGGATATACTCTGCAAATCTATCTTTAGATTCACAAACAGTATATTTTGGTATGGCTTTAGGGGTTCACAATGAAAAAGAATGGTATGCGAAGTTAAGAAGTTTAAGGAGTCTTGTCCTTGACATTGGCAAGATTAAGACATTTAAGACATTTTAATTAATGTGGGAAATGAGGCGTGATTCCGTCTTATTGAAATGCCTTTTTTCTGACACTACATTGGTGTTCTCAGTACCACGTTTATTGTGTTCCGGCAAGGAGAGCATTTTAATTTAACATGTCAGGAAAAGGGTTAACAGGGCCATGGAAAAATTTCTCCCATGCCCGGGTGGTTTTTCATACAGACATGTGGACTTGGAAGGTTTTGAAATTGGGTTGTATAGGGCAGATAATGTCCATTTATCTAATGTAGGTTTGGACATTTTTAATTTGGGATTACAGAAAGTTATTGATAAATGGCTGCAATGCTTTGGGGGGGACCTGGCCTTTTCAAGGCCCGGCCTGGTGGGGGTTTAGTCTCCCAGCTCACACTGGGTGGACATGGTTCAGCTTGATGGTTTATTAATGGTTTATATTTTAACAGTTTTGGTATTTATTTATTGAATAAAAGGTTTTAATTATAATCATTGTGTAACACCTTAATAAACATCGTGGCCATTATTCATCCATACTTTAGTGTTTGTCATTATTTATTCCTGTTTCTATTGGTTTTGGTTAATGCCCACTGATAGAATGTGTGCTACCATGCGTGGTGCACCCCAATGGGAAATAAGTCTATAGAGTCAAGGTTTGCAGTAAACCAATGTGCTTCTTTACTGGAGTAACTCCAGTCTCCCTTCTGGTAGCAGAAGGTTCTGTGCTGAGGAAAGGCCTAAGCTAGCTGTCCCTCTCTTTCTTAGATGGCTAGTACCCTGCTCAAAGGGATGGTGGTCCAGGGTCTGTGGCTTTTTCCACAACTAAATTGAAATACAGTGAAATAATAGTGCAAATGAACAGGATATATCATGTAAAATGTAATTCAACAGTATAAAACAACCGCATAAATCAGTGCAAGTTAACCCTTCAAAGTGCACTAAAGTAGTGAGTTGATGACTTTGCATACCAGCAATAGGGACAAATGTCCACAAACTCCAAAGCACCCTTGCTACAGGGTACTGCACCCTCCCCTACTGGCAAGAAAGAAGGTTGGTGCAACAAGCATAGGGTTTAAGATAGCCCAGCATTAGGGGGCCTAGGGGACCCAAAGATGCAGGCTCTTATATGTTACCGGATTTAGCATAGGTTTAGTAGTCGACAACTTCCCTATACTAAATTATTGTTTGCCAGCAGCAGATTGTGATTAGACATCATGATCTGCCGCCTGCAAACAATGATTTTTTTTAACTTGTCAAAAGCTTTGGATTGCCCGAAAAATTGGCAGGTATAATACAGGTTTTAGAGTGTACACATACCCATCTCTAAGCTATGGCTTCATTTAATGTGGTCCAATACAACAATCTTAAAAAGCCTATGACTCTCAATTGGGTGTAGTAGTGCATTTTATCTATTGATAGCACAGATAGTACACTCACAACAAAATTTTTCTATATTTGAGAAACTTGAGGGCTGCTATTTCTCTCTGATGTGGTGTAACAATGCTTGAGACATTTCAACGTCCTGCCAATAGTCATCAGGCTGGTTGGCTGGTATACCTGTAGTAAATCTTGACAGTGCATCTGCAGTCTGAAAGGCTTAGTATAGTCTGGTTAAGCAAAAATAGGAATTTCATTTAGTTTACATTTCAGATCATAAAAAGCTTTTTGCTGAGATTTCCAGTGCAGAAGGATAAGGAGCTTTTACTTTCAATTAGAAAAAGGTTGGGTCAAAGGGCAGGATAACCAGATATGTAGGACAGAGCCTGTATGAGCATTACAGTGCCAATATTTATCGGAGGACATATAGAAAAATTTGTGTAGGAAAAGTTTTTAAATTCCTAAATTGTATTCCTAAGTATTTGATATGGTGCAGGGGCTATTGGAAGGTAGCTATCCTTTTAAGGACCTCTAGCTAAGATGGAGTTGCCGAGACACTTTGGACCTCATATTTTGTGTAGTTTAGTTCTTAAAGTTCTAAATTTTTCCAAACTGATCAAAAATCTAGAGAATGAAAAGGCTTGTTTAGGGTTGGTGACAGTTAGTAATAAATCAACAGTAACTGTCTAGTGAGGCCAGACTGGGGCAGAGCTGAGGGGAGGCCAGCATGATGCTGGTTTGGTTGGCGAAGCCCACAAAGCCGTCCGCATGGTCAAGATAGGAGGGTCCCCCGGAACTTTCACCAAGGAGTCAGCCGCTAGGTATTCTTTAAGCGAATGTTTGGGTGCAAAGGCCAGTTCCACTTCCAGCCATTTATGATTCGATGTCGAGGACCACCATTCTCTAGTTTGTTCTATAGGATTAGCTTTATAATATCGTATAATCTCCGGAACACCCAGTCCCCCATCCTTAATACTAGGGTATAGGTTGTTACGACGTACTCTGGGGGGTTTATCAGCCCAGATCAATTTAAACATGTCCGCCTGAAGGCTATTCAAAATTTTCAGAGGGACTGTGATCGGGAGACAGCGTAGTTTATACAATATCTTAGGTAGAATTAGCAATTTAACAATATTTATTCTAGCTATCCATGACAAGCCAACTTGTGTGTATTTGGCATAATCTAATAGTAACTCGTCCCATAGTGCCTTAAAATTAAGGCTAATAATATCACCAATACGGGTCAGTAGACGAATACCTAAATAGGTGACAAAAGTGGCTGTCCATTGAAAAGGAAACGATTCCTCCAACTTCTGTTGGAGTGCAGGAGGGACCAAAACCGGGAGAAATGTTTAGTTTATACATGGAGGCGTGGGCGTATTCGTCCAAAATCCGGGTTACCGCTGGGAGGGACCTTTCAGGATTCGTAAGGGTTAGCATGACATCATATGCGTAGAGTCCTATTTTGTGTAGCGAGTCGCCTACAGGAATGCCTTTCACTGAGCGGTCTGCACGAATTTTTGCTGCTAGCGGTTCTATCACTAGGACAAACACCAGTGGTGAGAGGGGGCATCCCTGTCGGGTACCATTTGAGATATTAAAACATTTAGAGTAGAAACCTGAGGCTAAAACTCTTGCAGAAGGATGGGAATATAGGTTCAGAATAGCCGATAAAATAGATCCTGTGAATCCAAATCTCACTAATACGGCCTTTAAAAATCCCCAGTGCACCCTATCAAATGCTTTCTCAGCATCAAGTTAAATAAAAAGGGTAGGTGCACAGGAGATTTCAGAGATCTGCAATAGATCCAACATTCTTCTGGTGCCATCCCTACACTGGCGCCCTGGGATAAAACCCACTTGGTCTGGATGGATCAGTCTCGGTAAAAGAGGCTGGATTCTCAGAGCCAGGAGTTTTGAGAACAACTTGATGTCGTTATTTAATAACGAAATAGGACGATAGTTAGATGGAACATCATTAGTCTTGTCCGGTTTAGGGATAGTCGTTATCGTAGCAGAGAGCATTTCCTTTGGTACTCTCTCAGGCTCAGGGAACGAGTTAAAAAGACGAACCAACTCTGAAGTAAAGGTTTTATAGTAGTCGTCTGGGCCTGGGGCTTTGTGTACCTTCAAAGTTTTAATTGCTAAGGAGACTTCCTCTTCAGTGAAGGGAATATTAATGGCCGAGCGGTCCTATTCCGTCAAAGTCGGAAGAGAGACCTAGTCTAAGAACTCAGAGGTCATATTTGGGGAGGGTTGGGTGTCGAGGCATCCTCCCTTAGGTTATACAATGAATGATAGTAATCTGCAAAAGCGTCTGCAATAGCTATTGGGTGTGTGGTAAGGGAGCCATCTTTTTGAGTCATACATTCAATGCGAGATTCCACTTTACGTCTCTTGAGCCTATGTGCTAACATTGCACCTGCTTTATCACCCAAATGATATTGCTTAGTTTTCATACTACGAATGGCTTTTTCGTACTTCTGTAATAAAAAAAGCTCGTAACTGGAAGCGCAAGTCAGTGAGTTGTTGCACGAGTTGTATCGAGCTAGAGTTTTTATATTGCATTTCCATCTGCGATAGTTTAGTGAGAAAGTCTTGTATGTGCTTTTCTCTCTGTTTCTTGAGTCTAGAAGAGGTTTGTATAAACATACCTCTCATGAAGCTTTTATGAGAACATCACAACGTGGAAACTCGCATCTCTGGAGTATCATTGAACGTGAAGAACTCCTTAAGATGGGTAGAAAAGGATTGGACGCGGTCATTATCTCTCAGTAAGTAGGAGTTAAGACGCCAAAGGGGCGGGTTAGGGTTAGGGAGCGAATCTTGTATGTGAAGGAATACTGGGGCGTGGTCCGCCAACGTTATGGTACTATATGGTGCTATAGCAGAATGGGAGGCTTTATGGAGGAGGTCTCTAGAGATAAGGAAATAATC
This sequence comes from Bufotes viridis, assembly GCA_033119425.1. Lineage (NCBI taxonomy): Eukaryota > Metazoa > Chordata > Amphibia > Anura > Bufonidae > Bufotes > Bufotes viridis. Next base: position 477,087,945 of record CM065590.1, on the reverse strand, counting down.
TATCCGAGATTGCGAAATATAAACCTGTGATGAGAAGGTAAAATCTCTCTCTGTCGCATGTTGATATCTCCAGATATTATGTAGGGGGACAGATTTTAGAATCTTACCCAGTTCCAGACGAGGTCTTCCAGAGGTTCTGGAGCAGTCAATAGACGCATCCACCAGAATGTTAAAGTCGCCACCTAGTATTAAAGAGCCTTTCGCACTTTTCATCAATTTCTTAAAGAAACGGTTAATAAAGGAAATTTGGTGAGAGTTAGGAGCATAAATATTAGCAATCATATATGGAGAATGGTCAATCGTACAAATAAGTATAAGGTATCTTCCTGCCTTATCTGAGATCTGTTCCAACAGTTTAAATTGTACTGATTGATAAATCCCTATAAGGACCCCTGCTCTCATGACTGCTGCGGAAGCAAAAAACATATGTCCGTGGACAACAAGAGGGTTTCTTGAGCAAGTAAAACATCACATCTCGCCTTATCGGCCTCAGACCACATCATAGAGCGCTTAAATGGGGAGTTGAGCACCACATTCAAGGACATTAATTTGACAACCATTATGTTACATGGGGGGGGGAGGAAAACGAGTAGTAGATATAGGGAGGGTCTTAGATAGGCGGGAGTCATCCCTAGTATGGTAGTACGGTCACGAGTTTGAGAATAACAGCAATTTTGGACAAACCAACATAAAAACAGAACAACAATGTGGCTTTCAAGCCAAGGATAAACAGTATACGAGTGAATCGCGTCCAATAGTCTAAAGGACGCAAGTAATATCATGTGGAACAAGTAAATTCACAGTCTGGGTAGCTCTTAGACATGACATAACAGGTGATATCTCAGAGCGTTAACCGGTTCACACTATCGAAGCAAATAGTGTGGACATATCCATAACTCTACCATCATCTAGTACAAAACTAATTAAAGCAATACCATACTAGAACCTTCTATTAAGTTGCAATACCATTATAACATGTACATCAATAAACATTCCCACTGACAGAAAAAACTGCAGAGTGGAAGCTCATTGGAGAAATATAACTAAACCCAAGGTAAGATACGTCCAATCAGGTATCATCTCCAGCAAGGTCCCGGGGAGAACCTCGGGCGTTCCTCTTTTTTGTTTTACAAGTATTCCTGGGTATGACTGTTGACCACGGCTCGGAGAATGGGATAGCTGGGAGATCAGTCCGCACATGAACTGTCGCCCAGTCCTCAATTGTGATCATAGGATCTCCCAGAGCTGAAAGGAGGTCGGTTAAGTCCTCATGACGACGGATGAGAAACCTCTTTGCCTCAACGGTGGTTGAAAGGCCGAATGGAAAAAGCCATCAGTAAAGAGTTTTCCTCGATCTTAGAAGGTCCGTTAAAGGTTTCAACATTATTCTTTTGTATAATGTGATGGGGGCTAGATCTTGAAAGAGGGACAAGCGGTGAGACTCGAAGGTCAATTCTGAATTCTCCCTAGCCGATTTCAGGGTATTCTCTTTGACACGGAAGTCTAGAATTTACAGATAACATCTCTCGGCGGATTTGATTTTTCAGGTCGGGGACGCAAGGCTCTATGCGCCCTTTCTATCTCAATAGGACAAGGGTATTGGTCAACCAGCAAGGAAATTACTATTTGCTTAACTGTGTTTGACAGACACTCAGCGGGGTATGATGCCGGTAAACCTCTGATTCTCAGATTGTTCCGCCGCTTGCAGTTATCTTGATCTTCCATATGTGTGTATAGCTGATTAAATTGATCTTGACATACTTGAAAGTATGCAGCTACTGCATTCGAGTGACGACACAGATCAGCTGTGGTATTTCCCAGTGCGTCCATTTGATTTCCCATATATTTAAGGTCCCTCTTAATCTCTTGCAAATCATGAGCAATAGGAGATAGTGCTTCAGTAAGAGTCTGCTGGAAAAAGGATCTGGTCAATGAAAGGTCTGAGGGCAGAGAGGTGTTGTCCACTCCACTCAGTTCCCCCTCTTTGGAGATTGGTGAGTTATCTGTAGAGGGGCTGCCTGGGTTTTCAGAATGCTTGGTAACAAATTTATTTATCTTTCCATTACTCATGTTAGATCTGGAGATAGGGAGAGAGTCTTTAACTAGAGGAGGACCAACCTTTACCATGGTCAGAATTACTATGTGCACAATAAGTGATGGTAGGTACGTAGTTAAATTCAGAGACACATGAGGCTCTCGGGTTGAGATAGCTTATATGAAAGAGTGCCCATGACTGTACACAGCAAACTCACATTAGGAATCCATAGTTATACCTCTTTTATGAAGGCTTGAAGCTCTCTATAGATCCAGTTGCGTGCAGTGTATAAGATCTGTTATGTCCCTCTCACAGGCAAGCGAGAGGTGCCTCAGAAAAAAATTGGGTCAGTGGTCCTTTTAGCCTCAGGCCCCAAATAGATGCACAATTCAGAGAGAGACGATGGTATGGTTGTTGTAGAATCATTCCTTAGCTTACAGGAGTGGGGATTCTGAAAAAATTACAGCTATGCTGTGGGCATGTGGCAAAAGAGTCCCAGAGTATTATCTGCCGGAGGGCAAGTGGTGGCAGGTGGAACAGGAACTGCCCGTAAATGCCAGGCAGGTGAAGCTAACAACCCCCCCCCTCCCCCCCGGTAGTTCCGATGTGAAGCTGAAGCTAGTACTTACAGCAGCCGGTGGTGCGTGAGTCTCAGGCTATAGAGTCCCGGTAAGCAGGCCCAGGCTCAGGATGGCGGCCACTCGTCCTCGTGGTGCACCTCAACAGGTAAGCTGGTCACTAAGCTATGTAGACGGGAACACAGATATTCCAGCGGGGACCACCGAAAGAAGAGGTACCCGGATTGCACGGTGTGGGTGTAGCACAGAGAGTCCGTAGGGCCTCCAACGCGATGTGCCGCAAATCAAGGGGTAGGCTTCACCCGGCTGGGAAGGCCTTAGCTAGCGTGCTCACCCTCAGCTGTTGAACCGCTTCCAAGTCGGTATCGGTGATTGGTATTGTCTTCCTGAGGTCTCTGGTATTTAATTTAGCCACCAGGAGCGTAGAAGGTGAGCGGATTGCCAAGGATTTGGCTCTAACAGACGGAGCTACTAGGAAGCGCGTCTTCCCTGGTTCCAGCATTTGTCACATCTCGCCGTTTGCGATTTTGGCAAGCTTTATTGGGCAAAAGACGCAGGAATGTTGTTTGGCACTGTTCTGTTATATGGATGTGATAGGGGAGGCATACCAGATTTACGGGGGTACGGGATGGATACGTTATGACAAACAATTTAGGCAAAGGAAGGAGGTGTGGCCCAACATACGTTGGGACCACAAGGATATTGGTCTCTGGCTAAGAGTTACGGCTCCAGTAAGATCAGGGCAGTTCTTTCGGGGGGAGGCTGGCGGGTCAGGACAGAGTAATTTTGTGGTGGCATCAGCAAACAGGTTGTGTTTCCTATTTAACGAAGAAAGCTGTAAATCGGCAAAGTGTAAATTTAAACACAAGTGCACCATGTGCAGCGGATCACACAGAGCGAATAGATGCTTTAAGGGAGGTAGACAAAAAGGGGAGACAATGCTGGAAAAGGGTTCTACGCCGGTACAGGTGGAAAAGATGGTGCAATTTCTAAATAGGTACCCGAATCAGAAAGCGGCGAGGTTGTTAGAGAGAGATTTTAGGTTGGGTTTTTACATTCCCTCTGTTTCGTTGCTGGGTGCCATGGTACATAAGAATTTAAGGTCGGCGCTAATTCACCCTGAAGTAGTTTCCAAAAATTGGCTAAGGAGGTGACGATGGGATGAATGACGGGTCCATTTTCAGGGCTGCCTTTGGCGAATTTGAGAGTTTCGCCGTTGGGTGTCCTGTACTTCCAAAACAAGAGCCAAATAAATTTCGGCTCATTCACCACCTTTCCTTTCCCAAAGGGGCGTCAGTCAATGATAGTTTTAATCCTGAATTATGATCAGTGGTTTATAAGTCATTTGACGCGGCTGTGGCTTGAATAAGGAAGTTGGGCCCAGGAATGCTATTAGAAAAGACCGATACTGAGGCGGCTTTTAGCTTGTTACCAGTTCATCTAGAGAGTCTGCACGTGGGTTGTTTTTAGGAAGGGTGTTATTTCGTGGACAGGTGTCTGCCAATGCGGTGCTCGTTGTCTTGCGCCTACTTTGAGACATTCAGGTCATTTCTTGAATGGGTAGTAGTAGTTGATGTGTCAGGTTGTTCTTCAGTTATTCATTACTTAGATGATTTTTTGTGTCTTGGCCCGGCGGGTTCACGGGTGTGTCCATTATTGTTGCATACTGTGCAGTCAGTGTTTGGGGAGTTCGGAGTGCCGATGGCGGTGGAAAAGACAGAGGGGCCTACAACGAGTTGTGTTTTTTGGGGATTGTGATCAACACAGTTAAAATGGAATGTAAGTTGATGGATGACAAATTGGCGAATTCACTGTTAGAAGTCAGTAAGGCAAAAAGGGCAGCAAAAATTAGGTTAAGGGATTTACAATCCCTGTTGGGAAAACTTAATTTCGCATGTAGGATTATGCCGATGGGGCGTATCTTTTATCGGCACCCCATCATTTTATTCGGCTTGGTAAAGAGTTACGGGGGATATGGATGTTTGGGCGGGGTTTATAGAGGACTACAATGGAAGGACATTGGTTATGGGAGAAGCTGTTCTGACGCAACCGGGGGGGGGGGGAGTGTTGTAGGATTCGGGGCATATTACGATGGGCAATGGTGTGCAGGACGGTGGCCTGACTCTTGGGTGACTAAGGGATGGGTGAGAAATTTGGCGCTTTTAGAGCTTTTTCCAATTGTTATGGCGGTAGTGTTGTGGGAGGATAGGTTTGCGAATAAGAAGGTTCACTTCCATTGCGACAGTCTGGTGGTAGTGCAGACAATTAATAGTTTGTCAGCATCGTCTCCCCTGGTTGCTAAGTTGTTACAGTTTTTAGTGCTTGTCCATCAATGCAGGGATAGTGGCGGTTCATGTTCCGGGAGTTTTTAATGGTATTGCGGATGCCCTTTCTCGTTTACAGTGGAAATTTTATAGTCAACTGGCGCCAGAAGCGTATACCAGGGTGGAGTGTCCGGCGTGTCTTTGGGAAATCTTGGAGGAACGGTAATAGGGCTTTTGTGGATGTTGTTAAGTCCTGGCACGTGCGTTGCATACTGTAAGGCTTGGGAGAGGTGGTGTTTGCAGTTAGGAACAAGGGAGGTGGACAAGGAAATGGCATTATTATTGTTTTTAGGTCACGTCAGAGAGGAAGGATGGTCAGTAGCACAGTTAAATAGGTGCGTTGCGGGTTTAGAGTTTGGTTTTCCTTTACGCAGTCTTCCAGATTTTACAAAAATGTTTCTGGTTAGTAAAGTTTTAAGAAGTTGGAGAAGAGGTAAGCAGTCAGAGGATTCTAGAAGGCCGGTTTCTATTAAGTTATTGGTAGACGTTGGTTCAAGGTTAGGGTCAGTTTGTCAGTCACAATGGGAGGTTAGTTTATTTAAGGTTGCTTTTTCGTTAGTGTTTTTTTTTGGGCATTTCAGTTGGGGGAATTGGTAAGTAGTGGTGTCAGTAAGGCTGGGGGGTTGCGGTCGTTTGATGTAGATTTGTATGCAGATAGGGTGGAGATATGCTTTCGTAAATAAAAAACGGACTGTGAGGGCAGGGGAAGGAATTTGACTTTGTTTGAGGTGCCAGGATGTGTTCTTTGTCCAGTTAGGTGCTTGCAGGATTACAGAGGTGAGAGTGGGAAGGGTACTGCACCTTTCCTTAGACATGAGGATGGATCATTCTTGTCACGGTTTCAATGCTTAGTGATTTTTAAACGATGCTTGAAAGTATTGGGGATTGATTCAGAGGGTTATACAGGCCATTCTTTTAGGATTGAGATGGCGACAGAGGAAGCGCATTTAGGGTTGAGCGAGGAAATTATAAAAATAATAGGGCGTTGGGAATCAATTAGATTCCGCTGGTACGTGAGGTTGGGTAGATTATGAGTTGGTTATGAAATGGTTTTTGTTAATGTTGCTTATTTTTTAGTTTACTTATAGGTCTGCAGGCGGCCTTGGTATGGATACTGGGACACTCGTTCGTGTTCTGGAGGGCAGTAAGGGTGGAAGTGAGACCGAACGGGTGGCAAATCGGTTTCGCGTGGGATGTGGCTGTTTTATGGTGGCTCGGAATTAGAGGTATGCTGTGGTGTGGGGTGTTGTGGGAGGTGCATCGCTTCGTGCATTTAGATGGCCCCCCCCCCAGACATTTTGGTGTTACACGTTAGGGGTAAAGATCTAGGGGCTTGGCCATTTAGGGAGCTGATTAGGGACATAAAATTTGATCTCCTGAGGTTATGGGCGTTGTTCCTGAATATGTTTACGGTATGGTCGGACATTGTGCCAAGGCGGTCTTGGAGGGGTGCGAGATCAGTGGATAAATTAAATGAGGCTCATATTAAGGTCAATCGGGCGGTTGGCAGATTTGTGGCAATGAATGGGGCAGTCGCAGTACGGAGTTGGAAGCAGGAGTGGGCGAATTTTGGAGAGCGGATGGGGCGCAACTTAATGAAGTGGGAATTGATTTATGGTCTTTAGGGATCCAGGGTGGGATTGAGATAGCCCTGAGAATGTGGAGGGACGTACAAAGTTAAGTGGGTTAAGTTGTGCATTGTTGGCGGTGGGAGGCCCTAGAAGTTGATGGATATGGTGTTAGTTAAGAATGGGAGGGCCCCTCGGGTGGGGCTGGACTCTAACCTGTGAACAGGAATTGAAGAATTAGGCGTCCATCAGTTGGTGCCTCTAAGCTGGCGTTCAACGACTGGGGGCAAGATGGAGTTGCCAGTTTGTTTTGGTGAATTTATTTTATTTGGGCTTCTAGGACCTCCCTCGTCATTTACTCAGATTATTGGTGGTTAATGTTAAGTTATTCATGATTTGCTATTTATATTTTTTAATAAAAATGGCTGCTGTGGCTGATTTAATCCGAATCTGGTGTCCAGCTCTTATTCGTTAGTGGGGATTCAGACCGGTAAGGGGTGTAGAAGGATCTGAGTAGTCTAACCAATACCTTAGTCATGTGGTGGTACTGTATGCTCCTATTTGGAGTCCTTTAATATCTTATGATTGTACAAACTTTTGTATCAAGATTTCCATTGTTAGTACAAACAAAGAGGGGAGAGGGGGCAGCATTGTCACATGCCATTCGTTATTGCACCACATTGTGCTGAATGAATGGTTATCTAAACTGGATAGGATCGGTAGAATGGAAAAACTATTACACTGGGCACTATGCACACATGATAAATTTTCACTAACCTGGAACCCCTGGATTATTTTCATAGCCTCATTCTCTTAGGCACATCCATCACTCACATCATCATAAGAGCAATCTAAGGGTACTTTCACACTTGCGCATGGCTATCCGGCAGGTTGTTCTGGCGGGTGAACAGCCCGCCGGATCCGCCATGCCGCAAGTACCCGTGTGCTGCCATGCTGCCGCTCCGTCCCCATTGACTATAATGCAGCGGGGGGCGTAGCTACGGCGCAGCACATGCCATGTGCCAAACATATATATAGCAAAGTCAATTAAAATGCATACATAATTAATGAAGTGCATAATAAATGTAAATGCAAAAAAGGCAAATAATATGTGCATAGTAATTCATTATATAGTCCGATATATGTTATTTTCATCAATACGTGATAATATATACCTCAAAAACATGATTCCACAATGATAAAAATAGTACAAATTGATAATAGGTAATCAGTGAAATAATAAATAGTGTACCCATGTGCATGATATAATATAAATTGATTAAGATTAAAAACATACAGACATCAGCCGGAGTTAATCAACTTCAAAATCCCCTTAGCGTCTGTAACAATATCTTGCGCAATCTCAAAAGAGCTACTATTAAGTCACGTGACAAGAGAACGTTCACTGCGTCAACACTAGTGATGTCGCGAACATAAAATTTTCCGTTCGGGAACAGCGAACACGAACTTCCGCAAATGTTCGCGAACGGGCGAACCGCGAACCGCCATAGACTTCAATTGGCAGGCGAATTTTAAAACCCACAGGGACTCTTTCTGGCCACAATAGTGATGGGAAAGTTGTTTCAAGGGGTCTAACACCTGGACTGTGGCATGCCGGAGGGGGATCTATGGCAAAACTCCCATGGAAAATTACGTAGTGGACGCAGAGTCGGGTTTTAATCCATAAAGGGCATAAATCAACTAACATTCCTAAATTGTTTGGAATAACATGCTTTAAAACATCCAGTGTGTGTATACGATCAGGTATGATGTTGTATCGATCAGGTAGTGTAAGGGTTACGCCCACTTTACAGACATTGACAGACCAAACTCACCTTTTAATGCCCCGCAAACAACCGCAAACAGTTCATTTGCACAACCGCAAACTCCCCATTTGCACAAGGTTGGATACCAAGCTAGCCACGTCCCGATGATGTCATTGAAGGTTTCTTCCTCCACCCAGCCACGTACAACACCAAGGGTCCCCGAAAGGTGAATTGAATAGATTTTTCGAATGGGGAGATGGAAAAAAATGCTGGCTCCCTCCCCTTTGTTTTTATCCACGGTCACTGCGTCTGCGCCGTGCAATTTACTGTCACACCCGATATGAGTGGTATTTTCTGTAGTACTATTCTCATCAGTCTAATCCCTCTAACGTCCCTAATCTGGGGGCCATTTATTGAATAGATTTTTCGAACAGGGAGATGGTTAAAAAACCGCTGGCTCCCTCCACTCTGTTTTAATCCACGGTGACTGCGTCTGCGCCGTGCAATTTACTGTCACACCCGATATGAGTGGTATTTTCTGTAGTACTATTCTCATCAGTTTAATCCCTGTTACATCCCATATCAGGGATTGCCTTTTGTGAAAAAAAATTTAGGCCGGGTACCTTCGACTGCCTTCACAGTGACAGACCAAACTCTCATACACCAAACTGAATTGATTTCAGGAACCGGGAGATGGAAAAAGCAGCTTGGTCGGTCCTCATACTCCCAGATTGGGGCACTGCGCGTGCACAGAGCAATGTGCTGTGACACCCTATATGAGTGGTGTCTTAACTAGTACTATTCCTATCAGTATAATCCCTGTTACGTACCCTATCCGGTCGAATTGATTAACCATTGTCGAATTAGCGAACCATTACGACATCATGAAATAATTTAGTTCTGAGCTCTGTACTTGCTTTGTATTGGAATTGATGGGGATTTTTTTTAATTGTCTGCATCATTTCTAATAAACTATTAAGAGACTTTATTATGATTTTTTATTTTATGTATTAAAAACCCATACCACATATAAAAAAAAAAGGTAAATTAATGTTTTTTCTATGAAATATTATCCAGCCGTCCGATCGCTTTTGGTCTGACCATAATGAAGCAACGGGCTTATCATCTAGGGTGTGGCAACATTGCCAACACACTCATAGAGGTGATGATTGCTTCATTGTGATACGCAAGCCCCTTCACCACAACAAGGTAACGATCACGAAGGGGAATTGACACTTGTATGTGCCTTTTTTTTGGGGCTTGTTTTTGCAGCCACAGTGCTGCACCATAGGACAGAAAAATTAGGCATGTACACATGCCTGAAAAATAATGGCATTGTTGCAGCCGCTATTGTAGCAGGGGCCGGAAAAATTGATGTTTTCCAGGCAGAAAAGTGACTAAAACATTGCGGCTTGAACCCTAGTTGGTGGTGAAGAATTCACGAAAGTCATCCGGTATGCAGACATTAAATACAGCAGCGTGGGGACCATTTTGAAGCCAAGGCATGTAATCAGGCCTTTTGTTAGTCAAACGTATCCCCCACTGTCAGTCCCTTCGGGATCCATGCCTCATTCATCTTTATGAAGGTGAGGTAATCAACACTTTTTGACCGAGGCGACTTCTCTTGTCAGTGACAATGCCTCCTGCTGCACTGAAGGTCCTTTCTGACAGGACACTTGAAGCAGGGCAGGCCAGAAGTTCTATCGCAAACTGGGATAGCTCAGGCCACAGGTCAAGCCTGCACACCTAGTAGTGAAGGGGTTCATTGCTCCTCAGAGTGTCGATATCTGCTGTTAAGGCGAGGTAGTCTGCTACCTGTCGGTCGAGTCGTTCTCTAAGGCTGGATCCCGAAGGGCTGTGGCGATGAGTAGGACTGAAAAAGCTCCGCATGTCCTCCATCAACAACACATCTGTAAATCGTCCAGTCCTTGTTGCTGTGGTAGGAGGAGGATTACACTCACCTCTTCCCCTGTTAGATTCCCGTTGTGCTGTGACATCCCCCTTATAAGCTGTGTAAAGCATATTTTTTAGTTTGGTTTTGAACTGCTGCATCCTTTCCGACTTTCGGTAATTTGGTAACATTTCTGCCACTTTCTGCTTATACCGGGGGTCTAGTAGCGTGGCCACCCAGTACAGGTCGTTCTCCTTCATCCTTTTTATACGTGGGTCCCTCAACAGACATGACAGCATGAAAGACCCCATTTGAACAAGGTTGGATGCAGAGCTACTCATTTCCCGTTCCTCGTCCTCACTGATGTCATTGACGGTCTGTTCTTCCCCCCAGACACGTACAACACCATGGGTCCCAGATAAGTGACAACAACGAGCACCCTGGGGTGCCTGCTGTGGTTGGTCTTCCTCCTCCTCAAAGCCGCCACATTCCTCCTCTGACTCCTCTTCCTCATACTCCTCTTCCAGCGTTGCCGCAGGTCCGGCAAGCAATGATGACAAGGCTGTTTCTGGTGGTGATGGTGACCACAACTCTTGGTGCGACTGACTAGGTTTGTCACCTCCTCAAAAGGACGCATGAGCCTACAGGCATTGCGCATGAGCGTCCAGTAACGTGGCAAAAAAATTCCCAGCTCCGCAGAGGCTGTCCTAGCACCCCGGTCATACAAATACTCGTTGACGGCTTTTTCTTGTTGGAGCAGGCAGTCGAACATTAGGAGTGTTGAATTCCAACGTGTTGGGCTGTCGCAAATCAAGCGCCTCACTGGCATGTTGTTTCGCCGCTGAATATCGGAAAAGTGCGCCATGGCCGTGTAGGAACGCCTGAAATGATCACACACCTTCCTGGCCTGCTTGAGGACGTCCTGTAAGCCTGGGTACTTAGACACAAAGCGTTGTACGATGAGATTCAACACATGTGCCATGCATGGCACATGTGACAACTTGCCCAAATTCAATGCCGACAACAAATTTGTTCCATTGTCACACACCACTTTGCCGATCTCCAGTTGGTGCGGGGTCAGCCACTGATCCACCTGTGCGTTCAGGGCGGACAGGAGTGCTGGTCCTGTGTGGCTCTCTGCTTTCAGGCAAGTCAACCCCAAGACAGCGTGACACTGTCGTATCCGGGATGTGGAATAGCCCCTGGGGAGCTGGGGGGATTCAGTTGATGTGCAGCCAGACACTGCAGAAGAAGAGGACTCAGCCGAGGAGGATATCGAAGAGGATGGAGTAGGAGTAGAGGAGGTGGCAGTAGGTCTGCCTGCAAGTCATGGCGGTGTCACCAACTCCGCTGCGGAGCCACGCATTCCATGCTTGTCAGCCGTCAGCAGGTTGACCCAATGCGCAGTGTACGTGATATACCTGCCCTGACCGTGCTTTGCAGACCAGGTATCAGTGGTCAGATGGACCCTTGCCCCAACACTGTATGCCAGAGATGCCATGACTTCCTTTTCAATGACATGGTAGAGGTTTGGGATTGCCTTTTTTGAAAAAAAATTCGTCCGGGTACCTTCCACTGTGGTGTCCCAATAGCGACAAATTTTTTGAAGGCCTCAGACTCCACCAGCTGGCATGGTAAAAGCTGGCGGGCTAAGAGTTCCGTCAAGCCAGCTGTCAGTCGCCGGGCAAGGGGGTGATTCTGTGACATTGGCTTTTTACGCTCAAACATGTCCTTGATAGACACCTGACTGTGGGCAGATGAGCAGGAACTGCTGAAGGTGAGATGAGGAGTGGCGGTTGGTTGAGAGGGGGCAGGGAGGACAGCAGTGGTTGACATGGCTGAAGATGCTGGACCAGGAGGAGCATGGTGGCTTTGAGTTTGTGTGCTGCTTGTACTCATGTGTTGATCCCATAGGCGTTTGTAATGTGAGATCATGTGCCTTCGCAAAGCAGTTGTACCAAGGTGGGTGTTGGACTTCCCACGACTCAGTTTCTTTTGGCACAGGTTGCAAATGGCATTGCTGTTATCAGAGGCAGACACACAAAAAAAATGCCACACTGCTGAGCTTTGCAATGACGGCATTCTGGTGATGGCAACAGCATGCGTTGACTGGCGTGCTGTCTGGCTGACCCCAGGTGCCGATACATGCTGTCTGACTGTGCCACTAACTCCTTGCGACGACCTCCCCCTGCTTCCAACTCGTCTCCTCATTCTCTCTGTTTCCCCATCTGAACTTTCCCCCTCTTCTTCTCTTCGAGCAGGCACCCACGTGGCATCCGTGGACACATCGTCATCATCAACCGCTTCACTTGTATCTGACACCTCAGCAAAGTAAGCAGCAGCGGGTACAACATCATCATCATCATTATCACACTGTACGTCCATGTGTGTAATCCTGCCTGACTGAGACATATCCCTGTAATCTACATCATCTGGCAATAATGGTTGCGCATCACTTATTGCATCCAACTGATGTGTAAATAACTCCTCTGATGGATCAAGTGAAGCGGCTGTGGTGGCTGTGGTGGTGGCGGCGGCGGGCGGGTGCGTGGTAACTTGAGAGCAGGTGACCAAAGCTGAGCTGGAGGAGGATGGTGCGTCAAGGTTCTTAGCGGAAGCTGTTGAAGATTGGGTGTCCTGTCTAAGCCAGTCAACTATGTCCTCAGAATTTTTCGGGTTCAGGGTACGTGGCCTCTGAACACTAGGCATTATTCCAGGGACAGTGGAAATCATAGCACCACGACGGCCCCTGCGGGGTGGCCTGCCTCTGCCTGTCATTTTTTTTTTAGATAAGTGGTACTACGCGTGCTAGGTACTGTGCCACCCGGTATCAGTGGTGGGCACTGGCAGTGGGCACACTACAGTCTGTGGAAGTGGGCCTGACACACACTGGCAGCAGGCAAGCAACTGAATTTAGACTACTGTCTAAAAATTAAATGCCTTATTTATCGGCAAGCTACTGTGCCACCCGGTATCAGTGGTTGGCACTGGCAGTGGGCACACTACAGTCAGTGGAAGTGGGCCTGACACACACTGGCAGCAGGCAAGCAACTGAAACTACACTAAAGTGTAAAAAATAATAATGCCTTTTTTTGATGCAAAGTCCTGTGCCACATGGGATGACAGGGGTGGGCACTGGCAGTGGGCACACTACAGTCAGTGGAAGTGGGCCTGACACACACTGGCAGCAGGCAAGCAACTGAAATTACACTAAAGTGTAAAAATTAAATGCCTTTTTTTGATGCAAAGTCCTGTGCCACACGGGATGACAGGGGTGGACACTGGCAGTGGGCACACTACATTCAGTGGAAGTGGGCCTGACACACACTAGCAGCAGGCAAGCAACTGAAATTACACTAAAGTGTGAAAATTAAATGCCTTTTTTGATGCAAAGTCCTGTGCCACACGGGATGACAGGGGTGGGCACTGGCAGTGGGCACACTACAGTCAGTGGAAGTGGGCCTGACACACACTGGCAGCAGGCAAGCAACTGAATTTAGACTAAAGTGTAAAAATTAGATGCCTTTTTTGGATGCAAAGTCCTGTGCCACACGGGATGACAGGGGTTGGCACTGGCAGTGGGCACACTACAGTCAGTGGAAGTGGGCCTGACACACACTGGCAGCAGGCAAGCAACTGAATTTAGACTAAAGTGTAAAAATTAGATGCCTTTTTTGGATGCAAAGTCCTGTGCCACACAGGATGACAGGGGTTGGCACTGGCAGTGGGCACACTACAGTCAGTGGAAGTGGGCCTGACACACACTGGCAGCAGGCAAGCAACTGAATTTAGACTACTGTCTAAAAATGAAATGCCTTATCTATCGGCAAGCTACTGTGCCACCCGGTATCAGTGGTTGGGACTGGCAGTGGGCACACTACAGTCAGTGGAAGTGAGCCTGACACACACTGGCAGCAGGCAAGCAACTGAATTTAGACTACTGTCTAAAAATTAAATGCATTATTTATCGGCAGCCTACTGTGCCACCCGTTATCAGTGGTTGGCACTGGCAGTGGGCACACTACAGTCAGTGGAAGTCAGCCTGACACACACTGGCAGGCAACTAACCTTAGATTAAAGTGTAAAAATTAAATGCCTTTTTTTGATGCAAAGTCCTGTGCCACACGGGATGACAGGGGTGGGCACTGGCAGTGGGCACACTACAGTCAGTGGAAGTCGGCCTGACACACACTAGCAGTAGGCAAGCAGCTGAAATTACACTAAAGTGTAAAAATTAAATGCCTTTTTTTATGCAAAGTCCTGTGCCACACGGGATGACAGGGGTGGGCACTGGCAGTGGGCACACTACAGTCAGTGGAAGTCGGCCTGACACACACTAGCAGTAGGCAAGCAGCTGAAATTACACTAAAGTGTAAAAATAAATGCCTTCTTTTGATGCAAAGTCCTGTGCCACATGGGATGACAGGGGTGGGCACTGGCAGTGGGCACACTACAGTCTGTGGGCCTGCAGCTCCTCACACACAGGCAGGCCAGGCAACTGCAATATGTATATGGAGAAAAAAAAAAGCAGACTAATGTTGCAGCCCTAAAAAGGGCTTTTTGGGGTGCTGTCAGGAAGCTGTCCTTACAGCAGAGATCTGATGAGTCTTTCAGGACTGGAGTGGACACTGAATACACTAGCCTAGCTATCGATTTCCCTATTAAATCAGCAGCAACTACACTCTCCCTCCTCTCACTAAGACTGCAAATTCCGAATGAATCTAAAATGGATGCTGTTCAGGAGATGGGAGGGTCTGGGAGGGAGGGTATGCTGCTGATTGGCTGGAATGTGTTTGCTGACTGTGAGGTACAGGGTCAAAGTTTGCTCAATGATGATGTATAGGGGGAGGACCGAACATCGCATGTGTTCGCCCGTTGAAGCGAACGCGAACAAGCTATGTTCGCCGGGAACTGTTCGCCGGCGGATAGTTCGGGCCATCTCTAGTCAACACGTTTGATGCGCAGTGCAGTCATGTGTCTATTCAGATCATGTGAGTAATCAGCTGATCATACTACACAGTGGTATATAATCATCATTTTGCGTCATCAATCATGCATCTAATGCCCATCATAAGTAGCCGGTTAGAATAAGGGAACCAGGTGCGGTATGCCCACCATCACGTGCATTACAACCGCACACTGGGGAGTCTGCACACCGCTCAATATACATTGAACAGCATAACAGGACAAATTATCCCTCCTATGCATATATAGTACTAGCAGAAGGACTTGGCTTCACACAGGTATATTTCATCTATTTAATTTATGTTTGTGTGTGTCATTAAAAGATATCGACAGTATCCACTATAACAGTGACATCTTCAGTACCCCGCCCCTTTAACAGTGACCTCCACAGCGCCCTCCACTTTAACAGTGACCTCCACAGCAGCGTCCCCTTTATTAGTGACTTCCACAGTACCCTGTCTAGTTAAGTGAATTCCACAATAGCCCACCCCCTTAACAGTGATCTCCACAGAGCTCCGTTCCCTTAAAATGTGACCTCCACAACACCCCACCCCCTTAACAGTGACCTCTACAGCACCCCGCCCCTTAACACTGACCTCCATAGGGTAGCCAGAGGTCCGGTTTAAGGCCGGACAGTCCGGCTTTCAGACTCCCTGTCTTCTGTCTGGCGCAGGACCTGGATGGACCAGGGATGTCCTTTTGAAGAGTTCACTCTCAGACAGTAGTGATGAGCGGCAGGGGCAATATTCAAATTCACGATATTTCACAAATGTTTGGGTGAATATTCGTCATAAATTTGTGAATTCAAGATTATTTTCATGATTGCGAAAATCGGCAATGTAATATTCGCATAATGCGCGCGCAATACAGACGTGGGTCAGCATTGCTACATTTTTCAAGCTGCTAGAAGTATCCTGAGACTGGAGAAAATGGTTGGCACGGCAGAACATTACAATAGCTTTATATGCAGATATATTCACGATTGCGCAAATCGGCAATTAATGATGCGCATACTTTTGCGCAATGCATGCAACTTCACATTTTAGCACGTCTGACTACATATTGCTGATTGGTGCACTAAGTATTGTTGTGAACTTGCCTGTAGCATGTACAGTATGTATGGACATATAGCTACACTATATCACAATCTAACCTACGGTACACTGACTATCTCCCACTAACTATCTGTATAAGCTAACTAACTAACTAATGTAATGTGACACAGTAAAGCACAGAGCACAGCAATAGCACTGATGTCTCTCAGAACTGAAAAAAAAATGCAGAAAATTGCTGCTGGGAAGGTTCTTATATAGTAAAGTGGTAGGCAACTTTCCTATTAGTTGCTAGGGATGTTGCTAAGCTCAGACAAGGACATTGCAGCCTTCTCATTGGCCCACAAGCAAGAAGCAGGGGAGGATCATGGGTTCAGAGGAAAAAAAACTAGAATATTCATGAATACGAATATATAGCACTATATTAAAATTTTTCACGAATTCTCGATATTTGCGATAATAATTCGTGATTCGAATAATTGCGCCCAACACTATCAGACAGCAGCACTGTGCTGTCTGAGCATGGGCTACAGGGAGAAAGTGAGCCTCCCTGCAGCTGACAGAAGTTTTCAATCCCTGTCCGCTGCGGATTGAGAGGGGTGTGGCCTAACTGGTCGGGCGTGGCTTAGCATGACCTGGGGGTGAGGTTTTAAGTCCGTGTTCTGAATGGCCACCCTACCTGCCCCGTTAACTGTGACCCCACAGTACTCCGCTTCCTTAACAGTGTCATCCACAGCGCCCTGCCCCTTTTAAAGCTGACCTAGGGCAGTGAAGAAAAATGGCTGGGTCGTTATGGAAACCTGTTGTAAAACTGTGTGTAATATTATTGTCATGATCAGGCATTTTTTTATATAAATACTAACTCTCAGTTGATGTGGTACAGAAACTGGGAACCGCGAAGGATAAACACAAACCATAGTCCCGTATAACAACCACGGTTTATAGTCCACATTCAGACCATTAGGTTTTAGAGAATTTAATTTAAAAATCCATTCTACCTCACATTTTTTTAGAGAGAGGATGTGATTCCTACCCCTACGTGTTACAGGAACATGGTCCACGATCATGAATTTGAGATCATTCTCACCATGTTTCTGTTCTGCAAAATGCTTTGGTACAGGTAAGTCTTGTCCAAAATTTTCATGGACACCACAGAGAAGAATTGCATGTGAGTAATTTTTTACCTAACATTGGTCCTAGGATGAATAAAGAACTCACCTTTCAGCATTAATTTGCAATTAATACACCCCAAGCTGGGAAACAACCCGTTTTAGGTTTTTTAATGTACTGTTGTATTTGTTTCTTTTGTGACCCTATGTCTGTTTTAACCAATCTGTCACGCAGATTTGTGGATCTTCTATACGACATCAGTGGCATGTTATTAAATTGATAGACATTGGAATGTCCACTCCTGAGGATTGTCCAATGTCTGTAAATAATATCTCTAATTTGTGGACATAATTCATGTGGTCACCTTTATCATCTGCTGTTGCAAAGTTTTTTGTGGATAACCTCTCTGTGTAAAGTCACTTGACATTTGTTATCATCTCTCACTATGCGTCTAGCTCTCATGAATTGACTCAATGGGAGTGATCTGACCATCTTCCTTGGATGTGCACTGTTGTACCTCAAAAGCGTGTTCTTGTCAGTAGGTTTTTTATATACATCAGTTTGTAACATCCCTTCATTTAAATAAATGTCCACATCCAAAAAATGGATCGTCCCTTCAGAGAGCTTCATAGAGAATTGGATGTCTGGCTCTATATCATTTAGAAACATCGAAAATTGCAGCAATTCATGTTGTGTTCCAATACAAATGAGGAGCACATCATCAATATGTCTGAAGTGGTGTGATACATAGATTGACATCTGCTCTAAAAAGTACACAACCTTGTTGGCATATGTGAGTGCCACATTAGACCCCATGGCTGTGCCTAGAGATGAGAGAATCGAAGTTGACGATGTGTAATTCGATCTGAATTTCAGGAAAAATTTTATTTGCACCGAATTTACTCACGCTTCGTGGTAATGAATCACATTTTTTCCTAAAATGGCTGCACGGATGAGGACAAGGAGCAAGGAAATATGGGAATGCCATGCAATTAGCCAATCAGCAGCCAGCCCTATAAATAGCCTCAGCCATCTTTAATTCTGCCATTTTCCAGTGTACTTAGTGTAGGGAGAGATGTCAGCAAGCGCTAGCGACAGTGCTAGAAAAAACTTCATTGTGCTAAAAACAAATGATTTACAATTTCAGGGAAAAATTATTCAACTTGTAGGGAAAAGATAGGGAGCAATCATTCAACAGCATTTATGTAGAACGGGGTTCAGTAGGGGAGGTTACTGCCTGGGTAATAGAAACAATCCTATGACACTTTGCTGCACTGACTGGGGTGCAAGTGCTGTTTGATACAGCCATTAACAGGGACCTGTTATGGAGTTTCTACTCTATGGGTGCATCGGGGGGCTTCAAATGGGACATGGTGTCAAAAAAACAGTCCAGCAAAATCTGCCTTCCAAAAACCATATGGCATTCCTTTCCTTCTGCGCCCTGCCGTTTGGCCATACAGCAGTTTACGACCACATATGGGGTGTTCATGAAAACTACAGAATCGGGGGAATAAATAATAAGTTTTGTTTGGCTGTTAACCCTTGCTTTGTTACTGGAAAAAATGGATTAAAATGGAAAATTTTCCAAAAAATCGAAATTCTGAAATTTTATCTACATTTGCCATTAACTCTTGTAGAAAACCTAAAGGGTTAATGACGTTTGTAAAATCAGTTTTGAATACCTTGAGGGGTGTAGTTTCTAGAATGGGTGGTTTCTATTATGTAAGACTCACAAAGTGACTTCAGACCTTCTAAATTTGCTTCTAAACATCTAAACCTTGTAACGTCCCCAAAAAATGAAACGGCATTTCCAAAATGATCGATACATGAAGTAGACATATGGGGAATGTAAATCAATAACTTTTTTGGGCTGTATTACTATGTATTATGGAAGTAGAGAAATTGAAACTTGGAAAATTGCAAATTTTTCTAAATTTTTGGTAAATTTGGTATTTTTTTATATAGAAAAATTTTTCGACTTCATTTTACCACTGTCATGAAGTACAATATGTGACGAATGGCCTGGATAAAAAAAAGTGTTTTAAAAAGGTATTTGTCACAAAGCGTGTTAAATCAGCTATATCCTGGCCTGCAGGGAGATTGTATCTCAGTGTACATCACTGTGCATTGCAGCAACATGCATAGCTAGTCCTTTCTGGAAGTGAAAAAGTTACTGTGCGTCAGTATACAGGTCACACACAGTATATGGATGTTTACATCGGCGTGCGTCACTATTAGGCTCAATTCACTCTTCACTTATTTGGTCAGTTACGGGTCCAAAACACAGTACAGTTGTAGATCTTTTCATGATACCTTATTTGAGAGTAGGATTGTCTCCTGATTTTGGCTCACCATACAGTAACTGCTGGAATTAACTGACCAAATAACTGAAGTGTCAATGTTTGTGTCAGGTAATATGTAATAAATCTGGTCAGTATCGGTAAGGAAAAACAGGAGTGGGTCCAAAACGGAAATGATACATGAGGGAAATATTTGTATGTCTTCTGTTTTTAGGACACACTCCTGCTTTTGGCTTCCAAACCAAAATCAAATCCTGATGCAAAATACTGACCATGTGATAGAGGCCTTATAGATGCTCCAAAGACAAAAACCGTTGTGTTTTTCATTTTTGGGTTCTTCTAATGGATCAGGAGAACAGTAACTTAAACTGTGATGTCAACAAGGCCAAACAGGGACACTAGTGTCCCCAGAACAGACTGGTGAGGGTGAAAACAGCATGAGGAGTCAACACTACACAAGCAACTCAGTATGCATCTGGCTATTTGTGCAAGAGACTCGGAGGGACTCCCTGCCTCCATCTCCACTACATACTCCCATGGTCTGTCTGGGTCATCTGCCTGGTCTTCCTCATTGCCCTCCAGCTCCTCCTGCTCCTCTCCAGTCTCTTGTGCAGATAAACCACCTAGTTCTGTATACATTTTCTGGGCAATAATTTCCTCATCCTCCTCATTCTCCTCCTCCATCAGTTCTGTTCTGTCTCCACAGGACTCAGGTGGCCATGAGATGTAGGCACACGTCTCCTGTCCCCTGGTCAGCCAGATTTATCAGCATCTGCTCCAGGATGTGAAGCAGTGAAATTATATCATTCATCCTGTAGTCCTGGTGACTGACAAAGTGGCCCTCTCAAAGGGCATGAGCAAACAGCAGGTGTCAAGCATGAACTGCCACTGGCTAACGTCAAAGTTACACAGGGGAGTACCCCTGTCCGCCTACATCATCAAGAAATCATTCATGGCCTTCCTCTGCTCATATAGTCGGTCAAACATGTGGAGGGTGGAGTTCCAACGTGTGGAAATGTCGCATATGAGGCGATGTTTGAGGGACGCTATTTTGCCTTTGCAGCTCAAAGAGGGCATGTTTTGCATGGTAAGTGTGACTGAAGTGCATGCACAGTTTCCTGGCCATTTTCAAGACGTCTTGCAGTTGGGTGGAAGACGTCAGGAACCGTGTTACAACCATGGATCAGCCCTCCTTGATGCAGTGCCGATAGAATGTTCTCTCGTTATCAGTGACCATGGTTCCGATCTTCAGTTGGCAAAGAGACAGCCAGCATTCGATTTTCTTGGTTGATGACACAGTGCAGTTCCTCCCCGATCGCAGGCCAGATGCAGAACAGTGTGACACCACCATGCTCTGCATAGGTGGTATGCTGAAGTAGCACTCGGAACTGTGCCTACGGTGGAGGCTGGGGACAAAGTGGTGGATAAGGAAGCAGAGGAGGACATTGGTGCTGGAATCACAGCATGAGAACGCAGAGGCGACATTGCCAACACCCGGCCAAGTTGCTGGTGTGACCTGGCAGGAACCACATTAAAGCAGTGGGCCTTAAAGGACCTGTGTTGTCCTTGACCATAGCTGTAGCCCCACACATCAGCACTGCTGTGAATTGTACACGACACTGACAGGCTCAAAGACTGGCCCACCTTCAGCTCAACATACGTGTGCAGGGCTGGAAGAGCTTTTTGTAGAGAAGTAATGATGGCTTAGGACTCTTTACCTTGGCTCGTCACAAGCCATCAGTTCTCTGAAATGGGCAGATCCAAGCACATGGAAATAGAGGGACTGTAGTACCAGCAACTTGGCCAGGAGCATGTTTAGCTTCTGCACCGTTGGATGAGACCATGCATACCATTGTCTTTTTGCAATCGCCTCGGTGATTGATTGCTGGCGAACTGCCAACCCCCCCCCACACACACACACACACACACACACACACATACACTTCTTCTGCTGCGACTTCTGATTCGGCTCCAGAAACATTTTTGCCACTGCCTGTTCCCTCAGAAGGCCCTGGCACCTGTCTGTTGGACATACTGGATAGTAACAGTAACTGTATATGTAAAATAAGTTATTCAGTATCAATGTGGATACCCTAATAACAGTAGCATTAGACAGCTTATTCACCCCAATTTAAGAATCAATGCCCAATGGAATTGCTTATCTGTTTAGCAAGGTAGGCACACCAATAATAGTTAAATTACACAGCTTATTCACCCCAATTTCAGAACCAAGGCCTAGTGTAATTACTTATTTATTTAAAAAAAAAAGGTGAAAACCACACTAACTGTTAAATTATAATACTTAATTATTCCAATTCAAGAATCAAGGCGTAATAGATTTGCTTATTTACTTAACAAACGGGACACCCCAATAACAGTTAAATTACACTACTTATTCACCCCAATTTGAGAATCAAGGCTTAATAGTTCTGCGTATCTATTAAACACCCTTGATCTCCCTACAGGAGATCCTATAATCTCTGCAGTCTCCCTATACAAGATTCTACTATTAAAGATTTGTTAAACACTGTCCCTATGCTCAGTTCACTGTAAAATGGCTGAGACTGGGTGGGATTAGGATTTGTATAGGGCTGTCACTTCACAGGGGATGGCTATCTGCTGATTTGCTGACTGTACTGCATTATGGGTGATCTCTTGTTACCAGGCTTATTACTTTCATTTTGTAACACATCTAGCCACCATTTTAGGAAGAAATTGATTTGTTACAGTGAAGCACAAGGAAATTCGGATTCGTTGTGAACTTCGGATCGAATTCCACTTCAAATGCTTCGATTCGCTCAACACTAGTCATGCACATCGGCTTGAAGAAATATTTGCCTATTTCTTATTGCAAAACAGCTTCAACGCCTTTCAACAGTGGGTGGGATTCCTCCAATTAAATGCTCGCTTCAGGTCCTTCCACAACATTTCTCTTGGATTAGGGTCAGGACTTTGACTTGGCCATTCTAAAACTTTAACTTCATTCTTCTTTAACAATTATTTGGCAGAACAACTTGTGTGTTTAGGTTTGTTGTCTTGCTTCATAACCCACATTCTCTTTAGATTCAGCTCACAGACAGATATCCTGACATTTTCCTTTACAATTTGTTGGTATAAATCAGAATCCATTACTCCATAAATGATGACAAGCCATCCTGGATCTAATGTAGTAAAGCAGGCCCAAACCATGATACTGCCACCAAAGTGTTTCACAGAGTTTAAGCTGGAATGCAATGTTTCGTTTAAATGCTTCCTATTTAAACCAAAATGTTTTATTCTGGTCTCAACCATCCACAAATCATTGTCCTAATAGCCTTCTTGCTTTTCCAGGTGATCTTTAGAAAACTGCAATTCTTTTTGGAGATCAGCGCGAGAAATGTCTTTAATTGCTTGGAGGTTAACTTGGGATTGATTGTGACCTAGCAGAATATTACATGCCTTGCTCTTGGCGTGATCTTTGTTACTCGATCATTCATGGGGATGGTAATAATGGTCTTGAATTTCCTCTATTTATACACAATTAGTCTGACTATGGATTGGTGTAGTCCAAACTGTTTAGGGATGGTTGTGTAACTTTTTCAAGCTTGATTAGCATCAACAACTCTTCTTCTGAGGTCCACAGAAATCTACTTTGTTCCTGACACAATATACTATCACAAACGTGTTATGAAAATCTGACTTTGATAGATCCCTGTTTTTTAAATAGCACAAGTTACCCACTCACACCTGATTGTAATCCCATGTATTGAAAACAATTGACTCTAATTTCACCTTTATATTATCTACTAATCCAAAAGGTTGACGTATTATTGACTTATTTTTCTTAATAAATAAATGACCAGGTCTAATATTGTTTATGGATTTGCTTCATGTGGTTATCTTCATCTACTTTTAGGACTTGTGTAAAAGTCTGATGAAATGAAGAAAATGCTGAAAGATTCACAAACTTTCAAGCACCACTGTACATTACATCCACTCTAGAAGACTTTGTGTGACCATGTACTGCATTACAGTTGATCACTAGTGGTTCCAATTTCCTTGTTTTTTTGTCACACATACTCCTTAACAAATAATTACTTTGAAAACAATTAATTTTGTAATCTGATCTTCATGAACTTGGTCACTTCCGAGCTTCCCTCTCATCTCCTTAATCAAATGTCTGTCTGCAAGAGTGTTGGGGGCCATGTTTAAAAGCTGTTACAGAGAATAAAATACACGCAAAAGAAACTATGAGCTGTCTATGACCGGGCCACACCTACAGAAAATTAAACATCTATGAATGTTTCCTCTCTGCTTTAAAGTTAATCTTGAGACAAGTTAGCCAACTAAAAATTCAGGTTTTGCTTTCAACTTTCCAAATGAGATCCCTTGCAGGGTTTTCCTATTACAAGAACTGAGCATCAGAACAGTTGTTCCAGTATGTGCAGATAAACTAGACATCCATTCTATTGCTTTGTTTTCAAGATGAGGTAGGGAGTACTGACTTAATTGCATGGTCTAAACCTCCCCATCTCGTAAAACGAGACTTCCCAAAAACATGGGAAAGGACACACTGATCCCCAGCCATAAAATCGTTTTCTGCACTTTTTATAAGAAGGGTCCTTCAAAATAATGTGATCACAGGTTATCCCTGGGTACCCCAGGGAATAACATGAAACTGTGGGGAGACCTGACGTCAAGTGTAGAGATCCCCTACAGAATTTAAGCAGCTCCTAATAAAATCAATGGCCTATCCATGTATTAAAGGGAGTCTTTCACCCCAAAAACCCATTTTTCAACACTCACATCTTTCTCTGCAAAATTGCCCCCAGATTAAAAAGCTTCTTACCCTATTGCTGTACCTCCTACCGATCTTCAGAAAATCAGTTTAATTGCAGATGTCAATGACAGTTGAAGGTGCCCAGGGGCGGCATCATAACGGCCGGTGCCCAGGCCGCACGCTCATCTTCATAACTTCAACTGTGATTGACATCTGCAATTAAAGTGATTTTCTGAAGATCGGTAAGAGGTAGAGCAATAGGGTAAGAAGCTTTTTAATGTCGGGGCATTTTTGCAGAGAAAGATGTGAGTGTTGAAAAATGGGTTTTTGAGGTGAAAGGCTAATGAAAATAATCTCAAAGACCTTCCGTGTTCCTGAATCACCAGCTAGTCCTTCAAAGTGTTCAGTTCAGAGTTGATGGAGCTAAGGTTTGCCAAAGGTTTGGTCATCACTCGAAAAAAGTAAGGCAGGGTCACTAATACTATGTAAAACTAAGAAAGTAAGTGGGCGTAATTTATTGAGAAGTTAATATTTGAAGTCACTGTCTGCAGTTTTTCAAACCATTTTTGATGACAAATTTTTCAATTGTCGCACATCATGTGTTAAATTTGTCACATAGCTTACCTATTGATTTTTCATTCTAATGTTTTTCATCATAAAGGTGCTGTCACATTCTACTCCACTAAGGGAAAACATTTTAAAGAGTCCCAATTGATAAATCTGACTAAAAATGCAATTCCTCCCACAAAATACCTGGCCACAAAAAATACCGGCCATGCTAAATCTTTAGGATGTCTAGTCTAACTTAAACTTTGTTTTACTCCTAAAACTATGGCAAATTTTTCCACATTTTTTAGAGCATGATGTTGTGAATGATGATTTCAGCCATGCCCATTTTCTAATGAAACCACACCTTTTTCCGCTAAGTCACATCCCCTTGCTAAATGAGGCATATAAAGTGTCCACGACTGTTAATAAATTAGTTTCAAAACATGTCTAGCAGGGTTTTTTTGGGCACAAATTACATTATCTGTCCCACTTCAATAATTTCTTATATTTTGCTTTTTTCAACTCTATTGCTGCTTTTCGCACACAATCTGAGCACAGCTCCTGCACCTACCTACCATATTCTTTTTACTATGCATAACCTAGGTTTACACGGCAAGTCAATGACCACAAGCCTGCAAGGCTACTATTCACACTGTGTATACTATATACAATGCACTACACCCCACCCATAGGGAACAAATGTAAGTCACTGCATTGACATATTTTATTTTCATAGCATTTTTTGCTTTGAATTTTGATGCATTTTCAGTAAAAGTAACAACATCATTTTTTTTTTAACAGACGCCGTCAAAAATTGCAGTAAAACCTCTGCAATAAATATCACACATGAATATTGCCTTTTAAATGTGGGATAATATTAAAGGGGTTGTCTACCTTTTATTAAGTGATGGCCTATTCTCAGGGTAGGTTATCACTAGCTGGTTGGTGGGGGGAACTGACACCAAGCAACCCTGCTGATCAGCGGTTTAAGAATAGCTTGGCGGGGTGTCAGATACCTACTACACAACTACATAGTGCAAATGTGTGAATCCATGAGGCAACAAATCTAGGTATACCACATCCTCTCTCATAAAAGCAGGCATGCAAGAACACAGAGTCTTGGCTAAAAACTTTACTGTGGTGCACAGTTCCTAGAGGTCTGTCATATGAACCTGTAGCTGAGAAACTTTGGACCCTGAAACCTGTAACAAGGCCCCCAACAATCACAATTATTTTATAGAACTGGATATAAGGCTTATAGATCCTTTGCTCCCCGCCTGCACCCCCCCCCCCCCCAGACTATATGGCCTGGGTGCAAATGTAACCTCTGAACACCCTACAGTTACCTTTACCTGTAGAAGACCCCATAAGGACCACACACAGAGCAATGTCTTGTGTACAGACCCATCATTGTGCTGCAGATGCTTTCTTTTTCATAAGGCATACATTAAAGGGGTACTCCTGGGAGTAGAACATTGATGACCTATCCTTAGGATGGACCATCAATATTTGATCAGTGTGGTTCTGACTCCTGGCACCCCCAATGATCAGCTATTTGAAGAGGCTAGAACTCTCTTATGAGCGCTAAGATCTCCTCACAGCATACCAAGCACAGCGTCATACATTATATAGAGGCTGTGTTTGGTATTGCAGCCCAGGCCCTTTGATTTAAATGCAACTATGCTGCGGCTAGGCCATGTGACTAATGAACGCGATGTCACTGGTCTAGGTAGAGACAACAGCACTTACTGAAACACTGTGGCTTCATTAATTACAATTTTGGGGGCATTTTTTTATGACCGCATTGTACTCATTTTTTTTAAATTGGTCTTTATTACAAAGCTGGAACCCTTTTTTGTGTACAGAGCTGAGATGCTCTAATATAGCGGAATCTGAATTTTCTCTCTCTTTT
Source organism: Bufotes viridis (assembly GCA_033119425.1). NCBI lineage: Eukaryota > Metazoa > Chordata > Amphibia > Anura > Bufonidae > Bufotes > Bufotes viridis. The sequence continues at coordinate 477,061,136 of CM065590.1, read as the reverse complement.
GCCAGCCAGCTCACCTAACAGCTCCTTATCTCTGCGCTCTGACCTTATAATCACTCATTATACAATAGCTCAGTTCTTATCATACTGATAAGTAGTGTTGAGCACAAATATTTATCATGAATATTTCCTACCTATTATTAATATATTTTTTTTAGATACTATATTATTTTTAAAATAAATCATTACCTATAACAGACAATCGCACAAAGGCTGTATGCCAAAAGCTGGGTATGTGCAAGCCAACAACCTATCCACAATGGCAGCCTTGTGTGCAATGAGACATTCAAGACCAGCTCTCATCTAACTGAGAGCCAGTAAGCCTCAAAATTTTTGGATGCCAGCTAACTCTTCTTTCACTGCTTAGGAGGACTGCATTCAAATGTTCAATTTTCTAATTGTCCTAACATTTATAGTCAATACTGTTTTGTCATGTAAACTCATTTGCATAAACATGAGCATATGGGAAAGACATGCAAATAGTGTTTCAGCTGAAAAACAAGGCAGATTCTGCTAAGGAAAGAGGGAAGCCAGGCTGTATCACGCGGGACGCAGCGAATATCAGCGATATAACGACTTTCCCTGACCGCATTTATCCAGCAATACCACTCCAAACCGTGAGTACGAACGACACATGGTGCCTTTTAAAGATGGAATATAGACTAATACAACATTGATAGAAGTTGGATTTATATCACGAATATTGCTCTCAACTAAACTGATAAGAACAATACACGAGGCAGTGCGTCACTCATATAACAGCACTATTACTCCACGCTGTTCCAGCCATATATGAGTATATTTACCGGTGGAATAAAAAAACATTGGATTGAAATCCAGCAGTGTGGACTGGTAGTCAGATAAGAAGTACTACAGGTCATAATTTGTTTTTTTTTATATATATTCATTTAACCTTAGATATACTACAGTAATAAGCAAAAATACAACCTTACTGGAAATATTTGAAACAGGGCATAATCATCCATATAAACCGTGAACAATACCCTGATATCCAATACACCAACCAATAGTACCAACAAATTATTTGATTTTTGATTTTAAGGTTTTACATGTGTTTTATATTTGAATATTAATGTTTTATTTTTATTTTTTTATTTTTAATAAATAAGATTGGTGGTTGTAAGCAGGATCTAATTGAGTCCATTTGTTGGAGTGCCCCACTGTACCAATTCGAAGTAGTACATACCCTTTTTCAGACTTAGGTGAGTCTGACACAGTGGGTGCACCCATTCCTGAGGCAAATTTGGGTGAGCCCTTTCCAATCTGCTAATATTTCAGATTCTGCTAATTTGCATGTCTTTCCCATATGCCCAAGTTTATTCAAATAAGTTTACATGACAAAACAGTATAAAAAGGTTATTGAATATAATGTTAGGACAATTAGCAGTGAGAAAAGAGTTAGCTGGCATAACAAAAAATTAACAATTTTTGGCACCCTAATGATGATCTAGGTGCGCAGGTCCCCCAAGCCACCCAACTCAAATCAAGCAACTTTGAGACTTGCTAGCTCTCTCCTTTTGGATAGAGAGCCGGTTTTGTATGTCTCATAGTGCACAAAGCTGTCATTGTAAGGTATGCTGACTGTACCTGTCTTATGGATAGGTTGTTGGCTATCCACGTATCTGGATTTTGGCTTTTGTGTGATTGTATGTTATAGTTAATGAAATTGCACGCACAATATGCGCATATTACATTGCTGATTTTTGCAATGATGAATTCTTGAATTTATGGCAAATTTTCAACTAAAAATTTGCAAAATATTGTGAATTCAAATATTGCCTATGCCGCTCATCACTACTGATAAGAATGTGACTTACATAATTGTTTATGACCTCTTAGTAAATTATAGATAATGGTTATTAGATAACGACAAAAAGTGAAAGTAAAAAATACAATTCATACAGCTAGATAAACTGTTAACCTTTTGTGACAGAACAGCTCAATATTTTTGAATATGACTAATTGAAAAAAATTATTTTTAGCCCAAAATGAGTAAAATGCAACCATAAACAAAAACTTGCCCCCAAAGGTGCCCCCATAGCCTTTAAAGAGCTGATCAATGGGGGTGCCAGGAACAGGACTCGTATGAATCAGATATTGAACTCCTATCTTGAGGACAAGCTATCAATAACTCCCAGAAAAGCCCTTTAAGGAAAGTCCTCTGCATTTATTCTTTTTTTTTTTACAAATTTAATTTGTATGGTCAACTCATAGAATAGTACATCATCAATCCCGTCAGTATAAGGCTTGGGCTATATGAGGATACTAGTCGTGTGACAACTGTAGCGGTCAGGCTTGCAGAGTAGTGGGGACTCCATAGAAATGAATGAGATTGCAGCACTAGTTGCAAAAAATCCAGCAGTTTTGGATTTTTTGCGACTCACGCTGCAATCCAATTTCTTTCTATGGAATCACCGCTACAATGCAATCCTGGGTGTTACAGCTGTTGTGCGACCAGTGTTCCTTTGTAGCCCTAGCATAAAGTGAAAACAGCCTGTCATTTGGGAACCATTACTTGAGCATACTGCCTAAAAATGTCAGTTTTGCCCAGCCAGTCTCAGATTGACGTCACAGATTAGCCCTGGAGGCACTTTAAGATTTCTGCAAACTGCAGATCTCCTGTACTCTGTCAGGCTACATCTACAGAATGTACATATAGTATGTACAGTGAGTAGTCAGCACATACCATTGGTGACAAGATTTTCTGGTTTCCCGAGATATCTTTCTCTTAAAAGATTTTATGGCCAGTTCACTATCAAGAATATTTAGGGAGTACATATGTCCACAGAGGTCTGAACATGGCTATCTTCTTGTAGAAAAATAAAACTTTTTTCATTGCTCCTTGATCTTTGGGAAAAAAAAAATTCATGAACCAGACAAGCCCTTTTTAAGGGCTTATCCGACAAAAAAATATTTTTCACCTTTCCACAGGTAAGCTGTGTATCAGAAACTATCCCTTTTTTAATGCATTTTAAAAAACCACTTGAAGATCACAGGTTTATACCTCCCTAGTGACCAGGCCCTTTTTTACAAATCCGCACTACACTACTTTCACCGTTTATTGCTCCGTCATACAACTTACCACCCAAATGAATTTTACCTCCTTTTGTTCTCACTAATAGAGCTTTCATTTGGTGGTATTTCATTCTTGCTGACATTTTTACTTTTTTTGATATTTTACTTTTTTTGACGAAATCTTTGCAAATAACACTACATCTCAATTTAAATTTTTCTCTAAATTTATTGTTCTACATGTCCTTGATAAAAAAAAATGCAATAAGTGTATATTTCTTGGTTTGGGTAAAAGTTATAGCGTTTACAAACTATAGTGCAAAAAAGTGAGTTTCCGCACTTTGATTTTCTGAGCACCTGTCCTGTTTCCTGACGCACTACAATGCCCAGACAGTAGAAACACCCCATAAATGACCCCATTTCGGAAACTAGACACCCTAAGGTATTCGCTAAGGGGCATAGTGAGTTCATGAAATTTTTTATTTTTTGTCACAAGTTAGCGGACATGGAATTTTTTTTTCAAAAAATTTCATTTTCCTCTAACTTGTGTCAAAAAATAAAAACTTCCATGAACTCACTATGCCCCTCAGCGAATACCTTGGGGTGTCTACTTTCTAAAATGGGGTCACTTGTGAGGTTTTTCCACTGCCCTGGCATTTGAGGGTCTCCGCAATCATTACCCGTAGTGCCAGAATTAGGAGTTTTTGCTATTCTCCTTATATTGACCATACGGGTAATGGGATTTTTTTTTCCGTTCAGCCGCTGGGCTGAAAAGAAAAAAATGAACGGCACAGATTTCTTCATTCACATTGATCAATGTGGATGAAAAAATCTCTAAAAAATGTGCAAAAAAAATAAAAAAGAGGGGGAAAGCTGTAAAGCTGCGATCGCTAAGGGATCCTTAGGCCTCATTCACACGTCCGCAATTCTGTTCCGCAAAATTTTGTGGAACGGAATTGTAGATACATTCAATTCTATGGGGACAGACTTTGTCCCACTCGGATCCAGAATTGCGGATCTGCACTTCCGGATCCGCAAAAATATAGAACATGTCCTATTCTTGTCCGCAATTGCGGAAAAGGCATTGCCGGTGTCCGAGTTTTGCGGATCCGCAGATCCATGGATCCGCAAAACACATACGGACGTCTGAATGAGCCTTACAGGGGGGTGATTAGTGACAGGGGGGGTGACAGGGGGTGATCAGGGGGGGTGACATGGGTGATCAGGGGTTAATCAGTGATGGGGGGTGGGGGGTGTGTGTGTGTGTGTAGTGATTGATGCACTTTATTTATGTTTGCCCTGGTGGTCCCAGACAAATGGACCACCAGAGGAGCAGACAGCAGGCATATCAGACACTGTTTACAAAACAGCGTCTGATATGCATCTTTAAATGCGTTTTTTTTTTTTTTGCATCTACAGCCTGCCAGCTCATGATCAGCGCTGGCAGGCTGTAGTTTCAGTTGTCCCGGTTACGATCGCATGAACGCGCACGCGTTCATGCGAAATCTCGGGTCTCACGAGATGACGCCGATAGGCGTGAGTGAGACCTGAGAGAGCCGCCGCGCTGACGCCCATCGGCGTTAGCGTGGCGGCAAGTGGTTAATTAAGTCAGAAAGTTTTGATCAATGGACAGAAAACACTGATGATGTAGATCTAAATGGAGGGTCTAAAACTATTATACTGGTTTATATAGTTGCCTATGTGACCACAATGAACCCTATTTGACACCTCCCCTGGAGAACACATTTCAGTAGTTTTAGATATATCCTTGGGGACTGTATCCTCAGATACAATGCACACTTGCATAACAAATAAAGGATTATGGTTGCCAACTCTAGCTTCAGTCAAATGGAGGTTCTGACAGCAAGCCTTCAAAATATCCTACCTCTTTATATGTTCCTATCCTATATATATTATTTTATTCTGTAATATGTTATAGTGTATGGAATATACACAGAAGTTTACACAGAATATTATGCTAAAAAAGTGAACCATACATTGACTCTACATCTGTTGTTTGAGGCATGTTTTAGAGTTTGGATAACCCCTTTAAGGAGGTAATTTGTTAAGACCAGCATTTTAGATGCCAGTCTTAATAACCCCTATAACTGGCGTGGGTCCGCCAAAGTTATGAAGAGGCGCTGGCTTCTACATAACTTTGGCACATTCAGCACTAGTCTAAATGTAAGGCATGATCATGGTTCAGTACTGCTTTCACAAATCTGCTGGCGTCATACAGGTAATTTCCTATCTTTCATTGTCTGCATTGGTGATCTATAATCCAGGAAGTGTTATCTTTGAACCTGGACTTTAAAACTTTTAAGTAATCCGATGTAGCTGTGGTGTTGCAAGCACCTGGTACCAGTGACTCATGTCCTGGGTATTTTGCTTGGTGCCCCAGCTCTCTTAACACCAGCAACTACACAGTTGTATCATCATCTTCTCCATATGTCAGTACTTCATGGTATCAGTAGTATCTTCAGAGCCTATCAACATCCCTGTGATGTAGAAAAAAATAACCTTCTCAATGCGTTATAAGAACTCAACTTGGTTGTTAGATGACAATCTGATGACACGTTCGTTGACAGTTCCCAACAGCAAACAGTAGAATTATGAAGAATACCATCATTGTCTGTAATGTTGGCTAATACTCAGGAAGATAAGTAATAATTAACATAATAATTATAAAGTAGCAATAATTTGTTTCTAAAGATCAACTTTTTATTTAGAATTTATCTAAACAGTCTTGTAAATCTCATTTCTACAAGAGCCTTTTTTGCACTTTCCATTGGCTGAGGTGTGTCATGCAAACTTGTAAGTAACTAAATGTCCAATCCAAGTTGACATGTTCTGCAATATTCCATTTCTAATACGGGAACATTGATGCATTATTTTTTCATATAAAATAATCTGAAGTTGTCCTTTAACAATTTTGGCTTGGCACAGAAATCCCCTTGAGCCACTGTCAATGAATCCAGCAGGTCTAATTTGAGATTTCTTCAAATGTATACCTTAAATGTCTTCACTAATGCAATAGATAAAACATTAAAACACTTGAATGATGCTCAAATCTGTTTGGGTGGGGATTATCACCTTCAAGGCTTATTTCCCTCACTTACTCATAGCTATTTGGAAATACTCAGCACTCTCCATGGCTTAGTGCCAACGGTTCTGTATCACCTGAAATCGCTAAGGTGTCATTCACAGTGTAAGAAAACATCTGCTCCAGGCAACTCTAGTTCTAGAACAAAGTCACAAACGCAGAGATGATGTACAATCGGCACTTTTATTTAGCATTGATGAAATATACAGTACATTTAATATTATATAGCCTTATTAAAATTTTACGTGGTGAAGATGATATGGATTGTGGAAATGTTAGCCTCTGACCAGTCAGGGTCAGACTGGCCAACCAGTGCATAAAAATAATGGGCCTCAACAAGGTTGCAAAGACAGAAAATAAGCCTATTTGGAGACTTTTGACTGAAATACTTGTCACTAGGGTCTTTTATGATTTGGTTTACCATATTGATGTTTTATGTGACAATGATGACAGGAAAGATTATGAAGATGGATTGATGGAAGGTGGACACATGGATATTCAGTCTGGTGCTGACAATACTCCTAAACATTTCAGTGAAAAGTGATTTCTTAGAACTTGATCCTTTTAAAGAGCAAAGAATACAGAATACTTGGCACAAGCTTTACACATCAGATCACAATTATCTGCTTTATCAGGCCTTTAATCCTATATTTACAGTCTGCGTACAATGGAGGGGATTTATCAAACCCTGCACTCTTGAAATCTGGCTTCAAAAAGTTGCAAAAATTTGAGTATAACCTACTTGTGCAAAACAATTTGAAAATTTACATTTTTATACCAATTCTTCAAGTTTTGAAACATGGATGGGAAAGTGAGCATACTTAGCCTGTTGAGCTGATTTAAGCCATGTTCATCAACTCCTACTTTTTGAGAAGCCATAAAAAATTATCATAATCTCACTCAAGTAAAGGGTTGAAGTAGAAAGTGGAGTAACATCTCAAGACAAAAGTGTTAAACTTACAGATCCCCCACTTAATCAAACATTGGGCAACATTTGAAAAATTTTACACAAATTACAAAAAATACCACTCATGATAAATCTCCCCCAATATGTAGTGTTGGTAACACTTGTCATTCTCTCAGACTCACAGAAGAGATGACAAATTTTCAAGGTAGCATAGAAGCCAGGTAACACCTACTGGAAGGTTGCCGTGGACGAGTGTGGCACCAGGATGCTGCATCATCACATTCAACCTGTGTCCAAATGCGTATTGAGGGGCAATTATGTGTTGTAAAATGGGGAATGGCCCATAAAAAGTGCCTTGGTCTGCAAAATAGGGTGGGTAAAAGCCCAGAAATAAAATTGTCAATGTGCCTCATGTTCTGAACTAGCAAGCCACAAGTCAAGTTTAAAAAGTTGTCAAGTACAGTATATCCACCTATAATCCCTATACAAAAAGAGACTGTAGTAAGATGAGGTGATCTGATGACAATACTCCCAAATACTAACTAAGCAAATTCAACTGTGAATATCAAAAAATGAGTTACTGGAGAGTATAAATTAGAATGTAATGTTTCACAATAAAACAATGTTCAGACATCAAATTTACAAACCAGTGTGCACACCAGACACATACAGTACCACAAAAACAAAAGATCAAGCACTACACCGCTGCCTGTAAATAAAAAGACCCAAAAGGTTTGGGGTAATCAGTAGACATGAGAGAATCGAAGTTGACTAAGTAAATTCCGAATTTCAGAAAAATTTGATCCGCACCGAATTCGACTTTCTTGATGCTTTGTGGTAACGAATCGCATCCTAAAATGGCTTCTGCACATGCTAGGACATCCCCAACCGAATCACACCATACAGCATATAATAAATACAAAAAAATATATAAAATATATACTTTATTTAATTCATATTGAACAAATACATGAATAAAAATATATATATAGCAGCGGCATGTGTACACAGGAAAGAGAAATAACCATACGTAACATCACATATCAAGTATCACAACTTCCTGATCAGTGATGCACACATCAATATCCATCATACCTGAAACAATATGAACGCTGTGTGAAAATCACACAGTATACAAATAAATCAAACTCCAAATGGAGGGCAAGAGATTAATGGAGACGAACAGGCATCACATAAAAAAACATATAACAGTATAAAGTGCAAATTGCCATAAATAACAGTATCAAAAAGAGATGATTTTATCAAGTAATACCGACCAGTAAGGCTCCCCTAAGGAAGCTACACGCGAAATGCGCGTCAGGGTTTCTGAGCATTACTGGTCGGTATAATGGATATTGATGTGTGCATCACTGATCAGGAAGTTTTGATACTTGACATGTGACGGTATACATGCCGCTGCTATACATATATATATATATATATATATATATATATAGTAAAAAATGAAAAAGCAGCACACTTTAAAATAGTGGGTGCAAAACCTGCCGACGACCAGCAACCAGGTCCTCAATATAGTGGTTCAAAAATTGCAAGGCAGCACTCCAGTCTTCAAACGTTCAAGTGTTTATTCAGCCCAGTGTGGCAACGTTTCAATTGTTCACTACAATCTTTCTCAAGCCATACCAAATAAAGTGCTCAGTGCAATATATATAATCAAGTCACATGATCATCAATTGATTGGTGATAAAAACATGATTACAATAAAGTATAAAATTATGATAATAAAGTGCTAAAAGTGCCAAATGTGCAAATTACATAAACAAATACATGTGAAAAATACTCATTTTCCATGTGATGAATTTCTCTACTAGTGTAAACCTTATAAATAGTTAATTGACTTAAAACCCACAGGTGTATAGAGTAATTAATAATCATAATAAAAAAGACAATCTCACAGCAGGCGGAATTATCATAGGATCCCGGACGGCGTCTCACAAAATGAAGCACGCATGCGCGAGATTCACAAGTCTCGCGAACTTCTTCGTATGTCAAACTCAATGCTTTCAATAGAAATGGTATTCACGGGCTTCATGCTATCTCTGCGGCTGCGCGGACTAATCAAGTCTCGCCAACATTGTATCTCAAACACTCCAATCCGGACCATATCAAGTATGGCGACCCCGGCATCTCAGGTGTAGTGCGCATGTCATATATAACACCTCCGTATCCACATATCATATATAAACATCCAGCATGCCCTATGGATATTTTAATGGGGGCATAGGATTGTCCAGAGAATCGGACTCGCCACAGCACCCACATATCCCCATGGGCCATACATACTCCAGACTCCCCGTTTAGGTGTATAATGCAAATGACAGGTCCATCCAAAAGAACGGACTCGCCATATCATGCCAACACCCTTGGGGCAAAACATACATAGCAACCACCATCGCTAGGTGAACCGGTCAGTTAGGGATACATGAAAAGACCTGTCACAGTCATCATGTTAAATCCCCTTCCTCCAGTCACCTATTGCTAGGTGATTTTACTCATATCTCTCATTCATCACGGAGTGTTCAAAAAGGAAAAATAGAATATAGATAAGCGGCAGAGAAAACCTGATTCCCATGGTATCTAATAATCATTTTTCAAATAATAATTTTTCATAATTCATAACCCATCCGGTCCCATAGATAAACTTCCATTTGTGAGAGTGTCCATTGCTTGAAAAAATCTGAAAAAAATCTGAAAAAAATAACAAACAATTAATAAATGATTATACATTAAAAAGAGTTTTAAAAAAAAAAGAAAACTACTGAACACTTCATTTAGTCTCCCTCCCAGATATAATTACGGTGAAAATACATCTGAGGGCAAGTCAAAGCACAACACCCTATGTCACACGGAAATCTACATTGAGTCCCCTGGGTTTAAGGGTCCCCAATGTGTAGATCCAATATAGTTCTTTGTTTTTTAATAACTTCACTCTATCTCCCCCTCTTCGTGTCAAAGGGATCGGATCTATGACTCTAAATTTTAGATCCCTTTCCGTATGTCCTACCTCCTTAAAATGCCTAGAGACTGGGAGATCCATCTTTTGCTTTCTAATGGAGAAACGATGCTGGTTAATCCTGGTCTTTACATCCCAGGTCGTCTCCCCCACATACCACAAGGCACATGGACATGTAAGCATGTACACTACATATGTAGAATCACATGTCAATAGGGATCTAATCTTAACCTCTTTGCCTGTAGATGGATTAGAAAATGTATTTCCTCTGATCAATAATGGACAGTTTACACAATTATAGCATGGATAACACCCAGTTTTCTGAAAACCAAAAAGGCCTCCTTCCCTTACTTTGGAAGGTCCAACATCTGACCTGACTATTTTATCACCAAGGTTACTATTTCTCCGATACGAGAGCAATGGGGGTGTTTGAAACTCCTGAATCTGAGGGAAACTCGATGTCAAAATACCCCAATGTTTCCTGATCACCTTTGCTATATTATTACTTTCGCTACTGTATTCTGATATAAACGGAATCCTTTGAATTTTTTCTTTAGGTGTTTTTCCTCTTTCATTACTGATTTTTTTAATACTTTGATCGATCAATCCCCTGGGATATCCTCTTGCTCAAAATTTGGCACCCATCTGATCAAATCTCCGCCTCTTCACCTCAGCATCCTCCACAATCCTGTCCACTCTCACCAACTGACTATAAGGTAGGGATTTCACCATTGAGGGGGGATGGTTGCTTTCATATCTTTGTAGTGTATTTTTATCTGTCTTTTTGACATAAAGATCGCTGACCAGACACCCCTCCTTGATAGAAATCTCTGTATCCAAAAACTGTATTTTTTCAAATGAATGTGTCAGTGTAAATTTTACCGTGGGATCCACATCATTTAGAAACATGTGGAATGCCTGGAGGTCCAACGCAGCGCCCACCCACACCAAAAAGATGTCATCTATATAACGCCACCACCCCAGCACATAGCTGAAGTGGTGGCTCCTGTACACAAATGTGTCCTCCAGGTGAGTCATATAGATATTAGCGTAGGTGGGCGCCACGTTGGACCCCATCGCGGTCCCACGCAACTGCACATACCAACTATCTCTAAACAAGAAATAATTTCGTGTCAGTATAAACTGAAGTAGTTCAATTAAAAATTGTTTGCACTCAGACGTGAAACTACTGTTGACCAAACATCTCTCCACTGCTGCTATACCTCGTATATGATCTGTAGAGGTATACAAACTGCTGACATCAAAAGATGCCAGCAGAGCCCCTTCCGGTATTTGTATCCCCTTGATCTTATCCAGAAAATCTGAGGTGTCTCGCACATATGACTTGGCATTAGTCGTATACTTTCTAAATACCTTATCAAGGAAAATTGCCACATTACAAAACAAAGAACCCCTCCCAGATACTATAGGCTGTCCGGGGGGGTTCCTTAAATCCTTGTGGATCTTAGGTAAGGTGTACAGGATGGGTGTAACAGGTTTATCACAATATAAAAACTGAAAAAGTTTATCATCAATAATCCCCGCATTACGGGCTTCACTTAAAATAACCTTAAGTTCCTTCAGAAAAATAAATTTTGGATCCTGTGCTACCCTCCTGTACACCTGTTCATCCATCAATTGTTCCTCAATTTCTTGAATATAGGCCACAGTGTCCATGACCACATCCCACCACCCTTATCAGCTGTTTTGATCGTGAAATTGTGGTCCTTGGACAGAGAATTTAAAGCTCGGATTTCACCTGAGGCAATGTTAGCCCTCCTTAAAGGGACATTACAGGAACACTCTTTTACTGTTTCCAAATCCCGTTTGACCGCTGATTGAAATGCCTCAATTGCTGGATTATTAACTATGGGTGAAAAGTCACTTTTTAGAAAGAGTCCAACATTTGACAGGCTCAATTCAGTACCAGACTCTCTGCTGGGCTGCTGGGATGCATCACTGATCAGGAAGTTTTGATACTTGACATGTGACGGTATACATGCCACTGCTATACATATATATATATATATATATATATATATATATATACTGTGTATATATATATATATATATATATATATTATTCATGTATTTGTTCAATATGTATTAAATAAAGTATGTATTTCATTTTTTTTTTGTATTTATTATATGCTGCGTAGTGTGATTCTCTTGGTGGTGCTTATCCTTTTCCCTTCCCTCAGCCAGAGAAGTAATATATGCTGTTGGCTCAGCTCCATAATACAGCAAGGACGAGCTACTAGAGGACAGTCAGCAGCTACTGCCGAGCCAAGATCTGGAGGAGACATCCGCTGCTTCCTCCGGTAGGAGCTGGTGTTTCGAGCGGTCAGGCTCCTGGCTCAAAGACTATTGAGGAGGACATCAGTGATGTGCAGACAGTACTCGATGATCATGTAGCCAATCGCAATTGGGAGTCGGGCTTCATCATCATCGGGAGAAGACGGTGGCAGCTTGCGCATGAGGCAGCGGCAGAGCCAGCAAGTTGGTAGCGTGGCTGCGAGTCAGCAGGGTGGCAGCAGTGGGAGGACGGGAACCAAATGTGCCCGGGGTAGACCACCAGCTTTGCAGGACCCTACCTGCCCGGAAAGTAGTGGTGCAGGGGTTCACTGAGGCAGCGGCAGCAGTCAGTCAGTTCACAGTGTTGGGGGTAAAATCACCTACTCGGCGGTGTGGCAGTTTTTTGTTAAGCCACCAGAGAAGGTGAACATGGCCATTTGCTGAAACTGTGGGCAGAAGGTGAGGCATGGCCAGGGTGCCAATGTTGGCACCATGGTCCTGTGTCAACATATGCAGCATCACCATAAAGTGGCCCGGGAGAACCATGGCTCCAATGTGGTGGTCCAGCCTGCCGAAGCAACCCCTTACATCAGCCAGTGGCACGCACCCGATTTCAGGCAGTCAAGGCTCCACCACCTCAGCCGAAGAGAGCTGCCTGTCCTTCCCATAATTCACCAGTCCTGATGCTCCTGCTCCTCGCCATTCTACTCCTCATCAGTCATTCCGTCAGCAATCGATCACCAAAGCGATTTCCAAGAGACAACAGTATGCGTGCATACATCCAACAGCGCAGAAGCTGAACGTGCTCCTAGCCAAGTTGCTGGTGCTGCAGTCCCTCCCTTTTCAAGTGGTGGACTCTGCACCTTTCAGAGAACTAATGGCTTGTGGCGAGGCTAAGTGGAGTGTCCCAAGCCGTCATTTCTTTGATAAAAAGGCAGTACCAGTCCTGCACAAATATGTAGAACAGAAGGTGGGCCAGTCCTTGAGCCTGTCGGTGTCTGCCAAAGTGCACGGCAGCGCCGACGTGTGAGGCTGTAACTACGGTCAAGGACAATATATGTCCTTTACGGCCCACTGGGTAAGTTTGGTTCCTGCCCAGTCACACCAGCACCATGGCCAGGTGACGCCGCTTCCGCCTCCACGTTCTCATGCTGTTGGTCCTGTGACAATGTCTGTCTCTGCCTCCTCATCCTCCACTGTGTCCTCAGCCTCCACTGCAGGCACAATTTACAGTGCCCCAACAGCATGCCACATGTCCAGGGAACGGCGGTGTCACGCTGTTCTGCACCTAGTTTGCCTGGGCAAATGGAGTCACACAGGGGAGGAACTGCTCCGCGTCCTTCAACTCAAAATCAGAACCATGGTGACCGACAATGGGAAGAACATGGTGTCAGCACTGCGACACGTGTTCAATCTGGTTGACAAGCGTTTTCTGAAGTCTTCCACCTATCTGCAAGACATCCTAAAAATTGGCTGGAAACCTTGCATGCACTTCAGCTACTCGTACACCCAGGGGCGGACTGAGCGGTCGGGCACTTCGGACATGGTCCGAGGGCCCGGCCGGGAAGGGGGCCCGGCGGCTGCCGCTGTCCAGTGTAGAGAAAATGACCAGCTGTGTGGCTGTGCTGTGCGCAGCGCAAGTGAAGTACTACAAATCATTCACACCACCACACAGTCCAATTCTTGACTCCAGGCACTGGCAGTCACTCTGCACTATGACCGGGCACTGGACAGAGGCAGGCAAGGCAGGCAGGCTATGGGGCCCGGCAGCTGGACTCAGAGCAGCTACGCGGCGGTGCCTACTTTACATGTACGTCATGGAAGGAGGGGCCCGGCAGCTGGAGCTACAGAGGAAGAGAGGAGGGGCCGGCCATGGCGTCCTGTGCGGCGCAGAAGCGCACCATGGTGATGTCAGTCGTCACATGACGTTACTGACGTCTTCAACGTCATAGGCCGCGCTGGCAGAGGCACAGCACCACACCATCCACGCGCCCACTTCCAGTTCCCTCCTGCCCTGCCTGCTGTTTCGGCCCAGATTGGAGTGCTGCAGCAGCCTGCAAGTGAAGTTCAAGTAAAGTAGTACTACTGTGACATGATCTCACTAGTAATCACAAAAGGCTGGTTATTGTGTATGGACTGTTATGGGGGAGATCTGTGGATGACATGAATCATAAGTTGCTATATAGTGTCATCCATAGACCCCCCCCCATAGCAGTGCCCTCTACAGGTCCCCCATAGCAGTGCCCTCCCCCATAACAGTGTCATTCTCAGATCCCCTATAACAGCGACATCCATAGATCCCCCATAATGGTCATCTACAGCTCCCCCATAACATTGACCTCCATAGATCCCCCCCATAGCAGTGTCCTCCACAGGTCCCCCATAGCAGAATCCTCCACAGGTCACCCATAGCAGTGCCCTCCGCAGGTCCCTCATGACAGTGTCATCCTCATATCCCCCATAACAGTGACATCCATAGATCCCCAATAACTGTCATCTACAGGTCCCCATAACAGTGACGTCCATAGATCCTCCCATAGCAGTGTCCTCCACAGGTCCCGCAAAACAGTGCGCTCCACAGGTCCCCCATAGCAGTGCCCTCCGCAGGTCCCCCATAGCAGTGCCCTCCACAGGTCCTCCATAACAGTGACATCCATAGATTCCCCATAACAGTGTCATCCGCAGATTCCCCATAACAGTGACATCCATAGATCCCCCATAACAGTGTCATCCACAGATCCTCCATAACAGTGACCTCTACAGATCCCCCATAACAGTGTCATCCACAGATCCCCCATAACTGTCATCCACAGATCCCCCATAACAGTGTCATCCACAGATCCCCCATAACTGTGTGTCATCCACAGATCCCCCATAACTGTGTGTCATCCACAGATCCCCCATAACAGTGTCATCCACAGATCCCCCATAACAGTGTCATCCACAGATCCCCCATAACAGTGTTATCCACAGATCCCCCATAACAGTGTCATCCACAGATCCCCCATAACTGTGTGTCATCCACAGATCCCCCATAACTGTGTGTCATCCACAGATCCCCCATAACTGTGTGTCATCCACAGATCCCCATAACTGTGTGTCATCCACAGATCCCCCATAACTGTGTGTCATCCACAGATCCTCCATAACAGTGTCATCCACAGATTCCCCATAACAGTGTCATCCACAGATCCCCCATAACAGTGTCATCCACAGATCCCCCATAACAGTGTCATCCACAGATCCCCCATAACAGTGTCATCCACAGATCCCCCATAACAGTGTCATCCACAGATCCCCCATAACAGTGTCATCCACAGATCCCCCATAACAGTGCCATCCACAGATCCCCATAACAGTGTCATCCACAGATCCCCCATAACAGTGTCATCCACAGATCCCCCATAACAGTGCCATACACAGATCCCCATAACAGTGCTATTTTCATATTTAATTGCCTCTTTAGGATTTGTAATGCTTTGGTTTTGTTTATTTATGATTTTGTAATGCACCTGTCTTGGTTTGTGCATTTATTTATTGTGCACAGATTGGTTTTTGCATTCGTTATTTATGTTGCACTTCTAATTAAATAAATTATTGTGCAGGATATGGGTGTGACTGGAGGCGGGACATGGGAGTGGCTGGAGGCGGGATGTGGGTGTGGCCTGGAAGGGGGCCCTTGACTTATTTTGCTGAGGGTTCTCAGTCCGCCCCTGCATACACCTCAAAGCACACCCTCCTTGAGCTGCAGCGGCAGAATGGCATCCCCTAATCTGGCTGGTTGGGAGACTGGAGACGTGGCTCCTACATCTCATGAGCCCTGTGGGGGCTGAACTGAAGGAGGAGGAGGACATTGGAGCACAAGCAATATGTAGCGAAATGGGTGTTTTTACTACTCAGGTGACAGGAGAGGAGGAGCAGGAGCAGCCAGAGGAGCAAGAGGGAGATGAGGAAGAGGAGTCAGAGGACCCAGGCACACAGTGGCTGTATGCAGTGGAGATGGAGGCAGAGAGTCCCTCTGAGTCACTTGTGCAAATGGCCCAATGCACACTCAGTTGCTTGGGTAGTGACAGCCAAATTGTCACCATTCGACATAATAATGACTACTGGCTCTCCACCATATTAGGCCCTAGCTACCGATCCAAAATGGTTTTATTAGTGCAGGGCAGAGCACTCAAATAGTCAAGTTGCTCTTGAAAGTTGTAGATATATGATGAGGGTTTGGCCTATGGTGCTTGCCCTAGAAGTACCTGCCAAGACTAGTCCAAGGTAAAATGACCACCTAATATGGAGTCATGGTCCTGACAAGGGTGGCCCCATCTGGAACCTTACCCTATTATCAAGTCCCGACCTAACTAGGATGACAGAAAAAATCCTGGTTGGTAGGGAGAAGAAATATATAAACAGATATTGTTCCAACGCGACCGATGGAAAAAAAAAAAAACTCTATAACAGATGAACCATATCCCTATATATACAAACTAAAGATGTATAGAGAACATAATTAATTGTAGGGAGATGGATAAAAACAAAAAACAAAAAAAATACTGAGCACAAAGGCTAAAGGAACCAAAATAACAAACAAAAGTTCCAATGAGTACCCAGAGGGCATGCAGTGGACAAAAACTGTTGAAAATTTTCTAAATCAGGCAAAATTCAACTGTTTATTAACTTTCAATAAGTTTTTATTTTGGTTTTACAATCAGGTAGCATTACATTGTGTACATTAAAGCGTGTAAACAAAATGTTTAGGACCAATATAATACATTATACATAGTATAGAGTAAGTGTCCAAACAAAGTAACTAGAAGTACCACAGATATATACCACATAAAAATGAGCTTCCGACGTGTGAAAGGAGGTGAAGGAAAGTGCCAGTGAGCCACTGTTGACATTCGCCAGTTGAAAGAGGTGGGAGGATGTACTACCACAGACAGACAGGCAGTGGGGTTGCATATCTGCTAGACAGTCACGGCATCCACTGATTATGTGAACGTATACGGGCAGAGGCTGAGAGACTGAATACTAATTCAGAGTGCATGTGGTGATTTACTGATTGTATTACATCTGCTATGGGAGATGTAATTGCCTGATCCTAGGATGTGGGCTACTACCCACCGTATCTTTGAGTCGACCTCCGCTAGACCTAGCCCAAGTATGGAAAGGGCAGCGGTAAGTGTAAGCTCAGAGTCAGTGACTCGGCGAATCAGGTGTTCAACTGTATGCCAAAACTTTTTAGTGTATATGCACGACCACCACATGTGCAGAGGAGTCCCTACACTTCCACATCCCCTCCAACAAAACGGAGAATAGCCTGGTGAGCAGTGAGCTAGCCTGTTGGGGGTTAAATACCATCTCAGTTGAATCCTCCTGGCTTGCTCGACATGGTTTAGACACTTGGTACACTTAAATGACCAGAGCATTGCGGCTTTCAATTGGGCTGGGGAATAACTGTCGTTTAATTCTTGTTCCCACCTGGTCATGAACGGCTGCTTACTCTCAGCATTCCCTAAGATAAGCTCTGAATACAATATCGATAGGCTAAGGTGGTGCAGAGAGTTAGCTGTAACAAATGCCTGACAAACTTTAGACCTAGCATGAGGATGAGTCTGTGGGAGACTGTTCAACAGATGTCTAATCCTGAGATATTTGTAGAACTGTGAGTTCGGAAGGGAGTAGGAGGTGTGTAAGTGTTGAAAATCTACTAAAGATGAGCCTGTGTATAAGGAACTGAGTTGGTGTATCCCGTTCTTGGACCATTCTGTTAGATCTAGGTAAGTGAAACTGGGGAATTTTCTCCCTTGGGACGCTGAACAGTTTAAGAGTGCCCATTACATGTGTCCATATAAACAGTGCTGCCTGCATTGTGGCCAGTGGGACCCTAAAACTAAAGTGTCTCAAGCTATATGAGGCTAGAAGCGCGGGCATGGATTTTTCTCTAGCATACGTCTCCTCTATTTGCAGCCATTTATGAGTCACAGAGGGAGACCACCATAACAGTGCTTGCTCTGTCAAGTTGGCTAAGTAGTATTTGTAAAGGGATGGAACCCCCAACCCACCAGATTTGATGGGCGGATATAGAGAGTTCTTAGGGATTCTAGGTCGCTTGTTTTGCCAGATAAACTTGGAGAGGTCTGTTTGGAGTTGTGTTATAAACTTTTTAGCTATTTGAAAGGCACCGAAAGAAGTATAGCACTTTTGGTAGGGAGAGCATTTTTGCTGCGTTTATACGCGCCATCAAAGAGAGCTGGACCTCGGCCATGCGGGCATAATCTCCCTGAAGCTCCGCCCTTAATTTTTTTAAGTTTATGGATATCGTGTCTACCACTGTTCGGGCTAATTCCACCCCAAGGTAAGTTACCGATTTGTCTTCCCATTGGAAAGGGTAACACTGTTTTAGTCTGCCTACGGTGGCCTCTGGGATGAAGAAATCCAGGACTTTGGTTTTAGTAATATTGAGCTTGTAGTACGAGCACTCTGAAAATTTTTCAAAAACTTTGGTGAGGGCTGCAAGGGAGCTTTCGGGGTTCGTTAAGGTTAATAACACGTCGTCGGCATACAATCTTATCACATGGGAAATCTCTCCCACTCTAATACCCTTGATATGCGGACATGATCTGATAGTGGCCGCCAGTGGTTCCATTATCAAAGCGAATATTAGCGGTGACAGCGGACACCCCTGTCGTGTTCCATTAAATATCCGAAATGGATCAGACAGGAAACCAGAGGCCAGTACCTTGGCTGATGGGTTTGTATATAACCCCTGAATGGCTCCCAAGATATTACCATGTATGCTGAACTTCTGGAGTGTCCGACCCAGGAACCCCCAATGCACCCTATCGAACGCTTTTTCAGCATCTAGAGAGACGAGCATTGTGGGGCACCTGGATCCGGACGCCAGCTGCACTAAATTTAGCATGCGTCTAGTGCCATCCCTACACTGTCTCCCTGGGACAAAGCCAACTTGGTCGGAGCTCACCAGGGACGGAAGATATTTATTAATGCGGGTAGCTAAGATTTTGGCGTAAAGTTTCAAATCCGCATTGAGCAAGGATATGGGGCGAGAATTGGCGGGAGTGTCAGGGGATTTACCCGGTTACCCGGAAGGGTTACTACTATTGCGGAAAGCATTTCCGCAGGAATCATTCCTGTTGTAAAGAAGTGGTTATAAAGGGAACATAAGTGAGGAAGAAGCTGAGCTTTAAATGTCTTGTAGTAATTTATAATGTAACAGTCAGGTCCAGGGGCTTTGCCAGAAGGGGTGGATTTTAGAGCTTTCGCTATTTCGTCCGTGGTAATAGGTATGTTGATTGAGGCTAGATGAGCTTTTGATAGTGTGGGCAAATCGAGGGCATCTAGGAAGGAGGACATATTCTCATCCGTAGGTTGTGGCGTTGAGGGGTCTTCTTTAAGATTATACAGTTTGGCGTAGTAGGAGGCCAGTGCGTTCGAGATCTCTTGTGGGTGCATGATAGTGTTGCCTTCATAATGTAATTTTTCTATTCTAGAGTTAGCGGCTCGTTTCCTAAGTCTGTTCGCTAAAAGGGAGCCCGCCCTGTCCCCCATATGATAATATGTGGTTCGCATTTTGCGTAGTGTTTTTTCATGGCTGTATAACAGTAGCGATTTAAGATGGGAAAGCTTTGTGGGTTTGCCAAAGGATGGGAGGGGAGATGTCTGGAGTGTCGTTGAAAAGAAAGAACTCAGATATACTTTTTTCAAATACCTCCAGTCGCTTAGGGCATTTAAGTAGGTATGGGTTTAGTTTCCATAAGGGGGGGGATTTATTAGGTAACCCAGTGGAGATTGATATGGATATTGGGGCATGGTCTGACCAAGTAGCCACCGAGATGTCTGAGCTAACCACACTGTATAGAAGGTCCCTAGAGACTAGAAAGAAGTCAATGCGAGATTGTGACTGATGCGAGGAGGAGATATACGTGAAATCACGTTCACTTCCGTGCTGGTAACGCCATGTGTCATGTAGGCCAGAGAACTTAAGTGGGTGACATAAATCTTCACGCTGATTACCAGCACAGGAGGTACAATCTACTCCTGCATCTATCGGAATATTGAAGTCACCTCCCATTATAATATCCCCCCTCCCCACCCCTTGCATTTTCTTACAGACCTTCTGTCTAGAGTTGGGCGCATATACAGAAACAATAGTATAAGGTCTCCCTTCAATAGTGCAAATTAGAATGACATACCGACTCAACTTATCAGTAATGCAATGGTGTAATACAAAAGCAACAGTTGCCTTAACACAAATAAAAGTACCAGCTTTCCGCCGTTTGACGGCCGGGGAGTGAAACATGTGAGGAAATGCGCGGTGGACGCATCTGTGCCGGTCTCCTTCCAGCAAATGAGACTCCTGTATCAATGCCACATCACATTTGCTTCGAATGAGATCAAGCCACAGCTGAGACCGCCGAAAAGGGGAGTATAGCCCCCTTACGGTGTTAGAATAAAATTTTAGCTCAGCCATGGGGGGACAAATAAAGGTTGCACATGTTCACCTGGGATTACCCCCCAGGCCCCCTTGACCTGCTGGGCACAATACAAGGCATCGCTGTGAGCGGATATAGGAGGTAGTATCCTGATCTCTGTATGGCTCAGAAAAGGGTAGGACACCATTAGGTAACAATTACCAAGAACAATAAAACATAAAGCTATAACAAAAAACGTAAAACGCAACATGAATATGCGAAAATATTCTTAGTGTTCACTTGATGTGAAAGAACTCAAAAGTAGGGAGTCTGCTGAGAGGCTCTTAAACCGCCTCTTATCCAAACAAGCAGACTGTATAATGGGTGGTGACGAACTAACAGACAGATCTTACATGTCCCAACGTCACCTATCCTATGAAGGAAAGAAATTGTGGAGGGATGTCAGGAGGGTCAGGCTGGTTCCCATTCAGGAGGGACCTTGTCAGGCTTGTTTCTCTGCACCTTCCCAGAAGTAGAGGGGTCGGGTGACAGGTCCAACCGATGTAGGAGATCTGCCGCTGCCTGAGGCGAATTGCAAGTGATCAGCTGCCCTTTAATAGAGACCAACAGTTTTACTGGAAAGCCCCATCTATACCGGATCTTCTGGTCCCGGAGAATCCTGGTGTATTGTGCGTATTCCTTTCTTTTCGCCAGTGTAGCTGCGGATAAATCTGGGAAAACCAAGATGTCCTTAAAAGCAGCTGTCGGAGTTGGATTCTGGCGCAGAACTCTCAGGAATTGTTCCTGTAATTCCCTACACTATGCACTCTGGTGCACTCCGTTCCATTCTGTTCAGTATTGTCCCCATTTACAATGAATGGGGACAAAACGGAAGCGTTTTCCCCCAGTTTCGAGATCCTCTGACTGAAAGATCAGAAAGTAGCCTTAGCAGAATTCAATCCAGATTTATTATTGCGGCATCTTAAAAAAATTGCAAATCAAAACTGTATACTCAGAATACATTCCCCATTGTGTCAATAATTGACAGATACAGTTCATAGCAGACCTTAGGTAAACATTTCTAGGATAAGGATATGTATAATAGTTGAGATGATCATGTTCTGAAGGATTATAAAGTGGAGATTTTATATTTGGCACAGCCACGATTCACATTTCGGTTTGCCCTTAACACCATACTCATTGTTTGACAGTATAAACACAATATCAGGGTTTGGACATTCTTCACACTCCTTTCTAATACTTTCTCAGCTTTGATGAACAGACCACTACGCAAAGTAAACAGAAATCTATTTATTTTTATGACACATAAAGTCATGAGACAATATACTGTCAGTGAGTCACACTATATGGTCAATCTGACTCAAGGTCTGTCGTAGATGTGGAGGGCTTGACATTGGCACATATCCATTACGTGTCAATCAAATCATTTAGTGTGATTAAATCTAAATGATCTTTACGTAGATACTTGTCAAGATGTGGAAATATCTATTGTCATCGTAAAAAAAGTAACCTTTTTAAATCACAATTTGAGATCTAGTGTTGACATCAGAAGGTTTATATTCCAGGAACATATCTATGTTTTACATAGACAGACTCAATCATATTAATTAAGGATGAGCGAACCAGTTCTGACCGAACTGATTTCAGTCTGAACTTTGCTATTTTATGGACGGCAAATAAATCCAAATCTTTCCAGGTTTGTTTAGGACGAATCCACTACAACGGCACGTAGCGCCATTTTAGTGAACATGGTGAGAAAAAAGCACTAGGGAGTTAGAAGGGTTCTCAGATGATCCTGGGAGGAAGTGGAAGGCTTGACCTGATTGGCTCCCAGGCTGACAGACAGTCAGGATGAGCCAATCAGTTTTGCAGCAGGCAGGGAGGTGCTCTAGCAGAATGAGCAGAACACCATTCTGTGCTGTGCTGTGAATGAGGGAGGTTGGGTGTTACAGTGTGTGCTAGAAAAATGACCTTAGATAGTCAGGACAGTGAAAAATCAATCAGGGACAGTAAAAAATTAATCAGTCAAGCGTATTGACAGGTAAAGTCTAAGATTTTAAAGATGAATTGTGTGTGTTGTGTTCAACAGAGAGAAGCAGGGCAGCTGACAGACAGAACATGTGGCTGTGCCTTCTGTCAGAAGTGCAGGTGTTCCTCAAAAGCAGCTACCTGCAAGCAAATGCTTTCATTTTGTTTCCCCATTTTCACAGAAATCCTTTTTTGTGGGCTTCAAAATATAATTAAGCAGAATATAGATAGATAGATAGATAGATAGATAGATAGATAGATAGATAGATAGATATACAGTATCTCACAAAAGTGAGTACACCCCTCAAATTTTTATAAATATTTTATGTCATTTCATGTGACAACACTGAAGATATGACACTGTGATACAATATAAAGTAGTCAGTATACAGTTTGTATAACAGTGTAACTTTGGTGTGCCCTCCAAAAACCTCAACACACAGCCATTAATGTCTAAACCGCTGACAACAAAAGTGAGCAAACCCCTATGTGAAAATGGTCAAATTGTAGCCAAATAGCCATTTTCCCTCCCTGGTATCATGTGACTCATTAGTGCTACAAAGTCTCAGGTGTGAGGAGTAGGTGTTATCGCTCTCACACTCTCTCATACTGGTCACTGGAAGTTCAACATGGCACCTCATGGCAAATAACTCTCTGAAGATCTGCAAAAAAGAATTGCTATAAGAAGATTGCCAACACCCTGAAACTGAACTGTAGCACTGTGGCCAAGATCATACCTTGGTTTAACAAGACAGGTTCCATTTAGAACAGGCCTTTGCCATGGTCGAACAAAGAAGTTGAGAGCAAGTGCTCAGCGTCATATCCAGAGGTTGTCTTTTCAAAATAGACGTATGAGTGCTGCCAGAATTGCTGCAGATGATAAAGGGGTGGGGGGAGAGGTCAACCTGTCAGTGCTCAGACCATACTCCGCACACTGCATCAAATTGGTCTGTCATCCCAGAAGGAAGCCTCTTCTAAAGATGAGGTACAAGAAAGCCTGCAGGTTGCTCGAGACAAGCAGACTAAGGACATGGATTAATGGAACCATGTCCTGTGGTCTGATAAGACCAAGATAAACTTATTTGGTTCAGATGGTCTCAAGCGTGTGTGGTGGCAACAAGGTGAGGAGTACAAAGACAAGTGTGTCTTGCCTACAGTCAAGTATGGTGGTGGGAGTGTCATGGTTTGAGACTGCATGATTGCTGCCGGCTGTGGGAAGCTACAGTTCATTGAGGGAACCATGAATGCCAACATGTACTGTGACATACTGAAACAGAGCACGATACCCTCCCTTCGGTAACAGGGCCACAGGGCAGTATTTCAACATGATAACAACCTCAAACATACCTCCAAGGGGACCACAGCCTTACTGAGGGTAAAGGTGTTGGACTGGCCAAGCATGTCTCTAGACCTAAATCCTATTGAACATCTGTGGGGCATCCTCAAATGGAAGGGGAAGGAACGCAAGGTCTCTAACATCCACCAGCTCTGTGATGATGTCATGGAGGAGTGGAAGAGGATTCCAGTGGCAACCTGTGAAGCTCTAGTGAACTCCATGCCCAAGAGAGCTAAGGTAGTGCTGGAAAATAATGGTGGCCACACAAAATATTAACATTTTGGGCATAAGTTGGACATTTTTACTTAGGGGTTTACTCACTTTTGTTGCCAGTGGTTTAGACATTAAGGGCCATGTGTTGAGTTATTTTGAGGGAACACGAAATTTACACTGCTATACAAGCTGTACACTGACTACTTTACATTGTATCAAAGTGTCATATCTTCAGTGTTGTTGTCCCATGAAAAGATATCATAAAATATTTACATAAATGGTGTACTCACTTATGTGAGATACTCAATTGTCCATATTTTCAGTTTCCACACAGTCACAAATTTTTTTTTTTGTGGGGGGTGCGTTCAATTCAATTAAGCAGCATGTGTATGTGATTACTGCGACAATAACCATGGTGTGGCAGCAATCTACCTCTCTGTGTTGAAGGGGTTGTCCTGGTTCATGCTCCAATGCTCTCCCTTGCCCTTCACTGAATCGTGCAGCTTTTTTAGCAGATCCGGTGACATACTGGGTCTTACCATGGAAATGCTAGACGAAGGCTTTCGCCTAGCAGTGAGTCCGGGGATGTCACTGGCACTAATAGGCAGGCTTTAGTGCTGTCAACAGGCTAGGGCAACGCTAAAGCCAGCCGATTTGTGCTGGTGACAATGTTAGGCTGAAGCCTCTGCTTAGCAGTGTAAAAATATAAACAAAACAACCCTTGTCCTGTGCGATGCAGCAGAGGGCAAGGGAGCTCATTGAAGCTTCTGATGATCCAAACGCTCTGATGCTCCACTCAGAGGGGCTGCCTGGGTGAAGGGGATATGTCTGGATTCAGCTCTTAACCTGAACAGCCCCTTTAAGTTGTGTATTTATGTATTTTCAGTTTCCACACAGTCATAATTAAATTATTTTTTGCGGGATGCTTTCAATTCAATTAAGCAGCATATATACTTGATTGCTGCAGCAATACCCACAGTGTAGCAGCAATCTTCCTTTGCGTGCAAAGTTGAAATTGAGCATCACACCTCAATCATCCATCTACGTATTTTCAAATTCTACACAGTTGCAATTAAAGTTTTTTTTTGGGGGGGTGATTTCAATTTAATTAAGCAGCATATACAGTATATGTGATCATTGCAGCAATTCCCACGATGTGGAAGCAATCTACCTGTGTGTTTAGTTCAAATTGAGCATCATGCCTAAATCGCATATTTACATATTTATGTTTCCACACTGTCACAGATTAGTTTTTTTCAGGGGGTGCTTTCAATTCAATTAAGCAGCATATATGTAATTACTGCAACAATACCCATGGTGTGGCAGCAATCTACCTGTGTGTTAACTTGAAATTGTCAAAAAATGGATGAATCCCAGCAGGCGTATATGTAACGAAGTATGCTTTTATTCCATAAGAAACAGATATCACAGGACGCGTTTCGGCCAGTCCAGCCTTCCTCAACTGCAGTAGGGCGTTACATATACGCCTGCTTGGATTCATCCATTTTTTTACTTTTGTTGGGGATAACCCCTTCCCGTGCAAGCTTTCCAGTGGTGAGCTGTTTTTGATTTTTGATTAACTTGAAATTGAGCATCACACCACCTCAATTGTCCACTTACATAGTTTCAGTTTCCACATGGTCGCAA
Organism: Bufotes viridis; assembly: GCA_033119425.1. Taxonomy (NCBI): domain Eukaryota; kingdom Metazoa; phylum Chordata; class Amphibia; order Anura; family Bufonidae; genus Bufotes; species Bufotes viridis. The sequence goes on along the minus strand of CM065590.1, from coordinate 477,035,153 downwards.
TTTTATTTATTTTTTTGCATTGTTAAATGTAATTAAATCATCAGATACAGTATATGTGATTACTACAAGGCACAAGATATAGCAGCAATCTATCTTTGTGTACTAATGAAAAAACTGAGCCTCGAGCCTCAGTCATCCACTTACATATTTTTCTTTTCCCACACAGATGGAAGCTAAAAAAAATTTTTGGGGGGGAATGTTGAATGTAATTAAACCAGCATATATATGTGATTGCTACGACACAAGGCATAGCAGAAATCTACCTGTGTGTAACGAGAAATTGAGTGTCAGGCCTCAATTGTCGGTTTCCCTAAATTCTATTTCCACTTGGTTGCAACTTAAATGTTTTTTTGCGACTGGTTCAATTTAATTAAACCAGCATATAGGTGATCAATACCAATACACAGGTCAGCACACAAAAGTATCGGTGAGGGATAACGAATTTAAGCCTAAATCAGTTTCCCTTTTTTTTGGGGGTTTGTTGATTATATTCAAAATAGCAGTATATATACGTGTTTACATGTTACTGAGAGTCCTGAAAATGTCAGAGCGACTAAAGGGTTCCAAATGTAAGACCCAGAGCCAGAATGTGGGTAGTAGCAGCACCATCTATCCAGCCAGAAGTAGTTGTAGTTGTAGTAGTAGGCCGCAGTTGTCACTTCGGTCTTTGGAAAGACAAAGCATTATAGTTGAGGAGAGAGAGTATGAGATAGTGGATTGGATAGCTCACTCCTTCTCTCACTCGCAGCAGGATGAGGTGACTTCAGAGTCCGACACTGTGCCACAGAGTCAGGGGTCACAGCGTTCCTCCTGATCCTCCTCCTTGCAGCCTCAAAGAAAGCTTGCAATGGCGTCCTCCCTTTCTAGTGGGGCGCCTTCATTTTTCTTAAGAAGTCTCAAGAAAACCCCACCACGCCCTACAGCAGATAGTCAAGAGAGTCTCCCTATTGACAAATTGTGTGAGAGCATTCAGCATTTTTACTGCCCTGAGAAGGAGATGAAGGAGGAGGCTGCAGACCCCAGGCATAGCCGTGTTGGTGGTGGTAGTAGTAATGGTCCCCGTAGCCACGCTATTGGCATTGGGGGCCAAAGAACACACCATGATATCCCACAGTCTGATAGAAGCAAAAGGGAGGGTGAGGACTCCAATGACAATTTGAGGAGGAGACATCAGAGAAGAAGAGTGATAGCGGCACAGGCCACTTACCTCCCAAAAACAGCTATGGCCACGTCTGCTTTGGGATCTGGTGACGGCACTGATGCAGTGGGTGAGTTAGGTCCAAAACGAGCCAAATCTAAGCCCAGCTTGGCTGCCTCCACCCCTGCGAGAGTATCACCCGTCTGGCAAATTTTCTCCACGCTGCCAGAAGACAAAAGCATTGCCTTGTGCAAGCTGTGCAAGAGCAAAATAAAACGTGGCAGACAAACATAGGCACCAGAACTCTCTTAAACCACATGAAGCAGGATCACCCCATCCCATGAGCAAACAGAGGTGGTAGCCAGGCACTGCGGCAGGAGTTCTCTCTTTTTCCTGGTCCAGCTTATGGCAGCCAGGCTGCATCCACGAGCAGTACAGTGTCTTTCACATCATCATCATCCCTTGCCGCTTCTCAGACTCCACTCCATTATCAGCCATCGATAACGGAATGCATGGCCAGAAAACAACTTTATGCGCCCAGCAATCTGACAATGCGCAAGCTTAATTCCCACCTGGCTGAGTTGCTGGCGGTGCAGTTACTGATTGTGCTGAGAGAGAGTAGCCACACCGGCGAGCAGTTGCTCAAGTACATCACTCACTGGCTGTCACCATGCCGACTTCAAATGGGCAAGGTGGTCAGCGACAATGGGCTCAACATCTTGTCTGCACTGAACCTAAGCAAAATAACACATGCTCCCTGCATGGCTCAGGTCATCAACCTAGTGGTGCAGCGCTTTCAAAATAAGTAGACTGGCTTGTGCAAGGTACTGGCAAAGTCCAGGAGACTGTCCAAGCACCTCAGCCATTCTTATGTGGCGAGGAATGCTCTCTTGGTCCTGCAGCGTCAGAATGGCCTGTTGCTACATTTTGTCATGCACCAGACAACCTCAGCAGCAGGGATCATGTGTTGCTTCAAGGTCAGGCAGTAGCAACTCCATTTGAGATGCCTGTCAGGTGTAGAAGCCCTTCAAAGAAGCCACAGAGTTTGTCAGCAGGGACAAACTGCGGTATGAATGACGTCATCCCTCTCAAATTTATCTTAGAATAGATGATGACGCTCATGCAGCAGGTGGACCACAGCGGAAGAAGAACAGCTGACGCATCTTACTGTCCACCCTATAGCTGTTAGGCACACACAAAGGGAATCTGCTGTGTAGGAGGAGGATGACGAGGATGAGGAAGATGAGGAACTGCTAATACAAGAAGAAGTGGAGTCAGAGGAGCAAGAGGATGATGATGAAGATGGCACCGACCAAGACACCCAATCATCTCAGTGTGGGAAAGATCCAGAAAGAAGAGATGAGTGAATCAAATCCCACAAATAGGAATTCAATCCGAATTTCAGGAATTATGCTATTTGCCTAGAAGCAGAATTTCCTTGTGCTTCGTGTAAGCAAATTGATTAATCCTGAAATTCAAACTTACCACCTTCATTTGCACGCGAAGGACCACCAGCCTCCATCTCGCTTGAAGATCTCGGCCGAAATCCGGGGCGGCACAAGATGACATCATCACGCCTGCCGGCGTGATTACATAATCTCGCGCCGCACGTGATTTCGGCCAAGATATTCAAGCAAGATGGCAGCGGCCGGCCCGTCGCAAGCAAATGGATGCGGTAAGTTTGATGTAATGTTTTTTTTTATGTTAATTTTATACTGTTTGTACACTCAGATGGAGCAATCATGTATGGATGCAGCATCTAAGGGGTACAATGACAGGGGCAGTGCCATCGCAGCTCCCTGTCATTGCACCTGCTACTTAGGGTGGGTTCACACTAGCGTTATGGTTTCCGTTACGGCTTTCCGTCATAATATGGTTATAAGGGAAAATAATGGAATCCATAAGACGGAATGCAAAACTGATCCGTTATGCTTTCTCATAGACTTCTATTATGACGGAAAGCAAACTGAATGCTTTTTAAAGGCTTCCGTTTTGCATTCCGTCATAATACAAGTCTATGGGCTCCAGAACGGATCCGTCCCCCGTTTTATGGATTCAGTTATTTTCCGTTATAACCATGTTATAACAAAAATCCATAACGGAAACCATACCGCTAGTGTGAACCCACCCTTACAAAAAAATGCGCTTCGTGGCGAAGTAATTCGAATTGCTTTGTGAAATTCGGCGATTTAGCGGAATCGAATTTTCAAGAAATTTGCTCATCTCTAATAGCTATGTACTGTATGTTAGTGTCACTCATAATTACATAATTTACTTTTGCTGTCATTGCGTTCCAGAGCTTGGGGAGAGGGAATGGTGGAGGGAAAAAAAATAAATAAATTAAAAGTAAAGATAACAAGTTTTCCTAAAAATTATGAGTCCTAGGAGGCTAGAGGGGGTTATATAACAACTTTCAGGGCAACTGGAGCAACTTCGGTTTGGCTTGAACAGAACGTTTTAAAAAATTAGCAGAACTGGACCCAAACGATTCTTGACTGGTTCGATCATCTCTAATATTAATCATGTACACCAATTACTGAAAGCTACAAATGAGATATCTTCAGATATCATCTATGAGCTCTGTGTTATATGATAGAATAAATTGGTCACGAACATTGGATACTTGCTAGCTAAGTGCTTATTTAGCTCACAGATATTGTGCTTGACTGCAGTCAACTTTGTATGTTGACCTCTCTTCCCCCAATCATTTTCTATTAGAGGACTGGCATCACATTAGATGATCAGCCAATCCTAAATAAATTGACAATCTTGATCTAATGTTTAAGGCCATTTCTAACAATCAAATGATTGTACAAGTTGCCAAAAGTATTGAGGGCCAGATTTAGTAATATGACTCAAATCAATTCTTCTCAAGGTACATAAAAGGAACTCATAACACATTAAGTAAACTTTGGCAAGAAAATGTTAATTGACAAAGGCTTTCGATGGCTTTTGTCACGAGATATCACTGAGACATGTGTCATCAGAGTTCCTGTTAGTTCTGCTACAACCTTATAGCCACTTTACACAGGCCCAGAATCAGCTATATTATCGCTAACGAACGTTCATAGGAACATTCCTTAACAATTATCTGGCGGTATAAAGGTCCAGCTCATTCTTTGGGTAATATGCTCGTTTTTGCAGACACCTAAATTGTTGTTCACCGGCAGCAGAACGTGCCGTCTAAACATGCTCGGCTGCCAGCAAACAACGATTGATTATAGGGATGAGCGATGATATTAGTGATCGCTTCTCCCCATACTGTGGAGGAGATCACTGTATGCAATTGTGGTGGTCTCCTTCACTGAGCAGGCACTTGCCAGGAAGGAAGCCATAGACAATCGCCTTCTAAATTGTCCAGTGTAAAGGGACTTTTATATTCATGACTATCATGATTATTAGAGATGAGCGAAGTTATCAAAAATTTGATTTGGCTTGCTTCGCTGAAGTTCACAAAGAAAGTCAATTTGTTACTAATTACTTTGTCACAAATCGCATTCCATTGTGTTTAGCAGGTGAAAAGATGGAGGATGGTGGTCATGCCCCCCATCTCTGAGATGCCACGTTCAATGCTCCAACTGATGTCTGTCCAGTAGAGGCTGTGTAGAGAGAAAATAGGTGAGGACCTAAGACTGAACCCTGAGGAACCCCAAAAGTAAGAGGAAGAAGAAAAGTAGATGCAGCAAACTATGAGTGTATGATCGAATGACTAGAAAACTGATATCTATTCCCGGACCCCCAGACCACATCACTATGTTTTTTCAGTCAGTTGATGTTGGTGTCAAAGATAGTTGCTAAGCAAAAGCATGTTAAATACAACTGTATAACATAAAGAGCCCCTGCACATGTTATTCTGTTACACTAATAAATGGAATGTAAAGTTACTGGTGGCAGAGTGACATTGCATAACTAATTGCATTTTCTGAGCCTTTCTGAAGGGTTTAGTGGACTCCCTCTTTTCTTCTTCTGAGTATTTCATTTTATGTTTATCTGTTACCATAGTTCCTGCTCATATTTCATACGTGACTGACATATGGGGTCAACAGATCACAGTACGTACCTCATTTGACGACAAATTGGTGTTTCTGCATGATACTTGATTAAGCCACCCTAAACTCCATTAAAAATCAGATCCACATAGGTTCTAACAAAATAACCTCATTATGTGTGGAAACCATAACTACAATATTGTAATCCTAGTAATTCATGGAAATGGGTTCTCTTCAGTCATTTTCTTGCAAGCAGATGCAGTCAATATCTGAGATGCTAGGCCACTCTATAGATAACAGTACAGTTGATTCCTGATACTAGAGAGTCATTCTATTTTAGTAAGAACTTTTATAGATCTAAGCAACATTGATAGGGTCATGAAAAGTTGAATAAAAAAAACACCATGATTAACTTTTATTCTGATACTTTAGATACTGTCTTGATAATACCAGTTTGTTTGATTTATTTTTGCACCTGCATGTTGTTTCTACTGTACTGATAACATATGATGCTGGAGGAAGAAACTTTCAGTATCTGGATCTTGGGGATAATAGAATATTCACGTATACAGTACATATAGCATTGGTTGCGTGTTTATTAGATCAGCATATGGTTTATTCAGGGGGATTTATTATGTGATTTACACCACAAATAGTGGCATTAAAAAAGTCGCAGATTTTGTCACATGCCATATATGTGGCATAGTCTGCGAGTTTTCCCCCTTTCACGCCATTTTTCAGAAATAGAGAGAAAAGGGGATGTGGTGAGGTTGGGGTGGTGGCATCTCAGCAGGCCTGCCTGAAACATTTATCATCCTTATTCACATCAGTTTTCTGCCATGAATAACAAAAGAAATCTATGGCAGCTAGGAGGACGCAGTAGAATTCAGACTGTTGCATGGCAAGTAGGAGGAAAGCGAATAATTTAAGAGAGTCATGTGCCTTTACATGTGATGCAGCATGAATCAAGACTAATGAAAAAAAGCCAATCTTCACAAATGTCCCTTTCAGTGTATAGTCCATGGGGGTAAGTGTGGTGGAATAATCGCTGCCTAGTTCCTAGTGGCTAGGGAAACATCCAGACACTGAACTTACCATAATTTGTAGTGGGTAATCAGTCATCACTTGTGATCACTTATATAATATATTTTGTGTTTGATACCTGGTGGTCATCTTCTAGTTCTTTTTGTATACTAGTAGAGTCAATACCCATCCAAGGACTATTGAGCATGCCACAACTGAGTCTTGAGATATCGCTCTTGGAAAATATTATAGTTTCTAAGAAACATGTTTTCCTGCCTTGAAAAGTGGTGGGGTATCAGTTATGTGTGTAGTCAAAGTTCACTTGGTTGGGGGGTGGGAAGCCTGAGACACGCTTTCAGATTGTGAAGACTAGTCATTGATATAATGATTATTGATGCATCCAAGATTTTTCCAAGATTTTTTAACTGATAGACCACACTGATCAGATACTGCTTGAAAACTTCTTTAAAGTAATAAAGGGTCTAATATATCATTGTTTTTAATCATCTGAGAACTTTTCTGTAGAGTTGTCAATTTGGCTGGGACAATATGTGCCAGGACTAATGCTTAGGATGTTAGATGTTAGTGTTCAACTTTTGTTTTCTGATTTATTTATTTTTAGCAGAATTAATGAAGGGCAACTGTAATACTAAACTCACTAAGCATGGAAAGGAGCATGGAAAGGAGAAAGAAAGTAAGATAATAGAGGTCTGGAAAGGAGATGACCTTTGGGTGGTCTGAGATAATCTTTGACTACCCATTTATCTCCCACTAAGAGTATTTTTGTAACAGTGAAATTTAAAGAAATTGGCAATTTTTTTATGTAAGTCTCGTTATGTATTTTTTTATATAATAATAAGGTAACAATTAAAAAAAAGAAAAAAAAAGAAAAGATCCTGTGTAACAAATACCATGTCAACCATATGGCAAAGTTTCCATACCCTTTGGAATGTGCTCCATATCATTGGCTAATGTTGACTACAAGGTCTTAATTAAAATTCTTGCTACAAGCTTGAACCAAGATATCTTGTTACGCCCAGTTGAGATTGGGTTTATGCCCAGAAAAACGCTTCCTTTAATATAAAGGGGCTTCAGTATTAACATTCCAAGACACCGCAAAAGCATTTGATTCAGTAGAATGGTAAGTTATTTTTTCTGGTATGCACAAATTATATTTGTGTCCCAAATTCTGTAAATGGATTTAAATAATATATACTGGTCCCCACAATTGGAATGTATCAGGGCTGTCTGCTATCCCCATCTGTATTTGCCCAGGCAATTAAGATAATATCATCCCTATTAGAATGGCAGAAAAAATGAAATTACCATTGGTCTCTGCACAGATGACATTATAATATGGGTCAAATCAGTGACGACCCGTGTAATTTTATTGATCAATTTGAAATCTGATTGGTTACTATGGGTGACTAAGCTAGTTCTACTTTACACCAGTTTAATAAATGACCCCATTAGTCTCTTAGAACATAGTAGGTTGACCTTATGTATCATCTAGTGACCAAATCTCACCGTAACCCAATGAATATGTTTTACAGTCCAGTAAGAAAACAGGCCATAACAATACCATTAACGAGGATGTTGGAAGGTCGCAATGTTCTCCCCAATCAGAAGGACTACTGAGCATGCCACAACTGAGTCTTGAGATACCGCTCTAGGAAAATATTATAGTTTCTAAGAAACAAGTTTTCCTGCCTTGAAAAGTGGTGGGGTATACATGTTTTCTATTTACCTGGAGCCTGCTATTTTATCCAACTCAAAAAATACGGTGGTCCCCACTTATTGTTTTGCCTTCTAGATGCCTCAATGTTGTCTTAGCTGCTGCTAAGCCTCAGAGGCCCTTCTGCAGCTGACCACACATTATAGGGACTGGGTAGTAAAGGGCCCTTTATATAGGCTGAGAATCACACAGATTATCTCTAACGAGCGTTCATAGAAACGATCGTTAGCCATGATCGGGCAGTGTAAATGTACCACAAAACACTTGTTCATCGGGTAATCTGTGTGCATGCTAAAATGATTGTTTACCGGTACCAGGTCATGCTGTGTAAACTCGATCTCCTGCCAGCAAACGACAAGTCCTTATGGGGAAGAGTGATGGCATTAGTTATTGCTCCTCCTCATACTCTGGTGTGAACCACATGTGCATACCATGAGGGGAGCCATAATGTCATGGCAACCATCATGGTATGGTACTAATAATAATTATATTACTTACCGGATTGAAGGTATTTGGTTTGATCCCCAGGCACCTGCTTGTCCACGTGGTTCTTCAAGACAGCTGATTGGTGAACAGTCTAACGGCTATCCAGGACCTATAAAAGAGAGAGAACATTGTCACTGGCGCATTCGCGTAAGTATAAAATTCTGATCCCTCCCTTCCCTTTTAATTTAATTCTAGTTGCTTTGCTTATTGACAGGGGTTAAGTCACTCTCTGAGTGGACTGACGTTTATTGCATTGGTTAAATTGGTCGGTTAATGGTTTATAGTTTAGTAGTTTGGTGCAATACCATAGGTTAATCATTCTAAATCGTAATAAGCATCGGGGCCATTTAAGTACCATAAGATAAATAAAGATTTCTTGGTTTATTCTATATATGTATGATGGTCTCTATTATTGATCAATTGGTGCCTATGACATCATGGAGGAGATTGCCGCATGTAAATGCATCGGTCTCCTCCACTAGAGATCAGCAGATTGTCAGGAAGGAACGCTTCCTTCCAGACAATCTGCTCTAATATCGTCCCATGTAAATAGACCTTTTACAATATGAAGTGATGGAAGTCATTCTCCTAGCCAATTGCCTTTTACCTGTGTGGTTATCCAACTTAGAAGTTTGACAAGTATGGTAAATGAAATCAGCAGATAGGTTGCATATTCAGATTCAAAGCAGATAATCAACTTAGTATGTTAGAATAGTTTTGTTTGATGACCCTTTCAGTGGAAAAAAAAGCCTGTTTGCCAGGTTTATCATGTTTCTTTTAGATCAGATACAGATAATGTTGACAAAGGGAGTTTGTGTATGGCCTCTGGTTAGGTGCGGAACTGTTCCTTTTGAGACAATGTGGGGGTCATTTATTATCGATAAATATGGCTACATTAAGTGTATTTATGTGACAGATTACAGAGAAAATCTGTGACTCTACCCTGCTCGACCCAGGTCGAAAAAAGTGGTCATGCGTGGGGCCGGGACTCTTCTTAACTTCGATGGATCCACCCCCAGATATAGAGGTTATTAAGACCGCCATCTAAAACGCCGGTTTTAAAACGTGACCCCCTGTATTTTAAGATATCCCCGAAATATGTTATTACCTCTCAAAGACAGTAGTAAATATATGGTGATGAAGCCAGGGGGGCATAAAATCAGAGAAATTTACCGGTGCCCAGAAGGCCAGTGAACTCAACTGTATTACCATCTTCATGACAGTGATACAGTTAAATAATGTGGTTGAGGCAGCAGTATTCTGTGCTGCCCTGTGAAATTTGGTTCTGGTGGGGCAGTACTTTGTGCTGCACTGTGGTTTTGTAGGCCCTGGCCACTTCTGCTGTCCCCGCCTACTTGTCTTGTCCCGTCTTATGTTAATTTGGACACACCTACAACATGGGGCCACTTTTTGTTTTTTTCCACGGCCACTTTAAGTTCCCAATCTGCCCCTGGATAAGGCATATAAATACATTTACAATTAGTGTAACACATGAGGACAGAAATCATCCATATTAAAGAACATGGTGGTACTTGGTATAAGCAGGAAATGAACTAGCCCAACAGGTTACAAAAGCTACTAGGATAAAATAACTTGCAATCAAAAAGAAAAGCATAGAATATTATACAATATTAACAGCAATAACACTTTACATATTTGTAAATTTGCTTTCCAGGAGGTGGTATGGGCTAGGATATGTGGTTTGAAAGACAGGGCGTAATAAAGTGTTTGTTGTTTTGCCTGGCAAATATCTGTTAGCAGAAATCATCTATTTTGATCAACTTTTGACTATTGTATATGGCCACCTTTAATGGCCACTAAACCCCCAATCCAAAGACAAAAAATGAACAACCAACAAAACCTAACATAATCTCCTTATATCTTATTTGCTCTTGTTCCAGAAAATATTGCAGACCATAGAAAATAAAATAGGTAAAGGCAGTGCATTGTTCTCTCAGGCTGCAGACATGTCTTCTCACCTTCTCTCTGAGGTTAGTGCATGTGAGCGAGGAAGTTTAGGACGAGAGTGCTGGGTTTAGGCTGCTTTACTTTTTTGCTACACAGTGAGTGGGACCATTTTGTTGAAAACAATCTCATAGTTATTAATAGTAAAAAATAATTTAGAAACAGCACTAGCCATAGTACCAGCTGCAGTATATACACAGTACCAGCCAAAGAATACACAGTACCAGCTAATCTGCCTTCTTAAGACTTATTCATATTGTCAGTGTTTGGTCAGGTTTTCACATCAGCGATTTTAAACCAAAACTAGATGTGGATTAAAAACACAGAACACGTGCACATCTTTCCATTATAGCTTATTTCTGTATAGACTTCACTCCTGGTTTTGACTCACATTCAAATCACTGACCAAACACTGACTATGTGAATATGCAGTGACAATTATTCTTCTTTTACTTCGTAATTGTGCAGATGTGCCTTTCAGCAACTTGGGAAAGGTATGCTGGAGAGCAAACTACATACAGAGTATACTAACAGTTGTCCTGATATTATATTTATGGATATAATGTATACAGTATGTATTCACTAAGTTACATCTCTGCTGAGGTTGTTACACAGCTTTCCCAGACTGCTGAATTTTGAATTTGCCTAGTAAGATAGTAATAAATCCTTTCATATAGCTAGACCAACTTGCCATTCAGGGTTCTGTAAAAGCTGGGTGACAAGACTGTATGGCTACATTGGAGACAACGAATTATGTTGTCCTGGGACCATTTTATAGATTTACACAATATATCAGGGCAACATTGTGTGTATTTTATATAACCAATATGCCCCTATCGCCACCCCACAAATACTGTTACCCAGCTTTCCAAGATTGCAGAATGCCAGATCAGCCTATTTATGAAATAGAAAATCTCTAGAATACCTATTTGCTAGCCAGGAGTCTGAAAAAACTATGGCAAATCCTCCATACTGTAGCACAGCTAGACAGATTTGTCATTCAGGGTCCCAGGAACCAATTATGTGAAGATGTAATAGAACTTAAACACTAAGGGGGTTGTTTATTATCAGATATACACCTTTTTTTTCAGTATATCTTCGTAGATTCTGTCGCAAAGGGGATTTGCGGCCAGGTCTAAAAAGGGGGCATGGTGCGGTAGGGGGTAGGCCAGCAGGCCCATCTCATCATTTTATATGCCTATTTTAGGAGTGAAAATTATCTAAATCTAGGCCAGAAAGGGAGATTTAGACAGATGCACCTAAGTTATGTAGAGGATGCAGCCAACTAAAATGATCGTAAATGCATTAAAATGGCAACCAAAGACGTGGAAACCAAAGCAAAAAAACTACCATTCGAATAGATAGAAGAAAAGCCAAAATGACAAGTACTCAGCCAACATTCAGCTCCAGGAAGATCAAAGGTGGTCTAAAGTTACCTGTGAGTACTGTTACAATTAGAAGACGCCTAATTGAAACCAAGCTATCTGCAAGAAGCTCCCACAAAGTCCCACTGTTTTAAAAAGACATGTGCTGAAGAGGTTACTATTTGCCAAAGAGTACATTGACTGGCCTAAAGAGAAATAATGCAACATTTTGTGGACTGATGAAAGTAAGATTGTTCTTTTTGGGTCTAGTGGCCGGAGACAGTTTGTCAGGCGCCCTCCAAACATTGAATTCAAGCCACAGTACACTGGAAAGACAGTAAAGCATGGTGGGGCAAGCATTATGATATGGGGATGTTTCTCATGCTATGGTTTTGGGCCTATTTGTAGCATACCAGGGATCATGGATTAGTTTGAATACATCAGAATACTTGAAGAGGTCATGCTGCCTTATGCTGAAGAAGAAATGCCCCTGAAATGGGTGTTCTAACAAGGCAACGACCCCAAACACACCAGTAAACATGCAACATCTTGGTTCCCGACCAATAAGATTGACGTTATGGAGTGGCCAGCCCAATCCCCGGATCTTAATCCAAAAGAAAACTTATGGGGTGACATAAAAAATGCCGTTTCTGAGGCAAAACCAAGAAATAGAGAGGAATTGTGGAATGTAGTCCAATCATCCTGGGCTGGAATACCTGTTCACAGGTGCCAGAAGTTGGTTGACTCCAGGCAACACATGTACAGCAGTTCTCAGAAACAGTGGTTATACAACTAAATATTAGGTAAGTGATTCAAAGGAAAGCAAAATCTTCAAACATTTTTCAGTTTATATAGTGAATGTTTGAGTTTGTAAAGAAGAATACAAACACTGCTATTTTTTTGAACAGTCTAATATTCACTTATCTTCAATTTTTTTTAGAGGAACAACACATATTTAATATATTTTTCTTCATGTTTTGATTTGGAATAGAATGTGTAGTGTTCCTGATGCATTTGTGTGTATGGAAATAAAAGCTATTAGAAGGATTTTGAGCTTTATTCACTTTTTTAAACACACATTATTTTGAACACAATCTAAGCTGCTGACGTGGAATTCAATTCAATTTCAGGAAAAATTAGATTCTCACCGAAGCCAAATTTCCTCATGCTTTCTGGTAACGAATCGTATTTTTTCCTAAAATGGCTGCTGCAAGTGTGAGGACATGGAGCAAGGAACTCTGTGAAGGCGGGATCACCCATAATGCCATGCATGGAGACAATCAGCAGCCAGCCTTGTGATTTCACAGCCCTATAAGTAGTGTCAGCCATCTTGGTTTCTGCCATTTACCAGTATACTTAGTGAAGGGAGAGACATCAGCAGGCGCTAGGGACAGTGATAGGAAAAACTTCATTGTGCTAAAAAAACGATTTACAAGTGAACAGGGAACAGGGAAACATTATTCAGGGTTTAGGGAAAGGATAGGGAGGAGTTATTCCACAACATTTATGTTGAACAGGGTTCAGTAGGGGAGGTTACAGCCTGGGTAATAGGAACAATCCTATTACACCTTGCTGAACTGACTGGGAATCCAAATTGCCATTATACAGCTCTGTAATTCCAGCAAACCGTTCTTATTAGGCTGCAAGTGCTGTTTGATACAGCCATTAACAGGGTTTATAACAAGGAATTATTTCTGTCTTATTTGCCCTTGTGTGGTACAGTTATATGTTCTAAAGCATTTTTGGCTTGTATTAGTGGGAAAAAAGGGCTTATTAGCGGTTGTGCGGTGAAGTGCTAAAATTACAGCCCTTTTTGTCGTGTATTAGTGGCAAAAGTAAAATACATTTGCCGTTCAGTGGTGCAGTTATATGTTCTAAAGCCTTTTGTGGCGTGTATTAGTGGAATAAGAAAAAATATATTTGCCGATCAGCTGTGCAGTTATATGTTCTAAAGCCATTTGTGGCATGTATTAGTGGAAAAAGAAAATATATATTTGCCGTATAGCGGTGCAATTATATGTTCTAAAGCCATTTGTGGTGTGTATTAGTGGCAAAAGAAAAATATATTTGCCGTTCAGCGGTGCAGTTATATTTTCTAAAGCCCTTTTTTGTGTGTATTAGTGGGGAAAAAGGGCTTATTAGCCGTTGTGTAGTGAAGTGAGAAAATTACAGACTTTTTGGGGGTATTTTGATTTTCTTTTTATTTATTGATTGATTTGATCTAACAGTATGTCAGACAAAGAAGTGACAGGCCCTGCACAGGGGAGTGGCAGAGGCCTAAATGTTTCTGGCGCAGGCACAGGTCGCAGCAGAGTAAGGGGCGTGGCAGCAGGAGTCACTTCGAGAGGCCTGAGCTACCGGTGTCATCTAGCGGTCGTGTCTTGACCAGTGGTTCTTGAATGGTCGACTCGGTCATCTCTGTTTTGGATCCACTCCTATTTTTTTGTCATTAGCAATACTGATGGATTACTGACCAAATGCTGACCGAGTGAAGGCGGATGCTCAACAGAAAGGATCCGTTTTTTGGGTTTTTGTTCTGACGGATCAGAGGAAGGGCAAAGTCATCAGTGACACCAACACAAACTTACTGCTGACACCCTCTACACTCTGTCGGGGGGCTCTATTTGTTTAAGCGTTTAATAGAACAAGTGTACACAATGTGATTTGCTGTATGTGGGCAATACAACAAGGAAACTAAAAACTAGAATTAAAGAACACCTTAATTATATTACTAAAGCTTCATTTACTAACATCTCCAGTGCAGCAGACACTTTATCACCAAACACAATAGAAGTTTACAGTTTTTTTTGTGCCTATGGGATAGAAAATGTTCACTCTCCTTTTCGTGGAGGGGACCTAAAAAGACTTATATTACAGAGGGAAGCCTTCTGGATCTTCCGATTGAAAACCAGAAGTCTCGCTGGTCTTAATTTAAAAAAATTATTAATGCATGTCTATTAAAGCATAAATATTAATTACTTATTGCATTATATATCTCAAATATACTTCCTGGATTATTAGTTTTGCCCTGTAAATTATTTGTTCCTAGCATGGGTGAGTGTTCAGACCTAGCGGTCTGCTAGCAGACTACGGCACCTCCTCATATGTGTTATATTTGGTGGTTGATCTGTGGTCTCCTTTTGCAGACAAACATTGTTGGTCTTTACCTCATTTTAACCACACAATCACTTGGGTTTTATCTGAATTTATTTTGTATTGTTATAAGTATGCTAGTAACATAACTCTTGGAATCTTTTCCCACTAGCTGATTTAGTGATTATATCTGATTAGAGTTGAGCGAACTTGTGTTTTAAGTTCGGCGTCCAAAGTTCGGGTTCGGGTTATCCAAGCATCCCATTATGGATTCCGCTACCACGGACCATAACAGCATTTGGAATCCATAAGGGGATTCTTCAATGAACCCGAACCTTGGACAACACGGAGGACCTGGGGTGACGTCACCATCATGTGATCAGTGCAGGGGGCGTGGCTCAGTACTGGATTAGATAAGAGGTGGTAGCCTACGACCTCTTATCCAATCCAGTACTGAGTTACGCCCCCTGCACTGATCACATGACGGTGACGTCACCCCAGGTCCTTCACCCCGTGTTCCAAATGCTGTTATGGTCGTGGTAGCGGAATCCATAACGGGATGCTTGGATAACCCGAACCCGAAATTAAAACACAAGTTCGCTCGACTCTATATCTGATTCCTCTCCCATCCCCCATGAAGGGGTGGTGTCTAGATGGAGATCTCCTTTATAAGTCTAGCTGTGGGGAGATCTCCCTCAAGTCATGACTAAGAACAGCTTTGTTTGAAACAAGTAGACTTTGTGATGGATGTAATAGGATGTTGATGTACGCTGCATGAATTTTACCACTGAAATAAAGGAACGGACAGCTTTAATCTTTTTCGGTGCTGGACTTATTCTATATGGTCACGATTAATGGGGTCTTACCCTTGGTTTCCGTGCACTAGGAATTAACTGACCAAGAAGGATATAGCAGGTGAGCTGGACTCTGTCTATTATTTAGTCCTGCTATGTGTTGGGGATACAGATACTGTCTGTGGTCATTAGTGATGAGCGGCAGGGGCTATATTCGTTTCGCGATATTTCATGAATATATAGGCGAATATTCACCATATATTCGCGAATTTGCTGTTATTTTCTTGATTGCAAAAAATAGGCAAAGTAATATTCGCGCAATACAGGCGTGGGTCACTTTGGGTACATTTTTCAAGCTGCTAGAAGTTAACTGAGACTCGAGATAATGGTTGGCATGGCAGAACATAACAATAGTTTTATACATGCAGGTAGAATGCTCCAATATATATTCACAATTGCGAAAATCGTCAATTAATGATGCGCATCACAGCACTATGTATGTATGGACAGCAGAACCCTCCCTAACACCCTGCACTCGAACCTATCAGCTACACTATAAATCAATGTACCCTACACTGACTATCTCCCCCTAACTAACTAAATTATGTATCTAAGTTAACTGTCTAATTATACAGCAAAGCACAGAGCACAGCAATCACACTGCTGTCTCTCTCAGAACTCCATTACACTACAGAAAATGGCTGCTGGGGAGGTTCCTTATATAGTAAGGGGTAGGCAACTTTCCTATTGGTTGCTAGGGATGTTGCTAAGCTCAGACGAAGACATTGCAGCCTTCTCATTGGCCCCACAAGCAAGAGGGAGGTTACTGATGAAAAAAAAAGTTGAATATTCTCGAAGTTGCTATATTCGCGATAAATATTCGCGATTTGAATATTTGTGTCCAACACTAGTGGTCATTACATGAGGACAGGTTTTGCATCTCCTTAAGTGGGGAAAATTGGCTTCTCACAGGGTTATTTCTGTCTTCCTCTGGATCAATAGGATAACAGGCCGAACTATCTGGACAGATGTCTTTTTTCGGCCTTATATACTATGTTACTATGTTATGTTACACTGTAGGGATAGGTTTGCTTTTTTGTGTCAGAGGCCAATGAACTCCTTATCAAAGCATTTCTTAGATTTATAAGTTGTCTGTAACATAGCAATGGTGGGTCTGAGAATATTGTTTTCAGATGGTCTGTCTAATGGTCTGGAAAAGGTACAATTATATCTGATGGTCTAAAGGCCGATATTTCAGCAAATAATTGCTAACAAGTGTTCACATGAAGGGTTACCATCCTGCTTCAGTTAATGCAGAAAAAAAATGTGCTCTGGTAGTGACTTAGAACCCACAACTAGAAGTACTGGGGAATACTGCAAAAATTACAACATGTCCTACAAAAGTAGGACTGTCTGAAAACAATATCCCCAGACCCTCCCTTGCTATGTTACCAACAAACTTCAAATTAATCAAATTAAAGATGATTTATATTTTCAAAATAGCAAGAAAGGAAAAGGGCCAATTTATAGACCATACATTTTTTTGCTGCTTAAGCAATAAGCTAATTCAAGAGGTTGTCTGGCCTTTGCCTCAAGTATATAGCTAGCTTAAGCAGCAACCAGTTAAGACTTTGTAGTTTTGCAACAGCTGTAGAGCCCCAATTGGGAATCCAATGGTCTAGAGCAGGGATGCTTAACCTGAGGCCCTCCAGCTGTTGTAAAACTACAACTCCCACAATGCCCTGCTGTAGGGTGATAGCTGTAAGATGGTCAGGCATGCTGGGATTTGTAGTTTTGCAACAGCTGAAGGTCCGCAGGTTGAGCATGTCTGGTCTAGAGAACATACGCCAACAGAATTTTAGAGCCTTATATCACAGGTCTCCAGTCATATTTTGAGGGTAAGAACTGGAACCTAATCACCAATAATTTGACTTCCCTTTCCTGCTGAGAGATTACTTCATCCAGTAAATGAAAACTGTTTAACTCGTAGGGTTCCAGCGCAGTACAGTACAAGTACGGCACTGCAGACCATAACTTAAATCCCAGCACTGTACATGTACGTCACTCTGATAGGGCAGGTGCAGGAGCTGTATTCTGCATGAACTCTTTATATGCCGTGTTCAACCATGACCTCGTCATGAACAGGGTTTGCAGAGGGTACGTGCTCCCCTTTGGACCCCATCGGGCCCCCACACTGCGGTGACAGGGGGCGGGGGCTGCTATGACAGCTCAATGCCTTATACAGGCATCAGAGCCTGCCAGGTGCAGAAGCCTATGACACCCAACCCCCAGGCTGGGTCCCAAAGGCACACAGGCAGTGTAATGCTAACAGTCAATGCAGTACAATACATGATGTATTGTAATGCATTGTAGAGGGGCGTAGATACCCAAAAGTTGAAGTCCCAAACTTTGACAAAAATTAAAAGTCCTGCAAAAAATAAGCTCTTTCTACAGTTCGGTCTAGAGAAACATAAACGTATGGTTGTCAGAAAATGGCTCATAAATGTACAGTTGTCAGAAAATGGCTGTATTGATACCTAGAGGCTGTTCAATAGCAATATGGCGCCTGTAAATAAATCCATCAAAATCTGTGCAGCAAAAACCAAATGGAGGTCTTTCCCTTCTGGACCGTGCAGCATAAACACATTTATGGCATTTCAGCACCCACTAGAACCCACCTAACAATTTAAAGGGTATGGTGTGTCCCAACTGGCACAAGCTGGGCACAACATTTTGGGCAATGAAATGCCGTATCTGTAGGAAAACTTGCAATTTTAATTTTGTACAGTCCCCTGCTCATTAATTAATGTCAAAATGCATAACTCCACCCCCTAATAAATACCTTGGGTTTGTAGTTTCCGATATAGGGTCACTTCTCAGGGGTTCCATTTATTATTTCACCCCAGAGCCTCTACAGTTGTCTGCAAAAGATGTATAAAACACCACAATGCGCCTCAAATGCACATGGTGCTCTTTTACTCTTGTGTCTCCACAAGGCGTGCATAGGGCTGCCATACACACTCTAATAATTGTTGGGAGCCTGCAGACTGGGCAGTACCCAAGCAATTTACCTGGTAGTCAATGTATCCATAAGTTTTCATTACTATTAAGGGTGGGTGATATTCACTCCCCCCCCCCCCTGAACACTTGGTCTGTTATTTAATCTGTTCCTCAATTCTTATAGCATGGTAAACTAGTATACGAGTAAACTAATCTAGCATCCCTATTACATGTGTCTAGGACTGTTTAACTGCTTGAATGAACAGACACCCTATTGCCCCTTGCCCTCTGATGAGCCTGGACTTTAAAAATAGATGAAACACGTAGGGACAAGTCTTCTTCCTGGGTGTCGTACGGTAACTTCCCAAGGCAGGGATGTCCAGGGCCTTTTTAATAGGGCAAGGTTCTGGATGGGGCCACCCTTGTTAGAGTGATGTGACTCCGTATTAGGAGATACTAGCTCTCACAGGGCTTATTAGGCTAGGTTCACACGATGACAATAAGTTGCGCAGCAAATAGGGCACAACTACACTACAACATTTGTTGCGCAACATTTTGTTTCACCAATGTCATGCTACAATTTTTATAATGGTAGTCTATGGTGTTGCACTGCGACATGCAACATGCTGCGACTGCGACGCAAAAGTCGCAGAAAAATCCATCTTGAATCTTCTGAAAATCTTAGATTTCTTTTTTATAAATAAAGGTAAAACATATCGACTGAAATTGACCAGTAACATGAAGTACAATCTGTCATTAGAAAATAATCTGATAATGGCTTGGATAAGTAATAGCTTTCTAAAGTTACTACCACATGAAGTGACACGTCAGATTTGCAAAAATCGGTCTAGGATTTAAGGTGAAAAGCATCTTGAGACTGAAAGGGTTAAATGTTTATCAAAGATGATAGAAAAAGTACACGGGAGGAGGTGGGTCTACACCTGAAATGAACACACAAAGTTTGCACTGTTAAACTCTTGTCTTAGCTTTACAAATCCTCTGATAGTCTTGCACAAAGAGAAAAATATTTCATGGTGTAAAGGACAAATAAACCTTACGGAGAATACAATACCCTAGCACGGCCTTGAAAGATGAAAGCAAGATGCCTCCCTAAACACACATTCAGATGTATATCTCAAAGATAAATATTGTATGGTTATTAATATTTCCCACCTATCGCAGTTATACACGTTGTGAAATTATTCATAAATTTGTCATTTACACAGCTACTCCCTGACCTGGGCGGCATTCTTAGCTATCATTGATAACCTACAGTTCTCCACCCAAATTTATTTTTAGAAAAATCTGCTTAACAATACAAACTAAGATGAGGACTAGAGTGCTGTGTCTGCTAATAATCAGATTTTCCTCTGCGTTCTCTATATTTCATATACCCTATTAGGGAATTCTGAGTTTACACTGCTCAGGACCCTCATCTTCTGGCCTGAGAGGAGAACATTTAACAAAGAGAATCCGTAACTCCTGCATTACACAGACAATCCATTTATTTGAATGAGCTATTGCGGCGTAAAGAAGTTGCACATTATGGCACACCATATATACACACATATAGAAATAGCAGCAGCTGTATATGGGGCGAAAAACCACTTCAATCCCCTCCCATACTTCAGGCAGACTCCTGATAGACAACATGAGCCAGACTGAGGAGGAGGATGAACCTCCAACTCAATCTGATGATTGGAAGAAAATTTGTAAAAATAAAATATCATCTCCTCATATTTGGTTTTGCAGCCTCCATAACGACAATACTAAACAATTAGCACAATATTTGCCCCACAATGTGAGAGCAGTAACAAAAAAGAAATAATTGCCAGAATTGGTGTTTTTTTGCGTATTCTCCATAAAAAAAGAAATAAAACGTGATCAAAAAGTGTTATGTGCCCCAAAATGGTACCAATAAAAACTACAATTCATCCTACAAAAATTAAGCATTGAAATAGTTCAGTAAAAAAAAGTTATGGGTCTATGGGTATGCCTTTAAATACTGATCTAGAAAATAAAGTTAGTGTTATTTTGCTGAAAATGAACATAGCAAAATTCATTAAAAACTACAACAACTTGTGCCGCAAACAACAAACCCTCATACCGTTATATCAACAAAAAATAAAAAAGTTACAGTCCTTGGAACAGGAAGACGAAAAATGAAAATAACTGCTTGGTCACCACTATGGCCCAAAACAGGTTGGTCACTAAGGGGTTAATAGGTTTCTCCAAGATGGTTTTAAAGGATGTTTCTTTCTTAAAAGTATTAAATCAAGTAACAATTTTCCACTTTCAAATACAGTAACTTAAAATGAATTTGCCAAAAAAGTAAAAGTTTTGGCAAATAAAACAAAGTCAGAAATGCAGCCAGGGGTCATCAATGGAATAGAAGTCAAGCCAAAGGAATACATGGAACTGTAGTCAGGCAACAGGAACTATGCATGAAATCCAAAGGACCAGACAGGAACATAATCCAAGAAGAAGCTCAAGGTCTGAGTCAGGTTAGATCAGGAACCAAGTCAAAATAGAAACAGGAACAATAGCCAAGCACAAGATGTACCTTGATCTGCAGGCAATAAGTCTGTAGTCCCCTTTATGTGCTCAATAATTACCACTATGTTATACAATCAGTGATCCTTTATATCCTACCAGAACAATTATTTCAATGTCCACTTTGGGCAATAATATCTCATGTCATGTCTTTTTTTAATCAAATCATTTTTATTAAAGGTTTTGCATCTAGTCAATTTATACAGAATAACCATACATTATATGTCAATACACTCAGATCAATCATACATTATCAGAATAAGCATGTCAGTATCATGTCATGTCTAGTGATGAGCGGCATAGGCAATATTAGTTTTCACGATATTTCGTGAATATTTTGCATAATATTCGCCATAAATTAGAAAATTCTAGAATTCACAATCTCCAGTCATTATTTTTGCGATTATGCAAATCGGCACTAATAATGCACATTTTTTTGTGCAATATGTACAACTTCCCATTTTATCAGGTCTAAGTAGATATTCCTGATTGGTGCACTAAGTATTGTTGTGACATCATAGTACTGTGTCTAACAGAGACACTAATCTCTATCACAGCACAGTAATTCCTATCACACTGCCTAACACCCTGCACTGGAACTTATCAGCTACACTATATTACAATCTAACCTATACTGACTATCTCCCACTAAACTATCTGTATTATATATATATATATATATATATATATATATATATATATGAGCTAACTAACTATCTAATGTAATGTGACACAGCAAAGCACAGAGCACAGCAATGGCACTGCTGTCTCTCTCAGAACTGCAAAAAACTGCAGAAAATGGCTGCTGGGGAGGTTCCTATAAAGTAAGGGGTAGGCAACTTTCCTATTGGTTGCTAGGGATGTTGCTAAGCTCTGACAAAGATATCGCAGCCTTCTCATTGGCCCACCAGCAAGAAGCAGTATTATTGACGGGAAAAAACTAGAATATTCATGATTACGAATATATAGCACTATATTCTAGATTTTCGCGAATTCTCGAAGTGCCGATATTGGCGATAAAAATTTGCAATTAGAATATTCGCAATCAACACTAGTCATGTCCATCTTGCATCATATGGAATCACGAGGAACTCGTTCTAATGACAGTGAACTATACTAATCCCACTCAGATATCATACGTATACGGCATACACCACATTAATTAAAAGTCAACACTGATGCTTTATATACCATGCAGAACCCACTTTAATGACTTATATACCATGAAAAAGCCAAACTGATGACCCATATACCACGTAGAACTGATTCTGATGGCTTTTATTCCAAATAAAACCCATTCTGAGGACCCATATTCTCTGTAGAACTCATTCCGATTACCCATATGCCACAGTGATCCCATTCTGATATCCCATATACCATGTATAACTCATTTCAATAATCTATATGCCATGTATAACCCATTCTGATGACTCGTGTACCATACAGAGCCTATTCTAATGACCCATACACCATATAGAATCCATTCTGATAACCAATATATCATGCAAAACCTATTCTTATGAAATGTAACCAGGAGATGAGGTCAACTTGATGGCACAGAATAACAATAATCCCTATAGACTGACGACTATAGACAGAACTTCCTAGTAAATGTAAATGTTAGGGTTGACTCATAGTCTGAATATTGTTTATTCTTGTCAAGATTAACTGATATGTTATGGACAGCCTCTCACCTCAGAGGTCTAAAACTTCCATCATGAAGCATTTCGGACAAACTCTTGTTAGGGGTGGTATCTATGGTAGGGCAAATAGTGCACTGTGTCTTGTCAGCTTACATTATTCATGACAAAATCTTTATGTATGCTATCATCATAGATTCATCTAGTAAGGAATATAGAATATGCTACTATTAAATGGCCACATACTGACTAACTATATACAATCTGTGTAGCTAGACAAGGGCACTAGTGATGAGCGGGAGGTGCCATATTCGATTTCGCAATATTTTGCAAATACTCAATTGAATATTCGTCATATATTTGTCAAAATCGAATATTCGAACATTTGCGAATTAAACTTAGAGCTGAGTTCCTAATGGTTGTATTGCTAGAATTGACGAAGATAACGAATATCACGAATATAGCACTATATTCTCAATCTTCGTTATATTCTAGCAACAACCATTAGGAACCCAGCTCTAAGTTGAATTCGCAATGCGAGTATATGTTCGCATTGCGAATTCAACTTAGAGCTGAGTTCCTAATGGTTGTTGCTAGAATATAACGAAGATTGAGAATATAGTGCTATATTCGTGAATTCGTGATATTCTTTATATTCTAGCAATACAACCATTAGGAACCCAGCTCTAAGTTGAATTCGCGATGCGAGTAATTCAGGTTATATTAATCGCATTGCGATTACAACTTACTCAAATTTGTAAGATCGTGATTCTCCCATCCGACAGTACATTTTAGCATGGAGGCGTTCCCATGCACACGGGAAGTCGGCAGAAGCAGCAACGGGCATTGACTGGAGTGGGCAGGGAGCCAGGAATCCTCCGGACAGATAAGAACAGCTTTTAGGAGGTGGGAAGACATCCAGAGAGCAACAAGGATTAACAACTTAGAAAAAAAAAAAAGAATATTTGAAATAGTAAATATATAGCTCTATATTCGCAATATTCGCAAATTTGTAAAGTGCCGATATTCGCTAACAAAATTCGCTATTCGAATATTCGCACTCAACACTAAAGGGCACTACAGACAAGGGGCTAAATTTTACCTACAAAAACATACAGGCACCCTTAGTGTCTATTAGGCTACACGTAGGGTGCTAAGTTAATGATTTACCAGTGAGGGACTTCGCAGGGAGCCACAAAATGTAAGGTACACCTAGGTACAGTGTGGGCCCACATCATTTTATGACCTGTGCATTACAAATCTGTGTATTGCACAACTGTCATATGTCCAAGTGTGTGCAGCCTTAATGTGTTTTTTTCAGGAGTGAAGAATTGATCGTGTATCATTAGGAAAAGTTTTCAACATTTTATCTGCATGGATCTGATCCCACGAAAACCTCTTTAAGCAACATAATGAATTCGGTCACATTGCCCCTAGCATTGTTTACACAGCAGTACCTACTTCAGCAATCCATACTTGCATCTGTGTTTGGTATAGTAGCTCAGTTTCATTCAAGTGCCTTACTTTTGAAAAGCCACTTTAAAGGGAACGGTCGTCAAGATTTAGCCATTCAAACCAATACCAATAGGTATATCAGCACAAGCATTTTAAGATGGCATATGGAGCATGCGCAGCTGAAGGTGAGGCCAGGTAATCCCTGCTTCTCTGCATATGCTGACATACCCAGACTGTGAGACATCTCTCAGGTCAGAAAGTTGGCAAACCAGTAGGGTTGCATCTAATTATCAATGCTTCTTCAAAACTTTTTTACCTGGATTGATTCGATCCTGGGATTGGAGTTTCTTCAATACTAAGCTGTGCGATTGCGCAGCGTAGCATCAGTCCCTACCAAAGGAACTTAACAAGCGCAAAGCGAAGCGCATAGCATGCTCTCATAAGAGTCAGTGAACGCAGCTGGACACTGCCACCAATGAAATAACTCGGTGGCCCGATGGGGAAGTGTCAGCGAGAGGGGAGGGGGGGATAGAAGGGCAGGGGAGAGAGAAATCAACACAGTCCTCACGGTGCTAGATGCTCACAGCTTAAAGCAGGGGTAGGGAACCTCCGGCTCTCCAGCTGCTGTGAAACTACAGGGTGGGCCATTTATGTGGATACACCTTAATGAAATGGGAATGGTTGGTGATATTAACTTCCTGTTGGTGGCACATTAGTATATGTGAGGGGGGAAACTTTTCAAGATGGGTGGTGATCATGGTGGCCATTTTGAAGTTGGCCCTTTTGAATCCAACTTTTGTTTTTTCAATAGGAAGAGGGTCATGTGACACATCAAACTTATTGGGAATTTCACAAGAAAAACAATGGCGTGCTTGGTTTTAATGTAACTTTATTCTTTCATGAGTTATTTACAAGTTTCTGACCACTTATAAAATGTGTTCAATGTGCTGCCCATTGTGTTAGGTTGTCAATGCAACCCTCTTCTCCCACTCTTCACACACTGATAGCAACACCACAGGAGAAATGCTAGCACAGGCTTCCAGTATCCGTAGTTTCAGTTTGCAGAATGGGCAAAACAAAAATTGGAACAGGACCCTCAGTTTACGCAGAAGATTTTGTTCAGGGATGAGGCAAACTTTTATGTGAATGGTGAAGTTAACAAACAAAACCACCGCTATTGGTCTGACACTAATCCGCATTGGATAGATCCCATCAAGACGGTTGGAACAAAAAAATTGATGGTATGGTGTGGTATATGGGGTACAAAGATAGTGGGGCCATTCTTCATCAATGGAAACCTCAAGGCCACTGGATATGCGAAATTGCTACATGATGATGTGTTTCCCTCTTTATGCACTGAAGCTGGCACGTTCCCTGAGTTTTTCCAGCAAGATGGTGCACCACCACATTATGGGTGTCAGGTCAGAGCATTCCTAGATGAACAGTTTCCTGGAAAGTGGATTGGTCGTCGTAAGTCGGTTGAATGGCCCCCAAGGTCTCTCGATCTGACCCCCTTAGACTTTTATCTTTGGGGTCATCTGAAGGCAATTGTCTATGCTGTGAAGATACGAGATGTGCAGCACCTGAAACTACGGATACTGGAAGCCTGTGCTAGCATTTCTCCTGCGGTGTTGCTATCAGTGTGGGAAGAGTGGGAGAAGAGGGTTGCATTGACAATCCAACACAATGGGCAGCACATTGAACACATTTTATAAGTGGTCAGAAACTTGTAAATACAGTTGTGTTCAAAATTATTCAACCCCCAATGCTGTAAAGGGTTTTAGGGAATTTAGTGTACATTTGTAATTGTGTTCAGAAGGAGATCTTACAAGGACTTTTTAAAGAACCAAATGCAACTAAAATGACATCAATTGTTTTTGTAATACAGTATTAAATGTTTTTTTTGTTGATTTCTTCATTGACACAATTATTCAACCTTAAAGACGACCACTCTTAAGAACAGAGGTTCATTCAAGTGTTTTCGATCAGGTATTGAAAACCCCTGTGGATGTCACGGAGCAGCAATCAAGCATAATAAGCACCAATTAGGCAGATTTAAAATAACTGTGATACTCAGCTCCTTCTAGATATTTACTGGTGTGTTTACAAACATGGTGAAGTCAAGAGAATGGTCCAGGAAGACTAGAGAAGAGGTGATTTCTCTTCACAGGAAGGGCAATGTCTATAAGAAGATTGCAAAGATGTTAAACATACCAAGAGACACCATAGGACGCATCATTCGCAAATTCAAGGCAAAGGGCACTGTTAAAACGCTACCTGGTCGTGGCAGAAAGAAGATGCTGACTTCGACTGCTGTGCGCTACCTGAAGCGCAAAGTGGAGAAAAGTCCCCGTGTGACTGCTGAGGAACTGAAAAAATATTTGTCAGATGCGGGTACTGAAGTTTCAGCTCAGACAATAAGGCGCACACTGCGTAATGAAGGCCTCCATGCCAGAACTCCCAGGCGCACCCCTTTGCTGTCTCCAAAGAATAAGAAGAGTCACTGCAGTATGCCAAAAGTCATGTGGACAAACCGCAAAAGTTTTGGGATAGTGTTCTGTGGACTGATGAAACAAAATTAGAACTGTTTGGGCCCATGGATCAATGCTATGTTTGGGGCTGTTTTGCTTTTACAGGTACAGGGAAGCTTCAGCGTGTGCAAGGTACCATGAATTCTCTTCAGTACCAGGAGATATTGGATGAAAATGTGATGCAGTCTGTCACAAACCTGAGGCTTGGGAGACGTTGGACCTTTCAACAGGACAATGATCCCAAGCATACCTCCAAGTCCACTAGAGCATGGTTGCAGATTAAAGGCTGGAACATTTTGAAGTGGCCATCGCAGTCACCAGACTTAAATCCGATTGGGAACCTCTGGTGGGACTTAAAGCAGTTGCAGAGCGCAAGCCTAAGAATGTGACTGAACTGGAGGCTTTTGCCCATGAAGAATGGGCGAAGATACCCGTAGATCGCTGCAAGACACTTGTGTCAAGCTATGCTTCACGTTTAAAAGCTGTTATAACTGGAAAAGGATGTTGTACTAAGTACTAAGATTGAATGTCACTTTGGGGTTGAATAAAACTGATAATGATGTGAGCACAGAAAAGACATTTGTGGGTATTTCATTATAAATGTTATGTTATATTTGTCTGACTTACAAGTATCTCTTTGATTTAATTGTAAACAAGATGACTGAAATGATCAAAATCAATGTCAAACTGGCCAAAACACTCAATTTCAGTGGGGGTTGAATAATTTTGAACACAACTGTAACTCATGAAAGAATAAAGTTCCGTTAAAACCAAGCACACCATTGTTTTTCTTGTGAAATTCCCAATAAGTTTGATGTGTCACATGACCCTCTTCCTATTGAAAAAACAAAAGTTGGATTCAAAATGGCCGACTTCAAAATGGCCGCCATGGTAACCACCCATCTTAAAAAGTTTCCCCCCCTCACATATACTAATGTGTCACCAACAGGAAGTTAATATCACCAACCATTCCCATTTCATTAAGGTGTATCCATATAAATGGCCCACCCTGTACAATTCCCAACATGCTCCATTCATTTCTATGGAAGTTCAGAGAAGAGCAGAGTATGCATGCTGGGAGTTGTAGTTTCACAACAGCTGGAGAGCTGGAGGTTCCCTACCCCTGGTTTAAAGGATCTTTGATGATGTCATCGCCATGTGACAAGTAAAATCCACTTTTTACTGGTCACATGGCAATGACATAATCAACAGTCCTTTATCCTTTAAGATCCAGAAGAAGCTTGCTGCAGGAGAAGATTCATTCTGTTTTTACAGGTATGTGCTTCATTCTATATGTCTGTATTAATGTGAGGGACATGCTCTTATTACAGTGACCCCATCAGTGACCCCATCATGTACTTCATATAATGACACCTAGTAATATGAGGCACATGGAAGTTCAATATTAAAAACACCATGTGCCACCCATTACTTGCAACAGTGACCTCCTTATGTACCTCTTATAATGGGCAACATGGTTTAAATGCATCAAAGCTCTTTCTATTTATACCATATACAGAAAGGGCATAAGCATAGAAAATCATCGTGGTAATAAGCCTGTCACCATAAGGGATAACAAGTGCGACTAAATCCTTTTGACAGAATAAAGGAATTTTTCGGGCCCTGTGACCACAATAAGAAATAGATGCATCAGGGATTATTTTCTCTACCGATTTTTCTGGTCTCCAGACATAAACAGACATGATCAGGTACAACCATTTTCAACTAATAATAAAACTCTTCCCACTTTAACAAAGGCGATTGATTTTACTAGGTAAATTATGATCATTATTAAGTGGTTTGTACATATGTCCTCTGGTAACAAAAACTGCACATTTATTATGAATGTTTATTTAATCCTCTAATTAATACGAGTGACTAATGTTTATTTGCCATGTAGTTGTTCACGATGCCTTCAAGCAAAGTGTCTGTAGCTGATGGACAGGTTGAGCAGGTCGGTCTCCCTGAGTCATTGTAATGTTATGTGTCTCACCTTCAATTCTTTACAGATTTACTATGACAACAGTAAAGAATGAGAGAAAATAGCAAACATTTTCTCTCAACCTGGGAGCATGTTGTCTTTCTCACCATAAAAGGTCTACAAGTTAGACAGGGGCTATCTTGGCCCAGCTGTCATACCTACTTAGCCAACAAATGACATGGATCACTGGTACTAAATAAAACTAAAGTTATGTGGAAATGTTAAAAGTGCCACCTATCTTGAGCCCTACTGGCAAATGCAATGAAAGCTTACATGAAAAAGGCTATGAGACAGATGGCTAATGTGCCTAAAAATAGGCTATGTCCTTGGAAGTTTATCTGGCTGCTAACGCTACATTAGCAGTAAGAGATCCAGCAGCAATCTGGCAAATATGCAGAGAATTGGCAAAAGTTTTTATTAGTGTTGATTGAGCACCCAAGTGCTCGGGTGCTCGGGCCGAACACATCTACAGAACACCCGAGTATTATGGAAGTCAATGGGAGAACCCGAGCATTAAACCAAGCACCCCATGGTCTGAAGAGGGGAGGGTGCCTGGTTCATAGGAAAAGGTCTGAAATTGATGGAAACATCACCGAAATGGTTCGGGAACAGCATGGAGAGGATGTTTGGATGCATCTTGGACTCCCAGGTCGCTGCTGGGAACGATGTTGTCCGAGTAGTACGCAACTTTTATAGACTGACAATAATACGCACAAAACCAAATATAAAATTGTTTTTAGAGGAAAAATTGTTAGTAAACATTCTTTCCTGTGTATTTACAAGTGCAAGTGCTGCCAAAAATTAGAAGTAGGAGGCATTCAGATACAACCTGTATATCACATAAAGGAGGGCCTCATTCACATTGTGGTACAATTGTTCAGGTAGTCGGACTCCTACACTCATAAAGCCTATGCAGTAAGTGAAAAGGCTGGCAAAAATTACAAGGAAACCGGCACTCCAATACACCCTTTGTTACACATAAAGGAAGGCATCATACACACCCTTGAAAAATTATGATTGATGGCCTGCTGGTGACCCTCAAAAACATTTGGAGCAAGGGCCTGCTGATCTGACCATCTAAAATATTAGGAGCAAGGGCCTGCTGCTGAGCTGACCCTCTAAAACATTATGGTCGAGGGCCTGCTGCCACTTTGGTGACTCTAGATAACCTTGGGCCGATGACGGAGATGATCCATTCGGAAGTCTGCCCTATCAACTTTCAATTCGACTTTCTGCACCTACCATGGTGACCACGGGTAATGGGGAATCAGGGTTAGATTCCGGAGAGGGCGCCTGAGAAACGGCTACTACATCCAACGAAGGCAGCAGGTACGCAAATGACCCACTCCCGACTCGGGGAGGTAGCGACGACAAATAAAAATACAGGACTCTTTCTAGGCCCTGTAATTGGAATGAGTAAACTTTAAATACTTTAACGAGGATCTATTAGAGGGCAACTTTGGTGCCAGCAGCCAACTCGCTCCCGGCCTCCACAACGTTCATCCATTGTGCCGTCAGGGTGAGGATTGTGTTGACCAGACTCTTGGATAGTGAGACTGGACTTGTAGGTGAGGGCCTGCTGGTGAGCTGACCCTGTAAAAATTGTAGATGAGGGCCTGCTGGTGAGCTGATCCTCTAAAATGCTGTAGGTGAGGGCCTGCAGGTGAGCTGACCTTGTAAAACATTACATGCGGGGGCCTGCAGGTGAGCTGACACTGTAAAAGATTGTAGATGAGGGCCTGCTGGTGAGATGACCCTCTAAAAGGTTGTAGGTGAGGGCCTGCAGGTGAGCTGACCCTATAAAACATTATATGCGAGGGCCTGCAGGTGAACTGACCCTCTAAAAGATTGTAGGTGAGGGCCTGCTGGTGAGCTGACCCTCTAAAAGGTTGTAGGTGAGGTAATGCAGGTGAGCTGACCCTGTAAAACATTATATGCGAGAGCCTGTAGGTGAGCTGACCCTGTAAAAATTATATGTGAGGGCCTGCTGGTGAGCTGACTCTCTAAAAAATTATATGCGAGGGCCTGCAGGTGAGCTGACCCTGTAAAAGATTGTAGGCGAGGGCCTGCTGGTGAGCTGACCTGTAAAAGATTGTTGGTGAGGGCCTGCTGGTGAGCTGACCCTCTAAAAGGTTGTAGGTGAGGACCTGCAGGTGAGCTGACCCTGTAAAACATTATATGCGAGGGCCTGCAGGTGAGCTGACCCTGTAAAAGATTGTAGATGAGGGTCTGCTAGTGAGCTGACCCTCTAAAAGGTTGTAGGTGGGGGCCTGCAGGTGAGCTGACCCTGTAAAACATTATATGCGAGGGCATATATGCGACGAATAAGCATGTTGATATGATGGAAGAGGAGGAGGAGGATGAGAAAAGAAAGATTCAACCATATACCCTCTTTTGTGGTGGAAGGGGTGCATGGGAATACAGTGTATTCAGTACATTATAAACAACACATTTAAAGTGCCTTTGTGTTCATCAGCTTTCGTCTGGTGGAGTCGAGAAGTCAGGGAAAATCCAGGCCTTGTTCATTTTTAAGTCAACCTGTCAGCATTTTCAGTTGACAGGCGGATACACTTATCTGTTATGATGCCTTCAGCAGCGCTAAATACCCGCTCAATTAAACGCTGGCGGCAGGGCAGGCCAGCACCTCCAAGGCGTAGATCGCCAGTTTGTGCCACGTGTCAAGCTTGGACACCCAGTAGTTGTAAAGCACTGAGAGATCATTGAGGATGCTATGTACCCCTTCACCATCTTCCCAATTTTTTCCCTCCTTGTGACAGTAGGCCGTGCATCAGGGTGAGGGTGCTGGCGGGGTGTCATGAAACTGTCCCAGGCTTTGGAGAGTGTTGTCCTGCCTCTGTTGGAACTGCTGTGTGTTCCCTTTGTCTCCCCTCCTCGGTTGCCCAAGGAACTACGGACTCTGCCGCCAGCGTTGTCAGATGGAAATTTTTGTAGCAATTTTTCAACAAGGACGTTCTGGTATTGCACCATTTTGCTCGTCCTCTCCACCAGAGGAATGAGAGATGAGAAGTTCTCTTTGTAGCGGGGGTCGAGAAGGGTGAACAACCAGTAATCCGTGTTGTCTAAAATGCGTATAATGCGCGGTTTGCAGGAAAGGCAGCCTAACATGAAGTCAGCCATGTGTGCCAGAGTACCAACAGGCAAGACTTCGCTGTCGTCATCAGGAGGATAACTCTTAATCTCCTCATCCTCTTCTGCCCACCCAAGCTGAACAGATGGAATTAAACTTTCATGGGTACTACCCTCTGTAGCGGAGGCAATCGTCTCCTGCTCCTCCTCCTCTACATCGTCCAATTCGCTCTGAGAAGTCGAACTGAGGGTGGTCTGGCTATCACCCTTCCGCCATTTTCACCTCTTCCACATGCAAAGCGGTGTCCGTAATTGTGAGCAGCAAGCGTTTGAACAGCCACAGAAGCAGGATGGTTACGCTGATAGTTATCGCCGCTCACCATCTGTGTTGATTCCTCAAAGTTTCTTAAAACCTCACAGAGGTCAGACATCCATGCCCACTCCTCGCTTGTGAATAGTGGAAGCTGACTGGAAAGGCGACCGCCATGTTCCAGCTGGTATTCCACTACTGCCCTCTGCTGCTCACAAAGCCTGGTCAACATGTGGAACGTCGAGTTCCAGCGCGTTGCTGACGTCGCACAACAGCCAGTGAGCTGGCAATTTCAATCGCTGCTGCAGCATTGACAGACCGGCTGAAGCTGTCGATGACTTGCGGAAATGTGCACACACGCGGTGCACCTTCACCAGTAGCTTAGGCAAATTGGGGTAAGCTTTGAGAAACCCCTGAACCACTAAGTTTAAGACGTGGGCTAGGCATGGGATGTGTGTGAGTTTGCCAAGCTCCAAAGCCACCACCAAGTTACTGCCATTATCAGACACAACCATGCCTGGTTGTAGGTTGAGTGGCAAGAGCCACAACTCAGTTTGGTCTCTTATCCTCTGCCACAGCTCTGCGATGGTGTGCTGTTTGTCCCCTAAGCATATCAACTTCAGCAGGGCCTGTTTCCGCTTCCCCACTGCAGTGCTACACTGCTTCCAGCTACCGACTAATGGCTGACTGGTGCTGCATGCAGATAATTCGAAGGTGGAAGTGGAGGAGGAGAAGTGGAGGTTGGAGCCACTAATGTAGGTGCTCGCGGAAACCTTGATTGACGTAGGGCCCGCAATCCTTGGCGTCGGTAGCACCTCTGCCATCCCAGTGTACGACTCGCTCCCAGCCTCCACAACGTTCACTCAGTGTGCCGTCAGGGAAATGTAGCATCCCTGGCCGAATGTACTTGTGCATGTGTCCGTGCTTAAGTGGAACAGTAACTACGTTGGTCAGGGCACATGTGATGTTACGGGACACATGTTTGTGTAAGGCGGGCACGACATACCTTGAAAAATAGTGGCGGCTGGGTACTGCGTAACGCGGGGCAGCTGCCGACATCAGGCTGCGGAAGGCCTCAGTGTCCACAAGCCTTATCGGCAACATTTCCAGGGCCAGTTATTAGGAAAGCTGCGCATTAAGTGCTATGGCCTGTGGGTGGGTGGCTGGGTATTTGCGCGTGGGACACGGAAGTGGAGGTAGTCGCTGATGATGCTTGCAAAGGCCCAGGTGCAGGGCGGGAGGCATCCAGGCCTGCGCCTTTGACAGCGGATTGGCCAGCACGTAACATAGGGCAAGAGGAGGCAGTGGTGTGAACCGCAGGCACAGATTGTGGACCCAGGCATTCGTCCCACTTATTACGGTGCTTGGATGCCATGTGGGGGATCATGCTAATGGTGGTGAGTGTTCACGCACTGGCTTATTTTGGTACGGCACAGGTTGCAAACTACTATTCTTTTGTTGTCCGTACTTTCCTCAAAAAAGCGTCATACTGCTGAACACCTACCCCTTGGCAAGGAAGATTTCCACAAGGGGGTGCTCCGTGGAACAGTTGCGGGCCTGTTTGGTGTGGTCTGCCTTCTCCCTTTTGCCACCCCACTGTCTCTTCCAGCCTGTTTGGGTACTGCAGATCTCTCCCCCTCTGTACTGCTGTCCTCGCTCGGCTTTCCACCTTCCCAGGTTGGGTCAGAGACTCCTCTTCCTCTTCCACTTCCTCACTCTGCACATCTTCCTGACTTGTTGACCTAACCACAACCTCAGTGATTGGCAACTGTGTCTCATCCTCTTCATCAACCTCTTGAGACGGTAATTGCCGTTGACTTATTGGCAACTGTGTCTCATTATCATTCACCTCATTAAACAGTAATTGCCGTTCCCCACAGTCGTCATTTTGTGACTGTGGATGCTCAAAAGGTTGGTAATCAGGGCACAAGATCTGTCCCTCTTCAAGCATGCTTGGCGAGAGGGCCAAATGAAGGAATGGCAATGAAAATAGGTCCTCGGAATATCTGAGTGTGGAATCACTTATTTGCCCATACTCTCTATGGTGGGAGGAAGGAGGATCAGGATGAGGATTGTGTTGACCAGACTCCTGGCTACTGAGACTGGACTTGGTGGAAGACAGGGTGGTGTCATGCGCTGCCCTGCAAACTAGGACATGTAGCTAAGTATCGTGGATGACTGTTTTTCTTGTGCTCTGGCAGCAGGCACAGTTTCAACTCGCCCAGGGCCACGGTCTCTGCATGCACCATCAGCCTCACAGCCGCTTCCCCGTCCCTTACTGCTCGCCTTCTTCATTTGAAATGTTATATATGGTTGAAAGTATGTCACACGTACAGTACCGTAGGATGTGGAAGTGTATGCTCAAAAAATTTAAAAAGGTATTTGGGATGTGGAAACGTCACACAAGAGATATCCCGCAAATAATGTCAATGCTGTCACCAGTGGCCAATAAAAAATTACAGAGAATGTCACAGGTATTTGGGATGAGGAAGCATTATACAGGAGAGGTACCACAGGTAATGTAACTGTCCACAGCGTCTACCTAAAAGGTACACTGTATGTCACAAATAACAGATAAAAAATCTATGCGCACACGTTATATTGCAGATGTGGCTCTGGTAATGTCACTGTCAGAAGCGGACACCGTCTATTCAAAAAGTACACTGTATGTCACAGATAAAAAATTTTAGTGCACACGGTACACTGGACAATGTCACTGTCATATCCATGAAAAATCACGGCAGCACAGATGGGGTTAACTGCCTCCGTGAACTGGTAGGACAGGCGGAATATTAAATGAAGCCCAAGACCAATAAAAGAACTTTTACCCCTATAAATAAGAGGCACCACCCCCAGCTCACCGTGTTTCTAGCAAGAACAAAAAATTCTACATAGGGAGGGAAATTTGTGTGCTGCTGTTAGGACTAAGGGAAAACAAATTATTGTTAGAAATTAACGATTCCCTTACGTCCTACCAGCAGCACAGATGGGGAGATAGCAAGATGGAACCCCTAGGGAGGGCCCTCCTGCCTGGCAGAACTAAGAACTGCCTGACCAAAGGCCGAAAATTCTGCTACATTGGCATCAAGTCTGTAATGTGAAATGAAAGTAAACTTCGAACTCCAAGAGGCCGCCCTACAGATCATCTCCAATGGGAGAAGACTCCTTTGGGATAAAAAGGATTCCCTAATGGCCTCTCTGATCCAACAACTGATGGTAGCTTTAGAGGCCCTGTGGCCTTTGGACTTACCGGCAAATAGGATAAATAGATTCTCATCTATCTTAAAATCCTTGGATCTATCCACATAGACCTGGAGGCATCTAGAAATGCCCAGAGGATGTCTGACCGCATCGCTGGAGGAGGTGGAAGAGGATAATAACACTGGAAGAGAAATTACCTGATTAATGTTCTGAAAAGATGGAACTTTTGGCCTAAAGCTTGGTAGAAATCTAAGCAGCACACGGTCCTGCAAAAAGGTAGTATACGGATGAAAGGCTGAGAAGGCTTGAAGCTCTGACACTCTCTTAGCGGAGGTGACGGCCAATAGAAACACTTCTTTCATGGTTAGAAATTTCATGTCCACCTCCTCCAGGGGTTCAAAAGAGTGAGATGCCAACCCCTTGAGAACTACTGATAGATCCCACTGCGGAATGGGTTTCAGTACTGTAGGCTTCAGTCTTTCAGCCCCCTTTAGGAAGCGTTTAATAAGTGGATCTCGAGAATAAGGCTTGTTGAGACATGTCGATATTGCTGAAATTTGCACTCTTAGAGTAGCTGGAGCAAGGCCTTTATCCAGGCTGTCCTGCAGAAATTGTAACACTGCGGAAATTGGCAGATCTGCAGACGCCACTTGATTAGAAGCACACCATGATGCGAAGATCTTCATGATTCTGGCGTAAGCCTTCTTGGTAGATTCAGCCCTGGAATGGGACAGTGTTCTCAAGACCGACTCTGATAGCCCTTCTACACTGAGAAGGGACTGATCAACCTCCAGGCTGTCAGGTTGAATCTGTGCAGATCTGGGCAGAGGTGAGTGTCCCACGACACCAGGGTCTGCTCCGGGGGGAGTCTCCGATATTGTCCCTGACTCATCTGAATGAGTTGGGTAAACCAGGATCTCTTGGGCCAAAACGGTATGATGGCTATTACTGAGGCCTGATCCTGTCTGATCTTCATCAATACCCTCGGTACCATGGAAAAGGGAGGGAGCCAGCCTGAACCTCCACGGTATTGACAGAGCGTCTATCGCCAGTGGGTTGTCCTCCCTGTATAGGGAGCAGAACCTCGGTATCTTGGCGTTGAACCTTGTTGCCATTAGATCTATCTCTGGCAAACCCCATCTGAGTACTATCTGTTTGAAGATCTCTGGATGTAGAGCCCATTTCATTGTGGGAAGGCCCCGCCTCTGACGGTCCGTGATCATATTGTGGGAACCTTCAATGTGTGCGGCAGACGGATGGGAAAGGTTCGCCTCTGCCCACCGAAGAATTACCCCAATTTCCGAGAGGAGGGGTAGAGATCTTGTGCCTCCCTGTTTGTTTATGTACATTACTGCCGTCATGTTGTCTGACTGCACCCTCACTGCCCTGCCTTGGAGCTGAGGGGCAAAGTGAAGGAGGGCTAGCCGGATAGCTCTCATTTTGCGAAGATTGGAGGAAAGAAGCCGCTCCTGAGGGTACCAGGTTCCTTGAACCTGGGCATCTAGAAGATGAGCTCCCCAGCCTACTTGGGACGCATCCGTGGTCAGTGTAACCCAAGCCGGTTGGGTTATTGACTTGCCCACCGGAAGGCGAAGCCACCACTTCAAAGCAGTCCGCGATTGACGCGACAGGGAGCACCGGGAATCTAGCCCCGCCGGGGTGCAGTTCCATTTGGACAGGACCTCCGACTGTAACAGACCGAGGTGCCACAGAGCCCAAGGGACTGCATCTACAGCCGCTGACATGAGCCCCAACATCTTCATTAGAGTCCGAATCGACACTCGTCGAGAGACAGAAAGAAATTTTGCCCAATTTTGGATGCGATCCCTTCTCTCTGGAGTCAACTGGAGGGACATTTCCATAGAGTCAACTCTGAACCCTAGGTAATTGATGGAGGTTGCCGGATTCACATTGGACTTTTGCCAATTGATAATCCACCCTAGGCGTAGAAGGAAGGAGATGGTTATCTGAAGATGTTGAGTAAGTACTGGGTAAGATGAGGCTATCAACAGCCAATCGTCCAGGTATGGAATTATGGTCAGACTAGGGTCTAGGGAGTCTCAATGCTGCCACTACTGCAACCACCACCTTGGTGAAAATTAGGGGGGCTGAGGAAATTCCAAAGGGAAGAGCGGCAAACTGCAAGTGCCTTAGTTCCCCAGAGACTCGTACCGCGATTCTGAGAAAGCTGCGAGAAGCAGGATGAATCGGGATATGCAGATAAGCATCTTTGAGGTCCAAAGTGGCCATAACATCCCCAAATTTGAGAATGTGGGTAACTGACTTTATGGTTTCCATGCGGAACCTTGCCTTCCTTATGAAACGATTGAGATATCTCAAATCGATAATCATCCGGAGATCCCCCGTCTTTTTGGGAACTAGAAAGACTGGGGAATAAATTCCTAAACCTTGCTCCCCTGCCGGAACCTCCTCTAGTGCCCCCTTGGATACATAATCTTGTATGTAATCCTCCAGGATTTTCTGCCTGTCTGGCTGAAGGGGCTGATTGACAATGAACCTCCTTGGAGGAAGGGAAGAGAGGTCTATTGAATAACCATGGGTAACGATGTTCAAGACCCAAGAGTCCTAAATTTCGCGACTCCACATGTCTCTGAAGTGAGATAGGCGTCCTCCTACCGGAATTTGAGGCGCGAAACCAGGAAATTCTGAGGTGAGATGGCAGGGGCAGCAGGGGTCAACCGAGAGCCTCAAAGAGGCCTGTAGTCAGGAGGGTTTAGCCTCCCTTGCTCCTCTGCGGGGGCGCTTCAAAAATTTTCATTGTGCCCCCCAAGACTTTCCTGGCTTGGATTGTTGGCCCGATCTACCTGAACAATCCTGTCTACCGCGCCCCTGAAAGGGCAGTTCCGGGAGGGATTTCCCTTTTTTATCTGAAAGCCCCTCCATTAATTTATCTAGCTCGGACCCGAAGAGAAAGTCCAGCTCAAAGGGGAGGCCACATAGGTTGTACTTTGACGCATTGTCTGCGCTCCAAGGTTTAAGCCACAATGGCCTACGAGCGGCAGAAACTAGAGCCATAGTCTTAGCTGCTAGTTTCAATTGCACCTGGGTGGTGTCACACAGGAAATCTATGGCCAAATTTACAGTTTTAAACGCCGCCAGAATGTTGTCCCGTGAGACGCTCTGATCTACATCCGTCTGGATTTGATTCAGCCTTGTCCGAAGAAACAACGAGACTTCAGAGGCCGCAATAGCGGTGGATGCAGAGGCTGCGGCAGCAGAATAGCCTCTTCTTATGGTGCACTCTGCCCTTCTATCCAAAGGGTCTTGCAGACTCGACCCGTCGTCTGCGGGAACCAGAGTGCGCCTAGATAATTTTGTGATTGCCATATCCACCTTGGGAATCGTGGGGTTCCATTCCATCAAGGTTTTTGCCATCGGAAACATAGTCTTCAACCTCCGGGTTAAGACTGGCCCTTTCTCGGGCTTTTCCCACTCAGTGTGCATCATCGCTGTTAGGGTCTCATCCGTCTTAAAAACACACTGTGTTCGACCAGTGGGATCAGCGGACTCCCCCCTGTCAACATCATGGTCCCCCGACCTGATGGACTTTAGCAGCTTTTGTGTCTTTTCAGGAAGGAAAAGACAAGTAGAAGTATCCTCTTCATCCGAGGAAGAATCAATAGAGATTGCAGCAGGTCTCCCCGGTGGGTTGCAACTTCCATAGGTGCTTGGGAGGAGGCAGGCAATCTCTCATCTAACATATTCACAACGCCCTTGATCGAGTCATCCACGTAGGTCTTGACCCACTGATACATGTCCTGCATCGTTGGTTCCGTGGCGGACTGAGATCTTCGCCATCCAAAAGCAATTTTCATCCAAAAGGGCGTTGCAATCATCTTCTTTTGGCGGTAGCTTTGCGGTGGGAATCAGAGTCCCTAGGAGAAGCCATCACTGCAGAAAAAAGTGACAAGTTAAAAAATACAGCAGAAGAAAAAAAGGGCTAAATGGTAAATTACCAAGCCCCACCAAATCTAGTAGAAATCGCAAGGATTGAATAGCAAAAACACAGAGGAGATCCACAGAATACTGGGAGCAACCAAACTCTGGGCTAGCTCAGAAAGCTGTGCACCAGAGCACCGCCTGAAACACAAGCGGGACCTTATATAGTGGTGACTCCTCCTAGAGAGAGGAACTTCCTGGACAAGCCTCCTCTGGCCCACAAAGATAGATTATATTTTAAATAAATATAATTATATATATATACGGTATATATAGATATATATAGATATATATATATATATATATACTACCTACAGCCTCATAAAGGCTTTCCCCCCAATAAATATTCTGGAAATGGGAGCAGACTCAGCGTCCTGGACTGCTGAGGTCAGCAGCCTCGAACCGGAAGTGATGAAGAACGTCACTTCCGGCAATGGTGGCACCCGTGAGCGCCGCACCAAGGAAAGGTGGGGAGGGGGGGGGTAAGAAGCTTAAAAATCTCAAGTTGCGATGTTCAAAGAACAAAAAAATCGCAGGTGGAAAATGAATCCTGCAGGCTTCAAAGGATGAAAATATTATTAAATAATAAATAGGAAGGTGAACGGAGGGGAAAAAACTCTCCCCCTCCAGATCAAAAACCGCCAGTCCACCATCCAGAGGACATAAAAAAACACGGTGGGCTGAGGTGTGGTGCCTCTTATTTATAGGGGTGAAAGTTATTTTATTGGGCTTCATTAAATATTCCGCCGGTCCTACCAGTTCACGGGGGCAGTTAACCCCATCTGTGCTGCTGGTAGGACGTAAGGGAACCCCAGCAGTATGCTCCCCAAGCGGCTAAAGTAAAGAAGAAAAAAAAAACACAATACCTTTTCCAGCCTTTGGTCTGACACGCCACGTACACTGCCTCATATAGAGGCATGTGGCCTATGAGGGCGAACAGCAGGACATGGAGGCATGGGCTCCTGTGCCCTGCTGCAGTATTCAGTTGTATCACCATCCTGAGGACAGGAATACAATTGAAATCAGGAGGGTACCTGCGACCGCCAGCCAGGTACATAAGTTCCTGATGCTCCCAGTGTTAATTACCGCTGAAAGCATGATAAGATCAATATGTACCCAGCCAAGAGGCAGTGAGAAAGGCTTGGGGACGTCCTGGGCATGAGGCCTGTCCCTGACATAATTAAGCACATCCTCTGGCAGTCCAGGGGATATCAAGACCGGCATACAGTACCACACTTTGGTCTTGTAAGTCTCCACCATAGAGATCTGAGTCCCAGCCTATAGCCACAGCATACAGTGAACATCTGTCAATGAGCCAAAATGATGCAAAGGCTATGTGTAAATGGAACACTTCATATCGCCATATCTCAACAAGCCATTTTGGCTCATTGAAAGTGCTTACATGGAGGTCCTCCTCAAACATGCTGATCATGAGGTGTCAGCTGATCAAGACAGGACCGGCCAAGACCGATGAGTTCCAACTGATTTGCTTTACATTTTTGGTTACTTTGCAGGCAACCAAATATTCCTTCTGGACAACATAGCCTGAAAATGTCTCCTGCAAAGCTCCCATTGTAATACATAGGGGCTTTCAATGAAAATAGTGGGGCACAGTTTCCTCCCTACTGTCTCACCCCAGTAGAAAATGCAATGTTTAAGCAGGCAATCATACCTAGTTGGTGTTCGATTTTAAAAGTGTAGACATGTACTGGTTCTGCATAGATGCAGGGCCCTCACTGTACTAAATGATTTTCAAACATATGGTTTTCAGTGGCTGCCATGTGGTCTTCCAGTCCTGATAGGCACTCAGTATGAGCTTCCTAGTGGGAAAGATGGCAAGATGTTGTCTATAGCACAGAGTGCTTCTTCCATAAGAATTGTATGTCCCACCAACCATAATGTGACCTCAAAAGGTGTGCACAGTTGTAGCATAGGTTAGGGCTGCATGCATCCAGCTAGCTGTCAGAACTGACAGCGCTGGAATCACCCAGCTCACATTAATGAAGGTGATAATAACAAGATGAATTAAAAAGACTTCTGTCCAGAAATGTCAACTTCAAGTAAAATGGTTTCATAACAAGGATGCAAGATGAAGAGTAAAAGTTCTAAAATATGTGGTCAAACACCTGGAATTCTTTTATTTGCGTCAAATGTGAAAAAAGAACCTGTCTATCCTGTTTGCTTTGCCTTATCCCAAAACTGTCCACATTTGGTACAAAATACTTAGATAAATGACATCCTGAGGCACAGAAGTGACTGTCTTTCATAAGAATGTGAGATATCCTAATTCTTCCCCATCAATCTTTTCACTTTTAAAATTCCCTGAAGGGGACCCTATGGCTTCTTCAAAGACAATGTAATCTAGTTACTTGACTACAAAAATGTGTGGTGGATATACTTTTTGGGCAGCCACTGTACAAGGGTCCAAATAATAATATTTATTTATATAGTGCCAACATATTCCGCAGCGCTTTACAAATTTATAGGTTTCATATACAACTGAAACACTAAGAGTCAGGGCCCTGCTCGCAAGAGCTAACAATCTATTGTGAATTGGGGGGTGACACATAAGGTAGTTGATTGTGATAAGTAGGGCCCTGGCCATGCACCACCACCCACAGAATCGTGAAATAGGTATCAATCTGTCAATCCTTTCCGTGTCCGGGCCGGGTGAGGCTTCCCGTGCATAGTGAAATTAAGCCGCAGACTCCACTCCTGGTGGTGCCCTTCCATCAATTAGTTTAAGTTTCAGCTTTGCAACCATACTCCCCCCGGAACCCAAAGACTTTAGTTTCCCAGAAAATGCTCGGTGGGAAATGGGAATAACGCTGCCGGGGATCGTCTTCAAACCTCCAACTTAAGTTGTTGATTAATGAAAACGTTCATGGCAAGAAAGGTTTCGGCTGTGCTTCGGCTTGCGCTGGTAAAAGAATTTCACCTGTACAGGTACAATACGGATGCCACCGGCCGTTCCTCTTCCAATGAGTTCAGTTTGATCGTCCAAGAGTCCGGTCAACACAATCGAAACCACCGGCCATCCCTCTTAGTCATGGCCCCAGTTCCGAAAATCACGAAAAATGTTGTCTCAACTTGCTCCTTATATAAAAGTAAATATACAGGAAAGAATGTTTCCTAACAATTTTTCATCTAAAATCGCTTTTATCTTCGGTTTTGTGAGTTTTATGGTCAGTCTGTAAAAGTGGCGTACAACTCAGGTAACATCGTTACCTGCAGCGACAATGTAGTCCAAGATGCATCCAGACATCCTCCCCATGCTGTCCCCGACCCATTTCGGTGGTGTTTCCATCAATTTCTGACCTTTTCCTATGAACCATTCACCCTCCCCTCTTCAGAGCAGGGGGTGCCTGGTTTAATGCTCGGGTCCTCCCATTGACTTCTATAGGGCAGAGCACCCGAGCATCGGGGTGCTCGATCATCACTACTGTCCGCTTCTTCTGGGGCGTTCCTCTCCTCTCCAAACTACTAAAAAATCTCTAATCCCTTTTAAATACTATGTATATGGCAAAAGAAATAGGCACTATGATGCATGTCTGAACACCATCCTGGTGCCCCTTTTGAAGAAGCAACTGCGAAACGGTTGTTGGGCTGTTCCTCCACTGGTCTGTATGATCTATACTTATATTTAATGTTGAGCTGTGCACACTTTGCTCTGGGAGAGATTCTGTAGGTTGATTGTGGCTTATGCTTGCTAGTCTTTTGTTATTAGGGTATGCCTGCGGTAACCCGATTTTTACATTGACTTTCACCAACTTACACATACTTAGTATTTATTCTATCCTATACTGTGGGCATGGTTTGCACAGCAGGCAACACTTTTGTATATTCTGATATAACCACATCATTAAAAAAAAATGGAATAGTGGGACAGCACTAACCCTGTGTCAACAATCAGACTTGCGTTTTGGTGGCAGTGCCCACGGTGTTAGGTCCTGGTCTCCGACCCCTGTTCATATAGTAAGCGTAGAATAAACCGTGGCACTCCTGTAGTCAGTGTCAAATCTTCTATATTTACGCAGTATGCAACGTTTCGACTTCACATAAGTCTTTCTCAAGCATAATACAGGTACAAAGTGAGCAAACTTATATATATGTGCCCCCCAATTTACTGGGCCGGTCGAGTGGGTGGAAATCCCACCCCTCGGTTCCACCCCTTGCAAGTACCAATTGCGATGATACAAACAACAGTATTACATAATGTGTGCAACTCACAGGAGGCTGTAGAGGGCCCAAGTCAGATAATTGCAGTCCAAGCCAGGTACAGCACACTTCCATAGCGCGTGTTTTTGGCGTTCTGAGCGGCGTGCGGTGTACTTCCGGTTACCGTGTTACCTCACTTCCGGTCACATGCTGCTTAGTGTATATTGTTGCTATGTTACCAGGATTATTTACCTCGTAAGGAGGAATTTAGCTAGCGATGTGGTCTTCAGTATATTGGTCCTATATCTGCTGCTGATCTATAGTTCAAAAAGGAGGTTGTGCTCCTGCAGGGAATCTTCTAATACGGGTGGTGCTAAAATGAAAAACATTGCTAGTACTAAGGCCTCTTTCACACGGGCGTCATGTTTGATGCCCGGATAAGAGGCGGGTGCGTTGCAGGAATATGCACGATTTTTCCGCACAGGTGCAAACGTTTGTAATGCGTTTTGCACGCGCGTGAGAAAAATCGCCATGTTTGGTACACAGACCCGAAGCCGGACTTCATCACTGAAGTCCGGTTTCGGATATTCTGGAGAATTTATTATTTTCCCTAATAACATGGTTATTAGGGGAAATAATAGCATTCTTAATAAAGAATGCATAGTAAAATGAAGAGGAAGGGGTTAAAAATAATAAAAGTTAACTTACCTTAGCCACTTGATCGCGTAGTTGCGATCTGTCCTCTCTTTCCCAGCATCAGCTAAGATCTAAAGGACCTGTGATGGTAAGATGGACCATGTGATTGGACCATGTGATGTGACGTCATCACAGGTCCTTTAGTTCTTAGCTGATGCTGGGAAAGAGAGGACAGATCGCAACTACGCGATCAAGTGGCTAAGGTAAGTTAACTTTTATTATTTTTAACCCCTTCCTCTTCATTTTACTATGCATTCTTTATTAAGAATGCTATTATTTCCCCTTAAAGCCATGTTATAAGGGAAAATAATAAAGATCTGGTCCCGTTGCTAAGCAACCATGCAGGAAAATCGCACTGCATCC
Organism: Bufotes viridis; assembly: GCA_033119425.1. Taxonomy (NCBI): domain Eukaryota; kingdom Metazoa; phylum Chordata; class Amphibia; order Anura; family Bufonidae; genus Bufotes; species Bufotes viridis. Next base: position 476,990,631 of record CM065590.1, on the reverse strand, counting down.
GCACTTGCTTGCGGATGCTTGCGATTTTCCCGCAGCCCAATTCACTTCTATAGGGCCTGCGTTGCGTGAAAAACGCACAATATAGAGCATGCTGCGATTTTCACGCAACGCAGAAGTGATGCGTGAAAATCACCGCTCATGTGCACAGCCCCATAGAAATGAATGGGTCCGGATTCAGTGCGGGTGCAATGCATCCTCCTCACTCATTAAACCCGCGCGGAAAACTCGCCCGTGTGAAAGGGGCCTAACAGAGGTGGGTCACCACTGTGTTTTCAGATAATATACATCCCTTTTATGGATAACAATTACCAATATAGCGGCTTATCCAGTCCACATACTACTTAACATATTTCATACATTAACCGTACATTTAAGGTTCAGACACACAGACGCATCTGCTCCATTGGTTCCACTTACACACATCCTGGAAGCACAGGTAATGTATGGTCTCTCCACCAGGGAATTATTACGGTGAGAGGCCACCCATCCCTCCATAGACAGACATAATTGTATGTACTGATTCAAAAATCACCGCTCCATAGAATACATAGGAGTTTTCACCTTAATTGAGCCACACTATGTTTCAGCTTTACAAAATGGCCAGGAACTGGTTTGTCAGCTTCTGGGTGATTTTTTCCTCATGTTCCTACATTCCCATGAATTTTAAATGCTTGTTATGTATTATGCATTCTATATGAATGTTGTAATAAAGATTTGCCAATTTTTCACTATTTTCTGTGTGTCGGAAGTTTATAGTAGGTGTTCTAGACACAAGTTGCTGCTGATGGAGCTGCAACTGCTGATTGGCTAATATATTTTTTATTTTTCCACTAATACACACCACAAAAGTGCTTTAGAACATAACTGGACTGCTGATCGGCAAATATATTTTTTCTTTTTCCACTAATACACGCCATAAATGGCTTTAGAACATATACCTGCACAGCTGATCGGCAAATATATTTTTTATTTTTCCACTAATACACGCCACAAAAGGCTTTAGAACATATAACTGCACCGCTGATCGGCAAATATATATATTTTTTCCACTAATACACGCCACAAACGGCTTTAGAACATAAAACTGCACCACTGATCAGCAAATATATTTTACTTTTGCCACTAATACACGTCAAAAAGGGCTGTAATTTTAGCACTTCACCGCACAACGGCTAATAAGCCCTTTTTTCCCACTATTACAAGCCAAAAAATGCTCTAGAACATATAACTGCACCACACAAGGGCAAATAAGACGTAGAAATATTCCCTTGTAATAAACCCTGTTAATGTTTGTTTCAAACAGCACTTGCACCCCAATAAGAACGGTTTGCTGGAATTACAGAGCTGTATAATGTCAATTTGGGTCCCCAGTCAGTGCAGCAAGGTGTAATAGGATTGTTCCTATTACCCAGGCTGTAACCTCTCCTACTCAACCCTGTTCAACATAAATGTTGTGGAATGACTCCTCCCTATTCTTTCCCTACACCTTGAATAATCTTTCTCTGCGCTTGTAAATCGTTTTTTTAGCACAATGATATTTTTTCTAACACTGTCCCTAGCTCCTGCTGACGTCTCTCCCTGCACTAAGCACACTGGAAAATGGCAGAATCCAAGATGGCTGAGTCTATTTATAGGGTTGTGACATCACAGGGCTGGCTGGCTGCTGATTGGCTGCATGAATGGCATTATGGGTGATCCTGCCTTCCCAGAGTCCCTTATTCCATGTTCTAACACGTGCAGCAGTGATTTTAGGAAAAAATGTGATTCATTACCATGAAGCATGAGGAAATTAAGATTCGGTGCGAATGGAATTTTTCCTTAAATTCAGATCGAATTCCACTTCGTCAACTTCGATTCGCTCATCTCTAAACATCTCTAAATCTCTAAACAACGTATATAGTATAAATTTCGTTGTACTGCACTGTGATGTAGAATTTGATGAAATCTGTTGTGGCTGTCATAGTGACGCAGAATAAAATTTTCGCTAACAGAACATTTATAGTATAAATTTAGTTGCATTGCACAGTGACGTAGAATATGTTTAAAATTTGTCATGGCTGTCATAGTGGCGCAGAATAAAATTTTCGCTAATAGAAATGTATTAGCTATGAATGATGTTGCACTGCAAAGTGACATAGAATTTCAGAAAATATGTCGTGGCTGCCATAGTGATATTCTTCTTTCCAGTAATAATATTAATGAATAGGTGCCATCAGTTGCCGTCTTTTATGGCAATTTTGAATTTGGGTCCAGGCAGTGGAACGTTTTGTCTGGCAACACCGACCATAAATTATTGCAATACCAACGCAGACTAATTTTTTGCTAAAAGAACGTATTAGCCATAATGAATTTGGGTCCGCGTCCAATACCTTTGAAGAACAAGTGGTGTTCAGCAATAACTGATCTGTAACAAGAAACATGTGTATGTTGAGGGCTCCTGCATGCACTGGGCCCAAGTTCAGAGAACAGACTACAGCAGTTAAAGAGGCAACACTGCTACCAAAGTGCCACTGAAGGAAAGAGACGAGCCTTTCTACCGCAACCTTTCTACCGCGTATTTTGCAGAGTGTGTGCGCACTTTTCGTTTGCGCAGTGCATGCGCCCTAGCTCACACACCCTGCATATAGTATAAGTCGTCGCACACTTCCCATTAGCGCATGACGTTATGTGGTCCCCTACTCTGCCCCATGGCCATTGGTCAGGGGCGAGGAGTAGGAAGTGGCCACCACAGGTCCTGCAATGCTTTTTCACTTATCTATAGCGCATGACGTTATGTGGCCCCCCTCCCCTGCCATGTGGCCATAGGTCAGTGGCGAAGATTAGGAGGTGGCCACCACAGGTCCTGCATGCTCTACCACTCATTTCTGTGGAATTAATTGCAAAAGGTGATAGGATGCCATACCTGTCAATTAGGATTTGGGCTATTTATATCCCCCATATTGGCCACTAGCCTCAACTCTGCCCTAAACCCCTGAAGATGCCAGAGATCTGGCAAAACATGTCGGGGGGGCAGTTGCAGTTTTTAGCAATTGTTGGTCACCCAAATGCAGTTTTTATGTAGTTATGTGGTAGGACACATTTTTGCGTACTGCAGCGTTAGATGAGCCCAGCTGAGTTCGCATAGATAGTCAGCCAAGGCATCACGTCACTTCATTATAGGTCACAGTGTGCGGTATGTGTGTTGTTGCATGAATGTGATTCGACAGCTACTGACTTAGTGTCGGACAAGTGTGCAGGTCATTGAGTACGTTTGTTCTCAGCACAGCAACATTCACAGGATTGTCACCATCTAGGATCAAACCGCACGTGGCTCACTCTCCTAGCTCATCCATGCACCATGTCTCAGAGTCATGTCAGTCGAGTGGCTGCTAGCTATATAGTGAATCTCCACTGTCCTCATACTTACGCTAGCACAGACAGCTAGTAGTGATTTAGAGATTGTGCACATCTCTATTTTCCAGCATATCAATCACTTCAGTGCTTTTCAATGACAGCATTGTTTTTAACTGTTTGTCTTGGCTCACAGCCATTTTATTACTAGATATTATTAAGTCAAGTGTTAATCACCATATTATACCTGGGTCAAGATAGGGTTAAGCCTTTTAGGCGTTGTAAATAAGTGAAGGAAAGAGACAAGACATCTTAGAAGGTCTAAAACCCACAAGGCCATACACTGGAGTCAGACAGCACAGCACACATTTATTGCAGAAAGACTTTGCTGCTGTGAAGATATAATCGCTAAAGCATTTCTCCATACTATGAGACAGATGGGCAACCCAAATCTAAGTTCTGCACCCCTCAGTCCGGGAACTGCAGAAGTTAATAAGAACATCATTGCAGGTCTGTGGTTCTGCTGAAAGCCTGTAAAGAGTTCTTTAAAAAAAAGAAAAAGAGAGTGCAAAAGAGTACTACAACTACCATCATTGTTGCTTCTACACTGCTATTGAGAGAGGACTGCACTGTGAAACCTTGCCTCCGTTGCTATATGCATTTCTGCTCTTATCATTAGCTCAGTAAAGACTTTATTTATTACAATCAGTTAATGTCTCCACCATACGCTAGGCCCTGCATCTGTACTCCTACCTTGCATCCAACCAAACATACTCCATCAAGGGCACCCCAAATATCACCAGAAAGGAAACCAAATACCAGGGAGTGCCCTGATGGAAGAAAGGGAGCACTCATTATTCACTGCACAGCCCCAGAGAGAAGACTGGCACTGTAAACTGTTTTACTGCCCATCCCAGGGCCACAACCACCACTCCCATCCTCTTTGCCCTGCGCGTCTACATTATAAGTGATATCAATCTATGACTCAGGAAATCGATATAAAATTACATGTATTTAATGTGAAGTGTAAAATAATGCTAATTACGTAATATTCTGTATAAGCTCCTCTAGCTTTAAAAGCTATGTACACCTTTGGTGACAATTATTTTTATATTATTGCATTGCACTTATTTTGAGCTAAAAATATTTTTTTCATTTGGTCTTTTTTAAAAATATTGAGCCGTTTTCCCTACACAGCTTTGAGTTTCTCTAGTAGCTGGTTCTGAATTTTTTCTCTGTCCCATCAGACAGCTCATGAACACCTTATAAACACTCAATGTAGTTCAATTCTTATGTTACTGATAAGAATGTGGCTTAAATAAGTGTTTATCCCCTTTTAGTAATTTACAGATAAGGGTTATTAGATGACCAGCACTAAGTGAAGGTACCATTCACACAGCTAGAAAAACAGTTAACCCTTTGTGACAGAACGGCTCAATATTTTTAATAAAGATCAACTGAAAAAAAAATTTTTATCCCAAAATGAGTAAAATGCAATCATAAAAAATTGCCTCCAAAGGTGTACATGGCCTTTTAAAAAATTATAGACACGGCAAATTGTTTTAGGCCTCTTTCACACTTCCTTTCCATCCTAGAGTTTCGTCCTCAGGGCTCTAAGACGGAAAGATACTGATCAGGATTATCCCAATGCATTCTGAATGGAAAGAAATCCATTCAGGATGTCTTCAGTTCAGTATTCAAACGTTTTTTTGCCGTCCGGCCAAAAAACTGAAGGCATGCCGCAAGGATGGATCCGGAATTAATGCCCATTGAAAAGCATTAATCCTGATCTGACTTTATGCTAAACGTTGTTTCGGCGCATTGCCGTATCCGACGTTTAGCTTTCTGAATGGTAACCATGGCAGCAAGGACGCTACTAAAGTCCCGGCTGCCATGGAAATGTAGTGGGGAGCCAGGGGAGAAGCTACTTATCGCCTGTGCGGCTCGCGGGGCGCTCCACAATGATGTCACAGCGCCCCTATGTCGCATGGATCATGTGATTACATGGTAACACTGAAAGCATTTTGAACACTGATCAATCTTCAAATGCTTTCAGGTGTGTTGTGTTGTGACGCATCCGGCGTGCATTTCCGGCAACGGAAGTGCACGCCGGATCCTCACAACGCTAGTGTGAAAGAGCCCTTAGGGAAACTGAAAAGAATTTATTTTTTAATTTTATTTTACATTTATTTCCTTATTTTTACTTATTATCCAGGAATTTATGGATTGGCAACCCTGATTGTAGAATACATTATGGAACCAGAGTAGACTAAAGTAAGGGCCACTTGGGGTGGGCCTGTTTCTTCATCAGCTGTGCCAGAGTGTGGGCATGGTTCAGTGCTATCAGGTGAGCACGGCTTGTGCCATGGCATATTATGACATTATATGTCATTTTTGTTAGAAGGTAATGTGGCATACATACACTATACAGACCACTTTACTCAGACACTTTTAGAGAATATATTAGTTGATTGCCAAAATAAAGTACCTTTATACATACAGAGTGGCTTCCTGGGTTTGAATACCTACTGTGGCAACTAACCAATTTGACTTTGGGCTAAACCTTAGGGCTCATGCACACGAACGTATCTTCTTTCCATGTACATTTCGTTTTTTTTTTTGCGGACTGTATGTGAAACCATTCATTTTAATGGGTCCACAAAAAAAATGTAAAGTACTCCATGTGCATTCTGTTTCCGTACGTCTGTTCTGAAAAAAAAATAGAACATGTCCTATTATTGTCCGCATTACAGATAAGGATAGGACTGTTCTATTAAGGGCCAGCTGTTCCGTTCCACAAAATACGGAATGCACACGCACGTCATCCATATTTTTTGCGGATCCATGTTGTGCGGACAGTAAAATACATACGGTCGTGTGCTTGAGCCCTATAGGCATTGTCCTGGCAGTTTCTTGGTATTCACCCTTCAACTCCTATACGTGATCTGGACTTCACAGAAGGGAACCAGCTAGGTCACTAACTCCTGGAGTAGTCCTGGTGTAGTCAGCTGCTGACCAACTGCAGAGCACCAAGGACTGTGTACTCTGAACACAGTTCAAAGTCAGGGCAGGCTGAGTACTTGCATATTCCAGGAGGAGGTGGAACCACCGTCAAGCTAAATTGGGAGACTGATCTGCAGCTTAACAAGAACCTGGACAGGGGCAGGAGGAAAGCAGTAACACTCTTAGTGCTGAAGGAAAGTTCATTGAGCACTAGTCCCAATTCACACAGGAAGGGCAGAATGAGGTCCATGCCTGCTCAGGACAGCAAGACAGCGGTTGGCACGGAGCGCCGGCATGACAATACTCGCTTACTTATGCACCTTCTTCTTAAGGTCTGTTTGTGCCAGGAGTTTCATCAAGATAACGGGAGCGCTGACATTGTCTGAAAACTCCCAAGACCTTTCCTTGGGACCAAAGCCCTTCCAATCCACAAATTCATATTCAGCACCAACATGGACAGGAGAAGCAACAGAAGACTCTGAAAAGAGATACAGTACATGAAAGGAATTGGGACTGAGGAGATAAGGTGGCAGATGGAGCTTGTGACAGACAGGTTTGATTTGAGATATAATCTTGAAAGTTCCCCAAATCGAATTTGTAAATTTGCAAGGTGGCATCTTGAGGCAAATATTTTTTTACAACAACCAGACCTTGTCACTGGGCAAGAGTTATGGAGCATCTCTTCTTCTCTTATCTACCTTTTTCTTCATCGATATCGAGGACCAAGAAACAGGAACCTTGGTCTCTGGCCAAATATGGAAAAAGTCCCTGGCTGCAGCATCCGCACTTGACATATCAGTGGATAGCTGAAAGTTTCAGGCACCCAAGGATGTTGACCATAAACAATAAAGAAAGGACACTTGTCAGTATATTGTTATGGCAGGAGTTAGCCCATAGGAGCAGAGATACCCAGTTGTCTTACTTAGTGGAAAAAAAGAAGCGTATATAGTTCTCCAGAATCTGGTTAATTCTTACTACCTCCCCGTTAGTCTGTGGATGATATGCAGAGGAGAAATACAATTTTCCTTGTAGCAATTTGCAGAGGGACCTCTACAATTTAGAAAGGAACTGTACTACTCTATCAGAAACAATGGGGGAGATTTATCAAAACTGATGTAAAGTTGCCCATAGCAACTTTCATCTTCCAAAAGAGCTCTGAAAAATAAAAAGTGAAATCGAATTGGTTGCCATGGGCAAATAAGCCTGTTTTCCTTTACACCAGTTTTGACAAATCTTCCCCAATGTGTTTAGGAAGGCTGTGCAGACGGAAAATGTGCCTAATAAATACAGTAAGTGGGCTAGTTTTATGGCAGAGGGTAATCCAGGTAAAGAGACAAAATGAGCCATCTTAGAGAAGGAAGCAACCACTACCCAGATCATGGTGCAGCCAGATGAGGAAGAAAAATCAGTAACAAAATCCATTCCAATGTGTTTCCATGGGGCATGTGGTACAGGCAAGTGAAAGAGTAGGCCAGCAGACCTCTGCCTACAGAATTTGTTCTGGGAACAATCTGGGCAGGCAGATACATAGGCCATGGATTATCAGACCTTCACTCCAGAATTCTGGCATCAAAAAGTCCCAAAATAGGGCATATGCGACTTTTCACACTCATTTGCGCATAATTTTGCGACTTTTTACATGTGTACACCACTCACTCCAGTTTTAAAAAAATGGGTGTGGTTAGCCATGTTAATGAGTTTCACTCCAGATTTATCATTGGGACTTTTTTTAAAAGTCGCAAAAAAGTCGCAGAAAAGTCCCAATTTCACTCCAGTGAGGACCATGCTTATCTTATGCGACATTTAATAGAACATGCGACTTTTTTGTAAATATGTGCAACTTTTGTAAAGCCGTTTACTGAAGGATGAACTGCTGCCATCAAACCACATTTATCACAGTATTAAAGGACCATTAATAAATCTAACTGAGCCAAAAGTGACTTTGGACTTATGTAAAATTGGAGTAAGATGGAAGTTTAATGATAAATCTGGCCCATAATCTTGAACATCTTGGTGCAGAGACAACCACCAGTAGTATCTAGAAAAGAACTGCAATGTTTTCCTTACCCAGGATGTCCTGACAACCAGGACCCATGGCCCCAGAGTAGAATTTTCTTCCACCTACCTAATGGAACATAAATCTTTAATGGCAGAATATCTTTATTTTGTACTGGAGCAACGGAGATGCAAGTCTCTTTAATATGCTGAGGAGGTTTCTCCTGATCTGAGCAGTTAAAGGATCTACATAAGGCATCAGTTTTCGTGTTCTTGTCTATATGATGGAAGTGCAACTGAAAAGTAAAATAAGCAAAAAAAACAACTAACATGCCTAATTTAGTAACATCAATTCAGTTCAGCCTCTTATCCTGCAAGTTAATCCAGAGGATGGCAAAAAAACTGTAGAAGCCAATTTTCCTCATTTTAGGGGAATAAAAATTCCTTCCCAACTCCAATAAGGCGGTCAGAATACTCCGTGGATCAACGACCCTTCTCCAGAAATCTAATACCTATAACCTGTAATATTATTACACTCCAGAAATACATCCAGGCCCCTCTTAAACTCTTTTAGTGAACTCACCATCACCACCTCCTCAGGCAGAGAGTTCCATAGTCACTGCTCTTACAGTAAAGTATCCTCTTCTATGTTTGTGTACACACCTTCTTTTCTCCAGACGCAGAGGATGTCTCCTCAAGTCATCACAGTCACAGTCCTGGGGATAAATGGATGATGGGAGAGATCTCTGTACTGACCCCTGATATATTTATACATAGTTATTAGATCTTCCCCCAGTTTTCTTTTTTTCTAAAGTGAATAACCCTAATTTTGATAATCTTTCTGGGTACTGTAGTCCACCCATTCCAGTTACTACTTTAGTTGCCCTCCTCTGAACCCTCTCCAGCTCTGCTACAGTATGTTTGTCTTGTTCACTGGAGCCCAAAACTGTTCACAGTACTCCATGTGCGGTCAGACTAGTGATTTGTAAAGTGGTAGGACTATGTTCTAATCACGGGCATCTATGTCCCTTTTGATGCACCCTATAATATTATTGGCCTTGGCAGCAGTTGCCTGACACTGGTTTCTACAGCTTAATTTGCTATCCACTAAAAGTCCTTTTCCATGTCACTGTTACCCAGTGTTTTACCATTTAGTATGTACTGGGGACATATATTATTCTTTCCCGTGTGCATAACCTTACATTTGTCAGTGTTAAACCTCATCTGTCACTCCTCTGCCTAAGCCTCCAATCTATCCAGATCCCTCTGTAGCAGTATACTCTCTGCTCATGTCTTACTTACTTGACACAGTTTAGTGTCATCTTCAAAATATGATATTTACTGTGCGAGCCTTCTACAAGATCATTAATAAAAATAGTGAAGAGAATAGGGCCCAATACTGACCCCTGTGGTGTTCCACTAGTGACGATGACTCAGTTTGACATAACTGATCCCTTATGAAGCCATGCTGATACGGAGCTATTAGCTTATTTTCATTGAGGTACTCCAAGATAGCATCTTAGAAAACCTTCAAACAGCTTAACCACGACAGATGTTAAACTTAGCGGCCTATAGTTTCTGGGCCCTGTTTTTGACCCTTTTTTGAATATTGGCACCACATTTGCTATGTGCCAATCCTGTGGAATGCTCCGTGTCAATATAGAGTCCTTAAATATCAGAAATAAGGGTCTGTCTATGACATTACTTTTTTTTTACTAATTCTTTTGCGATATGGGAGTGTATGCCATCTGGTCCTGGCGATTTGTCTATTTGTCTTTTTAAGATGCCGGTGCACTTCTTCCTGGGTCAGACAGACCACTTTTAATTGGGAATTTACTTTTACACTTATCATTTCATCAGACAGTTTATTTTCCTCAGTGAGTACAGTGGAGAAAAAAATATTTTTCTCCCCTGAGCTGATTGTAGATATGTCAAATTTTTATAATCTGTATATATAATGATGGGATAAATATCACCCTCCAGCAAATAACACCACTCTTCCAAGGCTAGCTTGATGGCCAACGACTCCCTATCTCTAACGGAGTAGTTGCGTTCAGCATTAGAGAAGGCCTTCAAGAAATAGCCACAAGTGACCATTTTGCCTGTGGAGTTTTTCTGTGCAAGAATAGCTTTAGCTCTAGTGGAGGATGTGTCCACCTCCAAGAAGAACTGTTTAGATACATCAGGAGGATGGAGAGATGTCTATGAAAGAGGCAATCTAATGGGAACTATAAAAAAAAAAGTGTAAAGAAATAAAATAAATTCATTTAAAACTTGTAAAATATAAAAACTCAAATCACCCCAAAATGAAAATAAAAAAACATAAAAAATAAAAAAAAAATACACCTCATGAGCATCTCGTGCTTGCGAAAATGCCTGTACTATTAAAATATAAAAATATTTATCGTATGTGGAAAATGGCAAAACAGAAAAAAGTCAAAATGGTTTTTGATCACTTCTCCCACAAAAGTTAAATAAAAAGTGATCAAAAACTAACACTCACCCCAAAATGAGCCCTCACACAGCTCCATACACATAAGTACAAAAAAGTTATAGGGGTCAGGATATGGCGACGAAAAGAAAAAAAAAGTATTTTTTTTTCAAGGTTTTTATTTTTCCTTCAGTATAAAAAGTAAGAAAAACTATACACATGTCGTATCATTGTTATCGTAATGACCTGGAGAATGAAAGTAACTGGTCAGTTTTACTGGATAGGAAATGCCATAAAAACAAACCCCATAAAACTGTTGCAGAATTGTGTTTTTTCCTATTTCACCATATTTGGTATTTTTTTCCAGCTCCCCAATATATTGTATAATATATTAAATGATGGAATTAGAAAATGCAACTTGTCCCGCAAAAAACAGCTCCTCATACGGCTATGTAGATGTAAAAATAAAAAAAAAGTTATCGCCCCTGAAAGACAAGCAGTGAAAAATGTAAAAGCAAAAAAAAAAACTCAGAGCTTTAAGGATTAAAGGGAATTTGTCAGCTCCAAAACACCCCCCAAACTAGAGTCAGATTATGTCATTTTTATCTTCATACTCATTTACATTCCAACACTGTGCTCCCACAAACCAGCAGTAAAATGCATTGAGAGGACTCTTCCTTGAGTCCTCTCCATTATATGTGTGAGCATGGGAGTCCTCTCAATGCATGCTACTGCTGGTTTGTAGTAGCACAGAGTGGAAATGCAGCTTAGTATAAATATTACAATTAAAGGCTATGTACAATTTTGCAGACAATTTTTTTGTTTATGATTGCATTTTAATTATTTTTGGCTAAAAATCATATTTTCATTTCCCCTTTATTAAAAATATTGAGCCATTCTGTCACAAAGGGTTAACTGTTTTTCTAGCTGTTTGTATCCTACTTTTACTTTCTGCTGGTCATCTAATAACTCTTATCTCTAAACTACTAAGAGGTTATAAACACTTAGTTAAGCCAAATTCTTATCAGTAAGATATGGATTGAGCTTTGATGAGTGTTTATAATGTCAAAGAGCAGAGATAAGGAGTAGTCCACTCCCCAGATGATGGAAAAGACAAAAAATCCACAGACAGCTAGTAGAGCATGTCAGCTCTGTACACAAAAAAGGATTCTATATTGTTAATAAAGATCAAATGAAAAAAAAAGATTTTTAGCTCAAAAAGTATAATGCAATAATTTAAAAAAATTGGCCCCCAAAGGTGTACATAGCCTTTAAATAACCGGATTTGGCTTAATTTACACTATAGACCGCTCATCGGTCTATTGGGAGCTGACAGATTCCCTTTAACCCCTTCAGGATAAGGCCAATTTTCATTTTTTGTTTTAACTTTCTCTGCTTTTTAAGAGCTATAGCCGTTTTACTTTTCTGTTCACATAGACAAATCAGGGCTTGCTTTTTATAGGATAAGTTGCATTTTTTATGGTACCATTTCATTTACCATATCATCTATAGAGGAATGGGGGGGGGGGGGCCCAATTCTTTGCCGGGTAAAATTGAAAACAGAAGGTCAAGTCTGCAATGATTTTATGGGTTTTGTTATTTATGTCCATTGTAATCTATAAAAGACATGACAACCTCATTCTGCAAGTCGGTATGATTGCAGTGATACCAAATTTGCATAGTTTTTGCAAACAGTTTTTGTGTGCATTGCCATAATCTTACATGCATAACTTTTTGGGATTTCCATCTACAGAGCCATAGGGCTTGTTTTTTGCAGAGCGAGCTGTATCTTTATTGGTACCATTTTGGAGTACATACAACTGATTACTTTTTATTACATTTTGTTGGGGGGGGGGGCTAGGTGATTTATATTTTTTCCGTGTTATAAACAGTTTTTCATTTTTAACAGTTTGGACACTTTCAGTCACAGTATACTAATTATGTTTATTTTTTATTTTTATTTTTAAACTTGTGAAAGGGGGTTATTTGATTTTAATATTTTGTAGGTGTTTTAATATATTTAAAAACTTCTTTATTTTTATATTTGGCTGTACTTTTTAGTCCTTTAGGGAATGTTAACATGGAATTCTCTTCTTATTCCATAGACTGCAGTAGTATACTATTGAAGTCTATTGAATCTTTACTGAATGGACAGTCATTTTGCTGTATCAGGCCTGGGAGCCTTCAGAAGGCTCCAAGCTGCCATAGAAAATCTTAGGGGTTAAATGAATAGAACTGGAGTTATCTTCAATCCTAGGCATTGCGGCCAGATCTAAGCTGTATTACATGGCCAGCCCCTGCCGCGTATGAAGAAGGATCACATCTCACGCACCGCTGACATATTATTACGTCAGAAGTCATGAAGAGGTTAAAGATGTAACATAGAAAGATGACCAGTAGAATATTTAAAACTGGGATTACAACTTTGGCAGGTAAATGGCAGATTAAATTTAATGATGATAAATGTTTAAGGGAATCTGTCAGCAAATTTGCATCTATGAAACTGGCTGATCTGTTAGGCTACTTTCACATCTGCACTTTCCCTTTCCGCTATTGAGGTTTGTCATAGGATCTCAAAAGATCCGTCAATGCTATGTTAAAGATAATACAACCGGATACGTTCATAACAGATACAGACGGTTGTAGTATAGTGACAGAAGCGGATCCAGCAAAAGCCCTGGTGTGAAAGTAGCCTTACATATGCACTTGGCAGCTGAAGGCATCTGTGTTGGTCTCATATGTGCCCGCATTGCTGAGGAAAGTGAAGTTTTCATATATGCAAAAGAGCCTCTAGGCTCTACATGATCTGTTCTATAGGCATGCTTTACTTCTGGTTCATATTTACTCAGATTGGTCTCTTGCCCCAGTTAAACAAATAGCTTCTCAGCGGTCAGTGGGCCAATAGGAGTACGTTTCCTACTATATTTTCACAAATCCTTCATTTGTCAAGATAAGGGTCTTCTCTTAGCGAACTGCAAGGCCTCTGGCTCTTCGTTTTCTCCCATCTGTTCAAATTCACGGTTCGCGGTTGGTTAATGTTTATTTATGCACGTGGTTCGCATCACTAATGTCTATGCATATCCCATCGGGTCTGGCTCACGTTTAATTACTTGTCGTCACTGTAAAGTCATTCAGTTCAGTCTCATGGCTTCGAGGGGTCTCACGGCTTCGGGGGGCCCGATGATCGCTTCGGCCTCCTGGCTCCGGGGGGCCCTTTGACCGTTCTTTATGTTGTTCATTAGGGGTACCATATGGTTGTAGGCTGTTTAGTGTCTTAGGTTCCCTGTCAGAGGGGTCCATGGTTACGCAAGTTCCCAAGGCATACTGGTGCTGCTTAAGTGGTTTATTAAAAAAAAAAATAATCTGCCATTAGAGTCTCGCATGTATGGCTCCACCATTAGTCTCCTAAGCATGGCTTCTCCGTTTATGTTTTACACACATGACTCCGCCATTGTAGTCTCTCAAGCAATGCTTCTCCAATTAAGTGTCCGTCATTAGAGTCCCTCACGCATGGCCTCTCCGATTAAGTGTTTGACATATGACTTTGCCATTAGAGTCTCTCACGCAGGGTACCGCCATTAGAGTCTCTCACGCATGGCTTCTCCAATTAAGTGTTACACATATGACTTCACCATTAGAGTCTCTCACACATGGCTTCTCCAATTATGTCCGCCATTAGAGTCTCTCACGCATGGCTTCTCCGATTAAGTGTTTGACATATGACTTCGCCATTAGAGTCTCTCACGCATGGCACCGCCATTAGAGTCTCTTACGCATGGCTTCTCTAATTAAGTGTTTGACATATGACTTCGCCATTAGAGTCTCTCACGCATGGCTTCTCCGATTAAGTTTTTGACATATAACTTCGCCATTAGAGTCTCTCACGCATGGCACCGCCATTAGAGTCTCTTACGCATGGCTTCTCCAATTAAGTGTTTGACATATGACTTCGCCATTAGAGTCTCTCACGCATGGCTTCTCCGTTTATGTTTTACACACATGACTTCGTCATTAGAGTCTCTCACGCATGGCCTCTCTGTTTATGTTTTACACACATGACTCCGCCATTAGAGTCTCTCACACTCGGCTTCTCCAATTAAGTGTCCGCCATTAGAGTTTCTCACGCAAGGCTTCTCCGATTAAGTGTTTGACATATGACTTCGCCATTAGAGTCTCTCACGCATGGCACCACCATTAGAGTCTCTTACGCATGGCTTCTCCAATTAAGTGTTTGACATATGACTTCGCCATTAGAGTCTCTCACGCATGGCTTCTCCGTTTATGTTTTACACACATGACTCCGCCATTAGAGTCTCTCACGCATAGCTTCTCCGATTAAGTGTTACACATATGACTTCGCCATTAGAGTCTCTCACGCATGGCACCACCATTAGTGTCTCTCACGCATTGGCTTCTCTGATTAAGTGTTTCATATATGACTCCACCATTTGAGCTCGGCCACGTGGCCCCACCACAAGTAGGTTCCATGTCTTTTTCTGCCACTCGGGCTGAGGGTGTTGGTGTTGGGCCTAAGTCCTGGGTATCGGTCCGTCTTCCAGTAGGAGGTACAGTAATAAGGCGTAATTCACAATGTCTCACGTCTACAGACACGGCAAGTCCTATCACGACTACAGGGGTAGCATACATAGTTATCATGACCTTAAGCTTATTTCTTGTCACAACTGCAGGTATGGCGTGTTCGTTTCTCTGTCCTCATTGCAGGCAACATTACCTTGTTAATTGAAATAGCCATGTATTCGTGTTGATGGTTCCCCAGGCCTGGTAAGTTTACACATTCCGCTTAATCTATTAATAGAGTAAGACGGCATACGCCATGTTCTAACTTTTTGGCCCTTTATATATAAAAGGTGTGGCCTGGGGAATAAGTAGAGGTGTAGTAGTTTGCAACCAGGAACAGTTGGTGCCCGATCAGGGCCGTCGGCGAATGCTTGGAATTTATTTAGGCCTTCCAACAGATTCACCATTGTTTGTTTTAGTCTGCAGCTCTCAGGATTCAGACCTTCTCGTAATATGTTCATATGTTGTTAGTAAACATAGGAGTAAATCGTTTCTGATTACCGGTCACTCCTTCAATCGCATCAACATTAGCCACCTCCAAGAACGATGTGCCGGTGCACATGACAAAGAGGTAAGGTAGATGGTAGTCACTGTGATATGTACGATATATTTCGCACCTTCATCGGGAGATGTCATTTACATTCAAAGTGGGTGTAGTAATGGTATGTGTATATTTTGCTCTAACCTAAGGTCTGCTCTTTTTGGCCCCTTTAGGCTGCCCTACCGCAGCAGTTATGGCATAATTCTACTGCTTGTTGTACATAGGGTTAGATAGGTTAGGTACACCTTTCTGATAGCCGATCCGACCACAAGTATTAAGCAAGTATTGCTGCATTTGTGGGAGGGGAGGCTGACTACAAGGCTAATTATATACACCTGTGGGCCTAGGCTGGCTGATTGCTAGGCTATTTATAGGCACCTGTGGGCCCAGGCTGACGCCGATTTAGCTACGAGGTGTCATTTATACATCACACCTCACATATCAGTACATTTATTAAGACTGGCATTTTCAACACCAAGGGTGGTATTTAACTTGGACATTCCCTGTAACTTACACAATTCTGTCTGCCTTCCACTGTCAACAGAGGGAGCTCCTTACATAGGAATTTATACTTCAATAGGTCATATATCCTTTGTCAGTTTGCAGAATTTTCAAAAAAGATTAGATTCAATCTGAATTAATTTGTGGTGAATTGTGTTAAAAAATAGCTATTTCCTACAGAGAGCCTTCATAGTGGTGTAGAACACTGTGCCTTGAAGCAACAAGCATTAACCAGGTAATGGTACTTTTGGCAGTGTGGGCAGGTTTCAAATCCTGATGAAAAAGGAAATCAGCATCTCCATAAAGCTTGTCAGCAGAGGGAAGCATGAAGTGCTCTAAAATTTCCTGGTAGATGGCTGTGTTGACTTTGGACTTGATTAGAGTTGAGCGTACCCGAACTGTATAGTTCGTACCGAATTTTGGGATGTTCGGGACATGGACCCGAACCCGAACATTTTCATAAAAGCTCGGGTTCGGGTCCGTTGTTCGTCGATTCTTTCCGCTTTTTGAAAGGCTGTAGAGCAGCCAATTTACATCTTTGCCCTAAGAAGCCATCACAGCCATGCCTACTAATGGCATTGCTGTGATTGGCTGAGTGCAGCATGTGACCCTGCCTCTTTATAAGCTGGAGTCACATAGTGCCGCATGTCACTCTGCTGGTGTTAGTATAGGGAAAAGTTGCTGCTGGTGCTCTCAGGCAGAGATTAGGAAAGAAATCTGTTGAACCTGGTGGTTTGAAATCTTCAAGCTACAGCAATTATTGAGGGAGGGTGCTACTGAAATCCTCCTTTTTTGTATCCAGCCCTGAGCCCAGTAATACTGTAAAGTGTTTTTTTTTTAATCCACCTGTTACTGAAGTGGGGGACAGCGGCCATTTTAGCCACTGCTGTGTCCTTGGAACTGCATGTGACCTGCATGTGTGCCAGCCTGCCAGGGACATCAGTCTAATCATTTTTGGTAGCTCAGTAAAGGAAAAATCCTTGTTTCTGGCAGGTCAAGTCCCCTACATTACCTTTTGTATAAGTTAGGGGTGACATAGTCCATTTCTGTAGCCTGGGGCAAAAATCTGTATTGTGGTGCTATAGAGCACTTGTGCATACAACGCACCAAAACGTATTTTCAATTTCAGCAGTGAAATAGTGCATCAGCGTATTTTTTGGAAAAAAAAGCGGTATTCCTGGTCCACAAAGCAGTTTTAAATACACTGCCCAAATACCTATTTTACATTTCTGCTGTGAAATAGTGCATCAGTGTATTTTCTTGGGGGGAAAAGCGGTATCCCTGGTCCACAAAGCAGTTGTGCATACAGCGTACAAATACCTATTTTAAATGTCTGCACTGAAATAGTGCATTACTGTGTTTTAGGGAGAAAAGTGGTATTCCTGGTCCCCAAAGCAGTTTAAAATACAAGGCTCAAATACCTATTTTACATTTCTGCAGTGAAATAGTGCATCAGTGTATTTTTTGGAAAAAAAAGCGGTATTCCTGGTCCACAAAGCAGTTGTGCATACAGCGTACAAATACCTATTTTAAATTTCAGCACTGAAATAGTGCATTACTGTGTTTTAGGAAAAAAAAAGCCATGTTCTTGGTCCACAAAGCAGTTGTGCAGGCAGCGTACATATACCTATTTTAAATTTCAGCACTGAAATAGTGTATTAGTGTGTTTTAGGGGGAAAAAAAAACAGTGTTCTTGGTTCACAAAGCAGTTGTGCATACAGCATACAAATACCTACGTTAAATTTTCAGCCGTTAAATAGTGCATTTGTGATTTTTGGGGAAAAAAGCTGTGTTCTTGGTCCACAAAGCAGTTGTGCATACAGCGTACAAATACCTATTTTACATTTCTGCTGTGAAATAATGCATCAGTGTATTTTTGGGGGAAAAACTCTATTCCTGATCCATAAAGCAGTTGTGCATACAGCGTACAAATACCTATTTTAAATTTCAGCACTGAAATAGTGCATTAGTGTGTATTAGGGGAAAAAAGCCGTGTTCTTGGTTCACAAAGCAGTTGTGCATACAGCGTACAAATACCTACGTTTAATTTTCAGCCGTTAAATAGTTAATTTGTGAATTCTGGGGGAAAAAAAATTATTCCTGGCCCACAAAGCAGTTTAAAATACACCGCTCAAATAACTATTTTAACACTTCTGCTGTGAAATAGTGCATTAGTGTATTTTTGTGCAAAAAAAAGCCGTATTCTTGCTTCAAAAAGCAGTTGTGCATACAGCAAAAAAATACCTCATATACATTTCTGCAGTGAAATAGTGCATTAGTGTATTTTGGGTAAAAAAAAAAGAGGTATTCTTGGTGCATAGAGCATTTTTATGACATGGGCATTGCCTTAGTGAACTTAATTGTTGACTATTGGCAGTTAAATTGACACCGGAGATAAACCATCTGTCAGCTTGGTGGGTGAACGCAAATAATGAGAAGAACATCAAATAAGGGACATGGACATGGTCGTGGTGGTGTTAGTGGAGCTCCTGTTGCTGGGAGAAGACGTGGCCGTTCAGCGCCAACTACAGGTCCAAGTGAAACACCTTTCTCGGGTGCGAGTAGTAGAACCTGCAGCGTTATTTGGTACGCCCGAATGCCGCTATACGGATGGTGAGGCCAGAACAAGTACAGGCGATAGTAGATTGGGTGGCTGACAGTGGCTCCAGTTCCTTCACAGTATCTCCCACCCATTCCTCTGCAGAAAGCTCAGAGTTGGCACCTGCAGCCCATGCCCATCAGTCTTTCACCTCACCCCCTTGCAAATCAGCCAAGCAGTCTGAGCTCCAAGTCATGCAGCAAACTCTTATGCTTTTTGATGACTCTGCTGGCACGGTTTCCCCAGCCCATCCACCTAGCCCTGCCCCAGAAGTGAAAGACATTGAATGCACTGATGCCCAACCACTTATGTTGCAGGATGAGGACATGGGAAGATGCAGCACGTCTCTGATGATGACGAAACACAGGTGCCAACTTCTGTGGCTTTCTGCAATGTGCAGACCGACGAGTAGGGGCAGGGGTAAAGAGTGGCTGGAAGATGATGTGGAGGATGATGAGGTCCTAGACCCAGACTGGACTCAAGGTCGTGCTAGTGACGTGTGCAGTTCTGAGGAAAAGGCGGTGGTCGCACAGAGGCAACAGCACAGCAAAAGAGGGAGCAGGGTGCAAAAGCCGAGCGGCTGTTCCAGAGACAGTACGGCTGCTACTGCCCACCGCACCCAGGGACCGAGCACACCAAGCTCCAAGGAGTTCATTGGTGTGGCAGTTCTTCACACAATGTCCTGACGACAAGACATGAGTGGTTTTCATGTTGTGCCATCAGACCCTGAAGGGAGGCATAAAGGTTCTAAACCTCAACACAACCTGCATGACTAGGCATCTACATGCAAAGCACGAACTGCAGTGGAGTAAACACCTTAAAAACCAAGAAAGGTCTCAGGCTCCTCCTGCTTCCTCTTCTGCTGCTGTCTCTGCCTCTTCCTCCACCTATGGCATCACCGTGGCACCTGCAAACCAGCAAACAGAGGATGTGCCACCAACACCACCTCCGTCACCATCACCAAGCATCTCCACCATGTCACATGCGAGCGTTCAGCTGTCCATCTCCCAAACACTGGAGAGAAGGAGGAAATACCCACCTACCCACCCTCGATCCCTGGCCCTGAATGCCAGCATTTCAAAATTACTGCCCTTTAAAATGCTGTCATTCAGTCTGGTGGAGACGAACTGTTTCAAACAGTTGATGGCGGTACTGTCCCACAGTACGTAGTTCCCAGCCACCACTACTTTTCCAGGCGCCCAGTCCCTTCCCTGCACAACCAAGTGGAGGATAATGGGCGAAATCTCGTTGCAGCTCTGGGACTAGCCGGTTTGATGCACAGTTCTTGCCTGGCGCATGTGCTGAATCTGATTGTGCATTAGTTTCTTAAAAATTACCCAGACATGTCAGAGCTGCTGCAGAATGTGCGGTCTGTCTGTGCGTACTTTAGGCGTTCTCACCCGCTGCCGCTCGCCTGTCTGCGGTGCAGCGTAACTTTGGCATTCCCGCTCACCGCCTCATATGCAACGTGCTCACCAGGTGGAATTCCCCCTTGCATATGCTGGATAAACTGTGCAAGCTACAGCAGGCGATAGTGGAGTTTCAGCGGCAGCACACACGGGTCAGTCGCTCTGTGGAACAGCACCCCTTCACCACCAGTGACTGGGCCTCCATGCGAGACCTGTGTACCTTGTTGTGGTCTTTTGATTACTCAACCAACATGGCCAGTGCTGATGACGCCGTTGTTAGCATTACAATACCACTTCTATGTCTCCTTGAAAAAACAATTACCGCGATGATGGAAGAGGATGTGGCACAGGAGGAGGAGGAGGAAGAGGGGGTATTTCACAGGGTTTGAGGCCGGTCATTCAGAAGTGGCTCAGAGGGTGGGTTCCTGCACCAGTAGAGGCCAGGTACACATGTGGTCAGCCAGGGAACAGATCTGGAGGAGGAGGAGGAGGATGATGAGGTAGAGGCGGAGGAGGAGGAACCAGGTTCACTGCAGGGTGGCACCCAACACAGCTCATGGCCATCACTGGAGCATGGCTGGGGGGATACTAAGGACACAGACGATACACCACCTACAGAGGACAGCTTATCCTTACCCCTGGCACACATGAGCGACTACATGCTGCAGTGCCTGTACAACGACAGCAGAGTTGCCCACATTGTAACTTGTGCTGACTACTGGGTTGCCACCCTGCTGGATCCCCGCTACAAAGACAATGTGCCCTCCTTAATTCCCACAGTGGAGCATGATGGGAAGATGCGCAACTACAAGCGCACGCTGGTAGACGCACTCCTGATGGCATTCCCAACTGACACTGGGGGACAAGTGGAAACACAAGGTAAAGGCAGAGGAGGAGGAGTAAGAGGTTGCCAATGCAGCTGTGTCACTGGCAGCACCTCAGAAGGCAGGGTTAGCATGGCCGACATGTGGAAAAGCTTTGTCCCCGCGCCACAGCAATCTGCACAACCAGCTGATATGGATCGTCTTAGCAGGAGGCAGCATTTTAGCAACATGGTGGAACAGTACGTGTGCACATGCCTACATGTACTGACTGATGGTTCTGCCTCATTCAACTTCTGGGTCTCCAAAATGTCCATGTGGCCTGAGCTTGCCCTTTATGCCTTGGAGGTGCTGGCCTGCCCTGCAGCCAGTGTATTGTCTGAACGTTTATTTAGCACGGCAGCGGGCGTCATTACAGACAAACGCAAGCGCCTGTCCACAGCCAACGTGGACAAGCTCACAATCATTAAAATGAACCAGGCATGGATTCCACAGGACTTGTCCGTACCTTGTGCAGAATAGCCATTTATAAACGCCTCAACCATACATTCTTGTACTCCAGTGCACTTATTCATTGAATCCTTTTTTTTTTATTTGTACCATTATTTTGGGGGCTACCCCAGTTTTAGAAACCAAAAAAATAAAATAAAAAACTTTTAAGATACCCCCTCCTCCTCCTTCATCGCCGCTTCCAGTAACAATACAACATTCGCCACCTCCTCAACCCATGACTCCACATCAGGGCCGGTGCAAGGATTTTTGCCGCCCTAGGCAAAAGAAAAGTTTGCCGCCCCCTCATGTGACATCACAATGCCCCACCCATATAATCTGCCATAATAACTAACGCGAGTGTATAGGGATAGCAGTGTGTGTGCAGTGGATGCATGGTGTGTGCAGTGGATGCAGTGTGTGTGCAGTGTGCAGTGGATGCAGTGTGTGTGTAGTCGATGCAGTGTATGTGTGTGTGGAGTGTATAGGGAGACCAGTGTGTAGGTGATGCAGTGTGGGTGTGTGCAAGGGATAGAAAGAAGTTCCGTGTTTGTGTATAAGGTTTGTGTTGTGTGTTTCTGAATGTGTGTACAGAGTGCGTTCTGTGAATCTGTGTTTGCATGTGTAAGGCTCTATTCATACATCCAAAATTCTGTTCCGCATTTTGCGGAACGGAATTGCGGACCAATTTATTTCTATCCACACTCCCGGGTCCACACTACCATCCCGCAAAAAAATAGAACATGTCCTATTCTTGTCTGCAATTGCGGACAAGAAAAGGCATTTTCTATGCGAGTGCCGGCAATGTGCGGTCCGCAAAATGCGGAACGCACATTGCCTGGTGTCCGTGTTTCTATGGATCCGCAAAACACACTTGGATGTGTGAATGGAGCCTAAGAGATGCATTGTGTTTCAGTGTGTGTAAGGGATGCAGTGTGTGTGTGTGATGGATGTCAAACTCTCCCCCCAGTCACTCTCTTTCTTACCCCCTCCCTTGTGTCACTCTTTTCCCCTTCTTGTCACTCTCATTACCCCATCATTACTCTTATTCCCCCTAGTCACTCTATTTCTTGCCCCTTGTGTCACTCTGTTCCCTCCTGTCAGTCCCTCTGGTGTGGTGTGGTGTGGCCGCCCCTTCTTGTCACTCTCAACCCCCTCCCCCTCTTGTGTCACTCTGTCCCTCCTGTCAGTACCTGTGGAGTAGGGCGCAGGATTAAGGCAGGCAGTGTGAGAACTTCCCTGGTGTCAGTCCATGTGGAGTAGCGTGGCTGAGCTCTGTCCGGTTCCGCGGGTACAGGAGCTTTTGTTCCTTGTACCCGGCCGGACTGAGAGGAAGTGCACACTAAGTGAGCACTTCCTGTCAGTCCGGACAGGTACAGGAAACAAAAGCTCCTGTACCCGCGGACTGTACAGAGCTACGTTACTCCACAGGGACTGACACTAGGGAAGCGCTCACACTATCTGCCTTAATACTGCGCCCGGGCGGTGCGCGTCAGCCCGGGCGGGAGCCGGCGCCCCCAGCAAGAGTGCGCTCTACGCGGTGGCGTACTCTGCTTATGGGTGGCGCCGGCCCTGCTCCACATCCACCTCCTCCTCCAAGTTGCTGGTTAATAATGTTTAATTTTTTTGTTTTATTTTATTTTAAGTTATTTCTCTATCCACATTTGTTTGCAGGGTACTTACCCACATTTTGCTGCCTTTTGCAGCCCTATAGTCCTTACCAGGACTTTTTTACAGCCACCTTTGTGCCCAAAAGTTCGGGTACACATTTACTTCATTGGTGGGTGACATGAAGGCTGTGTTGTGGTGAATAAACCTCTCCTCTGTCTGAGTGCCAGGGGCCTACATTAGTGAAAATCGCCTGTTCCATTGGTAGGTAACATTAACTTCTTTTTGACGTGAATGAACCTCTCCTCTGTCTGGGTGCCATGGGCCTACATTTCTGAAAATCGCCTGTTCCATTGGTGGGTTAAATTAATCTCTTTTTGCTGTGAATGAACCTCTCCTCTGTCTGGGTGCCAGAGGCCTAACTTACTAAAAATCGCCTGTTCCATTGGAGGTGTCATTAACCTCTTTTTGCTGTGAATGAACCTTTCCTCTGTCTGAGTGCCAGGGGCCTAAATTAGTGACAATCGCCTGTTTCATTGGTGGGTGACATGAAGCCTGTTTTGCCGTGAATGAACCATCAAAAGATGCCTGTGTCATGAAGCCTGTTTTGCCGTGAATGAACCATCAAAAGATGCGTGACTACAAACGCACGCTGGTAGACGCGCTGCTGATGGCATTCCCACCTGATGATTTCTCAACCTCCTACTACACATCCACCTCCTCCTCTGAGTTGCCAATTAATAATGTTTAATTTTTATTTATTTTATTTTAAGTAATTTCCCAATCCCCTTTTGTTTGCAGGGCATTTGCCTACATTTTGCTGCCTTTATGCAGCCCTCTAGCCCTTTCCAGGGCTATTTTACAGCCATTTTAGTGCCCAAAAGTTCGGGTCCCCATTGACTTCAATAGGGTTCGGGTTCGGGGTCAAGTTCGGATCCCGAACAATTTTGTGAAGTTCAGCCGAACTCGTCGAACCCGAACATCCAGGTGTCCGTTTAACTCTAGACTAAACCACTGACTGGAAACTTCATACTGGACCTCAAGCAACTTGGACTGTGAGCCTCTCCACTCTTCCTCCAGAACTTTAATTTCCAAATGAAATGCAAAATTTACTTTTATCTGAAAACAGGACTTATTGTCCTTTTTCTCCTTAGCCCAGGTGCTTCTGACGTTGTCCATGGGTCATGAGCGGCTTGACACAAGGAATGCGACAGTTTTAGCCTATGTGTTGGAAAAATCTGCGTGTGGTGGCTCTTGAAGCAGTGGCTCCAGCCACAGTCCACTCCTTGTGAATCACCCCCAAATTCTTGAATGGCTCTTTCTTGACAATTCTGTCAAGGTTGTGGTTATGCTTTTTCTACCACACTGTTTTTTTTCCACTCAACTTTCCATATGCTTGGATACAGCACTCTGATAACAGCCAGCTTCTTTAGCAATGACCTATTGTGGCTTATCCTCTTTGTGGAGGGTGTTAATGACTGTCTTCTGGATAACATCAACTCAGCAGTCTTCCCCATAATTGTGTAGCCTACTGAACCAGACTGAGGGACCATTTAAAGGCTTAGGAAACCTTTGCAGGTGTTTTGTCTTGATTAGCTGATTACACACCTATATTGTACTTTTTTTAAACAAATTTTTATTG
Source organism: Bufotes viridis (assembly GCA_033119425.1). Taxonomy (NCBI): domain Eukaryota; kingdom Metazoa; phylum Chordata; class Amphibia; order Anura; family Bufonidae; genus Bufotes; species Bufotes viridis. Next base: position 476,965,684 of record CM065590.1, on the reverse strand, counting down.
GGTTTAACAAGATTTGGACAAGTACAAATGAGTGCAGTAGCATAGGTGAAACATATTTTCACATTTTCCAAACAAAATACAAAGGAAGTACAAAGAAAAGAAAATGCAAAAATGGTTCAAAAGAAAACCCCCAGTATTTGGAGAACTCCACCCACCCTCTCCCTAACCCCTCCCCTCTTGATGTCTGGTGTGATCCCCAATTATATTGAACTTTTTCATAATATTCAAATTTTCTGAGATATTGACTTTTGGGTTTACATTAGCTGTAAGCCATAATTATCAATATTAAAAGAAATAAAAGTTTAAAATAGATCACTCTGTATATAATAAATCTATATAATATATGAGTTTCACCTTTTGAATTGAACTACTGAAATAAATTAACTTTTCTAATTTATTGAGATGCACCTGTATAATCAAAATCGTCTATCAGTTATATCTTCATTCTTCTCCTACAGCTTCTCAAAGGTGTTTTCCGGGAGTTTTACACTGATGACCTTTCCTCTGGATAGGTCATTAGTATCTGATCAGTAAGGCTCGACACCCCCGCCGATCAGCTGTATGAGAAGGCAACGGCACTTGCTTTGAACAGCAGAACATCTCTGGATACATACAAGTCGCGATAACATTGCCATATACCCCATACCTCTCCACAACAGCTATTAACATTGTTGATTAAGGACTGTCCTATTATAGACATTATATCTGATAAAGGATTGCCATGTATACTTGAAACGTATCTTAATGAGTATACAGAGTATAACCATAGATATTCAAATACAATCAATACTGTGTAGCAGCTATTAACCCTCCATGGGCCATATTTAGATATTGACATGAATTACTTTTTAAAGTTGCCTGAATGGATTACATCGGATAATATTGTTATTTTTGTAAAACAACAGTGCATATTCTTTATATACATCTCTACAAAACTCTACTGAACATTTGGAGTAACTAACGGCAGGCCGATTAATGCCTAAATATTAGGATATAGAAGGATAAACTTTTCCCTGTATCCAGTAAAAGTCTTTTGTATTCAGCGGGAATTTCTTGTACTCAGCAAAAATCTGATGTACTCAGCAAGATATTTTACTTTGTGTATTGCGAGGGTAATGTACTCTTATCTATATCTTTATAAACTACTGTTGAATATCACTGGTAATTACAATAATATAGGCCGATTGTGTGCCACAAATAAGGATATATTCAGACAAATTGCTTGTTTTACTATTCTTCTTGTATTCAGCAAAAATCTGATACACTCAGCAGTACATTTTACTTTGTATATTGCGATGGTAATGCATTCTATCTGTATCCTTACAAACTACTACTGAACATCATTGATAATTACTACACTATAGGCCGATTGTGTGCCACAAATAAGGATACGGACAGACAAATTGCTTGTTTTATCATTTTTTATTTCTATTATTTTTTACAAACACGTCTTTTATATATGCTTTTAAATAGTATGTGTCTGTAATATGCCTGTCCCTCTAAAAATATCACATTAAGTGTAATACTGAGCGATCAAAAAGTCATATGTACCCCAAAATGGTGCAAATGAAAATGTTACCTCCCGCAAAACAGGCCCCCAAACAAGACCAGCGCCAGAAGATTAAAAAATATATGGCTTTCAGAAAATTGCGATGCAAAAACAAGATTTTGTTTTTAAAACTGCCTTGTGAAAAAGTGGTAAAATGTAAGAAAAAAATATACTGTATATGAAATTGGTATCTCTGTAATCGTACTGACCAGCAGAATAAGGATGACATGTCCTTTTTCCTGCATGGTGTACTTTGCAAAAACTAAATCCAAAAAGCAGTAACAGAATTAATTCAATTTCTTTATCCTGCTTCGCAAAAAGCAAAATAAAAAGTGATCAAAAAGTCAAATATACCGCTAAATAGAGCCAATGATGATGGCAACTCATCACACAAAAAAAAGCCCAAACACAGCATCGTTGAAAGAAAAATAAATGTATGGTTCTCAGAAAATGGCCTGATACCCTAGAGGCTGTTCAATAGCAACATGGCGTCCATAAACTATTCTATCAAAATCAATGGGTCCGCATCCATTCCTTAAAAGATCCAAGATCCAAAAGGTGTTCTTTCCCTTTTGAACCTTGCAGTGTACCTCAACAGCACTTTACTTTACATCCACATTTATGGCATTTCAGTACCCAGTAGAATCCCCCTAATAATTCTAAGGGCATTGTGTCTCTCAGGTGAGCTGGGCACAGCATATTACACACAGTCCCATTCTCATGAAAAGGGTTGTCCTTTTTACTTATATTGATAAGTTATCCTCAGGACCCTCAAGGGGGTCTGACTCCTGGTACCCCTACCAATCAGCTCTTTGTTGTTTACCTTTGTTGCTCACTGTCGCAACTACAGCGGCCATTAGGTGTAATTACAAACAACCCGTCCCATTTACTTGCATGGGACGGCTCCTTCCTTTTTAAGTGTATAGGAAAGAGCTGCCCCATAGAAGTGAATGAGATGGGTTAGGTGTAATTACACTGGCACACTGCTGCGGTTGCGATGGCGAGCAGGTAAGCAATTAAGGGAAGGCAGCGCTTCTAAAGGCACAGCCTTTTCTTCAAACAGCTAATTGGTGGGGGTGCCGATCTGATATTGACCGATCATGAGGATAGGTCGTCAATATAAATAAAGTGGACACCCCTTTAATTTCTGCCAAACACCTGTGGGGTCAAAATACTCACTCAACCCCTTGATAAATACCTAGAGGGGTGTAGTTTACTACATAGAGTCACTTCCCAGGGGTGCATTTATTATTTCACCCCAGAGCTTCTACAGTTGTCAGCACAAGATGCGTAAATTACCAAATTGCACTTTAAATTGCGCATTTGACACTGTACCACATAAAAGGTTAGTACATAAAATGAGGATGCTCGGACTGGGAGAAAATGTCTGTAAGTGAGTAAGTAACTGGCTGAGTGACAGAAAACAGAGGGTGGTTATTAACAGTACACACTCAGATTGGGCAACTGTCAATAGTGGGGTACCTCAGGGGTCAGTACTGGGCCCTATTCTCTTCAATATATTTATTAATGATCTTGTAGAAGGCTTGCATAGTAAAATATAAATTTTTGCAGATGACACTAAACTGTTTAAAGTAATTAACACTGAAGAGGACAGTATACTGCTACAGAGGGATCTGGATAGACTGGAGGCTTGGGCAGATTAGTGGCAGATGAGGTTTAACACTGACAAATGTAAAGTTATGCACATGGGAAGGAATAATGCAAGTCACCCATACATACAAAATGGTAAAACACTCGGTAACACTGACATGGATAAGGATCTAGGAATTTTAATAAACAGCAAACTAAGCTGAAAAAAACAGTGTCAGGCAGCTGCCGCCAAGGCCAATAAGATAATGGGTTGCATCAAAAGGGGCATAGACGCCCGTGATGAGAACATAGTCCTACCACTTTACAAATCGCTAGTCAGACCACACATGGAGTACTGTGTACAGTTCTGGGCTCCTGTGAACAAGGCAGACATAGCAGAGCTGGAGAGGGTTCAGAGGAGGGCAACTAAAGTAATAACTGGAATGGGGCAACTACAGTACCCTGAAAGGTTATCAAAATTAGGGTTATTCACTTTAGAAAAAAGACGACTGAGGGGAGATCTAATAACTATGTATAAATATATCAGGGGTCAGTACAGAGATCTCTCCCATCATCTATTTATCCCCAGGACTGTCACTGTGACGAGGGGACATCTTCTGCGTCTGGAGGAAAGAAGGTATGTACACAAACATAAATGAGGATTCTTTACGGTAAGAGCAGTGAGACTATGGAACTCTCTGCCTGAGGAGGTGGTGATGGTGAGTACAATAAAGGAATTCAAGAGGGGCCTGGATGTATTCCTGGAGTGTAATAATATTACAGGCTATAGCTACTAGAGATGGGTCGTTGACCCAGGGAGTACTTCTTTCCTCTGGATCAACTAGCAGGATGACAGGCCGAACTGGATGGACAGATGTCTTTTTTCGGCCTTATGTACTATGTTACTATGTTACTAAGTTTGCATGGTGCTCTTTTACTCCTGAGCCCTGTGGTATGTCCAGGAAAAGATTGGGGCCACATGTAGGGTAATTTTAAAACCAGAAAGCACAGCATATACTGGGAACAACATATTGAACACCTAAATGGCATATTTGTAGAAAAATTGCAATTATTCAGTTTGCACCATATGCTGTGAATTAATCTTGCAAAACACCTGTCAAAATGCTCACAACACCCATTGGTAAATTTCGTGAGAGGTGTGGTTTCTCAAATGGGGTCATTTCTTGTTTTTGTTTTTTTATTTAACCTCAGAGCCTCAGGAGTTGTCGGTTCAGAGCTCATTCAGACAACTGTATGTTTTGCGGCCCGCAAATTGCAGATCCGCAAAACAAGGATACCGGCAAAATATGGAATGCACACGGCCAGCCCTATGATACAAAAGCCTATTCTTCAAGAATAGGACATGCTCTATCTTTTTTGCAGGGCCACGGAACAGAAGTAAGGATGCGGACAGCACACGGTGTGCTGTTCGCATCTTTTGCAAAAACATTGAAATCAATGGGTCCGTGTCCATTCCTTAAAATTGCGGAACGGATGCGGTCGCATAAATACAGTCTTGTGAATGAGCCGTAATGCTGTATGAATCACCAAACTAGGCCTCAAATTCATATGGCACTCATTCCCTTTTGAGCCCTGCGGTGTGCTCATACGGCACTTTACGATCACATATGGGGTGTTGTATTCAGGTGTGGTATTTTTTGCAAAAAACAGCCTGGTTCTTCAGGTAAAAAATATCAGGGTCCTGACGGCGTTAATACTGCTTTAATAAAAAATAATAATACAGTACATAAAGCCAAAAACAACCAGTACACACTCTTCCTTCGCAATCTATCCCTAATTATTAGGGATATTTTATAGCACCTTTACTCTTTTGCGTAGTTATATGCTCATATTCATATTATCTGAACATTTTTTATTTCTTGCTGATTTTACCTATTACATCAGGCCATGTCCAGACCATGTTGGGAGTTGTACTGTTTTTATTTTTTTTTAACTGTGACTCAACTTGTAAATGTGTTTCACATGGAGCTTCAGGCAACACATATATTGTGCTCTGTGTTGACCAAGATTGCTGTTGGCAGATCTTGACAGGTAGCAACTTACCCCCTTTACCTGTATAGTGAGTATGATATGTAGATTTGGCCTTGAGTGACAAGGGCAAGGTCACGGATTGAAGACGTAAGAAGTCACACAGGAAGGGAGGTGTATTCCAAATGTTGTGCAGCTCTTTTACATTAACCCCTCAGTGACCAGCCTGTTTTGGGCCTTAGTGACCAAGCAATATACTTCATCATTACATTTCAAGAGCTTGTTTTTGGCAGGACAAGTTGCAGTTTTTAATTGCAACATTTTGGGGTACACATAACTTAACAATTAACTTTAATTAACTCTTTTTAAGGATGATGGGGAAAAAACTGCAATTTACATTATAAATTTTGCGGCTTTCTTTTTTAGCATAAATAACTTTATTCTCAGGGTCAATATGATTACTGCAATACCGAATACATATAGCTTTTTTTTAAGTTTTGATACTTTTGTACAATAAAAAACCTTAAAAAAACCAAAAGAAAAAAAACAAACAAAAGGAAAGGTTTTTGTATCGTCGCACCCCAAGACCCATAACTTTTTTATTTTTCGTTCTACAGAGCTGTGTGAGGGCTTGATTTTTATGGGACAATTTTTAGTTTTTGGCATTGTTTTGGCATTATTTTGGAGTACATAATTTTGATTGCTTTTTATTTATTCTGTTTGCTTTTTAAGGTGATTTTTTTTTCTTCAATAGGTGTCTACCTATGGGTTTTGCCAAGTCATGCAATTATTTTAAAGTGTTTTCTAGTTTCATTCATTGGGTTACTGAATATGAGAGGGTACAGGGGGGTGGTAACCAGTTAGCGGTGTGTACCTCCACAGTTTGACAAGGCAGCTCTGATTGGATAGTCAGACTATGCAGGTACACCCCCCCCCCCCAACTGGTTAACACCCCTCTGTACCCTTACTGCAGACTGCTAGCAATTAATTCATAACTTCTAGTACAAATAATAAAGGAATGGCACAACATAGAGCCATAAGAATAGATGCTCCAGAATTGTTATCACATGGGGAATGCATGTAACTATTAAAACAGGCATGTCGGGAGTGGTGACAGGTCCTCTGTAAGGTACTGTAACAAGATCTGTTTTATAGCTGTAGCGGACTCTCAGGCGTCAGGAACGTTGACAGCAGAGAACAGACCAGAACACAGCAGGAACAAAGCATCTTGGAGTAGGGTCCACAAAAAAACGGAAGGTGGATGAAACCATATCAAGGGGTGAATTACTCATTAACACCCCAGCCAAGGGTCAAGTCAGGTTTTGTTGAGGGAGCTGCTATGCGGCCGGAAACCTGCCCACCTGCTGCGGCCAATGGGCACATGAACTTGAAGGTAATACCTCTGTTAAGCGTCTTTCACATGTCAGTAACACAGTGCTGTGTGTGTCCTCGATAGAGAGCACACATGTCCATTGATTGTTTATTCACACATCAGTGAAAAACCACAGAGACATGCCCTATTTTGGTCTGTGATATGGAATAAATGCCTATTGAAGTCTATGGGTCCCTCAAAACCACTACAAAACACAGACCACTGGCAGAAGATGCTTCGAAAATGCCTTTTCAGCAGTATCCATGGAATATGGATGAAACACAATGGGCAAAAAAGAGACACATGGACCAAACACAGATACTTCATGGAGATTTTCATGGATGAACCACTAACCATTTTGTCACAGATGTCATCACGAACATGTGTATGGAGACGTAAAGAGGACCTTTCACAATTCCTAAGATGCCTGTTTAACCCCTGTATCGGTACGTCATGATTCCAAAGTCCTTAAGGACCCATTACATACCAGTACGTCATATCTTTAAAAGTACATTGCGGCACTGAGGGGTTAATCGGAACAGGGTGCCTGCTGAAATCATTCAGCAGGCATCCTGTCACAACGCCGAGGGGGGGTCATGTGACCCCCCCGTAACGGCTATCGTAGCAAACCACAGGTCTGTGATCGGGGGGATCAGTGACTTAAAATGTGCCGAAAACTGTTAAATTATACCCCCACGCTGCAGCCCGCAATCATATTGTGCCGGCGGAGGTGCGGGGGGGTTAAGGGAGGCCTACTCTAATGTTTTCCTGGTGGTCTAGTGGGTATATAGCAGGGTGTCAGCACATTGCTGACAATCTACTATAAACGGTTGACATCTGTGCTGTAATGTCAGCCGTTTAACCCCTTCCATGCCGCTGTCCGTACGGACCGCTGTATGGAAGGGGTTAACAGGGAGGGAGCTCCCTCTCCCATCGGGGGCTGCTGTGCCCTTGCAGCCCCCGATTCTTCATGGAATCGCAGAGGAAGGAAGCTCTCCTCCCTCTCCATCACCCGCTGCTCTGTTCTGGCAGCGAGTGATGGTTACCATGGCAGCAGAATGCTTTCAGAGGCGAAAATAATATGGCTCTCAGACTATGGAGACACTAAAACATTATTTTTTTTTTCTAAAATGCTGTTATTGTGTTAAAGTAAAATAAATAAAAAAACAGTATACATATTAGGTATCGCCACGTCCGTAAAAGCCTGCTCTATAAAAATATCACATGATCTAACCCCTCAGGTAAATGCTGTAAAAAATAAACATTTTTGTCACCTCACATTACAAAAACTGTAATAGCAAGCGATCAAAAAGTTATATGCACTCAATAGTGCCAATCAAACCGCCATCTCCTCCCGCAAAAATTCATACCCCACATAGGACAATCGCCCCAAAAAATAAAAAAAATATGGCTCTCAGACTATGGAGACATTAAAACATGATTTTTTTTGTTTCAAAAATATTATTGTGTAAATAAATAAATAAATAAAAAGTATACATATTAGGTATCGCCACGTCGTAACAACCTGCTCTATAAAACTAACACATGATCTAACCCCTCAGGTGAACACAGCAAAAAAAAAAAATATAAATACTGTGTCAAAAGCCATTTTTGTCACCTTACATTACAAAAAGTGTAATAGCAAGCGACCAAAATGTTATATGCACCCCAAGATAGTGCCAATCAAACTGTCATCTCATCCCGCAAAAAATTAGCCCCTACATAAGACAGTTGCCCAAAAAATAAAAATAAATATGGCTTTCAGAATGTGGAGACACAAAAAAAATCATTTTTTCAAAAATGCTTTGTTATGAAAAATTTTAACAAAAAAACCCTAAAAAGTAGTCACATTTGGTATTGTCGCGTCTGTAACAACCTGCTCTATAGAAATAGCACTCGTTCTAACCTGTCAGATCAACTATGCAAATAACAAAAAATAAAAACTGTCCCAAAACAGCTTGGCAAATTTACCATGTTAATCCATTTTTCCAGTAACAAAGCAAGGGTTAACAGCCAAACAAAACTAAATATTTATTATCCTGATTCTGTAGTTTGCAGAAACACCCCATATGTGGTTGTAAACTGCTGTATGGCCAAACGGCAGAGCGTAGAAGGAAGGGAACGCCATATGGTTTTTGGAAGGCAGATTTTGCTGGACTGGTTTTTTGACACTATGTCCCATTTGAAGCTCCGCTGATGCACCCCTACAGTAGAAACTCCAAAAAAGTGACCCCATTTTGGAAACTATGGGATAAGGTGGCAGTTTTGTTTGTACTATTTTAGGGTAAATATGATTTTTGGTTTCTCTATATTACACTTTTTTTGAGGCAAGGTAACAGTCCAGCAAAATCTGCCTTTAAAAAACCATATGGCGTTCCCTTTATTCTGTGCCCTGCCTGTTGGCCATACAGCAGTTTATGACCACATATGGGGTGTTTCTGCAAACTACAGAATCAGAGCAATAAATATTGAGTTTTGTTTGGCTGTTAACCCTTGCTTTGTTACTGGAAAAATTGATTAAAATGGTAAATTTGCCAAAAAATAGCTGTTTTGGGACCATTTTTATTTTTTGTTATTTGCATAGTTGATCTGACAGGTTAGATCGAGTGCTATTTCTATAGAGCAGGTTGTTACAGACGCGACAATACCAAATGTGACTACTTTTTGGCGTTTTTTGTTTTAATTTTTCATAACAAAGCATTGTTACTGGAAAAATGGATTAAAAAGGAAAATTTTCCCAAAAATCGAAATTCTGAAATTTTATCTCTATTCGCCATTAACTCTTGTGGAAAACCTAAAGGGTTAATGACGTTTGTAAAATCAGTTTTAAATACCTTGAGGGGTGTGGTTTCTAGAATGGGGTCATTTTTGGGTGGTTTCTATTATGTAAGCCTCACAAAGTGACTTCAGACCTGAACTGGTCTGCAAAAAGTGGGTTTTTGAAGATTTCAGAAAAATTACAAGATTTGCTTCTAAACTTCTAAGCCTTGTAACGTCCCCAAAAAATAAATTGGCATTCCCAAAATGATTGATACATGAAGTAGACATATGGGGAATGTAAATCAAAAACTATTTTTGGCGGTATTATTAGGTATTATAGAAGTAGAGAAATTAAAACTTGGAAAATTGCTAATTTTTTCAAATTTTTGGTAAATTTGGTTCTTTTATAAATAAAAATGAAATTTTTCGACTCAATTTTACCACTGTCATAAAGTACAATATGTAACGAAAAAAACACTATCTCAGAATGGCCTGCATAAGTAAAAGCGTTAAAAAGCTACCACCACATAAAGTGACACTGGTCAGATTTGCAAAAAATGGCCGGGTCCTTAAGGTGAAATAGGGCCTTAAGGGGTTAATAGCTTTATGCATTCTTATGGTTCTATGTTGCGCCATTCCTTTATTATTTCTACTAGAAGTTATGAATAAACTGCTATTAGCCTTCAGTAAGGGTACAGAAAGGAGGTAACCAGTAGGGAGCGTGTATCTACCTGCACAGGGTGAACATTGCAGCACTGATTGGATAGACTGAGCCTGAGCAGGTACACCCCCCCCCCCCCAACTGGTTACCACCCCTCTGTACAATTATTGAAGTCTAATAGGAATTAATTCATAACTTCTAGTAGAAATAATAAAGGAATGGCACAACAGAGAGCCATAGGAATAGATGCTCCAGAATTGTTATTACATGGGGAATGCATGAACCTATACAAAATTACATGTCAGGAGATGTGACGGGTCCTCTTTAACCAGTCCCGGACCGCCGTACGCAGGATTGCGTCCTGCGGGCGGCCGGGATCTTCTGAGTGGACGCATCGGCGCGTCCTCTCGCGAGACCCGTGAGCTCCTGTGAACGCGCGCGCGGGCGCGCGTCTCGAGAGTTGAACTACAGCCTGCCAGCGATGATCAATCGCTGGCAGGCTGTAGATGCGATATAAATCGCATCAAACATGTATACCAGACGCTGTTTTGTGAACAGAGTCTGGTATACCTGCTACCTGGTCCTCTGGTGGTCCCATTCGCTGGGATCGACCACCAGAGGACCAGGTAACACAGTAAAGTTGCACCAAACACTACACTAACCCCCCCACCCCACCCTCACCTATTAACCCCTTGATCACCCCATCTAGACCCCCTGATCACCCCCCTGTCATTGATCACACTCCTTGTAAGGCTCCATTCAGACGTCCATATGTGTTTTGCGGATCCGATCCGCAGATCCTCAAAACACGGACACCGGCAATGTGCTTTCCGCATTTTGCAGATCCGCACATTGCCAGAACTATATAGAAAATGCTTTTTCTTGTCCGCAGTTGCGGACAAGAATAGGACATGTTCTATATTTTTGCGGAACGGAAGTGCAGACTCGGAGCGCGGATCCGTAATTCCGGATCCGAGCGGGACAAAGTCTGTCCCCATAGAAATGAATGGGTCCGCAATTCCGTTCCGCAAACAGAATTTCGGACGTGTGAATGGGGCATAAGGGTCCCTTATCACCGCCAGTTAGTTAGCTACTTGTTAGGTAGCTAGCGCCCAGCCCACCGCACCGCACCGCAGTCACTGATTTTGGCAGAGATTTTTTCATCCACATTGACCGATGCGAATGAAAAAATCTGTGCCGTTCATATTTTTTTTTTTCAGCGCAGAGGCTGAACGGAAAAAAAAAATCTCATTACCCGTATGCTCAATATACGGAGAATCGCAGAAACTCCTAATGTTGGCCATACGTGTAATGATTGCGGAGACCCTCAAATGCCAGGGCAGAACAAAAACCCCACATGTGACCCCATTTTGGAAAGAAGACACCCCAAGGTATTCCGTGAGGGGTATGGTGAGTTCATGCAAAATTTTATTTTTTGTCACAAGTTAGTGGAATATGAGACTGTAAAAAAAAAAAAAAAAAAACAATTTCCGCTAACTTGTGCCAAATTTTTTTTTTTCTGTGAACTCGCCATGCCCCTCACAGAATACCTTGGGGTGTCTTCTTCCACAATGGGGTCACATGTGGGTATTTATACTGCCCTGGCATTTTAAGGGTCCTAAAGCGTGAGAATCCAAATGCGTAAAAATGCCCTGTGAAATCCTAAAAGGTACTCATTGAATTTGGGCCCTTTGCGCATCTTGGCTGCAAAAAGTGTCACTCATGTGGTATCGCCGTACTCAGGAGAAGTAGAGCAATGTGTTTCGAGGTATTTTACATATACCCATGCTGGGTGTGAGAAATATCGCTGTAAACGACAACTTTTAAAAAATTTTATTCAAAGTTGTCAATTTACAGAGATATTTCTCTCACCAGCATGGGTATATGTAAAAATACACCCTAAACACATCGCCCTACTTCTCCTGAGTACGGCGATGCCACATGTGTGACACTTTTGCAGCCAAGATGCGCAAAGGGCCCAAATTCCAACGAGTACCTTTAGGAGGGCATTTTACGCATTTTTCTTCTCACGCTTTAGGGCCCTAAAATGCCAGGGCAGTATAAATACCCCACATGTGACCCCATTTTGGAAGAAGACACCCCATGGTATTCGCTGAGGGGCATAATGAGTCCATGAAAAATTAAACTTTTTGTCAAAAGTTAGCGGAAAGGGAGACTTTGTGAGAAAAACAATAAAAATCAATTTCCACTAACTAGTGCCAAAAAAATCTTCTATGAACTCGTCATGCCCCTCATGGAATACCTTGGGGTGTCTTCTTTCAAAATGGGGTCACATGTGGGTATTTCACTGCCCTGGCATTTTAGGGGCCCTAAAGCGTGAGAAGAAAATGCGTAAAAATGCCCTCCTAAAAGGTACTCATTGGAATTTGGGCCCCTTTGCGCATCTTGGCTGCAAAAAGTGTCACACATGTGGTATCGCCGTACTCAGGAGAAGTAGGGCAATGTGTTTTGAGGTGTATTTTTACATATACCCATACTGGGTGAGAGAAATATCTCTGTAAATTGACAACTTTGAATAAAAAATGTAAAAAGTTGTCGTTTACAGCGATATTTCTCACACGCAGCATGGGTATATGTAAAAATACACCCCAAACACATTGCCCTACTTCTCCTGAGTACGGCGATACCATGTGTGACACTTTTGCAGCCTGGATGCTAAAGGGCCCTAAAACCAATGAGTACCTTTAGGATTTCACAGGCCATTTTTATGCATTTGGATTCTCACACTTTAGGGGCCCCTAAAATGCCAGGTGAGTATAAATAAGCCACATGTGACCCCATTTTGGAAAGAAGACACCCCAAGGTATTCCGTGAGGGGCATGGTGAGTCCACAGAATTTTTATTTTTTGGCACAAGTCAGGGGAAATTGTTTTTTTGTTTTTTTTTAATTTTGTTTTTTACAAAGTCTCATATTCCACTAACTTGTGACAAAAAATACAATTTTACATGAACTCCCCATACCCCTCACAGAATACCTTGGGGTGTCTTCTTTCCAAAATGGGGTCACATGTGGGGTATTTATACTGTGCTGGCATTTTAGGGGCCCCTAAAGCGTGAGAAGAAGTCTGGAATCCAAATGCGTAAAAATGCCCTGTGAAATCCTAAAGGTACTCATTGGTTTTAGGGCCCCTTTGCGCACCCAGGCTGCAAAAAAGTGGCACACATGTGGTATCGCCGTACTCAGGAGAAGTAGGGCAATGTGTTTTGGGGTGTATTTTTATATATACCCATACTTTGTGTGAAAAATATCTCTGTAAACGACAACTTTTAAAAAATTTTATACAAAGTTGACAATTTACAGAGATATTTCTCTCACCCAACATGGGTATATGTAAAAATACACCCCAAAACACATTGCCCTACTTCTCCTGAGTACGGCGATACTACATGAGTGACACTTTTTTGCAGCCTGGGTGCACAAAGGGGCCCAAATTCCAACGAGTACCTTTAGGTTTTACATGGCGGCTCACAATTTAGCCCCGCCCAAAATGCCAGAACAGTAAACACACCCCACAAATGACCATTTCGGAAAGTAGACACCCCAAGGTATTCACTGAGGGGCATAGTGAGTCCGTCTGAGATTTTTTTTTTTTTTGCCAGAAGTTATCAGAAATTGAAACTTATTTTTTATTTATTTTTTCTCAGAAAGTGTCATTTTCCGCTAACTTGTGAAAAAAAATGAAATGATACATGAACTCCCCATGCCCCTCCGCGAATACTTTGGGGTGTCTTCTTTCTAAAATGGTGTGATTTGGGGGGTATTTATACTGACATTCTAGCACCTTAAGAAACATGACAGGCGCTCAGAAAGTCAGAGCTGCTTCAAAATGCCGAAATTCACTTTTTTGCACCATAGTTTGTAAACGCTATAACTTTTACCCAAACCAATAAATATACACTTATTGGACTTTTTTTTTATCAAAGACATGTAGAACAATAAATTTAGAGAAAAATTTATATAGAAATGTAGTTTTTTTTGAAAAATTTTACAACAGAAAGTGAAAAATGTAATTTTTTTGCAAAAGTGTCGTTAAATTTGTATTAATGGCAAAAAAAGTAAAAATGTCAGCAACAATGAAATACCACCAAATGAAAGCTCTATTAGTGAGAAGAAAAGGAGGCAAAATTCATTTGGGTGGTAAGTTGCATGACGGAGCAATAAACGGTGAAAGTAGTGTAGTGCAGAATTGTAAAAAGTGGCCTGGTCATTAAGGGTGTTTAAGCTAGGGGGGCTGAAGCGGTTAAACTGCAAATTTCTCCAATCCTGCAGGTTAGAGTGGATCAGGCTGAACGATGGAAACGGAACACAGGAGTAGATCAGGAATAAATGTCCACCAGGATCAAATTATGTCCAGTCAGATACACGATGCACACTGGTGCCAACTTCATTGTCATCTATTGTCATATATCTATGTGCTTTCACATGAAAAACCCAGGATATCACAGCTGCAGGGCATACCAGTAGCGTGCAGAAGAGAGATTATAATTCATAAAAACTCTCTTAAAGTAACTAGAAGAATTTTCAATCCCGTGTTGGTTCCAGGGTTGGCACATAGGAGCATGATATCCTGTTTAAATTCATAGCCAAAATATAGAACCACACCCATCTAAAAACAGCTGCAACGGATGTTATGAATGTCACATGTGGAATACATAAAAGCCCTTATTTCCTAGGTGAACCATACTCTAAAACTTAGCCTTTATTTGTAATTCTCAATAAAAAGGAGCATATAGATTACCCCGAATAGGCACACTTAGATTACTTAGCTCAAAAAAAAAAAACAACAAAGAGGAGTTTCCACTTGTGAAAGAGTCGATCCTCATAATATTGGGCCAAAAGTAATGGCAGGGGCAAGTATAGTCCCAAATGCTTGGGGGGACTATCCCTGGGTATAACCCTATCTTGATGTAGCCCTGCCTAAAACGGAATGGCCGCCCCGATAGGGGCGATCCCGTATCAGGAACCTCCTGGACGCCCTAGGCAGGCCCTGATTGGGATGTATAGAACAAGCTGAGGTAGGCTAATCTAAACTTTATATAAAGAAATAAACGTACCAAAAATAATAAACAATAGCATAAATGCTAGGTACATGTCAACTCTCATGAATCAATAGTAAATTACATGGTAACTTGAAAATACCAGGGTTGTTTAAACTGGTGATATTTACTGATAATGTTGTGGAATATGTCAAATAATATCCAAACCGGAATTGGAAAAAACATATAACAACTGTCTGCATTGAGCTAGACAGGACAGAAACACCCCTCCTGTTGAATCAGATGATTGCTGTTATTGCTACTTTCATGTCTTCAAATGATGTGGTGCGATGATATATCAGGTCGTATCTGACCAGGCAGCAGCCCTATAAGATAAAGCACCTACGCACAGCTCAATACCAGGGCACAAAAGGCAGAGCCTCAGGACGCCATCCATGTCCGTGTAGATTATCGGACCTCTCCTGCATTCCCTGACTGGTGAGCTCCGTACAGTATTAGAATGTATTGGCTCCGATGAGCCAAAGTTATTGCTTCGTGAAGTCTTGCAAACTGAACCTGAGTTCGGGAAATGTTTTTTTACAGTACAAATTAATTTAAGAAGTTATTGTGGGAAGTCTCGCAAGACAATAACTTTGGCTCATCAGACCCAATACATTCTAATACTGTACGGCGCTCCTGCTCTGTACAGTATTAGAACGAAGTTTTATGTGAATCGACTTCGGATGTTTCATCCGAAGTCGATTCGCTCATCCCTAGACAGGACCTCTATGTGGACAGCACAGAACATTTGCCCAAAAAGGCTACATGGCTTATGAAATATAGCAAAAAGCACAGAATACCAACAAATACTATATTAGTAAGTGCCATATAGTCATCGTACCTACACATAGGTGAAAGGTAGCCAGAAAGTGGCCAATCCCCTTATTTTTACATTCTCATTTTCATCAGGCACAACCTCATTTATCTTAGACCTTTCATTCCATAAAGCCCTATTCACACGACTGCCTCAGTTTTGCGGTCCAGTAATCGTGGACCCCAAATTATCCTCCAAATTCATACAGACCCCTGGCCAGCCTCCAGACAAGACCCCTGAGTTAAATGGGTTGTTCAGAGCTGAACCCGGGTATAACCTCTTCTTTACTCATTTACTCTATATGAGTGGAGCATAGGCAGGCCTAGGGCTTTTTTGCTTATGTTTTTAACACTACTAGGGGGAGGCCTCCACCTAGCAGTGTTGCTGGTGACGTCACCGGCTCTGATGGCCGGACTTTAGTGCTGCCCTAGCAGTTTTACAGGCTAGGGCAGCGCTAAAGCCCTCCCATTGGTGACGGTGACATCCCTAGTCTCACTGCTGGGCGGAAGCCCCCACTTAGCTTTACCCATGGAGAGCCCGGTATGTCACCGAATCTCCTAAAAAAGCTGAATCGCGCAGGGCAAAGGAGAGCATCGTAGCATGGAATGCTTTGATGCTCATATTAGAGGGGCTGCCTGGATGAAAACAGAGGTTTACTAACTCCTGGCATAGCACATGGGTACCCTGTACCCATGTGCTATGCCAGGATTAGCTGAGCGGAGACGGCTCCTGCCACTAAGCATGTCAGCTCTTAGCTTTTTGGAGCAGACAGAAGCAGGAGCCCGATCCGCTCAGTTAATCCTGACATAGCACATGGGTACAGGGTACCCATGTGCTATGCCAGAAGTTAGTAAACCTCCAGGGGGCACAGGCAGAAGCAGCAATATGCGCTCATGCAACTCCATTGATAACTTTCACTGTCCATACACTGCACACCACTGAGCTGTCAGGGGTGCACAGAGAACTGAATTTTAAGCGCACAGTGAATAGTGTGCTTTAGGTAGGGAAAAGTCTTATAAAAATACTAAATTAATTAATAAAGTATATTAGAAAAACTTTTATTAGGGCATTAGGGACATCTTATTAACCGCTTGCCGACCGCCGAACGCACGGATGCGTCCAGGCGGCGGCAAGTTTGTTCCTCCTGGACGCATCCGTGCGTCATCTCGCGAGAGCCGAGATCTGCTGTGAACGCGCGCACGCGCACGCTGCTGCTCACAGCAGAGCGCGGCTCTGCAGTTAGCTACAGCCTGCCAGCGATGATCAATCGCTGGCAGGCTGTAAATGTAAAATAAATGAGATCAAAGTGGTATATCAGACGCTGTGTTGCTAACAGCGTCTGATATATTTAATACCTGGTCCTCTGGTGGTCCCATTTACTGGGATCGACCACCAGAGGACCAGGTAACAATGTAAAGTTGCACCAAACACTACACTAACCCCACCCCCACCCCCTCACTTTATAACCACTATTAACCCCTTGTTAACCCCTGATCACCCCATATAGACTCCCTGATCACCCCCTGTCACTGATCACCCCCTGTAAGGCTCTATTCACATGTCCATATGTGTTTTGCGGTTCCGCTGGATCCACAGATCCGTGCCACGGATCCGCGGCGCGGATCCGCAAAACACGGACACCGTCAATGTGCTTTCCGCATTTTGCAGATCCGCACATTGCCAGAACTATATAGAAAATGCTTTTTCTTGTCCGCAACTGCGGACAAGAAAAGGGCATGTTCTATATTTTTGCGGAACGGAAATGCAGACTCAGTAAGTGCGGATCCGTAATTCCGATCCGAGCGGGACAAAGTCTGTCCCCATAGAAATGAATGGGTCCGCAACTCCGCTCCGCAAACAGAATTTCGGACGTGTGAATGGGGCATAAGGGTCCCTTATCACCGCCAGTTAGTTAGCTACTTGTTAGGTAGCTAGCGCCCAGCCCACCGCACCGCAGTCACTGATTTGGCAGAGATTTTTCATCCACATTGATTGATGCGAATGAAAAAATCTGTGCCGTTCATTTTTATTTTTTTTCAGCCCAGAGGCTGAACGGAAAAATCTCATTACCCGTATGCTCAATATAAGGAGAATCGCAGAAACTCCTAATGCTGGCCATACGTGTAATGATTATGGAGACCCTCAAATGCCAGGGCAGTACAAAACCCCACATGTGACCCCATTTTGGAAAGAAGACACCCCAAGGTATTCCGTGAGGGGTATGGGGAGTTCATGTAAAATTTTATTTTTGTCACAAGTTAGTGGAATATGAGACTGTAAAAAAAAAAAAAAAATCAATTTCCGCTAACTTGTGCCAAAAATTTTTTTTCTGTGAACTCACCATGCCCCTCACGGAATACCTTGGGGTGTCTTCTTTCCACAATGGGGTCACATGTGGGGTATTTATACTGCCCTGGCATTTTAGGGGTGCTAAAGCGTGAGAATCCAAATGCGTAAAAATGCCCTGTGAAATCCTAAAGGTACTCATTGGTTTAGGGCCCCTTGCGCATCTTGGCTGCAAAAAGTGGCACACATGTGGTTATCGCCGTGCTCAGGAGAAGTAGGGCAATGTGTTTGGGGTGTATTTTACATATACCCATGCTGGGTGAGAGAAATATCTCTGTAAATGACAACTTTTTAAATTTTTTTATACAAAGTTGTCAATTTACAGCGATATTTCTCACCCAGCATGGGTATATGTAAAAATACACCCCAAAACACATTGCCCTACTTCTCCTGAGTACGGCGATACCACATGAGTGACACTTTTTCGCAGCCTGGGTGCGCAAAGGGCCCAAATTCCAACGAGTACCTTTAGCTTTACATGGCTGCTCACAATTTAGCCCCGCCCAAAATGCCAGAACAGTACAAACACCCCACATGTGACCCCATTTTGGAAAGAAGACACCCCAAGGTATTCGCTGAGGGGCATAGTGAGTCCATGAAAATTTAACTTTTTGTCAAAAGTTAGCAGAAAGGGAGACTTTTGAGAAAAACAATAAAAAATCAATTTCCGCTAACTTGTGCCAAAAAAAATCTTCTGTGAACTCGCCATGCCCTCATTGAATACCTTGGGGTGTCTTCTTTCCAAAATGGGGTCACATGTGGGGTATTTATACTGCCCTGGCAATTTAGGGGACCTAAAGCGTGAGAAGAAAAATGCATAAAAATGCCCTCCTAGAAGGTACTCATTGGTTTTAGGGCCCTTTGCATATCTTGGCTGCAAAAGTGTCACACATGTGGTATCGCCGTACTCAGGAGAAGTAGGGCAATGTGTTTTGGGTGTATTTTTACATATACCCATACTGGGTGAGAGAAATATCTCTATAAATTGACAACTTTGTATAAATTTTTTTAAAAGTTGTCATTTACAGAGATATTTCTCACACCCAGTATGGGAATATGTAAAAATACACCCCAAAGCACATTGCCCTACTTCTCCTGAGTACGGCGATACCACATGAGTGACACTTTTTGCAGCCAAGATGTGCAAAGGGCCCTAAAACCAATGAGTACCTTTTAGGATTTCACAGGGCATTTTTACTCATTTTGGATTCTCACGCTTTAGGGCCCCTAAATGCCAGGGCAGTATAAATACCCCACATGTGAGCCCATTTTGGAAAGAAGACACCCCAAGGTATTCTGTGAGGGGCATGGCAAGTTCACAGAAATTTTTTTTTTTGGCACAAGTTAGCGGAAATTGATATTTTTTTTTTTTTTTTTTACAAAGTCTTATATTTCACTAACTTGTGACAAAAATAAAATTTTACATAAACTCACCATACCCCCTCACAGAATACCTTGGGGTGTCTTCTTTCTAAAATGGGGTCACATGTGGGGTATTTATACTGTCCTGGCATTTTAGGGGCCCCTAAAGCGTGAGAAGAAGTCTGGAATCCAAATGCGTAAAAATGCCCTGTGAAATCTTAAAGGTACTCATTGGAATTTGCCTTTGCACTCAGGCTGCAAAAGTGTCACTCATGTGGTATCGCCGTACTCAGGAGAAGTAGGGCAATGTGCTTTGGGGTGTATTTTTATATATACCCATACTTTGTGTGAGAAATATCGCTGTAATCGACAACTTTTTAAAAATTTTTAAACAAAGTTGTCAGTTTACAGAGATATTTCTCTCACCCAACATGGGTATATGTAAAAATACACCCCAAAACACATTGCCCTACTTCTCCTGAGTACGGCGATACCACATGAGTGACACTTTTTGCAGCCTGGGTGCAAAGGGCCCAAATTCCAACGAGTACCTTTAGCTTTACATGGCTGCTCACAATTTAGCCCCTGCCCAAAATGCCAGAACAGTAAACACACCTCACAAGTGACCCCATTTCGGAAAGTAGATACCCCAAGGTATTCACTGAGGGGCATAGTGAGTCCGTGGGAGATTTCATTTTTTTTGCCAGAAGTTAGCAGAAATGGAAACTTTATTATTTTTATTTTTTTCCTCAGAAAGTGTCATTTTCCGCTAACTTGTGAAAAAAATGAAATGATACATGAACTCACCATGCCCCTCCATGAATACTTTGGGGTGTCTTCTATCTAAAATGGTGTCATTTGGGGGGTATTTATACTATCCTGGCATTCTAGCACCTGAAGAAACATGACAGGTGCTCAGAAAGTCAGAGCTGCTTCAAAATGCCGAAATTCACTTTTTTGCACTATAGTTTGTAAACGCTATAACTTTTACCCAAACCAATAAATATACACTTATTGTATTTTTTTTTATCAAAGACATGTAGAACAATAAATTTTGCGAAAAATTTATATAGAAATGTAGTTTTAAAAAAAAAATTACAACAGAAAGTGAAAAATGTCATTTTTTTGCAAAAATTTCGGTAATTTTTGATTAATAGCAAAAAAAGTAAAAACGTCAGCAACAATGAAATACCACCAAATGAAAGCTCTATTAGTAAGAAGAAAAGGAGGTAAAATTCATTTGGGTGGTAAGTTGCATGACGGAGCAATAAACGGTGAAAGTAGTGTAGTGCAGAATTGTAAAAAGTGGCCTGGTCATTAAGGGTGTTTAAGCTAGGGGGGCTGAAGTGGTTAAAATTTTACTCAAAGGTTTAGTTACTCTTTAACAATAGAAAAACTATAGTCATAATGACGAACCCTAACCAGAACCATAACAATGGGTACAATAGATTTTAGCCAGTTCAAAATAGGCACCGTCATCCTTTCATTGTCCGGATAAGCAAGCATTCCAGAGGCTGGACCCTATTTATCATAATGGAATGGCATAAACCTAAATAATGGACATATCCCTTTAATCGAAAAAACTGTATCACAGCAGGAAAGAGTGAAAGAAATGTAAAACTTCACCACCAAAAACAATGCACTCAGGGGATGGTTTAGTCATCATCTGGATCGTTCATGATTAAAAGTTCACTGTCTGACTTAGTCTGTATTGCGGTTACATCAGCCCTAAGGCTACTGCGATAAACGTAGTTTATCATTAAGAAGCACCAACATAAGCAGTACAACAGGAATAGGCCGCTACCATGTCAGGCTAGATTTCATTATGTACTCTGAGTCTAGATTAGTTATAAAACAGGTACTTAGAGTACTGGTTTTTCCTGCCGAAATTTAGAGTGATGACCTGACCTTATCACTGACAGACCTGAATAGTAACCTGGAGTACTTCAGGGAAATAATATTATAGGAAATAAGATTTAGACAGTGTATACTTAATGGTGTATTACAGTTACATTATCTCCTGTCCACAGGATAGGGGATAACTATTAGTTCTACCGCTGGGACCCCACAGATCACAAAAACGGGGCCCCGTACACCCTGCAGCCCCCTGAAATGAACGGAGTGGATCGGGAATGTTCATTGGTGCTCCATTTATTTCTATGGGAGTTCTGGAGACAGCAGAGTACAATGCTTGGCTATCTCTGGAATTCCTATAGAAATGTATGGAGAGGTTGAAGGCATGCCCGACTGGCTGCTCTGTTCATTTCAGTGGGCTGCAGGGGTATAGGGCTCCTGTTTGTGTGATCCCAGCAGCAGGACCCCCACCAATCCAATAGTAATCGGGATAGGGGATACAAATGTAACCAGAATACCCCTTTAAGGTGCCACTACACCTTCAAAAGCTGTCCTTTCGACTACCCAGTCATATGCAACTTTGGTTTGGCCTAGCATGTATTTTCAGTGGCAAGAAAGGAAAATGCTGCTGCCAGTCACCTCTTGTGGTGGATTAGCTCATGCCAGAACAAAAGGATCTGGTGTTCAAATTCAACTTGCCCAATCCTTCTATCTCCTGACATGATACTGTATATTAGGGAAGAGTCAGAAATGCCCCCATATGAAGTCTGGTGGGCGGCCTTGGGTGAATAATCTGGCAGAAGCCCCTATAATTTTACTTATGTTTTATTATATTTATTATTTAACATGGATGTAGCTCACAAAATATTTAAGTGTAGCTGAATTTTCAAAAAAAGTTTGCATAATAGCTGTGCTTCATTGTACAATCACTGACTCCATATATGGATATAGCTATATATGGAGTCAGAGCAGGGACTCCTAAGCCGAACTAGAGTCTCGACATCTCCCCTCTTCAGAGCAGAGGTTGTCCCATTGACTTCCATTGTGGTGCTCGATCAACACTAACAGCAATCTTTTCACTGCACAGATCACTGACTGCTTTTATGCTTAGGGATGAAGCAGGAGGGCACCTGCTGGTTTCCTAAAAGGTGACCATACATCTGTGGGTGGGGAGGAATGGGGCACCCAGAATTATAATTTCGTGGGGTATGCCTGAGGTGCATGCCTGTCTGCTACATTCAGGGGTGGACTGGCCATAGAGCCTAAAGGCAAATTTCCCAGCGGGCCGATGAACATGAGGGCCACCAAAGCCCACCTGATGCTCCCAGCATTAATGCATGCTGTCTGGCAGCCATAGGTCCCTCATAAATTCAACTGTATCGCCACCCTCAGGACAGTGATACAGTGGAATACAGCAGCAGCATTTTGTGCTGCACTGTGGTATTTTGATCTGCAAAATACCTGTTGGGGTGGTATGTTGTGCTGCACCAGTATTGCTGGCTCTGCCACCTTCTGTTAATTTGGACCTGCCTACAACATCGGGCCACTTTTATATTTTTTTCCAGGAGCACTTTAAGTTCCTAGTCCACCCCTGTCTGTATCACAATCACACTCTCTCCAACCTAGTGTCCTACACCAGCATACTCACTATTGTCAGGCTCCTGCTCATTCTGCACTGGTGTGCCCTAACATCTGCAGGCTTTGCTGACTGGCTGCTGTGATGTGGTACTTTCAGGGATGGATGGGGTGGGAAAATACAAAAAATGGTACCACACCCACATCAAAAAGTCCTGATCAGACCCCTAAATAAATTTAAGACTTCAAACAGACTGTAAGACTCTAAGCTAGGTATAAATGCAGCAGAGCAGAACTAGCAATCTGAAACAAATTATTATGAAGTCAAATTTACTGTCATAACCAATTTGGCTTTGCTATATCTGTTTCATACATGTGCCTCTTTCATGGTCATTCTGTTTGGTTCATGAATCTAGTCCGAATACTAAACAGAATGTCCATCTAAAGTGTTCATGACGCAGTAGTATTATACAATAGGGGAAATGTACTGAAGGCTATACACCAGTTTTCTGGCATAAAATTTTTTGTTCAGGTGGCATTGCACCTGCAGTCACCAGTACAGGTGCTACAGTACATTTACTATATTATTTGCAAATTAGACTCAAACTAGGGACATCTTTTATGCACCTCTCTTTCCCAATCCAAAATACTGAGGGGGGTTGATAAATTCATAACAGCTAAGATAGGCATACCATGCATACAGGTCCATCTCTGCCCCTGGCATCTGACACCCAACCTGCTCCTCATTCACCTCATGCCCAAATAGTTTTCCATGTAGACACATTCCATAGCAGCTTTAGGAACAAAATGTGCGCATTCAGCCCCACAGCACTTTGTCATAAGTCAAAGTCAGACACGCAGATGAGAGGACAGTAGGTTTCTTCATTCCAAATGCATAGAAGAGGAGGTGGAAACTTCATGAAAGATGCAGCCAGCCAGAAATTGATCTGTGCACTGGGTTGACAAGTCTAATTTATACCCTCTATGACCAGCAGGTCATTACACTGCCCAATGTTGGGGCAGTGCGAGCTCCGAAGGACGAGGGTATGGCCACATGGTCTGGTTTCTGCATGCAGTTTTGAAAGCCAAAACCAGGAATGAATTCAAAAAAGAGAAGTTGTATTAGTCCTTTTATACTTTCTCTCCTTTTATGAACCACTCCTGATTCTGGCTTACAAAACTGACCGTGTGGCCATACCCTGATAACACATCCATCGGCGCTAATTTACTCCGGGGTGATTACACAGGCCGATGCAAACTGAATATGGGAGGAACGATCGGTACCATGGTTGTTCCTCCCTCATTCAGTTCTAATTGATTATCAGCAGCAGATCCCTGAGTACATAGAGAGATGTGCTACTAATAATGTCCTGCAATCCATGTATAGAAGCCAATAATGTATCAGGATGAAAGGTGCCCATAAGCCGATAAACGAGCATTTGCTTTGCTGATTGATTATACAGTCCAATTATCAGGAAAGAGCATTCCTATGAACGCTTGTTCCAGATATTTGGCCTGAAATAGGGCTCAATAGAGCTCAAATTCATCACTTGGGCTAAATGGGCTTTTGGAGGCTGAGATGTCAACTGTTAGGGGCAACTCCTTACCCATTAGTGGCGGCGGCGCATTCACTCTAAACTCACTTTGCCCCGATACACATTAGCCAACAATTGGCACACAACAATCTAATGAGTGTGGGCAGCCTTTAGACTAGACAATCTATTGTTGCTGGATGATACGTGATAAGTTTATACCACCTATTCATTGATTTACATTGTGATAGAATTTTCTGACACAATTTTAGCACACATTGTTGCATCTTAAACCACTTCCCCTTTCTCACTAATACAAGCCCTTCGGACAAGCAGAAAAAAGAGTCTGAAACAGTTAATGTGGTGCAAATCATGAACACCAGTTTTTTAGTGCACATTGCGCCTGAATTGAAGCATTTTGATTAATAAATCTCCTCCAGTGAGTGATTAACTGTCTAATATATATTTTCAGGTGGCCTATCCTTAGAATAGCCATCAATATCAGATCGGCGGAGGTCTGCCTCCAAACCCCCAATCTGCTGTTTGGAAGGGGCTGTGGTGCAAGTGCTGCGGCTTCTTCATTGTTTATACTGCTTGCCATTTACTTATTGGTGGTTGTGCAAGGTATTGCAGTTCTGTCCCATTCACGTGAAGACAAAACAAGGATAAATGATAACGGCTTTATTCAGCTTTCAGATGATTGCATATGTAAAAATGATACCAGCTGGTCAGCACATAGGGCACTACCTTACTTCTTGAACCCTTACTAACCTATAAGGGTAAACAATACATTACTCTGCTCCTATTATAGTGTTCTGGCTCTCACCTAGCTCTTTCAAGTTCCTTCTGGATGCCAGTTTTTTGGGGACAGGCCATCTGTCTATCTCTAAAGGCCCCCATATACATTAGAATATTGTTAGCCAAACCTGCCATTTTCAGCGGGACTGTACGACAATCTAATATGTACAGATGTGTCCAACCCTACCTTAGACTACTCTCACACTATTGTTTTTTGCGCATCTGTCATGGATCTGCAAAAATTCTTCCGCTACAATAATACAACCACATGCATCCGTCATTAACGGATCAAGTTGTATTATGTCTTATATAGCCATGACAAATCCATCATGAAAACGATTGAAAGTCAATGGGGAACGGATCCGTTTTCTATTGTGTCAGAGAAAACTGATCCGTCCCCCTTAACTAACATTGTGTGTCAGGACATAAAAATATTGTTGCAGCATTATTCTATCCGCGATGGGAGCGCAACCAAACGGAACGAAATGCATTTTGGTGCATTCCGTTTTGTTCAGTTCAGTTTTGTCCTCATTGACAATGAATGGGCAAAAAACTGAAGTGTTTTTATCCGATCAATAGCGGAATTGAAAACGCTAGTATGAAAGTAGCCTTGGCTCAAATTTAAGGATGGCAAATTCTGATGCAACAAATTTAAAGAAATATCATAACATGCTAGCAAAATAGACACATACAGAACAGGCATCTTGTGACACAATATCGCAAAATCATGTTTTTTGAGAAACCAGTCATCTTCAGACACACATGTCAGAACACAACCAGCCAAGAGGAAAGGTATGGAAGGATAAACCTGTATAGAGAGCTCCCTACTTTCCCCCGACAGAAAGGGCGCGACTGAAGGTGTCTGGCAGTAGCGTACTCCTCTCTCCTCATTTACTACACATAGAGCCTCAGCCGAACCGAACTTTTATGTGTAGACCGGAGTCTGGAGAGGTAGCTGTTGGCTGACATGTATTGAAGGGTATGGGCTCCCTAACTGGTCCACCAGTCACCTGCTGCTTGTAGGACACAAACAACTGCTGTGAACTCGCCCTCTGAAACTGGCCAGGTTTATGGATATCATCAGAGCCGTTTTGAACCCTTTTGATGGCACACTCTCCAGTGACCTCTAGTTTCACACCCTCACAGCCCTTAAAGGTTATGGTTCAAAAAGTGAGGTAGCACCCTCTAAGTGGGTAAGGCTCTTATTAATTACATATGTGCAATTTTTTAAAAGCTAAAAAGAAACAATAAGCCAATGTTCAACCTATTAAACAGGCCTTAAAATATCAGTTAGGATTATAGCAAAACCAATTATGTTATTGGTAGACAGCTGTTTTGGGGTGGTTGCCCCTCATCAATACAAAGCAAAGAGAAATAATTTAGCTGTCTAAGAGGCCTTTGTTGGGGGTCAAGGGTATACTATTTCCCCTTGTGGAGGGTGCCTAGTAGGCATACGTAGGCTAGTCTTATGGGCCATTCAATGCTCCCCTGGGAAAAAGTTATGCAAATTAGCTCTCTCCTGGATACCAGCAGCGTCAGACTACATGTACATCAATACATAAGTCATTTAAATGATTCACAATAGTAATAATGCTGCATGAGATAAATGCATGACCTTCAGTACAACCTGCACATTCTGCACATTTAGTTGGTATTGTCTATTTATCTGGTCATTGTATTTTGGATTCACATACTCTTTTCACTCTAATATTCTGTTTTGTCTGTATTGCTAAGAAATGCTGTAGACACATAAAAGTATGTGTGTATACAACAAAGAGAGTACATTGGCTTCCTTACAGGTGTTTTCTGAGTCGTAAAATAAAATCTACGGCCATGAAATGTAAAAGAAAAAAAATATGCACTTAAGTCTATAAACATCTTTGGAAACATTTTTATTATTGATTTATGTTTATTTTGGGCTAAAAAACAACAATTTTGTAATAGGTTATCATTAAAATGTTGTACCATTTTGCTTCTGTAGCTTCTATGTTTTACACTACATAATAGCTGCAGAAAGTCATTCTATGATAAATTCATCAAGGCACAGCCTACACCTGTCTGTCCTGAACAATCTTATAAATTGTTTATACCCAAACAAAAACTTTATTTGGACTGAAATCAAAAAGACAAGGATATATAATGGGATTAGTATTGTTTTTACATTTTATAGCCACATATTTAAAGGGTTTGTCAGCTTTTGAAAATCCCCTTTTTTTTTTATAAAGTTCCTCTAGTGAAAAGCTTATCACAGGTTGTCAACTTGGTAGGACCTCCAATAATTACCTGATGGACAACCAGGGTGCAAGTGTTGAATTCTCTTGACGTGCCACCATGAAAAAATTTAGCATTGTGCGATTGCCTTTTAACTTAATGAGCTACCCTTGTGATGCATGACATATCAGGCCATGTTATTAATAAATCTTTACTGTGGTTAAAATGAGATTATATTAGTGAATTGTGGATGATTTCCCAATATACTTTTTAAAGCTACTCCAAGATGATGTGGGAGAGTACATACAGACTCTCCCACACGGGCATGTCCTTTAGCTACAAGTCACCCCAGCCAATGAATCCTACACCCTACACCCATACAATCAATCCTTTATTAGATTCCATTCCATTTTAGACACCCATCTTAATAAAGGACCTGTGCTGGTGGTGGATCCGCCGAAGTTATAAAGAGGCGCCAGCTTCTCCATAATTACAGCGCCTCCAGCGCCAATTCTAAATGTAAGACAGCTTCCGAGCTGGTACAGTTGCAGGAGCCATCATTTAGTCAGATGGGGTCCAACTGCTGCAGCTCATGCCAATCTCTAAAACAAAGGGGTTGGGGAGGTCCCCTGTCTGCTCCAATCAGCTGAGTTTGGTCTTTATATCGCCCCATTGACTATAGTGGGCCCACCTAGTGTCTCCTTAGTGAAGTAGAGAAATGAGCATGGAAGTCGTAGCTATGAGTGTGAGTTGCAGAGGATGGACCCTCACTGATAAGTGATTTACAGTATATCATATTAATATGCTTGTGGTTTGGCATTGTATGAAGACAATACCTCCTTAATAGGGGTATTTCCAGTATGTTAAATGCGCTGTTTCACTTCAGCCAATAGCATTTATCATGTAGAGAAAGTTAATACTTGTAAACGTGAAAACGAGCAGTGTATAATGTGATGGAAAAATGAATCAAGCAAGCAAAGGAAGCAATATGGACAATCACAACACATTAGTTAGGGGCTTGTATTAACTTTTCCTACATGATAAAAGCCACTTACTTTAAGTGATGGCATATAAAGATTATATCATTACTTGCTGACCGGCAGGCTCGGACTGGCCCACAGGGGTACAGGTGAATCCCCCGGTGGGCCCCTGAGCACTCACTGCACAAGTGGCATATAACACAGTAGACTTACTTCACTACATACCTATATTCAATCATAGCACCTCAACCAGCCTATGTTCAGATAAAAAATTTGTTAGATTATTTATTATATTTTAATGTATTCGTACGATGGGCCCCCAAAATAAATTTTACTGGTAGGCCCTAGGCACCCCAGTCCGACACTGCTGACCGGTGATGGTCCAACTGCCAGTACCCCCTCCGCAGTGCTAGTCACGCCATTGCATGCTTCATTCAGACTAAAACAAAACTTAGTATACTGTATCAACTATATATAGAGAACATGAGGAAGTTTTAAAAAAAAAACAAATAAGACAAATAAAGGAAAAATTTAGTATTTCCTTGTCTGAAGCGAAATCCACACAGTTTCAAGGTTAGACAGGTTTATCGCATTCTTGAATTAAGCAGAACATAAACAGTAGGTACATTTTCCCCCAAAATGCATATCATTTCCAGGAATAATTGTAAGAAATTGTAGTGTCAGATTTAATCACTTCAGGTGAATGCCTACTTAAAGGAGAACTCCACAGAGGTCATTATCCATTAGGAATTACTCAAAGACTCCTTAAAATCTCTGTACAGGAATAGAATTATATGGCAACTTTTCTTCAAAGAACAGGACCCCTTTCCATAGGTTTTGTCTAGTATTGCAGCTCAGCTCCAATGAAGAGGGTTAAGCTGTGGACAGGTGTGGGGCTATTTTTTCTAATTTTAGAGAACCCCTTTAATGTATAGTACATTTACAATCTGTACTTGCTTACTACATTCTTCTTAGTACCTACAGAAGGTCCTTAACGTTATGCTACAAGAATGGTAATCAGCACTTCTACATAAGGCCTCTGGGCCCTTGATAAGGAACAGGTCTAAAAGGTCCCAATTTTAGGTGGGGGTGTGAATATTCTCTTCTGTCCTTAAAGTGGTCGACCACTTCTTAATAATATTTCCTAAATTCCACTCCAACCTCAGTGGCTCGTCAGAAAGCCTCCAGATTGCAATGTAAATAGTGCAGAGCCGTGGCCACCCCCTCTATGACAGCCAAGATGGCGGTGGCTATGTGACCACTTTACTTGGTGTCTCCAGCTGCATCTTCTTGCACAAGAGCTAGACGGTAGCTGAACTGGGATGGAGTGGGGTAAGTATAATCTATATGAGGGACCCAAGAATTTGGGGACATGTTTTAGACATTGGATAACCCCTTTAAGATTTGTAGTGGCCACAAGCCTTGGGTCTATATATGGTGCCCCCTTTAACAGCAAAGGCTGATGTGCCTTCAGCACAGGTCACATATCCCTAACAGCCCCTCACCATGATGAGGTGAGATCTTGATGTGTCGTCCATAATGACATCAGTGACCCGTAAAAAAGCTTCTTTGTAATGATCTCACAAAACTGTGGTGAAAGATGGGATGGCCCTCTAAAGGAAGAGGACCAAAACATGCATACATACACTGAAAACCTGTCACAGAAAAATGTGGGCTAACTCAGAGATGGTCATCAAAGAAAATCTCAAGACTAATTTACACAGCCCGATTATCGGGAATAAACGTTCCTACGAACACTTGATTCCAATAATTGACCCATTAGCAGGTGGTTGTCGTGAAGGAACGCCTCCTGCATGACAATTTTCTGCTCGCCGTCCCTATGTGAATCCAGCTTTACAGACTTGTTTCATGTTAAACTAGAAACATAAGAATGATGTTAGAATGTGCTCAACCCAGCAGGATAAACAGGATTCTTTGACTATAGCCTTGGGGCACAAAGCTGGCCAGTGTGCAGGTATTTCTCACGAGAGGAGGTCATTTGGTATCTGGCAGTCTATAGCCTAAGGGTGTGGTTAGCACAATGTCCCTACATCACACAGCAAATAGTACGGGCATGTCAGCCTGTAATCTTTATAGTATGACACAGCATGCAAAAATGTTTTATATTATAAATAGTGTTGAGCGAATCGAAGTGCTTCGAAGTGGACTTCAATCCAAATTTCAGGGAAAATTCGAATTTCCTCGTGCTTCATGGTAACAAAATAATAATCATATTTACCTCATCCGCTTGAGCTCAAAGAGCCCGGTGCCGCCATCTTGATTGTAGATCCCGCAAAATCCCGTGTGCGATGACGTATGACGTCAGCCAACACAGGCCACGCTAAATTTCATGCTGGATATTCAATCACGATGGTGGCGGCCACGATCAAATGGATGACGTAAGTATGATTTTATTTTATTATTACAGACTTAAATATTAAAGTCAGATGCCGCAATCAGCGATGAACGTGGCATCTGAAGGGTACAATGACAGGGAGCGGCACAATCACCATTCCCTGTCATTGACAAAGAAATGCGCTTCGTAACAAAGTAATTTGTC
The DNA here is from genome assembly GCA_033119425.1 of Bufotes viridis. Taxonomy (NCBI): domain Eukaryota; kingdom Metazoa; phylum Chordata; class Amphibia; order Anura; family Bufonidae; genus Bufotes; species Bufotes viridis. The sequence continues at coordinate 476,934,673 of CM065590.1, read as the reverse complement.
ACTAAGCAAATTTTTTTGTCAAATTTGGAGAAGAAGCCGAATTGAATTTTATAGAACTTCGCCTAGCACTAATTATAAACAGCCCGGACTGAAGACATGTTTTTCATATCTGATCCCTTTATGACAGAGAAATTTAAGAGGCAAAAATGAAAATGCCTGTCCCTCGCAGCGTGTTGGACCTGTTGAATAATTCATACTTACCTGCGCCCTGTCACTCTGTTCCTGGAGCACAGTTTTTGTAACGCCCCTCTGATCTGGACACTCCCTTCCCCCTTGATTCATGGCTAGTCATCTCATCTACACTTGCATTCCAGCGCTTGCTCAGTGGACCTACAGCTGCTTCCCCAGCAACACAGATTATGACTGGGCATACACACAAGAAAGTCCACCTGAAAGTGAAGGAGATTGTACAACCCCTTTAAAAGGGTTGTCTCACTTCAGCAAAGGGCATTTATTATGTAGAGAAAAGGCACTTACTAATGTATTGTGTGGTAATAGAGGGATCCAGATATTAAAATTATTGTTACGGCTCATTCACACGACCCTGGTTTGGTTCCGAATCCGAGCCACATTTTTTGTGGCTCGAGTGCGGAACCATTCACTTCAATGGGGCTGCAAAAGATGCGGACAGCACTCCGTTTGCTGTCTGCATCCGTTGCTACATTTCGTGGCCCCCAAAAAATTATGAGTCATGTCCTATTCTTGTGCGTTTTGCAGACAAGAATAGGCATTTCTATAAAGGGCCGTCTGTTCCGTTCCGCAAATTGCAGAAGGCACACAGGCAGCATCCGTGTTTTGCAGATCCGCAATTTGCAGACCGCAAAACACGGCACGTTCGTGTGAACAAGCCTTTAGGAGAAGGCAACTCCTCCCTTCCTGTTTTGATTGCAGCAATAAAAATCAGCAAGATGGAACAACACAGAAAACCAGAGACGCCTATCATAAAGTGTGAAGATGTCAGATACCAGCGTGATACAGACCAGAACTGTTAGAGGGGTCAAGAAAAAGCTAGTGTCCTTTCCAGCCGAGGTCACACATGAAGCAGACTTGGTTTCTAGCAAGTGGTCGTAAAAACTGTCATAGAAGTTTATTACCATACTCCCTGGCCTCCTCTGATATTACAAGTGGGGGGATGGGGGGGAAGATACTGATCCTTTTTAACAAATGCATCAAGCAAAGCAAACTGTTATTCTTTGGGGATCACTAGCTGATGGACAGACCGATATTTCTGCCTCCTCAGGCAACCGGACTTATCCGTCATGTAAAGTATTAAGTTGTTTTTATTTTCCAAACTGTTATTTTTCACTGTATGTATATGACCGTATATTTTATATTGTATTTTTTTTTATAACCTCATTGTTTGTACGCACTGTCTTTATTTATATTAAAACTTCACTTTAATCCTTTAAGGACTCGGTTTTTTGCAAATCTGACCAGTGTCACTTTATGTAGTGATAACTTTAAAACGCGTTTACTTATTCAGGCCATTCTGAGATTGTTTTTTTGTCACATATTGTACTTCATGACAGTGGTAAAATGGAGTCGAAAAATTTCATTTTCATTTATAAAAAAAATACCAAATTTACCAAAAATGTGCAACAATTTGCAATATTCCAAGTTTCAATTTCTCTACTTCTATAATACATAATAATACCGCCGAAAAAAGTTATTGATTTATATTCCCCATATGTCTACTTCATGTATCGATCATTTTGGGAATGCCATTTCATTTTTTGGGGACATAACAAGGCTTAGAAGTTTAGAAGCAAATCTTGAAATTTTTCAGAAATTTTCAAAAACCCACTTTTTAGGGACCAGTCTGAAGTCACTTTGTGAGGCTTATATAATAGAAACCACCCAAAAATTACCCCATTCTAGCAACTACACCCCTCAAGGTATTTAAAACTTATTTTACAAACGTCATTAACCCTTATTTATTTATTTAGTTATTTATTTAGTTATTGGCAAATGGAGATGAAATTTCCGAATTTCGATTTTTTTGGAAGATTTTCCATTTTAATCCATTTTTTCCACTAACAAAGCAAGGGTTAGCAGCCAAAAAAAATTTAATGTTTATTGCCCTGATTCTGTAGTTTGCCGAAACACCCCATATGTGGTCATAAACTGCTGTATGGCCAAACGGCAGGGCACAGAATGAAGGGAACGCCATATGGTTTTTGGAAGGTGGATTTTGCTGGACTGGTTTTTTGACACCATGTCCCATTTAAAGCCCCCCTGATGCACCACTAGAGTAGAAACTCCATAAAAGTGACTTCATCTAAGAAACTACACCCCTCAAGGTATTCAAAACCTGTTTTACAAACTTCGTTAACCCTTTGGCCCCTTTCACACGGGCGAGTTTTCCGCGCGGGTGCAATGCGTGAGGAGGACGCATTGCACCCGCACTGAATCCGGACCCATTCATTTCTATGGGGCTGTGCACATGAGCGGTGATTTTCACACATCGCTTCTGCGTTGCGTGAAAATCGCAGCATGCTCTATATTGTGCGTTTTTCACGCAACGCAGGCCCCATAGAAGTGAATGGGGCTGCGGGAAAATTGCAAGCATCCGCAAGCAAGTGCGGATGCAGTGCGATTTTCCCGCATGGTTGCTTAGCAACGGGACCAGATCTTTAATATTTTCCTTATAACATGGTTATAAGGGAAAATAATAACATTCTTAATAAAGAATGCTTAGTAAAATGAAGATGAAGGGTTAAAATAATAAAGTTAACTTACCTTAGCCACTTGATCGCGCAGTTGCGATCTGTCCTCTCTTTCCCAGCATCAGCTAAGATCTACAGGACCTGTGATGACGTCACATCACATGGTCCAATCACATGGTCCATCTTACCATGGTGATGGACCATGTGATTGGACCATGTGATGTGACGTCATCACAGGTCCGTTAGTTGTTAGTTAAAGCATGAAGAGAGAAGACAGATCGCAACTACGCGATCAAGTGGCAAAGGTAAGTTAAGTTTTATTATTTTTAACCCTTTCATCTTCATTTTACTAAGCATTCTTTATTAAGAATGCTATTATTTCCGCTTATAACCATGTTATAAGGGAAAATAATAAATTCTACAGAATACTCTACCCGAAACCGGACTTCAGTGATAAAGTCCGGCTTCGGGTCTGGGTACCAAACATGGCGATTTTTCACACGCGCGTGCAAAACGCATTACAAACGTTTGCACCCGCGCGGAAAATTCGCGCATATTCCCGCAACGCACCCGCCTCTTATCCAGGGGGCCAAACATGACACCCGTGTGAAAGAGGCCTTTAGGTGTTCCACAATAGTTATTGGCAAATGGAGATGAAATTTCAGAATTTCGATTTCTTTATTACCTTGCCTCAAAAAGAGAGTAATATAGAGCAACCAAAATCATATTTGCCCTAAAATAGTACAAACAAAACTGCCGCCTTATCCTGTAGTTTCCAAAATGGGGTCACTTTTTCGGAGTATGGCGTTCCCTACCTTCTATGCCCTGCCGTTTGGCCATAAAGCCGTTTACGACCACATATGGGGTGTTTCTGCAAACTATAGAATCAGGGCAATAAATATTGAGTTTTGTTTGGCTGTTAACCCTTGCTTTGTTACTGGAAAAATGGATTAAAATGGAAAATGTGAAAAAAAATAGCTGTTTTGGGACTGTTTTTATTTTTTGTTATTTACATCGTTGAACTGACAGGTTAGATTGTGTGCTATTTCTATAGAGCAGGTTGTTACACACGCGACAATACAAAATATGACCACTTTTTGGGGGGTTTTGTTTCAGTTTTACATAATAAAGCATTTTTGAAAAAAATTATTTTTTTGTGTCTCCACATTCTGAAAGCCATAGTTTTTTTTTTTTGTCCTATACATACATTGTCCTATGTTGGGGCTCATTTTTTGCGGGATGAGATGGCGGTTTTAATGGTACTATTTTGGGGTGCATATGACTATTTGATCGCTTGCTATTACACTTTTTGTGATGTAAGATGACAAAAAATGGCTTTTTTGATAACGTTTTTATTTTTTATGTTTACGGCGTTCACCTGAGGGGTTAGGTCATGATATATTTTTATAGAGCAGGTCCTTACGGACACGGCGATACAAAATATGTTTACCTTTTTTTATTTATTTAGTAAAAAATTTTTTTTTTACAGTGTTTAATTGAGGGGTTAGGTCATGTGATATTTTTATAGAACAGATTCTTACGGACGTGGAGATACCTAATATGTCTACTTTTTTTAGTTTTTTGTTTACATTTAACACTAAAAAGCATTTTTGAAACAAAAAAATCATGTTTTAGTCTGAGAGCCATAGTTGTTTTATTTTTTGGGCAATTGTTTTAGGTAGGGGCTCATTTTTTGCGGGATGAGATGGTGGTTTGATTGATACTATTTTGGGAGGCATACGCCTTTTTGATCGCTTTGTATTACACTTTTAGTGATGTAAGGTGCCAAAAAATGGTTTATTTATACCATTTTTGGGGGGGGGGGTTTATGGCGTTCACCTGAGGGGTTCGGTCATGTGATATTTTTATAGAGCAGGTTTTTAAGGACCACCAAAGAATATGTATAGTGTATTTTATTTTAGTAATTTTTATTCAGTGATATGTGTTTTTTTATTTTTACTTTTTTCCCTTTTTTTTCACTTTTTTTTTACCCAGACCCACTTGGTTCTTGAAGATCCAGTGGATCTGGTGTCTATATAATACAGTACACTACACTATATAGTGTACTGTACTGTATTTTGTACTTTACACTGTCTGGTCAGACTTCTGCCTTTAGAAGAAGTCTGATCAGAGTTACTATTACCATGGCAAGCAGGACGCCTCTGAAGGCGTCCTGTTGCCATGGTAACCATCACCCGCAGCCAGAGCAGAGCAGAGGGTGATGGGGAGAGAGGGGAGCTCCCTCCGTCTGTGATCCCATCCTGTCCGGGGGCTGCAAAGGCACAGCACAGATGCCAGCCGTTTTTAGCAGTGTCAGCAATGCTGACACTCTGCTAACCACTGGCCACCAATGAATACTACACAGGAGGCGGGCGGGGGATCGCAATCACGCACGCCGCACCGCCCGCCTCCTGCACCACGCACCGCCCGCACGGAATCAGAACCTTTGACCCAGCATTAGAAGTCTCTGATTGGCTAGTCTGTACAGACTAGCCAATCAGAGCGATCCCTGGCCGGGGACCGCTCTGATTGGTCCCCGGCCGGTTAGCTGAGACCCCTGGCTGTGTGTAACAGCCGGGGTCTCAGCGCTGTCACCATGTCTGCAGACATGGTGACAGTTTAACTGTAGGACAAGAATGCTCGTCCTAATACGCTAAGTGCCGCTCAGTTAGGGCCCATTCACACGACCGTATGAACGGATCTGCATCCGATCTGCAATTTTGCGGAATGTATGCGGATCCATTCATTTCTATGGGCTCCTCAAAGATGCGGACAGTACACCGTGTGCTGTCCGCATCCGTCGTTCCGTTGATTTTATCCGCAAAACAAAACTCACTTGTCCTATACTTGTCCGCATAAAACGGTCCGTGGCCTAATACAAGTCAATGGATCCGCAAATATGCGGATTCCAACGGAATTGTTTCCGTTTGTCATCCTGTCCGTATGACATCTGTCCAGACATCCTTGCTGAAGACATACGGTCGTGTGAATGGGCCCTTAGGACGAGCATTCTCGTCCAGGGTCCTGGAGGGGTTAATAAGAGCCTTCTTGTGTTCTAACAATTCCATGACCTTAGAAGAAGCGTTACCTATATTGAGTTATTAACCCTGTGAATGCTAGCAGTTGTAGCGTGTACTTAGGTGAAATTTTATGCGACGGTGTCTCATCAGCCTGATAGGACAAGTGGTGGCAGCTAAGATTGATTAGTTTCAGGAAGGAGTCCTGACAGAGGGAGGTCCAGCGTGATCCTGCAGGCTCCCCTCGTGAATCTAAGTCCGCAAATCCTGACATATTGTTATTATCCATATTGCTTCCTTTGCTGGCTTGATTCATTTTTCCATCACATTATACACTGCTTGTTTCCAGGTCTTACAGCCACCAGTGCAGCGCAAATATGAGGTCGCCTGGATGGGAGCTGCTGCGCATTTGTGCCTATGCACAGTCCCATAGACCACCAGAGAAGCTGACGCTTGTTCCTATAGCGTGCAACCACGACCACTGCAGGACTACAGGGTGGTCTTGGTCCCTGGATATAAGCAGTGTATAATGCGATGGAAAAATGAATCCAGCCAGCAAAGGAGGCAATATGGAATATCAATACATTAGTAAGTGCGTGGTATTAACTTTATCCACATGATATAAATGCCATTTGCTGATGTTAAACAACCGCTTTAAGACCACCATTAAATATTTTTTTCAACATCTGAAACTTTTTATAAAAAAAAAACATATATTTCAAGTGTTTTTCATGGTTCTTTGGAATTCCATGAAAGATGCAATAAAATGCTGCATATGAATAAAGTGTAACCCAACAAGGGACCTGCAGCACCTAAGTCCTTTGTGCCTAAAACATTGCCTCAAGTAGAAAGGCTGTGAAGGATGTTTTACCAAGCAGTACCTACCTGTTCTTCCAGAGGAAAATTCCTCAGGTCCTGTTTTCAGAGATGTACTTTTAAAGGAATCTTGATCCTATCTACCACTTCCAATATTGCAATCTTCCAGATTACAAGGCAGCTCTCCATTGGAATGTTGCTGATTTTTAGAAGTTGGATTAAAGGGGTCGTCTTACTTCAGCAAATGGCATTCATGGCCGCTTTCAGACGAGCGTATTTGCAATGCGTATATAGTCCCGATTTAATGTACCAGAATCCGCTGCTAATGTTAATGAATGAAGCTATTCACATAGGCGTATCATTTCCGTCAGTATTTGAAATCCGCAGCATGTCCGAGTTTTGCGCGGGTTTGTTTCCAAATACGCACATTACAGTCTGTGCAGTGCATAAACAATGAAAGAAGGAAGAAATACCCATGGAAATCCTGATGAAATCCTGAAACAATCCTGATGACAATTCTGATGGTATATCATCAGGATCTTGAGCCAGAATACTGACGGATTTCAATACGCTCGTCTGAAAGCGGCCTACCAGGGGTCAGCAACATCCGATACTCTAGCTGTTTTGAAACTACAACTCCCAGCATGCTCTACTCACCTCTGTGGGAATTCTGAGAACCGCAAAGCTGGTGTGCATGCTAGAAGTCGTAGTTTCACACCTAGAGTGCCGAAGGTTGCTGATCCCTGATGTAGAGAAAGTTAATACAAGACACTTACTAATGTACTGTGATTGTCCATATTGCTTCCTTTACTGTCAGGATGCATTTTTCTATCACATTATACACTGCTCGTTTCCATGGTTCCGACCACCCTGCAATCCAGCAATGGTGGCCATGCTTGCACATTAGAGGAAAAGGGGACGGCCTATTTGGTGGTCGGGACCGTGGGACATAGGCTGGTGCTCAGTGGCGTAGCTAGAAATAACTGGGCCCCACAGCAAATTTTTGAATGGGCCCCCCCTCCCCCAGTAACTTTTTTGCAACCCCTTCCTTTCGTGCCGCCCACATTCCTGTGGCTAGTAAATATCGCTCTCTCAGACCAGGCCGGTGCAGCGTGAATTGTCCCTACCTTGTGAGTTTTTCCTACCCCACCAACTGAGCATGCTCAGTACAAGTAAAGTCCCTGCCCACAGCCTAATTCTCCCTTTAGTAAAAACTCCAAATCTACATTAAGTTGTACCCTCGCGGGCTCGCTTCGCTCGCCACGCATCGGGCTCGGCCTCGCTGCGCTCGGCTCTTATAAAAACTAACTCCATGCCGCCATTGATAGTAAAGAATGAACTGGATAGTAAAGAAAAGGGAGAATAGGCTGTGGGCGGGGCTTCACTTGCACTGAGCATGCTCAGTTCGGCGGTAGGAAAAACTCACAAGGTAGGGACTATTCACGCTGCACCGGCAGCCGTTCCATCCATTTCCTACATTGCCTATACTGCCACTGGATATAATTTCATTGTGTAATACTGTTCAGGGGGCCCTGACAAGATCTTTTAGTCCTCCTCCTCCTGGATGGGCCCCTTCTGGGTCAGGGCCCCAAAGCAGCCGCTTCCCCTGCTTCCCCTATAGTTACGCCCCTGCTGGTGCTTTTTCCTATAGTGTGCAAGCACAACCACCACTGATGGATTGCAGAGCGGTCATAACCATGGAAACGAGTAGTTTATAATGTGATGGAAGAAAAAATCTAGCCAGCAAAGGAAGCAATATGGATATACATTAGTAAGTGCCTTGTATAAACTCCCTCCACATAATGGGGACATTTATCAAACTGGTGTAAAGTAGAACTGGTTTAGTTGCCCATAGCAACCAATCAGATTCCACCTTTCATTTTTGATAGCTCCTTTGGAAAATGAAAGGAGTAATCTGATTGGTTGCTATGGGCAACTAAGCCAGTTCTACTTTACACCAGTTAGATAATTCTCCCCCTATAAATGCTATTTGCAGAAGTGAGTTAATCCCTTTACCGTATGTATCCCAGATGTATCACATGGATCAATAAACTAAGATAAAATAGTAATAACAGACAATAACCATATCTATGACACCACACTCTCTACAGAGAAAGCTGGAATATGACATTTATCATGGGATAAAAGTCGGCTTTGGTTGCTGGGAGATGGTTTAAAAGAACATCTAAAAACACAACCCTCTACAGGTACAATATAATGGTAAAACTAAAGAAATATATAAATATAAAGGGTGCTGCCGCTCCGTCCCCATTGACTATAATGGGACGGGGGGCGGAGCTATGGCAATCTCCGGCCGTGCACAGACATGCTGCGCCGTAGCTCCGCCCCCCGCCCCATTATAGTCAATAGTGAATAGCCTGCCGGATCCGTCCTGCCGCAAGTGTAAAAGTACCCTAAGACTATGTTCAGACAGCAAAATATGCAGCAGAAAAGTCAGTGGCAGACAAGAAGAGAAATCTGCCGTAGAGCAGGTCACTTTTGCGTCGTAAAGGCAGACAAATACCCACAAAATACGCCTCCTATTTATCAATGTATTTTACTCCTTTCCCATTGACCTCAATGAGGAAAACATTCTCAAAAGTACTATGCCACTTGTAAAGTATTTTTTTTTAATAAAACATTTTTATTGAGATCAGGAGGAGAATATAATAAAGCAAGATCATACATCAAGTATGAAGTAGGACATGTCACTGCAGTGCCTGTAACGTACTTCAAACATCAGTTTCATACTTAGGCCTCATGCACACGACCGTATGTATTTTGCGGTCCGCAAAAAATACCGATGACATCGGTGTGCTTCCGTATTTTGCGGAACGGAACAGCTGGCCCCTAATAGAACAGTGCTATCCTTGTCCGTAGTGCGGACAATACTAAAAGATGTTCTATTTTTTTGCGGAACGAAAATACGGACATACGGAAACAGAATGCACATGGAGTACCTTCCATTTTTTTTCTGGACCCATTGAAATGAATGGTTCCGTATACGGTCCGCAAAAAAAACCGGAATGGACAGGGAAAGAAAATACGTTCGTGTGCATTAGGCCTTAATCAGGACAAGCTCCAATTAGTCCAGTCATTGTTTGCTATGACATAAACTAACTTCTCTCCACTGCCTCCCAATACATTTTCTATTTTTCCCCCTCTCCTAACCCCCCCCCCCCCCCAACTAAAGCTCCACATTGACTGGTCACTTATCCCATTATATTGGGTCTCCGTAGCCTCACTCGTCACTATTTCTCTAATCTACATAATGTTCCTCCTATTTGAGCCGCCAAAACCCATGTAGTTTGTTTGAAGGGGGCCATCAGTTCCTTTATCTCCACGTCTGATAATGAAAATTTAATAAACTTCCTCCATTTTCTGAAAAATCTGCCAGTAGCCTTTTTTTTCTTTCTTTCGTTCAGTATCCAATCTGTCCATGTTTCATAACACCTATTACTTCCTCCCAAGAAGGAACCTCGGGTTGCAGCCAGTGTCTTAGACTACTTTTTTTGACAGACAAAATAAGCAGATGTAGTCCCCTATCGCTACTGCGTCTGCATCTGGATCACTGGGCATGTATTGGAAAATGCATTGTTGTGGGTACCCCCATACCGACTTTATGTAATGTATGGCTCGTGTCCAGATCGGCTGAAGATCCAGGCATTCCCCCAGACCATGTAATAATCCAGCCTTTCGCAATTCACATTGTCTGGTGTGCTAGTAGATCCTGATGAGAGAGCTCAAATGCATAAGTGGCTTTGTGCATCATGCAGAACGCATGTCCCGCCACTGCTAACTACATACTGCATGTCTTATTTTGTCCATTCCATCCCACTTTTTCCGTGACAAATCCTTATCGCCCAGTTCCCTTTCTCATTTGCCGAAAGCACCCTCTACCAAACCTATAGAATGTGTGTTTTGGATTCTTCAATACAAGTCAGTGGTGCTGTGCTTTTGTCTGTCCCTATTAAGGGGATTCTTTCAGCTAGGCTTAGCCTATAGAGCTGAGGACATGTGCTGCTAGGTTGCCACTAGCACGTCCACAATATACATTTCCCATAGCTGACTGCTTTTATTCTGTCAAAAAAACTATTTTATATATATGCGAATGAGGCAAGTAAGGAGCCCAAGGGGCTGTTACCAACGTTTCAGGGGCCCAGCACCGGCCCGCATCCTCCGAATCTCCTTCTTGCTCCCCCGATGTCACACACTTAGAGCGCCGTAATCTCACGCACGCGCAAGTACGCCGTAGGTCAGTCCTGGCAGAGTGTTCCTTCCCTGTGCTGGCATCAGCCTCAGGGAACGAACTGCGCAAGTGGTAGCTGGCACGTGCAAGATTTCAGCGCTCCTACTGTGTGACGTCGGGGGAGCAAGGAGCTAATTCGGAGGATGCGGGGCTGCTGTCATGGGTAAAAGGTGTGATATATCAGAGTTGCAAAAAGGGATGATTATTGGCTTTTGGGCAGTATTTCTGAAACTGCGCAGTTTGTGAACTGTTCACATGCTGCTGTGGTGAAATGGCACCATTGTGAATAAGCGTTATGGAAACTGTGGAGCACCATGTGCCATTGATGTCAGAAGTGAAAGTCGCCAACAGTTCAGCAAAGCCTTCTGTGTATGGGGCTCCGAGGCAGACGGATGGTCAGTACACCTCTGCTAACAAAGTGGCATCAGCAGAAAAAGCTTCAATTTTTGTGGCAGTGTCGGAATTGGTAGAAAACAAGCTGGTGGTGGCAGCGTTATGGTCTGGGGAATGTTTTTGGGGCATTCTCTGGGCCCACACATCCAGGTGGTAGACACTGTCAACGGAATTGGGTATGAGTCCATCCTTGAAGATCACGTTCACCCATACATGCTGCTGTCCATTCCGCACACGGTGGTTACTGTGGATATTAGCTGGTGGTCATAATAAGGTGACTCGACTGTGTATTACACAGAGTAAAATGCCCATTTTACACAATCAAATATACAGCATTTTTAGCTGTGTGAACATAGCCTAAGAAACTCTCCTTGTATTCCCCATGAAATAGCAATGCTGGTACATTTTTACTTAAAACTTGGCACTGTGCCATGCCTTGGTTATTCCTCTTGAAAATGTTAAAATAAATTGACAATTATGTGGTATCATTCCCCTTTTCAATGGAACATGTCTCTCCACACCTTGCCACTGTCCAGTCAATGTTGACTGTATCAGATTTGTAGGGACACTTCCTGTTGACAAGGAAAATGGTAATATACCTTTGTCAATTTCCAGGTGGAATAACAAAGTTACAGTTCCAAAAACAGACAAATTGTTAATTTATTGGGAAAGCAAGTATTTACTAAAACTGTTATCAGCTGATAGCTGATCAGTCTTTAAAAAATCGTTTTCTGGAATACATCATTGAAGGCCTAGGCGGGGAAGCACGGTAGCTCAGTGGTTAGCACTGTTGGCTTGCAGCGCTGGGGTCCTGGGTTCAGACAAGGACATCTGCATGGAGTTTGTATGTTCTCCCCATGCCTCCAGGTACTCTGGTTTCTTCCCACAGTCCAAAGACATACTGATAGGGAACTTAGATTGTGAGCTCCACTGGGGACAGCTTGATGCTACTGTGTGTAAAGCGCTACAGAATATAGTAGAGCTATATAAGTGCATAAAATAAAGAAAGGCCTGTCCTCACTGGGACCTCATGACCTGCAGAAATACAGCTGGTCAAACTAGAGGTTTTATACAGCTGTAAAGGCTGATTTAGAGCAGTTTCTGTCTGCGTCATAGAGGCCCTCAGACTACCCTTTCATCCAATACAAATAGAATATAGAAGGAAGTGGTAGAATGAAACCTAATCCCTAGATTCTGTAATCACCTTACCTTAGATCACAATAGAGTCTTGCACACGGACGTGGAGGCAGAAATTGATGTGAATATTATTTTTCAAAGGGGTTTCCCAGAATGTTTGCTTTATTAAATTTTTATTCGGATTACATCATTCAACATCAGACAATCAAATCTTGTAACATTACTCATGAAAATACAAAAAAAAAAAAATAACAATCAAACCGGAATCAGACAGTGCGGGAAAAAAATTAATAAGTACCATATTTTTCGCACCATAGAATATAGGGGAGGAAAATAAGAAAAATAAATATTTTGCATTAGACCCCTTTCAGACCTCCAAGCGCCATCAGACCTCATCATATCGCCTATCTTGGAGTCTGTTCTATTCCTAATTTTAATAACTTGATTTCTTGATTTGGTACCACTCTGCATTTAACCACTTGCGAGATCAACTTATACATCCCAGAAGCTTTTCATTTTTACACTTCCAGAACATGTGGAACAAGAAGCCCAATTCCCCATAGCCGGAACCCCTGACAGATGCCCCATGACAGGTGTGAAACTAGCCTTAGCTTGCTCTTATAAAATAGATTTGGTATAGTCACCCAAAATAAGAGTTTTAACTCATGACTATTAATAAGGATTCTTAAAGATTAGAAAAAGAGCCATACAAACATATATGGGCTTCATCTAGTATTGCAGTAAAGTAAATTCGCTGCAATATCTAACCCAACCCATAGACAGGAGTGCTGCTGTTTGTGTAGAAAAAAAGAAAAAACAGATCCTATCATTTCCTTTAACCCGTAGAGGACCCCCGCCAGCGCGTATAGGTACGGCTTGTGGGTGCAGGAGCTGTGCCCGCCCTATCAGCAGCACGGACCTGGCAGTCACTGACAGCCGGGCCCCTGCTACATACACCAGCATAGATGAAAACACTGATGCCGGCATATTAACCCCTTGTATGGCGCAGTCAAAGGTAACCGCAGCATTCAGGGGGTTTGCGGAGGATACAGGTACCTTCATCGTCCCCACGCTGCAGTGATGGGGACCTGATGGCTGAGAAGGCAGCCCATAGACCTCGGGGCTTGCCTACTACGGAAGCTTGTGAGATCCAGCCCCTTAGGCTGGGTATCATAGGCTCTCGGTCAGTGTAAAACCCGACAGGCAATGTATTACAATACAGATGTACTGTAATGCATTGCAGAGGAGATAAGACCCCCGAAGTTGAAGTCCCAGAGTGGGACAAAAATAAAAAAAAGTCCCATTCCCAAAATTAAACGCATATAAAATTGCAAAAAAAAAAAAAAAGAAAAACAAACATATTGTGTATTGCCACATTTATTATGACCGGCTCTACAAAAAGTATCACATGACCCATCCCTCACCTGAATGCAGTAAAAAAATAAAAAAATTGATGGAAACTGTGCCAAAACAACCATTTTTTGTCACCTCACATCACAAAAAGTGTAATGCCAAGTGATCAAATAGTCATTTGTACCCCAAAATAGTACCAATCAAACCATCACCTCATCCCGCAAAAAATAAGCCCCTACATAAGACAATCACCCAAAAAATAAAAAAAAACATGACTTTCAGAATATGGAGACACAAAAAAATGGTTTTATTGTGTAAAACCGAAATAAATAGAAAAACAGAGATGTTAGGTATTGCCACTTCTGTAACAACCTGCTCTATAAAAATATTACATGACCCACTCCGTCAACTGAACACCGTAAAAAAAAATAATAGCTGCTAAAACAACCATTTTTTGTCACCTTACATCATAAAAAGTGCAATACCAAGTGATCAAATAGTCATATGTACCCCATAATAGTCAAAACATCACCCGGTCCCGCAAAAATTGAGCCCCTACATAAGACAATCGCTCGAAGAAAAAAAAATATGGCTTTCAGAATATGGAGACACAAAAACATGATTTTTCTTTTTTCAAAAATTATTTTATTGTGTATAACTAAAATAAATAAATATAGACATATTAGGTATCGCTGCGTCTGCTCTATAGGTATCACTATCTGTTTTAAAGGCAGAGAAATAGAAATTTGGAAATTTTTGGTAAATTTGGGATTTTTTTTATAATTAAAAATGAAATATAATGACTCGAATTTAGCACTATCATAAAGTACAATGTGTCATGAGAAAACAATCTCAGAATGGCTTGGATAATTAAACGTGTTCCAAAGATATTCGCACATAAAGTAACACGTCAAATTTCCAAAAAACGGTGGAGGTGAAATATGGCAGGGTCTTGAAAGGGTTAAGTGACTGTGTCTGTTCTCCAGATTGTAGATACAAAGATAGAAAGGAGCAACAGACATAAACACCTGGCACTACATACAGTATTATATGATTTTTCTCCAAAAACATGTTCCTAATTGGAAATGCAGAAGAAGGCATGGGTCAATGGAGATTGCTTTAAATCAATTTAACAAACTGTATATAACCAGACTAAAAGGGTTGGGAAAAAAACTAGGCTACATAATGATTACTGATGTGCTGGCGCCATCTGGTGGCAGGATAAAATACAGCAATATAAGTAGAGCCTAATTATCATTTGAACAACAGCTAAAAAAAAAATGTTAAAACTGTATTAGGGTACTTTCACACTGGCGTTTTGGATTCCGTTTGTGAGATCTGTTTCAGGGATCTCACAAACGGTCCAAAATGGATCAGTTAAGCCCCAATGCATTCTGATTGGATAAGGATCCGCTCAGAATGCATCAGTTCGGCTCCGTTCAGTCTCCATTCCGTTCTGGAGGCGGATTCCAAAACGCAGCATGCAGCGTTTTGGTGTCCGTCTGACGATGCGGAGCCGAACAGATCCGTTTTGACTTACAATGTAAGTCAATGGGGACGGATCCGTTTTCAATGACACAATATGTTGCATTTGAAAACGGATCTGTTCCCCATTGACTTTCAATGTAATTCAAAACGGATCCGTTTTGACTTTGACAATTTTTTTTAAAGCTAATGCAAACGGATCCGTTCTGAACGGATACAAACGTTTGCATTATAGGTGCGGATCCGTCTGTGCAAATACCAGACGGATCAGCACCTAACGCCAGTGTGAAAGTAGCCTTACCCGATAGTAGCAGGAAATCCCTAAATTTTGGCAAGCTTGGCACATATCCAGATGTGTCCCTTGGATGGCACTACAGTGTCACAACATTTTGTCTTGAGTATATTATGCCATGCTGGTATTGATTAATCGAGCTGAACTTTGAAGAGAGAGTTTTAAGGCAGATTTACACGAGTAGATAATCGGGCAGATTACCAGGAATGAATATTCCTGCGAACACTCGTTCCCGAGAATCTGCACATCTAAAGGTGCAGCCGATCAACCGGTGAACAGGCGAAACGCTCGTTTATCGGATGATCCTGTCATTCGTGCAGGCTGGGCAGCAGATCGTGCTCTCTAAACAGCGATCTGCCTCCCAGAAGCAATGCAGCTGTTTAGGGATAATAATAGCGACTGCTCGTTCTCATACTGTCCAGGAGACCAATGCATGTAAATGCAGCTCTTCACCCTCACTCAACGAGCAGTCGACCGTCGGGAAAGAACATTACCTTCCCAACAATCTGCTGCTCATCCGTCTAAATGCTCCTTTATATTCGGTGCTCTCACAGGTGTGCCATGCGGGCAGCAGGAGCCCTCAAATTAAATTAGGGCACCTTTTGGCAGGAAATGCTTACTTAAGATTTCCTAGTGATGTGTGATGGGTCCTGATCATGTAATCTCTCTTTTGGCGCAGCAACATCAACCCCTGACACAATGAGATGGTAATAAATTATTGTGGCAATATCCTGCATTTTACTGCTCTGGGATTTATGGTGTTATATCCCAGAGCCCTCATGACAGAACAACCCACAGGGCCTCTATAATAAAGATTGGTACACAGCCATGGTTCCCAAATTGACCACCAAAAATTTCCCACAAGAGAAGGTATTGTCATCCAAACTGGCAGCTAACTGAGGGCTGTTGGGCTGAGTGAGACCCTGAGCAAAACACTGGGTCACTTTGTTGAACTCGCCCAGTCATATTGTGCTGCACTGTGGTATTTGGTTCTGTTGGGATGGTATTTTGTGCTTTTGTATTCCTAAATCTGCCTACTTGTTTTGCCCCGCCTTCTGCCAATTTGGACATGTATAACACCCATACGTGTTTTTCCGGCGGTCACTAAGGGGCCTTTGGCTGGGCCGCCGCGTTCTTACGGCGGCCCAGTCTAAGTGCTGCACGGGTCCCCCATGAGAGCCTGGGCCCTGCTCTAACAGCCCGGACCGGCAGGAGTGCGGATCCAGGCCGATCCGCAATGGCGCAGTCCCTCTGTCACCCATCAGCACCCTGCAAATGCAATCGCGGGGTGCAGATGTGTTGTGAAGCCTTACCTGGCTTCTGATCCCTAGGCGCCATCCTTCCTGTAGTAGATCCAGCAGGCTGTGCCTCTCTGGCACAGCCTGCTGGTCAATGTTAGAATAGCATTGCTGTTAAAATACAGTGCATTATAGAGATAATGCATTGCATTTTAAAATACTGCTTGTTATAGTCCCCTTGTGGGACTATTAAGTGGTAAAAAAAAAGAAAGAAAAAAAAACATATATTTACTAAATAAAAAAATTCCATAAAATAAACAATATGCTTTTTCTTACATTGAAAATACGCTTTTCAATAAAATAAATTGCAAACAAAAAATCTCCCCCATATGTTTGGTAAAGACACGTCCGTAATGACCCGGCCTACATAAATATCACATAAATTATTAAATGACAGAAATTTATTCTTAGTTGCCACCAAAAAAAACATAATAACAAGCGATCAAAAAGTGCCATTTACTCCAAAATAATAAATACAAGTCGTCCCGCAAAAAGCAAACAACTCCATAGAATAAAAAATTAAAAAAGTTATGGGTCTTGGGAAGCGGCAATGCAAAATCATTTTTTTGTTTTAAAAAAAAAAAGGGTTTTATTGCAAAAAAGTAGTAAAACGTAAAAAATCTATATGTATTTGGTATCGCTGTAATTGTACTGACCCAGGGAATAAATATATTATGTTATTTATACCAAAAAATGAACGCCGTAAAATTTATAATGTAACAACGCAGTGGCAGAATTGCTTTTTTCCCCATCTTCCTCCTAGAAAGAGTTAATAAAAGTTAATCAGAAAGTTATGTGTACCCCAAAATGGCACCATTAAAAACTACAACTTGTCCCGCAAAAAATAAGCCCTTATAAAGCTATATAGACGGAAAAATAAAAAAGTTATATCTCTTGGAATGCGACAATGAAAAAAGGAAGAAAAATGCTTGGTCATAAAGGCCCAAACAGGCTTGGTCACTAAGGGGTTAAAACATGCTGACAACCTCTGGTCTGAGTGCAAGTTTTTAGAAATAGAAAGAAAAAGTTAAACCTGTAACCTGCTAAAGTAACCTGTTATTATTTATCATGTGTGGTGTATGCCATAAAAAAACTTCATACCCCTTCCAAAAAAGCAATAAAAGCGAATTAATTAGAAATATGTGCTCCAAAATTATACAAATGAAACCTACAAAGATGAAAAAAATAAAAATGAAAGAAGTTATGGATTATGCCATGTGGTAAGACAAAGACAAATTAGTTTTTGTTAAAAAATGTTTTTATGTCAGAAACAAATAAGAAAATGTATAGATTTGGTATCTCAATAATAATAGTGACTTGCAGAATAGAGTAAATTTCCAAAAAGAATCAGTGCACACACAAATTTCAAATTGACTCACCTAAATGTCCTCTTTCCATGAGTCCCGAAAAAAAAAAAAAAAACACTAAAGGGTTAATCTTACTTCCTCCCTACTAGTACACAAGAAAAAAAGAACAATATTCAAATTAAACATATCCACCCAGGGGCAGATATTATAAAAAAAAACACATTAAGATAACTCTCACACGTGTTACTATGCAGTAAAAAGAAAAAAAAATTAATAGATGGGACTGAGTTCATGCTGCATGAGATGTCCAACTTGTAATGCTTGATAAATTTTCCTGGTGATGTCCACGTAGCCGCTCTGCAAATTTGGTCAAAGGACACATTGGCCAGCTCCGCCCATGACGTAGAAGTAGCTAGAGTGGAATGCGCCCAGATATTCAGAGGAGAATCGAGAGCGACAGCATTGTATGCCTGCGACACCGCACTATTGATCCACCTTGAAAAGGATGCCTTGGAAGCCATTCTTCCTTTATTCGAGCCTTGGTACTGTAGAAACAGGTTTGTAAAAAAAAAAAAGGAGAAGAGCTCTTGTCACGTCCAGCAAGCATCACTGAACAAAAATATAAACGCAACACTTTCGCAGACCACGTGTAACCACACCAGCCCAGGACCTCCACATCCAGCATGTTCACCTCCATGATCGTCTGAGACCAGCCACCCGGACAGCTGCAGCAACAATCGGTTTGCATAACCAAAGAATTTGTGCACAAACGGTCTTTCTTAAAGACCTTTGTTAAACCCTTCCTGAAGGAACTTAAGCAAATCAGGGACATCCGGAGAGGTTCACAGATTTGTGAACAATATTTGAGAGTAATGGGTCTTTTGTGTAAGTAGAAAATGTTTCAGATCTTTGAGTTCAGCTCATGCAAAATGGGAGCAAAACCGAAAGTGTTGCGTATTATATTTTTATTCAGTGTACTTTAGTTTGGTTCTCATTTTGAGGCTGAGGAAAAAAAAAAGTGAGCACTAGTGGCAAATATATTTCTTGATTCAAGGCCACTAAAGATGGGACTTTTGGCAAAAAATCTGGCTTTAACCTTAAAATGATGCAGTCCTGAGATTACCTAAAATATGGTTTCTTACAGCAGAGGCCCTGGATCTCACCGACCCCCTTTTTGCGGAAGTGATAGCCACCAGAAATAAAGCTTTCCAAGACAGAAACTTTAAATCTACCTTATCAAGCGGCTCAAAGGGTGATACGACTAGCCCTTCCAAGACAGTAGGCAAATTCGAAGAAGGTAAGATGCTCATAACTGGAGGTCTTAGTTTTTTAATCGCTGATTAGAAAACTTCACATTAAACGATGTTAAAGCTGAGACCTTTCTTAAACCCTTCCTGAAGGATCTTAAGCTAATCAGGGACATCTGGAGAGGTACAGCCAACTGACTCACACCAAGAGGAGAAGCATCTGGTCACTTTTGTAGACCTTGATAGTGGACGTTCTCCTAGAAGCCTCTAAAATCTGGATTACATCATCTGAGAGGCCTAGTGCACCACACTGAGCATAGGAGGGAAGGGGGAACAAGAATCAGGCCTGAGGACTAGGAAAGGAAGATGAACACCTCCTAATGAAAACCCAGACGAACAGGAGTCTACTTCAGGCCTAATACAAACAATAGGAAAATGCAACACACAGAACCAAACAAAATACAAAAGGGAAAGGAAAGACTTAAAGGGTTTCTGTCATCACTTTTTGACATTATAAGGTGTCTGACATTAGCTATGTGCTAATGTCAGAGCAGCTTGATAATGTCTTTTTTACAAAAATCCGAGTTATATTCGGGCCAAAAAACGTAATTTTATAATATGTAAATTAGCCTCTAGGAGCAGGGGGGGCGTTGCCCTGCTCCTAAAAGCTCTGTGCGGCAACCTGCTGGCACGCCCCTTCTTACTTTGAGTGACAGTGCCGGGAAGCGATCCTCCGGCACTGTCTCCTTGTGAAATCCAGCGCCTGCACGGCAGCTCTGTATTCGGCGCAGGCGCGGTGAACAGAGGACAGCAGGCACCAGCGTCCTCTGCTCACCGCGCCTGCGCCGAATACAGAGCGGCCGTGCAGGCGCTGGATTTCACAAGGAGACAGTGCCTGAGGATCGCTTCCCGGCACTGTCACTCAAAGTAAGAAGGGGCGTGCTAGCAGGTTGCCGCACAGAGCTTCTAGGAGCAGGGCAACGCCCCCCCTGCTCCTAGAGGCTAATTTACATATTATAAAATTACGTTTTTTGGCTTGGTTTTATAACTCGGATTTTTGTAAAAAAGACATTATCAAGCTGCTCTGACATTAGCACATAGCTAATGTCAGACAGCTTATAATGTCAAAAAGTGATGACAGAAGCCCTTTAAAGAGGACCTTTCATAGGCCCAAACATTTTAAGATAGCTATCGCAGCGCAGAGCTCACAGCCTGGGAGAAAAAACCTCCCTGGCTGTGAACTCTGTGCTGCGATTGGACAGCGCTACAGCCAGGGAGAAGGAACGCCCAGGAAGAGAAGCTGATGTCTCCTTCCTGTTGCAAAATTAGTATTAATTAGCATATGGCACGGGAAAAGGTAACGGGGGCCACAGTGGGTGAATGGAGCGGCACCCAGGGATAGTAGTAAGTGCAGTGAGACCCCTGAGCGCCGCTCTACATATACAGATATGTAGGTTTCCGAAGTAGACAAAGCCAGGATTCTAGAGTCCATTCTGAGTATGTCCAAGGGCATATCTGCAAGAAAATCAGCCGACATCTTCATATCCGAAGATTCTCTAACATTTGACTCCAACCACCCATATTTTCAATGCTCGGGCTACTGGAATAGTTGCTAAAGCGGCCTTACAAGATGCGGCTGCTGCTGAGTAAACCCGTTTCAGGGACGATTCTGCTCACCTGTCCATGGCGTCCCTGAGGAGAGAGGACGTGATCACTGGCTTGCGTTCTCCTGTGCCTGAAGCCAGTGATCACGCTGACGCTGAGGACCAGAATTGCCTGGCGCGTGCACAATGTTCTTTTTTTTTCTGTACTAGTTGGGAGAAAGGAAGATTAACCCTTTAGTGTGCTGCTGAGGGACGATATTGAAAGGTGAGTTTTCAAATGTATTGCTTTATCCAGTATTTACACATAATTCTCTATTATCCCAGCAGTATAAAATTAAACGTTATTTCTCATATCACATAAAGTGACAACGTTTTAGTCGTAGTGATCCTCATCTGTGTTTACATGTGTGGAAGGTGTACTGCAGAACAGAGTTAGGATGGGTTCACACTAGCGTTATGGCCTTGCGTTATAACGCGGTTATAACGGAATCCATAAGACGGAAGGACGGATCCGTTCTTTTGCCCATAGACTTCTATTATGACGGAATGCAAAACGGAAGCCTTTAAAAGGCATAATACAAGTCTTTGGGAAAGCATATCGGATCCGCCTGGGTCCCATTATGCGAAACGGAAAACAAAGTCCTGTCCACAGGACTTTGTTTTCCGTCTTGCATAACGGGAACCAGACGGATCCGATATGCTTTCCCATACACTTGTATTATGACAGAAAGCAAACGGAAAGCCTTTTAAAGGCTTCCGTTTTGCATTCTGCCTGGGCATTCCGTTATTTTCCGTTATAACCATGTTATAACGGAAAGCAATAACGGAATCCCTAACGCTAGTGTGAACCCACCCTTACCATGTCAATTATGCTACGCAGAAAAATGTAAACAAATAGAAAAAAAAACAGAGGCACCATTGTTTCCCCATTTGCCCCCCCTCCTTAAAAAAAAAAACAGTGTTTAATTATATGTCACCCAAATAGAGCCATTAAAAATACAACTCATTTTCAAGCACGGAAATTGGATGAGTAAATAAAAATATTATGCTGGCCATAGACTTCTATTATGACGAAATGCATACTAGCAATGCTTGGGGACACCCTGTCTATTGAAGTTTTATTTAGCCTCTATTTATGAAGTAATTGTAAAAAGAATGTATGGCACAAAATAAATATGTAATTACTAAAAAAGATATAAACTGATACTTCTGATATACAGTATATGGATACATAATACATAGGAAAATACTACTGAGGTTTTTAGCCATAATATATTTATAAAAGTATAACATTGAGCGCTATAGCACAGTGGTTAAGGTCCTTACATTTAATGTAGATGGTTGTGAGTTCAAATCTCGGCAGAAACATTTCAAAAATTCCAAATGGGGTGGAATTGGAAAAAAAACGCAATTCTGCCACAGTTTCACTTTTTTTTTACAGCAATCACTATGCGGTAAAACTGACTTGGGCTCTTCATTCTCCATTCGTCAGTACGAATCCAGAGGTAAAAAAAAAAACTTTGGAAAAAAATTTTGATTTGCTTTTTATTCCGTTTTCTTGAGAGATAAAGTGTTGAAAAAACGGCGAAAAATAAATTTTTATTCTTTTCTGTTACACCATTCACCAAATTGGCTATTTTTTTTATATTTAATGGACAGTTGTATGGGCATTTTCACACACAGCGATGCCCATCGTGTTATTTATTTTTTTGTTTATACATGTTTATTTTTATTTTAGGGAAAGGGGGGTGATTTGAATTTTTATATATTTTTTATTTTTTCAAAACTTTTTTTTAACTTTTTGTTAGGTCTCCAATAGGGCCACAACTAGCAATGATCAGATTGCAACTTATAGAGAATAAGGCCCGATTCACACATCCGTGGTGTGTTGCGGATCCGCAAATTGCAGATCCGCAACACACCATGCCGGCACTCCCCATAGAGATGCCTATACTTGTCTGCAGGCTGCGGACAAGAATAGGACATGCTCTATCAAACCCAGAAGTTCGGGGCCGCGGCTCCACAAATGTGGAAGCGTAGAGCACATAGTGTGCTCTCCGCATCACGTCCGGCCCCATTCACAATGAATGGGTCCGCATCTATTCCGCAGAATTGCGGAATAGATGCGGACTAAAATGTGGACGTGTGAATGGGGCCTAATAGAAATTGCTCCATTATTCTGTATAGAAATCACTATATCACAGTTCAGTGCTGCCACCTACTGGCCTGAACTGGGATATACTAATAATGAGCCTGGAAGCCTAGTACAACCTGCGGCTCATTATTAGAACAGGGTGCTTTCCCCGATCTCCACCGGGGGAAAGCGCGCCTGAACAGGAAGGGCGTGCATCTGTTTTTTAACACTCTCAGATGCCATGGTGACATTTGACCACGGCATCTGAGTGGTTAAATGTCCACGGTCAGCATTACCACAGATCGCAGACATTCTCCGAGGGTGTCTGCTGTATGAAACAGCAGGCATCCGGTTGCTATGGCAAGCGGGCACCATCTTTAAAGACCCAACATGCGCCGTATTTTTACGGTGAATGTTAGGAAGGGGTTAATGGTCACATGACCAAATGTGTATAGGACAGAGCTTTCTTTATGCGTGGACTGCTGGAGCTCGTGGAGGTATGTTTTGAGAGAGGGGTTGTGTATGCCTGCAAGAGGCCGAGTGAGGGAGGATCAGTGGTGTGCAGTGCAGTCCTGGGGTACCTGCTGCATGACGACCTGTGCTGTTGAGTTGGGACGCTTTTGATTTTACCCAGGGCCATATTTTGTCTAAAACCAGCCCTGTCTGTAGTGAAGGTAATCTTCTCATCAGTGACTGTATTTGTGAGTTATTCCCTCCCTTCTGATCCTCAGCTGTGTCATGTGACCAACTCTCTGATCTCTAACTGACACAGGACAGTAAGTCAGTTACTTCTCTATTCATTCCTATGAGAGTGAGGCTGCATAGGAATACATAGAGAAACTGTCCTCCTGTCCACACATAAGCTGCTGTGTCAGTTGGAGAGTCTGATTGCTGGTCACATGACACAGCTGAGGTTATATCTAACAAATACTGCCACTGGTAAGAAGATTACATTCACCACAGATTACGTCATGCAGCTTTCAAATAGGTCAGAGAATATTTTATTTTTTTAATGGAGTTCTTTAAAGTGTAACGGACATTACTGAAATAAAATAAGAATGCCACCAAAAAATCAAAGCCGCAGATCCGGAAATATGTTATCACCTAAAAACAAGACAAGCCATAGTCCTATAAATAAAATAGACAAATTCTTAAAATCTTCTCCGCTTACCAAAACAAGAAACATCACTAAACAACAGACGCCTGCAGTTGAGGACATAATGGATGATGGGTCAGAGGCTCAGGATATAAGGAGTGAAGAAGAGAGTTCGGATGTTAACGCGCATATGTGCAGTATTGACCGTAAACTAGTTAGTATATTAGATACGGTTAAAGAAACCAATCAATCTGTGGGAGCTCTCTCTGTTTCAGTTGCTGCAATACAATCGGACATTGCTCTCATTCGTGAAGATCTAAATAAAATTCGCCAGAGAGTAAATAGTGTTGAACAAGCTGTGGATATGACTAGCAAGGCAATGGACAAATTAAGAGAAAAAATAGCGGTCCTTGAATCAGAATCTGCAGCAATTAAAAGTAAACAGGTGGATTTAGAATATTGATCCCAAAGAAATAATTTAAGGGTAATTGGCTTTTCTGAAGGAGAAGAAAATGATGATCTTTGTGGCTTTATTCAGAAATGGCTTGTCACCCTCTTAGAATCGGAACAAATTCCCCCTACGTTCCGTGTGGAGCGCGCCCATCGCGTGCCCTACAAGAAACCCCCTCCAGGCGCCCCTCCTAGACTAATTCTAGTCAGAATTTTGTGTTCGCAAGATCGTGACCTTAAGAAAGAAAAGAGAAAAACAAGATGTTAAATATAACGGAGCTAAGATCGAGATCTATCCGGACTTTTGTAAAATAACGCAGGAAAAAAGAAAAGAATACAGAGAGGTCAAGAAAAGACTCTTACAAGCTAATATAAAATACTCTATGATCTTCCCTGCAAAACTACGGATAGTATATAAAAATTCTGTCCTCTTCTTTCCTAGCCCTAGTAGCATAGCAGATTGGTTGGACTCTAAAGGGCTTTAAGCTGCATTTAAATTTTTCTAATTTCTCCCCTGCTTTTTTTCCTGTTTTTTTTTCTCTGCGTTTTCTTCTTTTTTTTCTCTTATGTGTGGGGGGGAGTGGAGGGGGTGGGGAAGGTTGGGATAGGCATTAGCGAGAGGCTTATAAGGATACGAGAACTTATGAACTTAGAGAATGCTTAAGGTAAAATCATGGAATGTCCGGGGCCTATCTGACAAACGAAGAGCAGTGTTTGATTTGATAAATAGGCATTTACCAGCAGTAGTAGCTCTTGTTGAAACACATGTGGCAGAGGAAAAAAAAATATTTATGAGGAAAAAATGGGCCCATTTTGAATTCCATTCTTGTTATTCATCATACTCCCGGGGTATAAGCATATATATTCATAACCAAATAGATTATGAACACATCGATCATCTTGTGGATAAAGAAGGTCAATATGTTTTTTTATATGTCCGATTGGAGGGATATAGAATAATTATGGCATTTGTTTATGTTCCTCCACCTGTTAACTCTTTTGTCTTAAGCAGGTAGCTGGCGCATATGGCGAACAAGGAATAATGTGCAGTGCTGGCGATGGGCGACTTCAATTCGGTCATGGACCTCAGGATAGATAGGTATTCTATACATAAAGATTATTGCTCTCTGGTTGGCAATCATACAAACTTATCTAAAATTTGTCAAGAAATGGCTTTAATTGATATATGGCGTCATCTGTATGGGAAAAAAAGTTTTTTTCTTGTTACAGCAAAACCTATGGTGCCATGTCACGAATTGATCTCGCCCTCACCAACACTGCACTTATAAGTATAATTAGGAGTATGAGATACGAGACTCACTCATTATCGGATCACTCTCCCGTCTCTATTTTGATGGCGCTAAATTGTAAAAAGATTAATAGACAATTTAGGCTCAACCCACATTGGATACAAATTTTGGAAGAATCACAACTCTTTGACCTAGAGATTAAGAGGTTTTGGGAAATTAATATTAATTCTACTAATATTAACATTGTATGGGATGCGCTAAAAGCATACCTGGGAGGATTCTATCAATATAGAATTAAGAAGAAAAAAAAAGGGTTATGCGCGGCTCATGTTAAATTAGAAAAAAATATTACTTTGTTAGAAAAATAAATCATTAATACTAATAACTTAGAGACTAAAAATCGATTAAAAAGCTCTAGAGAGGAGTATAAAACATTTTTACCGTACTTACTAGCTAAATAATTCCAAGAAAACTAATACTATACCGACGTCTCTTATGGAAGCCAATTTAATTTTAGTGCCAAAAAAAAGAGAAAGATCCTATGTCACTGTCCTCCTATAGACCGATTGCACTCCTTAATACGGATTATAAAATTATAGCAAAATTGCTGGCAAATAGGTTGAGGAGGGTGAGTCATAAAGGGATCTCTCCTGATCAAACTGGCTTTATACCCAGAAGAAACATCCGAGAAAATATTCAACAAGCTTTTTTGAATGTCCAGTTGAGCGAGGGGGAGGACCGCTCCATCTTGTCATTGGACGCTGCAAATGTGTTTGACAGGGTGGAGCGGTCCTTTCTCTAGAAAGTTATGGAGCATATGAGGTTTGGAGCCCAATATACTGAGTGGGTAAAGTTGCTGTATTTGGCTCCTACTGCTAGAATCTGCATTAATGGGGAACAATCGTCTCCTATCGACATATCTCACGGTACTCGGCAGGGTTGTCCCCTCTCCCCTCTCCTCTTTGAGGTTTTTATGGAACCTCTTGCAGATAGAATTCGAGCAGCGGAAGAGATAGAGGGTTTTGGAGGGAGGGGACACCAAGATAAAATCAGCCTATACGCGGACGACATCCTTCTCTTGGATCCGAAATGGATATAAAGATGTCCCCAAGATCATAGAAATCACAGACAATTTTGGGTACGCCTCTGGCTATGAAGTCAATTGGGAGAAATCTAAATTGCTTCCTTTAAATCAATGTATACCTGAGGGGTTTGGTCAAGTCTGCGCTCTTAGGCCCTCAGATCATTTATCTCATTTAGGCATTCAGATAGGGGCTGACTGTCAAGGATGGAGAACAGTTAGCAGGAACTGATAAATAAGGACAGACTGGCTTGATCCAAAACTAAGGAGCATATAGGTGAGCCCTTTAAAACCCTAAGAGCTCTCCCTGACTGCAACACATGCAAAGGCCTCAATGGTAGACGATTGCATGCCCACGTAACTAAGACTGTGTGACACCTGAAAACCCTATAGTAGTGAGGGTACACGGTCACCGGCTCCCTGCACTGAATACGGAGGGAGTCAGGGTCACCTAGAATCAAGCCAGCAAACAAAACACAAAGTAAACGGAATGCACTTATCTTAGAGCAAAACAACTGCAGCCTCCAACAGCACACACTTCATCCAGGAAGTAATATAAACTGCAAGGAGGAGCAGTATCAGAGGGAATATAAAGCAAGCTAATTAATCAAGATAAGAGGCAGCTGAGGGAGAGAAAGGAACTGAGCAAAGTGAAACCAAAACAAAGAACATCATACAGAAGACAGGGAGGAACCTCTGACCGACCGTCTCCCAGAATCGGCGGTGACACTGACCCAGAACAGTTTTACATCCAAAATTTAAACCCAATGCTAGTAAAAGTGAAATCTAAAATTAGAACTTGGTTGAAACTCCCTTTATCCCAAGTAAACCGTATTGCATTAATTAAAATGGTATTATTACCTATAATTCTATACACCATAATGGTCTGCCCTATATGGATAAAAGACTCTTTTTTTAAAGCACTAGAAAGAGCTATGAATTAATTGATTTGGGGTCGAAAACGTATTCGGATCAAGCTCTGCTATCTATATATGTCTGAAAAAGAAGGCGGTCTTTCTCTTCCATCTATAAGAGAATATTACTATGCTTCACAGTTACAATGGTGTTTAGAGATTAGAAATATGGAACACATAAAAATACTATTTAAGGAATACACAGGATCAAAAGTGGATATATTTGTTATCCTTGAAACTTTCAGACAGGGAAAAACAGAAGGGAGATTAGGTATTAGTAAAATGTTTCAAAAGGTATGGGAAGCAATTAAGAAAATATTGGGTATAACACAAGCACTTTTCTTTACCCCTATATGGAGAAATTTAAATATACCACAATTTCTCACTATTCCGGATACTAGGTTCTGGGAAAATATAGATATTTTCTATATAAATCACATTGTCACTAATGGGGTAATAAAACCGATAGAAGAGAAATACCCTAAATCAATTATCACTCCTTTATATAAATTTCGGTTCGCTCAATTAAGACACGCTTTTGAGAAAACCGAGAATAAACACTATTTTATTGTAGTCACTAATAATTTTATAAAGTGGGCTTTTTCGCTTAAAGTATTCACAGTTTCTGCACTATACAAAAATTTAAGAAGAGAAGCGAAAGAAAAATGTCAGTTTAATAGTGAACGTAAGTGGGAGAAAGAACTTGGAAAGGATGGCTCACTCCCGTGGCAAGAGATATACGGTAATATTAAACTGTCATCTAACTCGCAGGCCCATAAATTGATATTATTTAAGATCGTTCATCGCCTTTACTTGACCCCAAACTTATTGGCTAGAATAGATAATCAGCGGCCTAATAACTGTATGAAGTGCAATAGGGAAGAAGCTGATTACATGCATATGTTCTGGGATTGTAAAAAAATAAATATATTTTGGGTGAAAATATTTATTTCGCTAGGAGCATGGTCTAGATTAGAAGTTTCCCCTTCAGCAGAACGGGCTATTCTTGGCCTCTTCCCT
Source organism: Bufotes viridis (assembly GCA_033119425.1). Taxonomy (NCBI): domain Eukaryota; kingdom Metazoa; phylum Chordata; class Amphibia; order Anura; family Bufonidae; genus Bufotes; species Bufotes viridis. Next base: position 476,905,864 of record CM065590.1, on the reverse strand, counting down.
GAAATTGTGGGGGAGAAAAATAGGGTCATGTTATGGCTTAGAGGGCTAACACTGGCTAAGACCATTATTGTGGGTAAATGGGGCTCTAGAGAGCACCCATCTTATAAAGAATGGAAAAATAAATTTATTAGGTTAAAAGAATATGAACGGTTGCTATACCTAAATAGGGGAGTTTCGCAATATTGGGTTGATATTTGGTATACGGTCTCTTAGGTCTTCATAGGGACACCTGCGGTAGAAATGGGAGGGTACGAGTGGGATACGCTGGGTTTATATGTATTTTATGTATTTAACTATTGTACGTGAAAAATTTTGCCTAATAAAAAAAAAGTGTAACTGACATTTATTATTTTTTTTGCTAATTTGTTGGGACAGGGAAGATTTTTCTAATATACTTCATTTGGGAAAACTTGGGCTTAAATGTCCCTTAGCAGTGATCTTTTTCAGAGCCGCTGCTAAGGGACATTCGTCTTCCTAACGGCACAGCGCAGTACTGACTAGGAGTACAGGGAGACGGGCTGGGAGGTGGTGAACGTCTGCCATCACTGCTCCCTCATATAGTGGGGATAATAGTCATAACTATAGATGATAATATACAGTACCTTAAGGTTCCATTCACACTTCCGCAAGTGTTTTGCAGACCGCACATGGCCGGCCCTGTGATAGAAATGCCTATTCTTGTCCGTGGCTGCGGACAAGAATAGGACATGTTCCATCTTTCTTGCGGGCCCGCGGAGCGTAACTACGGATGCGGACAGCACACGGTATGTTGTCCACATCTTTTGCGGCCCCATTGAAATAAATGGGTCAGAACCAGCTCGCAAAATTGCGGAACGGATGCAGACCCATTCAAACGGACGTGTGAATGGAGCTTTATATATAAATATCTAAACTTCCTTCTTGTTCACTGTCTAGTGTGGCCAGTGCTATCACTTCTCCTGTACTTCCGGCATGCTGCATACTGAACAAGCCACTGAGAGAGAAGCCTGAGAGAGCGGTAAGCGAACGCTAATAGTAATGCAGGGAGAAGCTCCTCCACTGTACATAGGGACAGTTACATACTATAACTGCCCCATATATACCGTAAAATAGTGTACAACCGACAGCATAATGTTTTATTTTTTATAGTGCTGGGTCGCCACAAACACGATACCAAATATGTGTATCTTTTTTTTTTTTTTTTTTTAGAGTTGTTCAATAACAAAGGGGTTAATTGGGGGGGGGGATAATTTTTTTTTTTTTTGCCTGAAATTTTATTTATTTTATAGTATTGATCGAGCACCAAAGTGTTCGGGCCGAACACATCGGGATGCTCGGGTGCTCGGAGAACCCGAGCATTAAACCAGGCACCAGGGAGGGTGTCTGGTTCATAGGAAAAGCTCAGAAATTGATGGAAACACCACTGAAATGGTTCGGGAACAGCATGGGGAGGATGTCTGGATGCATCTTAGACTCCCAGGTCGTTGCTGGGAACGATAATTTTAACCCCTTAAGGACACGGCCCTATTTCACCTTAAAGGGTTTCTGTCACCAACTTTTGACATTATAAGCTGTCTGACATTAGCTATGTGCTAATGTCAGACCAGCTTGATTATGTCTTTTTTATAAAAATCCGCTGTATATATAGTCTGAAAAACGTACTTTTATATTATGTAAATTAGCCTCTAGGAGCAGGGCGTTGCCCTGCTCCTAGCGGCTCGTCGGCAACCTGCTGGCCGCCCTTCACACTTTGATTGACAGTGCAGGGCAGCGATCCTCCTGCACTGTCTCGTTCTGAAATCGCGCGCCGCGCGTCAGCTCTGTAGTTCGGCGCAGGCGCGGTGAGCAGAGGACGCTGGTGCCTGCTGTCCTCTGCTCACCGCGCCTGCGCCAATACAGAGCGGCGCACGGCTGCAGTCAGAACCAGACAGTGCAGGAGGATCGCTGCCCTGCACTGTCAATCAAAGTGTGAAGGGGCGTGCCAGCAGGTTGCGGACGAGCCGCTAGGAGCAGGCAACGCCCTGCCCTAGAGGCTGACCTACATGTATAAAGTACGTTTTCAGACTATATATACAGCGGATTTTCATAAAAGACATTATCAGCTGGTCTGACATTAGCACATAGCTAATGTCAGACAACTATAATGTCAAAAGTTAGTGACAGAAACCCTTAGGACCAGGCAATTTTGGAAATCTGACCAGTGTCACTTTATGTGGTGATAACTTTAAAACGCTTTTTCTTATCCAGGCCATTCTGAGATTGTTTTTTCGTCACATATTGTATTTCATGACAGTGGTAAAATAAAGTCGAAAAATTTCATTTTTATTTATAAAAAAATACCAAATTTACCACAAATTTTGAAAAATTTACAATTTTCCAAGTTTCAATTTCTCTACTTCTAGAATACATAGTAATATTGCCAAAAAAAAGTTATTGATTTACATTCCCCATATGTCTACTCCATGTATCGATTATTTTGGGAATGCCATTTTATTTTTTGGGGACATTACAAGGCTTAGAAGTTTAGAAGCAAATCTTGACATTTTTCTGAAATTTTCAAAAACCCACTTTTTAGGGACCAGTTCAGGTCTGAAGTCACTTTGCGAGGCTTACATAATAGAAACCACCCCAAAATGACCCCATTCTAGAAACTACACCCCTGAAGGTACTCAAAACTGATTTTACAAACGTCATTAACCCTTTAGGTTTTCCACAAGAGTTAATGGCAAATAAAGATAAAATTTCTGAATTTCGATTTTTGGGAAAATTTTTGATTTTAATACATTTTTTCCAGTAACAAAGCAAGGGTTAACAGCCAAACAAAAGTCAATATTTATTGCCCCGATTCTGTAGTTTGCAGAAACACCCCATATGTGGTCCTAAACTGCTGTATGGCCAAACGGCAGGGCACAGAAGTAAGGGAACGCCATATGGTTTTTGGAAGGCGGATTTTGCTGGACTGGATTTTTGACACCATGTCCCATTTGAAGCCCCCGATGCACCCCTAGAATAGAAACTCCATAAAAGTGACTCCATCTAAGAAACTACACCCCTCAATGTATTCAAAACTAGTTTTACAAACTTTGTTAACCCTTTAGGTGTTCCACAAGAGTTATTGGCAAATGGAGATGAAATTTCAGAATTTCAATTTTTGTTACCTTGTCTCAAAAAAGTGTAATATAGAGCAACCAAAAATCATATTTACCCTAAAATAGTACCAACAAAACTGACACCTTATCCCGTAGTTTCAAAAATGGGGTCACTTTTTTGGAGTTTCTACTGTAGGGGTGCATCGGGGGCTTCAAATGGGACATAGTCTCAAAAAACCAGTCCAGCAAAATCCGCCTTCCAAAAACCATATGGCGTTCCCTTCCTTCTGTGCCCTGCCGTTTGGCCATACAGCAGTTTACAACCACATATGGGGTGTTTCTGCAAACTACAGAATCAGGGCAATAAATATTGAGTTTTGTTTGGCTGTTAACCCTTGCTTTGTTACTGGAAAAATGGATTAAAATGGATAATTTGCAAAAAAATAGCTGTTTTGGGACAGTTTTGTATTTTTTGTTATTTACATCGTTGAACTGACAGGTTAGATTGTGTGCTATTTCTATAGAGCAGGTTGTTACTGACGCGACAATACCAAATATGACTACTTTTTGGGGTTTTTGTTTCAGTTTTACATAATAAAGCATTTTTGAAAAAATGATTTTTAGTGTCTCCACATTCTGAAAGCCATAGTTTTTTTTTTTTTTTTGCGATTGTCCTATGTAGGGGCTCATTTTTTGCGGGATGAGATGGCGGTTTGAATGGTACTATCTTGGGGTGCATATGACTTTTTGATCACTTGCTATTACACTTTTGTGATGTAAGGTGACAAAAAATGACTTTTTACAACGTTTTATTTTTTATGTTTACAGCGTTCACCTGAGGGGTTAGGTCATGTGATATTTTTATGGAGCAGGTCGTTACGAACGCGACGATACCCAATATGTATACTTTTTTTATTTATTTTGGTGTTACACAATAATATCCTTTTGAAACAAAAAAACATGTTTTAGTGTCTCCATAGTCTGAGAGCCATATTTTTTTCAGTTTTTAGGCGATCGTCTCAGGTTGGGTATAATTTTTGCGGGATGAGGTGGCGGTTAGATTGGCACTATTTGGGTGGTCATATGACTTTTTGATCGCTTGCTATTACACTTTTGTGATGTAAGGTGACAAAAAATGGCTTTTTGACAAAGTTTTTTTTTTTTTTTACAGTGTTTACTTGAGGGGTTAGGTCATGTGATATTTTTATAGAGCAGATTCTTACGGACGTGGAGATACCCAATATGTCTACTTTTTTTAAATTTTTTACATTTAACAATAAAAGCATTTTTGAAACAAAAAAATCATGTTTTAGTCTGAGAGGCATAGTTTTTTTATTTTTGGGCAATTGTTTTATGAAGGGGCTCATTTTTTGCGGGATGAGATGGCGGTTAGATTGGTACTATTTTGGGAGGCATACGCCTTTTTGATCGCTTTGTATTACACTTTTAGTGATGTAAGGTGCCCAAAAATGACTTATTTACACCATTTTTGGGGTTTTTTTATGGCGTTCACCTGAGGGGTTCAGTCATGTGATATTTTTATAGAGCTGTTTTTTACGGACACGGCGATACCTAATATGTGTAGTGTATTTTTTTTTTTTTTACTTTTTATTCAGTGATTTGTGTTTTTTTTAATTTTTACTTTTTTTCACTTTTTACATTTTTTTGACCCAGACCCACTTGGTTCTTGTAGATCCAGTGGATCTGGTGTCTATATAATACAGTACAGTACACTATATAGTGTACTGCACTGTATTTTTACTTTTCACAGTCTGGTCAGACTTCTGCCTTTAGCAGAAGTCTGACCAGAGTTACTATACCATGGCAAGCAGGACGCTTCTGAAAGCGTCCTGCTGCCATGGTAACCATCACCCGCTGCCATTACAGAGCAGTGGGTGATGGATAGGGAGGAGGAGCTCCCTCCCTCTGCGATCCCATCCTGGGGGCTGCATAGGCACAGCAGCCCCCGATGGGAGAGGGAGGGAGCTCCCTCCCTGTTAACACCTTCCATACCGCGGTCCGTCCGGACCGCGGTAAGAAGAGGTTAAACGGCTGGCATCTGCAGCACAGATGCCAGCCGTTTCTATCAGAGTGCCAGCAATGTGCTGGCACTCTGATAGAACCACTAGACACCAGGGAATTATTACAAGGGAGGCGGGCGGGGGATCGCTATTGCGATCCCGCCTGCCGCACCGCCCGCCTCCCGCACCGCCTACCGCCGCCGCAACCACCCCCTGCACCCCCGCCACCATAACAAGATCGGGGATGCAGGGGGTTAATATGATTATCTTTGGGGCAATTAACTCTCTGATCCCCACGGTCACAGACCGCGGGATCAGAGATCCTAAACCGCTGCAAACCGCAGGTCTGAATTGACCTGCGGTTTGCAGCGATCGCCGATACGGGGGGGTCACATGACCCCCCTCGGCATTAGAACATGGTTCCTGCTGATCTACATCAGCAGGAACCATGTTGCTACGGCGCCCACATCGGGCGCAGTAGCAGTTTAAACACAGGGCGTACAGGTACGCCCTGTGTCCTTAAGGACTCGGACATTAGGGCGTACCTGTACGCCCTGTGTCCTTAAGAGGTTAAAGACTGACAATAATACGCACAAAACCAAAGATAAAATCGATTTTAGAGGAAAAATTGTTAGGAGACATTCTTTCCTGTATATTTACTTGTATATAAAGTGCAAGTGCTGCCAAAAATTACAGGGAAGAGGCACTCCGATAAAACCTATATATTACATAAAGGAGGGCCTCATTCACATTGTGGTACAATTGTTCAGGTAGTGGGACTCCTACACTCATAAAGCCTATGCACTAAGTGAAAGGGCTGCCAAAAATTACAAGGAACCAGCACTACAACACACCCTTTATTACACACAAAGGAGGGCATCACACACACCCTTGAAAAATTATAATTGATGGCCTGCTGGTGACCCTCAAAAACATTTGGAGCAAGGGCCTGCTGATCTGACCATCTAAAACATTAGGGGCAAGGGCCTGCTACTGAGCTGACCCTCTAAAACATTAGGGGTGAGGGTCTGCTGCTGAGCTGACCATCAAAAAAATTATGGTTGAGGGCCTGCAGCTGAGCTGACCCTCTAAAACATTATGGTTGAGGGCCTGCTGCTGAGCTGACCATTTAAAAAATTAGAGCGTTCAAAGCAAGCCAGGTCGCCTGGCTACCTCAGCTAGGAATAATGGAATAGAACTCTATTTTGTTGGTTTTCGGAACTGGGGCCATGATTAAGAGGGACGGCCGGGGGCATCCGTATTGCGTCGCTAGAGGTGAAATTCTTGGACTGGTGCAAGACGAACCACAGCGAAAGACAGCGGAGACGATCAGATACTGTCATAGTTCCGACCATAAACTATGCCGAACTAAGTCTTTGGGTTCCGGGGGGAGTATGGTTGCAAAGCTGAAACTTAAAGGAATTGACGGAAGGGCACAACCAGGAGTGGAGCCTGCGGCTTAATTTGACTCAACACAGGAAACCTCACCAGGCTCGGAAAGGATTGACAGATTGATAGCTCCTTCTCGATTCTGTGGGTGGTGGTGCATGGCCGTTCTAAGTTGGTGGAGCGATTTGTCTGGTTAATTCCAATAACGAACGAGACTCCTCTGTGCTAACTAGTTACGTGACCCCCGGCGGTGAGGATTGTGAGCTGACCCCGTAAAAGATTGTAGGTGAGGGCCTGCTGGTGAGCTGACCATCTAAAAGGTTGTAGGTGAGGGACTGCTGGTGAGATGACCCTATAAAAGATTGTAAGTGAGGGACTGCTGGTGAGCTGGCCCTCTAAAACATGATATGCGTGGGCCTGCAGGTAAGCTGACCCTCTAAAACATTATATGCAAGGACCTGCAGGTGAGCTGACCACATAAAAGATTGTAGGTAAGGGCCTGCTGGTGAGCTGACCCTTTAAAATATTATATGCGAGGGCCTGCAGGTGAGCTGACCCTGTAAAAGATTGTAGGTGAGGACCTGCTGGTGAGCTGACCCTGCAAAAGATTGTAGGTGAGGGCCTGCTGGTGAGTTGACCCTCTAAAACATTATATGCGAGGGCCTGCAGGTGAGCTGACCCTGTAAAAATTATATTCCAGGGCCTGCTGGTGAGCTGACCCCGTAAAAGATTGTAGGTGAGGGCCTGCTGGTGAGCTGACCCTGCAAAAGATTGTAGATGAGGGCCTGCTGGTGAGTTGACCCTCTAAAACATTATATGCGAGGGCCTGCAGGTGAGCTAAACCTATAAAACATTATATTTGAGGGCCTGAAGGTGAGCTGACACCATAACAGATTGTAGGTGAGGGCCTGCTGGTGAGCTGACTCAGTAAAAGATTGCAGGTGAGGGCCTACTGGTGAGCTGACCCTCTAAAACATTATATGCGAGGGCCTGCAGCTGAGCTGACCCTATAAAACATTATATTCGAGGGCCTGAAGGTGAGCTGACCCTGTAAAAGATTATACGCCAGGGCATTATATGCGACAAATAAGCATGTTGATATGATGGAAGAGGAGGAGGATGAGAAAAGGAAGATATAACCATATACTCTTTTTTGTGGTGGAAGGGGTACATTGGAATACAGTGTATTCAGCACATTATAAACAACACATTTAAAGTGCCTTTATGTTCATCAGCTTTCCTCTGGTGGAGTCGAGAAGTCAGGGGCAATCCAGGCCTTGTTCATTCACTAAATACCCTCTCAGACAAAATGCTGTCGGTAGGGCAGGCCAGCACCTCCAAGGCGTAGAGCGCAAGTTTGTGCCACATGTCCAGCTCGGACACCCAGTGGTTGTAAGGCACTGAGGGATCATTGAGGATGCTGACAAGGTCTGCTATGTACTTCTTCACCATCTTCCAAAATGTTTCCCTCCTTGTGACAGTAGGCCGCGCATAAGGGTGAGGGTGCTGGCGGAGTGTCATGAAACTGTCCCAGGCTTTGGAGAGTGTTGCCCTGCCTCTGTTGAAACTGCTGTGTGTTCCCCTTGTCTCCCCTCCTTGGCTGCCCAAGGAACTACGGACTCTGCCACCAGGACCTTCTGTTATTACACCATTTTGCTCGTCCTCTCCACCAGAGGAATGAGAGATAAGAAGTTCTCTTTGTAGCAGGGGTCGAGAAGGGTAAACAACCAGTATTCCATGTTGTCTAAAATGCGTATAACGAGCGGGTCACGGGAAAGGCAGCCTAACATGAAGTCAGCCATGTGTGCCAGAGTACCAACAGGCAAGACTTCGCTGTCATCATTAGGAGGATGACTCTCAATCTCCTCATCCTCCTCTTCTGCCCACCCACGCTGAACAGATGGAATTAAACTTCCATGGGTACTACCCTCTGTAGCGGAGGCAACCGTCTCCTGCTCCTCCTCCAATTTGCGCTGAGAAGACTAACTGAGGGTGGTCTGGCTATCACCCTGTGTAATGTCTTCCCCCATTTCTAACTCTTCCACATGCAAAGCATCGTCCTTAATTGCGAGCAGCGAGCGTTTGAGTAGACACAGAAGTGGGATGGTTACGCTGATAATAGCGTTAACGCTGCTCACCATCTGTGTTGATTCCTCAAAGTTTCTTAAAACCTCACAGAGGTCAGACATCCATGCCCACCATGTTGCAGCTGGTATTCCACTACTGCACTCTGCTGCTCACAAAGCCTGGCCAACATGTGGAACGTTGAATTCTAGCGCGTGCTCACATAACACAACAGCCGGTCAGCTGGCAATTTCAAGCGCTTCTGCAGCTACAGACCGGCTGACAGACCGGCTGAAGCTGTCGATGACTTGCGGAAAATGTGCACACACGCGGGGCACCTTCACCAGTAGCTCAGGCAAATTGGGGTAGGTTTTGATGAAACCGCTGAACCACTAAGTAGTTTAAGACGTGGGCTAGGCATGGGATGTGTGTGAGCTTGACAAGCTCCAAAGCCGCCAACAAGTTACGGCCATTATCAGACGCAACCATGCCTGGTTGTAGGTTGAGTGGCGAGAGCCACATCTCAGTTTGGTCTCTTATCCCCTGCCACAGCTCTGCGACGGTGTGCTGTTTGTCCCCTAAGCATATCAGCCTTAGCAGGGCCTGTTGCCGCTTCCCCACTGCAGTGCTACACTGCTTCCAGCTACCGACTGATGGCTGACTGGTGCTGTACACGGATAATTTGGAGGTGGAAGTGGAGGAGGAGGCCGGGAATCGGGGGTTAGGAGCCACTAACGTAGGTGCTGGCGGAAACCCTGATCGACGTAGGGCCCTGATCAACGTAGTGTGCCGTCAGGGAAATGTAGTGTCCCTAGCCGAATGCACTTGTCCATGTGTCCGTGGTTAAGTGGACCTTTCCAGTAACTGCGTTGGTCAGGGCACATGTGATGTTACGGGACACATGTTGGTGTAAGGTGGGCACGGCACACCTTGAAAAATAGTGGCAGCTGGGGACTTCGTAATGCGGGACGGTCCGGAAGGCCTCAGTGTCCATAAGCCTAAATGGCAACATTTCCAGGGCCAATAATTTGGATAGCTGCGCATTTAGTGCTATGGCCTGTGGGTGGGTGGCTGGGTATTTCCGCTTGCGTTCAAATGCCTGGGGTAAGGACATATGAATGCTGCGCTGGGACACGGAAGTGGATGTGGTCGCTGATGGTGCTTGCAAAGGCCCAGGTGCAGGGCAGGAGGCATCCGAGCCTGCGCCTTCGACAGGGGATTGGCCAGCACTTAACCTCTTAAGGACGCAGGGCGTACATGTACGCCCTAGCGTCCTGGTACTTGTACGCCCTGAGAAGTTCCGATCACCGCTGCGCACGTGGCGGTGATCGGAACAGGATGCCTGCTGAAATCATTCAGCAGGCATCCTGTGACAATGCCGAGGGGGGTCCTGTGACCCCCCCGTGTCGGCGATCGCAACAAACCGCAGGTCAATTCAGACCTGCGGTTTGTTGCGCTATGTGTAGTCTCTGATCCCCGCGGTCTGTGACCGCGAGGATCAGAGACTAAAATCTGCCCCTAATTGTAAATTTTAACCCCCTGCACCCCGCCATCTTAGTGTCCCCGGGCGGTGCAGGGAGATTGCAGGCGGTGCTGCGGGTGGGCGGCGCGGGAGGCGGGCGGTGCGGCAGGCGGGATCGCAATTGTGATCCCCCGCCCGCCTCCTTTCAATGCATTTCCCTGGTGTCTAGTGGGTATAGCGGGGGGTCAGCACATTGCTGACCCCCTGCTATAAACTGCTGACATCTGTGCTGCAGATGTCAGCAGTTTAACCCCTTCTATACCGCGGTCCATACGGACCGCGGTATAGAAGGTGTTAACATGGAGGGAGCTCCCCCCCTCTCCAGCATGCTCGATCAACACTATTATTTTACTTTTGGCAGAGAGAGAGGGAAAAAAAATATGTGTCGACGTTTTTTGTTGTCAGGGGCCTTTACTAATCTAATGGTGGCCCTGAAGATTGTGTGCCAGTACCTTCCCTCATGCTCATGTGCCACATTCATCTGCATGGATAAAACCTGCCACTGTTCTCCTTCATAGCTCTAATTGGAAAAGTGCCAGAAGAGATTAATGAATCTCATTCACCCCATCCATATTTTCTGAAACAAAGTGAAGAAACATGCAGTACATGGACTTCAAAGATATGGCTTCTATCTTTTAAGGCATCTATCTTTCAGTGGCAGAACATTGGCTTAAATACATAAATAGCAGTGCCCCAATATCCATGACACGACTGTAGTATATCTGCATGAAAAACTGCAACTAGAAAACCATACAAGAACCTGCTGCTATGTTCCCAACTACTAAGGATCAACAGCTGCTTGAGCTTCAGAAACATGGCAGCTACTACCGACATGAACCACACACCTCCGTTCCTCTAGTGTTTCTCGAGCAACGTCAGTTCCGAGGAACCGCCCACAGATTCCAATAATGGCCGCGCCAGTCCAGGCTTCACCCTATTACTGTAACGGGGGGAGCCACGCCCACTGCCAGGGTGATGAGCTCATTTCCGCTCAATGGGAGCTTTAAGACGACCCGCACCTAGGGGAGGTCCTCTTTGCTTGCAGCATGCTCCCGAGGAAGGTGAGGTGGTAGTGGGCGGCGGAGATGTGTTTGCGGGTTATTTATAGGTCTCCGTACAATGTAGCAGTGCCGAGTTTTCTGTGGTACGCTTCTGCCTAAGGTGAAGTAGCTGCCCGTGAGAGAGCGGAGCTGATCCACCCAGCACTGCTACATTAGGAGTGTAATTCCCTCCCCTTAGCTAGTGCTGAACGTGCCTGCTCCAAGATTAGGCCTGACTTGACATGGGCACTGTAAATCAAAATAGAATTTAAGTGGAGTGCTTTTATTGCTTTTATTATGGGGATCATGGGGGTGATGTGTCGCTTCACACTGGGGGTGTATTCCTGGTATATTCCCCCGGTGTCCATTCATTACTATGGGGGCACTGACAGAGCCTGTTTGTGTGCTTCCCACTCATTTCAGATGGGCTGTTGAGAATAGCGGTGCGCTGCTTTTCTATCTTCATCACTCCCATTGGTTTGAATGGCAGGTGGCCACCATGTGCTCTGCACCCTCCTTCTCTCTGTGGGCTCTCATCTAAAGATGGCTGCTTGTCCCAGTGTGGGCCCACACCTATCAGCCATTGGGGACAACATGTGGAACCCCAGAAGTGAAACTTAACATTAAGTCCCCCTTAACACTTGTCCAGTACTTGTTTCTAAATCTGCCCTCGTTACCCTCTCCCCCACCTCTTGACTCTTGCTCTACTCCCATCTTCATGGCATCAGTCACATGGTGACTCCTTGTCAAGTTTGAGGACTGAAGCGCAGTAAAGTGGTGGTCACAGGGAGCTGAAAAAAGCTCTGATTAACTAAGTATTCTTCCCTTGAATCTGGATGGGTGTCTTTAAAGTGTTGTCTGGGAGTTTATACTTCTTACCAGGATAGGTCATCACTATCAGATTATTCGGGGCTGTCTAGTACTGCAGTCAGTCAGCTGAGGATTGGCGGTCAGTATGAAAATCTGACAACCCCTTTGAAATGAAGGTGTAGTCCATGATTCTCTTCCAAGTGTGGGGGAGTCTTCTGACTCTACAGACATAACTTTGGAATTGACGTTTTGATTAAACCTCACAAAGCTGGCATTTAGTGGCTGACTGTGGTTGACCTCTCTTTTGGGTGGGTGCTGTGATTAGACCCATATTTGCCGGTCTTGGTTTTATTGTAATGGAAGTCCAGAATGTCCTTTTACACTGGGAGCCAATCGGTTTACTGCATTAAATCTACCTGAACTATGATGAGTCTATCCCGAACCTGACCTGTCTGATGACAACTCTACTATGGATCTGACTGCTGAGTTCTTGGTGGTTCAGTCTGGTTAGAGGAGCTTCTCAGGACTAAACGGTTTGGCTTATATACATTTATTTTTTAATCATAGATGATACCATGGCAGTACCACATGAAGCATCTGAGGTAAGACTTCCAGCACCGCTCATTAAGTGGACAGATTATTATATGCAAATGATGTTTATTCTCACGATGGTCTTCCAAGCCTCATTGAAGAGGTTCTGACGACATTGCCTACTGGCTTTACTGATGCTCTACATGACACTGGAGGCAACATGGACCCTATATATCCCTGGTGTAACTGTAGCTTTATGTTGTAGGTTATATCTCAAGGTGTCCTGAGAAGATGTAAAAGATGTCCTCACTAAGCTGGATCGTTTTCAGGTATGAAGGAACTTGCAGTAGATGCTCTCTAACCAGGGTGAAGAGCTGTGTTGGGGTACTTTCACACTAGCGTTTTGGATTCCGTTTGTGAGATCCGTTTCAGGGCTCTCACAAACGGTCCAAAACAGGATCAGTTAAGCCCCAATGCATTCTGAATGGATAAGGATCCGTTCAGAATGCATCAGTTTGGCTCTGTTCCGCCTCTACTGTGTTTTGGAGGAGGACACCAAAACGCAGCATTTTGGTGTTGGTCTGAAGAGGCGGAGCCTAACAGATCCGTTTTTAATTACAATGTAAGTCAATGGGGACGGATCTGTTTTCAATGACACAATATGGTGCATTTGAAAACTTATCCGTTCCCCCATTGACTTTCAATGTAATTCAAAATGGATCCGTTTTGGTCTTTGTCATTTTTCTTAACTAATGCAAACGGATCTGTTCTGAATGGATACAAACGTTTGCATTATCAGTGCGGATCCATCTGTGCAAATAGACGGATCCGCACCGACTCAAGTGTGAAAGTAACCTTACAGATGAATGTTTCTAGTTGCTAGCAGGTCTTTATCAGTGGGTCTGCCTTTACCCATGGGTCAAGTATTATACTTATAATCGTAGACCCATCAGATTGGATCTTGGGTCACACTGGCTCTTACACTCTAATAACTATCAGTATACTTTGAACTATGATGAGTCTATCCCGAACCTGACCTGTCTGATGACAACTCTACTATGGATCTGACTGCTGAGTTCTTGGTGGTTCAGTCTGGTTGGAGGAGCTTCTCAGGACTAAACAGTGAGGCTAATATACATTTTTTTTATTATTTTTTTAATCGTAGATACCATGGCAGTACCACATGAAGCATCTGAGGTAAGACTTCCAGCACCGCTCATTAAGTGAACAGATTATTAAATGCAAGTGATGTTCATTCTCACGATGGTCTTCCAAGCCTCATTGAAGAGGTTCTGACGACATTGCCTACTGGCTTTACTGATGCTCTACATGACACTGGAGGCAACATGGACCCTATATATCCCTGGTGTAACTGTAGCTTTATGTTGTAGGTTATATCTCAAGGTGTCCTGAGAAGATGTAAAAGATGTCCTCACTAAGCTGGATCGTTTTCAGGTATGAAGGAACTTGCAGTAGATACTCTCTAAACCAGGGTGAAGCGATCAGGTCTTTATCAGTGGGTCTGCCTTTACCCATGGGTCAAGTATTATACTTATAATCATAAACCCATCAGATTGGATCTTGGGTCACACTGGCTCCTGCTTGTACTCTAATAACCATCAGTATACCTTTTTTGAACTATGATGAGTCTATCCCGAACCTGACCTGTCTGATGACAACTTTACTATGGATCTGACTGCTGAGTTCACCCAAGTCCTGTATGTGGTTGCAGTATTATCTGCCATGGGATTCAAGTGTGGTTTATAGCTTATTTAGAGGGTTAACTAAAACTTTGAACTGTGAAGGGGCAGAAGTGCTACTCAGAGCTTTTCCTTGGCTTTCCTGTTGTGTAGAACAGATCCATAAAGTGCATGGGTTCTGTACTCTACACACTTGAGGGGGCTGAATGCTATGAGTAGTTTCTGCCCTTTTCAAAAGTGCACTAGGGTGAACATTTTTTTTCTTCTAGTTTTTCTCAACCATCAGTTTAGATGCACAGTTCTGATGTATATAAAACTTATTGGTTAACTTTTTTAGTGATTGGGTTCACAAGAGCCTGTGACTGCCTGCTGCTGTTGCAGTATCAGTGCACCACTGATGCAGCATTTCATAAGTCTATTAAAAAAAATCCTAAATTAGTATTGAGTTGTAGAAAGATGAATTGATGAATTCAATTACCCAGCCCTAGCTAACTTTTAGGGTAGGTTAACATGACTTGCATGATTCTGCAGCAGGAAACTGTGCAATTAGTGCTATTTTGTTGAACTGCTGCTTATTGGACAGATTTCATATCATTTTTTTTAGCACAGGAAAGGGTCACAACTTTGTTTCTGCCATGTGTAGATGAGAAATTCCAAACCCCTTTACTTCGCTAGTACTGTAGAACACTGCATAAGTGCCATGCAAAAATCTGCAACAGTTAACTGTATGTATGAGTCTTTCCCCAACATGACATCGCCAGTCTAATCTTCTATATACCTTCTCTAGGTCCATGGAGATGTTGTGGATGGAAGATGTGAAAGGACAAAGGTAAATCTGTTCTGCCTGTAGTGAGTTAATGAGGTGGAACAACTGTATTGCAAATGATGTTTTACTCACGATGGTCTTCCAAGTCTCACTGAAGAGGCTCTGACGATAGTGCCAGATGGCTTTGCTGATGTCTATGCTATAGCTTAGTAGAGATTTGAAGAAAGTTTAATGGTTATTGACTTGATTTTTTTTTTTTTAAGGTCCTGGAGGATGATAAAATCCTTGTAGTCTGAAACACAGCTTGTTTGGAGGATGAGGCTGCTGGTCTCCTTATCAGGTAGGCCATGGTGTAAATGTCCCTTGTAGGGGATAGGTGTTAATGGGCCCCACTGTATGCTAGTTGGTAGGATGCGTCCTTGTCCAATTTATAAGGGTTGACAGATTAAGACCAAAGAGTATAGATCTATCAGGTCAGAATATAAGTTTTGTTTGACACATACATGGACCATAAGTCTTGTCCTGTCAGTGAGCCAAACCCAAGTGTTGCTCACAGTACAAGTGCTTTTTTTTTTTTTTGGCAATATACTTCAGTGTAGGATCCAGTCCTGGTTTTGTCTTAATCACTAAAGGAAAACCTTGCATGAAAGAAGTCAACTCCACCACTGGCTTTCTATACTCGGCCATATGTAACCTGGCAGAACCATGATGAGTCTATCCCGAACCTGAGTGTATGATGACACTACTTATGGATCTGACTGCTGAGTTCTGTGTACAGATTATTTCTCAACTTCCTAATTCTGAGTTGAGCTCACTGGTGTCTGTCCTTACAGGGTCTCCTACGATTGTGGAGCGTTTGAGTCTCTGGTTCCACCAGGTAAGTTACTGCATTTGCCCACCTTAACTTGTGTGTAATCTGTCAATGATGCTTTGTATTTTACCTACATTGTTTGATTGCCTGTGAGAACATCCTTGTACACTGAGACAGATTAAGTCATCTGTTGGTGCTCTCCTGCCACTGGTGAAGTACTAATACTTTTACAATTCTTTCTTCTTCCAGGGCTTTGGATTGAAGTGAATGGAATTGGGTTCAAACAACCCTGCGGATAATGTAGTGGATGTCTTGAATGTAGTACTTGCACTTCTGATATGAATGAACCTAATAAAGGCAATTATAAAGTCAGTTGTGACTTGTGGTTTTTCTTTAAGGCCCCATTCAGATGGCAGATTCTATGTTGAAAACCACTCTTCTGGTGACTAAACCATGACTTCCCATTGAACAGTAGAAGGTGGATTCAGTGTTTATTGCTCTAGGGTGGGATCAATGCAAACCTGTCCAGAGACTGAACATGACCCCTATCTGTAGAATACAATACAAAGAAGCCACCATTCTTATATTCAATTTTCTGTTAATTTTCTTCAGTGCTGCTTAACCACCTCAGCCCCCCTAGCTTGAACCCCTTTAATGACCAGGCCACTTTTTACAATACTACACTACACTACTTTCACCGTTTATTGCTCCGTCATACAATTTACCACCCAAATGAATTTTACCTCCTTTTCTTCTCACTAATGGAGCTTTCATTTGGTGGTATTTCATCGTTGCTGACTTTTACTTTTTTTGATAATAAAAATGTAACTACCTTTTTGCAAAAAGACATTTTTCGCTTTCTGTTAAACTTTTCAAAAACTATTTCTATAAATTTATTCTACATGTGTTAGGGGAAAATATGGCTCTTAGCCAGAACTTCAGCCTGATGACCACACAAATATGATATAACTAATAATGGTATTATTCAGTGAGTTTCATCCATTGAGTGATATCAGTATTGCCTGTAGCATGGTGTCCCTTGTTAGCATATCAAAGGCAGGAAGGGCACATCGTAAGAGATATGGGTGGTCTCAGGGTGGAGTCCATGGTGTGAGGGCTGGAACACAGCAAGATATAGGTGAAACTTTGGAGGTAGTGGGGCTCTTTTCCCAGGACCCCCTGGCTAACACCACTTCAGGAGCAAGCTAAGTATATATCTGGTTATATGTGTGTATGTGTATAAGTATAATATCCCAGTAGACTTTATACGTGTACATATAGATGTTTATAGTCTGCAATTGTATTTCCCAGTAGATTATATATGCTATTTATGCATGAGTCTCTATATGTACATGTACTAACGGTCAGGTACTGGATGTGAGTTGGTGTAGATCCAGAACTCTGGAAATACTCTATATACATACACATTATTAGCCACATTGCTTAGCAGCCAGGGGGACAGGAACAGAGGCAGCTGTGTGTGTGGTGGTGTATTGTATGTATTGTGTTATTTGTAGTGTCTGTATCTTTATGTATAATGTCCATTGCTTTGTCATCTCTATGTTTTCAGTAAACTATTTTTATATATAAGTATCTGCGAGGCTTGTATGTTACTCCTGGGGTGTATATATGACGGACTGGAAGAGGTATAATAATACACAGTATAATCGGGTTATTTGGGAAACAAGGGCATCAGTCTGGGAATAGAAGAGAAAGGACGGAAAACGGGGTTAGATATAAATCCCCAATTTCCAATAAGCAAATATGTCCCTTTTCAACATGTCTTTGATAAAAAAAATCCAATAAGTGTATATTTATTGGTTTTGGTAAAAGTTATAGCGTTTACAAACTATGGTACAAAAAAGTGAATTTCGGCGTTTTGAAGCAGCTCTGACTTTCTGAGCGCCTGTCATGTTTCTTCAGGTGCTAGAATGTCAGGATAGTATAAATATCCCCCAAATCACACCATTTTAGAAAGAAGACACCCCAAAGTATTTGCAAAGGGGCATGGTGAGTTTTTTTTTTCACAAGTTAGCAGAAAATGACACTTTCTGAGGAAAAGTTTCCATTTCTGCAACTTCTGGCAAAAAAAATCTCCCACGGACTCACTATGCCCCTCAGTGAATACCTTGGGGTGTCTACTTTCTGAAATGGGGTCATTTGTGGGGTGTTCTGGCATTTTGGGCAGGGCTAAATTGTAAGCAGCCCTATAAAGCCTAAAGATACTTGTTGGAATTTACATACCTAGGCTGCGCAAAAGTGGCACACATGTGGTATCGCTGTACTCAGGAGAAGTAGGGCAATGTGTTTTGGGGTGTATTTTTACATATACCCCTGCTGGGTGTGAGAAATATCTCTGTAAACTGACAACTTTGTATAAAATTTAAAATTGTCATTTACAGATATTTCTCACACCCAGCATGGGTATATGTAAAAATATACCCCAAAACACATTGCCCTACTTCTCCTGAGTACGGTGATACCTCATGTGTGACACTTTTTTGCAGCCAAGATGTGCAAAGGGGCCCTAATTCCAATGAGTACCTTTAGGATTTCACAGGGCATTTGGATTCTCACACTTTAGGGCCCCTAAAATGCCAGGGCAGTATAAATACCCCACTTTGGAAAGGAGACACCCCAAGGTATTCCATGAGGGGCATGGCGAGTTCACAAATTATTTTTTGGCACAAGTTAGCGTAAATTGATATATATATTTTTTTTTTTACAAAGTCTCATATTCCACTAACTTATGACAAAAAATAAAATTTTACATGAACTCACTATACCCCTCATGGAATACCTTGTGACCCCATTTTGGAAAGAAAACGACCCATGTGATGTGTTTGTACTGCCCTGGCATTTGAGGGTCTCAGCAATCATTACATGTATGGCCAGCATTAGGAGTTTCTGCTATTCTCCTTATATTGAGCATACAGGTAATGAGATTTTTTTTTTTTTTTTTTTCCGTTCAGCCTCTGGGCTGAAAGAAATAATGAATGGCACAGATTTCTTCATTCGCATCGATCAATGTGGATGAAAAAATCTCAGCCAAAATCGGTGACTGCGGTGGGCTGGGCGCTAACTACCTACCTAAGTAACTGGCGGAACAGAATTGCAGACCCATTACTTCCGTGTCTGCGCTACTGTTCCGCAAAAATATAGAACATGTCCCATTGTCCACAATTGCGGACAAGAAAAGGCATTTTCTATATAGTTCTGGCAATGTGCGGAAAGCACATTGCCAGTGTCTGTGTTTTGCGAATCCGCAAAACACATATGGATGTCTTAATGGAGCCTGGCTGGGGAGTGATCAGGGAGTCTATATGGGCTGATCAGGGGTGGGTGTAGTGTGGTGCTTGGTGCTACTTTACAGAGCTACTTGGTCCTCTGGTGGTCGATCCCAGCAAATGGGACCACCAGAGGACCAGGTAGATCAGATGCTGTTAACAAAACAGCGTCTGATATACCTGTTTTTGATGCGATTTATTTTAAAGTAACTGCAGAGCTGCGTGCTGCTTTGCACGTGTTCACAACAAGTCTCGCGAGATGACACACAGATGCGTCCGGCCAGAACAGGACCAGACACATCTGTGTGTTAGGCGGTCCTGTAGAGGTTAATGGCAAGCAACTCCAACAAAAGTTGCTCTTCTTGTGATACTAGTTTGGGTTTCTCAGGCTCTTTAAAACCCACATAGTAAATGCCTTTGTACTAGATCTTTAGTTGACCATTGCTCAATGTTGCTGTTTTTTCAATCTCAGTTTTTCAGCAGTTTTTTTTTGTTAAAGGGGGTTGTCCAGCCTGCTGGATCTACAAACTGAGATGTGAATAATGCCAAAGATTTAAATATTGGTACCAGAAAGGTACTACAGTTTCTGGTACTCTACAGTTGGATACATTCATGCAACAGTACTAAAGGGCTGAGATAATGCCTTCAGAACCAATTAGTCTATGGGGCTATTCACTTCTGGGTCTGTTGGGAAGCAGGTTAAAAAAAATTGTCACAGGCTGGGCAATAACTCTTTGCTTTGTCAATTAATTCAGGATTCTGATTAGCATTTATAACCTGCTGCGAGCAGATTTCTAATAAAAGTTATGGGAAAAAAATCAGACAGCCTTTTAGAAAAGGTGCTAATCCTGGTACCACCAAATCAGCAAGGGGTGGGATTATATTCTCCAGAGAAACCAAATGGGTGATCATTGAAGAGCTCGCTGTGGACCAAAATTTACTAGACCAATGGACCTTTTTTTTCCAGCACAAAGCACTGATTACACTGAATTTTATTGTTTTATCAAATATATTCTGGTGTTTTAGGGTGCATAATAAACTGGGTGCTGTGGGAGGCCAGGCATGTCATGCTCATCCAGTCCCTGGAGCCATGAGTCAAGAAATGCTGGCTAAACCTTATATCTACATAAGACCAGGCACGAGTGGTAATTCGAGTAAAGCAAGCTTTCCATCAGTGTGTTGGGGCCTCGATTTAAGCCATTGTTCTCCCAGCCACTTCCCAATATGTGGATTGTGACAGGTAGACCCAGTGGCATCATATCCAAAGGGGCACTCGCATGTAGTCTCAGGTGAGGGGCTTGGCCTCAGGAAAATATAGCCACCCACGCAAAGTTGGCATTAGGTGGGGGGTGTTGCCAAACAAGGCACAGGCTTACACGTGCAGTGGGCATCATGGCTAGCAGGTATCTGCTGTTTCAAACAGCAGAGCCCTGCAGCTAACTACTGCAACCATCAATAATTCCAATTGGGCTTCTTACCAGCATCCTCTGCAGCCAATGAGGATGCTGGTAATTGGTTTAAATAAGCTGGGTCTTGCTGAAGAGACTAAGGGCATTTAAGCTGCAATTATTTTTGCCAGCAGGCCAACATATGAGCAATTCTCACATTTAAATGGATGTAAAAAAATCCATGAATGTTCAGAATAAAAAAACAAAAATTGGATTTTGTAGGCTTAAATATGAGCTTCAAAATCATTAAACTATATTAATTTCTTAATATATAAGTTTAAATCACTTGCCTTTCCATAGAATAGAAAAATATATAAACAAAACATCCTGGGTATCACTGCAACTGAAACCACCCTTACTATTAGGCTCCATTCACACAACCGTATGTTGTCCGCAAAAAAACGGATCCGTGTCCGCAAAAAAACGGATTGCATTCCGTTTTTTTGCTGATCCATAGACTTCAATAGGGCCATGTCCTATTGAAGTCTATGGATCAGCAAAAAAACGGAATGCAATCCGTTTTTTTGCGGACACGGATCCGTTTTTTTGCGGACAACATACGGTCGTGTGAATGGAGCCTTAAAATATAAAAATCGTGCTGGCACAGGTTAGTTTTGATGCAAACTGAACACTGGGAACAAAACCCGTGAAACATTAGCGGTGTGAACGGAAAAAAGTTATGGCTCAAGGAAGATGGGATAATGGAGGTTTTTTAGTTTTTGCATTCAGATTTTTTTCCCCTAAGGATTAAAGAGGACCTTTCACATCTCCTGACATGTCTATTTTAATAGCTACATGCATTCCTCATGTTATAACAATTCTGGAGCATCTATTCTTATGGCTTTATGCTGTACCATTCCTTTATTATTTTTACTTAGAAGTTAAATATGGATTGCTTATTAGCCTTCAGTAAGGGTACAGCCGGGTGGTAAGTTGGGTAGGGGTGTGTACCTGTCAGACTCACTCTAGCTTCAGATCTTCACAAGCATCAATCTCAAATCCTTAGGTCCCTTTCACACGGGCGAGTTTTCAGCGGGTGCAATGCGTGATGTGAACGCATTGCACCCGCACTGAATCCTGACCCATTCATTTCAATGGGTCTGTGTACATGAGCGTTTTTTTTCACGCATCACTTGTGCGTTGCGTGAAAATCGCAGCATGTTCTATATTCTGCGTTTTTCACGCATCCCTAGCCCCATAGAAGTGAATGGGGCTGCGTGAAAAACGCATTGCATCCGCAAGCAAGTGCGGGTGCGTTGCGTTTTTCACTGATGGTTGCTAGGAGATGTTGTTTGTAAACCTTCAGTTTTTTATCACGCGAGTGAAAAACGCGTCAAAACGCATTGCACCCGCGCGGAAAAAACTGAACAACTGAACGCAATCGCAGGCAAAACTGAATGGCTTTGCCTGTGAAATCGCACAGTTTTCACTGAACGCACCCGCAACGCATCCGGACCTAATCCGGACACGCTCGTGTGAAAGGGGCCTTAGACATCAGGTACAAAAAGTTCAAAATGGTAAAATCCACAATCAACCTCCTTTCCGGAAATTGCTTTCTGGTAACAGTACATCTGAGACTCATATTATCTTGATACAACCCATATGAAATATAAAAAATTCATAAGAATTGCAATTTTATTTTATTTTTTTAAAAGAAGGAGCATGTAATTTCTAATTCCAGATTCTTCGTTTCGGGCTTTGCTCTGCCCCAAGGATCTTTATGAAGATAAAGAAACTCTGACACCTCTGCCATTATCAGTCAGGTATTCTCCTAATCTCATATCAGGACGATTCTCATTGTAGCACCAACAGAAAATATCCTCAACCTGCAGCTTCTGACAGATTAAATTGAGGATGGTTTATCAATGTTCAGAAGTCGGCCCTCCATCTGAACCACTCCTCTGAGTGCTTCTAAATTCCCAGCAGATCTCTATCCTTCCAAAGAGAAACAAAGAATCCTCATTCAGAAAGTGTCAGAATTCAGTCTACTCTCCTATGACAATGTTGGGCCTCATGACATACCAGCAGTAATGTGGGCTCAGGCACCTACAAGGAAGCTTCAGGCATTTCTTCTAGATGATTCGTGGGACAAGAATCAGACATAATTGAACAAGAAAAAATTGAAAATCTCTTTCTGGATACAACGATCTCTAGATTGGTGACTCAGAAAAAAAGAACTTATCTCAAGTAGTAGAATGGTATTAGACCGATCATTTAGTTATAACTTCAGATACAAGCAAACAAGGTTGGGAGCACACTTGAAAAATTCAGTAGCCCAAGGAAGATGGTGACCAGATCTATATCAAGCATTCTCAAACATTCTGCGGCTCAATACGAATGCGACGATACTAAACTTGTATAGGTTTTGTTTGTTTTACTACTTTTTCAAAAATAAAAACCTTTTTAAAAAAATCTAAATTATCTTTCAAATGCTTTATGAGGGAATATTTTTTTTGTAACGAACTTTATTTTTTATTGGTACGATTTTTGGGGTATGTACGTGCAATGTCTGGGTTTGCGGTGGCCCCAACTTTACGCTGGGTCCCCTGGACACTGTTGGGGTGTCACTACGTGTTGCTGCTCTCTGGAAGGGAGGGTAAGGCGTAGATCACCCCAATGGGAAATAAGTCCAGAGAGTCAGGGTCTGCAGGAAACCAGTATGCTTCCCTTTCGTCCTAACCAGCAGCACAAGTGGGGTATTTGCCCCTGTGAAGCTGGTCAGGACAGGCGGAATTTTTAATAAATAAAATTCTGCGTAATTAATTAATCAATTAAATCCTCCTTATAAAGCCCAGCCCCACACAGGACAGGTTGCTTTTTTTCTGTCCTGTGGGTTTGGTCAGACAGGCGTGGACTCTGTGTTCAGAGTCCCCTTTTCTTGTTAAATGGCTGATATTTTATTTCATTATTATTCTAAGTATTTATATCAGTGTATTTTTTCTCTTTCCTCCCGACTTCTGCACCGGCCGTGCTGCTGCTGAGGGAGACGCGCACGTGACCTGCGTGCCGCGCTCCTTCCACTTCTTGCTCGGCCGCCCTCTCCCCCCTCACCTTCCCCCCTCACCTCCTCCCTCCCGCTGTCTCCTTCCGTCGCTCCTCCGCCCCGCTTGCTATGCAGGGACGGAGGCTTCGCCGGCAGTCTTCTCCGCGCAACCGGAAGTGCGTCATGAGAACACTTCCGGTCCGCGGCAGTCCTCTTAGATCCTGGCATTGCCAGGACTTGCAGTATTAACATGCAGGCTGGTATGCCTGCCTTACGGGCGGGGGGGTTTCTCTTATATATAGAGAACCTTTTAGTCTTTTTTGGCAGGTGAAGGAGGAGGAGGGTAATTAGTTGGAGGAGGCGGGCTATAATTAGGGGAGGCAGGGGTGTGTTTGTCTCACCTCCCTCCCCTTCCTGCTATATAAGGGCAGTCTCTGCACCAGCTCAGAGTTGCACTCAGTTTTGTGTAGCTGACATTGCTTGTATCTGCTGATCCTAGCTAGTTTTTCTTCTCGGATCAGTGTGCTTGAGCCTTGTCCTTCAACTTTACTATGACGTCTCCGTTGCACGGTAAGATAGACGCCCTTTAGCGACTGTTTTGTGGTTGTTCTATTCTAATGTCGCGTTTTTTAATAATTTCATAGGAAAGTCATCTCACAAGCACAGGCACCTTGCTTGTTCAAGTTGCGGCACTCCTTTGCCGGACTCCTATGAATATCACCGGTGTCCCGGCTGCCGCCCTAGGCCAGATAATCCTGAGCCGTCTGTGGTGGAGATGTTCTCCTGGATGAAGGAGTTCATGGACACCTCCATTGCAGAGATTAAGGGGGCGGTCTCTAATAAGAGACCTAGACAGGCCTCCCCTGGCCCTGTCCCTATGTCTGAGGAGGTTATCTCCCTTGAAAATAATTCTTCCTCTGAGGAAGAGGGTACGGCTTTCCTTTTTCCAGCCGAAAAAACTCAGAGGTTGTTACGCTCCATCAGGTCAAGGGACCAGGATGTTGAGCATGGGAAGCTCCACACTCCACCTCTAGGGGGCCAAGGGCCTTCAAAGTGGACGAGTCACTTAAGAAGCTAATGGCGACTGAATGGAAACATCCGGAGAAAGGTCCGGTTTTAACCAAGAGGTTCAAACTGATGTTCCCCCTTCAGGATGCAGACTCTCTAGATTGGATCCCGCCTCCCAAGGTGGATATGGCGATATCTAAACTCTCCAAAAGAACACTAGTCCCTTCTGATGATGGGAGCAACTTAAAGGATCCCCTGGATAGGCGTGCTGAGTGTTCGCTTAGGCGGAACTACTCTGCGGCATCTGCCTCCGCCTCTGTGGCCATAGCCTGCTCTGAGGTATCGGATTTTGTTCGAGCCCGCACTCTCAGAATCCAAGCCGATCTAGATTCGGGAGTTGCTAGAGACGATATCTTGGATCAATTTAAGACCTTACTCTTAGGCATAGACTTCATGGCTGATACAGCCCAACAGCAACTAAAGCTTGCTGCTAAGAGCATGGCTTTGTCTGCAGCCAGCAGGCGCCCTCTGTGGCTCAAGCCTTGGGCCGCTGATAATATGTCAAAATTCAATCTGTGTGCTTTTCCCTATGAGCCTGGCAGGCTGTTTGGTTCCGAACTCGATCGGCTTATGGAAAATCTAGCCGACAAGAAGGGGAAATCGCTACCTCAACAATCCTTTCGAGGGCGTGGAAGAGGCAGAGGAGGAAGGTTCCAGGGGAGAGAGAGGACCCAGAGACGCTCCGAGGGATATAAGAGGGGCAGAGGCCGCGGTCGGGGTAACCGCAGGGCTGATCAATGACTTTCGGCAGCCCACCACCTCCCTGTCCCCCCCCCCTACCTCCGCACGAACCCCCCTGTTTGAATCCTCCAGTCGGAGGTCGTTTGACTATGTTCGCAGATTTCTGGAAGCAAAAGATTACAGATCCTTGGGTGTTGGTCATCACATCCGGTTACACGATCGATTTAATTTCTCCGCCTCGGATGAGGTTTGTTCTTACAAGGCGTCTAGCGCCCAATAGGCAGCTAGTACTCGAAGACTCTGTATGTCAGTACATAATGAAGGGGGCTTTAGAGGAGGTTCACCCTCGCGAGCACGGTCTGGGAGTATATTCTCCCATATTTCTCGTCCCAAAGCCGTCAGGAGACTGGCGCATGATCATCGATCTCCGTTACCTAAATCGATTTATCAGAAAGAAGCGTTTCCGGATGGAAACCATTCGTTCAGTGTTAAACATCCTGAACCCTGCAGACGTGATGGTAACGATAGATTTGAAGGATGCCTACCTCCATGTTCCTATCCATTCGGCGCACAGAAAATTTCTGAGAGTTGCTGTCTCTATAGAAGGGATAGTGAAGCACTACCAGTTTGCTGTGTTGCCCTTCGGCATCTCTTCTGCGCCACACACCTTCACAAAAGTTGCAGCTCCTGTGGTTGCCTATTTAAGACTTCTAGGGTTAGAGGTCGTCCCTTATTTAGACGATTGGCTTTTAAAAGCCGCATCCGTGGACGTCTTACGGGTCCAACTTCAACTAGCTCTCCAGACTCTGCAGAGCCTAGGTTGGCTAATAAACTGGGACAAGTCAGAGCTAGTCCCTTCTACCTCAAGGAGGTTTCTAGGGTTTGTGATAGACTCACAACGAATGACCCTATTTCTCTCCCCGCAGAGGAAAGACAGAGTAATAAAAGCTGCACAATCCCTACTATCACCCAAGCGGGTGTCTATTCGGATTCTCATGAGGATGTTAGGCCATATGTCAGCGTCTGCAGAGGCAGTTCCTTGGGCCTTGTGGCATCTTCGCCCACTTCAGGAAGAGGTCTTAGCGGTGTGGAGTCGCAAACCGAAAGACCTAGATCGGACTCATTCCCTCCCTGCACAAGTCCGGTCTTCCCTCAGGTGGTGGAAGAACCTAGTGGATGGAAGGCCTTTGTCCCAACCTCGTTGGGTGACTTTGACAACGGACGCCTCCCTTCTAGGCTGGGGAGCCCATCTGGGAGACAGTACAGTCCAGGATACCTGGAAGCCTCAGGAGAGACTTCTCTCGTCCAATTTGAGAGAACTGAGGGCGGTCAGGCTAGCCCTCTATCATTTCTCCCCTCTCATCCACAATCGGGCTGTGAGAGTACGAACAGACAACACAACTGTGGCTGCCTATCTAAACAGACAGGGAGGAACGAAATCCCGGACCCTCCTGTGGGAGGTGGGACTAATTTTGTCTTGGGCAGAGAACAATCTATCCCATTTAGTGGCAGTCCACATCAGGGGGGATCTCAATGTAGTAGCAGATCGTCTAAGTCGTGGTCTTCCGGTTCCGGGAGAATGGTCTCTGAACGACGACATCTTCGACAGGATAGTCCAACGTTGGGGAACTCCCGAGATCGATTTGATGGCAACTCGCTTGAACGCCAAAGTAAGCACGTTCTGCTCCCTGTACAAGGAGGACAATCCAGTAGCGATAGACGCTCTGTCCATAACCTGGAGGTTCAGGCTGGCCTACATATTCCCTCCGATTTCCATGATACCAAGGGTATTGATGAAGATCAAGCAGGACCAGGCCTCAGTGATTGCCATCATTCTATTCTGGCCAAAGAGGTCTTGGTTCACCCAGCTCATGCAGATGAGCCAGGGCAATTATTGGAGACTTCCCCTAATACAGGACCTAGTGTATCAGGACACAGGTCCCTGTCTAGATCCGAGGAGGCTCAGTCTGACAGCCTGGAGACTGACCGGTCCCTTCTAGAAGCTAGAGGGTTCTCGGTGGAGGTCCTGAGAACAATCTTTCACTCCAGAGCGGTTTCTACAAATCAGAAATATTCCCGCCTGTTCAGGATATTTACGCGGTGGTGCACGGACAGAGAGGTAGTAGCCTCAGATCCTCCTCTCTCTGAGATTCTTCAGTTCCTGCAGGATGGTCTAGACAAGGGTCTAAGCCCTTCCACGCTGAGAGCTCATGTTGCTGCCCTGTCGGCATGCCTTGGTAAACCAATTTCTCGGGACCCCCTAATCAAGAGGTTCCTCAAAGGTGCTCAGAGACTGACCCAGCATCCTAAGGCCGATTCCGGAGTGGGAGCTGCCAGTAGTCCTAAGGGGGTTGTGCTCTCCCCCCTTTGAGCCCTTGGAACAGGTAGACCTGAAGTACCTTTCCCTCAAGGTTACCTTTCTTTTGGCTATAACTTCAGCCAAGAGGGTTGGGGAACTTCAGGCCCTTGGGGCAAGGGAACCGTATTTAATATTTCTACAGGACAAGGTCCTGCTAAGATTTCTGCCTACCTTCTTACCAAAGGTTCCTTCATTTTCTAAAACCAACCAGACGATTTCACTACCTGTGTTTTCTCCTGAGGAGGAAAAATTACGATCCTTGGACATCCCTAGAGTCCTCAGGTTATACCTGAACAGAACGGAGGAGTTCAGGAGATCAGAAAATCTCCTGATTGCTTATGCGGGGAAGAACAAAGGTCTCAAGGTTTCCAAGCCTACCTTGAGTAGGTGGATTAAAGAGGCTATTAGTATGGCTTTTACGTCTCAGGACTTAGGACCACCATCTTTTTTATCTGCCCACTCTACAAGGGCAGTTTCCACATCATATGCGGAAAAGAACTTAATCCCTTTGGAACAGATCTGCGCTGCCGCCTCATGGAGCACGCAGAATACCTTTATTTCCCATTACCGCCTAGACAGTAGGCGCTCAGAAGGAACTGCCTTCGGACTTTCTGTTCTTAATGCTGCTCTCCAGAACTAAGTTTCTAGTTTGAGAGTTGTAATATTTGTGTGTATTACCCTCCCGATTTTGAGTGAGGTTCTTGCTACTTCCCCACTTGTGCTGCTGGTTAGGACGAAAGGGAAGCGTCAATTTTGACGTAAATTTGTTTTCCCTTAGTCCTAACAGCAGCACACAAAATTTCCCTCCCTCTATATTGTTATAATTAGTTACTTGTTAAAAAAAAGCAACCTGTCCTGTGTGGGGCTGGGCTTTATAAGGAGGATTTAATTGATTAATTAATTACGCAGAATTTTATTTATTAAAAATTCCGCCTGTCCTGACCAGCTTCACAGGGGCAAATACCCCACTTGTGCTGCTGTTAGAACTAAGGGAAAACAAATTTACGTCAAAATTGACGCTTCTTTACTGGAGGAAGGTGCAAAACAATACAGGCGAGGCATAGGGCTGTCTTCTCCAGTAGAGATGAGCAAATTTTTCAAAAGTTCAATTCGGCTGATTCGCCAAAGTTTACAAAAAAATTTGCTTCGTGATAAATTACTTCGTCACGAGGCACATTTTTTTGTAAGTAGTGGGTGCAGTGAAAGGTAATGTGATAGCTAAGGCCTGTGTGGTATGGGACAAACAGCTTGTTCGGTCCTTACCCCTGGATTCTCCTCAGGGGGAGCTCCATCTCCTTGCTTCTCATCTTCTCCAGATATCCCGGTACCTTTGTGATGCTTCCTTGGAATCGGCACGCCAATCTAGCAGGGGGGCTGCCAACTCTGTGGCCATCCGCTGTACTGTTTGGCTTCGTGCCCGGGCAGTGGATGCCGCCTCCAAAAAGGCGCTCATATATCTCCCTTTCGCCTGCTCAAGTTGCCCCCTCGAGTAGGGGTCGGTTGCTCTCCTTTCTGGAGAAATGGAGCGCGAGAGTGGACGACCCGTGGGTTTTGGAGGTTGTGTCCTCCGGATACAAGATAGAATTCTCCACCCTTCCCATGGGTCAGTTCTAACAGTCGTCACCTCCCAGGTTCCCCTCCCGGACGGCCGCTTTTTTTCAGGCCATTCATTAGGCCACGCATACGGAGTGATTCAGTCTCCTATATCTCTTCCCTCCCCTTCCGCTTCTTCCTCGGGTATTCAAACGCCTCAAAATGGATTGGGACCCGGCGATATTCATAGCTCCGGACTGGCCCCGCAGGTCGTGGTACGCAGACCTTGTCTTCCTACTCGTTGACGCCCTTGGCGGCTACCTCTGCATCCCGACCTTCTTTCACAAGGTCCGCTATTCCACCTGAGTTTACCTCAGCTTCATTTAATGGCGTGGCTGTTGAGGACGCGGTCCTGAGGTTCCGCTGTCTCTCCGAGCCAGTCATCCAGACTATGCTTCATGCACTCAAACCCCAGTCGGCCAGGATTTACCATCATACCTGTAAGGCTTATTTTGCTTGGTGTGAATCTGGCGAGGTTTACCCTCTCTTTTTTTCCGTCCCTAGGATTCTTGCCTTCCTTCAGGCAGCCTTGAGAAGGGTCTCCGCCTGGTCTCCCTTAAAGGTCAGGTCTTGGCCTTGCCTGTCCTTTTCCAAAGGCCCTTGGCTTCTCGTTCACAGGTTAAGACTTTCCTTCAGGGAGTGGAGCATCGCGTCCCTCCCTTCTGTTCTCCGGGGGAACCCAGGGATTTGAATTTTGGTCCTAGATGCCCTTCAGTCCTCTCTCTTCGAGCCCTTGAAGGAGGTCTCCCTTTCTTATGTCTCCTTTAAAGTTGCATTTTTAGTCGCGATTACTTCCATTCGCAGAGTCTCCAAGCTTTTTCACCAGGACAAGGTTGTTCTGCGCCCAGTTCCCACCTTTCTTTCTTCCACATTAATGAGGAGATTGTCCTGCCTTCATTCTGCACCAACCCTTCTCACCCCAGAGAGCTGTCTCTCTACCGTCTGGATGTGGTTCGGGCGCTCCAGCTGTATCTTAGGTTAACTGAGTCCTTCCATCGGTCTGCTCTCTCTTTGTCATCCCTGAGGGCTCCCATAAGGGTTTACAAGCCTCCAAAGCTACCATCTCCCATTGGATTAGGTCGGCTGTCAAGGAAGCCTATGTGGCGAAGGGTCGTCAGCCTCCCTTCCGGTTGACCTCTCTCCACTAGGGCGGTCGTGGCATCATGGGTGGTTCGGCATCTAGCCTCTGCTTCCCAGGTCTGCAAGGCCGCCACCTGGGCCTCAGTTCACACCTTCTTCAGGTTCTACCATATTCATTCCTTGGCCTCTGCTGATGCCAGTTTTGGGTTGCAAGGTTCTGCAAGCGGCTGTGGGCTAGGTTTTTCGCATGGCTGTTTCTTTCCACCCTCGTGGACTGCATGGGGATGTCCCATGGTGCTGTGTCCCCCAATGCCATTCACAAGGAAAATGGATATTTGTACTTACCGTAAAATCCTTTTCTCATTCAATGCATTGGGGGACACAGATCCCACCCTTTGTTGTTTTTTTTCTTCGTTTAGGTTTTTCAGGTTCCCTGGGAC
The DNA here is from genome assembly GCA_033119425.1 of Bufotes viridis. Classification (NCBI taxonomy): domain Eukaryota; kingdom Metazoa; phylum Chordata; class Amphibia; order Anura; family Bufonidae; genus Bufotes; species Bufotes viridis. The sequence continues at coordinate 476,875,203 of CM065590.1, read as the reverse complement.
CCTTTGATAATGTCTTCTTTCTGATTTAGGACATGTCGGCTTCATTGTTCGTCTGGTATTTTGATGCTCCTACTGCTTTAGGACCATCTGGTTAGTTTAGTGTCTGTGCAGAGGGTATAGCCCATCTGGGTGGAGCCAACAGTTTTCCTTTCTAGTGTCAGCCTCCTAGTGGCAGCTGGGTATATACCCATGGTGCTGTGTCCCCCAATGCATCCAACGAGTACAAAATTCCATTTTTCAACCCCCATCTCTCATAGACTTACATTAGAGCTTCAATGATACTCAATGGCAATGACAAAAACAAGTTTCCAACAACAGAACTAAAACCAGACATTTAAAAGGTCAGTCTGTCTGGTTTTAGTGTCTTTTCCCTCCAAAACATGCTCTTCTTTAAACTCTATGGCAGTTGGAAATTACCAGCTTCTTATTTAACCCCTTAGTGACCAAGCCTGTTTGGGCCTTTATGACCAAGTGTTTTACTTCCTTTTTTCATGGTCTCGTTCCAAGAGCTATAACTTTTTTATTTTTTTGTCTATATAGCTTTATGAGGGCTTGTTTTTTACGGGACAAGATGTAGTTTTTAATGGCACCATTTTGGGGTACATGTAACTTTCTGATTAACTTTTATTAACTCTTTCTGGGAGGGAGATGGGGAAAAATGGCAATACTGCCACTGCGTTTTTACATTATAAATTTTACGGCGTTCATTTTTCGGTACAAATAACATAATATCTTTATTCTCTGGGTCAGTACGATTACAGTGATACTAAATACTTATAATTTTTTTTACGTTTTACTACTTTTTTTTGCAATAAAACCCCTTTTATTAACCCAAAAAATTATTTTGCATTGCCACTTCCCAAGACCCATAACTTTTTTATTTTTTATTCTATGGAGTTGATTGAGGGCTTTATTTTTGAGGGAAGACTTGTATTTTTCATTGGTATCAATTTGGAATAAATGCCGCTTTTTGATCGCTTGTTATTACATTTTTTTTCTTGGAAACTAAGAATAAATTAGAAATTCTGTCTTTTTTATTTATTTATTTTTTACAGCGTTCACTATAGGGGATAATTTATGTAATATTTATGTAGTCCGGGTTGTTACGGACGCGGCAATACCAAACATATGGGGGATATTTTCTTTTTGCAATTTTTTTCATTAAAAAGCGTATTTTCAATGGAAAAAAAAGCATATATTTTTATTTTATGGAATTTTTTTTATTTAATAAATGTGTATTTTTTTCTATTTTTTTTACTACTTAATAGTCCCACAAGGGGACTATAATATACAGTATTTTGATTGCTTTTAAAATGTAATGCATTATGTCTATAATGCATTACATTTTAATAGCAATGCTATTCCAACTTTGACCAGCAGGCTGCGCCAGAGAGGCACAATCTGCTGGAGATGCCGGAGGACAGGTCGGGGCCCTGATCGGAAGCTAGGTAAGCTTCCCAGCACATCAGCACCCCGCAATCGCATTTGCGGGGTGCTGATGGTAACAGAGGGAGCGGACTCCCTCTGTCTCCCACTTTACATGCAGCGGGCGCTATTGCGCCCGGCATGTAAAGTGTTAAACAGCCCGGATCGGCACTCCTGCCGGTTCGGGCTGTGAGAGCCGGGTCTGTGCTCCCCGCTACACGGGGGAGCCGTGCAGCGCTTAGACTGGGCCGCCGTAAAAACGCGGCGGCCCAGCCTAAGGCCCCTTAGTGACCGCCGTAAAAACACGTATGGATGGTCACTAAGGGGTTAAAGTCCTAACAGTCTCTCAGTATTCGTTAACCCTTTCCACAGAGCCATGTAAATATATTGCAAATGAACAGTATATATCTATCACAACATACATATAAAATGCAGTAACAAAGTAATAAATAGTATAAGTTAACCCTTTCTAGAGAAGTAAGGAAAGAAGCTTTAACTTTGCATAGGGAAATAGGCAAATGTCCAAACTTCAAAGTACTCCGGCGCCAGGGCACTACATATGTCTTTTTGATCACTGTTATTTAATTTTTGGGGGGACAAGATGACAAAAAAAATTATGAATCGTCAAGGAATTTTTTACAAATATTTTAATAGTTTTCATTCAGACATTTTCATATGTAGCGATACCTAATATGTTTATTTTTTTTATTGTTTATACATTTTTATATGTAAAAGTGGGAAAGGTGGGTTATTTAACCACTTCCCGACCGCCTAACGCACAACTGCGTTCTCGCGGCGGTCGGGCTGTTCTGGGGCGCCGCAGAAGTGCGTCATCTCGCGAGACGCGAGATTTCCTGTGAACGCGCGCGCGTGCGTTCACAGTAGCGCGCGTCTCAGGAGTTTAACTACAGCCTGCCAGCGATGATCCATCGCTGGCAGGCTGTAGATGCGATATAAATCGCATCAAACAAGTATATCAGACGCTGTTTTGTGAACAGCGTCTGATATACCTGCTACCTGGTCCTCTGGTGGTCCCATTTGCTGGGATCGACCACCAGAGGACCAGGTAACTATGTAAAGTTGCACCAAACACTACACTAACCCCCCACTCCCCCTCACCTATTAACCCCTTGATCACCCCATCTAGACCCCTGATCACCCCCTGTCATTGATCACACCCCTTGTAAGGCTCCATTCAGACGTCCATATGTGTCCGATCCGCAGATCCTCAAAACACGGACACCGGCAATGTGCTTTCCGCATTTTGCAGATCCGCACATTGCCAGAACTATATAGAAAATGCTTTTTCTTGTCCGCAATTGCGGACAAGAATAGGACATGTTCTATATTTTTGCGGAACGGAAGTGCAGACCCGGAAGCGCGGATCCGTAATTCCGGATCTGAGCGGGACAAAGTCTGTCCCCATAGAAATGAATAGGTCCGCAATTCCGTTCCGCAAACAGAATTGTGGATGTGTGAATGGGGCATAAGGGTCCCTTATCACCGCCAGTTAGTTACCTACTTGTTAGGTAGCTAGCGCCCAGCCCACGGCACCGCAGTCACTGATTTTGGCAGAGATTTTATCATCCACATTGATTGATGCGAATTAATAAATCTGTGCCGTTCATTTATTTTATTTTTTTCAGCCCAGCGGCTGAACGGAAAAAAAAAATCTCATTACCCGTATGCTCAATATAAGGAGAATCGCAGAAACTCCTAATGCTGGCCATACGTGTAATGATTGCGGAGACCCCTAAAATGCCAGGGCAGTACAAACACCTCACATGTGACCCCATTTTAGAAAGAAGACACCCCAAGGTATTCCGTGAGGGGTATGGCGAGTTCATGTAAAATTTTATTTTTTGTCACAAGTTAGTGGAATATGAGAATTTGTAAAAAATAAAAATCAATTTCCGCTAACTTGTGCCAAAAATTTTTTTCTGTGAACTCGCCATGCCCTCACGGAATACCTTGGGGTGTCTTCTTTCACAATGGGGTCACTTGTGAGGTATTTATACTGCCCTGGCATTTTAGGGGCCCTAAAGCGTGAGAATCCAAATGCGTAAAAATGCCCTGTGAAATCCTAAAGGTACTCATTGGAATTAGGGCCCCTTTGCGCATCTTGGCTGCAAAAGTGGCACACATGTGGTATCGCCGTACTCAGGAGAAGTAGGGCAATGAGTTTTGGGGTGTATTTTTATATATTCCCATGCTGGGTGAGAGAAATATCTCTGTAAATGACAACTTTTTAAATTTTTTATTCAAAGTTGTCAATTTACAGAGATATTTCTCTCACCCAGCATGGGTATATGTAAAAATACACCCCAAAACACATTGCCCTACTCTCCTGAGTACGCGATACCACATGAGTGACACTTTTTGCAGCCTGGGTGCACAAAGGGCCCAAATTCCAACGAGTACCTTTAGGTTTTACATGGCGGCTCACAATTAGCCCCGCCCAGAATGCCAGAACAGTAAACACACCCCACAAATGACCCCATTTCGGAAAGTAGACACCTCAAGGTATTCACAGAGGGGCATAGTGAGCCCGTCTGAGATTTTTTTTTTTGCCAGAAGTTAGCAGAAATGGAAACTTTATTATATATTTTTTTCCTCAGAAAGTGTCATTTTCCGCTAACTTGTGAAAAAAAATGAAATGATACATGAACTCACCATGCCCCTCCGTGAATACTTTGGGGTGTCTTCTATCTAAAATGGTGTCATTTGGGGGGTATTTATACTATCCTGACATTCTAGCACCTGAAGAAACATGACAGGTGCTCAGAAAGTCAGAGCTGCTTCAAAATGCCGAAATTCACTTTTTTGCACCATGGTTTGTAAACACTATAACTTTTACCCAAACCAATAAATATACACTTATTGGATTTTTTTTTATCAAAGACATGTAGAACAATAAATTTAGAGAAAAATTTATATACAAATGTAGTTTTTTTTGAAAAATTTTACAACAGAAAGTGAAAAATGTCATTTTTTTGCAAAAATGTCGTTAAATTTTTATTAATAGCAAAAAAAGTAAAAATGTCAGCAACAATGAAATACCACCAAATGAAAGCTCTATTAGTGAGAAGAAAAGGAGGTAAAATTCATTTGGGTGGTAAGTTGCATGACGGAGCAATAAACGGTGAAAATAGTGTAGTGCAGAATTGTAAAAAGTGGCCTGGTCATTAAGGGTGTTTAATCTAGGGGGGCTGAAGTGGTTAACCTTTTAATATATTGGTGTTTTGTTTTTTTAAACTTTTTTTTTATTATTATTATTAGATCCCTTTAGAAGACTAGTACATGGGATCTTTTTATCCCCTCTCCTATTCACCCTAATAGATCTCTATTATGGTGAATCGGATTTTTACCGTCTTTATTCTGAGCTATGCCAGTATGGAGAAAGCCATGGCAGGCCTGGATCATTTCAGCAGGGCCTAGGCTGCCATGGCAACCAATCAGTATATGGTACAACCTGCACCTGCCGTGTATTGAGTGGGCCCTCTGCAAAGGCCCACTCCATTCATGCCCTGAGGCATTATGAGGCTATTTACACCTTTGGGGATAATTTTTATTATTGCACTAGCAGAAGGACCCGGCTTTGCACGGGTATAACTTATCTATTTCATTTAATGTTTGTGTGTGTTGTTAAAAGATATCGACAGTATCCCCCTTAACAGTGACCTCACGGTACCCTGCTGCCTTAACAGTGACCTCCACAGCAGTTGCCCCTTTAATAGTGGCCCCTGCCCCCTTAACAGTGATCTCCACAGCGTCCGCCCCTTTAACAGTGACCTCCACAGCACCCTGCCCCTTTAATGCTAGGGCTACATGACATGTACGCGTGACATTTTGTCTCAACAATTTTTATAATGATAGGCTATGGTGTCGCCCTGCGACATGTGACCTGCTGCGACTGCGACACGACAGTCGCAAAAAATTCATCCAAGATGGATTTTTCTGCGACTGTCGCGTCGCAGTCACAGCATGTCATGTCGCAGTGCAACACCATAGGCTATCATTATAAAAATTGTCTCTAGACATGTCGTGTGACACATGTAGCAGCGTAGTTGTGCCCTATGTGTCGTGCGACACATGTCGTGTAACCCTAGCCTAAAGCTGACCTACAGCTGTGAAGAAAAATGTTTTCTCTGTAGAGTGGTGAGATGCTCTATTAGCAGGATCTGAATTTTCTCTCTGTTCCATCAGGCAGGGAGCTGTTGGGCTCCTTATCTCTGCTTTCTGATCTTATAAACACTCATTAAAGTTCAATCCTTATCTTAGTGATAAGAACGTGGTTTAAATAAGTGTTTATGACCTCTTAGTAATTTAGAAATATACAAAGTGAAAGTAGGATCAACACAGCTAGAAAAACAGTTAACCGTTTATGACAGAATGGCTCAATAGTTTTCATAAAGACTTTTGTGCCCTGGAGCAGGGGTACTATGACGTTTGGACATTTGTGAATATTTGCCAGTTTCCCCTGTGCAGTTATAAACTTCTTACTTTATTTCACTTGAAAGGGTTAACTTGCACTGTTTAATACCGTGTAATTACATTTTATATGCATGATGTGATATATATTCTTTTCATTTGCACTGTATTTACATGGCTGTGTAGAAAGGGTTAATGAACACTTTTGGGACTTTGAATAAGAAGATGGTAATTTTCCACAGCTTCCATAGGGTTTAAAGAAGTGCATGATTTGAAAGGGAAAAAGCCAGACTTGTTTACCACCAACACTGGACAGACTGACCTTTTGAATATCTGGGTTGAGCAATGTTGTTATGTCTGGAAACTTGTTTTTGTCTGAAAAAACTGCTGTCATTGCCTTTGCGTATCATTGAAGCGCTAAGTCTGTATGTCTATGCTAGATGGGAGTGGTAACTTTGTAATTGTTTGTGCTGAGTTTTTCCACCCCTCTCACTAGAAGGTTCCAGTCTAGCTAGAAATAGTATATAAAGAGAGCAGTCAGAGCCCCTAGTATTTTGCAGTTCGGGACCAGTGCTTGGAGAGGAAGACTCATGTCAGTCTCAATCATAAAAAAAAAAATGTTCCAGAAGGTGTACATAGCTGTTAGAGTTGAGTGAATTTAATGTTATGAAATTCGTTCACGCTTCGTTTGGTGGTAAAAGCAGAATTGCATTATGGATTCTGTTACGGAAACGGGACAGATACGTTTTGCAGCCCATAAACTTCTATTATGACGGAATGAACCTTTAGAGGCATTCCATCATAGAATTGTGCTATGGTCCGTGGTAACGGAATCCATAACGCAATTCACCTTTTACCACCCAACGAAGCATCAACGAATTTCAAAATATTAAATTCGCTCATCTCCAATAGCTGTTAAGCTTAGGTTCCCGAGAAAAAAGCATGGATCGCACATCGCCATGCATTGATCTGCAATTGCTTAGCAGCACAATTCATATAGCTTCTTAGCGTAAATAGTATACAAAGCCCTAATCTACATAGCGTACACGAGGGATTAGTAAACGTTTTAATCAAAATGCATAGTCCCACGCCAACGTTGCCTCTACTAGTGGATACCTACTCTAAATTGGTGGAGAGCCACATGGCGACCACTATTACAATGACTAATTGAGCAAGCAATTGTTGGGAGGGAAGTGTTCCCTCCCGGCAGTCGCTTATTAGCTAGCGGATCTCCTATGCAGCATGGGGAGGAGCGATTGCTATGCTATCGCTAGTCCCCATACTGTCTAGTGGTTTGCCGGCGGCAGATCGCTATTTGACAGCATGATCTGCCGCCAGCGAGAGCTGAATTTTAAGCATGCTTAAAAATCTGAATTGCACAATGAACAGGCAATCGGCGGCAGTATTACACTCCAAGACGATAGCTAATAAACATTCATGTGAATGCTCGTTAGCTATTATTGGCTGTAAAATCGGCCAGTGTAATACAGCCTTTAGTCTCTGTTTCTCACGCACACCACCAGCACACCATGCTCTGTTTGCCTTTTTAACCAATGCCAGTGAAAACCCTTGATGCAGTCTGGGAGCGACCTTCCCGTCCAAGGTCTTCAGTCACTCCTAAATCCTGGACCCAAATTCCTGTGAAAAAAACTCTCACAAAGTAAACTTTTGTTACTGGTGCATATCTTTTACAGAATCTATATCACTAAAGCAAGCAACCTCAGTGACACGTAGACATTATCCAGGACTTTTCCTTCTGGATTATTACACTGGATAAACAAGCTTTTTCCGACACCTTTTCCACTGGCAGATTATCAGGAACAAGCTTTTTATACAAAGATTCATGCTTGACAATTTGCCTGATTGCTGGTTCGCGTAAAAGAATCTTAGAGCCGGTGTACTTTCACACATTTAATAGAGAATGGTGTAAACTGCAAATTTCTAAATAACTTAATTTTAAAAAATCTAAAAAAAAATAGTAAAGTCATGGCCACTAGAGGTCTTACTTCGACCGAGCTTGCAGTCCAGATCTGTACTTTGTAGCAGACACAGAAGACGTCTCATAGGAAATGGGGGAGTGTCAGAGCTAGCTGAGATCCTGACCTTGATAGAAGTGCTGCTTCTACACAGCTTTTGAAGATTAAAGAGGACCTGTCACCACAAAATGCGATGCAATGGGACAGCACCATGTTAAAGAGCAGGAGAAGCTGAGCAGATTGATATATATTTTTGTTAGAAAAGATTTAGTAAAAGCTGTAATTTATACATTTATATCTCTGCTTTTTCTACCTTTTGTGAAAAGAATAGGAACAGGGAGGAGGAGTATTCAATGACTGACATGGCATTGTGTGTATAAGGGCTTACTCAGATGAACGCATCCGTTCCTCAATTTTGCAGAATGGATGCAGACTCATTAATTTCAATGGGGCCGTAAAAGATGCGGACAGCATTGTGTGCTGTCCGCATTCATACTATCATTCTGTTTCCCTACAAAGAGATGCTCAGCCAGTCATCTGAATAAGCCCTTAGTGTACAGAGATGCTATCAGTCACTGATACACCTCCTCCCTGTATTGATAGCACTTTACAGAGCTACAGATGTAAATGTAAAAATTACAAGTTTTACTGAGTCTTTTCCCACAAGAATATATATTAATCTGCTCAGCTCCTCTTGCTCTATAACATGCTGATTTCATATTGTATTTTTTGGTGACCGGTCCTCTTTAAGTTCCTCATCACATTAAAATTGGAAAAAACCCTCCCAAAAATGTCACTTTTTATTGTAGATTTTTAATATGTGTCTGCAGTAAATCTTGTTGGTGCACAACTCAGAGGACACAATTGCATTTTTAACCCCTCAGTGAAATTACTTTTAGCCTTAAGGGATTATTTATAGGTGTTTTAGGAACCATTTTGGGGTATACATAGTATAGTAAATAACTTTTATTATTTTATTTTTAGGAGGAAAGAAAAAAAAACTGCAATTTTAACATTTTGTGGAATTTATTTTCGTTGTTCACTGTGTGGTAAAAATAACTTTATTATGTGGATCACTACAGGTATGATAATGCCACATTTCTATATATTTTTACTATTTTTCCTTTTCTTCTGCAGATTGCCAGCTCTGCAACTGCTCCCCTCCTCCTCCAGACTGAAGGGGAAGTGGGTGGCTACTTTAGCTGCTCATATCTCTGGTTTAGTACAGCTAGATATATGGGCTTTTGTATTGTTTGCCTTTCCAAGCTTTCAGACAATACCAGAATGACAGCAATATTCCCGAATTGATTTCTAACAGTGATATCTCCTGCTTATCTTGGGCTAATACTGTCATTTTGGTCTTGTATGAAAGCCTAGAATGCCAGCTTTTAAACCAGACCAGGGCCATGCTACCAATCAGGAGATATTAGCAGCTAAAGCTTTTTTCACGTTGCTCCCACAAACTGTATTTTATTGGGATTTTATGTCATAGGCCAACACAAAGTAGCAAGCATATGTGAACCGAAAAGAAAAGTCAATACTTTGTAGGACCACCTTTCGCTGCAATTACAGTCGCAAGTCTATTGGGATATGTCACTACCAGCTTTGCACATCTAGAGTCTGAAATATTTGCCCATTCTTCTTTGTAAAATAAAGCTCCGGCTCAGTCAGACTGGATGTAGAGCGTCTGTGAAGAGCAGTTTTCAAGTCACAGATTCTCAAATGGATTTAGGTATGGACTTTGATTGGGCCATTATAGATTCAACAGTGGTCCATAAGATGTTCAGAGCATGGGATATTTTTTTTTTTTTTTTAGAACCTAACTCCGCTTTACACTTTATTCCTGACCTGTTTGATGTGTTCCTTGGTTTTCATGATGCTGTTTGAACACTAATGTTCTCTAAAAAAAAAACATCCGAGACCTTCACAGAACAGCTGTATTTATACTGAAAATAATTTACACACAGTGGACTCTATTTACTAATTAGGTGATATCTGAAGGCTATTGGTCACACTGGATTTTATTAAGGGGTATCAGAGTACAGGGGGCTAAATACAAATGCATACTATGCTTTTCAGGTTTTTATTTATAACAAATTTTGCAAACCATGAATCATTTTCTTTTCACTTTGCACATATTTGGTACTTTGTGTTAGTCTATCACATAAGATCCCAATAAAAGATATTTACATTTGTGGGTGTAACGCGGAAAAGATCAAGGGGTATGAATACTGTTTCAAGGCACTGTATGTTCCCTGCTTTTGAGTGAAGTAAACCTGCTGAATCTAGGAAATAATATGGCTGAGGACTTTAGGGAAGCCCAAAAAAGACCTGCTCCTTCACAGTTATGATTGCACAAAAAAGCACAGCCACTATGCAAACTTTATGAAAACAGGTACGCTTTAATGGTTGGCTTAAAGGGTTTCTGTCACCAACTTTTGACATTATAAGCTGTCTGACATTAGCTATGTGCTAATGTCAGACCAGCTTGATAATGTCTTTTTTATAAAAATCCGCTGTATATATAGTCTGAAAAACTTACTTTTATATTATGTAAATTAGCCTCTAGGAGCAGGGGGGGCGTTGCCCTGCTCCTAGCGGCTCCGTCCGGCAACCTGCTGGCACGCCCCTTCACACTTTGATTGACAGTGCAGGGCAGCGATCCTCCTGCACTGTCTCGTTCTGAAATCGCGCGCCCGCGCCGCCGCTCTGTATTCGGCGCAGGCGCGGTGAGCAGAGGACAGCAGGCACCAGCGTCCTCTGCTCCTAGAGGCTAATTTACATAATATAAAAGTAAGTTTTTCAGACTATATATACAGCGGATTTTTATAAAAAAGACATTATCAAGCTGGTCTGACATTAGCACATAGCTAATGTCAGACAGCTTATAATGTCAAAAGTTGGTGACAGAAACCCTTTAAGGGAAAGAGTCTAACATGTAGCACAGAGTGAGCCACTGTAATACATATAGTGCATCGTATGACTGTCTTCATGTGTGCAGTCTAAATATGGTGCATCTTATGGCTGTCTTCATGTGTCTATTCTAAATATCACACTGCATAAGTAAAAGTAATTAAACTTAACCAAACAGCACTCCAGTCTGCTACGGACATATAGAATGCTTTACTACCATTTGTTACACTTATCTTGGTGAATGAGAAACCTGATTAAAGAAAACAAACTAGGGTGCAGGTTTTGGCAGGGTAATGTATCCTTATTGAAAAAAAAAAAGCACATTGGGTTATTAATACCAGGTGGAAAATAAAGGGGATTTCAAGAAAAAGTTGATGCTCTACGAGCAAAATAAACTACAACATTCACACGCCCTGTGATATGTCATTTTTGGATGAGAGAAATCCAGGATGAGGTGAATAATGATGATTTTTTATTTTATTTGCATAGCCCCTTACACATTATAGAATGTTTTTTTTGTCCTAAGGAGAATCCCTTTAAATTGAACATATTGGTGTGGTGAAAGGGATGTTGGAGAATTCAGTCTCTGTGTCATTAAGTCCTTCGAGGGAGGAGGACCCTTTATGTGACTAGATGACAGGGAACACAGCCCCACAAGGGTGTCTTGAAAACAGATGTATGAAGCATATAAGAGACTGCAATAAATGCACACTTATTTCCCACAGGAGTAAGAATCATGGTTGACTTTATTTGCGACTGGAAGCAAACTTTATTCATATGTTTTCCACAAACTAGTTTTAGGTTTTTCCAGGTATTGACGGTTACATTTGTCAAAGTGGCTTTTGGTATCTTCTGAGGAGAACATGTATTGATGCCATTAAGACTGCTTGGTCATTAATTTCTTATTCTTAGAGTCCAAGCTGACTGTGGACCTCTTCTATCATGCTGGCCAACAGCTCACTCTCCGTTAAGCTCATTATTGGGCTTTCTTTCAATCCTGAAATAAACCATAGACCAAAAGCAAATTTATATGGTTCTAACCAGCTTTCTGGGCAGCAATGTGGTCAGCAATGGAGTCTTGCAACGGTGGGGTCCTAGGTTCAAATCTGACTAACGATAACATCTGCATGGAGTTTGTATATTCTCCCTGTATTAGACCTGCAGATCAGCATTTTGATTGTCAAAAAGGAAGCTTTCCTTCCAGACAATCGCCTGTTCTTCAGTGAAGGAGACCACTGCTATTACATGCAGCGATATCCTCCACAGTACGGGGAGGACCGATTGCTCATTGACATAGAGAATCGTTATTTGCTGGCAGCGGACCATGATTACAACGCGCGATCTGCTGCCAGGAAATGACTTTTTAGCCTGCTTAAAAATTGTGATTGCCCAATGAATGAGCACTGGCGGCACTTTTACACAGGCAGACCATCGCTAACTAACGTTTGTATCGACACTTGTTAGCGATGATCTGCCAGACTATCTCCAGGTCTAATACAGCTCTAAAGACATACTGATAAGGAATGTAGATTGGGAGCGCCCCTGGGTACAGTAAAGGTGTATTTAGACAAACCAATAATCGTCTAGATTATAGAGAACACTCGTTGGTTCGTATAAATCGACCTTAAAGTGCTGCAGAATATATCAGTGCTATATAAGTGAGTAAAAGAGTAAAATAACGCAACCACATCGATAATGCTAATAAACAAAAGGTACTCCTGGAGGTGATCATCGACCAGGTGCCACTAGGTGACCCGGGAAATACACCTTTTAGGTACAGTCATAACCATACTGTACATCTTACATCTGATGTACATCCAATTTCACTTGGGCAATGCTATGAAATGCACAATTCGTCAGCCTCCCTCCTGTTATAAACCTCACCTTTGGGGCTCTTACATATAAGCGTATTAGGATTCTGTACAGCAGCGCTCTCAGAATCACTGCATGTGGCAGCATTAAGTACTATAGTGCCTTATGGTACCAAGGATGATATAACATTACTTAAAATTGATACTAGGGTGAAAACCAGGTAATTGGGTGAAAAGCCATTGTCACGAGACAAGTCACTCCTTAATAGACTTTTTCCTTTTATTAAAGGGGTTTCCCAGCTGTTAATGTTGATGATCTATCGTCAGGGTAGGTCATTAATATCCGCCAATCAGATATTAATAACCTATCCTGACGATAGGTGATCAATATTAACGGCTGGACAACCCCTTTAAGGTGAACTCACTAACAGAGTTCAAGAGGAGCCTGGATGTATTTCTGGAGTGTGATAATATTACAGGGTATGGTTAGTAGAATTCTAGGGTCATTGATGGTCGTGCAGCTGAACAACCCATGACCCCTTATCTTGATTGGTGAATGAAGAAAACTGGATTCTACCTCACAGGGTTTTTTTTATTTTATTTCCTCTGGATTAATTTAGAATAACGGGCAGAACTGGATGGACGGATGTCTTTTTTTAGCCTTACAAACGAAGGTACTATTCCTCACCTGAAGAAACTCATCACAGCAAAACGTGCGTCGAGGTGTTTTCCTGTTCCTCTGGATCTACGCTCCCTTATGTCCTTGGTTGAGTAATACTTCTTTGATCTTTTCCATGAGTCCATGGTTGTTATTTATTGGTATACAATATAATTACCCCTTTTTTGCCACAGGACATGTTATTCTATCTTTTGGGGGGAATGTGGTGATGTGGGGTTATTTACTTTGTACAGCAATTTTATGGGTATGGTTTCCATAATCTGATGTCATCCTCAGGTTTATCCAGTTATATTTCATAATTGTATTTTTCGATACACTTGCAGTTTATTCTACATATTTGTTGGGTGTTGCCTTTATTCCTTGTTGGGAATTGGCTTTGTGGGTATTATAGTGTATTTTGGCATACCCTAGTTATTGCATTTGTTAGTGTTTTGTATTACCTAAAGTGGATCATAATTTGGAAATGACTCACATAGGTGGAGCCATCTGCTTTAAAAACACATATAATAATACTGTATAGGGATATTTCAGGCAGATTTCAATGGTGGGGCCAGAACTTTGAATATCTTAGTAACCCCTATGACTGTTCTTAGTTGGTCCTTTATATGTTATATTTCAAACAACCAATAGGTAATGGACTACAAAAGGCTTCTAGGTGCATTACCTTTTAGCAGACACTGCCGCACATGTTCCGCTTCATAGCTCAGTCCTGTGCTGTTACTGAAGTGCAGCTGTTTTGTAGTAGGGGGTACAGGGTATTTAGTTTCTTTTCCATTAACTATTAGGGATGTAGGTGACCACATAAAGGAAGGTATCTGGAGAAAAAAAACCTATGGTTAGATCAGTTATTAGTATTGGTCGGGCACACCTCATAAGGAAAATAACTTATATTATGTATATAATATAGTAAGACTGGAAGTGTCACTTATTGGATTTATTTGAATTACGTAGATTAAAACTCCAAAATACAGTAAATCTTTAAAACCGCATACAATATAAAATATGTGGAATTGTGTATATGATACAGAGATAGGTAATGGACAGTGAGGACGGTGACTACCTGGATCCTTGGTAGGGACAGGTCCGTATAAAGATTGTCTTTTCCCTTTAAAATAGGTGCAGCAAGAACCGTGGCAGTTTAGGTTTTAGAGACCAAAAGGACCAATGTGGATTATTTTTGGAATAAGTTCAACATAGACCTTGACTGCCTAGGGTCCGTGATGTGCTCCAAATTATGTTGACATTTAAAAACAACATCCGGTAACCTCTGTTAGTAGGTACAAATAGATAGTTCGATAATAAATCACCAATGAAGATGTATAAAAATAGGCTATATAGTAATTACGCAATGTCCACTGTCTATCGATCTGTTAAATACCATATGGATCAAAAATAAATCAGATAGCGGTGTCTTCACGCTAATATAGATTGCGAACGCTGCTACAGTCAATTGAATTGATGAATTCCTACTTTAAAATTCCCAAAGTCGATATGGTGTATCAGTACAATGATTTATAGATAATAAAGCAGTCTGATATATATGCAGTTCGTAGGTATATATGCGCTTGGATTATATAGATTAATGTTCGATATACTACTCACAGTTTGCAGCTGAAGATAGAAGTTTTTCTTCTCTGTATCATATGTACATACTGTGCTTTGAATGAACAGTTGCCGGGAATCCCTTTTCACTTAGTTATGATGTTTAAAATTGATGGTGTGTGGTCACGTCACTGGAATATTGCTCTGTAGCCGCGGCGTCCGCATGCATACAGAGATAATGATGCCCACGCTTCTCGATCTCTCCTTGTGCCAGTCATCTTATAAACCTTATCGCTAAACTACTGAGAGGTCATAAACACTTATTTAAGCCACATACTTATCAGTGAGATAAGAACTGAGTTATAATGAGTGTTTAGGAGGTCAGGGAGCAGAGATAAGGAGTCCATCAGCTCCTGGTCTGACGGAAAAGACAGAAAATCCAAAGGGTGCTACTAGAGCATGTCAGCTCTGTACAGAAAAAGGATGCCATATTTTTTAATAAAAATACCAATTTAAAAAATTATTTTTAGCTCAAAAGGAGTACAATGCAATAAAAAATATAAATAAATGCTCCCAAGCCCCCAAAGGTGTACATAGCTTTTAAACCAGTGTGCCTTTTATGTATGCTTGGACATGTTGGGTCCCCCAGAATTAGGGATGCTCTTTGTAGGCATTTGCTGCTTTGGCTAATAGATTTGGACCCGGAACAGGAATCCGATAATTTACATTAACCCATTTTTCCCCTTCCATAATACCATTTCATACCTGAATGATTCCTTTGGTACCACAGATAGCGGCTTGATTTGGCAGTTCAGTCAGCATAGTGCAGGTGGCGATGGCCTGGCGTTTCCCAGAGTACTGCAGGATAACACTCACTGTCTCAACGACACCTGATTTATAAAAAAAAAAAAAAGTGTTATATTTATACAACCATGTCCATAAATATTGGGACATCAACACAATTCTAACATTTTGGGCTCTATACACCACCACAATGGATTTGAAATAAAACAAACAAGATGTGCTTTAACTGTAGACTGTCAGTTTTAATTTCAGGGTATGAACATTCAAATCAGGTGAACACACCGTTACAACAGTTTGCATATGTGCCTCCCACTTGTTGGGGGTGCAAAAGTAATGGGACATGATAATCATCATAAATCAAACTTTCACTTTTTAATACTTGGTTGCAAATACTTTGTAGTCAATTACAGCCTGAAGTTTGGAACGCATAGACATCACCAGACGCTGGGTTTCATCCCTGGTGATGCTCTGCCAGGCAACTGTCTTCAGTTCCTGCTTGTTCTTCTGGCATTTTCCCTTCAGTTTTGTCTTCAGCAAGTGAAATGCATGCTCATTCGGATTCAGGTCAGGTGATTGACTTGACCATTGCATAACATTCCACTTCTTTCTCTTCAAAAAAAACTCTTTGGTTGCTCTTGCAGTATGCTTTGGGTCACTGTCCATCTGCACTGTGAAGCGCCGTCCAATGAGTTCTGCAGCATTTGGCTCAATATGAGCAGATAATATTTCCTGATTCACTTTAGAATTCATCCTGCTGCTTTTGTCAGCAGTAACAATCAATAAATAGAAGAGAACCAGTTCCATTGGCAGCCATCCATGCCCACGCCATGACACTACCACCACCATGCTTCACTGATGAGGTGGTATGCTTAGGATCATGAGCAGTTCCTTTCCTTCTCCATGCTCTTCTCCTCCCATCACTCTGGTACAAGTTGATCTTGGTCTCATCTGTCCATAGGATGTTGTTCCAGAACTGTTAAGGCTTTTTTAGATGTCGTTTGCCAAACTTTAATCTGGCCTTCCTGTTTTTGAGGCTCACCAATGGTTTACATCTTGTGGTGAACCCTCTGTATTCACTCTGGTGATGTCTTCTCTTGATTGTTGACTTTGACACACATACACCTACCTCCTGGAGAGTGTTCTTGACCTGGCCAACTGTTGTGAAGGGTGTTTTCTTCACCAGGGAAAGAATTCCTCAGTCATCCACCACAGTTGTTTTCCGTGGTCTTCCGGGTCTTTTGGTGTTCCTTCTTTTTAAGAATGTTCCAAATAGTTGTTTTGGCCTAATGTTTTTGCCATTTCTTTGATGGGTTTGTTTCGTTTTTTTCAGCCTAATCATGGCTTGCTTCACCGATAGTGACAGCTCTTTGGATCTCATCTTGAGAGTTGACAGCAACAGATTCCAAATGAAAATAGCACACTTGAAATGAACTCTGGACCTTGTATCTGCTTATTGTAATTGGGATAATTAGGGAATAACACACACCTGAGAAGCCAATTGTCCCATTACTTTTGGCCCCTTAACATATGGGAGGCACATATGCAAACTGTTGCAATTCCTACACCGTTCACCTGATTTGGATGTAAATACCCCCAAATTAAAGCTGACAGTCTGCAGTTAAAGCACATCTTGTTCGTTTTATTTCAAATCCATTGTGGTGGTGTATAGAGCCAAAATTTTTAGAATTGTGTTGGTGTCCCAATATTTATGCACCTGACTATTTGTGGATGGAGTCGCCTTGAAGATCTCTGGTAAATGTAAGGTGGAATCTGATTGGTTGCCATGGGCAACAAAGCCAGTTTTCCTTAACCACTTCAGCCCCCCTAGCTTAAACACCCTTAATGACCAGACCACTTTTTACAATTCTGCACTACACTGCTTTCATGGTTTATTGCTCGGTCATACAACTTACCACCCAAATGAATTTTACCTCCTTTTCTTCTCACTAATAGAGCTTTCATTTTGTGGTATTTCATTGTTGCTGACATTTTAACTTTTTTTGATATTAATACAAAATTACCAAAATTACCAAGACAATACCATGTCTTTGATAAAAAAAAAAAAAACGCAATAAGTGTATATTTATTGGTTTGGGTAAAAGTTATAGCATTTACAAACTATGGTGCAAAAAAGTGAATTTCCGCATTTTGAAGCAGCTCTGACTTTCTGAGCACCTGTCATGTTTCTTCAGGTGCTAGAATGTCAGGATAGTATAAATACCCCCCAAATGGCACCATTTTAGAAAGAAGACACCCCAAAGTATTCGCGGAGGGACATGGTGAGTTCATGTATGATTTCATTTTTTTTCACAAGTTAGCGGAAAATGACACTCTGAGGGAAAAAAAATATAATAAAGTTTCCATTTCTGCTAACTTCTGGAAAAAAAAAAAAAATCTCCCATGGACTCACTATGCCCCTCAGTGAATACCTTGGGGTGTCTACTTTCCGAAATAGGGTCATTTGTGGGGTGTGTTTACTGTTCTGGCATTTTGGGCGGGGCTAAATTGTGAGCAACCCTGTAAAGCCTAAAGGTACTCGTTGGACTTTACGCCCCTTTACGCACCTAGGCTGCAAAAAAGTGGCACACATATGGTATCGCCATAAAAAGTTGTCATTTACAGAGATATTTCTCACACCCAGCATGGGTATATGTAAAAATACACCCCAAAACACATTGCCCTACTTCTCCTGAGTACGGCAATACCACATGACTAACACTTTTTTGCAGCCAAGATGCGCAAAGGGGCCCAAATTCCAATGAGTACCTTTAGGCCTCTTTCACACAGGCGTCATGTTTGACGCCCGGATAAGAGGCGGGTGCGATGCGGGAATATGCGCAATTTTTCCGCGGTGTGCAAAAGTTTGTAATGTGTTTTGCATGCGCGTGTGAAAAATCGCCATGTTTGGTACCCAGACCCGAAGCCGGATTTCATCACTTAAGTCCGGTTTCAGGTAGTATTCTGTAGAATTTATTATTTTCCCTTATAACATGGTTATAAGGGAAAATAATAGCATTCTTAATAAAGAATGCTGTGTAAAATGAAGAAGATGAAGGGGTTAAAAATAATAAAAGTTAACTTACCTTAGCCACTTGATCGCGTAGTTGCGATCTCTCCTCTCTTTCCCAGCATCAGCTAAGATCTAAAGGACCTGTGATGACGTCACATCACATGGTTCATCACCATGGTAAGATGGACCATGTGATTGGACCATGTGATGTGACGTCATCACAGGTCCTTTAGCTGTTAGCTGAAGCTTTAAGAGAGAAGACAGATCGCAACTACGCGATCAAGTGGCTAAGGTAAGTTACGTTTTATTATTTTTAACCCCTTCATCTTCATTTTACACAGCATTCTTTATTAAGAATGCTATTATTTTCCCTTATAACCATGTTATAAGGGAAAATAATAAAGATCTGGTCCCGTTGCTAAGCAACCATGCAGAAAAATCGCACTGCATCCGCACTTGCTTGCAGATGCTTGCGATTTTCCCACAGCCCCATTCACTTCTATGGGGCCTGCGTTGCGTGAAAAACGCACAATATAGATGCGATTTTCACACAACGCAGAAGTGATGCGTGAAAATTAGGGGTCGACCGATATTGATTTTTTAGAGCCGATACTGATATTCGTGAACTTTCAGGCCGATAGCCGATATTTTATACCAATATTTTGCGCATTTTAATTTTTGGATTTTTTTTTTCTGTTACAGGGTTCAACGCTTTTAAAAAAAAATATTTTAATAGTTTGGACTTTTGGGCACGGCGATATGTTTTTTTATTTATTGTTTATATATTGTATATGTAAAATTGGAAAAGGGTTAATTTATACTTAATATTTTGATTTTTTTTACTATTTTAAATTTTTTTACTTTTTATTTTATTACCATTTCCCCCCTTAGGTGTAGAACCTGGGCTCTTTACATCCCTTGTCCTATTCACCCTAATAGAGCTCTATCAGGGTGAATAGGATCTTATACTCTCCCTGCTGCCCTGTGCTATGGGCACACAGCAGCAGGAACCGACCATGGCAGCCAGGGCTTCAGTAGCGTCCTGGTTGCCATGGTAACCGATCGGAGCCCCAGCATTACACTGCTGGGGCTCCGATCAGAAGAGAGATGGTGGGGGACCCTGTGGCCACTGCCACCAATGATATTAATACTGAAGGGATGGGGGGGGGGGGGAGGGCCCACTGGTGCGGCACCTGAGGGGTTGATTGCCGCGGATCGCACCGCTCTATCAGAGGCAGGGTCTGGGCAATGTGCTTCTAATGCCTGCGTTTGTAATATCTTAAACGTTATTATCATTTGTGGCCAGTGCGCCCTCCTCCTCTTCTCTCCATTGGTGGCCAGTGCGCCCTCAGCCCCTCCTCCTCTTCTCTCCATTGGTGGCCAGTGCGCCCTCAGCCCCTCCTCCTCCTCTTCTCTCCATTGGTGGCCAGTGCGCCCTCAGCCCCTCCTCCTCTTCTCTCCATTGGTGGCCAGTGCGCCCTCAGCCCCTCCTCCTCCTCCTCTTCTCTCCATTGGCAGCGCGGCACAGGGGGAGGGAGAGACACTGCCTCCTTCTCCCCGTGCTGCTGAGGGAACATGGCCGCACTGAGAGCGGCGCGCTCATGTTCAGTGATAGCACAGTTATCGGTATATCGGCCTGGTTAGGGGCCGATACCGATAACTGTGCAAATCATGAATATCGGCCAAACCGATAATCGGTCGACCCCTAGTGAAAATCACCGCTCATGTGCACAGCCCCATAGAAATGAATGGGTCTGGATTCAGTGCGGGTGCAATGCGTCCACCTCACGTATTGCACCCGCGAGACTCATCCGTGTGAAAGGGGCCTTAGGCCCCTTTCACACGAGCGAAGTTTTCCGCGCGGTGCAATGCGTGACGTGAACACATAGGATCCGCACTGAATCCTGACCCATTAATTTAAATGGGTCTGTGTACATGAGCGTTTTTTTTCACGCATCACTTGTGCGTTGCGTGAAAATTACAGCATGTTCTATATTCTGCGTTTTTCACGCAGCCCTAGCCCCATAGAAGTGAATAGGGCTGCGTGAAAAACGCATTGCATCCGCAAGCAAGTGCGGGTGCGTTGCGTTTTCACTGATGGTTGCTAGGAGATGTTGTTTGTAAACCTTCAGTTTTTTATCACGCGCATGAAAAACGCATCAAAACGCATTGCACCCGCGCGGAAAAAACAACAACTGAACGCAATCGCAGGCAAAACTGAATGGCTTTGCCTGTGAAATCGCACAGTTTTCACTGAACGCATCCGCAACGCATCCGGACCAAATCCGGACACGCTCGTGTGAAAGAGGCCTTAGGATTTCACAGGGCATTTTTACGCATTTGGATTCCAAACTACTTCTCACGCATTAGGGGCCCCTAAAATGCCAGGGCAGTTTAAATACCCCACAAGTGACCCCATTTTAGAAAGAAGACACCCCAAGGTATTCCATGAGGGGTATGGTGAGTTCATGTAAAAAAAAAAAATCTGCAGAATAGATGCGGACCCATTCAATGTGAATGGGGCCGGCAGTGATGCGGAGAGCAAACTATGTGCTCTCCGCATCAGCATTTGCAGCTCCGCAAAAGATAGAGCATGTCCTATTCTTGTCGGCAGCCTGCGGACAAGAATAGGAATCTCTATGGAGAGTGGCGGCATGGTGTGCTGCGGATCCACAATTTGCAGGTCCGCAGCACACCACGGACGTGTGAATGGACCCTAAAGCTGTGATCGCTAATAAAGATCCAAAAAGCTCAAAAGTGATCTTTACAGCGATTTTACAGTGTTTTTGCTGTGATCAGAAAAAAAAAAATTCTGTCACTGCGGTGGGGCGGACTGAACGCATGTGTGCGCACAAGATCAGGCCTGATCAGGCGAACACTACGTTTTTTGTAGAGCCTAAGGTGACCCTAATGTACTGATATAGATCTGATTGCAATCAGTCTTGATCACTTACAGATACTATATAGTACTAGTGCTGATTAGCGACAGCGATGACGCTACTCAGCGACTAATCAGTGACTGCGGTGCAGTGGGCGCTAACTACCTAACAAGTAGCTAACTAACTGGCGGCATTTTGCGGAACAGAATTGCGGACCCATTCATTTCTATGGGGACAGACTTTGTCCCGCTTGGATCCGGAATTGCGGATCCGCGCTTCCGGGTCTGCACTTCCATTCCGCAAAAATATAGAACATGTCCTATTCTTGCCTGCAATTGCGGACAAGAAAAGGCATTTTCTATATAGTTCTGGCAATGTGCGGATCCGCAAAATGCTGAAAGCACATTGCCGGCGTCAGTGTTTTCCGGATTCGTGGATCCGCAAAACACATACGGACATCTGAATGAGCCTCACAGGGGGGTGATTAGTGACATGGGGTGATCAGGGGTTAATCAGTGGCAGGGGGGGGGTGTTGGTGTGTGGTGATTAGTGCACTTACAGTGTCCTCTGGTGGTCCCAAGCAAATAGGACCACCAGAGGAGCAGGCATATCAGACGCTGTTTACAAAACAGCATCTAATATGCGATTCAGATGCCATTTTTTTAACATCTACAGCCTGCCAGCGCATGATGAGCGCTGGCAGGCTGTAGTTAAAGTTCACTGCCGTTGCGATCCTGTGGAAATCTCGTTCCTCGCGAGAAGACGCGCCGATGCGTCTAGGAGGAACATCCCGGCCGCCCGCAGGACGCATCCCTGCGTTAGGCGGTCGGGAGGTGGTTAAAGGGGTTCTCCGGGAATTAAGAAAGTGAAAATACTCAAATATTCCTTTATTATAAATATATTCTCAAATACCTTTCATTATTTATAATGGCTCATTTTGTCTGGGAAGCAATCATCAAGGGAAACAAAAAGGCCGCTGTCCCATTAGTTCACACAAAACCTGTCCTGATCACACGAGGACAAGTTACTTTACAACACTGAGGTAAAGAGCTGTCTCCTCCTCCTCTCTACTTGTCAAGAATCCTGCAGTTTTCACACTGGCAACTAAGCCTAATAATATGGGCCACTTCTTAGTCTGTATAGATCACTATACTGCAGTTATCTTATAGACAGACGTGGTATCATTACAGACAGGATTAGAATGACCGATAAGACAAGATCCACCATTCACAATAGATGATTGTCAAAGCTTATATATTCTTTCACTGTACAACAACCTCTACACAGGGCACAGAGCCGAGAAAACTCTCCCTTCCTGACCATTGTGTCTATGGCCCATGGGGCTGTCGTAAAGCAATTTCTTAATACTTTCTAAATGCTATTAAGAACAGCGCAGGCAAGATGGCCGCCCACACAATGATGTTCAGAAAACAGAATTTAAAAAGACAGATTAGAAAAAAGGATATGTGCTACTATCTGATTTTAACTGTCGGAAAACATTTTTAAAAGCATGACCTGTCAGCAATCATCCCTTCTGTATGGGGATTAACCATCTTTGCTGCAATCAATCATCTTCATACAGATTCATTGCTTGTAGGCAGTACAACCCTTTTTACACAGGCCCTTAGTGTCTAACACATTGTTTAAAAAAACAAAACAAAGGGCACCATCATACTTGGTGGGGAGGAGGGGTCGGGAACTCAAACAACAGTTCCCTATAGGGAGCCAAATAGCCTAAGACCAGCCCTGATTAGGCTCAAAACTAGGCATAATACATTGTATAAGGCCCTTTCACACGGGCGTGATTTCCGCGTGGGTCCAATGCGTGAGGTGGACGCATTGCACCCGCACTGAACCCTGACCCATTCATTTCTATGGGGCTGTGCACATGAGCGGTGATTTTCACGCATCACTTCTGCGTTGCATGAAAATTGCAGCATGCTCTATATTCTGCGTTTTTGACGCAACGCAGGCCCCATAGAAGTGAATGGGGCTGCTAGAAAATCGCAAGCAAGTGCGGTTGCAGTGCGATTTTCCTGCATGGTTGCTATCACGGACCATGTGATTGGACCATGTGATGTGACGTCATCACAGGTCCTTTAGACTGCAGCTAATGCTTGAAGAGAGAAGACAGATAGCCAACTACGCAATCAAGTGGCTAAGGTAAGTTAAGTTTCAGATCTGGGTACCAAACATGGCGATTTTTAACACGCGCGTGCAAAACGCATTACAAAAGTTTGCACACGCGTGAAAAAATTGCGCATATTCCCGCAACGCACCCACATCCTATCCGGGCGTCAAACGTGACGCCCGTGTGAAAGAGGCCTAACTGTTAATTTAAAATTTTTATAATGTAAACAGGGCTGGGATGCCTGGTAGCCGAGGGAAGGGGCCCACCCCGGATACCCCCTCGCTGGCTATGATGGGGGCGCAGTTATGGCAGCATTTGCGGCCATTTGCGCTTATAGGTTACAGGCCACTAGGCCTGAAGCTTATGATGGAGTAGAGCGGCGCAAGAGATTGCAATCACGTCATCGCACAAGACCTGGCGCAGGAAGTGGGGGACAGCATTATATACTGCCACTAAGTAGGGGGGGGAGGAGCAATATATACTGGTAGCAAGTGGAGGGCATTATATACTGGCACTAATGGGGGGAGCATTATAGACTGGCACTGGGGGGCAGTATTATATACTGGCACTAAGAGGGGAAGCATTTTAGACTGGCACTAGAGGTAGGGAGCATTATATACTGGCACTAGGGGGAGGGAGCATTATATACTGGCACTAGGGGGAGGGAGTATTCTATACTTGCAGTAGGGCAAAAGAGCATTATATACTGGCACTAGTGGGTGCAGCATTATATACTGGCACTACATAGGGGATGGAAGAGCATTATATACTGGTACTATGGGGGGCATATATTGGCACTACAAAGGGGGGCAGAGAAGCATTCTATACTGGCACTAGGGGGAGGGAGCATTATATCTGCACTACAGGGGAGTTGTAACTGCACTGCAGGAGGGTCATTATGGATATTAATACTATTAGGGGTACTGTAGGGGCATTATTATTATTGGACACAACATGTAGACATTGCTACTAATGGAGACACTCTTGGAAAGTATTATCACTATTGAGGGCGCTATTACTAATGAGGGCAGTCTGGGAGCACTATTACTATGGAGGACTATCTGTATGGCAGTGTTATTTCTGACAGTATATGGTTTGTGGACATGGGGGAGCACAGCGGGTACAGTATTGGGAGGAGCAGCAGGATGACAGTGACCTGTATAAATTTGGAGGCTGGTGTCTTCTTATGTGGCAGAGACTTCTTCTCGTGATGTTCTGGACTAAATGGAGAAGAAAAGTAAAGTGATAAACTGAAATCCGTGGAGATGTCACCTGTAAATTACTGGCTCTGTCCCTGACTGCTTCTTTTAAATATGGTTTAATTTCTTTATTAGGAATTAGGGTCACTTTAAACTTATTTGGGGGAAGGAACGCAATTTGCCTGCTCCACCTAGGGCACCGAACTACCTAATCCTGGCCTTGAATGTTTGACTGATTTAGAATTTACTAGTCTATAGTTCTGACAATTTACTTGTGAGAGAAGCTTACCAGTGTCGGTCAGAAATCCTTTGGCAGTTATAGACTCTGGTTTTTCTCCATTAAATACCATTGAGCAAAACTGAATACAGTAACAGCCAATGTCCAGAAGTGCTCCTCCACCAAGTTCCTTTTCCACTGCCCGAGGAACATTAAGCAAATTTACTCCAAATTCTACCCGCACAACTTTTACTTCTCCAATAGCTTTCTGATGGAGCAGGGTACGGATCTCTTCATAGACAGGAAAAAAGCGGCTCCAGAAAGCCTATATGAGAGGGGGGAAATTATACAGAATTTTACCCTTCGGGTGACAGTCACAGTGGCCCTTCTATCTGCATCATCCTCACAGATTCACCAACCGTGATTACTTTCTGCAGTGAGATTGAACTGTGTATCAGAGAACTACAGTATGGTTCAATGTAGGAAATTAGTCATGGTCATACAATAGATAGGGAATGGACAAACTTACCTCCATTAAGAAAACATTGTGTTTCCTTGCAGCTGAGATGAGTTCCTTAACTTCTGTAAGATTCATGGCCATAGGTTTTTCACATAAGACATTTTTTCCATGGTTAAAAAATAGAAGAACCAAATCCCTATGGACAGGATGAATGGCCCCAACATAGACAACATCTAAGACAGAAATAACCAAGTTAAAATCAATGGCAGATGAGAATATGTGTTTCATGGTGATGGTCTTAAAAGGGTTGTCCGGGTTCAGAGCTGAACCCGGACATACCTCAATTTTCACTAAGGCAGCCCCCCTGACTTGAGCATCGGAGCAGTTCATACTCCGATGCTCTCCTTTGCCCTGCGCTAAATCGTGCAGGGCAAAGGTATTTTCCGGAGTTCCGGTGACGAACCGGGCTCTCCATGGTGCTGCCAGGAAGCCTGGTGATGTCACCAGCACTGATGGGCGGGCTTTAGCGCTGCCCTAGCCTGTAAAACGGCTAGGGAAGCTAAAGCAAGCCCATCAGAGCCGGTGACGTCACTGAACACACTGCCGGGCGGCAGATTCCACCCAGCAGTGTGTTATTGTAAACAAAAGAGCCCTGCACGATCCAGCGCATTGCAAGGGAGCGCATCGGAGCATGAGATGCTCCCATGCCAACATCAGGGGGGCTGCCTGGGTGAAATTATGGGCATGCCCGGGTTCAGCTCTGAACCCGGACAACCCCTTTAAGCTCTGCTTATATTAAAGGGATTACATGCAATTCCAAAAAGTATTCATTTCCAGTTTGAAAACTGCAGAATATTTTTTTATGGGACAACCCTTTTAAAATTTGACTCTATTATCAGGATGCTCAGGACATATATGCCTGACATTGCCTTGTGACGGATGCTATAAAGTGGCATCGACCATCCATCACTATACAATGGCATTCATCATCCATCGGATCCCATTGGAAAAGAAAACTACTACACAGTATATGTGGCCTTCTATATTGGAAAGCACAGTCTGCTGCACTTTCCAATAAACTTGAAAAATATGGTATATCAGTTCTTATTGGCCAGAGGACACCGTAGGGACACTCTTTTGGCCACTGCAAGGAAATCAAACATTTATTTCTAGGTTCTTCAAAAGATTAGAGCGGATTGATAAGGTCCTAGCAGAGGGATTTCCTAAGATCATTTTACCCTTCTAACAGAAAAAGGGTTTGTTCAAAGCAGGTATCCTTTGTAACTGCCTCCTAACATTTGACAAACATGTATGTCATGATGGCAGAAAGGGTTTGTAAAGCTGATTAAGGAGCTGAGCCTGCTCCTTATGCGACATATGTTTAATACATGGGAGAGCTGTGCTTGGTATTGCAGCTAAGCCCCATTCACTTGAACGCGGACGAGATTGTTACAAACTGCTGCGGGACCAGAAGAGACCGACCACAGCCGCGGCGCAGGGAGGAGACAGAGCATTTCTTCTGCTCACACACAGTGTCGGGAGCCTGCGTGAGCGTCTGCAGCAGGGTGCGCACACTGACGCAAGAGACCGCCCACAGCCGGGGTGCCGGAGGAGACAGAGTGTTTCTGCTTGAAGCCGGCGCGTGTGAGCGCCTGCAGCCAGCACAGCAGGGTGTGCGAGTCAGAGTGTGAGTCATTTTCCACTGAAGAGACAGACCTGCTTTTTTTTTTTTTTTTTAGCGGCTAGAAGTAAGACTTTTTTTTCTTCAACAGAAAATAGCCCTAAATATTAGAAACTGGTGATGTTTCTTTGTCCATTGGTCACCGGGTTTGTAAGTTTTACTTAACCCTGCCTGCATGTTGATAAGTTATCATCATGCAGACAGGGTTAGCTAAAACTCACAAACTCGTTGACCAATGGTCTGGAGTCTGGATAAAGAAACATCACCAGTTTCTAATATTTAGGGCTATTTTCTGTTGAGAAAAAAAAAAAAAAGTCTTACTGCTAGCCACTAAAAAGAAGCAGGTCTGTTTCTTCAGTGGTACAAGTGACCTGTAAGGAGTATAATTCTGTGCCCTGTTAGAGGGTCCCCTCTAACAGGCCATTTAATGAGGTCTTATAACATAATACTATGATTCAGAAACCATTACAAGAGATCTGTCCACATCTGTACTCTGCGGTAAGGTGTGGGGGTCCTGTGTTGTCTCTGTAGTGCGGGAGGAGTGCTGCCATCTCTCTCCTCAGTGCAGAGTGTGATCAGACTGGCCCTGCCTCATACAGTATATACTGTCCACCTCTCCTCTCCACTGCCTCATACAGTATATACTGTCCTCCTCTCCACGGCCTCATACAGTATATACTGTCCACCTCTCCACTGCCTCATACAGTATATACTGTCCACCTCTCCACTGCCTCATACAGTATATACTGTCCACCTCTCCACTGCCTCATACAGTATATACTGTCCACCTCTCCACTGCCTCATACAGTATATACTGTCCACCTCTCCACTGCCTCATACAGTATATACTGTCCACCTCTCCACTGCCTCATACAGTATATACTGTCCACCTCTCCACTGCCTCATACAGTATATACTGTCCACCTCTCCACTGCCTCATACAATATATACTGTCCACCTCTCCACTGCCTCATACAGTATATACTGTCCACCTCTCCACTGCCTCATACAGTATATACTGTCCACCCCACCTCTCCACTGCCTCATACAGTATATACTGTCCACCTCTCCACTGCCTCATACAGTATATACTGTCCACCTCTTAAATAAGGTTAGAGCTGTACGATAGGTTAAATAAAATAGTCTGCTCTATAAGTACCACATTATTTTCTGTCCACCACCACAAAACAATCTGGAAGTGCCCCTCCTGTGACCAGGCTCTGGATCCGCCACTGTTTTACCACTCACCAATGTCTGGATCTTTGGCAAGTTCTTCATATGTACCATAGGCTTTTGGTATGTTATGGTTTTGGGCAAATTGCTTGGCATGGTTCAGATCTCTGGCAGCCACCGCTACCACCTGAAAGAAACAAACAATATTCATATATCAGGGAAATCAGAACATTTCCATAATTAATTGTATGTCTTTTTATATGATTGTTAAAGAGGTTATCGCCTTAAAGTGGTTGGCCACTTCATGACAATATTTCCTAAATGACCATAGACCACATGCTTTGGCACAATAAACTGAGAGCATGCTTATATTTCACCTGAGCTGCTGGTCAGAAAGTCCCCAGCTTCCCATCCATGGACTATATAAATACCACAGAGCCACAGTCACCTCACTCATTGGAAGCAAAAGGCAGTGGTCTTGTGTTTTACACAGATGCATCTTCTTTTCCAGAGGCATTGGACAGTTGGTGAACCAGTCCCGCACCAGCACAGAAGAGCCAGGGACAGCTAAGAAAGTGGCTATGTGAGTAAATCACATGGTAGTACAAGCCCCACACACCAAGTGTGTGTGTGTATATATATAGATCCTGTATATCTACCTATATTGGTGGCTGAGGTCTTTATAATAATAATAATAATAATAATAATAATAATAATTTTATTAAAACACACCATAAATAAATTCAAACCCAAAATAATTAAATCATTAATAATCACAATATATATATATATATACACACACAATTCCAAAATTGATTGAATGTTAAACTAGTCCACCCAGCATAAACTGGTTGACCAACCCCCCAATAATAAACACCACGACAATAAAAAATAGATTGACCAATAAAATGGGGAGGAAGGGTAGGAGCAGATCAGCTTCTTCTTCAGTCTTCAAATTTCTGTGGCTTGACCACAGAGATTACTGGATTATATAGGCCGCCACTGGCACCTGGAACACCAATTCTGGAAGAGAACACCATGTTCTGCCCCAGAGACAGGATGGTAACCATCCCTCCTAAACACAGCTAAACCAATCCTGGTACCAGTAAGAACCACAAAAACACAAATGGAAGGGGGAACCAGCAGGTGCACATCCATAAAGCTAACATACAAACAGCAAACAAAATATGGCAGTACACTGTTAAGCATGCAAACAATAGAACTACGGATTAGAGATTATTCTGGATTACAGTGGTGCTATACCTACTATACATGAAAAATGGAAGCTCTTTGTGCAATTTTTGATCACATGTGTCGGGCCCATCTACCAACGTCAAGGTGGCTTCTGCAGATGGGTACCTAACACTAACAGAACTGTCTCTCCTGGGCCTAACGTAAGTCTACAATGTTCAGGGCAGTGTAGGAACCAGCTACATTTATACTCTGCTTAAAAGCCCTCATGTACAGTATAGTAGGTATAGCACCACTTTAATCTGTAGTAATCTCTAATCCCTAGTTCTATTGTTTGCATGTATAACAGTGTGCCTCCATATTTCTTTTGCTGTGTGTGTGTGTATATATATCGCCTTAAGTATATATGGATGGGGCAGCACTGACCAAAGATATCGGGTGCATGCTCAAAATTTGGATATGCAGTCCGTGATAATATAGAAAAAGGAAAGAGCAGCACTCCTTAAAAATATATAGGTTTTATTTACCCATATGGTGTGGCGACATTTCGGCTCTTAAACATGAGCCTTTCTCAAGCAAATTCAATAAGAACAAGTGAACATTATATAGTGAGTATACAAGGTTTTCACTGAACGCATCCGCAAAGCATCCGGACCTAATCCGGACACACTCGTATGAACCCAGCCTAAGACAGCAGCACTGTTCTGTCTTAATGTGAGCTGCAGGGAGAAAGTCACCGTCCCTCCCACCTCTGCAGCTGACAGAATTTGATTTCTTCATTTTGTCAATCCCCGTCGGCTGCGGAGGGGGAGTGGGCATAGCCTAACCAAATCGGAGGCGTGACTTAGCGGGACCTGGGGGCGGGGTTTTAAGGGTGACTTGAATGGCCATCCTACTTGCCTCCTGAACTGTGACCTCAACAGCACTCTGCTCCCTTAACAGTGTCATCCACAGAGCCCTGCCCCTTTAAAGCTGACCTGCAGCAGTGAAGAGAAATGGCCGCATTGTTATGGAAACCTCAGGAAATAAGGTACTAAGTGCTATTAGGCTATGGCTTTACTTCAATAGCGATTATCCTGGTGACAAATTTCCTTTAAAACTCATCTACAGCAGTGAATAAACATGGCTGGGTTGTTATGGTTACCTGGAGAAAACTGCGTGTGTGGAGACGAACTGCCAGCGAGCTTCTATTGGCTAAAAAGGGTCATGTGACCAGGCTTCCATTGGCTAATGCATTTTTTTGGGGAATATCTCAGGAACGGTACGTCCCAGAGAGCCGAGACCTGGTCTTGAACCTTCCCAGACACCTGATGTCACACACACACAAATAAATTATTAAAACACACTGTTTCCTGGATTTCCTCGGCAATCACTGTGCTGTGCGTCGACACGCTTTAACCTCACGCTGTGCACGTCAGGGCACAGAACAGCATGTGGCAGGCTGAACTAGAAGAGTGTGGATGTGAGGAGCAGTGACAGCGTCCAGAGTAGGAGAGGTATGTTAATTGTTAATAGTTTTTTAATGTCTGCTATGAGCCTGGGGGTCTGATCTGAGGTCTGCTTGGGGGGGGGGGGGGTAATTCACATTGCGGTTCTGATCTGAGGTCTACTTGGGGGGGGGGGGGTCATTCACATTGGGGGTCTGGTCTGAGGTCTGTTTGGGGGGGGGGGTCATTCAAATTGGGGAGTCTTATTCACATTGGGCTGTGATCTGAGGTCTTTTGAACATTGGGGATCTGAGCTGAGGTCTGATTAAGGGCTCATGCACACGGCCTCAGGTGGTCTGCACCGTGCATTGGGGACCGCAATTTGCAGCCCCCAATGCACGGGCAACCTCCGTATGGCCGCCAGGATGAATCCAGACCCATTCAACTTTAATGGGACTGCATTCGCCCTTTCCGCAAAAAGATAGGACATGTTCTATCTTTTTGCGGTACGGAAGTACGAAACCCCAAAGAAGCACTCCGTACTGCTTCCGCAGTGTTTCGTTCCGCATCTCCAGATTTGCGGACCCATTGAAGTGAATGGGTCCGAATCCGTAATGTGGAATGCACACGGAACGGTGCCCGTGTATTGCGGATCCACAAATGCGTACGCAATACGGCAACGGGCATCACACGTTCATGTGCATGAGCCCTAACATTGGGGGTCTGATTGTGGCTCTGAGCTGAAGTCTGATGAAAGATATATTTTATTCTTATTTTCCTCTTAAATCTAGCTGTGTCTTATGGGCAGGTGCGTCTTATAGGGTGAAAAATACAGTAATATAACGCTTACCTCTGAAAGAATAAAATTAACCTATTATTACCATGTCAGGTCAGATGTACAATTTAAAATGATCAGATTCCCACCAACCAATCCTCTTAATGACACTATCATTTAAATCCAAGCATGCCGTCTCAGTAGCTTTGCCTATTCTAAAAGAATGGGTGGGAATTTTACATGAGCCCAGGTTCAAAAATTGCAAGCATTTCTTAAAGACCAAATTAAACTTCCATCCATATTAACCAAAAAGGCAGAACTAGCTATTAGCCATAACGATAACCACCTTTTCACAATGGTAACCGGACATAAAGGTCAATCCAACAACTGATTAATCCAAACTAAACTACCTTTACCAACCTGATCAGTCTTGGATTACCTAATCAAAATCAACATGTGTTCCTCAAAACAACAACTGATGAAGTCAACGGAGATGGCCTAGCCTAGCTCTCAGACACCAATTCACTAGGCAGCGAAGAAGGCTAGTATAAAGGCTGTTCTAAACAAACCTCAAAACTATTAACACAAACATGAACTAAAACCAAATACAAACTTCCCAATAAAGAAAAGGGGACTGGGCTTCTCTTAAATAAAACAGGTGTAACGTTCCAATAAACTTTCAAGGTCTGTTTGACTACAGAATTAGATAATAAAAAATGTCCACCACAAAATTTCAGAAAAAAGGAAAATACCTGCCAAATATTTAGCTATAGCCGAGCTAGATTTCTTTCCGTTAGACCCCGGATAAATAAAAGAATTACTCCCACATCAAATATGATAGGAGAAGAACCAAACATTTAGCCAGTCTCACCATGCAGCTACACCACCAGCCCATGTTCTACTAGTCTCGGATTTTATAATGCACTATGGAATCCATAGATGAGGTGGACACGGAATTCCCATTGCTTCTGCCACCGGGCACTAGCAGACTAAACCGATCCCACTGCCAATGAGATAAAATCCACAATATCATTAGACTTGCCCTCAACATATCGCACTTTAAGCCAGATATTACGCTCTAAAGCAACATAAAACCAAATGTCTCATCAATTTGGTAACCAAGGGGCATTTAGAGGACAATGTATTGATTGCAAAAACTATACCTTTATTTTCCGTATGTAAAAGTAACCTACTATCAGCAAAACCAGAACCCCAAATGACTATAGCAACCACACAGGGAATAGCTGTAACAGAAGTTGAAGCCCACCTCTCCGCAGACCACTCCCCTTTAAAAAAAACTCCAGAGCGACTACCATCTGCATCCGTAAATAAATCAATGGAGTGGCAACAAATTCCGCTTACCAAAAACTATGACCATTGAATTTACTGATGAATGGTCCAAGGTTCTCTTTAACAGAGGCTGTCAGCCTAATATGTAAGAAAAGGTGAACTAAGCCCCCTAGTGGCAAATATAGTTGCTTAGAAAAAAAAATAAAAAAAACTACCCATACCTATAGGAATACCGTAATCCTGGGCTCAAAATCAAGTAATCCCAGTAACGACTGCATATTTCCTCAAAGTAGTCTTCTTAACAGACAATAACTCAATCAACAAACCTCTGATACAGACTAACTTATGTAACGGTAAACTAAACTGCATTCTAACAAAATCATTGTGGATACCTAAAAATCCCATTGGTAAACAATTATCATAGAAAAGAATACTTAAAAAAACCATACCCAAGGGGTTGAAACCAACAAGATCGACCGGTAATAAACAGAAGGCAGAATAAACCCCTTAAAGACTTGCTCCGTACATGTATGGCGCTGGTGGACGTGACTTAAGATCCAGTGCCATACATGTACGGCGGGCTGATTGAGCGAATGTAGGAGCTGCGCCCGATACGCCAGCATCGGTGAAAACACTGATGCCGGGTTATTAACCCCTTGTATGCCACGGTCAAAGCTGACCGCAGCATGCACCGGGGTTGCGGAGGATACGCATGCCCTCCGCTTTCCCATCGGGTCCCCACACTGCAGTGACGGGGACCCGATAGCAGAGAAGGAAGCCCGATGCCTTCCATAGGCAGCCCGATGCCTTCCTTGCCTTCTACGGAAGCCTTCGAGATCCAGCCCTTAGGGTGGGTCTCAGGCAGGCTGTCAGCATACAAGCGGACATGCAATGCATTACAATACTCAATGTATTGTAATCCATTGCAGAGGGGATCAAACCCCCATAAGTTGAAGTCCCAGAGTGGGACAAAAATAAAAAATAAAGTAAAAAAACTGTGTTTTCCATAATAAAAAAATAAAGTTTCAAGTAAAAAAAAAAAAAAAGGCCCTTTCCCAAAATAAACACACAGAAATAAAGACATATTTGGTAGTGCTGTGTCCGTAACGACTGGCTTTATAAAAATTTCACATGAACTAACCCCTCAGCTGAACACAGTCAAAAAAATAAAATAAAAACTGCTAAAAAACAAACAAAAAACAAGCGATCAAAAAGGCGTATGCCCCCCAAAATAGTACCAAACAGTCACCGCATCCCGAAAAAAATGAGCCCCTACCTAAGATAATTGCCCAAAAAATAATAAAAAAAAACTATGGCTCTCAGACTATGGAGACACTAAAACATGATTTTTTTTTGTTTCAAAAATGCTTTTATTGTGTTAAATGTAAAAAAAAAATATATATATATACATATTAGGTATTGCCACGTCTGTAACGACCTGCTCTATAAAAATACCACGTATCCTAACCCCTCAGGTGAACACGGTAAAAAAAAAAAAAAACTATTTTTGTCACCTTACATCACAAAAAGTGTAATAGCAAGTGATCAAAAAGTCATATGCACCCCAAAATAGTACCAATCAAACCGTCATCTCACCCAACAAAAAAGATACCCTACCTAAGACAATCGCCAAAAAACAAACAACATGGTTTCAAAAATGATATTATTGTGTAAAACAAATTAATTAAAAAAAGTATACAAATTACCGCATTTTTCACCCTATAAGACGCACCGGCCTATAAGACGCACCTGGGTTTTTGAGAAGAAAAATAAGAAAACAAATATTTTTAACCAAAAGGTGTGCTTTTGAAGTAATGGTGGTCTGTGCATGACAGTATTATGGGGGGGGGGGGGGATCTGTGGATGGCACTGTTATGTGGGGGAGATGTGGATGGCACTGTTATGGGGGGATCTGTGGATGATACTGTGATGGGGGGATCTGTGGATAGCACTGTGATGGGGGATCTGTGGATAGCACTGTGATGGGGGCATTTATGAATGACACTGTAATGGATTGGATCTGTGGATGACACATATATAGCATCTTATGCTATATGTGTCATCCACAGATCACCCCAATTACAGTGTCATCCAAAGATGCCCCTTTTCTAAAACATCTGGCCCATAGTGACTGCTTAGGGGCGGAGCCTGGCAACATGCGGCGGGCGGCCCGCTGCTAACAGCGTGACTGCTTTCATAACATTTATAATCTTTAATCATGTCCCCTTATTCCCTATAAGCCCAGTACAGTAGCGCTCTGCTAACCTGCTATACCGATCCTCTAGCAGGCAGAGCGGTGCGGCGGCAGGCTGCTGTGTAACGTCCTCACTGGCGTCATCTGCCTGCTCCTCCTGCTTCATTCATAAAGTGAAAGGAGCAGGCAGATGACGTCAATGAGGACGTTACACGGCAGCCTGCCGCCGCACCGCTCTGCCTGCTAGAGGATCGGTATAGCAGGTTAGCAGAGCGCTACTGTACTGGGCTTATAGGGAATAAGGGGACATGATTAAAGATTATAAATGTTATGAAAGCAGTCACGCTGTGAGCGGCGGGCCGCCCGCCGCGTGTTGCCTGGCTCCGCCCCCTCCTCCTTCCATGCTGATACATCGCAGGCTGTGCGATGTATCAGCTTTAACTATAGGAAAATGGTAGCATTCACCATATAAGACGCACTGCCATTTTCCCCCCACTTTTGGGGGGAAAAAAGTGAGTCTTATATGGCGAAAAATACGGTAGGTACTGTGACATCCACAACATCCTGCTTTATAAAAAATATCATATGACCTAACCCCTCAGGCAATTTTTTTTCTCCTTACATCACAAAAAGTGTCATACCAAACGATCAAAAAGTCATATGCACCCTAAAATAGTACAAATCAAACAGTCATCTCATCCTGAAAAAAAATGAGCCCCTACAAAAGATAGTCGCCCAAAAAATTAAAAATAAACTATGGCGTTCAGAATATGGAGACACTAAAAAATTTTTTTTTCAAAAATGCTTTATTATGTAAAACTGAAAAAAAAATAAAAGTTGTATATTTGGTATTGTCGCGTCCGTAACAATCTTCTCTATAAAAATAGCACATGATCTAACCTGCCAGATGAATATTGTAAATAATAAAAAATAAAAACAGTGCCAAAACAGCTATTTTTTGTTACTTTGCCTTACAAAAAGTGTAATATAGAACAACCAAAAATCATATGTACCCTAAAATAGTACCAACAAAACTGCCAACTTATCCCGTAGTTTCCATAATTGGGTCACTTTTTTGGAGTTTCTACTCTACGTGTGCATCGGTGGGTATTCAAATGTGACATGGCAACTTAAAATTATCCCAGTGATAATTCCAAAAACCACATGGCGTTCCTTTCCTTCTGCGCCCTGCCGTGTGCCCATGCAGCAGTTTACGATCACAAATGGGGCGTTTCTGTAATAAATAATCAGGTTAATAAATATTGAGTTTTGTTTGGCTGTTAACCATTGCTTTG
Organism: Bufotes viridis; assembly: GCA_033119425.1. Lineage (NCBI taxonomy): Eukaryota > Metazoa > Chordata > Amphibia > Anura > Bufonidae > Bufotes > Bufotes viridis. The sequence goes on along the minus strand of CM065590.1, from coordinate 476,838,700 downwards.
TTACTGAATTTTTTTTTATTAAAATGGAAAATCTGCCAAAACGTGCAATTCTGAAATATCTCCATTTTCCTTTAATTCTTGTGGAACACCTAAAGGGTTACTAAAGTTTGTAAAATCAGTTTTGAATACCTTGAGGGGTGTATTTTCCAAGATGGGGTCATTTTTGGGTGGTTCTATTATGTAAGCCTCACAAAGTGACTTCAGACCTGAACTGGTCCTTAACAAGTGGGTTTTGGAAATTTTAAGATTTGCTTCTAAACTTCTAAGCCAGGCATGGCCAACCTGCAACTCTTCAGCTGTTGTCAAACTACAACTCCCACCATGCCCTGCTGTAGGCTGATAGCTGTAGACCAGGCATGCCCAACCTGCGGCCCTCCAGATGTTCCAAAACTACAACTCCCAGCATGCCCAGACAGCCTACAGCCGTCAGCCTACAGCAGGGAATGGTGGGAGTTGTAGTTTTACAACAGCTGGAGGGACGCAGGTTGAGCAACCCTGCTGTAGACTGTCCGGGCATGATGGGAATTGTAGTTTTGTAAGCCTTCTAATGTCCCCAAAAAATAAAATGGTATTCACAAAATGATCCAAACATAAAGTAGACATATGGGAAATGTAAAGTAATAACTATTATATGAGGCATCAATATCTGTTTTAAAAGCAGAGAAATTGAAATGAGGAAAGTTGGTATTTTTTTTCCTTACCAATGAAAAATATTGACTGAAATTTACCACTATCATGAAGTACAATGTGTCACGAGAAAACAATCTCAGAATCTAAGCCATAGATAAGTAAAAGCGTTCCAAAGTTATTACCTCATAAAGTGACACGTCAAATTTCCAAAAAATAGCCTGGTCCTAAAGGTGAAAAATGGCAGGGTCCTGAAGGGGTTAATATTGGCTTTAGCCAATAATGCATTCTGACCAAAACGTCTTAATAAAGCCAAAGCTTCGTCAAAGAAACCATACTGTACTGATACCTTGGCTTTGTCAGCATCATTAATCAAAGAGCATTTTTTAGGATAAGACAAATGGCGAAAGGTACCTGGCTCTTTTTTTGGAACTATGCCTAACGGAGATATACGAACATTTTTAAAGGAACTCTGTCACCAGGATAATCGCTGCTGAAGTAAAGCCATGGCCTAGTAGCACTTAGTACCTTATTTTCAGATGTCCCTTTGTTTCAGCAATAGATGTTTTCTATCTTCTGAAAATCCAGTTTATTTGGTATGCCAATGAGCCAGTAAGGTGCCCAGAGGGGCGTCACTCTTGCAGGAAGGAGCCCATGGACGCCTCCTGCCACAATGTGTCCACCCACCCCTCCTACATCACGTTCAAACCATTACTCTGCCCCCCTTTCCCTGCTCCCAGCATGAGGGAGGGCTTGGGCACTAGCAGGAGGCGTGCCTGGGCTCCTTCCTGCAAGAGTGACGCCCCTCTGGGCACCTTACTGGCTCATTGGCATACCAAATAAACTGGATTTTCAGAAGAGAGAAAACATCTATTGCTGAACCAAAGACACATCTGGAAATAAGGTACTAAGGGAACTTTCACACTAGTGTTTTTCTTTTCTGGTATCGGGGCTCTATGCCGGAAAAAAACTCATCAGTATTAGCCCCGTGCATTGTGAATGGAGAGAAATCCATTCAGGATGCATCAGGATGTCTTCACTTCAGTATGTGAACGTTTTTTAGACGGGGAAAATACCACAGCATGCTGCGGTATTATCTCCGTCTAAAATTCTGGAACACATGATGGAATGCCGGACCGGCATTAATTCCCGTTTACTTGTATTCGTGTCGGAACAGTCATTACACATACCGCAACAACGGATCCATCCCTCCGGTCTGGACATGCGCAGACCTTTAATACTGTGAAAAAAAATCAAGACGGATCAGTCTCTCCGTCTGAAAACAGAGAGACGGATCCGCACTTGCAATGCATTTGTGAGACGGATCCGCATCCGTCTCGAAATGCTTTCAGTTTTCATGCCGTATGACGGATCTGGCGGGTAGTTCCGACGACTGAACTACCTGCCGGATCCTCACACCGCAAGTGTGAAAGTAGCCCAAGTGCTATTAGGCCAAGGCTTTACTTAAATAGCGATTATCCTGGTGACAGATTTCCTTTAAATGGAGGCGATTTAAATGGACTTGCAATCCTGTCGGCTTCAACTTCCTTCTAAAGTTTTTCCTTCACAACAATGCGGTGTAAACCAACAGATTTTAGATTATTCACTATAACACAACTTTCGCCTCTAAATTCAGGAACATGAAAACCAAAATTTAAACCCTCAAACAAGAGATTAGCCATCTCCTTGTTTGGCTAAAGCTCTAACCATGGAACCAGTCTTAACAGCCTCACCGGAGTCCAAGCTTTTAATAACTTGCTCATCTTAAAGATGTGTGCACCAGGAGCGTAGCTATAGGGGAAGCAAGGAAAGTGGCTGTTTTGGGGCCGAAAATCAGTAGGGGCCCACCCAAGAGGAGGACTAAAAGATTCTGTTGTCAGAGCTCCCTCAACAGTATTATAAAATGAGATTGTATACACAGAGCCTGTAGGAAATGGACTGAGCAGCTGCCAGGCCTTGTCTGAGAGAGCAGTCTTGACTAGCCACAGGAGTGGGGGTTGCATAGAAGTTGCATGAGTGGGGAGGGGGGCCAGTTCAAAAATTTGCTGTGCGGCCCAGTCATTTCTAGTTACGCCACTGGTGTGCACTGCTGATTTTTGTCTAAACATTTAATCGTAGGTCAACCAGGCCATACCGCCAACGTGACAGTAAGCCTCCAAAATGATGTCAGCATGTTGACTGCATCTTTCCGGGGATTTCTCACCAAGCACTGGAGAAAAAAAAATACAGAATGCCTGCAACCAATGGTTTAAAGACCTCACAGGCATACCTCCAAACTTTAGAAAATTGTAAAGATGGACAACACGTGCAGTGAGCGTAGGCTCCGTGCCTGTGCTGTGGACTGCAAATAGACACAGCCAGTGTCTGTATATTGTGGACCTGTCGTTTGCACTCCGCAATACGGGCACGGAGCCCTTATGTGCGTGTGCATGAACCCTTGGGCCTCTTTCACACTACTGTTTTTCTTTTCCGTCCTAGAGTTCCGTCGTCGGGGCTCTAAGACGGAAAAAGACTGATCAGGATTATCCTAATGCATTCTGAATGGAGAGAAATCCGTTCAGGATGTCTTCCATTCAGTATGTGAATGTTTTTTGGATTCTACTGAAGTCCTGGCTGCCATGGTAAGTACTCCGCAGCAGTGTACTTACCTGCGCTGCGGCCTCCGGGCGCTCCTTCATGACGTCACAGGTCCGGACGGCGCATTAATCTATACGCCGCGGGGACCTGTGACGTCATGAAGGAGCGCCCGGCAGCCGCAGCGCAGGCAAATACACTGCTGCGGAGTACCATGGCAGCCAGGACTTCAGTAGCGTCCTGACTGACATGGTTACCTGAAAACATATTAAAGACTGATCAGGATCCTTATCAGTCTTCAAATGCTTTCAGGCAACTTGCATTCTAACGGATCCGGCGGGACAGAAGTGCCCGCTGGATCCTCAGAACGCAAGTGTAAAAGAGGCCTTACACGTGATTAATTAATTCCAAGAACTTTACAAAGAACCATTGCGTGTGGAGGTAAGGCAATTCAGACAACAATACAGGAAAGGACCCGTAACTGTTGGACTGTGGTAGTAATGGCAGATACTATGTCAGCATTTAGAAAAAGGGCTAGATGATTAATAGCAAATGACGTTGAGGGTTGTAATTAATTTAATCATGTCATATAATTGATCTGTTTTTCAACCTGTGTAACCCTTTAAGACTGAGGCCAGCCCGGCAATCAGCCGTTTGCCTCTGGTCTGGCTTATGTAGGATTATGGGAAATGTCGGATTACATGCTGCCCTTTCAAATATTTGACCATCATGTAATGCAGGAACGTGGCGATTCTACGAGAGCTGCTCTTTATACATGTTAGGCCTGAACGATATATCGCCAAAGCAATCGTATCGCGATAATCGACGATTGCAATATGGCGATTTGGCCGACCCAAAAATGCTGCGATTACAGTATTATGGGGCGAATACTGCATTTTGCCGAATTTACAATGATACACCCGCCTCGCGGGATCACGGCGCAGTGTATCAGCAGAGAGGGAGGAGGTGCTGGGGGCCGGCATCTGCTTTTATAATGACAGAGGGGCCCGTGCAGTGACTGTATTCTACTACACGGGCCCCGCTCACTGTATATAATCTTATCTATAATTGTAGTGATTGTTAATATATAAAAATCCTGGGTAATCAGCACCTGTATTACTTACAAGCGCTCGGTAGCAGAGAGGAGGCAGGTCAGAAGGGCGGGCGCTGGCAGCGTGAGTCACTGCGTCATGTGCTCGCGCCGCCTGCTTCATTCATAAAGTGGGCGGCGTAGGCGCGTGACGTAGTGAGTCACACTGCCAGCTCCCGGCCTGCCTCCTTCCCCCTCTCTGCTAACAAGCGCTTGTAATTTTTATATATTAACAATCCCTACAATTATAGATAAGATTATATACAGTGAGTGGGGCCCGTGTAGTAGAATACAGTCCCTGCACGGGCCCCGCTGTCATTATAAAACCAGATGTAACCCCCACCCCCTTTATTGGGGGTCATTCACACTACAGGGATACTTATGGCAGGGATCTGTGGATGACACATAGCATAGCTGATGAGGCTATAATATATGATTTATGGATGATGCTGTTATGTATAGATAACATCTTGTATGTTCTCTTCTGATGCTGATGATTTTAGGATGACATCAGATACTGTATGCTCTACAGGGGTGACCTATAGATTTGGAAGGGAGTGGCTACAGTAGGTGTCCTTACACACATGAATTTGGCTGTGGCTTTTTTTACCTGTAAAAAATGGCAAAATAAGTGCAAGCTTTTTTTTAAATTGCGAAAAGAAAAAAAAAAAAGTGTCATTTGACAAACTGTTTTCCCATGAAATTAAGGTGATCTGCTTTTTTTCGGTGCCATAATCGCACCGAAAAATCCTGTTAACATACCCTTACGGCTCATGCAAACGAACGTGTACCGTGCATTGGCGACCGCAAATTGTGGTCCCCAATGCACGTGCACCATCCTTGTGGCCAGCGCTGATGGATGCAGACCCATTTAGATTGAATGGGTCCCCAATCCGTCCACATTGCAAAAAAATAGGAGCATGTTCTATTTTTTTGCGGTGTGGACGCATGGACTGAAATGCCACGGAAGCACTCCATAGTGCTTCCGTGACCTTCCGCCCCTTGCCTCCGCACTGTATCTTCCGTATCGCGGAACCATTCAAGTGAATGCGTCCACATCTATGAGATCGGTGCCCGTATATTGCAGACCCGCTGTTTGCACGACCGGAACACTTTCGTGTACATGAGCCCTTAGGGATTTGCTACAGGTTCAGGTTTTTTTTACGCAGTTTATGAAGCCAAAATCAGGAGAGGATTGTCTTCTTTTAATCCAGTCCTGGACATGTGGACTCAGCACCCTTGAAGTTGGAAGCATTTTTCTGTCCACCTTTATAAAGATTGCATTGCTAATCCGAGAGGTCATAGCTGTGCAGTGTAGCTCAGGTGAGTACACGCTATATGCTGCTCAAGATCTGTACCTACCTGGTGATCCTGGGCTGGCAGAGTCTGCAGAGCTACCACAAAATCATTACTTATTCGACCTGCAGAGCAGATGCCCCATCTTGTGGCCATGGTTGATTCACTGACTGCAGCAGATCCGGTTTCTGCCTGGAAGGAGAACCTCTGTGTCTGCACTTTACAGGACGCCCAAATGGGAGTGTCACACAACCTGCTGATCACTGCTGGAGCCAAGCCAACTCACTTCACCTTATGTAACATACTGCTGGTTCCACGATCCAGAGTATTAGGAATCACTGTGTGGTAATGCATTTTGGGTATTTAAAGGGTTTTTCTGGTTCCATGTAAATAAAGCTGAAACAGTCTATGATAAAAAAAAAAAAAGGTTCTGCAACTTTATTATATATTTTTTGCATCACTTCCTCACAATATTCAATATCTAATCTAATTCTGTATCTAATTGCTGTCTAATCAATATGTTATTGCTCTCAGTAAATTTAAACACTCCTGTCCCAGTTCCAGACTTTAGGGAATGGTCACACATAGTAAGTCAGTCCAGGGCACATTTGCTGGTAATCCGCAAGAGGAAAATTGACACCAAATGGTGTGGGTTTGCCACAGAGTTCTTGCAGCGAGCCCTTGAGGAGCCAGAGCGGAGGATGGCAGTAGTAGTGGCTCTTATTATATTATTGGCTATCACGGTGGCTGTCCTCACACCGTTGCTCCCTAGGGCCAGTGCAGAGTGAGGAGGGGGCACTCTTTCTCCATCAGGGCACCCTCTGGTTCTGGGGCTCCTGCCTGATGGTAGCTGGGGTGCCCGTGATGTTAGGTGTTTGGATGGGTGCAAGACAGGGCGTGTAGAGTGCAATGACCGGCATATGTTACAGGCCAGAAGTAAAAGAATAAGGCTACATGCACACGACAGTGAAAAAAAGTCCATTAAAAACGGACACACTGTTTTTCACGGACATTTTGCATTAGTGTGTGCATCCATTTTCCGGCCGTGTGTCAGTTTTTAATGTCCATTTTGCATCCGTTTTTCATGTCCGTTAAAAACGGACACAAAAAATGGATGAATTTGATTGGCAGTTATTTCTAGATCCACCTTTCTGAGAACACCCACAGGATGGTAGGTCCCCAGCTAAAATAATGTCCCCCATAGAGTTTTTTTTTTTTTACCGCCCATCTTTAACCACTACAGGACCCCCTAACGCACGGATGCGTCCGGCGGGCGGTCCTGCAGTTCTGATGTGACGCATCGGCGCATCATCTCGCGAGACGCGATATTCCCTGTGAACGCGCGTGCGCGCGCGCGTTCAAGTGCTGCGCGTCTCAGGAGGTAAACTACAGTCTGCCAGCGATGATCAATCGCTGGCAGGCTGTAGATGCGAATTAAATCGCATCAAAGAGCTATATCAGACGCTGTTTTGTTAACAGCGTCTGATATACCTGCTACCTGGTCCTCTGGTGGTCCCATTTACTGGGATCGACCACCAGAGGACCAGGTAGCTCTGTAAAGTTGCACCAAACACTACACTAAACCCCAACCCCCCACCCCCTCACTTATTAACCCCTTGTTAACCCCTTGATCACCCTATCTAGATTCCCTGATCACCCCCCTGTCACTGATCACCCCCCTGTCACTGATAACACCCCTTGTAAGGCTCCATTCAGACGTCCATATGTGTTTTGCGGATCCAGGGATCCGCAGATCCTCAAAACACGGACACCGGCAATGTGCTTTCCGCATTTTGCAGATCCGCACATTGCCAGAACTATATAGAAAATGCTTTTTCTTGTCCGCAATTGCGGACAAGAATAGGACATGTTCTATATTTTTGCGGAACGGAAGTGCAGACCCGGAAGCGCGGATCCGTAATTCCGGATCCAAGCGGGACAAAGTCTGTCCCCATAGAAATGAATGGGTCCGCAATTACGTTCCGCAAACAGAATTGCGGACGTGTGAATGGGGCATAAGGGTCCCTTATCACCGCCAGTTAGTTAGCTACTTGTTAGGTAGTTAGCGCCCAGCCCACTGCACCGCAGTCACTGATTTTGGCACAGATTTTTTCATCCACATTGATCGATGCGAATGAAAAAATCTGTGCCGTTCATTTTTTTTTTTTTTCAGCCCAGAGGCTGAACGGAAAAAAAAAATCTCATTACCCGTATGCTCAATATAAGGAGAATCGCAGATACTCCTAATGCTGGCAATACGTGTAATGATTGCGGAGACCCTCAAATGCCAGGGCAGTACAAACACCTCACATGTGACCCCATTTTAGAAAGAAGACACCCCAAGGTATTCCGTGAGGGGTATGGTGAGTTCATGTAAAATTTTATTTTTTGTCACAAGTTAGTGGAATATGAGACTTTGTAAAAAAATATATATATATATTAATTTCCGCTAACTTGTGCCAAAAAAAAAAAAATTCTGTGAACATTCCATGCCCCTCACAGAATACCTTGGGGTGTCTTCTTTCCAAAATGGGGTCACATGTGGGGTATTTATACTGCCCTGGCATTTTAGGGGTCCTAAAGCGTGAAAATCCAAATGCGTAAAAATGCCCTGTGAAATCCTAAAGGTACTCATGGGAATTTCGGCCCCTTTGCGCATCTTGGCTGCAAAAAAGTGTTATACATGTGGTATTGCCGTACTCAGGAGAAGTAGGGCAATGTGTTTTGGGGTGTATTTTTATATATACCCATACTATGTGTGAAAAATATCGCTGTAAACGACAACTTTTTTAATTTTTTTATTCAAAGTTGTCAATTTACAGAGATATTTCTCTCACCCAACATGGGTATATGTAAAAATACACCCCAAAACACATTGCCCTACTTCTCCTGAGTACAGCGATACCACATGAGTGACATTTCTTTGCAGCCTGGGTGCACAAAGGGGCCCAAATTCCAACGAGTACCTTTAGGTTTTACATGGCTGCTCACAATTTAGCCCCGCCCAAAATGCTAGAACAGTAAACACACCCCACAAATGACCCCATTTCGGAAAGTAGACACCCCAATGTATTCACTGAGGGGCATAGTGAGTCCGTCTGAGATTTAATTTTTTTTTTGCCAGAAGTTAGCAGAAATGGAAACTTTATTATATTTTTTTTTTTCCTCAGAAAGTGTAATTTTCTGCTAACGTGTGAAAAAAAATTAAATGATACATGAACTCACCATGCCCCTCCGCGAATACTTTGGGGTGTCTTCTTTCTAAAATGGTGTCATTTGGGGGGTATTTATACTATCCTGACATTCTAGCACCTGAAGAAACATGACAGGTGCTCAGAAAGTCAGAGCTGCTTCAAAATGCCGAAATTCACTTTTTTGCACCATAGTTTGTAAACGCTATAACTTTTACCCAAACCAATAAATATACACTTATTGGATTTTTTTTATCAAAAACATGTAGAACAATAAATTTAGAGAAAATTTTATAAAGAAATGTATTTAAAAAAAAAAAAAATTACAACAGAAAGTGAAAAATGTCATTTTTTTGCAAAAATGTCGTTACATTTTTATTAATTGCAAAAAAAAGTAAAAATGTCAGCAACAATGAAATACCACCAAATGAAAGCTCTATTAGTAAGAAGAAAAGGAGGTAAAATTCATTTGGGTGGTAAGTTGTATGACGGAGCAATAAACGGTGAAAGTAGTGTAGTGAGAATTGTAAAAAGTGGCCTGGTCATTAAGGGTGTTTAAGCTAGGAGGACTGAAGTGGTTAATAATTCCCCCATGAAGTCCCCCATCTTAAATAATGTCCCCCATAGTGTAGGAATTTTTTTTTTTTACTGCCCCCAGCTTTAATAATGCCCCCATTTAGGCCCCCATCTTAAATAATGTCCCCATAGAGTAGGATTTTTTTTTTTACCACCCCCAGCTTTATAGTGTCCACCATGTGTTAAATAATGCCCCCATAGTGTCCCACAGCCAAACAAATAAATAAAATAACCTCACCTTATCCACTTGCTCGCGCTGCAGCAGTCTCCTCTCTTCACAGAACAGGACCTGCCAAAGGTGCGCGATGACGTCACTGCGCGCTCCCACGTGGTTATGTTACCACGCATATCGCAGGTCCTTCGGCAGGTCCTGCTCAATGAAGAGAGAAGAGACTGCCGCACCGCGAGAAAGTGGATGAGATGAGGTGTTTTTTTTAACCCCTAAATAGCCTGTGTACCCGTTTTTAACCCTGTCAATCGGCCGTTAAAAACGGTCCCATTGATTTCTACATGTCCTATTTTTGGACGGACACTATTCACTGGCCGTTAAAAGAACGACCATGTGACTAGCCCCATAGACTTTCATTGGTGCTAAAAATGGCCGTGTGACGGCCGTTACTTAGACGGCCGTCACACGGCCATTATTCACTGGGCCTAATAAACATCTTTCTTCACTGTAGTGCAGAATCGGAGTTAGGGTCCATTCACACGTCCGTTGTTTTTCTATAATCCGAAAATAGGACCGTTTTTTGTGGATCCTATTTTCCAAGAATTCTTTCCGTTTGTCATCCGTTTTTTGCGGATCCGCCCAAAAAAACGGATAGAAGAATACATTTTCCTATTCCAATAAAGTTGGACGGACCGCAATTTTCGGATTAGAATAGGACATGTTTTATTTTTTTACGGACACTATGTACTGAGAAAATTATGCGGACAGCACTCTTTGTGCTGTCCGCATATTTTATAGACCCATTGAAAATCAATGGGTCCAAATTCTGTCCGCAACTATTCCGTGACTAGTCCGAAAAATCTGGATCAGATGCGGAACTAAACAACGGACGTGTGAATGGACCCTTATAGTACATCCAGCTATAGCAAACACAGTTCCAATTGTACACAGTGCATTCACAGAGTTGTCCCTAGGCCACTTCTGTGTTGTCTTGGCTGGGTGCTTTGGGCCATTGCCTTGTTGGAAGGTAAACCTTCTGCCCAGTCTAAAGTCCAGAGTACTTCAGCTGTCCCTCAACTCTGACCAGTCACCATGTCCCAGCCGCTGAAAAGGATCCTCACAACCACCCCAATGCTTCACCACCATTGCACTTTCCGAATTCACTGTAGATAGACACTGTAACATAACATAGTAACATAAATAAATAGGGGATCATTTATTAAGACCGGTGTTTTAGACACCGTTCTTAATAACCCCTACACTGGATCCACCAAAGTTATGAAGAGGCACCAGCCTCTACGTAACTTTCGCATATCCAGCGGCAGTTTAAATGTAAGCCAGCTTTCCCCGACCAAGCCACGCTCACTTTTTCAGACCTGGCGTGAGCAGGGAAAATTCGCAGATTGCGGCACAAATAACCACTGTGCGGCAATCTGGACCAGAAATACACCGAATATAGGTGTATTTTTGGATAATAAATCACCCCAATAGTTTGTAAGGCTAAAAAAAGACATCTGTCCATCCAGTTCAGCCTGTTATCCTGCAAAGTTAATCCAGAGGAAGGCAAAAAAAAAAACATGAGGAAGAAGATTAGGAGAAAAAAATACGTTCCCGACTCCAGTCGGCAATTAGAATAACTCCCTGGATCAACGACCCTTGTCCAGAAATCTGACTATAACCTGTAATATTATTACACTCCAGAAATACATCCAGGCCCCTCTTGAACTCTTTTAGTGAACTCACCATCACCACCTCCTCAGGGAGAGAGTTTTGCCCCTTTAACAGTGACTTCCACAGTCCCCTGCCCTCTTAACAGTGACATGCACAGTGCCCGCCCTTTTAGCAGAGACCTCCACAGCGACCTGCCCCTTTAATAGTGGACTCCACAGTCCCTTGCCCACTTAACAGTGACCTCGATAGCGGCCTGCCCACTTAACAGTAACATCCACAGCACCTGCCCCTTTAACAGTGACCTCAACAGCAGCTGCCCCTTTAATAGTGAACTCCATAGTCCCCCGCCTCCTTGACAGTAACCTCCATAGCGCCTACCCCTTTAACAGTGATCTCCACAGTACCCTGTCTCCTTAACAGTGGTTTTCACAATAACCCATCCCCTTAACAGTGACCTCCACAGAGCTCTATTCACTTAAAATGTGACCTCTACAACACCCCGCCCTCTTAACAGTGACCTATACAGCACCCCTCCCCCCTTAGCACTGACCTCCATAGCAGACCATCTTGTTAACTATGACCTCCACCATTCCCTGCCCCTTAACAGAGACCGCCACAGCGTCCGCTCATATGACAGTGACTACCACAGCATCCCGCTCCCTTAATAGTGACCCCCACAGCGACTGCCTCTTTAATAGTGACCTCCACAGTCCCCTGCCCCTTAACAGTAACCACCACAGTGCCTGCCCCTTTAACTGTGACCTCCACAGCATCCCGCCCCTTTAACAGTGATCTCCACAATGCCCACCCCCTTAACAATGACCTTCAAAGTGCCCTGCCCTCTTAACAGTGACCTCCACAGCTCCTGCCCCTTTAACAGTGACCTCCACAGTGCCCGCCTCTTTAACAATGACCTCCACAGCAACCATCCATTTATAAGTAACCTCCACAGTACCCCATCTCCCTAATAGAATTGCCACAATAACCTGCCCCCTTAACACTGACCTCTATAGTGGACCGTCCCCTTAACTGTGACCTCCACAGCACTCTGCTCTAGGGTGGCCAGAGGTCCAGTTTTAGGCCAGATAGTCTAGCTTTCAGACTCCCTGTCCTCCGTCTGGCGCAAGGCCTGGACGGACACAAGGATGTCCTTTTGAACAGCTCGCTGTCATACAGCAGCACTGTGATGTGTGAATGTGATTTGCCGGGAGAAAGTATTCCTCCCTCCAACCTCTGCACCTCTGCACCTGACCTGAGGTTGATTTTATCTTAATTTTTTAAATCTCTGCCAGCTATAGAGTGGGAGGGGGTGTGAACTAACCAGGTCAGAGGCATAGCCTAACCTTATCCAGGGTTGGGTTTAAAGTCTGTCTTTTGAGAGTGGTCTGAGTGGTCACACTGCTCCGCTCCCTTAACAGTGTCATCCACAGCACCCTGCCCCTTTAAAGCTGAACTACAGCAGTGAAGAAAAATGGCTGGGTTCAGGGCCGGCGCCACCTGTAAGGTGACCTAGGCAATCGCCTAGGGCGCAATTTAGCAGGGGGCGCCGGAACTCTGCGATAAAAAAAAAAAAAAACGTGTGGTAATAGAACGGGGCGGCCGGCGCGCCGCCCCTCTATCATGCTGCACTGCCTGAGGGGGGTGCGGACCGTACCGGGCGACACCAGTCCCTGGGGTGACACCCGGAGCGGGCGGCCCGCCCCCAGGCGCCAAATTGCCAGAGCAGAGTCGCGGCAGCGGAGCGTGCAGAAGGAGGGCGGGCCGGAGTCGTGTCCCGTCCTCCCCTGTTCATCTGATAGGCTGCCGTCCTAGTGCTGGCAGGCAGCCTATCAGAGGCCGGTTCAGGAGGCGCGATGACGTAATCGCGCCGCCTGAGCCGTACAGCGCGGGACACAGGCCGGAAGAGGCCTGCATTGCATCGCTGCCATGGAGGTAAGTATGTGTTTTTTTGTGTTTACAAAACAAGTCAGTGTGGAGCACATATGTGGGGGGGCTACTGGCACATAAGGGGGCTACTGGCACATAAGGGGGCTACTGGCACATAAGGGGGGAGCTACTGGCACATAAGGGGGCTTGCTGGCACATAAGGGGGGCTTGCTGGCACATAAGGGGGCTACTGGCACATAAGGGGACTACTGGCACATAAGGGGGACTACTGGCACATAAGGGCGACTGCTGGCACATAAGGGGCTACTGGCACATAAGGGGGACTACTGGCACATAAGGGGGCTACTGGCACATAAGGGGACTACTGGCATATAAGGGGGGCTACTGGCACATAAGGGGGGGACTACTGGCACATAAGGGGGGACTACTGGCACATAAGGGGGGGCTACTGGCACATAAGGGGGGACTACTGGCATATAAGGGGCTACTGGCACATAAGGGGGCACTACTGGCACATAAGGGGGGCTACTGGCACATAAGGTGGCACTACTGGCACATAAGGGGGCACTACTGGCACATAAGGGGGGACTACTGGCACATAAGGGGGGACTACTGGCACTTAAGGCGGCCTATTATTATTGTTATAAGGCCGCCTCTGTACTATTATTATTATAATTGCCCCCTCTGTACTATTCTTATGTTAATAGCCCCCACTGTATTAGTATTATTATTTATACAGAGGGGGCCATTATTATAATAATAGTATAGAGAGGGCCTTTATATTAATAATAATACAGAGCTGGGCTGCCATGTCATGGAGGGGGAGAATTGGGATATACCCTATATACCCTCATCAACAGTGCTGCCATGGAAGGGGAGAAATGTGGTATGGGGGGGGGAATGTGCTCTGCAAATGAAGCAGTGTATTATATTATGGGGGCACTAGGAGGAAGGCGGGAGAGGAGCACTATGGGGGCATTTACTAGGGGCACTATATAGTGGTACATTATGGGGGCACTATGGGAACATTAGCTCAGCTGGGGCATTACAAGGGGGTATTTTTTGCACTGTCTATTATAAGGAGAATTATTACTACTGGGGGGGGGGTATTATGGTGGGCTTTATTACTCCCCCATGTTATGACCCCCCAGTAGCAGCACCAGCCTCTCCCTGCTCTGCTATCCCTCAGATCCTTCTCCAAATCCTTATTCTGAAATCTTTCTCATTAGGATAAAACACATCATCAGCTCCGCCGATCCCCACAATATACAGTATACCTCTATACCGATCCCCCGGCCAAAGTGTGAAGTCGGCCGTCATCGCGCCTCCTGAACCAGCCTCTGATAGGCTGCCTGCCAGTACTAGGATGGCAGCCTATCAGATGAACAGGGGAGGACGGGACACGACTCCGGCCCGCCCTCCTCCTGCACGCTCCGCTGCCGCGACTCTGCTCTGGCAATTTGGCGCATGGGGGCGGGCCGCCCGCTCTGGGTGTCACCCCAGGGACTGGTGTCGCCCGGTACGGTCCGCACCCCCCTTAAGGCAGTGCAGCATGATAGCGGGGCGGCGCGCCGGCAGCCCCGTTCTATTACCACACGTTTTTGGGTTTTTTTTATCGCAGAGTTCCGGCGCCCCCTGCTAAATTGCGCCCTAGGCGATTGCCTAGGTCACCTTACAGGTGGCGCCGGCCCTGAACCCAGCCATTTTTCTTCACTGCTGTAGTTCAGCTTTAAAGGGGCAGGGTGCTGTGGATGACACTGTTAAGGGAGCGGAGCAGTGTGACCACTCAGACCACTCTCAAAAGACAGACTTTTAAACCCAACCCTGGATAAGGTTAGGCTATGCCTCTGACCTGGTTAGTTCTCAGGCTACCCTCAAAATGCGGACTTAAAAACCCTGCCCCCAGGTCCCGCTCCTGACCCAGTTAGGCCACACACCCCACTCCGCAGCCGACGGGGATTGAAAAATTGAAGGTAAAAATCAACTTCTGTCAGCTGCAGGGGTGGGAGGGAGGGTGATTTTCTCCCTGCAGCTCACACTCAGACAGCATTGTGCTGCTGTCTGAGAGTGAGCTGTTCAAAAAGACATCCCTGTGTCTGTTCAAGTCCTGCATCGGACGGAGGACAGGGAGTCTGAAAGCCAGACTGTCCAGCCTAAAACCGGACCTCTGGCCACCCTGGGGGCAGGCTGCTGTGGAGGTCACAATTAAGGGGACAGTCTGCTATGGAGGTCAGTGTTATAGGGCAGATTGCTGTAGAGGCCACTGTTAAGGGGACGGGTATTGTGAAAGACCAGTGTTAAGGAGATGGGGTACCATGGAGGTCACTAATAAAGGGGCGGCCTGCTGTGGAGGTCACTGTTAGGAGGGGAGGATGCTGTGGAGGTCACTGTTAAGGGGACAGGCTGCTCTGGAGGTCACTGTTAAAGGGGCGGAATGCTGTGGAGGTCACTGTTAAAGGGGCAGGTGCTGTGAAGGTCTCTGTTAAGGAGGCAGGGAACGGTGGAGGTCACAGTTAAGGGGGCAGTTCGCTATGGAGGTCAGTGTTAAGGGGCAGGGTCCTGTAGAGGTCACTGTTAAGGGGGTGGGGTGTTGTGGAGGTCACTAATAAAGGGGAGGGCACTGTAGATGTTACTGTTAAGGGGGCAGGCTATTGTGGAGGTCACTGTTAAAGGGGCGGGGTAATGTAGATGTCACTGTTATAGTGGATACTGTTGATATCTTTTAACGACTCACACACAAACATTAAATGAAATCAATGAAATATACCTGTGCAAAGCCAGGTCCTTCTGCTAGTATATATATAAGGTTCACACCACCAGGAGCCATGCTTTACTTTTATCATTGGGGCTGCTGCCATTTTCCTCATTGTTAAAGCAGCTCAGGTTTCACTGGTAGCTCTTCAGAGCAGTTTGTGCAGGCATCAGCATGCTCAGTAGCACAAGCCTTTTTTACAGCACCATGCCTGAACTCCTCTTCTACAGTGCTCAGCCACAGAGGACCAGTTCTGCAGTTGAACAGATTGTATGGAGGTGGAGCAAGAATTTACTTCTTGCTGCAGCTGCAAGAGTAAGGCAGGGGCTATGAAAGGATCAGTGCTTCCTGAAACGTGGAAGAGAAGTCGGCTGACCTGCATTGGATAAGTCATCATACTCCTCACTCTTCAATCAGTTCACTGTAAGTGCACTGCAGCGCATCGGTGGCAGCCATAGGCCTCTTATGTCACTGTCATGTAAGGTGCTAGCTGATGGGTCATTTGGGTGGCCATGGGTTCCCTGACAGACTTGGGCCCCAGGTGGCCACCCAAACCACTTATATTGCAGTCCACCATTAATCCTTCCTATGCTCTTCCAAACTCCTCAGGTTCAACACAGTCTCAGGTCTTTGGTTCTGCCTGAATCTGTAACTGGGGATCAAGGACTAAAACATCTTACACCGCACCTTTTGATAAAAATTACTTTTGATAAAACTTACTTTTAAATAATCCCACAACATGCACTGGGCTGAACAAGTATAAAAATTGCTAAAACAAAAAATGAACCCTCCATTTCCTTCTGACTAGTTTCGCTGTTCTGGCTTCATCAAGGGACAGGATGCGGAGCTATCTTTCACATTATCAAAGGGTGGTGAGAACGTTTTATGGCCCTTTAACTTTGTTATACAAAGAGCTGCAGGACATTGATTTTATTTTCTTTGCAGTCCTTATTTTTTCCTAGACTACAGGGACCAGGTCCCTGTGGTAGCTCATAGTAGATTCTAATACTGCCACATTTTAAGTTAAATGCCCACAGCATGTGGATGAGATTTGTTAAAATCTCATCTACTTTGGTCCTACTGTATGCAGTGTGGATTTTCAGTGCCCAGATTCACAGCATAAGTGCCACACTGCCACGTATTCCTCCAGATAGGAGTCTATTCAGATGCAGAGACATTATTTACCACCATTCAAACAACACAATTGCATGGGGCCCCTGCCAGGCCCCTGGGAGGCAGGTTAGTGACAGTGTCACAACTTTCAACAGTTATGGACAGGACAGTCAGCCAGGATCACTATTCTTGGTGGTGGCCCCTTTAACTGTATGCTGCCAGCTTGAACTGTGTCGGCACAGCAAATGACAACACTGTCACTTCATCCTGAACAGCATATTTATCAATGTATTTACACTAGATACCTGGCTTAAATACATTGATAAATCTCCCCCATTCACATAATACATTACAAAACTGGCTGCCTGTAGCGACCACTAGAGGGAGCTCAGTGCATAAGAATTCATACAGTTACCATTGACTGTAATAATCTGTTTGCACTGAGCTCACCCTAGAGGTGGTTGCATAAAATTGTAGTGTTTTCATGTCCAGAAGAAATTAAAGAGTTCAGCACAGGGCCTCTGCCCCCACCCCCACCCCAAGACCCCATGGTAGCCATGTGGTCTTGCACCACTGAAGATACGCCACTGCCAGTATGTCTTTGGAGTGTGGGAAGAAACTGGAGTTCCTGGAGGAAGTCCACACAAAACTGGGATGAACATGCAAAGTGCATGCAGATGATGTCCTGGTTGGATTAAAATCCAGGAGACCAGCTGTCCAAGACAACAGTGCTAAGCACTGAGTAGCCGTGCTAATTATAATGATGTTGTATGTGTGGATATTAGAGAGTAGCTGCTGTTGGAATCTACATCGCCACTACTCACATTATCCTTGTCCCTAATTGGGTTCAAAATCTAAACACCGATACACAGGAACATAACCACCACTAAAGCTAACCATGGACTCAAAAGGATTTGGCTGAGGTCATTATTTGCCTCTAGGTAGTGCAGCACCCACAATGTCCTGATGTTGACTAGCATGAGGACCCTGGGTGAGGGGGCACCTAAATGTGAATAGAACCTGGGAGCAAGGAGCATTAAAGGGGTATTCCCATCTCACTGTTTCGTCTTCACCTGCACCCTGGCTCTGCGTTCACTTCCTGGTTTGGCTGGGCGGGCTTAGGCGGTTTGAATGAAGCCTTGCTTAAGCAACGTCGTCAAATCCATGGGCCGCGCTTGCGCAGAAGACGCTTACTTTTCACCTAGACGGCTGCTCATTGCAGTTCTGAGAGCGCACGCCGCCGCGCATGCTCAAAGCTTATTTCTTTAGTGCCATGTCTCTTACAGAGCCGCGCTGCATACAGGGCATGCACGGCTCTGTATGAGAAGCGGCACTGAAAAATAAGCTTTTCGCGTGCGCGGCAGCGTGTGCGTTCAGAACTGCAATGAGCGGCCATCTGGGTGAAAAGTAAGTGCAGTCTGCGCAAGCGCGGCCCAAAGATACGGCCGTTGAGCGGTGGCCGTATCTATGGGTTACCATATGCAAACAATGGGGTAAGAGATCAGTCTTCAAATGCTTTCAGGCGACTTGTGTTCTGACGGATCCGGCGGATCTGAAGTGCCTGCCGGATCCTCAGAACGCAAGTGTGAAAGCACCCTAACAATAACTGCACTTTAAAAAATGGAAGCAAATTACAAAAATGATATATGGCACTAGGGTAAACTTTTGAAATATGATCTTGCAGGTGGGAATACCCCTTTAAGTAAATGAGTTTGATATGGAATCTGAATTGATTATTTTTTTTGAGTCTGGTCTGGGATCTGGATTAATTTTGTAGCTTCTTCTGGTGTCTGGACTCTGGACTAATTTTAACATCTAATCTTAGGTCTGATTTTGGGTGTCTGGAATAGGGGGTTGAATTCATTTTAGGGTCTGGCCAGTGGTTTAAATTATTTGTAGTGATTAGTGTGGGGTACTCTACGGATATATATGGTGGCTCAGTATACTTTATCTCCAGGGGCATATGTATGACACCCTATATTTCTGGTACACAGTAGGTTGATGATTATCAGGCCATGCTGGAAGTACCTTTACCACAACCCAGCTACCAAGTGGGCTCTAAGGATCCACTTGAAAGTTTGCTTTGGAGCCCAGCAATTTCTTCCTCAAATATGGTTTCCATTAAAGACATTTATTGCAAGCATGCTCATCTGTTTACATAACTCCCATAGAAATTAATATAGAGTGAGTTGGACATGTGTATAGCCACCTCTCCACTAATTCACTACCTAGAGGTGGTGTCCAATACACATGATAAGTAGTAACATGACTGTGCACCCACTGTATGATTATCAAAAATTACCAACACTTGGTATTGCCAGTAACATTTTTAATTTATAGCAGAAGCCTCTGACTGTAATACCAGCTCCAGCTATCAGGGTACTTTCAAGAGCTGGCCATCTGAGGTCTGCTAAGGAGATGAGAGAACCTTCCAGAAGGACATCTCAGCAGAATTCCACCAATCAGGCCTTCATGGTAGAGTGGTCAATAGATGCCACTGCTTACAACATTTCACTTGGAGTTTGTCAAAAGACACTTAAAGGGCTTTCAGGCCATGGACACAAGATTAGGCTATTTGGTCTTACATTTAAATAGCTGTTGGCCAAATGAGCATTCAGCCCGCAGCTCTCTCTTGACTTTCTCACAACTCGCTCATGACACACAAGTTTAACACATCCAGGGGCGGACTGGCCATAGACCCTACAAGAAAATTTCCCAGAGGGCCGATGCCCATGGAACTACCCAAGGTCTCTTCATGGCCGCCAGCCGGGTACTTAACAATCTGATGCGCTCAGCATTAATTAATATGGCACATCGGGTACTTATGGTACTGGCCAACAGTGAATACTATGGTGATAGTGGCAATGTTTTGTACTGCACTGTGGCATTTGGTTCTGCTGGGGCGGTATTTTGTGCTGCACTACAGTGTTGCTGGCCCTGCCTACTTCTGCTGCCCCTGCCTACCTGTGTTGCTCCATCTTCTGTCAATTTTTATCCACAAACAGCATGGGCCACTTTTATTTATTTTTTCCAGGGCCACTTTAACCAGTGGGATACCAGCGCCATATATTTACGGTGCTGGGAAGTGTGTCTGAAATCCTAGTGCAGTATGGATACGACGGGTTGATCGGGGAGGCGCAGGAGCTGTACCCACCCAATCAGCTGCAAGCGTCCCGCAGTCACTGATAGCAGGACCCCTGCTGTATGCACCAGAATCTGTGAAAACAACACCGATGCCGGCGCATTAACCATCGCAATGCCGCCGTCAGCGCTGACCACGGCATGTGCGGTATCCTGACTGGTCCCGGGTGTCCATCCAGTCCCTGCACTGCTGTGATGGAGACTTGATGGCTGGGACGGCAGCCCAATGCCTCACAAAAAGTGTAATACCAAGCGATCAAAAATGGTACCAATGTCACCTCATCCCGCAACAAATTAACCCCATTAAGACAATCACTCAAAAAATAAAAAACAGTGGCACCTGTAAACCAATCCATCAAAATCTGCGCTGCAAAAGCAATATGGCAATATGGATTGTTTTGGTAAATTTTGGATTATTTTATAAATAAAGGTGAAATATATCAAGTCAAATGTATCACTGTCATGAAATACAATGTATTACGAGAAAACAATCTCAGAATGGCTTGGATAAGTGTAAAGGGAAGTGCATATATTCGGTATATATGTATATTTATATATCAGCCTAGTTATTATGCTCTCCCCCACCTTCTGTTTAGGGATTGTTTATGACATGGGTGTGTGTGGTGCCATGGTGTATCTGGTGGGTGCTCTCATTTACACATTTGGCAGGAATTCCTTTGATTTCTTTGGGCTCATTCAGATGGCTGTATGCTGTCCTGCAGAGTAGATGCTGTCCCATTCACTTCTATGGGGCCCTGTTCTTCTATTGCACCGCCCAGCAAAAAAAATCAAACATGTCCTATACTTGTCAGTGAAAATCAGGACATGGCACTATTGAAGTCTATGGATCAGCAAAAAAAACAGAATGCAATCCGTTTTTTTGCAGACACGTTGAACTGTCCGCAAAAAAAAACGGATCCGCATTTTTTCGGGCAGCATACGGCCGTCTTAATGAGCCCTTTGTTTGTACAGATACTGAGCTAGCCTCAAGGGGCCAATTAGCATTTATCTGTTACAGTCTGAGTGCATGCATTCCATCAAACACACACGATGATGTCATATCCCTGCACCTTAGGTTGAGGAGGTGGGCTGCTATGGGCTTATATTAGCCCAATCCAGGACAAAGGGGCTCTCTCTCTCTTATGGGCTCATCAGTGATCACCAGAAACAGAGACCATGAAGGACTTCACACATGGAAGAGTGGACATGAGTTGAGCCGTGCAGCCCCTCAAGAAACAGAGACTATGAACATTGGCTGAGTATCATTAACCCCTGTACCCCTGTAGCGCTCCCATAATCATTAACCCTTTCCTTATATCCCATTAACCCCTGCAATACCTGGTCCCTGTATTTACCCATGCAGTGCCCTTAAATTCAACCCCTACATTGTCTCAATAGCCATATATCCCTGTATCCCACAGCTACCCCTGTATTGCCATTGTATCTAACCCTTTCTCCCCTATAGGGACAGCTTATAGTTGGGTTTGGGAGGGTGCTGTGGTTTTGTGTATGTATTAATGTATGTCTAGCTCAATTTTGGGGTGGAATTGTATTTGGGATTGTATAGTGTTATGGTAATGTGGATTTATTATAGTGCTGTTAGTGTATTACTATGTGCGTATATATATATATTTATATAACCATTGATATAAATATATATAGATATAGCATAAATAATTGACTGTAGACTTGTAATTGTTTAATAAATACTTTATTGTTCAAGCACAGTTTATAGTCTTTTGTCGCCGCCGTAATTCAACGCATGTAGTTCAAGAAAGAGGGAGAGAAACAGGTAGGATAAAGAATAAATGAATATTAATTATTAACATTAACTCCAAATATTAATAATTAATATTCCCTTTTACAATAAGTATGTGTATTTAGTGGGGAGAAAGCTTCTGTCAGACACTTCTGAGGATTGGGCGAAAATATTGATTTCGCCCTATCCTTCTCCCCCCAACATTATCTATCAGGAAAGCTCCCCATACACAGTAAACTGTCAGCGGAGTCCGCTGCTCTCGGTGGGTCAGTACAACATTACACTAATGTGTATGGGGATTTAATGTGTCTTGTCTGCATGAAACAAGGTGCTGCTCATTTTCTGGTCATCCTTAGGCCTTTTTTTTATATGTCAACGAATTACAGACATGAGCTTTCTGTGGTCTCCATGGACAGCACATGTACTTATTGACTTCAATGTGTGTATCAGTGGTGTTCCACGGACCGTGGATCTGTGGTTTAAGATTCCTCACACCCATTATAGTCAATGGGTCTGTGAAAGGATGCCATCCATGTTTGGTCCATGATTTTCACAGATCGTTGGTAGGAGATGCTCTGGAAACCAATTTTTAGCCTAGCAGTGTCTGTGGAATATGGATGATGCATGGAGAGACATGAAAATAGCTGTTTCAATGCTCCCTACCCAACTTAACAGAGCTTGAGATGATCTGCAGAGAAAAGCATTTCCAAATGCAACTGTTTCAGGATTGAAACATCATAGCCGAGAAGCAGGGTAGTATTTATAGGCACCACTTATGCTGCCCTAGGCACTGATACTGAACTTGTCCTTTTACGCAGTTTAGACACAGCATATTTGTTGGCAAATGCAACCAGGGCCAGTGCAAGAATTTTTCTACGGCCCTGGTTGCAAAATGAAATGTGCAGATTTTTGGTCATGCTACGGATATTTAAATCCGGAGCATGCGTGCCCTATCATTTTCCTTCAGAACGATGTTGTTACTTACAGTGTACTACCACAGCGATACTGGTAAAAGGATTGTACTATAGTCAAGGGGACAGAAAGGGAGCCGGCTTCGTTAGCAGTGCTGCTGTGTCACATGTGTGAGTACAGGCAGCGTGTTTGGTAGGTAGGCTCTGATTCGTGGAGCAGCAGACTGACTGCTTCTTCACCAATCTATGCAGGACTCATGTCGTACAGCAGACATTTTGTCTGTCTCCCCCCTCCCCTTCTGCTGCACACAGGTAGACACCTGGCCATTCAGCTGCCCGTTAACTTATCCCCCTCCATAGTGGAAAACGGTTTTCATCCAGCCAATTCTCAGCATATTTGCCAGGTTACGGCCAGATCTCCACCTGATAGGATAGAAACGCTTTAGTTTCCGGCAATGCTGGAATGCAGAGAGATCCAGCAGCCTGTTCCTGGCCGGAATAGCCTGTCAGGTCTTAACTCGTTCGCCACCAGCAACGTAAATGTACGCAGCTGGAGAGATGGTACCCGCTCGAGTGTGCATCTAAATGGGAAAAAACGGCATCCTCTTACCGGCATCTCCTAATCCAATGAGGATTCCGGTAATTGAATTCAATACGCTGGGTCTCTCTGAAGAGACCCAGGATATTGAGGATGCAATTGTTATTTTGGCCAGCAGGTGGCAGGCCAACATAAGAAATGAGCAACTCTGTACAAATCATGGGTCTAACCCATGATTGCTCAGAACTATAGATGAGCGAACTTTTAAAAAAAGTTTGGCGTTCGGGTTGTGGTAAGTCGCGCATCCCGTTATGGATTCCACTATCGCGGCATATGGAATCCAATAGGGGGCTTCCACGAACCCGAACTGTTGAACAGCCGAAGGACCTGGGGTGACGTCACCGTCATGTGATCAGTGCAGGGGGCGTGGCTCAGCACTGGTTTTGATCCCGTGCTGAGCCACACCCCCTGCACTGATCACATGATGGTGACATCACCCCAGGTCCTTCGGCTGTTCAACAGTTCGGGTTCGTGGAAGCCGCCCCATATGGATTCCATATGCCGCGATAGTGGAATCTATAACGGGATGCGCGACTTACCACAACCTGAACGCCGAACTTTTTTTTAACCCCTTTGGGACACATGACGTACCGGTACGGCATGTTTCCCGAGTCCTTAAGGACACATGACGTACCGGTACGTCATGAGTTGTTCCGATCACTGCTGCTCAGCTGGCAGTGATCGGAACAAGGTACCTGCTGAAATCATTCAGCAGGTACCTTGTTACAATGCCCAGGGGGGTCCTGTGACCCCCCCATATGGGCGATCGCTGCAAACCGCAGGTCAATTCAGACCTGCGGTTTGCAGCGCTTCAGCGAGCTCTGATCCCCGCGGTCCATGACCGCGGGATCAGAGAGTTAATGCCCCCAAACAGTTTTTAACCCCCTGCAGCCCCCAATCATACTGTGGCTGCGGAGGTGCAGGGGGTGGTTGCGGCGGCGCGAGGCGGGCGGGAGGCGGGCGGTGCGGCGGGCGGGATCGCGATTGCGATCCCCGCCCGCCTCCCTGTAATCTATCCCTGGTGTCTAGTGGATTCTATCAGAGTGTCAGCACATTGCTGACACTCTGATAGAAACGGCTGGCATCTGTGCTGCAGATGCCAGCCGCTTAACCTCTCTCGCACCGCGGTCCGCACGGACCGCGGTATGGAAGGGTTAACAGGAGGGAGCGCTCCCTCCCTCTTCCCATCGGGGGCTGCTGTGCCTTTGCAGCCCCCAACAGGATGGGATCGAAGAGGGAGGGTGCTCCACTCCTTCCTATTCATCACCCCTGCCCAGTTATGGCAGGGGTGATGGCTGCCATGGAGACAGGACGCTTTCAGAAGCGCCCTGCTCTCCATGGTGCTGAAAGTCTGAATAGACCTGCTAAAGGTCTATTCAGACTTTCTAAAGTACAAAATACAGTACAGTGCACTATATAGTGTACTGTACTGTATTATACAGACACCAGATCCACTGGATCTTTCAGAACCAAGTGGGTCTGGGTCAAAAAAATGTAAAAAGTGAAAAAAAGTAAAAATGAAACAAACACATAACACTGAATAAAAACTAAAAAAATAAAAATACACTACACATATTAGGTATCGCCGCGTCCGTAAAAACCTGCTCTATAAAAATATCACATGACTGAACTCCTCAGGTGAACGCCATAAAAAAAACCCAAAAATGGTGTAAATAAGCCATTTTTGGCACATTACATCACTAAAAGTGTAATACAAAGCGATCAAAAAGGCGTTTGCCTCCCAAAATAGTACCAATCAAACCGCCATCTCATCCCGCAAAAACGAGCCCCTACCTAAAACAATTGGCCAAAAATAAAAAAACTATGCCTCTCAGACTAAAACATGATTTTTTTGTTTCAAAAATGCTTTTTAGTGTTAAATGTAAAAAAAATTAAAAAGTAGACATATTTGGTATCTACACGTCCGTAAGAATCTGCTCTATAAAAATATCACATGACCTAACCCCTCAAGTAAACACTGTAAAAAAAAATAATAAAAACTTTGTCAAAAGCCATTTTTTTGCCACCTTACATCACAAAAAGTGTAATAGCAAGCGATCAAAAAGTCATATGACCCCCAAATAGTGCCAATCTAACCGTCACCTCCTCCCGCAAAAATGATACCCAACCTGAGACAATTGCCTAAAAACTGAAAAATATATGGCTCTCAGACTATGGAGATACTAAAACATGTTTTTTTTTCATTCAAAAAGGATATTATTGTGTAAAACCAAAATAAATAAAAAAAGGTATACATATTATGTATCGCCGCGTCCGTAAGGACCTGCTCTATAAAAATATAACATGACCTAACCCCTCAGATGAACGCCGTAAACATAAAAATAAAAACGTTGTCAAACAAGCCATTTTTTTGTCACCTTACATCACAAAAAGTGTAATAGTAAGCGATCAAAAGTCATATGCACCCCAAGATGGTGCCAATCAAACCGCCATCTCATCCCGCAAAAATGAGCCCCTACATAGGACAATCGCCCAAAAAAAAATATATATGGCTCTCAAACTATGGAGACACTAAAACATGATTTTTTTTTGTTTTAAAAATTATATTATTGTGTAAAACTTATATAAATAAATAAAAAGTATACATATTATGTATCGCCGCGTCCGTCACAACCTGATCTATATAAATAACACATGACCTAACCCCTCAGCTGAACACAGCAAAAAAAAAAAAAATACGGTGTCAAGAGCCATTTTTGTCACCTTACATCACAAAAAGTGTCATAGCAAGCGACCAAAATGTCATATGCACCCCAAGATGGTGCCAATCAAACCGCCATCTCATCCCGCAAAAAATGAGCCCCTACATAACACAGTCGCCCAAAAAATAAAATAAAACTATGGCTTTCAGAATGTGGAGACACTAAAAAAATTATTTTCAAAAAGGCTTTATTATGTAAAACTGAAACAAAAACCCCAAAAGTAGTCATATTTGGTATTGTCGCGTCCGTAACAACCTGCTCTATAGAAATAGCACACAATCTAACCTGTCAGTTCAACTATGTAAATAACAAAAATAAAAACAGTCCCAAAACAGCTATTTTTTTGCAAATTTTCCATCTCAATCCATTTTTGCAGTAACAAAGCAAGGGTTAACAGCCAAGCAAAACTCAATATTTATTGCCCTGATTCTCTTGTTTGCAAAAACACCCCATATGTGGTCGTAAACTACTGTATGGCCAAACGGCAGGGCACAGAAGGAAGGGAACGCCATATGGTTTTTGGAAGGCAGATTTTGCTGGACTGGTTTTTTGACACTATGTCCCATTTGAAGCCCCCTGATGCACCCCCTACAGTAGAAACTCCAAAAAGTGACCCCATTTTGGAAACTACGGGATAAGGTGTCAGTTTTGTTGGTACTATTTTAGGGTAAATATGATTTTTGGTTGCTCTATATTACACTTTTTTGAGGCAAGGTAACAAAAATAGAAATTCAGAAATTTCATCTCCATTTGCCAATAACTCTTGTGGAACACCTAAAGGGTTAACAAAGTTTGTAAAACTGGTTTTGAATACCTTGAGGGGTGTAGTTTCTTAGATGGAGTCACTTTAATGGAGTTTCTACTCTAGGGGTGCATCGGGGCTTCAAATGGGACATGGTGTCAAAAATCCAGTCCAGCAAAATCTGCCTTCCAAAAACCATATGGCGCTCTTTCCTTCTGCGCCCTGCAGTTTGGCCATACAGCAGTTTACTTGACCACATATAGGGTGTTTCTGAAAACTACAGAATCGGGGCAATAAAATTGAGTTTTGTTTGGCTGTTAACCCTTGCTTTGTTACTGGAAAAATGGATTCAAACGGAAAATTTTTCAAAAATCGAAATTCTGAAATTTTATCTTTATTTGCCATTAACTCTTGTGGAAAACCTAAAGGGTTAATGACGTTTGTAAAATCAGTTTTGAATACCTTGAGGGGTGTAGTTTCTAGAATGGGGTAATTTTTGGGTGGTTTCTATTATGTAAGCCTCACAAAGTGACTTCAGACCTGAACTGGTCCCTAAAAGTGGGTTTTTGAAAATTTCTGAAAAATTTCAAGATTTGCTTCTAAACTTCTAAGCCTTGTAACGTCCCCAAAAATGAAATAGCATTCCCAAAATGATCGATACATGAAGTAGACATATGGGGAATGTAAATCAATAACTTTTTGGCAGTATTACTATGTATTATAGAAGTAGAGAAATTGAAACTTGGAAAATTGCAAATTTTTCAAAATTTTTGGTAAATTTGGTATTTTTTTATAAATAAAAATGAAATTTTTCGACTTCATTTTACCACTGTCATGAAGTACAATATGTGACGAAAAAACAATCTCAGAATGGCCTGGATAAGAAAAAGTGTTTTAAAGTTATCACCACATAAAGTGACAATGGTCAGATTTTGAAAAAATGGCCTGGTCCTTAAGGTGAAATAGGGCCGTGTCCTTAAGGGGTTAAAGTTCGCTCATCTCTATTCAGAACTTAAAAAAAAAGGATTTTGTAGTCTCAAATACGAGCTTCAAAATTATAAAAAGAGTAAAAAAAAAAGATAAAAAAATATAAAAGTTTAAATCACCCCCCTTTCCATAGAAAAAAAAAATGAACACATAAATAACAAAAAATATAAACATCATGGGCATCAACGTGTCCAAAAACGCTCGTACTATTAAAATATAAAAACATTTTTCCACTACGGCGAATGGCATAACAGAAAAAAAGGGTCAAAATGGCTAATTTGACATTTTTTCTTCGCTTCTCTTACCCCAAAAAATGTAATAAAATGTGATCAAAAAGTTACACACACTCCAAAATTATATCAATAAAAATTACAGATTGTCCGGCAAAAAATGAGCCCCCACACAGCTCAGTAGATGTAACTATAAAAAGTTATGGGGGTCAGAATATGGTGATGTAAAAAAAATATATATTTTTTCAAAGTTAACATTTTTTTTTTTTGCACTATTTAGACATAAAAAAAACTATACATATGTGGTATTGTTGTAACCGTATTGACCCAGAGAATTAAGGGCATGGTCGGTTTTGCTGCAAAGGGAACACCGTAGGGAGAAAACCCGTAAAATGGTGGAGGAATTTTTTCCAATTCCAACCCATTTGGAATTTTTCCCCCACTACATTGGATTATGAATGTTATGGCTCAAGGAAGATAGGAAAGAAAAAAAAAACGCAAAATCGAAAAAAACCTCCGGTATCCTAAGGGTTAAGCGCTAGTGTTATGATATGAATCCCTGTTGCATTAGGATGCCACAGCATGAGGAAAATGATTGGAACCAGTGTTGTAATGACAGTGAGGAGGTGTGACAGAGGATACACACTTTATGTTTTGAGTAATCTAATTATAATAATTGCATTTTTGAGGGCCTATTTTAACTTTTGCTGTGAGGACCCATGATTTTCATGTATGCCCCTGAAAGCAGGAGTGTGTGATACGGGAGTTGTAAAGTCGCTGCATAGTCACCTGCCTGGAATGCTTTTGGGAGACCAATTAGGGGAGAGTTATCATCTTGATAATGCCAAGCAAGGCCTGGAGATATGGTTGCAGAAAACAGACAGAGATCTAATTCACACTTGGGAGCAGTGGGCTAGGATAGTCATTAAATCATCTTCTCATAGGTCACAAACATGGGCGTAGCTATAGGGGGTGCAGAGGTAGCAGTCGCTACCGGGCCCAGGAGCCTGAGGGGGCCCAAAGACCCTTGTGCCGCATAAGAAGACACACAAAGCACTTAGGGAAGGGGGGCCCAAGCTGAACTCTTGCACCAGGGCCCATGAGCCGTTAGCTACGCACCTGGTCACAAAGGTAAAACTGAACAAATCTGTAAATCAGTTTGATTAAAGATTTTCATATTATCCACCTAAAAACACTTCTGAAATCCCTTTCTAGCGATTTTGTTGTCCACTCACTGTTACTAGGTAAACCCATCCTTAGCAGCATAGACGGTCTGAACGTAGCGGGTGAGTCTTTCTTCACTGGCTCCCTCAGCACTTGAACTCTGAAGTATGCTCAGCATCTCAGACTGCTGTTTTCTGTGTATGACACCCACATCTTCCCTCCAGTACACAGTAAAGGCATTTTTTACACCAGCCTCAATAGAATTATTTTATGAAGTGTCTGTGTGCTAATGTATGTGTTGGTTTTAGCTTGTTTACTAGTATGAGTCCTAATAGACTGACTTTACATCAGTTTACATAGTCCTTGCCCCATCTGAGCTGTGATCAATAAGTGTCCTTGTTTTCTGGATCTTTCCCCTCTCAAAATCTCCTTCTCCCCCATAAACTCTCATGTGTGCTAAGGATAGGGACAAGAATTTGGATAGGGTTCACTGGTGATTGGCCTAGAAGTATGGGAACGGAAGTCTAGACCAATATAGCACTGGCAGACTGCCTGAATTTGGAAACGCAGCCAGACTTGAGAAGAATGGGCAGATGCAGGTCAGCAATCTGGGCAGCTAGCAGGCCAGAGCGTCCAGGGGAGACTGGAATGGATCCTAACACTGTCTCCAACAAAAGCAGAAGTTAATTTGTGAGACACTCTAAAACTCATGTTACCCTTTGAAGTGCTGTGGCTGAGGGTGCGTTTAGCCTAGGAAGGTGTAAGTTTTGTAAAGTCTTTAAGGGTTGTGAGAAATGTCAACCAGGGAGAAACTGTGAGCATTGTGTAGGAGATGTCTTGTGTAGAAACTGCTGAGTAGGAGATGCCTTGTGTAGAAACTGCTGAGTAGGAGATGCCTTGCTGTGCTAATGCCTGTAGTGTGATATAATGTGTTCAATCCTGTGGTGTAGTGGAACAAACAGGAGCACAGTGGCGTAACTAGAAATGACTTGGCCCTACAGCAAATTTTTGAATGCCCCCCCCCCCGAAACTTCTTCACAATTCCCTCCTCCCATGCAACCCCCACTCCAGTGGCTAGTCAAGATGGCTCTCACAGCCGCTCTGTCCGTGTACTACAGTGTCACTATAATGTCTTAGTATAATACTGTTGAAGCCCTGACAATAACATGTTTTAGCCTTTATTCTTCATTTTTTAGCCTTCTCAGTTCGGGCCCCAAAGCAACTGCTTCCCCTATAGCTACACCCCTCCATGGCTGGATGCGTGCACTGGAATGTTTAAATGATAGTATCATTTTGAGTGTACTGCAATCACCAATCTTCTGTAGTTTACTGTATATAAGACCACAATGCATATAAAGAAAAGTGGAATACTTCTGTATGTCACTGTTTCTTTTAAGGGGGGGCCATTCGGCTACCCTCTTAAAGCTTTTTATGTGACCACGTGTCAATGTAGTCCTCCATTTTGGGATTACTGGGGTGATTGAAAGAGACTCAACATTTCCTGGAGGTCTTTGCACTGCCGCATAAAAATTCTGCCTGCAACGCCTAAAGAATTTATCTGAGGTATTGCCTTCTGTCAGATATACTGTATAGTACAAAAAAAATACTCATTCAGGGATCTTGTGAAAGGTATCTTTCAATGGGGTATCAATGAAAGGCCACTTGCTAGGACCCTTGCCAGTTCTCTAATGGACCAGCTTCTAGCACTTAACCAAATATCAACCACACTAAAATGGAATTTATACCTTCCATTTATTATAAATCACAGAACATTTGTAGTATAAAAAGCCAATCTGATTCATGCTAATTACATTTGTCTTATTTTTAAGTTACATTTTTTTATTAAACATTTATTATTTGCACCTATTAAATGTAGAAGGTTTAAGCTTTGTCTTGGGGAAAATTAACTCCAAGTTGTTTACGAACCTCCTCCATAATGGTGGCCAGTAGTTCACTATCAGCCAAAGTCATTAGTGGACTTTCCTTTAATCCTGTAACACCAGACGAAGCCATTAGTTCAGAGTATATTAGACTGATCAGTGGAATGTACAGTACAAACACATGATCATGAATGTTACCTTTAAGTAAACACTGGCGTACGTGCTCAGCTTCATAGCTTAGTCCTGTGCTGTTTGTAAAATGCATGGCTTTCGTAGACTGGGGCAGAGGATATTTGGTTTCTTTCCCATTCAAAATTACTGAAGTTGGGCACCACATGCATGAGGGAACCTGAGGAGTATAATTTAGGTGAGGTTCACATATGTATTAAGCAACTTCAGGGAGACAATGATAATCACGTGTAAGCCATTTGAAATCTTCTTGGTCCTCCTAGTATAGTACATTACTTACTAATAGGAAATTTATTTTTGAAGACCTTGAAAAGGCCCATATTTTTGGTCCATAACTAAATTGGCAGTACCTGAATCATGCCTGTAGAACCGCAAATGGCAGCCTGGTTTGGCATTCCAACCATGATAGTGCAGGTGAGGATGGCTTGCCTTTTACCGGGGTATTGCAGTATAATCGTTACAGTTTCATCGACCCCTAGAAGATAAGACTCAATAAGTGCTGCTTGCAGTTTTTGTTTTTGGAATGAATTCTTGTTTTATCCAGACATACCAGTCTCATATAGAAAACCTTTAGCTGTTACAGACTCTGGCTTTTCACCACTGAATACCATCAATGCAAACTGGAGACAATAACAACCAATGTCCAGGAGACCTCCACCACCCAGCTCCTTCCCTACTGCCCGAGGAACATGATATTGATTGGAGCCAAATTCTGCCCGCACAACTTTGATATCTCCTATGGCTTTCTGGGATAGTAGAGTGCGGATCTGGTCATATACGGGAAAGAAGCGGCTCCACATTGCCTATAGTTCAAAGAGTAACCTTCAGTTAATAAGCTCAGAAAACATTGAAATTGTTTTTCAAAAATCTGTACTGGAGAGAGTTGTCCTCTTCAGTCACATTTTACATGTTACGCGTCAGTTCCTAAAGAGCCACTGCACTTTCAGACAATTAAATTTAAAAGAGTTTTCCAGGGTTTTAATATACCAATCCTCAGGACGACACCCGACACCCCTGCCAATCAGCTGTTTGAAGAGAAGGCCACGTGTCGGTCAGCACTGCCTTCCCTTCATTGTTTACATGCTCGCCATCGTCATCGCAGAGGTGAGCAGGCGTAATTACAGGAAGCTGTTCCATTTACCTTTGTGGGACAGCTTCTTGTAATTACACCTGCTCAGCGCTGCAATGTCAAAAGCGAGCAGGTAATCAATGAAGGGAAGGCAGTGCTTGCACAAGAGCAGCCTTCTCTTCAAACAATTGATTGGCGGGGGTCCCGGGTGACAGACCCTGTCGATCCGATATTGATAACTTATCCTGAAGATAGGTAATCAATATTATAATCCCAGAAAACTCCTTTAATAGAGAATGGTGTAACTAGCACATTTCTAAATAACTTCATTTAAAAACAATGCCTGCATCCACCTGAAAGCTGTAAATTCATGGCCCCTAGGGGTCTCACTTCCACCGCAGTCCACTGCCTGTTGTCAGGAAAGATCTGTCCCTAGTTAGGCCCCTTTCACACAAACGATACGGATTTTGTCTGGATCTGTTTAGGACAAAAATTATGGTTTTGCACGCAAGTGCAGACAGTTTTGTCTGCAATTGTGTTGAGTGGATCTGTTTCTTTTCACATGGATCCCATCAGTTTTGATGCATTTTTCACACTCATGAAAAAAAAAAACTGAAAAATTACAGACATCTCTTAGCAACCATCAGTGAAAAATGCTTTGCATCCGGATTGCATCAAAATGCAATGCGTTTTTCATAGAAGCCCCATTCACTTCTATGGGACCAGGACTGCGTGTAAAATGCAGAATATAGAACATGCTGTGATTGTCACGTAACGCAGAAATGATGCGTAAATAACAATGCTCATGTGCATGGACTCATAGAAATTGAATGGTCAGGATTCAGAGCGGGTGTTCCATTTACTCATTGCACCCGTATGGAAAACTTGCTTGTGTGAAAGGGACCTAACAGAGACTCTGAAGAAGGCTCACAGGAAATGGAGACATGTCAGAACCAGCTGAGGTCCTGAGCCTGATAGAATAACTGCTTCTATACTGTTTCTGAAGATACTAGGAGCCTCCTATGTGATTTCTCTCTCCCTAACTGTTCTGTGAGCTCTGGAGCTGAAAACAAACATGGCGGGAAGGAATGTTCTGCTGTACACTGCTGGCAGAAGGGAGGTACTCACTGCTTTTGAGTGAAATGCATCTCACTATGCAGCTGGAACAGGGAATAATATGGATGAAAAAGACTTCAGGGAAGGCCAAAAACACCTATTCCTTCACAGTTATGATTGTACAAAGAAGCACAGCCATTATGCAAACTTTTTTTGAAAATTCACATATGCTTTAAAAAAAACATTGTTGTAGTACTTTACCAAACAACTTCTATTTTTTTTAGCTTAGTTTATTACTGTGTGTGACAAGGGTAAACTGGGGTTACCGACGGTCAACAACAGCCTATCTACCTGACAGCAAAGTAGCCCTTGATGACCAATAAAGCCCACTAGGTTGCAGCACAGTATTGTTATATTGAAAATAAAGTGTTCAATGATGGCTTTATAGCCATCAATGAACACAATGGGCAATCTAATTATTGCCAGTTATATTCACCCTGGGTGACTTCACAAAAGTAAAAAAAAAACCTCAACCAATAAAAAAATAAACATCATGGGCATCACCACGTGCAAAAATGCCCCCATACTAAATATGACAATATTAACCCCATATTGCAAATGGCATAACGACAAAAAAAATTAAATGGACCATTTTTTGTCACTTCAACTCCCAAAAGTTTTACAAAAAGTGATCAAAAAGTCACACACACTTCACAATAGTATCACTGAAAAGTAGAGATCGCCCCACAAAAAAAATTAGCCCTCACACATCTCTGTACACATAAGCACAAAAAAGTTATAGGGTGATGAAAAATATTTTTTTTTTTCAGAAAAACGATACAAATGTAGTATCGTTGTAATCGTACTG
This sequence comes from Bufotes viridis, assembly GCA_033119425.1. Classification (NCBI taxonomy): domain Eukaryota; kingdom Metazoa; phylum Chordata; class Amphibia; order Anura; family Bufonidae; genus Bufotes; species Bufotes viridis. The sequence continues at coordinate 476,804,437 of CM065590.1, read as the reverse complement.
ACTTGAAGAATGGAGGTGAGAGCTCAATTTTACCACATAGTGAACACCATAAACAAAACAAAATTAGCATTTTTTTCCCACTGTCCACTACATTGTATGCAACCGTAAATGGTGCTATTAGAAAGTACAACTTGTCCCACAAAAAATAAGCCGTCATAAGGCTATGTGAACAAAAATATAAAAAAAAGGTATGACTCTGGGAAGACAGGGTGTCAAAAACGAAAACACAAAAACGGAAAATCGCCTGGGCCTCTAAGGGTTAATGGTTGGTGTGAACCTGTATCTGGTTTGCTCTCCACATTTTATACAACTTTTGAAAACAAGGTTGTGGAAAATCATCCCACAGATCATAGAAAGTAGATAGGGCAAATCAGCACCAAGTCTCATGAAAAATTGGTCTTAGTGGTGTCACTGGCATCACATGTCACTAAAAAAGGAGGCATCACGGGCCTTTATGGCCTGGGCACCTGGAGCTGGCATCCACAATCCCACTTTTGCCACCTAAACCAGTTAGACAGGATACAACTATAGTACATCACCTAGTTTATTACTCCATGATATTAAGGGTACTTTCACACTAGCGTTTTGGATTCCGTTTGTGAGATCCGTTTCAGGGCTCTCACAAACGGTCCAAAACGGATCAGCTAAGCCCCAATGCATTCTGAATGGATAAGGATCCGTTCAGAATGCATCAGTTTGGCTCCGTTCCGCCTCTATTCCGTTTTGGAGGCGGACACCAAAACGTAGCATGCAGCATTTTGTTGTCCGTCTGAAGAAGCGGAGCCTAACGGATCCGTTTTTTTTACAATGTAAGTCAATGGGGACGGATCCGTTGTCAATGACACAATATGGTGCATTTGAAAACGGATCCATTCCCCATTGACTTTCAATGTAATTCAAAACGGATCCGTTTTGGACTTTGTCATTTTTCTTTAAACCTAATGCAAACGGATCCGTTCTGAACGGATACAAACTTTTGCATTATAGGTGTGTGAAAGTGCCCTAAGACGCCTCTCTAGCAGTGTTATTTAGGCATTGTATCACCTGCAAATAACTTACATCATTTAAATGTCGGTGTCGGTGAAGAAGATACTTCACATCGTCCCAACCAATCCAAGACAGGTCTTGTCTCTAGTCTCATTGTATAAGGGTTGAGACAAATTTTTTTATCTTGTTAAAACCCTGGCGAGCAATACTAGTATTTTAGGTTTGGACAAGACTTTGGGGGAGATTTATCAAGACCGACACTTTCTGCCCTGGTCTTGATATCCTCTGTGCTGCCAGAGGATGGGTCTAATTTATGATAAGGAGCATGCCTCTTCATATATTTAGACACATTCTCCAGTAGTCCGTGCACGTAAAGAGAAATCTACGACAGCTCTGAGCTGCCGTAGATTTCTGACTTCATTTGCGCCAGAAAATTAGTGTAAATAAAAATAAATTTGCCACACCACACCTCTTTTTGACCCTTACCACACCCTTTTTTTTTTTTTTTTTTTTTTTAAAGTGGCCAAAGAGGTGTAACAAGAGGCACTTTTGAAAAAAAGTTGCATTTAAAAAGTCCCAAACACACACCTTGAGACTTTTTAAAGCCACTTTGCTGGCGCAAGGAAAATGATAAATCTCCCCCTTGGTCCCTAAATTCAGATTAGCATACATTCTCATAATTCTCACAATTGACTTCATCAACCACCTGCATCTTTATATATCTTTATAAAAAGTGACAAAAAAATTAAAGGACTGTACCTCCATGAAAAAGACGTTGTATTTCTTTGCAGCTGCAGTCATCTCTTTAACCTCGCTTGAGTTCATGGCTAGTGGTTTCTCACACATGACATTTTTCTTGTTCTGCAGGAACATCATGACTACTTCTCGATGTACTGTATGCAGGACACCAACATAGATGATATCTGCAACATATAATAAGAGTCCAGTTTCTAAGATTATAAGAATTTTTTTATTAGGGAGATCTTCACTCTTCATGATTAATTATTACTTAGCCATTCATTTTCTAAGCAGCAGCCTGTAGATATTTATTTTGTTGCATAGCAATGATGGTCTTTGGTGGGGATCATATAGGTCATCCCACCACTTTCTCTCCAGAGCAGGACAGATAGCAAGATGGCCACTTCTTCACTTTCTTGGAGGGGCAGGCGATCGTTAATATTTGGGGATCCAGGAAACGACTTGATATCGTCCTGACAGCACATTGAGCTCTGCTGTTGGAGTCCAACTCATTGGGAAACTCATGTTAAAACCAATGTCTACCATGCAACCTGTCTGAAGCCATTGTTGTATGTATGGCTTTCTGCCTAATAAAAATCAACTGAAATTTGTTTGAACATCTTCATACCAATAGTCAATGCTTGCATTCGATGACTAGTGCAGATGTCCACCATTCAGTGGGATCTATCGTTGTCTTAGTGAGATCTTCCAGCCTGTGTCCTGCTACCTGTAGACAATGTACATTCTCAAAGCTCAGGCAAAATAATGCTGCCTCCTGCTGTAGGAAACTATTGTGGTGTCTGCAGGCAATATGGCAGATGGAAGGTTATATTTGGGATCATGAATCTATATCTGGGGTTACATAATGTACATAGATCCTATATTGCATAATTAATGGTTGAGTGGAAGTCCCAAGTGTTGCCTTTGCTTGTGGATCCATTAGCTTCAAGCTCTTCCCTTTCTACTCATAGTTATCTTCGGACTATAACAACCAGGGCTGAAACTGATGACAGGGACAATAATGCAGAATGGAACTTGTGAGATATCAACAGTTCTTCACTGCCCAGATGGTTATAGGTGTGTGTGTGAGCTTTCTATCAAATGTCAATATGCTCATGCAATATGTTTTATACTGTCCTGCACCCTTGATCAGTATACAATTAGTATCCACTATCTCTGTATTCAATTACATCCATGGTAAAGTAATCCCTCACCAATATTTGGGTCCTTGGCAAGATCTTCATACGAGCTATACACCTTTGGTATATTGTGAGTTCGGGCAAATTCCTTAGCGCGTTTCAGATCTTTAGCTGCAACAGCCACGGCCTAAGAGGAACCAAAAACCTATCATTGAGACTTATTTATACACCAAGAAGTAGATCGGCAAATAGATTTGGACATGCTGTGCTGTCCATACTCATCACTTACTGTACATGCAGGATACTTACGCCTTCTTTATTATGTAGACATGTAAAATGATGTAACATAACCCAGCACGTATTATCAATGTTTGTATAGTATATAGTGTATGCCATTTAAAGGACAATTCCACTTATGGTGATAAGGTGACACAACAACCCCAGAGGGCAGGTTTTCTTATGACTTCCTTCAGTTTTTGCTCTCAACAGATGAACTTATACCCAGACTTGAGATCCTTCTCATACAAAGGCACAGTTCTTTACAACTATCACTTGAATATTTCTTCTTTGGATTGAAACCCCAGTTCCCTACATTCTCTACACTAGTCCTACCAAGTGGAATGCAGAACATGGCAAACCCACACCTCTGTGTTCTATACATATCCTTCCAGAGGATTATCTTCTAGGAGAGAATTATTGAAGGACCGTTGCTACCACTGCTAAATTGTACCCAGGGCTGAAACCTCCCACCACCATGTTGTCCTACTGAATATGGAGACTGTAAACAGTTCCAGTGAACACCTGCCGCAATAAAACAGTGTGTAGAACAATCTCCTATATGGTAAGAGCTCAACTAGTAGTCACCCTGCACTGGTATTCATGCTCAATACCAAATGTGCTCATTTTTCCAACAGTCAGAAAGTGTATAAAAAGGGGCATGGCGTTAGGCTTGCATCCAGAGTCGCTCTCCATTCTGGCGCATAGAATAGAGTCCCAACCGGCCACCGCCTACAATGTTCATCCCTACAATGTTCATCCCTACAATGTTCATATGCCCTAAAAATGATCATTTAAATCTTTACTGTATGTCCAGTTTTACATTTAGGGTGAATCCACAAGCAGAATATTTTGTTGCAGAAATTTCCATGACTGTCCCATTCTTTTAAATGGAGCTTGCAGTTGCAGAAATCCATGTGCTTGTTACTAAAACAACTAAATTCAGATGAATGGAGCTGATTTTCAGTTAAATTTCTGCAACAAATTTACTGCATGTGAATATACCCCTAAGAGGATAATCATCGTATCACATTTCACATGTACTGCGGAAATTGGGTCTTTTAAAGATGGCACACCGCTGATGAGCACAGTGGACAATATAATCGCAGGGTTTCTGCTGTTTAAAACCCACTGTGAGTGTACATGAGAGTGTGCGACTGTACGTGTGAGTGTACAGGGAGTGTCCGACTGTGCATGTGAGTGTACATAAGAGTGTCCGACTGTGCATGTGAGTGTGCAGGAGAGTGTCTGACTGTGCATGTGAGTGTGCAGGAGAGTGTCCGACTGTGCATGTGAGTGTGCAGGAGAGTGTCCGACTGTGCATGTGAGTGTGCAAGAGAGTGTCCGACTGTGCATGTGAGTGTGCAGGAGAGTGTCCGACTGTGCATGTTAGTGTGCAAGAGAGTGTCCGACTGTGCATGTGAGTGTACAGGAGAGTGTCCGACTGTGCATGTGAGTGTACAGGAGAGTGTCTGACTGTGCATGTGAGTGTGCAGGAGAGTGTCCGACTGTGCATGTGAGTGTGCAGGAGAGTGTCTGACTGTGCATGTGAGTGTGCAGGAGAGTGTCCGACTGTGCATGTGAGTGTGCAGGAGAGTGTCCGACTGTGCATGTGAGTGTGCAGGAGAGTGTCCAACTGTGCATGTGAGTGTGGAGTAGAGTGTCCAGCTGTGCGTGTGAGTGTGCAGGAGAGTGTCCGACTGTGCATGTGAGTGTGCAGGAGAGTGTCCGACTGTGCATGTGAGTGTGCAGGAGAGTGTCCGACTGTGCATGTGAGTGTGCAGGAGAGTGTCCGACTGTGCATGTGAGTGTACAGGGGGGTGTCCAACTGTGCATGGGAGTGTGCAGGAGAGTGTCTGACTGTGCGTGTGAGTGTGCAGGAGAGTGTCCAACTGTGCATGTGAGTGTGGAGTAGAGTGTCCAGCTGTGCGTGTGAGTGTGCAGGAGAGTGTCCGACTGTGCATGTGAGTGTGCAGGAGAGTGTCCGACTGTGCATGTGAGTGTGCAGGAGAGTGTCCAACTGTGCATGTGAGTGTGCAGGAGAGTGTCCGACTGTGCATGTGAGTGTGCAGGAGAGTGTCCAACTGTGCATGGGAGTGTGGAGTAGAGTGTCTGACTGTGCGTGTGAGTGTGCAGGAAAGTGTCCGACTGTGCATGTGAGTGTACAAGAGAGTGTCCAACTGTGCATGTGAGTATATAGGAGAGTGTCCGACTGTGCGTGTGAGTGTGCAGGAGAGTGTCCAACTGTGCATGTGAGTGTACAAGAGAGTGTCCGACTGTGCATGAGAGTGTACAGGAGAGTGTCCAACTGTGCATGTGAGTGTACAGGAGAGTGTCCGACTGCACATGTGAGTGTACAGGAGAGTGTCCGACTGTGCGTGTAAGTGTGCAGGAGAGTGTCCGACTGTGCGTGTGAGTGTGCAGGAGAGTGTCCGACTGTGCATGTGAGTGTACAAGAGAGTGTCTGACTGTACATGTCAGTGTACAGGAGAGTGTCCAACTGTGCATGTGAGTGTGAAGTAGAGGGTCTGACTGTGCGTGTGAGTGTGCAGGAAAGTGTCCGACTATGCATGTGAGTGTACAAGAGAGTGTCCAACTTTGCATGTGAGTATACAGGAGAGTGTCCGACTGTGCCTGTGAGTGTACAGGAGAGTGTCCGACTGTGCATGTGAGTGTACAAGAGAGTGTCCAACTGTGCATGTGAGTGTGCAGGAGAGTGTCCGACTGTGCGTGTGAGTGTGCAGGAGAGTGTCCGACTGTGCGTGTGAGTGTACAGGAGAGTGTCCGACTGTGCGTGTGAGTGTACAGGAGAGTGTCCGACTGCACATATGAGTGTACAGGAAAGTGACTGTGTATGTGAGTGTGCAGGAGAGTGTCCGACTGTGCGTGTGAGTGTGCAGGAGAGTGTCCGACTGCGCATATGAGAGTACAGGAAAGTGACTGTGTATGTGAGTGTGCAGGAGAGTGTCCGACTGCGCATATGAGAGTACAGGAAAGTGACTGTGTATGTGAGTGTGCAGGAGAGTGTCCGACTGTGCATGTGAGTGTGCAGGAGAGTGTCCGACTGCGCATATGAGAGTACAGGAAAGTGGCTGTGTATGTGAGTGTGCAGGAGAGTGTCCGGCTGTAAATGTAACTAATATAAACATTAGCTATTAATTGATTCCCTGCTGTGAGCACTGGGCGTCTGTATTATTTCTGCCACAGATAATATCTGAAGCTAAGAAGTAGTCACCAGAGAAAATCCGAAATGTTAAAAATTAATAATAAGAACATTGCCGGCAATAATTCCATTCACTAGAAAATATTTGTTGAACCTTTAAACATGATGAGAACAGCTTTCTGGCAGTTTTAATAGATCTTACCTGGTGATCCTCAGCGGGCAGGGTCTGCAGAGCTACCATGAAATCATTGCTTATCTTCCCAGCAGAACAGATGCCCCATGTTGTGGCCATTGCTGCAGAAAAAACCTGAGCTCTTCAGACCTAGCAGTGATTCCCTGGTCTGTTCACCTCCTATCCAGGTTTTATAACGCTGTAAGATGGGAGGGTCTAGTTGGTCACATTTTGCTGACAAGCCACTGGCACAACTTAATACAGTTTGTGTTAATGAGCACCCTTCACCGCTCCTGATATGTCTGTTTTAGTAACTTCCTGTATGCCCCGTGTAATAACATTTCTGGGACACCTTTTATCATAACTTTATGCTGTGCCATCCCAGTATTATCCTACTAATGTAATGAAGGTCCAGATGGGTGTTATTGGGGGCGCCATTTGTTCACAGTGCATTTTGGGACACAAAATGCAGTTTTTATTGACCAAATTCATTTTGTAGAATTGTCACTTTGACATTCTGTACGACAAAATAAAGTTCTGTGTGACAAATTGACATTTTAGCTACAAAATGCGTCAGAGTGACATTCTGTGTCACAAACTGAATTAGAAATCTGTTAATTTTGTGACACGGAATGTTATTTTGTCGCACAGAATGTCATTTTGTGACATAGAATCCAACAAAATGAATTTTGTCTATACAAAATGGCGCCCCACAGTTACACAGAATTCATTTTGTGGCACAGAATTAGGGTACTTTCACACTAGCGTTTTGGATTCCGTTTGTGAGATCCGTTTCAGGGCTGAAAAGGGTTTAGGCAGAAGCCCTTCTGTTATGTGTGGGGGGCCTGGTTTGATCCTTGCTATGGGGCCCTTACTTCTCTATGTACGCCACTGCTAGAGGAATAGATCATAGAGTCATATGACAAGATTCTCCAGAAATTTTATTACATGGGTAATACAAGCAATTACTAAGACATATCAGGGAGGTGATGGGTCCTCTTTAAAGGAAACCTGTCATTTCTAAGCCTATTTATCCACTCACTTTTCTATAAATACTTTTTAACTACCTCCCGACCGCCGAGCGCATGGATGCGTCCAGGCGGCAGGTTTGTTCCTCCTGGACGCATCCATGCGTCATCTCGCGGAAGGCGGGATTTGCGTTCACAGCAATGCGCAGCTCGGCAGTGATACTACAGCCTGCCAGCGATGATCAATCGCTGGCAGGCTGTAGATGTAAAATAAATCGTATCAAACAGGTATATCAGATGCTGTTTTGTTAACAGCGTCAGATATACCTGCTACCTGGTCCTCTGGTGGTCCCATTTGCTGGGATCGACCATCAGAGGACCAGGTAGCTCTGTAAAGTAGCACCAAGCACCACACTACACCCTCCCTGTCACTTATTAACCCCTTGTTAACCCCTTGATCACCCCATATAGACTCCGTGATCACCCCACTGTCACTGATCACCCCCCTGTAAGGCTCCATTCACATGTCCATATGTGTTTTGCGGATCCGGATCCACGATCCGCAAAACACGGACACCGGCAATGTGCTTTCCGCATTTTGCAGATCCGCACATTGCCAGAGCTATATAGAAAATGCTCTATATTTTTGCGGAACGGAAGTGCAGACCCGTAAGTGCGGATCCGCAATTCCGGATCCGAGCGGGACAAAGTCTGTCCCCATAGAAATGAATGGGTCCGCAATTCCGTTCCACAAAAAGAATTGCGGACGTGTGAATGGGGCATAAGGGTCCGTTATCACCGCCAGTTAGTTAGCTACTTGTTAGGTAGCTAGCGCCCAGCCCACCGCACCGCAGTCACTGATTTTGGCAGAGATTTTTTCATCCACATTGATCGATGCGGATGAAGAAATCTGTGCCGTTCATTTTTTTCTTTTTTCAGCCCAGAGGCTGAACGGAAAAAAAAAATCTCATTACCCGTATGCTCAATATAAGGAGAATCGCAGAAACTCCTAATGCTGGCCATACGTGTAATGATTGCGGAGACCTTCAAATGCCAGGGCGGTACAAACACCTCACATGTGACCCCATTTTAGAAAGAACACACCCCAAGGTATTCCGTGAGGGGTATGGTGAGTTCATGTAAAATTTTATTTTTGTCACAAGTTAGTGGAATATGAGACTTTGTAAAAAAATATATATATATCAATTGTGCCCAAAATTTTTTTCTGTGAACTCGCCATGTCCCTCACGGAATACCTTGGGGTGTCTTCTTTCCAAAATAGGGTCACATGTGGGGTATTTATACTGCCCTGGCATTTTAGGGGTCCTAAAGCGTGAGAATCCAAATGCGTAAAAATGCCCTGTGAAATCCTAAAGGTACTCATTGGATTTAGGGCCCCTTTGCGCATCTTGGCTGCAAAAAGTGTCACACATGTGGTATCGGCGAACTCAGGAGAAGTAGGGCAATGAGTTTTGGGGTGTATTTTTATATATACCCATACTTTGTGTGAGAAATATCGCTGTAAACGACAACTTTTATAAAATTTTTATACAAAGTTGTCAATTTACAGAGATATTTCTCTCACCCAACATGGGTATATGTAAAAATACACCCCAAAACACATTGCCCTACTTCTCCTGAGTATGGCAATACCACAGAGATTTACAGAGATATTTCTCTCACCCAACATGGGTATATGTAAAAATACACCCCAAAACACATTGCCCTACTTCTCCTGAGTACAGCGATACCACATGAGTGACATTTTTTTGCAGCCTGGGTGCGCAAAGGGGCCCAAATTCCAACGAGTACCTTTAGGTTTTACAAGGTTGCTCACAATTTAGCCCCGCCCAAAATGCCAGAACAGTAAACACACCCCACAAATGACCCCATTTCAAGAAAGTGTCATTTTCCGCTAACTTGTGAAAAAAAATGAAATGATACATGAACTCACCATGCCCCTCCGCGAATACTTTGGGGTGTCTTCTTTCTAAAATGGTGTCATTTGGGGGATATTTATACTATCCTGGCATTCTAGCACCTGAAGAAACATGACAGGCGCTCAGAAAGTCAGAGCTGCTTCAAAATGCCGAAATTCACTTTTTGCACCATAGTTTGTAAACGCTATAACTTTTACCCAAACCAATAAATATACACTTATTGTATTTTTTTATCAAAGACATGTAGAACAATAAATTTTGTGAAAAATTTATATAGAAATGTAGTTTTTTAAAAAAAAAATTACAACAGAAAGTGAAAAATGTTATTTAAAAAAAAAAATTCGGTCATTTTTGATAAATAGCAAAAAAAGTAAAAATGTCAGCAGCAATGAAATACCACCAAATAAAAGCTCTATTAGTGAGAAGAAAAGGAGGTAAAATTCATTTGGGTGGTAAGTTGTATGACGGAGCAATAAACGTGTGAAAGTAGTGTAGTGCAGAATTGTAAAAAGTGGCCTGGTCATTCAGGGTGTTTAAGCTAGGGGGGCTGAAGTGGTTAATACAATAATAATTATATTAAAATCAATTCTGAATGAACTATCAGTTCATTGAAAAACCTAATACAAATGTTCCCGCCATATATAGATGAGTCCTGTCTCCTCCGTGCTTCAGAGATGAGTCCAGCGTTCTTTGACTCTTGGAGTGCAACCACGCCCACAAACAAATAAGACACACCCTGTACGATTGCTCATCTCCACCCCTTCTCTTCCAAGTCTCGCAGCTGCGCAGTATACATTATATGATCAGTGTGAGATGAGGAGTGAGGTGACTGATTCTGCACGTGCGCGGGATTTGGGACGTGAGTTCGGGAGGAGGGTAGGATCTTTAGATTCTGTCACTCTTATAACGGGAGGTGGGGTTAGGAATGGGAAGTGATGAGGTAAACATCTAATTTACATAACTTGAAAATAACGAAAGTGGACTGTAAAAGAACTACTTGGAGGTGTTTTAAAAAACAACAACCCTAGGATGATTGCTGGGGGGCGGCTATCTCAGGATGCCGATGATTCTTATGTTTAAAAACCGGTGACAGGTTCCCTTTAAAGGGAACCTGTCAGCTCCTGTATAGTGTGGTGTAGAGATGAAGTCCAATGAAGGTCGCTGTCCCAGCTCTCCCCCACCTCTAGACAATGACTGAAAGTTTTCCTGTTGTGCATAGAAAATAAAACTGTCAATCATTGTCCAGCGGCAGATGAGGATTGGGGAAAACATAGTTACATAGTTACATAGGTGATACGGTTGAAAAAAGACATAAGTCCATCAAGTTTAACCAAGGGATAGGTGGGGACATGAATCCCAGAAGGAAGTGAGACTCAGATTTCTAGACATTTTCATGAGCATTAATGTCATTTACTTTTAAGAATTCATCTAAACCCTTTTTAAAACTGTCCACTGTTCCTGCTGTGACCACGTCCTGAGGAAGTCTGTTCCACAGATTCACAATTCTTACAGTAAAGAAGCTTTGACGCTTCTGGAGACTGAACTTTTTCTTCTCTAATCGGAGGCAGTGCCCCCTTGTCTTTTGAGGGCATGGTACATGGAACAGTTTTTCACCGTGTTTTTTGTATGGCCCATTTATATATTTGTATAAATTAATCATGTCCCCCCCCCCACCCCCCTTAGATGTCTCTTCTCAAGACTAAATAAATTTAATTCTTTTAATCTGACTTCATGACTAAGACCCTCCATGCCCCTTATCAGTTTAGTGGCTCTCCTCTGTACTTTTTCCAGCTGCAGTGCATCCTTTCTATGGACTGGTGCCCAGAACTGAACTGCATATTCCAGATGAGGCCGCACCAACGCTTTGTAAAGTGGTAATATTACATCCCTGCCCCGCGAGTCCATGCCTCGTTTAATGCATGACAATATTCTGGTGACCTTAGAAGCAGCTGATTGACATTGTATGCTGTTATTTATTCTACCATCTACAAGGACACCCAAATCCTTCTCTATAAGTGACTCTCCCAGTGTTACATCACCTAGGACATATGAAGAACAGAGAGTATTACTACCAAAATGCATAACTTTACATTTATCCACATTGAAACTCTTTTGCCAAGTTGATGCCCAATCACTCAGAGTGTTCAAGTCAGCTTGTAGTGAATGGACATCTTCCATAGACTGCACAGTACTACATAGCTTAGTGTCATCTGCAAAAATAGAAATGGTGCTATTAATCCTGTCCTCGATATCATTAATAAATAATTTAAATAATAGAGGACCCAGCATTGAACCTTGAGGTACACCACTTATAACCCGGGACCATTCTGAATAGGAATCATTGACCACAACTCTCTGGACACGGTCCTTCAGACAGTTTTCAATCCAATTAAAAACTATACTTTCCAAGGTCTATGTGAAGGACCTATATCCTTTTTTGAATATGGACACCACATTTGCCTTACTGTACCAGTACCTAGAGAATCTTTAAAATATAAATTTTTAAGTGCAATTACTCAATGTGGATTTAAAGCTCTCCCATTTATCCTCAGTATTAGGCCTCTTGCACACGACCGTATTCCCTCCGAGATATACAGTCCGTGAGCAGGCCATATGTCCCGGCGCATTGATCGTGTGCAAATGTCCTTATTATGTGACAGTAGCTGCTCCGAGTCTATGACCTAAAAATGCTGCCCTCAACCCAGGGAAATTAGCCTACAGTATTTAAAATTCAGTGTCTTTGCTCTGCCTGACAGTTTGCTTTTTATAGTTTAGGCGGAATATAATTATGTTGTGGTCACTATTACCTAGTGTTTCTCGAACAGTAATATTTCCAACAAGCTCTGCATCATTAGAAATTACCAGATCCAACAGAGCATTGCCCCTAGTGGGAGCTTCTACAAACTGGCCCATAAAGTGGTCCTGCAGCAAGTTGAGGAATTTTCTCCCTTTGCGGTTGAGGCAAAATCATGACCCCAGTCAATGTCTGGAAAGTTAAAATCTCCCACTGTATGGGACCACTGTACCAGCCCGCTATATTTGGTTATACAGTTGCGTTTCTATCTCCTCTGTGATGTTAGGGAGTCTATAGATTACATCAAGTATTATTTTTTCAGTGTATATCTGTAAACATCATAAAGGAAACAGGTTCTTAGCAATACCCATAGACAATTACTTTTCCCAACTGTTTCAGGACCCGATTAGAGGGACGGCCATACTGGACTTAGTATTAACCAATAGGCCTGACAGAACAACAGATGTGCAGGTTGGGGGACCCCTGGAAAATAGTGACCATAAAGTAATAGCCTTCCAATTGTCATTCAAAAGATTGTTTCTTCAGGGAAGAACAAAAATACAAAACTTCAAAAAAGCTAAATTTAGCCAACTAAAAGAGGCTATAGGCCTAATTAACTGGGAAAAAGTCCTCAAAAATAAAAATACAGCCACAAAATGGGATATTTCTAAAAACATCCTAAAATCTAAATGTGAGAAGTACATACCTTATGGGAATAAAAGGTTAAGGAACAAGAAAAAAAAACAATGTGGATAAATAGAACTGTAAAAAAATCAATAAATCACAAAAAGAAAGCATTTAAATCACTAAAACAGGAGGGTAGCGAGGAAGCACTAAAAATCTAGGAAAAAAATAAAAGGAAAAAAATAAAATATGTAAAAAACAAATAAAAGCAGCCAAACTAGAGACCGAGAGATTAATTGCCAAAGACAAAGAGAGCAAAACTAATCCTAAAATGTTCTTCAATTATATAAATGGTAAAAAGTATAAATCTGAAGGTGTCGGCCCTTTACAGAGTAATGAGGAGGGAGTTGCAGAGAACGACGAGGAGAAAGTGAAGCTGTTAAATATTTTTTTTCTCCACTGTATTCACTAAGATACATAAGATCAATTCAACATAAACCTAACTTTTATACACAAGGTGGAATTAAACCCTGTTTTCTGTTACTGTTTATATTTTTCTTTTGTATTTTATTTTTATGGTCCATGTTATAAAGTGTCTCCTCTCATGTTTTACAATGATTAACAGGAGATACTGTACTCTATTGTACTTAACTGTACTTTATTGTCCTTTATTATCTTGTAATTGATGTTAAACCATTAAAAATCTATTGAAAAAAAAAAACTGTCAGATGAAATGCAGAATGTAAAAGTAAATTCCCCATTAAAAGTGCCCTGTCTGACCCAAGAAGAAGTACAACAGCGACTTAAAAAGATTAAAATAGACAAATCACCAGGACCAGATGGCATATACCCCCGTATCCTAAGAGAATTAAGCAATGTCATAGCCAGCCCCTTATTTCTGATATTTAAGGACTCTATACTGACAGGGAGTGTTCCACAGGATTGGCGCATAGCAAATGTGGTGCCAATATTCAAAAAGGGTCCAAAAACAGAGCCCGGAAACTATAGACCAGTAAGTTTAACATCTGTCGTGGTTAAACTGTTTGAATGTTTTCTAAGAGATGCTATCTTGTACCTCAATGAAAATAAGAAAATAAAGCCATATCAGTATGGCTTCATGAGGGATCGGTCATGTCAAAGTAATTTAATCAGTTTTTATGAGGAAGTAAGCTCTAGATTTGACTGGATCAACTTTCAGGATAACAGGCTGAACTGGATGGACAGATGTCCTTTTTTCGGGCTTATAAACTATGTTACTATGTTACTATATCCCTATGAACTTCCACCCATAAGGTTTCCACATCCTCACCACCCTCACCCACAATTGCCTCTTTCACACTTGTCTTCAGATCAATCCTCGCATACAGGCACACACCACCGCCTTTTCCATTGACCCTATCTTTCCTAAATAGTGTAAAACCCTCAATATTTACAGCCCAGTCATGCGAAGAAACCAACCATGTCTCAGCCACACCAGTTACATCTATGTGTTCTTCTAGTACCATAGCCTCCAGCTCCCCCATTTTTCTAGCTAGACTTCTGGCATTTGTAAAAATACATTTTTAACCTCTTAAGGACACAGGACGTATGGGTATGTCATGTGTCCGCTCCCTAAACATGGCGCCTGCTCCTGCCCGATGACGGCGCCGTAGCCGCGGGTGGCTGCCTGCTTTATTTAGCAGACACCCACGGCTCATGTCCGCGACCGGCAGCTCTGCCGATCGCGGACATTTAACCTCAGATGCCATGGTCAATCCTGACCATGGCATCTAAGCGCGCACAAACTGAAAGTTTTAATGCTGCGTACAAATAATTACAAAAAAGTTATAGGGGTCAAAATATGGTGACAAAAAAGTAAAACTGTTTTTTTTCCCCACTTTTGAATTTTTTTTCACTATTAAAACGCAAGAAAACCTATACATATAGGGTATCTCCGGATTCGTACTGACCTATAGAATAAAAGTAACTGGTCAGCACATCGAACGTCGGAATTTAAAAACCCGCAAAACTGTGGTGGAATTGCTTTTTTTTGCAATTACACCCCATTTGGAATTTTTTTCCTGCTTCCCACTACGTCATATGCAATATTAAATAGTGGCGTTGGAAAGTTCAACTTGTCCCACAAAAAACAAGCCACCATATGGCTATGTGAACCGATAAATAAAAAAGTTATGGCTCTGGGAAGGCAGGGAGCGCAAAACGAAAACGCAAAAAATAAAAAACATCCGGTTCTTACTATTACTATTACCCCTTACTATACTAAGGGGTTAATTACTATTACCTGTAAAGTGACTATCGGGTTTTTTGGGCTACCTTGGTTGATGTTTGTATGTAACTGGTTCTTGTTACCAGCAGTTCTATTTTTCATTGGTGCATAGTTCTGCCCAGTCCTCTCCCTACTTTCCTCACTAACCCCAGCCCCCACTAAATCCCTACTGTCCCCTCCTATATCCCACTCTCTATCTACACTATTTACCCCCTTATTAGTATGACCCCCCACCCTCCCCCCAGATCCTAGTTTAAAAGCTCCTCCAGCCATCTAATCATTTTTTTCCCCAGGGCAGTAGCACCCTCCCCATTAATGTGCAGCCCATCTCTACTGTAGAGCCTGTTACCGACAGAGAAGTCGGCCCAATTCTCCATGAACCCAAACCCTTCCTTCCTGCACCAGCTTCTGAGCCACTTATTTAACATCCAAAGCTCCCATTGTCTCTCTGGTGACGCTCGTGGCACTGGTAGTAGTTCTGAAAACACTACCTTAGAGGTCCTAGAATTGCGCTTCTCTCCTAGTTCCCTAAAATCATTTTTAAGGACCTTCCATCTCCCCCTGACTTTGTCATTGGTGCCAATGTGTACCATGACCGCCGGGTCTTCCCCAGCCCCACCCAGCAATCTGTCAATCCGATCTGCAATCTGCCGAACCCGAGAACCCGGAAGACAACACACTGTTCAGCATTTACGGTCTCGGCGACAGATGGCCTGTCTGTCCTCCTAATAATAGAGTCCCCTACCACCAGCATTTGTGTAACCTTTGCTGTACTCCTTTTCCCATCCTTCCTGCAGGGGGCATCCTCCTGGTTGCTAGGAGAAACGCCCTGCTGCAGTGTTGCTGGCCCTGGGCTTTCATCCTTAATATCAGCCAAAAAGGCATATTTACTAGGGTGTTCCAGCTCAGGACTAGCCTCCCTGGCACTTTTCCCTCTACCCTTTCTTCCTACATTAACCCAACTGCTGACCTGATAGTCCTGATCTTACACTCCTACTCCCACCTCCATTTCACTGACCCCAGTCAGTGCCTGCACAGTGAGGTCTAAGCCTCTCTCCAGTTTTGCAATGCCCCTATTTCAAGGTGCTTATTTAGATCCAAGATCTGGGCTTCCAAATATCCAACATGATTGCATCTGGTGCAAATGTATTCACCCTCAAATGGCTCTTCAAGTCATGCATACATTGCACAGGACACACAGTTTGTATCATTGTCCATGGAGCACATGCTTAACCCACATGTTTAAACAAATCTCATATACACTTTGCAGATATTTTTCTGTGTAAAGATTGACCTGACGTGCAGATTTCCTAATCCGCAACATGTCAATCATAATTATAAGATTTTAGATGAACTAATGTCAGTTTTGTTGTATCCATACAGACTCATAACTTGAAGCCTATGGGCGCTGGCCTCTTCATAACTTCGGCATATCCTCCGCCAGTTCTAAATGTAACAAAGCTTCCGATGTCTTACATTTAGACCTTTTTCTATGCCTGAAACATGTGTAGAAAATGGCAAATGAGACGGGCATGCCGGCCCGTCCCCTTCCCTGCCCACACCACTGGTGTCAGCCGGGTGAAGTCGTAGGTAGCGGCACAACTGACAGTTGCACGGCCATCTGCACCTGAAATATGACTAATAATATAGGCGTATTTCAGAATAATAACTGACCCTCTGACTCCTTATAAGTAGAGTTGAGCGAACTTCTGTTTTAAGTTCGTTTTCCAAAGTTCGGGTTTGGGTTATCCAAGCATCCCGTTATGGATTCCGCTACCACGGACCATAACGGCATTTGGAACATGGGGTGAAGGACCTGGGGTGACGTCACCGTCATGTGATCAGTGCAGAGGGCGTGGCTCAGTACTGGATTGGATAAGAGGTCGTAGGCTACCACCTCTTATTTAATCCAGTACTGAGCCACGCCCCTGCACTGATCCCATGACGGTGACGTCACCCCAGGTCCTCCATGTTGTCCAAGGTTCGGGTTCATTGAAGAATCCCCTTATGGATTCCAAATGCCGTTATGGTCCGTGGTAGCGGAATCCATAACGGGATGCTTGGATAACCCAAACCCGAACTTTGGAAAACGAACTTAAAACAGAAGTTCACTCAACTCTACTTATAAGGAGACGACCATATATGAAGTAAGCCGCAGACTCCCAGAGCAGAGCAGGGACTCCTAAGCCATAGAGAAACATAGAAGTAGTCCAGCAGAAATGTATGTAGCTGTGTCTTCTGACAGGAATTTACAAAGCAGCTGCCATTCAACAGATTCACAGTCAGCGCTGCGAACAGAGTTCTTAAAAGAACTCTGTTCGAACGCGCTGACGCTGTGAATCCTGTTGTGAATACGGCGCTGCTTTTTGTAAGAATTTCACCTTAATAAAGAAGACACAGCTACATACATTTCTGCTGGACTACTTCTATGTTTCTCTCTGATAACCTTGGGCTACTTACCACAAAGTCCGTGCAGGAGGGATCCCAGAAGGGAACAGATTAAGCAGGTGAGCTGGACATCACATTTTCCTATACTCCTAAGCCATATATGGAGTTAGAGCAAGGACTCCTAAGCAGGGTAGCTTACTGACACATCAATAGGCCATGAACATTGGCCTCCTAGCACAAATACCGACTACTAGGCTAGTGGTTTACCAGTCATGTGGCAACCCCAGCCTCAATTCAAAATCAATGATCGCATACCTCGCAACTTTTGAAAATCGCAAAGAGGGACAATGTGTTCGGCACGCATCACGGCAGTTTTTTTTTCATACTAGGCCACGCCTCTAACTAGGCCCAAAGCATAATTATTGACTCCGACACAATGCAGCAGCTGAGGATCAGTGATTTTGGAGTCCCTGGGACAATTTTTTCTTGCGCTTTAATATCCATTTAAATATTAGCAAATAAAATTTCAGATTATAAATACTTTAAGGTATAAATTGCACCAAATAATGGAGTTATGGTCTAATATACAGGTAAAAACCATACAAACACTTTAGTAAAGAGCAATTTAATAAATTTTTTGATGCACATTTATGCATTAATTTCCCAGGTCAAAAATAGGGACATTTAAGGATCAAAGAGCGACAGAGGGACTTGGGTCAAAAAGAGGGACTGTCCCTCCAAAAGAGGGACACTTGGGAGGCATGTGATAGAGCTCCCATTACACCATGTTCCATTTATGATGCCAGTGTATTTTTATTTCAGTGGGGCCTTTAGGACTGCCTAAGGGCCCATGGCCCATGTGCCACTGCTACCCCCTAATCATTTATACACTTTCTCATTTGATGAATTTGGATGTATTATTATTTTTATTGTATTATTACTGCTAGTAGTAGTCCCTGAGGTTTACCACTAATAAACATAAAATATACTTCACCTCTGTTTCTAGACAGTGATCCTGACACTAAGGCTACTTTCACACTAGCGTTTTTGTTTGATCCGGCAGGGTTCAGCAAAAACGCTTCCGTTACTGATAATACAACCGTCTGCATCCATTATGAACGGCTCCGGTTGTATTATCTTTAACATAGCCAAGACGGATCAGTCAAGGACTCCATTGAAAGTCAATGGAGGACAGATCTGTTTTTATTGTGACAGATTGTGTCAGAGAAAACAGATCCGTGGCCATTGACTTCCATTGTGGGTCATGACGGATCCGTCTTGCTCCTCATCTTCCTCTTCTGCTGGAACTTAGCTGTCTGTAGACTGTCTCTTACTTTAGTCCTTAATCCTTGGAACGTCTTGTCCTGGAGGCAATGAAAGCCCAGAAGGGGACAAGCAACCGTAAATGACTTTTGCAGGCAGGGCCTGCGGGCTCAGCAAAGCAGACAGTGCTCTGATGCCGACAGACAACCTCTCCCCACGAGGGGGTAGGCTAGACTAACCTACTGACTAACTAAACTCCTCCCTCTCTAAAGACGGCTGGGAAGGAACTAGAAGGTTCCTCTCCAGAAAAACTAGCTCTGCACGGATTTTCTGCCACCCACTGGTATACCAGGCACATTACACTTGAACCATACAGTTACATAGGAATAAA
The DNA here is from genome assembly GCA_033119425.1 of Bufotes viridis. Lineage (NCBI taxonomy): Eukaryota > Metazoa > Chordata > Amphibia > Anura > Bufonidae > Bufotes > Bufotes viridis. The sequence goes on along the minus strand of CM065590.1, from coordinate 476,785,328 downwards.
TATGCACAGTACACAGATGGGATCAAATACATTTGATGATATAAATTAGCTCGTAGAAAGTGGTAGCGAGGTGCAAAAGGAGAGGTAATGGCACTCGGGTCATTACAAAAGTAGCCTAAGACTGTAAATGGGTGCAACTGCAGCTCATAAATGCCCCCAAAGTGTGACCTAGGGGATGGGAGGCGGTAATTCAAATCATATGTGTTTTTTCCAATCTTAGATAGTGTTACATTTTTTTGCGACTTCTTAATTACTGGCACATAAAAAACCACATATCCATGTGATTTTATGCAATACCGCAATGCGATCCACTGTCATCGCAGATTATGAGCTGTGGCCTGGAAAGTATCCAAATTGTGTTCTTCTCTGTTCTCCATGTAGCAGCCAAATACATTTACACATTAAAGACCAGTACAATACTTGGGTAAGCTTTATTCGTTTATTACAAAATTCAGGTTTTTATTGTCAGAGGCAGAGTACTGTATATACACATTATATTATCATGTCTCTGCTTAAAGGGATTTTCAAACCACTGAGAATATTCTTACAGGTTGACAATGTTTTTATATACTTAAGTGAAAGGGTCTGTAATGTGGGGTGCACACGGCAGGCCGCAATACGGGCACGGCCAAACAACGCCCGTGTGAATGAGCCCTTAAGGGAAAGGCACCTAGTCTGCATTGCCTTTTGAAAGAGTCATACTTACTTACTTCCTGCCTCTCTGCTCTTCCCGTATTTTGTTCTGTTGCTTGTTTTCTTCTAGCAGGGGCATATACAGGGCCACATGCGTTTCTACGGCAAATGACTGGCTTCAGCAGTGACAAATCCCCAAGTGACATGTCACCACTGAGGCCAGTTATTGGCTGCAGAGTCACATATGGCCTTGTACACGCCCCAGCGAAAAGGAACCAAGACAGAGGACAGATGGCATAGGGCTGGACGCCAGCGTGCAGAACCGGAGCTGCGAGGAACAAGTACTCTTTTAAGAGGCGATGCAGGCCAGGGTGCTTCCCTTAACGGTTGACATTTCCAGAAAGCCGCTTTAAAGCAGTTGTCCACTCCTTTAATATGGCCTATTCACTTCAATTAGAGCAGCACTGCTTTATCCAGTTCCGTCCACTACACAATGAAGAAGCTACTCCAGAACAGCTGATCGGTGGGGCTGCGGGGTATCAGTGTCCTGAGGAAAGGTCATCAATATGAGTGAAGTGGACAACCCCTTTAAAGAGGATGTGTCTGTTTTCTTCATAGGTCTTTATTAGTAAACACTTTTAATACTCATGCAATATCAATGCTGATGTATCTTATCCATATTGTGCTGCTCCTCTGTTATACCTCTCGGAAATGTATAAATACAGTAAATTGATAAGTGTTACTGTTCCCCTTGTCAATATACCTGCAATTCGAGTACACTGTCAACACTTATAGGACAATGTTACAATGTTAGACTATATAGAGACTCACTTCAAGGTGAATGGTAACACCCAATTGTCAATTTAATTAATGCATTTCCAGGAGGAACAAGAGAGGAACTGCACAATGTGTATGCCATTTTAATGGGAATACAAGTATTCACTAAAATAGACATGTCAGAAGAGCAGTCAGGTCATATTTAACGGGAATATGTCACGGATTTAGGCATAAACTAGTGACAGGGACATAGGGGGTCATTTATCAAACTTATGTAAAGTAGAACTGGCTTAGTTAGCAACCAATCAGATTCCACCTTTCATTTCCCAAAGGAGCCGTCCAAAATGAAAGGTGGAATTTGATTGGTTGCTATCGGCAACTAAGCCAGTTCTACTTTACACCAGTTTGATAAATAGCCCCCTAAGATTTCACCAGGGGTCATTTTGTTTTGTGCAGTTGTTTTCTCAAAGTCAGCAGGAGGCAAGCACTGGTAATTCTGCTCATTGTAATGCTTTCTGTAGTCTTCATCATCCATGAACTGCCAGCTAACTCATCCCTCCACTGTGGATTGGCAGCCTTCTCCCTATATACAGCAAATCTGTCATTGAGCCTGGTGCCCATGAATGCCAGGGCTACCTCTGGCAGCATAAGCCTGGTGACAGCCCCCTTTAGTTTCCATGTGCAGCTTACTTTGATGTTTTATTCAAACTCTACTCGCAGGCAAGTTTGCTGTCAAAACTGGACAGACAGATGGAAAACGCTTGTAGGGCGCACAGCGGATAGCTGAAATCCATGGTGAAAACATCCTCTGCGACACGTCCAAACTGCATGACAATGTGCTCCGCTGCATCAGAAAAGACACTCATCAAAAAGGTTTCAGATAAACTACAGCTACGTGATCACAAAAGAGGTGGCGAAAGAGAACATCTGCTTTAGGGCTGCACTAGGTATAGCTGAATGATGTGATTTCACGGGTCCTACTTTATAACACAAGCCGTCATATGGAACCAAAGTTCTTTCTCTATAGCCTATAGCGAGTACCCAATAAAATGTGTCTAAGAACTTACGGTCATCATCATTTATTATCTGGAAGTTCTTCACAGAGGCCTGGGTGACACGTCCATGGAAGTTCAGAACGTAGGACTGAGTCTCCTCATTCCATGATGGTGCTTTGTTGTGGAGAACTGAAATATTCTCCATATTTCCATTCTGAAATCGAGCTAAAAGGGTCTCATGTTCCTTCACACAGAGAAAAGAGAACACAAGAATGTAAGCTGCTTGAGTCAGAATGCATCTTTAAAGGAGAAGGCCACTATTGATGAACCAGAAGCTTTCAAACAATGAGTAGGGCGGAAGTGTTCTAATAGCAATTCTCCATGGCTATTATGGCAACCTCCTCATTCTCTGCATTATCAAGACAATGGTGGGCGCTCCAAACAGTCCATCAAATGAATGACAAATGGAGCTTTGTAATAACTAGTCATGGCAGCTGATGAGGACCCTACCCCATTTCCCATTGGAGAGGTGGCCATCAAGCATATCCCTCTCTATCGAAATTTCTTGGAGTAATGAATGTTTTGGATTCACACAACTCCCACTGAATTCAGAGGAGAATGACCAAACATATTGTACATGTCTTTCCAGTGAAATCACTGAGACGATAATTTTTTGAGGGTGCTTTACTGACTTGAACTATGGCATGTCCCATGCATGTCAGCATGCAGTAAATGTCAAATCTGAGACAACTACGGGTTCAATAAAGACACCATAACACTTTTGGATTCTAAGTCATCTCTTCCCCTGACCCAAAAATTTAACAACAAAATCCACAATCAGATATGCTTGAACCATGAGAAATGTAGAACAATTCCAGGAGACTCACATTGCGTGGCCTTATGGATACTCTCTCACAGTCCTGGTCCATCCCAGGAATAATGACAGCCATTTTTCCGGGGTCCTCTGAATCCCAAAACATTGGTTTCCTGTTTGAAAGATAAGGGAAAAGATTAAACACAAGCTATCAAGATCTCCACTTATAATATTTCACCAGCTTGATGTGAGATCAGCACATTTCAAAGTTCTTTCTCCATTCTTCTATTCAACCTTTGATATAAATCGTCAATCTGTAATGGGCAAAGGGCATTTTGAGGTTGATTTAACAATGCTGACATGTAATAAACTGGTTAATACCACAGATATTAAGAGAAAAGGATCATACCTATAAACATGCATTTAAGAAGTGCCTAATATCTGCCCACTGGATGTAATAGCAGGTAGCAGTGCTATTATAGGAAATATTAGTGGCCATATTATAATTAACAGAATGCTTAGGATGTTACACTTTGCTTTATTAACCCCTTAAGGTTGCAGTCTAATTTTTCACTTAGAAGTGTAACTGTAGTTTCATTTACAGTTCAGTAAAGAGTCTTCAAGCTTCAGGAAAGATCTAACAGCGTTTCTAAGGAGAGTCTGTCTTCAGCATTTTACTGAGCGCTGAAGGCGCCTATGCGTAACATGCAGAGGCCTCCACCCTGCCTCTTCTCACTGACTATGTACATGTGCCCTGATTATCACTGCCCATCACTCTGCCTATCTGACTTGTTACACATAGGCGTCTTCAGCGCTGAATAAAAAAGAAAGCTGTAGACTGAAGGCAGACCCTTCTTAGCAACGTTCAGTCAGAGCTTTGCTAAGAAGACCGTTCAAATCAAAATGACTGTATACTTGAAGGGATTCTGTCACCTGGAAAATCAATATTAAGCCAAACATAGGTTCTTATAGCTCTTCATACCTTCTTTCCATAGGTGTTCTTTACACTTGGACCTGGCTTTCTACCTTCATGAAAATCCTCTTTTATCTTTATGCTAATGACACCTGAAGGTGCCAAGAGGGGCGTTATTTTCATTCAAAAAGTGCCCAGGAACGCCTTCCATCCAGTGCCCAGGTACCCTGGTGTCATCACTTATCTACTACTTTTATAACTCCTATAGATATGAGCAGGAGCCACAATGCATGTAAATATGAAAAGCGCCACCTAGAGAAGGAAGTGGTTCCTGATTTTTGAAAATCAGAATCCATCCATCATATTTGTATTTTGATGTCAATGAATCAATTAAAATAATCTGTAAATTGATTCATTGCATTTTGTGGGTTGAGGAGGATGTTGTTTTATACTGTATATTCATTGCCTAGGTCAGTTTCCCAAGTAAACTATTCCATGGGCTTGTCACTTACATAAGATACAGACACCAATTCCTGGCGGAGGGATTCCCTCTCCTGCACAAAGGGCTGCTTGTCAGGGTTTACTCCATTGTCAAATATCGTGAACTTGGTTCCAAGCATGTTTGACCTATAAAATTTAGGAATTTGGGTAAGTATTCATATGGGCTGTAGATACAGCAATAAGGAGAACAAACCAAGGATCATAATCACATGTATTCTTATGAAGGATCCATAGGTGAAATCTGGGTGCAGCCTGGTGTTTTGCATTCTGCAATGTATAGCATTTATACCAGGTCTTATACATTAATCAAATACAGAAGTACCTAACTGTCCCCTGCATTATACGAGCTCGATGAACAAGCTTGCTTACTGTTTCCAATGACAACCAATAGAGCACTAAATACAGACTATGATATAATGCAGGTTGTGACCAATGAATAGAGCTGAGGTCATATTACAATAGATCTTTGCTGTCATGATTCATATCAATTGTCAATGGCATACCTAGAAAACATGGGGCCACATAGCAAAAATATGTAAATCAACCCCACATTATTATTCTAGGATTTGCCACTCAGGACAGAACTGCCTATTGAGTGAATTTCTCTCAAACAACTGCAGTGACCCAGTGGTTCACTGCTAGGTTATCAAATGGTTTACTGCTAAAAGGATTAACACTGTGGTTCATAACAAATAGTTAATGTAATTTGGTATGCATTATGTAATCCAAAAAGGCCTGTATGGGAGAAATTAGTTAACTGGCAGCCGTAATAACAGTTGTCGGGTGGTGGGCTGGACCCACTTTCCCTGGCTAGTGAAGTAGTCTTTTGGTAAGCAAGCCATAGTGAAGACCTGTTTTGTGTGTGCTACTGCCAGGTAAACCAAGAAAAGAATTCTTCTTCAGTGAGACACCATTACTGTGAGTGAAAGCTGACAGAAAACCAACTATGCCAAGAGCTAACCACTGAGTAAAAGAACAGACTAGTACAGATGGTGTAGAACCACTAAAGGGACAGTGCATGGACATTAAAGCTAGTAAAGTCAAATAGAAAATAAAATGTTGTCCTTTTCTGTATACCACTCCTGAGTGCTGCTGGATCTTCACAAGGCATCATAAGTCATTTTCCACAAATGACGTTAAAGAGGACCTTTCATGACTTTATAAGATAAGTAGCATAGGTAGGGCATAAAGCAGGGATCCTATAGTGCTTACTATTATTCCTAGGCGCCACTCTGTTCACCAGCTGTGCCCCCCGCTCATTTTCCCCGCTCAGTATGGTAATTACTAGCATCGGAAAAGGGAGGAGGAGACGCCAGGGGTATCAGTGGCATCAGTGGGGGCCGCCCTATAAGGTAACACCCTAATTAGACTTTTGCTAAACTGATGAACGGTCCTCTTTAAATTGCCAGTGCAGATCATATGGAAATATTAAAGCTGATAAGTAAAGGTAATGCACGTGTACGGCTTTAGACTTTACTGCTTGTAATTTGGGGTATATTGTTTCAGACACCCATCACACTACTGAGATAGACTAGCCACCCGATCTGGGACTGCACCCAGCAGTTGGCAATTGCAGAAAAATAAAGCAAGGACTTACATGCCTTTGGTCAATTGGGAGGATTGCATGGTATACCTAGAGAGAGACTTAGAGGGACCATCATATTGCCTATCCCCAATGTAAAGCTGTTTGGGAAACATCTACCTTGTGAAATATTTGAGAACTGGACCTACTACTTATATTTGCACTGTGTCACTCATCATCTCCAGTAATGAGACTGTTGTTTGCTATAGCCCAGGAAGCCTGGTCCTTGCCTCCCTCATCCACCAGCGCCTACACTGTCTTCCTGCTTTGCACCCTGCCACTCATTCACCATCAAGGGCAACCCAGCCACCACCATGCAGGAGACCCCAGAACCTAGGATGTGCCTGAGTTGAGAAAAGGGTGCACCACTCAATCCACAGCAGCCACAGCCTAGGGAAGATATGAGTAGGATTAGCCACCCTAAATCCACCCTATGGGCTGGCGTGCCCCTCAAATTTGCACAACCTTTGCTTCTTTTGTGGCATACATGGGGCAGAAACCCTGCAAGTACACTGTTTCTGCTTATAGTCATATATTGAGCACAGGCATCAAATACCCTCATGTACCTCTATATGTACCTTAAGTTGAACATATTATCAGTTACCTGACTTTTCCAATCACACTTTCTCCTCCTCGTGAGAGGTCTGTGGGATCCACTGAGATGAGATAATTGGAGGTTTTGCTTTTCTTCCTCTTTCTTCCAGCCATGAGGAAAAGCTATTAAAAGCAGATATTATGGATGTGTTATATTTCAATCTGTTTATTCCAATTGAGGAGGGGACAGCAAGCCACCATACACTTGAACTGCATGGTGTAGAATTATATTAGGTCTCCAACCCAAATGGGTTGTACTCATTCTACAGTAGAGTCATTCAGTCTTCACATAAAAGGCTATGAATGTGGACCTACACCCAAATCTATATGAAGGCAAATGCCCAATCATTTTTTTAAACCTCTCTCAACGTGATTTTTTATACAGTGGCTCTGTGGTTCATGGGTTAGAATCTGACCAAGGATAACATTTGCATGGTGTTTGAGTGTTCTCTTTGTGTTTGCATGTGTTAGGCTACTTTAACAGTAGCGTTTTTGCTGGATCCAGCAGGGTTCAGCAAAAACGCTTCCGTTACTGATAATACAACCATCTGCATCTGTTATGAACTGATCCAGTTCTATTATCTTTAACATTTCCAAGGCTGATCCGTCATGCATGACCTCCATTGAAAGTCAAGGATCCGTTTTCTGTTGTGTCAGATAGTGTCAGAGTTAAACTGATCCATCCCCATTGACTTGCTTTGTGGGTCATGCCGGACTCGTTTTGCTCCGCATCCCATGACGGAAAGAAAACCGAAGCATGTTGCGGTTTGCTCTCCATTATGAGAACGCAACCAAACGGAACAGAATGCATTTTGGAGCATTCCATTCTGTTCAGTTAAGTTTTGTCCCCATTGACAATGAATGGGGGCAAAATGGAATCGTTTTTTTCCGGTATTGAGCCCCTATGACGGATCTCAATACCGGAAAATAGAAACGCTAGTGTGAAAGTAACCTTAGCTCCACGTACAATGGTTTCCTCCCACACTCCATAATCAAACTGGTAGGTTAATTAAATTGGATAGAGAAATTTAATTTTTCCATTAGGGACAAGGACTGATGTGAGTGATGGCAATGTTTGCACAGTTCGGCAGAATATGTTGGTGCTCTACAAGCAACATGAATGAACTGAGCCATAATCAATATTGTATCTAATATAACATTGGTTGGCTTCTCAAAAAAGTAACAAAGGCATAAACATAAAAAACTTTTATTTCTTTACTTACTCTTTTCCCATCATCTCTCTCTAGATGAAGGTAGTAGGTAGGGTAGAGTCCTCTGTCTACTCCCTTTTTGTCCCTAGTGATGCGGCACTGCAAAGTCATACTTTGGGGAGCTGGGCGTAAAGCAAAGTCTTTCAAATCATCAATTTCAAGAGGTGCAGCAATCGGTGAGTCTTCCTCCTAGTTTTACAAGAAGAAGTAACTCAGGTTAGGCTACCATACCATGATCTTTTCCAACATGTGTTTCTCTTCAAAACTTACCTTACTCAAAGAAGACATTGGTCTTGTATAAACAACACTGCTAAGGATATCGGAATCTTCATCAAAGTCATTGTCTTCTGTTCCGTTGGTATCTCCTTCATTGGAATTATGTCTTCTTCTGGATTTTACTGAGGTCACCATGAAGAAAAATAAATAGGACATTGTTAAAATGTTAAAATTTCCCTGCCAATATGATGAATGTCCATGATTTCTATAGCTCAAAAGAAAGATTCCCTTTCACTTATTGTTTGCACTGGACCATGTGAATGGATGAGGCAAAAATTGCTATGTAGGTCAGATAACGATTGCATCTAACTAGATTTTCAAATAGCGACTTTTAATAGAATTTGAACATTATGAGTAAACCTCTCCTCAGTTGCAGCATTCTTTTAATTTAGGGTTCTCTTTAAATATTATTATGTAAGAATTTTAAGATACCCTTGTAGGATGGTTGTCAACCTTTCTTCAAATGGTATTTAAAACAGGAAAATACACTGCTTGTCTCTAGCAAATGTGTCCTATAGGTTGATTAGAAAATGTATCTACGAAACTACAGACCAAAACTTTGATACAGTGGGACACTACTCACAACTGCATTTTTTTTGTTGTTGTTTTTTTTTTGTCATTCGCTCCTGGTCAGTGAATAGGATACTAGAATGGCTACAACATGGCCATCTCCACAACGGACATTCCCACGTCTATCTTTAGGCCTCTCACATTGCTCACTTATAATACTGATGTTAAAGGGATACATTTACATACTGACATATACCTGTTTTCTGGTGCTTCTTTTTATGGCGTTGTTTGACAGGAGCAGGAGGAACTGTCCGGTTCCCTACACTCACTGAATTCTCTTCATCACTGGAATTCTTAAAAGCAACCATCTTATCAGATGTTATTTCTTGAATGGAATCTTGAGGTTGTATATCAACACCTGCACAAAAATTTGAATTGGAAAACGTCACAATATTATGATTTTTTGAGTTTCAGCCTGACCATACACACGGGATATGCTATCTCCTGACTCCACCAATGACATTCACTCTCATCTTGGCTAAGTGTGTGTTTATTTAAATGGGGAGAGGGGATTAAAGGGCTTGTCCGGTTCAGGAAGAAATCAGACAACCCTCGGAATCCACCTGCTGTAAAGAACTTACCTAACAGATCCCATTCTGCTGCTCTGGTTCTCTGAGCTACAGCAGTGACATCATGTCGACAACAAATAACCACTGCAGCAAATCATTGGCCTTTTTTGATGCACCACTGGGGCCAGTGATTGGCTGCAGCTGTCATGTGTTGTCAATTTAAAGTCACCAATGTAGCCAGGTAAGTCCAGGGAGAACCATAGTGACAGCGTGGAATCTGTTAGGTAAGTATTCACCAGTTCTTTACAGCAGGCAGATCTTTAGCATTGTCTGGCTTCCTCCTGAAACAGAACAAACCCATTAGGCATCTGCCATACCCATCTTGAAAGCAATCCCTATATCTGCTAGCATCTAGAGCAAGTTTGGGAGGCCCCCTCAATTTAGATTGTTGGGTGACTTTAATGTCATGTGTACAGCCAACTTTACTCTCAAGGATCTGCACCAATATTCTTGAGAGGTTACAACCTTTGTTCTGTGGTGTATTCTCCTTCTCACAATCATGAGCAAGAGAAGCTGATGCTCGACGAGTCTTTGACACCTTGGGTGATGTTTTCTTGGATTCCTTGACATCATGTTTCCCTGGGCACAGTAAAACAAGAATGACATACCCATAATATATAGACATACGTTCAGATATAAACTGCATTTTTTCAGATAACCGAAGTCAACAAGAATAGAATTAATTTCTACTGTGACCTAGCTTTTTGAGTACAGAATAGGCCATACATACATCATACTTACCAATATTGTTGCTGGCAAATTTGGGGCATGAAATACCCACCCTGTGAATGCACCAAACCCACCCAGGAACACTCATTTATGGCTAGGGCGTACAAAAGTCCCGCCTATTTTTGACCCAGGCCAGCCATAAATTACCAGGACTGTCTGTAGATACAACTTCAGCGAGATAAAATGTGGCACTCACCAATAATAAAACTATTTTTTTATTAGTGCATTAATAGCCATAAAATACACTGGCACAAAGGTACGGCATGCAAAAGAGCCGACGGCTGTTTTGCACTAACTGTGCTACCATAGGCCTCTGATTATGGAGGTGGAGGCGTGTTGAGATATATTGCTTCTATTGACATCACTCCATGCCATACTGTCTCTAGGAAAAATTAAATCTTGTGGTTCCTGACAACGGTAGCGCCGGGAATCATCTAACTCGTTTGTAGTTTGAATACGTTTTTAGTTTTGAAGTTTCCCTTGTAATGAAGTGGGTTAGAGATAGTACCTATCCCCCACTGTGCTGCTGTACACCCTGGGGTGTCGGTCATGTGTTATGACGGGGTATAGTGGTCAAGAAGAAAAAAAGGAAAAGGTGAGCAAGATGGATGTTGAAGCGCCAAGGGAACTATCGGATGGATTACACAAAAAAGGGGGGTTAATTCTGAGGAGAAGGGAAAAAGGATGTGTACCGAGGCTGCACCCTGGAGAGGCAGTGTAGGGGTATACACTGCGATAATTGCAAAAATGTAGAAACAAGGAAAGGGAATTGCTAATACCCCAATAGTGTGATGTTGGAAGAAGGGGTAAGGTTATCAGAGGGGCACCAAGGCACAATGAAGCTAAATTAAATGTAGGAATATAAAATCCACAATAATAGGTGAAAATAAATATCATTTATGTCATGCAATTACTGTCATACAATTATGGTGAAACAAATAAAAAAGGCTTATTTAAAATTGGGTGCAAGAGATAAAGAAAAAACAAAAAAACTAAAAAAAGGTATTAATATCAAATTAAACGTTTGAGACTGAGTCTCAATTAGAAGCTTACTTCATTAGGGAGGGAGGTATAGGATAAGCACATGACACCTATACCTTCTCCTCCCCCGCTGAGGTCGCTTGTCAGGTGGTTAGAATTTTCTTCCACGTCCCCAAAGAAAAGTAGCCAGTTTTATTTTATTTGTTTCACAATAATTGTATGACAGTAATTGCATGACATAAATGATATTTATTTTTACCTATTATTGTGGATTTTATATTCCTACATTCAATTTAGCTTCATTGTGCCTTGGCGCCCCTCTGCTAACCATTACCCCTTCTTCCAACATCACACTATTGGGGTATTAGCAATTCCCTTCCCTTTTTTCTACATTTTTGTTATAACGGGGTAGACAGCCATGGGTTATAGCATGATCGACGGAGTCTCCACCCCATTTAGGCTAGTGATGTTTATTTACTTTTTATTATTCTGTATGTGATTTCATTGTGTTATCGTATATTTAATCACATAGTAAATATATTTATTCACGTAGCCTGCATAAGCTTATTCATTCTCAAATCTTTCAAATTCACTTTACGTTACATATACCATAAGAGGCACCTCGCTGCTCTGCTGGGACACATGCTGTTTAGGGACATGTCAACACTGACACCAGTCATAGGCCTCAGCAGTGCACATGACCCTGTCCAGAAGTTTACAGGACAGGAGCCGGAACACCACTGAAGAAGCCAGAAAGCTGGAATGGAGTGGCGGGGAGCAGGTGAGTATGAGTTTTTCAACAGCTGTTAAAAAAAAAAGTCCCCAAAGCTGGACAACCCCTTTAAATGGAAATGTCAGAAGATCTGAAAGATCAGCTTTAAAGGGAATTTGTCACACCTTGCATATAAGAAGAAATCTGTGAACCACCCGTGGAGTGGGGAATGCCAGGAGCTCATGAATATGAGGAGTTCTAAGCTCATGACGTCTACTGAGCAGACTCCAGAAGTGTTCAATACTGATTTTACCAAAATGACTGGGTCAATCCAAGAAAGTGACTCCCTGTCTTAATCAGGGTCTTGGTTACAATTTTATACTTTGCTCAGATAAAGCAGCATAAAACTGGTGACAGATTCTCTGTAATTGTTCGAAACAGTATAAGAACAGTATATGATAAAGTATAAAAAGATTTTCTAACACAGAAAAGGATTTTCTAACATGTTTTAATACTTGCAGTAACAAATACCAAAAAAACGGATAATATCTATAGTATTACTTTTTTATCTGTCTACCACAACTTTCAACATTAGCATATGCGTATATTCGTAAAAGGAATTACATAGAAAGATAACTAAAATGATTGCAATGATGTTCATAGTTGGTGGAGGGGGATACAAAGCTTCCAATAACCATGTAAGTTATCTCAATTAGCCAGAAGTCTCTTACACAAACTTGAAAGCTAAATTAATTAATAATTTACCTCTAATGTTAATGAAAACTTATGGGATAACACCAGAGCTGAGAACCAAAACACTGCAAACTATTAGTTTTATGGCAGCCAAACATCAAATACATAACCTGAACATCCGCATAGACTATGACGATCATTTCTGCTGGTTATAGAGTCACTTTTGATACATACCCGCCTTGGTCTTGGTCTTTGTCTTCTGTTTTGGTTTGGCTTGGACTTTTTCTTTCTTGCTAGTTAGGGGTCTGGTGTCTTCAAGTATCATCTCTTCCAAATCATCATCAGAAATCTCAGCTAGAAGAAAAAGAAGAAATCCTTCAGGTTTTTGGCACTGAGATGATAATGCGGAATAAAATTTGGACTGATCTAAACCAAAATAAATGTGGTTGCATAGTATACCTCCATGGTGTTCCACCTCCTTCTTCTCTATCTTGGGATCAGCCTTCATATTCTTTGTGCAGGTCTTTGGACTGGGACTTGCCTGTATTCCATCTAAAATGGTGGGATTGGTAATCCCTGAGAGTTTTTGTGATAAAATTAAAAATAAAACAGAAATAAAATTAGAAATATAAAAATCATCTCTCTATGAAATGAAAAAATGAACATACAAATTAATGAATTATATGTTTGCTAAATACATGTAGACATATGGTTGTCTGGTATAGATAACCCTTGCAGAATGCATTGTAATGATTGATAGCAGCTTTAACTTATATTGATATTTTACTCTCTGTGGCCCTGGATGTGTGATTTGTTATGGTTTTTTTTTACAGCTTTTACAACTTTTTACAAGTCTTTGATAGAGTTGAGGACTATGCCTATTGTGTTTCTCCACTCCCTTTGCAGCATGTAGTTCCTAATAGTACTATTTTATCTTTTATTACATAAAAAGAGGTCCTTTCATCAGTATTCCACTAGCTGTGGCCAAAAGCCCAATAGCTAAGTCTAGCATATGCCTCTTAATTTGGAGGACCACCTACTTTTATTGACACCATATCAATGAAATCAATGGGTATGCAGTTTCCTTAGTGCCAAGTACTGCTGCAGTTTTTCAGTAAGTGTTCAGTTTATATTTTACTTTCCATACCTGAATATATGCTGGACACAGTGCATGACTCCACCAGTAGTACTTCCTCAGGCTTTGGAGACCTCTTTGGCTTCATTTTCATATCTGGATTGGCTTGAAGCATTAGAGGATCCAGGCGTTTCTTTCTCTGTTTTTTCTCATGAATATTTCGCTTGCAAGAAAACTTTATATAAATTTCTTATGATTTTGATATTTGTATAAATATAATCTGACATTAAGATTGTCCACCAGCCCCTCTTTGTTGCCGGCAGGAGCCACCAGCCACCAGTATGCTCACCTTAACCCCGACTCCAGTTCTTCAGTGGTCTTTGCCTGCCGGCATGGATCTGCTACTACCCAGCAGGCAGGGTCGCTGGAGAGGAGCTACTCCATCCACTCCACTGTGGCTGCGGCTTGATCCTATACCTGTTGCTCCTGCCTGAGTCCAGCATTTGACCCTCTGCTGTCTGACTCAACTACTGCTTGACTCTCATACTGACACTGTGCTGCCTGCCCCAACCTTTGCCTGATTATTGGATTGAATATATTCTGCCTGTCCTGACCCCGGCTTGGCCACAGACTATGGTTTTGCCTGATCCCTTGGTACCTGGCTCCAGTGTCTCTCGAACTGTGGGTGAATGGTCGCTGAAAAGAGACTTCTTCAAGAGGTATTAGCCTGGTGGTTCCCCTGCAGGGGAGTCCAGATATTTGTACAGGGGTTAAATGGTAGCCACTTAAATAACACCCTTAGAAGTAGCCCCAAGCAAAATCAATTCAGTGATACAGTAGATCCACAACTGTTTCTGTAACAATGTGTATTTATGAAAAGCTATATAAATGGTTTCTTGTGTTTTCTAGACACTTCTACAGTATATTAAAGGGGTTCTGCAGTTTGATACAACTGATGATCTATCCTCAGGATAGATCATCAGCATCTGATCAGCCGGGGTCTGACACCCGAGACCCCCGCCGATCAGCTGTTTGAGAAGGCAGCGGCGCTGCAGCAGCGCCGCGGCCTTCTCACTGTTTTCCTCTGCTAGAGCCCCGCCCAGTGACGTCACGACTTGTATCCAAGTGGCGTGGGCGAGGCTAAGCTCTGTTCTGATACAAGTCGTGGCGTCACTGGGCGGGGCTCTAGCAGAGGAAAACAGTGAGAAGGCCGCGGCGCTGCTGCAGCGCCGCTGCCTTCTCAAACAGCTGATCGGCGGGGGTCCCGGGTGTCAAACCCCAGCCGATCAGATGCTGATGATCTATCCTGAGGATAGATCATCAGTTGTATCAAACTGCAGAACCCCTTAAGCATCTGGATCACCGTCAGTAAAAACCAAGATCTGCTAACAAACCATGTTTGGACTGGTGAACTTGAGAACCAGAGTATCTTTTGGTTTGCCCAGTTTCTGCATAATATTTTGGCCTAGAAGGGATAACACTAAATGAACACTGGTTGCACCACTTTTGGACATATAACTGGAGAATGGGATTCCTCCGTAAAGCCGTCAATAATCCTACACTGCTCCAAACACATATGCATGACAATTATATTTTACCTGCATTTCCAATTTTTGTTGACGTATGCCATGTCCATCATCTTGTAATCTACAGTATCAGAAATAAATACTGTTCAGAATATATATTATTTGGCTTGATTGTTCCCCTTGCAAGTTGTAAGAGCCATTCATAAGTTAAAAGCTTGTTGCTTGGATCATTAAGAGGCTAGATTTAAAGGGAACCTGTCACACTGAACATGATGTTTGAGGAGCAGGTTATAGAGCAGGAGGAGATGAGCAGATTGATGTATAGTTTTGAAGGAAAAGAAAAAGTATAACTTGTATTGTATTCATTTAATTTTCTGCTCATTCTGGGCTTTAAAGTTAAGGAGGCGGTCCTATCAGTGACAGCAATCTCTGTATACACAGGCATAGATGACAGGCTGTCAATCACTGATAGGACCACCTCCTGGACTTCAAATCCCAGAATGAACATGGATTTAAATGAATAAATTACAAGTTATACTGAATGTTTTCCCATATCCATCTGCTCAGCTCCTGGAATACAGGAATATTTACCATAGGGTCCATGCATATTGGTATAGATAAGAACTATACATGTTTATTACCTGATTGTTGGGTCAACAGCTGAACTTTCTTCTGGCCTGTATAAAAAAAGAGCATATATTGTTATATTTATAGGGATAATTAATGTGGTTGTCTAGTTTACAAGAGCCACAATAAAATTCTCTCACAGTGATATCACTACCCCATACTTCTTGATAGGGTTTTACCTTTCCATACCCGAGCTGTGCTGATGCGGTAGTGGAGCTCCTGGAAAATGCACCATATATGTTAAGATTACCCTCTACTGTGTCCATTCTGGATAAAGAATTTTGAGTCTTTCTTTGACAGCCTCTCCATCTTTTTAGACACTTTAACAGCCACCAGCACTATCAATGCTTGACGTTGGAAATCCACTACTGCACCGTTAAGAATGGGTAGGTAAACATAGAAGATTGATGGCAGAAAAAGACCGCCTGGTCCATCTTGTCTGCCTTTATATTATTTCTTTTTTTATCTATCTAGGATAGACGTGTTTATCCCAGGCATGTTTAAATTTACTTATTGTAGATTTCCCAACCACATCTGCTGGAAGTTTGTAACAAGCTTCAACTACTCTTTCGGTAAAATAAAATTTCCTGGCATTGCTCCTGATCTTATTCACAGCTCTGATAAATAACAGGTGAAACTCAAAAATTAGAATATCGTGCAAAGTTCATTTATTTCAGTAATGCAACCTAAAAGGCGAAACTAATATATGAGATAGACTCATTACATGCAAAGCGAGATATTTCGAACCTTTCTTTGTTATAATTTGGATGATAATGGCTTACAGCTTATGAAAACCCCAAAGTCACAATCTCAGGTGCCCTTTGCTCAGGGGTATGGATTAATTAGCTGCCTAGAGTGTGACACTTTGAGCCTAGAATATTGAACCTTTTTACAATATTCTAATTTTAAGTTGCATTACTGAAATAAATGAACTTTTGCACGATATTCTAATTTTTCGAATTTCACCTGTAAGAACATCAGAAATCCCAGTCAATCACTAGTGTCATTTACTTAAAAACTATGTCAATCACTAGTGTCATTTACTTAAAATAAATCACAGAGCACCTTCACCAGTGTAAAATGTAACCTTAATGTTCATTAAAATACCACTATACGTGTGAATAAGAATTCATTTGGGCTGAGAAGCACCGTGACCCCTTTACAGAAGTACCTAACACAGTGAGGATACCACCACATGGTATGTGACAATTGCGACGTGGCTGTGCTGTGGTTTAGTATGGGGTGTAGCTGACTCCTGTTTAACTAATGAGAATCTCACTATTTAATGCCCGTGCAGCACCAACAATACCGTGCGGCCATTAACAATGCAGGCTGAGTAAACAGGGCGGTCCTCATTAGTTAAATGGCAACCGTGAAGTGTCTGAGGCATGTGGTCATACCCTGAAATCCATACATGTGTAGCTATACATGGTCCTCTTCAAGTGAAGAGACTGAGGTTAGTGCAGTACCAGACATAGTCACACATGTATGGACGTCTCTGTGATTCTCCGTTTAAGGCGCTTTTCGCTGCAACTTTATCCAGTCCAATATGTGGCAATGGCCGCATTGCTACACAGCGATCAAGGTCATGCATCCTTATGGTGGAAAAAAAAACTGTAGGTATTTGTAATATATAATGATTAGCATGGCAAAAACAACTTTCTCCCTGATGATTTCATACCCTTGGCAAGGAGCAGTGCATATCTACTCTAATGGTTTGGTTACTTATTTGCTGTGTTAATAGTTTTCCGTTTACTCTGGTAATGAGTTCTAGCCACAGAGTAATTTCCTCCGGGAGAAGATAAATTATTTGAGCAGATGATGATCCCATTCATGAGGGCAGATATTTAACCTGAATACAGTTTTGTCAATATTCATTACTGGAGCACCTGCCCAGATGCCCTGGATTAAGATGGAGACCAAAGCTGCTTATCCATTAGCCGAGGACAGCTCAGTCCTAGTGGACTTAGCTTCCTGTAAATCATGCATCATATTGCTGGAACAGGGAGAAAATCTACTTCCCAGCTCCACAGAGCTTACTAAGCGAGCATATGTATCACAGAGGTTGCACTGAACCCTTCCATCTATTCTACAATGAGCGCAAACATGCGTCCATTGAAAAATATAACTTTCTGTCCATCTATGAAGATGCACATGCAAGGACCAATAAGAGCCAGAAGGGATTGGGGCCCGTGCGTGACGAAAGGCATTGGGGAGGGGGTTCTATTAGATGTCTCAATGACATAACAAAAAGTGATACCATGTCATAAGCAGAGTACAGCTGAACATGTTAGTATGTTAGTTGTTGTATCTGTGATCTTAACCTCTGGGCTAGACAGGTTTATGTCCAGCGGATAGTAGCTAGGTTTTACTCTACCCAGGGCGGAGATTCATATCACTGCCCTAGGCCTGTGTCTAAATTACCTGGCTATGACACCCAACACTCTGGGCACATGCTGACCCTGCCCTAGCTACACCCTTGCATAATACAGTGTTGTGGCGCTCTATAATGGGGGATGCCATATCGGTTTGAGCTCATAGATACCTGCCGTGTGTCCATGTCAGGAGAAGGGAAACTTCTCTTCAATAAGAAGTATCAAAATCATAATGATACATTAGATGGAAAGTTTGACATACAGTGGCAAAAGGCTGCACAGTCTTGAAGGTAATACTCCAGTTTTATTCACAAAATCATGCACCCATTTGCCACCGCATGCGGCCGAGGCTTTGGCCATACGTGAACACATCTTCCCATACTCTAAGGATACGGACCACATGGCGGACCACAAGACATGACCTGTTGGGGTTCCTTAACGACTGGATTCTCAAGCACCAATCTAGACCAGTGAAAACATTCTCAATGAAATGCATGCCATCGTAATTAGTCCTAATGGAAAGATAAAATATTACTTACATTTCCATCCCACACAATGAATTAGGAGCTCCAGTATCCTAAGACATCTGCTTACAACAAACACGAAGACTGAGATGAGATATAAATGAGCACACTCAAGGGAGGGTATAAGTGGCCCTGGCTGTCAGGTGCCCAGTGGCAGTATCGAGGATGCAGGCTGAAGAACGCTATGCTTGAATTAGTCTTTCTGAAGACTGGCATAGAGGGAGGGACACAGTGCATGTGTAATCTTCCCCCAGGCATGGACATCAGTAAATTGGGATTCTCATAATCAGCTTTATTAGCTTGGCGTATTAGCCTGGTCACACAACAGACGTCTATGACATGGCAAAAAAACTGCAATGTAATAGACAGTAAAAGAATACGGTATGGAACTAATCAAAGATGTATGAAATATCTCAAAATGCTTCCTGTTTTTAACATTCAGGTCTCTTTTGAAGAAAATAGAATGTCAGCAAACCTAGGTCCACCTCAAAGACAATTCAGTACTAACATGCCAGTCTGTATGTCAAGGCAGATGTCAGACTGGACATATTTACACTTTAGATCCATATCTCCTGAGTTTTTGAGATCACCCTCACAAATATCAAATATGGACAAATGTGTTCTCCTTTTTATGCCTGCGGCATTTTTGGACTTTAAAGAAAATCTCTGAAGTCTTAGTGAAAAAAACCTCACAAAGAGAGACAAATGCCTTTGGGTCGGCTGAGTCAGAGTGCCAACCCGGACTGGAGATACATACACAGATCCATATCCCCTCAGTCTTTATAAAGTAACCAGAGGGTCAAATGGCTGGACCTTTATATACTGTATATGTATTTATATATATATATATATATATACTGTGTGAGATGGGGAAACAGCTCTCATTGTCTGAACACTGTTTGTGTAGATTAAATTGAATGATCTGGACTTATCCTGATCCTGTCCAGAGCAACGAGGATTGCTTTCAAGAACGCTGATGAGAGCTGAGGAGCAAAGCAACATACACTGCAGGATTTGTGCTTGTTGGAGAGGCATTTGTTCTGTTCAGAGTCACCAGTGGAGGCAGAGCAGACCCGGGTCGGTAAGATCGTGCACGCACCTAATCACAGTGTTGGCGCCTAGAGACTGAGACTAGGCCTGAAGTTAGTTAGGCCTCTTTCACACTTGCGTTGTCCGGATCCGTCATGTACTCCATTTGCCGGAAGTGCCCGCCGGATCCGTAACAACGCAAGTGACCTGAAAGCATTTGAAGACGGATCAGTCTTCAGTATGCTTTCAGCGTTACCATGGCAGCCAGGACGCTATTAAAGTCCTGGTTGCCATAGTAGTAGTGGGGAGCGGGGGACCAGTATACTTACAGTCCGTGCGGCTCCCGGGGCGCTCCAGAATGACGTCAGAGCGCCCCATGCGCATGGATCACGGAATCCATGCGATCACGTAATCCATGCGTGTAGGGCGCCCTGACGTCACTCTGGAGCGCCCCGGGAGCCGCAATGATGGTAAGTATACTGCTCCCCCGCTCCCCACTACACTTTACCATGGCAACCAGGACTTTATCGTCCTGGCTGCCATGGTAACCATTGAGAAAAGCTAAGCGTCGGATCGGCGATGCGCCGAAACGACGTTTAGCTTAAGGCGGATCGGATTAATGCCTTTCAATGGGCATTAATTCCGGATCCGGCCTTGCGGCAAGTGTTCAGGATTTTTGACCGGAGCAAAAAGCGCAGCATGCTGCGGTATTTTCTCCGGCCAAACAACGTTCCGGTCCTGAACTGAAGACATCCTGATGCATCCTGAACGGATTTCTCTCCATTCAGAATGCATGGGGATAATCCTGATCAGGATTTTTCCGGCATAGAGACCCGACGACGGATCTCTATGCCGGAAAACAAAAACGCTAGTGTGAAAGAAACTTCCCCCAAACTCAAGCCAGGCTGGTGTTTTGTTCAGAAGTAATACTCAAGCATGTGCTATTGGACCAGTTATGGGAGGGGGAATCCTGTAGAGCTTTGTAACTTTATAAGCTGCTGTGCTGCACCACGGGCTAGCCCGTACCAGAGCCCATCCCGGTACACAGCTTACAACTGTATATATGTGTATATATATATATATATATATATATATAATATATATATCTCTGAGTTACAGCACAAAGCCAGATTAGACATTTTCAGACTGTGGATCATTATCCCCTAGCTCTTTGTTAATTAGCCACATAAAGATTAACATAAATTTTTTCCTTTCCATTCCTGTTGCTCGGCTGAGTCACAGTGCCAGCGCTGACTGGACATAGTGGGACTAACGGTATATTCACATGAACATTAAAAAATATGACCGTTATATTTGGCAAAACTGTTTTTTACAGACATCTTTTTAAACGGATGCTTTCAGAAAAACGGCTGTTGCGACTACCTGACATTGGATGGGGATGAATTTCGACGCGCCATAAGAATCAGGTTAGGAGGCTTTACTAACAGGATGAAGGCTACAGCCTGCAGTACACACTGAAGACGCTAGCCAGCACTGACCACTGCCAGCAATAAGGAGAGAATGGGCCCAGGCCACTGGAGAGAGGGGATATCGGCTGGGTGTGTAATGTGACTCGTGTACCTGGCAGAAGTAACAGGGCAGCAGCGGGCACAGGACGCCAGCGCAACAGCATTGGATAGCATGTTGTATGTTAACAAGACCTTAGGTCACCTGACATATGATCATTAAGGTCCTTAAAGAGGACCTGTCACCACAAAATACAATGAAATCTGCAGGCAGCATGTTATAAAGCAAGAGGAACTGGGAAGATTGTATATAGTTTTGTTAGAAAAAGTTCATTAAAACATGTAATTTATACATTTATATCTCTGCTTTTTATGAACTTAAGACCACCCCTGTGTACAACTTTCAGTGACTGACAGCTATCTCTGTATAAACACTTACACAGGGAATGCTATCAATCACTGATAACACCTCCCGAGTACAGTTATCAGTGACTGACAGCTATCTCTGTATACACACTTACACAGAGAATACTATCAATCTCTGATAACACCTACCCAGCGTACAGCTATAAGTGACTGACAGCTATATCTGTATACACACTTACACAGAGAATACTATCAATCACTGATAACACCTCCCCTTGTATACAGCTATCAGTGACTGACAGCTATCTATGTTTACACACTTACACAGAGAATACTATCAATATCTGATAACACCTCCCCTGTGTACAGTTATCAGTGACTGACATCTATCTCTGTATACACACTTACACAGAGAATGCTATCAATCACTGATAACACCTCCCCTGTGTACAACTATCAGTGGCTAACAGCTATCTATGTATACACACTTACACAGAGAATACTATCAACCTCTGATAACACCTACCCAGTGTACAGCTATAAGTGACTGACAGCTATATCTGTATACACACTTACACAGAGAATACTATCAATCACTGATAACACCTCCACTTGTATACAGCTATCAGTGACTGACTGCTATCTCTGTATACACACTTACACAGAGAATACTATCAATATCTGATAAAACCTACCCAGTGTACTCTATCAGTGACTGACAGCTATATATGTATACACACTTACACAGAGAATACTATCAACCTCTGATAACATCTACCCAGTGTACAGCTATCAGTGACTGACAGCTATGTCTGTATACACACTTACACAGAGAATACTATCAATCTCTGATAACACCTACTCAGTGTACAGCTATTAGTGACTGACAGCTATCTATGTATACACACTTACACAGAGAATACTATCAATCTCTGATAACACCTACCCAGTGTATACTTTCAGTGACTGACAGCTATCTCTGTATACACACTTACACAGGGAATGTTCAGGCTTCCCAGAGCGTTTCGCATGGGGGCAATGCATCAGCTGGTTTTATCCGGTTTTACCTGAGCCAGAGATGTCAGTCAAGGATCTCCTCTGATTGGTTCAGCTAGTTGCTGGGGGAAATTTCTTAGACAGCTGATTGGTGTGGTTGCCAGTGGCGGGAATCTGTTGGTCCTTAAAAGAAGGGTTTCAGCGGCGCTTCTGGGCCAGTGTTAAGAAGACCAGAACGTCGCCCCGTCCTCCCCTATTTTTGTGGCTTGTCGCTTTGCTTTATTAGAGGGGCTGTATCACTCAGCTATTGCTGAGTGGATTTCGGTATTTATTCAAGATTTTAATGGTTATTTATTTAATGGATTTGAAGTTTTAATTATTTATTAATTTATTACCCTTAATAAAGCATTGCGGCCATTTTTATTCCTACGAGAAGGTGTCATGTGTTTCTTTATTAGCGCTATAAGTACTTTTAGTAAGCTTGAGTGAGGTAATTTACCTCCATGCTATCAATCACTGATAACACCTCCCCGTGTACAGCTATCAGGGACTGACAGCTATCTCTGTATACACACTTACACAGAGAATGCTATCAATCACTGATAACATCTCCCCTGTGTACAACTATCAGTGACTGACAGCTATCTCTGTATACACGCTTACACAGAGAATACTATCAATCACTGATAACACCTCCCCCGTGTACAACTATCAGTGACTGACAGCTATCTATGTATACACACTTACACAGAGAATGCTATCAATCACTTATAACACCTCCCCGTGTACAACTATCAGTGGCTAACAGCTATCTCTGTATACACACTTACACAGAGAATGCTATCAATCACTGATAACACCTCCCCCATGTACAACTATCAGTGACTGACAGATATCTATGTATACACACTTAGGGCCAGATTTATCATTAGCTAAAGTCACTTTAATGGAGTGAAAAAGTCGCAAAAAAATGCGCAATCGGTAAAATTGCGCATTTTTTTGCGACTTTTTCAAGCTCTGCACTAAGCTCTCCAGTTTTGTGAAAGTGGGCGTGTTGTCTTATGTAAATGAATCTCTAGACAGATTTACTATTGCAACCATTTAAAAAGTCGCAAAAAAGTCGCAAAAAAGTCGCAAAAAAAATGCGCAATTTCACTCCAGGGGGGACCATGCTTATCTTATGCGACTTTTTAATAGAACATGCGACTTTTTTGTAAAGAAGTGCGACTTTTGTAAAGCCACTTACTGAAGGATGAACTGCTACCATCAATCCACATTTATCACTGTATTAAGGGACCATTAATAAATCTGACTAACTAAAAGTGACTTTGGGCAGATGTAAAAGTGGAGTAAGATGTAAGTGTAATGATAAATCTGGCCCTTACTGTCATGAACTTACCTGCCTGGGCTCCAGCAGTGAGTTCACCAACTACAGCACAACTGCATCGGGAGTGACATGCTGGTAAACCACGCCCCTTGGTGATGAAACAGCATCATTAGTATTGTTGAGTGAAGCAACCTTTGATCATAGATCTGAAGTTGCTTTGTTCAAAACTTCGTTTGAATGGTGTATGGAGATTCGTCTTATGGGCTCCAGCAAGGCGAAGTGACTTATGACAAAAGTCTTGCGGGACTTCGGCGAATAACTTCGGTATTTGATTTTCAAACTTTAAAAGTTTGGAGCGAATCGACTTCAGATCTAGGATCCGAAGCTCAATTTGCTGAACACTAATAATTAACAACAGGATGCAATGCTCTTACTCCTTGCAGCAGGCTTGTACTGGAGGAGATTAGCAGTGGGCTGATTGCTCAGCTGATCTATCTCTGTGTGCTGTGTTCTGACTAATGGAGCGCCAAGTCATGACCTATCAGGTTCTGATCCTGGGACTCTATTTAAACCCCTTCCTTGCCTTATACTAGAGCCAGTGATAGTCATTGACTCCCCTAGCTGTGCTCCTGGTTCCGGTTCTGTGTGCGTTTGTATTGCTTCTATTATTGAGCTCAGCTTGCCTTTGAACACTCTCAGTCTTGTGTTTTGGTACTGTATTGTCTGCTCAGTCCCGACCCATTTCTGTACAGCTCCATTTCTGAGTTGTTCTGACTCTCTGTGTGTATGTCTTGCACTTTAGTACAGTGGGGAACGTCGACTAAGTCTCAACATATGTGGACATTTGTTCCTGTTTCTCCTATGCAAAGTAATCAACTCCTTACTTTATTTCACTTTTAAGGGTTAACTTGCACTGTCTTATACTGTATAATACTGCGTAACTGCATTTTATATTTATGATGTCATATATAGCCTGCTCATTTGCACTGTATTTGCACAGCACTGTGGAAAGGGTTAATGAATACTGAGAGACTTTTAGAACTTTCTAGCTAATAATGAGAAGTTGGTAATTTTTCAAAGCTACCATAGGGTTTAAAGAACAATCTGTAGTTTTTATTGATACAGTGTTGGATTGTGTATGGCTTTTTGATCACTTTTTATTCAATTTTTTGGGGGTGACGCGACAAAAAAATGGCGAATGGGCCATTTTGATTTTTTGTTCCATTACGCCGTTCAGGATGAATATTTTTATATTTTCATAGTATCGGCTACCCTGAAATAACTTTTTTGAATTTCTAATCAATATGCAAATTATTTAAGACTACCAAGGGCTGCATTTGGTGCACCGAAGCTCCCCAGCTGCCTATGCCTAGCCTCTTCCTCAGACCACTGATTTTCAGCACCAGGCGTTAGGTACGTTATCTTACCTAGCCTGTATTACTGTAAATACACTATTCAATTTTTTTTTATTTTAGGCAGCCAATGGCAGGCGGTGACGGGCTGAAGCGACCCATGCATGGGATTCAGCCAGTTCCCTCAAGTTTTCCAGATCCGGTTGACCATGTGATGTGACGTCACCACAGGTCCTTTAGGCGGCTGCTAATGATTGAAGAAGAAAGAAGAGATCGCCAACTACGCGATCAAGTGGATAAGGTGACCCCTTAATCCACATTTTAGTAAGCATTCTGTAGTGAGAATGCTATTATTTTCCCAAAAGATTGGGTCCCCATCCCGATCGTCTCTTAGCAACCTTGCGGAAAAACCGCACTGCATCCGCACTTGATTGCGGATGCTAGCGATTTTCACGCAGCCCCATTCACTTCTATGGGGCCTGTGTTGCTGAAAACGCAGAGCTTGCTGCGATTTTCACGCAACGCAGAAGTGATGCGTGAAAATCACCGCTCATGTGCATAGCCCCATAGAAATGAATGGGTCCGGATTCAGCGCGGGTGCAATGCGTTCACGTCACACATTGCACCCGCCTGTAAAACTCGCCCGTGTGAAAGGGGCCTTAGGCTTTTTAAAAGTTGGGTGGTATGTGTGTGTAGTGTATATATGGTGTATTTATGTATGTGTACCATATAGATGGTGTATGTAAACATGTGTCGTGACACCGCGTTTCCGCCATTGAATAGGGAACATGTTGTTAAAAATTTAAATCCCACCCCTGCATTTACCAAAATTTACAATATTTAACCTTTTCTATTTGTAAGTGTACTCCTCAAGAATCTGCAGGGAAATTTGCAGCTGTGAATTTTGATACATATAAGATCGCAAAATTTCACCTGCAGAAAAGAAATGAGGGACCCCCAAAAAATCTGAAAACTCAACATACCTCCCAACACAAAAAGGGATAATATGCGCTGCAATTTCTTTTCAATACTAGGCCACGTCTCTAACTCCGCCTAAAACATAACTATACATACCCAGTCCCCTTAATAAACATAGTGATTATTCCCCTGTGTGCGAGCACAGAGTAGTAATGCCTACGTGTACCCCTCACAACAGTTATGCCCACATTGTGCCCTCTTCAAAGTAGGTATGCCCAGATGTGCCCCCTTCACAATAGGTATGCCCACATTGTGTCCCCTTCACAGTAGCTATAGCCAAAGCTCCCCTTTCACAGCAGTTATGCCCACATTGTGCTTCCTTCACAGTAGTTATACCCAGATATGCACCCTTCACAGTTGCTATTGTAATGCCCGAGAGTGCCGTTACCACCTCTGCGCTTTGCTACTGTCTTTATTGGTTAACCTGATGTCATTGTATGTATTTATTGCAGAACCATCACACTGTGCATATCTATTTCCATGCAAATGTTATTGTTCATGTAACATGCCTGGTTCACCAGCAGGTGGCAGCGTAAATGGCATAGCTATTTTATCTAGAATGGAACCCTTCTTTCCATTCTAGCTCTCTCTACAAGAGGGAGGGACTAGTTAGTTAGAGGTCAGTCTAGAGTACCCCCTGCTTGGGGAAGGAAGCAGGAGCCCGTCCCTGCTGGACGATCCCTGTCTGGGCCAGCTTAAGCACCTTCAGCACAGCTGGATCTGGAGGCCAAAGCCAGGAAGAAAGTATTCCCTGGATAAAGTTAGAGACCCGACTACAGAAAGTGAAGTACAGCATAAAGAGAAAGCAAAGTTATCCTGTTAGCACAGCAGAGCCAGAGAGCAACAGACGTAGCAGAGAGGAGTTTGCCTGCCACCGTTAATGCCAAAGCCTGCTGGAAACCAAGACAAAATCTGTAATTGAGAAAGGCGCGCTGGCATAGTGTAACAAAGTACGGATCAACTAACAGTGCAACTAAATCAAGCGCGCTGACACAGTGTAACAAATGTGGATTAAGTGAACGTTACACCGACAGACTAATCACTAACCCGTAGTGCAATTGAAGGTAGGACATGGACAAACAGAGTGTGGTTAAATGAAGTGCTCTATTGTTACACCAACCAGTATTTAGGAGCACAACTAAAGGAACCCTGAGGATACAGTATAACAAATATAAGGACGCATTCTCAATTGTTAAGAACACTATATGATCGAGTCAATAAAAATTAAAATCAGTATGACACCATCTAAGGGTACTTTCAAACTAGCGGCATAGCTATCCGGCAGGCTGTTCCGGTGGGTGAACAGCCTGCCGGATCCGCCATGCCGCAAGTACCCGTGTGCTGCCGCTCTGTCCCCATTGACTATAATGGGGCGGGGGGGCCAGGTTTAGTGGAATGCAGGGTGGTTTGGTGCGGCCTGTATGTGTCACGATGATCCTACCTAGATACAGCATGACCCCAGGCTTAGGCACCAAAGCATTAAAAGGGGGATAGTTGAGAGATGAAGAATAACTTGAGTCCAGACCTTGATATAAAGTTTAACAGCTTTAGAGTACTTTCACATTTGAGGCATAGCTATCCGCCATGCCGCAAGTACCTGTGTGCTGCCGCTCCGTCCCCACGGCAGTGCACGGCAAAAATAGCCGGACTAAAAGGTCAGACCTGCAGTACTTTTTAGTCTGGCGATCTCCGAACTGCCGTGCTGCACCGTAACTCCGCCCCGCCCCATTATAGTCAATGGGGACGGAGCGGCAGCACAGCAGCACACAGGTACTTGCGGCATGGCGGATCCGGCAGGCTGTTCACCCGCCGGAACAGCCTGCCGGATAGCTATGCCGCAAATGTGAAAGTAGTCTTTACTTGGGTAAACATGGATCCAAACGATTTTCAGGCTTTGTCTTGATTCCAGCAGGTGTTGGCATAAACTGGCAGGCAAACTTGATAGGTTTACTTTCTTTCTCTCTGCTGTACTGACAGGCAAGCTTAATTACTTTGCTTTTTTTCTCTATGCTGCACTAAACTCTGCTTAGTCCTGGTTACTGAACTTTAGGTCGATTCTGTCAAATAAATGAGCATGGAGTCCGAATGCTCTACATTTTTTGTCTATTTTTTCCAGGGCCACTATAAGTTCACAGTCCGCCCCTGCTCTGCATCCTATAGATGCAGACACAGCTGAGAGCAGGACATACCTCAGCCGTTCCAGGACCACGGGACAGCCTCTGAAATCCGGGACTGTCCTGACAGATCCAGGACAGTTGAGAGGTATGCACTCACCTCTCTTGGCGCTTATACGGCTCACTTTTCTGGTCCCACTGCCGACTTATGTTTAGGTTGGTAAAAATCAGGAAATTGAAATCCCTGCCCATTTATAGGTGGGGTTATTGTTAGCTCTGCCCAGTTTTGGCCTGGGGCAGCCCAAATTTGCTAGGACTGTATGTGAAAACCAGGGACAGTCCATGCAAATTCGGGACAGTTGGCATCTATGCATATCGGCCTCTGTACAACCCAACCTCATGCAATAACATCTATCATCCAATAAATATGAGCCAAAAGATACCGTATATAGCCATAACTGTTCATATATACAGGTGCCATAAAAAAGTACATGTATGTAAATACCATGTAAAAAGTAACACATATACCTATGGTAAAATGCACTACACTATAAGACCTAATAAAAAAAATACCAGACCGCATAGAATATAAAAACACTTTATTAATACAAGATAAAAATACCTTTTATCTTGTATTAATAAAGTGTTTTTATATTCTATGCGGTCTGGTAATTTTAATCCATACATGAAAAAAGGTGCAGGTAAAAGGGCGGCACCTACAAGAGAAAGTGCAAGTGCAAAGTGCAATAATATTCAAATATGTAACAAAGAATCCATTACCTGGGGGTGACGCCATCCCAGAGGAAGCACAGTATGGGTGAGCGTGGTGAGCGCGGTGACGTCAGCGCAGGTCCAGGTCCTGCAGGTATCTTCATTCAGCAGGACCTGCTCTGACATCACCGCGCTTACCATGTGGTGAGTACGATGACATCATCAAAAGTCTTTTTGCAGGTCCTCAAAGAAGAAGAAAGAAAACGATGCTGGCTGCGTGATCAAGTGGATGAGGTGAGTTAATTTTCTTTATTTTTTTAGCCCCTCAAGTCACATTTTAGTAAGCATTCTGTATTAAAGGGTTTCTGTCATCAAGTTTTGACATTATAAGCTGTCTGACATTAGCTATGTGCTAATGTCAGAGCAGCTTGATAATGTCTTTTTTATAAAAATCCGATTTATATTTTGGCTGAAAAACGTACTTTTATAATATGTAAATTAGCCTCTAGGAGCAGGGGGGGCGTTGCCCTGCTCCTAGGGGCTCCGTCGTGGCAACCTGCTGCACGCCCTTCTTACTTTGAGTGACAGTGCCGGGCAGCGATCCTCCACCACTGTCTCCTTCTGAAATCCCGCGCCTGCGCCGCCGCTCTGTATTCGGCGCAGGCGCGGTGAGCAGAGGACGCTGGTGCCTGCTGTCCTCAGCTCACCGCGCCTGCGCTGAATACCTCTGAGTACACCCGGAAGCAAGGACAGCTGGGATTTCAGAAGGAGACAGTGCCGGAGGATCGCTGCCCGGCACTGTCACTCAAAGTAAGAAGGGGCGTGCCAGCAGGTTGCACGACTGAGCCTCTAGGAGCAGGCAACGCCCCTGCTCCTAGAGGCTAATTTACATATTATAAAAGTACGTTTTCAGCCAAAATATAAATCTAATTTTTATAAAAGACATTATCAAGCTGCTCTGACATTAGCACATAGCTAATGTCAGACAGCTTATAATGTCAAAACTTGATGACAGAAACCCTTTAAGGATGCTATTATTTTCCCTTATAACCATGTTATAAGGGAAAATAATAAAATATACAGAATACTGAACCCAAACTCGAACTTCTGTGAAGAAGTTCGGGTCTGGGTACCAAACATTCCGATGCATTAAAACGCATTGCTCTCCCGCGGAAAAATTGCGCAATTTCCCGCCACGCACCCACATCCTCTCGGTCCCTCACACGTGCCGCCCGTGTGAAAGAGGCCTTAGGATAGGTCATCAATATCAGATCTGTGGGGGTCGACTAACCCGACACCCCCACCAATTAACTGTTTGCAGCCAAGTGAATGGGAGAGTAAGCTGTAATTACCCTGCGCTACCGCTAAAAAATGCATACGGCATGCAGGTGAACATTGAAGAGAAGACTGTACTCGTGCAAGCACTGCGGCCTCTTCAGACAGCTGATCGTGGAGGGGCTTGGAGTCAGACCCCCGGTGATCTGATATTGATGACCTGTCCTGAGGATAGATATCATGAAACGGGACATAATGTTACAGTATTACACCGCAGGCTTGACCCACAAAAATCTGCATGGCAGATCTGAACGTAATACGCAACGTGTGGGTGCACGTTGAATTCATGTACAATGCAATGACACAGCAGCAACTTCATATACAACTGCACCACTACTTAGTAGCAATATGACAGAGTTTCTGTATTGGAACACTTGTCTTTTATTAAGGCACAGAAACAACTTGCAGGGGGGGGAAGGTATAAAACAAGTTTGTCCCATGAGGCTTCCCGTTTAAAGCAAGCGGTTTCTATGGTAACGTTCGCTTCAGGATAAAACGTCATACCCTGCCGACAGGAAGCCATGTTTTTGGTGGGTAGGCGTGGTGTAAGCGTCTACCGTTATAGGTCTGCGACGGCGCGCCATATTTCTAGTGGGCTGGTGATCTGTTGTTCGTACGTCACTGGCCGGAAGGGTGTCGTGGAACTGTACAGATCTCTGCACGGGCGGGGACTGCGCTTCACCTGCTAAGACACCGGACAGCAAGGTCCGGGGAAGGTACGTCTGTCCGGTGACCGTGTGCTGAGAGAGGACGGGTAGATTGTTAGTCTTCTCTGGGGTGGGGAGGCATCAGGGGACATAGTGGTGTCACATAACATGTCACTTGTCAAGGTTTGAATGGGATTGTGATGGGGGAGGGGTGAGAGTCAGATGGGGGGATCGAAGTATAATCGTGAGTGAGGATTAAAGGGGAATCCACCCTGAATTATCCTCCGTCATAAGCTGCTGACACCAGGATGCCATTGTTGTGGCGGGGACTGGGGGTCCTGAAAGCTAAATTCCCCAAATTTTGATTGGTGGGAGTTTGAATATTGAGACCTCCAGCGATCTCTAGAATAGGGAGAGAGAAGTGTCTGCCTCAGGGATGCCCAACCTGCGGTTAAACTACAACTCCCAGCATGCCTGGACAGGCTATAGCTATCAGCAGGGCATGTTGGGACTTGGGAGTTGTAGTTTTACTGGAGGGCCACAGGTTGAGCATAGTGCGCGTCTCTCCTCACCGCAGTGACAGAATGGAGACGAGTCCACAGTCCATCTCCGTCACTGAGGAGACGCGATCCGCACAAACCCCCCCCCCCCCTCGGCTCGTTGTAGTGATCGGTGCGAGTCTCAGTACTTGGACCCCCACCGATCAAAACT
The DNA here is from genome assembly GCA_033119425.1 of Bufotes viridis. Lineage (NCBI taxonomy): Eukaryota > Metazoa > Chordata > Amphibia > Anura > Bufonidae > Bufotes > Bufotes viridis. The sequence goes on along the minus strand of CM065590.1, from coordinate 476,753,619 downwards.
TTTGATATGACTCATCAAATGTTTTACGAAGACTCAGTGGCGCTATAAGTTTATCAGATCTGTCTTGTAAGATTCCTTGCGCTTGTGTTAGCTGAATACAACAACGATGATGTAGACATTCACAGACAGCAAGCAGAGTCCAGAGGAAAGTTCCTTCAAGGCATGACTACACTCGGAGCACCCTCTAAGCCAGGGCACAATGTGGCAGGATATGGTGACGTCAGGACAGTTCATGTGCTGACTCTGATGACTCAGAACCTCAACCGGACTGAAAATCTCAGCTCAGACGGCGACATGAGGAGGGTATTGGAAGTTTCTAGTCATGGATCCCCCCCATGTGCATATCCCCGCTGCTGCTCAGCTCAATCACCGGCTGCACTGGTGACCTGTCTGAGCTTCGTTCCCGTCAGGCTCTGTTCACATAGGTGCTGCGGTCTTGACTTGTAACGGAAAGTCAGATGCTGCCTGTCGAGCCCCATCAGGGTCAGTTGAGTTCTGCCAAGATGTCTGTCGCTTGGCAAGAAAAGAATAGCTCTGCATTTGTCGACACAGCCCACCTGACACCCCTGTGTACATGCATCCTTGGTTTGGCCGAGCATGCTAGTGTTTTCAATGGTAAGAGAAGAGAAAGCTGCTGTCAGACACCCCTGACAGGGTCTTTTCACCCTCCATAACAAAAGGATCGAGCATTGACATTCAGCCTGCCCTTTCTTCCTTGACGGCGTCTGTCCGGAGACCCCATACACATTAGATCAAGGAATCTGGAACCCTCGGCAATCCAGCTGTTTAGAAACTACAACTCCCAGCATGCATGCCTTCGCTGCTGTTTCATGGAAGTGTATGGAGAAGGCTGGCAGTTGTAGTTACACAGCTGGAGTGCAGGAGGTTGCTGATCCCTGCATTAGTCAGCCAAGGATAGAGTAAGCTTTATGCCTAGGTGTACACAACGACATTTTGTCGCATCAATGTCGCGCGACAATTGTTATAATGTTAGTCTATGGTGTCGCAGTGCGACATGCTGCGACACGACAGTCGCCAAAAATCCATTTGAAATGAATTTTTCTGCGACACCATAGACTATCATTATAAAAATTGTCGTGCGACAAATGTCGCAGTGTAGTTGTGCCCTAGGTGTCGCGCGACTTATTGTCGTCGTCGCGTCGCGTAGATCTCGCCTATTCATTAACTAATTAAAACCAGTTGGTCTGGTTAACTCTTGCACGCCTCTCTAGAACTTGTATAGAGAATTGTGTGCAAAGACCTCCCCGTGACGTCTGTTCCTCTAGGCCAGGGATGGGCAACCTGCGGCTCTCCAGCTGTTGTAAAACTACAATTCCCACCATGCCCTGCTGTAGGCTGATAGCTGTAAGCAACCTTTGCATGCTGGGAGTTGTAGTTTTGCAACAGCTGGAGAGCCGCAGTTTTCCTATCCCTGCTCTAGGGCATTTCTACATGAAAAAGGCAAAGTCATTTAAAATTTGTAATACCGCATGGCCATTAATAATTCAGACCGGCTACACGAACGTTGTGTGCCTGTATTGCAGACCCATTCACTTGAATGGGTCTGCAATCACGAAGATGCGGAACGGAAGCACTACGGAGTGCTTCCGTGGTGTTTCTGTCCGCGCCTCTCCATATTTATTTATTTATTTTTGCGCTGTGGACAGATCACGGACCCGTTCAAGTTGAATGGGTCTCTCTATCAGTCGCGGCCGTCGCGCTGACATTGCCCGTCCATTGGGGACCATAAGTTGCGGTCCCCAATGCACGGAACGTTCGTATGCAAGAGGCCTTAAGGCCAGACACACCTGATCGAGTTGAATGTGAGGAACTCTTATAGGCCTCTTTCACACGGGCGTCATGTTTGACGCCCGGATATGAGGCGGGTGCGTTGCGGGAATATGCGCGATTTTTCTGCGCAGATGCAAACGTTTGTAATGTGTTTTGCACACGCGTGAGAAAAATCGCCATGTTTGGTACCCAACCCGAAGCCGGACTTCATCACTGAAGTCCGGTTTCGGGTCTTCTGGAGAATTGATTATTTTCCCTTATAACATGGTTATAAGGGGAAATAATAGCATTCTTAATAAAGAATGCTGTGTAAAATGAAGAGGAAGGGGTTAAAAATAATAAGAGTTAACTTACCTTAGCCACTTGATCGCGGTAGTTGCGATCTGTCCTCTCTTTCCCAGCATCAGCTAAGATCTAAAGGACCTGTGATGACGTCACATCACATGATCCAATCACATGGTCCATCTTGCCATGGTGATGGACCATGTGATGTGACGTCATCACAGGTCCTTTAGATCTCAGATGCTGCAGGGAAAGAGGGGAGAGATCGCGACTGCGCGATCAAGTGGCTAAGGTAAGTTAATTTTTATTATTTTTAACCCCTTCATCTTCATTTTACAATGCATTCTTTATTAAGAATGCTATTATTCTCCCTTATAACCATATTATAAGGGAAAATAATAAAGATCTGGTCCCGTTGCTAAGCAACCATGCGGGAAAATCACACTGCATCCGCACTTGCTTGCGGATGCTTGCGATTTTCCCGCAGCCCCATTCACTTCTATGGGGCCTGCGTTGCGTGAAAAACGCACAATATAGAGCATGCTGCGATTTTCACACAATGCAGAAGTGATGCGTGAAAATCACCGCTCATGTGCACAGCCCCATAGAAATGAATGGGTCCGGATTCAGTGCGGGTGCAATGCGTCCTCCTCACGCATTGCACCCGCACGGAAAACTCGCCCGTGTGAAAGGGTCCTTAGGGTGTGTCAGTGAGAGGTCCCATTCTGGCCTCCGCTGCTTTGGCAGGATTGCGCAGCCTTAAGCATCATTCACACGTCAGTGTTTTGGTCAGTGATTTTTATCATGATTGTGAGCAAAACCCAGGATTGGAGCCCCCACAGACATAAGGTTTAAGGGTACTTTTACATTTGCGGCAGGACGGATCGTGCTGCCGCTCCGTCCCCATTGACTATAATGGGGCGGAGCTACGGCGCGGCACTGCACGGCCGGAGATTGCCGGACTAAAAGTCCTGCATGTCAATTCACACGTCCGTAGTGTGTTGCAGATCCGCAACACACCTTGCCGCCACCCCCATAGAGATTGTCCGCAATTGCGGGCAAGAATAGGATATGCTCTATATTATTGTGGAGCCGCCGGCTGGATGATCAAAATGAATGGGTCCGCACCCGTTCCGCAGATTTGCGGAACGAGTGCGGACAAACATTGCGGACGTGTGAATTGGGCCTTAGGCCTCATGCACACGAACGTATTTTCTTTCCGTGTCCGTTCCGTGTTTTTTTTTTTTTTTTTTTTTTTTTTGTGGAACCATTCATAATGGGTCCGCAAAAAAAAGTTCTGCAAAAAAATAGAGCATGTCCTATTTTTTTCTAATTTGCTGACAAGGATAGTCATTATTACAATGGATCCGCGAAAAAAACGGATGCCATACGGAATGTCATCCGTTTTTTTTTTTTTTTTTTTTTTTTTTTTTTTTTTTTGAGGACACATGCGGTCGTGTTCATGAGGCCTAATGCTGTGCGATCCTGTCAGAGGAACGAAGGCCAGAATGGGACCTCTCACTGATGGGCTGCGAGTTCCTCCCATTCAAGTTGCTCGTGGGTGTCTGCCCTAAATATACGGAGTGGTGGGACCTAGGTACTCAGTGCACCTCAGCATTCCTGCTGCAGCAGTGGACACCTACCTTGATTGATAGGGCGAGGCATCATCGGCGTCTTCCTGTAATAATATTCCTGCGCAATGCATTGCACCATCGGTATATGTGCAGTCGTCGTCTGAAGCAGATTTACTGCGCAGGGACAACCCCTTTTAATTTCTGCTCGGTTTTCCGAGAGATTGATGTACAGATTCATAGAGTCCATAGCTACCACAATGAAAGAAATAATCTGTTTATATCTTATGACTCATGTATTCTGCCTTCAGAACATGCTGAAACCAAAGTACAACCGACCACGTGGCAGGACTTGTCTACACAACTAGCATCACACATCTGCTCGTGTTCTTCTACATGCAGCACACAGTGTACCGTCCATAATCATCGTGGAAACACATGAAGTATGTCTCACAATGTTCCAGCTAGTCACAAAGAAACCGGTGGTGAATGCTAAGGTCCAACACTCTTCATTTAAAAGGCATCTCTGATTTGCATACTTCTCTTTCCCATAGTGCATTGCCTGAAATTAAGTCTCCATACACCACTGAGTCTCTTCAACGAGAGCCGGTTAGTTGCCGATGTTATCTGTGGCTATAAGTATGACCGCTGAGCAGCAAACCCTGCTTTTCAAGGAACTCTTTGCTTGCCCTCTAGATCAGTGGTCTCCAGAGTTTGCCCCCCTCAGCTACTGTGAAAATAATGGGACTGCTGGCGAACCGTAGGTTGGAGACCACTGCTCTGGATGTTCCACCTTACATATTGATATGGGACCTTCTCTAAAAACCAGTGTTGTAAATGGAATGACCCAGGACTCCACCTAGATTAGATGAGGTATATCTTGGGAGGTTTACATACGGTACTTCTTCTGGTAAGGTGGCCCTAGACATCCGTCTAAAGTAGATCCAAATGGACAATTTCACCCAAAACGAATCTTCATCAGTTGAAATTTAACAATGAACGATCATTTTAGCCGACAGATGAAGGACCATTATCGCACGAAAGATCTTTCCTTCGGAGAAAGATTGTTCATGAATGAAAGCTTTTACTTTGAACGTTCCCAGAAAGATCTTTAGTCCATGGCCTGGTTTCATTGAACTTGAATGGGCAGCTTGAACAACTGTAAGGGACAACCTGGAATAACGGGAGTATGGCCGTGTCTGTGACAGGAACGCTCCACCGAGTGATTGTACAACCATCCACCAACATCTCATGTCAGTGGCCACCTCTAGACCGGGCCATGGGTTTTAAGCTATTTGCTCAGTGACTATATTGTAATGTAAAAGTGGACAGCTTCTCTATTTTTGCTTCATACCAGTTTGTCAGCTTTGCCTGGAGTGTTTTAAGGAAAAAAATCCATTCGAGATGCGGCCACCTGACTCCACAGATCGCCTGGCAGCGTTCAAGTGTTTGTCAAGCTATATAGACCATAATTAAAGGGGTCTCTACATGTCATAATCATTGTGTAGGTCATAAATAATGAATAATGTTCACCATCGTGTGCAAAAATCTTTTGCAGCACAGTGAGGATGAAGATCCAGTTCCTTCTGCTATGGTCTTTCCTGGGGATTAGCCTGGCAGTCCCAATAGACAGGGCCCCTCCGCAGAAAGAAACGGAGCCTCCGGCAGAACCTGCGGTAAGTCTTTTCTGTAATGGGTGTAGCATCTTGTCTGCAGGGGGAGAGATGCGTGACCAGTGGTCTGGAGACCAGTAGGCTTCAGGCGATGCTGCGTGTCATTTACTAGCCTCCTCAAATGTTCGAGATGACATTTCTTGGTAATTACTAGCTTTAAAGGGGCTGTCTCACTTCAGCAAATGACATTTATCATGTAGAGGAAGTTACTAATGTATTGTGATTGTCCATATTGTAGGGATGTCCCGATACCGATACTAGTATCGGTATCGGGACCGATACCGGCATTTTCACGAGTACTTGTACTCATAAAAATGCCGCCGATACCACTGCCGATACCGGAAGTTCCGGTTCGGCAGCGGCTATATTGTGTTTCATTAACCCTAACTTACTGTGCCCGTGATTACGAACTATTAATGCGCAGTCCCTCCATGCTCCTGCCCCGCGCGCCTTCTGTAATCATAAAGTGGGCGGAGCGGGCAGGCAGGACATGAAGCGCATGGAGGAATCGGGCAGCTTGAGCTCTCAGTTCCTCCATGCGCCTCATGTCCCGCCTGCCCGCTCCGCCCACTTTATGATTACAGAAGGCGCGCGGCAGGAGCATGGAGGACTGCGATTAATAGTTAGCAATCACGGGCACAGTAAGTTAGGGTTAATGAAACACAATATAGCAGCTGCGGGCCGTGTATGAGTCAAGCTGCACCGGCCTCGACACTAATGGGGAGGATCTGTGGATGACATGTATATAGCATAAGATGCTATATATGTGTCATCCACATAGCCCCTAACAGTGTCATCCACAGATTCCCCCCATTACAGCCTCATCCACAGATCCCCCATTACAGCCTCATCCACAGGTCCCCCCATAACAGTGATGTCCACAGGTCCCCCCATAACAGTGATGTCCACAGGTTCCCCCATAACAGTGATGTCCACAGGTCCCTCCCATAACGGTGACGTCCACAGGTCCCCCATAACGGTGACGTCCACAGGTCCCCCCCATAACGGTGACGTCCACAGGTCCCCCCATAACGGTGACGTCCACAGGTCCCCCCATAACGGTGACGTCCACAGGTCCCCCATAACGGTGACGTCCACAGGTCCCCCCATAACGGTGACGTCCACAGGTCCCCCATAACGGTGACGTCCACAGGTCCCCCCATAACGGTGACGTCCACAGGTCCCCCCATAACGGTGACGCCCACAGGTCCCCCCATAACGGTGACGTCCACAGGTCCCCCCATAACGGTGACGCCCACAGGTCCCCCCATAACGGTGACGTCCACAGGTCCCCCCATAACGGTGACGTCCACAGGTCCCCCCATAACGGTGACGTCCACAGGTCCCCCCATAACGGTGACGTCCACAGGTCCCCTCATAACGGTGACGTCCACAGGTCCCCCCATAACGGTGACGCCCACAGGTCCCCCCATAACGGTGACGCCCACAGGTCCCCCATAACGGTGACGCCCACAGGTCCCCCCATAACGGTGACGCCCACAGGTCCCCCCATAACGGTGACGCCCACAGGTCCTCCCATAACGGTGACGCCCACAGGTCCCCTCATAACGGTGACGCCCACAGGTCTCCCCATAACGGTGACGCCCACAGGTCCCCTCATAACGGTGACGCCCACAGGTCCCCTCATAACGGTGACGCCCACAGGTCCCCCCATAACGGTGACGCCCACAGGTCCCCCATAACGGTGACGCCCACAGGTCCCCCCATAACGGTGACGTCCACAGGTCCCCTCATAACGGTGACGCCCACAGGTCCCCCATAACGGTGACGTCCACAGGTCCTCCCATAACGGTGACGCCCACAGGTCTCCCCATAACGGTGACGCCCACAGGTCCCCCCATAACGGTGACGCCCACAGGTCCCCCATAACGGTGACGCCCACAGGTCCCCCTATAACGGTGACGCCCACAGGTCCCCCATAACGGTGACGCCCACAGGTCCCCCTATAACGGTGACGCCCACAGGTCCCTCCATAACGGTGACGCCCACAGGTCCCCCCATAACGGTGACGCCCACAGGTCCCCCATAACGGTGACGCCCACAGGTCCCCCATAACGGTGTGACGTCCACAGGTCCCTCCCATAACAGTGTGACGTCCACAGGTCCTCCCATAACGGTGACGTCCACAGGTCCCCCCCAACAGTGTGTCCTCCACAGATCCCCCAAAAACAGATCCCCCTGGAGGCACATTGGTTTGAAAACGCTATTATATTACCATTTATTAATTTATTAACACTTGTACAAAGGAAAAGAAAAGCCGTTATTCATAGCAACCAAATTCCAGCTTTAATTTTTTCATTGCTATCAGTAACTGCGGGGCTGTTTATACGAGGTATCGGTAATTGATCAGGCGAGTACTTAAATAAAAGTATCGGTACTCGGTCTTACAAAAATGGTATCGGGACATCCCTACCATATTGCTTCCTTTGCTGGCTGGATTCATTTTTCCATCACATTATACACTGCTCGTTTCCATGGTTACGACCACCCTGTAATCCAGCAGTGGTGGTCGTGCTTGTACACTATAGATAAAAGTATTAGCCTATGTGCACTCCTGCGGTCCTCGCCACCAGAGTGCAGTGTTTTTTCCTATATTGTGCAAGCATGACCACCACTGCTGGATTACAGGGTGGTTGGAACCATGGAAACGAGCAGTGTATAATGTGATGGGAAAATGAATCCAGCCAGCAAAGGAGGCAATATGTACAATCACAATACATTAGTAAGTGCCTTGTATTAACTTTCTCTACAAGTGAGACAACCCCTTTAATTAGTCAGATGCCAGTTACAGGACCTGATTGCTGCGACACTGTGACAACACATCTGCTCCGTGTATTAGATTACACAGCATCAGATCCAGATTTCTCCATGGCGCGAAGTCTGTTTGTTCCTCAGTTGTGAGTCATTTAGGGTATGTTCAGACGACGACAATTGTCGCGGGACAAAAAGTCGCACTATTGTCGCGCGACAATTTTTATAATGGGAGTCTATGGTGTCGCAGTGCGACATGCTGCGACTGCGACACGACAGTCGACAAAAATCCATCCGGGATTGACTTTTTGCGACTGTTGTGTCGCAACATGTTGCATGTTGCACGTGCGACACCACCATAGACACCCATTATAAAAATTGTCGCGCGACATTAATGTGACATCAATGTCGCGCTACAAATGTTGCAGTGTAGTGGTTCCCAAATTGTCGCGCGACAATTGTCGTCGTCTGAACATACCCTTATTCCGGCCTATGGACAAGCGGATCCATCCTTGTGTTACAAACACAAGAGCCAGTTTGATGTCGCACACATGCCACGCTCTTAAAGGGAACCTGTCAGGTGGGGGACGCTGCCCTTCTGAGATGTGCTAGTTTCAGATGTCTGTTCCTTATGTATTAAAGCGCAGCAGATTTTGAGAACTTACATGTTAATCTTTGCTGGGCACTGCCAGCGAGGAGTCCAACATTCAGTCCTGGACGTGCAGGCTCTTCACCCTCCAGTTGCAGATTGACAGGCTTTTCCCTATTACTGTGTGTAGAATAAAATCTGTCAATCGGCAGCTGGAGGGTTGGGGAAGCACAATCTGCAAAGGTTAGGTCATTAGTATCTGATCAATGAGGGTCTGACACCCTGCAGCCCCCTGTGATCAGTTGCTCCCTGCAGCCTCCGGCAGTGTGAATGGAACAGGAAGCACAGCTCCGTCAAAGTGTAGTGGCCGTGCTGGGTTACTGTGGCTAAGCTCCTATTCTATTAATTGAAAGCTGAACTGCAGTAACCCAGCACGGCCACTACACTTTGAATGGAGCTGTGCTTCCTGTTCCATTCACACTGCCAGTTCCAGCGCCAGAGGCTGCAGGGAACAGCTAAGCAGTGGGGGTTCAGGGTGTCGGGCCATCAACAATCGCATATGAATTGCCAATCCTGGGGATAGATCATCAATATCAGGAGCCTGGAAAACCCCTTTAAATTAGTAGGTGTCTAAAGAGCGCTTCAAGAACTAGAGTTTCTGGGACTGTATACTGTGTCTGGCATCCAGCTGGAAAGGACATTTAAGAAGAGTATGGCGAACTAGTGCTGTCAGTTGCTCCTATCCAATAAAACTCTTGGCTGGTGCCCTCAGCAATGTTTCCAGTACTTCTCCCCAATGTCCTTTTCAGTTGAATACCAAACAAAGTTCTGTCAGCTGTATAGTGGGGTCCTCTATGTTCTGCTTTATCTAGGAGTCCTGTGTTACTCTCCCATATTCTCTTACCTTTTTTTTTTTTTTTTGGCCCAAGTAAGGAGAAATATTATCAGCTTTGTCACTGATCATTTGATGTTACATTTCTTGGATAGGACACTGGCCTGTACTATGATCGTTACCTGCGAGAGGTAATTGATGTGCTGGAAACGGACAACCATTTTCGTGAGAAGCTTCAGGCCGCCAACGCAGAGGACATCAAGGTAAGCTCCAGTAACTGGGCGGTGGAGTTGGCAAAGGGCTCACCTTTCATGATGTTTGCTTTTCTCTGTGTTGATTTTGGCCACATGGAGGAGCAAAGTACATCTTTTCCACATAGAAACATCAGAATTATCTGGAGATAAGGGACCATAAGAAACCTATCAGTGTGGTGACCAGAGGAGCAGCCCCAGAAATATTACTCTAGTGCTGTAGATAAGGAGCTGTGTACATCTTGTCGCACGGTGACCTACAGATGGATGTTGGATTGGCAAACATCCGGTTTTCTGTCAACATACACTTAGCTCTGCTGATCAGCGGTGCCAGGGACACCTGGTGCTGCTCATCTCTTGCCTAACAGAATCAGCCTGGAGAAATTCATGGGTCGGTACGCATTGGTTGTATGCCTATTTCTATATGGTCACGTGCTGTGTTTTTTCTCTATGCCCAGAGTGGTAAGCTCAGTAAGGAGCTTGATTTTGTGAGCCACCATGTCAGGACCAAGTTAGATGAGCTGAAGAGGCAGGAGGTTTCCAGACTGCGGATGCTGATCAAGGCAAAGATGGACGCGACCATGGAGGAAAGTGAGTAAAGCAGAGATCGGATGAGAAGAATTGTGAGCTTTCTAAATAGTTTTACCGATTATTGTCTAGAACTCCTAAGCAGACCTATATATCTCTCTATACCTTTGTCCCCCTAAATCTTGGTAACCTACCAAATGTATGTTTGCTAAAAGTAGAGAAAATTTTGAGTGCGATTGAAAAATCTGACTACAAACTTTGTAGTCTGTTACCATGGAGACATATGGGGTTGTAGAGCCCAAAGTATAGGAAAGTTTAGAACCAAGACTATTTACAAATTTGCTTCAATTTTATTTTATTTTTTTAACTGTAGGCTATTATAGTGGCCCCCCACATATCTACACACTTATGGCACATCCACAGGGTATACCATAAATGTAAAAGTGGGAAAACTAAATTCTGATTTCTCTAGTTCTTTCTAAGGGTCCATTCACACGTCCGTTGTTTAGTTCCGCATCTGATCCCGATTTTTCGGACTAGTCACGAAATAGTTGCGGACAGAATTCGGACCCATTCATTTTCAATGGGTCTATAAAATATGCGGACAGCACAAAGAGTGCTGTCCGCATAATTTTCTCAGTACATAGTGTCCGTAAAAAAATAAAACATGTCCTATTCTAATCCGAAAATTGCAGTCCGTCCAACTTTATTGGAATAGGAAAATGTATTCTTCTATCTGTTTTTATTTTGCGGATCCGCAAAAAACGGATGAAAAACGGAAAGAATTCTTGAAAAATAGGATCCCCAAAAAACGGTTCTATTTTCGGATTATAGAAAAACAACGGACGTGTGAATGGACCCTAACGGTGTGCTGTATCTTCCTTAGATGTACAGATTGACCACCTTGCTTTGCTGAAACAGTTTGAGCATTTGGACCCTCAGAACCAGCATACATTTGAGGCCCGGGATTTGGAACTGCTCATTCAGTCTGTGAGTAACGTATTTGATGTTTGCACCTGTTTAAGTGAAACATTATTGGGGCAGGTTTACGAAAATCTTTAAAGGGACACGTCATTCAAAAGTCACTCCATGTATTCTACTTCCAGTCCTGGCTCCTTCCCCTCCTCTCTAGTTGCAGTTTTAGCATGGCGAACGGTCTCAGTTCACTTCAGTCAGACCATCACTCTGACCAGAGAGCTCCCACGTAGTGATTGAATTAGAGCGTAACACCTTTAGCTTTTCTTACTCTGTACCAAATATTAGCTTGCTTACTTTGCGACAGAATTTTAATGCAGATTTGGCGCAAAAAATTGCATCTTAGGCGGCACCCCTTTCCTGCGAAGCCATGTACCTTTCTGTTAAGGCTACTTTCACACTAGCGTTTTGGCTTTCCGTTTCTGAGATTCTGAGACAAGCGGTCCAAAACAGATCAGTTTGCATCTAATGAATTCTGAATGAAAAAGGATCCGCTCAGACTGCATCAGTTTGCCTCCGTTCAGTCACCATTTCACTCTGGAGGCGGACACCAAGACGTTTCCTGCAGCGTTTTGCTGTACACCTGACGAAGCGGAGCCGTCCTGGCACACAATGTAAGTCAATGGGGACGGATCCGTTTTCTCTGACACAATCTGGCACAATAGAAAACGGATCCGTTCCCCTATTGACTTTCATTGGTGTTCAAGATGGATCTGTCATGGCTGCAGAAGACATGATAAAACCGGATCCATTCATGACGGATGCCTGCGGTTGTATTATTGTAACGGAAGCGTTTTTGCAGATCCATGATGGATCCGCAAAAAATGCTAGTGTGAAAGTAGCCTTAGCCACAACCCTTTTAGTTGCAGAAACATTCTCTAAACCTACATATGACAAATTGCATTACTATATGAAGCAGTTGACGCAATTAGTAAAAATGGCCCATTGTTTTTAAAGGAAACTAGCAATAAATCAAAGAAACAATTGGATACGACATGCACTCATTGGGGCAGATTTACTAATTCTGTCTAATATTTAGACAGCATAGACTTAGACTAGGTGACCTGAAAATGTGCTGAATTTCATGACCTCTTCATCATCCATTTGGTTGTCTTACTTTGTCACAATTTTGGCACAATTTTGATGCATGGTGGCACGTCTAACCTTACTCTCCTGTCCCACAAAGCCACTGCACTTTTCAGCCAAGCCCTTATTTTAGGTGAGATGCAAAAGGAGTCAAACACATAATAAATGAAGTGCATGGCATGTATGCCAGTCTTTTGGTGAAAATGACCCAGAATTCTGGCACATTTGCTTATTAACCCCTTAGTGACCAAGCCTGTTTGGGCCTTTATGACCAAGCGTTTTACTTCCTTTTTTCATGGTCTCGTTCCAAGAGCTATAACTTTTTTATTTTTTCGTCTATATAGCTTTATGAGGGCTTGTTTTTTACGGGACAAGATGTAGTTTTTAATGGCATCATTTTGGGGTACATGTAATTTTCTGATTAACTTTTATTAACTCTTTCTGGGAGGGAGATGGGGAAAAAATAGCAATACTGCCACTGCGTTTTTACATTATAAATTTTACGGCGTTCATTTTTCGGTACAAATAACATAATATCTTTATTTTCTGGGTCAGTACGATTACAGTAATACTAAATACTTATAAATTTTTTTTACGTTTTTACTACTTTTTTTGCAATAAAACCCCTTTTATTAACCCAAAAAATTATTTTGCATTGCCCCTTCCCAAGACCCATAACTTTTTTTATTTTTTATTCTATGGAGTTGTTTGAGGGCTTTATTTTTAAAGGGAAGGCTTGTATTTTTTATTGGTATCAATTTGGAGTAAATGCCTCTTTTTGATCGCTTGTTATTACGTTTTAATTCGGTGGAAACTAAGAATAAATTAGAAATTCTGTCTTTTTTTTTTTTTTTTTTTTTTACGGCGTTCACTATAAGGGATAATTTACGTAATATTTATGTAGTCCGGGTCGTTACGGACGCGGAAATACCAAACATATGGGGGATATTTTCTTTTTGCAATTGTTTTCATTGAAAATAGAAAAAAAAGCATATTTTTTTTCTTTATGGAATTTTTTTTATTTAATAAATGTGTATTTTTTTTCTATTTTTTTTACTACTTAATAGTCCCACAAGGGGACTATAATATACAGTATTTTGATTGCTTTGAAAATGTAATGCATTATGTCTATAATGCATTACATTTTAATAGCAATACTATTCCAACTTTGACCAGCAGGCTGCGCCAGAGAAGCACAATCTGCTGGAGATGCCGGAAGACAGGCTCGGGGCCCTGATCGGAAGCTAGGTAAGCTTCCCAGCACATCGGCACCCTGCAATCGCATTTGCGGGGTGCTGATGGGAGACAGAGGGAGTCTGCTCCCTCTGTTACCACTTTACATGCAGTGGGCGCCATTGCGCCCGGCATGTAAAGTGTTAAACAGCCCGGATCGGCACTCCTGGCCGGTCCGTGCTCCCCGCTGCACGGGGGAGCCGTGCAGCCATTAGACTGAGCCGCCGTAAAAACGTTTTTACGGCGGCCCAGCCTAAGGCCCCTTAGTGACTGCCGTAAAAACACGTATGGGTGGTCACTAAGGGGTTAAATCAGCAACCTTGAATTGTAGAAATGATCCTTTCCTTTTTTCTCTGGCAGGAAAGAGGAGGGGTTGCTTGAGATTCTTGGCCTCCTGGTGCAGACAGAACAGTTTTGGGTGGTGTGAAGGGGCTCTTATTGCTTAGTTAAGAATGGTGTCACTGTCAAAGCGGTGACGTCGTGTACCAGCATCCTCAATGGCCACAATATTACCTGGAGGCTTCGCTGCCACATTCTCAGTTCTGGTCAGCACAAGAAACCTTATACAAAGTTGCTAGCTTGTGCTCCTGATGGAACACTCATGTCACCTGAGCGCAGAAACGCGTTGAGCTGTTATCAGTACATGTGATATGTTGGGTAGCCGGTCCAGTACGAGGCAGTGACGTTTGAGCCAGTGTAGGTCATGAAAGGTGTAAAACGCCATGCTGGTGTGACCAGTTGTCCTATCAGGATTTTCTGGCACATTTTGGTGGGCCACTCTTCTCTGTACTTGGTATAGGGTGCCCAGGCTGTGTATGGGTAATACTCATTCTGAGCATGCCAGAACCCTTTCTTTGGTGTACACGCCACCTGCTCCCCCTGTGCCTATTGTGAATACGGGTCTGTGAGGTGGAATTTAGACTACTAGACTACTAGGACTTTGTCTATTCAGCCCCAGTCATCTATTAGGGGATTTTCCAGGACGTCCCCCATGACACAGCACATCACAGCACATGTGAGGATGTCCATCCCTATCTCTGTAGGAACAGAAAGTTGGATAAGTATAAAAGGATGTCGTCGCCCCCAAACCAACCCCCCCCCCCCCACGCACACACGCACTCCCACTCCCAATCTCCAGTGTCTTCCTGTCCCTACAGGGATAGGGAGTGAGCTCCCATAGAAGGGGGACGAAGAAGAAAATAAAGAAATTACCCCTCCGGGGGACCTTTTTGGGCTAGAGCTGGTCGGGGGATCCTGGTCTCCCCTCACAGCTCAGATTCAATAGCCCTGCTAGCTACCCCTTTCTCTAGCACCTCTCATCTCACATGGTGGGCCGCGTGGATGAGATGCGGATGCCGCTTTCCCTTCGGGGCTCTCGGCAGCACGCTTCCTCCTTCTCCGAGGCAGCAGATGTAGGAGAGCGTGCCTAATTTCATAGGGCCAAGAGCCCAGTTTTACAGTAATAAAGTATGAGGTATCTTTTAGTTTTTTCAGGCAGCGAAGAAAAAATGTGACGCAAACCTTATTTATTCTTCTTAGGCCACTAAGGATCTGGAGAATTACGATGCTGCTCGGCATGAAGAATTTAAACGTTACGAGATGATGAAGGAACACGAGAGACGGGAATATCTTAAGTCTCTGGATGAGGATAAACGGAGAATGGAGGAAGCGCACTATGAAGAGATGAAGAAAAAACACAAGGAACACCCTAAAATTAACGTACCAGTAAGTACACTGTAGCTTTGGCTCGTTAAACCACCCAGACATATGACCTGTGTGTTTGCAGTTCATGAAAGAAGTCAGAAGAGTTTACTTTCAGGGGTTTACAAAAAAGGATTAGTTTTTTTCCCTCAGAAACGAGGTCAATCTCCAGACGGACTGTGTCTGGTATTGCAGCTCGGCCCTGTTCATATAACTGGTAGTGAGCTGCAATACCAGACATAGCTCATGGACGAGGGTGAAGCCGTTTTAAACCTGGACAACTCCTAAAGTTCACATGGTTAACTTTGAACTCTCCAGCTCATACAGGTCATGTAAAATGCCATGACGGCAGTCATTCCCGGAGACATCTAAGATTCTCTAACACTTCTTTTATGCCATTGACACAGTTGGCACGATATGGGCGTGACCCATCTTGTTCTATAAAAAGACCAGCTCTTGTCATAGCTGGAGATCTTGATCGTCAGAAGTATCAGTCACCCCCATACCATAGATGCTTATTGTTTATGGTGTATAATCTGGGCCCTCTTTATCACTAGGGAAGTAAAGATCAACTCAAAGAAGTCTGGGAGGAGACTGATGGCCTGGATCCGAGCGACTTCAACCCAAAAACGTTCTTCAAATTACATGGTAAATGTCTTTATCCTTTTTTTCTCCATAAAATGACATACTGTTTAAATCATGTATTGACAATTTTTGATCAGGTTTTTTCTAGTTTTCCATGTTGCTTTCAGTATTAAGAAATCCTTAAACCCTGCCGTTTTCACTGGCCTCTGAGCCTCCTAAAAAGGCTGATACTTCCTTTTCTGTAGAGAACACTTTTTGACAGTCATCTCATTATCATCACCGGCAAAATTACAGTGAAAGGTATTAGGCTACATTCACACGACTGTATCCAATTTGCAGTCTGCTAATGACTGATCCACAAAATATGGCTGCGGGCCCCATTGTAAAAATGCCTATTCTTGTCTATAAAACGGACAAGAATAGGACATGTTCTATAATTTGCAGCATGTCTGCATTTTTTATGGCCACATAGAAAAGCATGGGTCCACATGCGATCCGCAAAAAATGCAGATCGGATGCGGATCACAAAAGTCTTTGTGTATATATTTATGACCTGTTTCCTCCCCAGTGTGTTGGGTTCCATATTCCTATGATCTGTCTTCCAGATACCAATGGAGATGGAGTTCTGGACGAGCAGGAGCTGGAAGCACTCTTCACAAAGGAGGTACACTGAAGTTAATCCCCAAATACAGTTTAGAATTGTATCTGCACATTTGAGGCATGTGAATGGCCTGCAATGGCAGACATAGCCCATGATGATATATGTGAGATCTAGAAAAGCAGACCTTTTTCATCTAATCAAAACCCATTAGCATGCAGTTCTAGTAGACTACAGCCAACAGGTCCAGTGCTGAAGTAGACTGTGATCCTTGAAGGTGTCCCCATGGGCCCCTGCTGTTTCCCTCACTAGACTATTATAACTTATTTATGTCTGCTTTTAGCTGGAGAAAGTCTATGACCCGAAGAATGAAGAAGATGACATGATGGAGATGGAGGAAGAGAGACTGCGTATGAGAGAGCATGTCATGAATAACGTAAGGAGGATTGAAATCTGCCAATAAAGGGATGGGGTAGAGGCCGGATTACACCTGACCAGTCCAGGCAGTGGACTGCATACTGATACATGGTAGTAGACCAGCAGTCGGATCTGTAGAGCTCAGAGAGCATTGCCATTGTCACGTTTCAGCTGAGAGCGGGATTTCTTCTCATTCGTTTCAACAGAAAACTATTATCTTCAAAATGGCGAGGAATGGAAACAAAGGAAATTATAGGAAGTTGTGGATTTTTTTTAGTTTATACTCTAAAAGGGGTATTCTAGCTACAACAAGTTATCCATAGGGGACAACTGTTAGATCAGTGGGGTCTAAATGCTGGGATCCCTGTATATCACTAGAATGGGGTTCCATGTCCTGTGTATGAATCTCCATGGGACTGACCTAAATAGCCAAGCACTGTAATCGGGAGAGAGCTGATTGTTCGGCCGACAGCTCAATGTTCAATGTGTATGGCCAGCTTTAGAGACACTAGGGACAGTAGTTATTGGCTTAGACTTGCTTTGATAAAAATTCAGCCAAGTGAAATGACTTTTGGCATCAAGTACATTTTACCAGAACTGTACTTGGTGGACATGATTGTAAAGCGGACTTCTTTTTTAGGTGGACACAAATCATGATCGCTTGGTGACGCTGGAAGAGTTCTTGAAATCTACAGAGAGGAAGGAGTATAATGAGGCTGGTGGATGGGAGGTGAGGAATCTGAGTCTGTATTCTACTTTTAAACATTGATGGTAAATCCCTAGGATATGCCAGAAATGTTCCTTTGTGGGGGTTCAGCCACTAAGACCCTTACTGATTACCAGATTGGGGCTAAGTTACACCGCCAGACTCGGCAGAAGTGAGCGGTGCTGTATCTGGTGAAGCAGCAAATACTCGGAGCCCTTTTATATTTGAGATGGACCCTCACCGATCGCCTATACGTGAGATGGACCCCCACCGATCACATACTTGGGATATGCAATTACAACAGATTGCCAGATCAAAATAGCCAATCCATTCTAGCAATCCACAGCAGTTAGGATATGGAGATCACTAGGATATGCCACCATTTTCTAATGATGACTATCAGCTTCTCTCCTAATATAACCCCTTGACTAAAATACCTCCTTTTCCAGTGAGTTTGATCAAATAAAATGACAGGAACAAACACGCAAATGCCATTTATGGTATTTTGTTAAATGGGTTGTCACTTCAGGAAATGGCATTCATCATGTCGATAGAGTTAATACAAGGCACTTACTAATGTATTGTGATTGTCCATATTGCCTCCTTTGCTGGCTGGATTCATCACATTCTACACTGCGCACTCTCAAGGTCCTGGCAACCAGAGACGCCAGTGCCTTTTCCTCTAGTGTGGAAGCACAACTACCACAGTTGTATGGCAGGGTGGTCCTAATCCCTGAATACAAGCAGTGTATAGTGTGATGGAAAAATGAATCCAGCCAGCAAAGGAGGCAATATGGACAATAACAACACATTAGTAAGTGGCTTGTATTCATTTTCTCTATATGATAAATGCCATTTGCTGAACTGAGATGACCCCTTTTAATAGATCACTTGCAGAGGCTTTAGTGTGTAGCGAAGGAAAATTGCTATTATTTCATATAATATTTAACCACTTCACGACCTCCCATTGACTATAAACGTCCTATGGGCGGTCGTTTATCTCTGACTGGACGTTCTAAAACGTCCATTCAGAAATGGCAGCTGCACGCTAATTGTGCAGCTGCCGAGCGGGGGGCCTGCTGTCAGCGACAGCAGGTCAACCTGGAGAGAAGGCAGGGACGACGTTCTTCGGTGTCTATAAATATATCACATGATCCATTAAAAAAAAAAAAAAGCAATTTTTGTCACCTTACATCACAAAAAGTGCAACACCAAGTGATCAAATAGGCGTATGGCCCACAAAATGGTACCAATAAAACCGTCACCTCATCCTGCAAAAAAATGAGCCCCTACATAAGAAAATCGGTCAAAAAATAAAAAAAAACTGACTCCGATAATGGAGACACTAAAATGATTTTTTTTTTGCTTCAAAACCTCTATTATTGTGTTAAAGTGAAGAAAAAAAAAATAGACATATTGGGTATTGCCGCGTCCGTAACAACCTGCTCTATAAAAATATCACATGACCCAACACCTCAGGTGAACACCGTAAGAATAAATAAATGGTACCAATAAAAACGTCAACTCGTCCTGCAAAAAAACGAGCCCCTGCACAAGACGATCGGCAGAAAAATAAAAAAATAAGGCGTTCAGAAAATGGAGACACAAACATAATTTTTTTTTCTTTCAAAAATGCTGCATTATGTAAAACTCAAACATAGAAAGTAGACCTATTTGATATCATTGCGTCCGTAACAACCTTCTCTATAAAAATAGCATATAATGTTGTAAAAAATAAAAACAGTGCCAAAACATCCATTTTTTTTTTGGTTACCTTGCTTCACAAAGAACATAATATAGAGAAATTAAAAATCATATGTACCCCAAAATAGTACCAATGAAACTGGCACCTTATCCCCTAGTTTCCAAAATGGGGTCGCTTTTTGGGAGTTTCTACTGTGAAGGTGCATCAGGGGAGCTTCAAATGGGACACGGCATCTAAAAACCAGTTCCGCAAAATCTGCCTTCCAAAAACCATATGTGCAACCCAGGCACCGCAGTGGAGTAAAATTTTGATTCTATATAGAGTCCCTGTGTCTTTTATTATTATTGTTATTGTTATTAACCTTTCACAAAGGTCCAGATTAGAGCATCCCTCCATCGCCCAATATTACATAGCAAAAGACTGACCATGCTTTTTTATTTTTTCAGACTGTGGATGAAACCCAGATTTACACAGAAGAGGAGTTGCGCAGATTTGAGCAGGAACTTGCTGCCCAGGAAGCTGCCTTAAATCAGCGCGCAGAGGAGCTACGTAAAGAGCATGAAGTCCTTCAGCAGAGGCAGATAGAGTTGGATGCTCAGAAGAAGGAATATCAGCAGGTAAGTACTAAAGTGGGTGTGTGTTTGTGCACCCATCACCAGATAGAACATTTTTTATTAGAGAGTATATAAGACAAAGTGTGTGGTTCATCTGCGCACACACCCAAAAGCCCCCTGTCTAATAATGGAGGGGACCTTTGATGTGTGCTGTAAATTAGCTATTTTGAGCCTCCTCTGCCATCTGGATACCCCAATAGATCACCTGTGATGGTAACTTCTACCTGCATAAGTTTATTAACCCCTTTCCGACTGCCACACAGCTATTTACGTCGGCGGTCGGGACTTTAAAGACCACAGGCATCTGTATGCTAAAAACCCGTAAGCGCACGCGCTTTTGGTTGTACTGAGGCTCCCCCCTTCACGGATCGGGGGAGCCGGAGTGTGTTAGCAGCAGCTCCTGGCTCCGTAGAAATACAGTAAAATTATTGTTTGTTATAGCTTCTATATGGGAACTATTAAATAAAAAAAAGTGTAAAAATACATTTTTTTATAAACTAACAAAAATATAAAAATTCTAATTCCCCCTTTTTTTTTTTTTTTTTTCTAATTCCCAAAAACGAAAAAAAATAAATAAATACACATCGTAAGTATCCCGGCGTGAAAAAGTGCCCGTACTATTAAAAATGAGAAATTTTATCCCATACGGAAAACAGCAAAACGGGAAAAAAAAGTTAAAATGGCCAATTCATTGTTTTTCGGTCACTTCTCCTCCCACAAAAAAATGTGATCAAAAGTCATACACATCCCAAAACGGTATCAATGAAAAGTACAGATTGCGCCCCCACCTGTGATAAAAATAAAAATTAGTCTGCACACTGCTTTGCACACACAAATACAAAAAAAGTTACAGGGAGCAGAATATGGAGACTAAAAGAAAAAATTTATTTTTTTATTTTTTTCAAATGTTTTTATTTTTTTCTAGTATAAAAGCAATAAAAAATACATACATATGTAGTATTGCTGGATTCATACTGACCTGGAAAATGAAAGTAACTGGTCAGTTTTATGGTATAGGGAACACTGTAAAAATAAAGCCCAATACAACTGTTTTGAATTTTTTTTATTTCACCCCATTTATAACGTTTTCCCTCAGCTTCCCACCACAATATATACAACTATAATAGTGCCATTAGAAAGGGCATCTTGTCCCGCAAATAAAACAAGCCATCATACAGCTATGTGAACAGAAAAATGAAAAAATATGGCTTTGGGAGGGCTGGGAGTAAAAACAAAAACGGAAAATCACCCTGTCATGAAAGGGTTAAGAAATTAAGTTCCTGCTGCTTTAGCCTTTCGGGCACATCTGATTTGCCAAGGGAACGCAGAAGAGTTCATTAGATACACCTCACATAAAACTGGATGAGGTGGGGGCAGGTACTCCATGGACTTCACTTTGATGGAGAGCCTTACACAACGCACTTTACAGACATGGCATATTCCCGTGAAAGTGTGGGGATTCCACCGGACCCAAAATGGAACTGGCCATTTAACATTCCTGCCCCTGTAGGAAAACTGGACAGGCATTGAGGAGTACATTTCCGTGCTAAATCTTCTTTGCTTTCAGTCCAACGTCCCTTTTAATCTAACGACTCTGTACAGCCAATGTCCTCCTCTCCCATGGCCTGTACTAGTGCCCTAGTCTGTATTACTAGTGCCTTTGTGCGGTATACAGTCGCCCTCGTTGCCTTCCTAGTAGGACATTTAAAAAAAAAAAAAACTTTTTGCACTATGAAAATAGTCCAATTATTCAGACTGTGGGGGGGTATTGTGATTCAAGGGGTACTTATCGGTACAGTTAAGCTTTCCCTTTATCCACATGAATAAATATGCTCTTTCTTTCCAGGCTGTCATTCAGATGGAGCAGAAGAAATCCCAGCAGCTTGATGTTCCTGCGGCTGGTCCTGGTGGGGAGCTGAAGTTCCAGGCACAAGTACCGGATGGAGCGCATGAACTAGGTGGGAACCTTTAGGGGAGATCAGTACGTGGCAGGTTTGTTACAGAAATTTCAGAGACTGAGAATCGGTTCCGTTTATCTGGGTGGGGTTGTTCCTGCAGCAGTTGCATGTAAACCCCATTCAGATGAATAGAGCTGATTTTCAGTAGCAGAAATGTTGGCAGTAAATCTGTCACATGTAAACTCTGCATAAAGCTTTTTATTGGAAAGCAACGAACAGTACAATTGAGCATCACATGAACATTACAATGTATGTTCTATAATGAATACTGATATAAATGATATATATGACCTGTGCAATGTAGTTATGAAGAAAACTGACACGAGGAGGGGAATAATTCAAGTAAAATAGTGGCTAGGGTGGAGGAGGTAATATCATTGTAGCAGAGCTGGATGTCTAAACCCACCTGCCTGCAGCCCCTACTGTAGTACATGAAAGTCCATTGCTGAAGAAAAGGCAAAGTCCCTCACTACATGACAATGGCTCAATCATAATGTGACTAGTAGTATGGCATTAAAGATATAAGGGGGGGGGGGACAATTCTTATGAAGACTGGTAACTTTCCAAGAGTACCATCATTTGGAATATAAGAGACGTGTTTGCTGTTCCCAGCTAGCTCTTCAAGGCTACATATATCTACTTTCTCTATCCACATCTGAACTGTGGGGGATCTGTACTTGGCGACCTCCGAGGAATAAGCGTCCTGTAGTAGATGTGTAGGAAGATCCTTTTTAGAGGGAGTCCAAGAAGTATGTGGAAGCCATAATGGCACAGATTCAAAACAAAAGGTTAAATTGGTTTTGCAAGTGTTCTTAATCTGATCTCCAATCTCCTTCCAATACTCTTGGCTAAGGTGACGCAGCCAGAAGATATGGCTTCGAGTCCCTTCCTCCAATCCACACCTCCAGCATAGACTAGTATCACTTAGACCACGTGTGACTTTACCCTGATCCAGGTACATTGCTACAGTCCTGGTAAACGAGGGATGCTGGTTCCTTCTCCTCCCATTTAAGTGCCTCCCTGCCTACATATAAAAGTCAGGCTACACATTGTATTCAGTGGTTAATGTATTCTTGAATTCTTATGGCCTCATTGTGCGATATGGTTTCATTCCTGTCCTCAAAATAGATCCCAAATTTCATTTTTCTTACATTAGGAAGAATCTTCTCCTTACCTGATGCTTAGTACTACATAAACAGGTGTGGAGTCAGATACATTACAACTGCTCTAAGAATTTTTCTGGCACTGAAAGATTATCAAATTGTAAAACTTTCCATTTTCTCCTCGTCCCAGGCGGCCACCGGTCTTTACATTGCGTCCTGGTAAGGTACACGTCTGTAGTTTTAGCTAGAGCAGGGGTAGGGAACCTCCGGCTCTCCAGCTGCTCCCAACATGCTCCATTCATTTCTGTGGGAGTTCAGAGAAGAGCAGATTAAGTATGCATGCTGGGAGTTGTAGTTTCACAACAGCTGGAGAGCCGGAGGTTCTCTACCCCTGAGCTAGAGGTGGAAATCTAAACTTCACGTCATGCGAGATACCAGGATCATTCTGCAGAGCAATCCCCTCTCACTGGTTTCTTACTCCTACAGATTGACAAGCTTGCAGCTGGGCACAACCACTAAATCCATGGAGCGTGCGTGCAGCTGCATGCTGCACAGTGTCTTCTGTTCATGCGCTAAGTGCTTCAGCAAATGGCATTTATCATGTAGAGAAAGCTAATTTAAGGCACTTAGTAATGTATTGTGATTGTTCATATTACCTTCTTTGCTGCCTGGATTCATTTTTCCATCCTATTATGCATCCGCAGTTTACGACCACCCTGCAATCCATCAGTGGTGGCCGTGCTTGCAGACTGTAGGTAGACCCCCCCACCAAGCTTGAGAATGAAGTAGTGATTCACATGCTTTCCATGCACGGTGGGGTCCAGCCAACCTCTTTACATGGAATCCACAGCACAGCAGAAGTGCTGCTTTTCAGAGAAAACCCTCTGTAGCCCCTTCATTCTCAGTATCAGCGTGAATCTCAGAGGTGACACCCCATGTTCATAAATTGATGGCATATCATAATGACGTGCCATCACTTTACAAGATGGGAATACAGCTTTAGAGTCCCACTACCTGGCACATAACGGATAGATAGGAAGCCTTCTCTCTGCGGCCACCATTTTGTCATCGTTATTCAATCTGTTTCAACAGTGAAACAAGCGGAATCCCACCAGGGATCAGATGTCCACCCAGGCCCACCAGGAGAAGCTCATCCAGCACCTCCAGGAGAAGCGGCGCATGAAGAAAAGAAAGATTCAGCACCTTCCCAGGAACACCAGGTTCAACAAGTCTAACAGTAGAAAGTTAGAAAACCAATGGAGGAGAACGTGGCAGGGGAACAAGGATCGGTCACCTCCATCTTGGCGTCTCTAGTCTGTGTCCCTCTGTTCTCCTGAATTTCAAAGTTAAGGGATGTGCAATCGACCGCTGGGTAAATCTCTCACATTGGGAATCAGGCTTCTTGTTTTCAAAAAACAAACTTACAAACAAAACAAAAAAAAAAGATAAAGTAAAAGACTGTGGGAAGTTTAGTAGGTCTTACCCTATAGAAGCACCTTTCTGTGTCCATCATGGTAGAAAATGCCATCTATATATATTGGATTGGTGTTGTCGCATTGTGTCTCTGCATATCAGGAGTATATAATGTATACAGCATCTCCTCTAGTGGAAATGTAGTAACCCGTATCTAGATATGTCATTGTGCTACTTTCTTTAACCTGTGTCTTACAAGTGACCGCACCAACAGAAATCGTGGTGAATGAACTACCACCCTCAGTGTTCTCCATGGGGCACCAGCACCCCTTAAGAACTACTTAGATCTTGGGGTATGTTCACACAGTGGATTTTGCCATTGGCAAAAAAAACGGTGCGTAATTGGCAGAAATTTGAGGCTGACCCTCGGGTTTCTTCCACATATTTGCATTTGTTCTTGTCAACGATTCGTCCGCAACAAAAATGGACGTCTGTTATTAAGTTAGTGGGACCCTTACGTTAAGTGTTCTTTTAAATGAACTTCGGAGCGGAAAAAGGCATCCAAATCCTTGTCAAAGATCCCCGGTGTGAACACGTGGCACCAACTACAGATGTCTGTGACCGCACCTGGGCTAGTTCCACATAGTACTGTCAGTAAAGGGTCTGGTAGCAGTCAACTTTCAAATGTCTACTAGGAGGAAGAGGGTTTTTTTTTTTTTCTAATTTCAAAAATCCACTCTGTCCCTTGGTTACAACTATCGGTGCTGCTTTATGACGTGTTACCGTCTGACCTGTACATTCACCCAACGCGTGTGACAGGGTTCTCCGCTTCCTCCACATTGATAAATCGGCCCATCATAAGGACAATTTAATTGAGATTACCACCTGCTTCCTCCAGGTACGGTGCCAGCAGTAACTTTTCAGGCACTGGGTCATAGCAGCCGAGAGATGTGCAGAATACGTGAGAGATCTGCAGAATATTTGATTAAGCTTTAATTTTAAATAATTTTTAAGTTTTTTTTCAGGCAATAAAATAAAAATAATGCTGGAAGCGTCTGCGCTGTTTATCCTTGCATCTCATTACACAGCAGGGGTTTTATGCAGGTACACACGTTATGATCGATTATAATGTTTTTCTGCATTGTACAAAACCATAAATCTGCATAGACATGGTTTCGTTGTCATTGTAGCGACACCTGGAATTAAACTGCATCGGTCAGCAGATTTGTATCTGACACTGGCTGACCTGTTGCATGTGCACTTGGCAGCTGAAGGCATCTATGTTGGTCTCATGTCCATATGTGCCCGCATTATTAAGAAAAATGTTTTAATATAGGCAAATGAGCCTCTAGGAGCAATGGGGGCGTTGAGGTTACTCAGAGAGGCTCTGCTCTCTGTGCAACTGCTGCGCCCCCTGCACTCTGACAGGGCTAGCTGTGATGACATTTTTACTACCTGGCCCTGTCAGAGTGGACACAGCAGTTACAGAGAGAGCAGAGCCTCTAGGTGTAATGTTAACGCTCCTAGAGGCTCGTTTGCAGATATTAAAACATAATTTTCTCAGTAATGCGGGTGCATATGAACATGGGACCAACACAAATGCCTTCAGCTGGTTTGGGTAAAAATACCTAAATTATTATGATAGTAAAAAAGTGCGCTTCATATAAAGGCCAATTTAAAGCTTGAGACTTAAAGGGGTTGCACAGCACTGCAATATTGAGGACTCGGCCTCAGGATAGGTCATCAATATCAGATCAGCGGAGGTCCATCTTCCACCAACCCCAGCTGTTTGAAGCGGTAGCAGTGCTCGTGCAAGTGCTGCTTTTTCTTCAAAATTACCTGCCTGTCCTCTCGCTTGGAGAGGTGGCGCAGTGTAACTACAACTGCTCGTCCCATGGGGAAGTTTGAAGTGAAAGCGGCGCTGTATGAGCAGTCCCTGTAGGCCACGTTGGATGGAATTCAATACTATTAGCCAGAGCCCCTTTCCATTGGTTGTATTGCCAGGAGGGTTTCATTTAGTAAGGTTGTCCTGGCTCCAGCCCCCCCCCCCCCTTCCGTACATTACATGGATGTGATATGGGCCTTGACCTGAAAAGCAGGAAGGGTTATTACTAAGATATTACAGGGTAATCCAGCACCAGTGGCCTTTCAGTATACACAGGACTAGTTTTCCGAATAGCTGACTCATCTGATGTTTCTTATACCGTCTTTGTTTCAGTTTGTGATGGTGCTGCCATGTACCCAGCTGTAACGAAATAAAAAATCTGATGCAGACCTGCTGGCTTTCTTCAGTCTTTAAAATGAACAAAACATTAACCTTCCTATGGCATTGTAGATATAGGCCCAACCACGGTCCCCTCCAAGGGTGAGGTCAGAAGTCCATATTGGGCCTCTTTCACACTAGCGTTTTAGCTTTCCGTCCTAGAGATCCGTCCTCGGATCTCTAGGACGGAAAGCTACTGATCAGTTTTATCCCCATGCATCCTGAATGGAGAGAAATCCGTTCAGGATGCATCAGGATGCATCAGTTCAGTATGTCAACGTTTTTTGGACGTTGACAAAAGCGCAGCATGCTGCGGATTTGTCTCCGTCCAAAAATCCGGAAGACATGCCGTAACGCCGGATCCGGAATTAATACCCATTGAAGGGCATTAGTCGGATCCGACCTTAAGCTAAACGTCGTTTCCGCGCATCGCCGGATCCAACGTTTAGCTTTTTGTCAATGGTTACTATGGCAGCCAGGGCGCTAAAGTCCTGGTTGCCATAGTAAAAGTAGGGAGAGCGGCATACTTACATTCCGTGCGGCTCCCGGGACGCTCCAGGATGACGTCAGGGCGCCCCAGTGCATAGATCACGTGATCGCATGGATCATGTGAGCCATGCGCGCGGGGCGCTCTGACGTCATTCAGGAGCGCCCCGGGAGCCGCACGGAATTTAAGTAAGCCGCTCCCCACTGCTACTATGGCAACCAGGACGCTAGTAGCATCCTGGCTGCCATAGTAACACTGAAAGCATTTTGAAGACTGATCAGTCTTCAAATGCTTTCAGTTCACTTGCGTTGTGCCGGATCCGGCGTGCATTCCGGCGACGGAAGTGCACGCCGGATCTTCACAACGCAAGTGTGAAGGAGGCCTTACAGTGCAAGACATGCGGATGGCGTTTTTTTGTTGTGGAAATATGGTGGATTTTCACCACGTCACCCTTTCGATATACAGGTTAATATCCACATCTAGTACATGCCGATTTTGCTGTGGGAACATCAGATTTGTGTGGTGGAATTTTTCACCACAAACCTGCATGTGGCAGGGTACTTTCACACTTGTGGAAGAGCGATCCAGTAAGCAGTTCCGTGGTCGGAACTGCCTGCCAGACCTGTGGATCTGGATGTAACCTGAATGCATTTGTAGAGTGATCCGGATGCGTCTCACAAATGCATTGCAAGAACAGATCCGTCTCTCCGCTTGTCATGTGGATAGACGGATCCGTCTTGTATTTTTTTATTTTTATTTTTTACAGTTTTAAAGGTCTGCACATGCTCAGACCGGAAGGACGGGTCGGGCACTAATGCATTTCAATGTAAATTAAAGCTGGATCTGACATGTGTTCTGGAATTTTGGACGGAGATAATACAGCAGCATGCTGTGGTATTATCTCTGTCCAAAACGCTGTTCAGTGACTGAGCTGAAGACATCCTGAACAGATTTTTCTCCATTAAGAATGCATTAGGATAGAACTGATCAGTTCTTTTCCGGTATTGAGCCCTTTTGACAGAACTCAACGCCGGAAAAGAAAACCGCTAGTGTGAAAGTACCTTTAGGGTGGTATTACACTGCCTGATGATAATCAGCCACGGATAATCATTTGGATTGCTCGGATTACGCAGGCTAATGCAAACTTCGAGAGAGAAACCATTGCTACTGCAGTCGTTTCCCCCCTCATTCTCTTCTATAGACGATTATTCAGGCATTTGCTTGTTCATCGGCTGCTCGATTTATACGGGCCAGTTATCGAGGGTGAGAGTGCAATTATCGGAGATACGAACAATCTGTGACTTAACAAAATGCGGATTCTGCAGATTTCAAACATTTCACCGAATTTTTCACGTGGAATGGCTTGCAGCATCTAGATCAGTTTTGTAAAATATCTTTCCTCGTACTGTAATGAAATACAGATAGTCCCTGCGGTAATTCTCCTAGTGTGAGCTCTGCATTCAAGTTCAACCAAATAGAGAAAATTCTGGATGAGGTAATTTTTGCCAGCAAGAGACTATCAGGGTCAAAAACATATTTTTTTTTAAAACTTGTGTTAGTGCAAAATGCACATTAAATCTTCACCAATGGCGTGTCGTAAAAAACAGCACCGGCGAATAAATCACACAAATGGCTGCTGGCAGAGACATTTCTTACTAGATATATATATGACTAATTGCAGTGGAGAACCCCTGTCAAGGGATAGAAACGGAGAAAGAATAGCATGGCGAAGCCGAACGCACCTAAAGATATCTAGTCATTGGCCAGTAAAGGACCTCTGCAATGTCCCAGCAGTCATAATGGAGTCCATCTTGGAAAATGTGCAAGAGACTGGCGTTAAACCATAAGGGAGTCTCCGCAATATAGTCCAGAAGCGTGATATTACTTCAGCATGAGACCACACCTGCTTAGCCAACCTATGAATCGGGAGGAGATTGTGGAACCTATAATCTCCAGGTTCCAGTACAGGACATAAGGCCTAATGGGCTAAATCAGGGGTGCCCAACCTGCAGCTGATTCAAAACTACAACTCCCAGCTGAAGGGCTGCAGGTTGGGCATCCCTGGGCTAAATGATACTCAGAGTTAGGGCCCTTGCACACAAGTGTATGCCCTCCAAGAGCGGGCCATCGGGATCGAAGACAAGTATTTTAGATTAATAGAGCGGTTGATTAACGATCTACTATGGGGGAGGAAACAGGTAAGATTAAAGGCAGTTTACTTTTCTATGCCCTATAAACAGGGAGGTCTTAATCTTCCCTACTTTAAAGGTTATTTTTTGGCATCTCAACTTTGCCTTTTTGACGACTGGGGAAATAGCTATCTCTGCAGGAAATTGGTTAAAGATTCAGGCTTTCCGGACTTTTTTACAGTACTGGAGTCTGATTATTTACTTAACTCGCAGAACCACTATAAACCTTTCTGCAGAATGGCTATGAAAGCCTGGGTACGGGTAGTCATTAAGAGCTGGTTTAAGGTTAGGGCATCACTTATTTGTACCCCCCTGTGGCACAATTTGAAGCTTTTGAACTGTCAGCAATATTGGAGGAATAAAGGGATCAACTATCTGAGTCAAGTGGTTGAAAACGGACAAATTCTGACTCTTGTGGAGCTAAATAAAAGGGTTAATGTAGGTGAGGTGGCTTGGTTCGCATACTTCCAATTGCGATCTGCACTTTTTCATACTTCTGATACTCATTCACTTATTATAGATACTCCGGTATTCTTGCACAATTTGATTCAAAATAAGGATGTTATGAAATTTAAGATTTCGCACTGTTATAGACACTTGATGGAAAAAAAAATTTTTGGACACTTTGGGCCAGATTTATCATTAGCTAAAGTCACTTTAATGGAGTGAAAAAGTCGCAAAAAATTGCGCAAAAGGCAAATTACGCAATTTTTGCGACTTTTGAGACTTACGCCACTCACTCCAAAACCAAGTTTATGGGCGTTTTGTCGTATGTAAATCACTTGCAAGACAGATTTATTATTGCGACTTTTAAAAAGTCGCAAAAAGTCGCAAAAAATTGCGCAAACTCACTCCACTCATGACCATGCTTATGTTTGACAAAATCACTTTTTTAAGATTGCGACTTTTCCAAAGACAAAGCCAAAATACAACTAGGAACCAGAAATACACCAGATTTATCAACCTCTGAAAGAGCCCATGATAAATTTGACTTGACTCAAATACACATACGCCTTCTTTGAAAGTGGAGTGAACTGCAAGAGTAATGATAAATCTGGCCCTTTGTCTCCAGGACAAAAATCCTGGTCCGCTTCACTTTTAGGTTTGGGTCTCCCGAATTGGGAGAAAGTAGGTAATAGTTTGTCAAGTTTCACATAATTTTAACCACACTGTGGTCCAGTTTAACATAATGCACAAAATATATATAACACCCCTGTGGCTCCACAGGAGAGGACTTGCAGCATCCTCTGGGTGCCCCCGTTGCGGGGCCCCAGGAGCAGATCATTTACATCTGTTCTGGGAATGCCCGATGGTGAGCAAGTACTGGAAGTTAGTTCAAAGAACCTTAACACAAAGACTCACTATCGATATTCCCCTATCTCCCAAATTATGGGTCCTGGGGGACTTATCGGAGATCAACTGTCAGGCTTCGAAGGGTCGATTGCTGACAAAGCTGATCTTTTTAGCTAGGCTTCTTATATCTAGAACATGGCTCTCTTCCTCCGCCCCAGACTGCACCAACTGGCCTAACTTAGCTAATAAGGTTAGAGGTTATGAGAAGATCCTGTATAGACAGTGAGGATCCATTGAAAAGTGGCATAATATATGGAAGAGCTGGGACGATAGTTAAACGGTTTAATTTTTTTTCCTTTTTCTGCAAGGCGGGGGGGGAGCGAGGGGCTGGGGATTTTCTTTGTCTTTCTCTCCATTTTGTAATATGGTGCAAATTGATAAAATAAAAAAAAGATTTATATATAGTAAGGTCAGTTAGGATGGGTTCAAATCAACATCTGGTTTCCGTTATGCAGGACGGAAAAGAAAGTCCTGTCGATAGGACTTTCTTTTCCACCCTGCATAACAGAAACCAGACGATCCGTTATGCTTGCCCATAGACATCTATTATGACAGTTTAAAACGGAATTACCCCTTACAAATTCCGTTATTTTCAGTTATAACCAGAGCAATAACGGAATTCATAACAATGTGAAACTGCCCTTATATGTACTAATAGCATGGAATGTTTATTTATTCCTTATCATGGTGCATGTGAATTAAAATGATATTACACAGCTATTGAAGTATGGCAGGTTGTGCCTGTTCCAAGTATCTTGGAAATTAGTTACTCTGTTTGCAATTTTTAAGCCATGTCCCCTTTTTCTAAAACATTATGAAACTTTGGAGGCAACGTGTTAAGTCCTGCACTCCAAAATTCGGGCTTCATAAAGTGACACTTGTTAGCACGTTTGCAACTTTGTTGGCTTGTGTCTGCAAAAATGTGCAACTTACACATTTTGTAAAAGGGGATATGAAAGAGGGCACGGTTAGCTATGTTAATTTGTTTCATTCCAGATTTATCACTGTCATTTTTTTTTTTTAAATCTCAAATTCCCTCCAGTAGGGGTGGCATAGGAAAACTGGAGTAGAATAATATCTCATGCTTAGCATTTTGAACCTGTTATGCATGGGGTGTCATTACTTTTTGGATTATACATTGGGGGTGATCAATCAATGTTTTTATGCCACAACAGGGGTGTAAAAAGTCAGATTATCGCACATGCCATATTTGTGCCATAATTTTGCGACCTTTTTTTAACCAGTGTGTACACTTTTTTAAAATGGCAATTGAAAGGGTGAGGCTTAACATGATGAGCAGGGCCTACCATGGTCTGTTGGATTTATTATGTTATAATATGTTTAATATGAATTCCATAATAAAAGCACTCATTAGTACTGGAAAAAATAAAAATAAAAGAGCGGGCCATATGTCCTGATGCGGCATGGATCGTGCACACGTTGGGCCGCCAGCGGTACTATTGTCCTACACTTATGATGTTATGAATGCTGGACAATAGTCCCGCAGGCGGCCCAACGTGCGCAGTAACATTTAATGTATTATGTAGTTCACACAATCATTGCTGCTCCGGGACATATGCCCGCTTACAACCTTACATCTTGGAGAGCATACAGTCATGTGCAAGGGCCATTAGGTGGGGAATCAGAAACCCACTTAGAAATATAAACAAACTTAGCCTGTCAAATAATATAGGAAGAAATCTGGCAGGGTTGTTCCTGCCAGTTCTGTAGGTTTTTAATGTGGCAAGTTTTAATTTGGGTAGGCCTGAACCCTCAACTAGAGAGGAGTGAAGCTGCTTTGGATGCAACATACGAAGCCACTTCGCTAAAAAATTTGTGATAATACAGTAAGGAGATTAGTCTCTGTACAGTATTAGAATGTATGGGCTCCGATGAGCCAAATTCACAAAATCACGAGAGACTTTGTTGAGACGCACGTGTGACATCTCATTTTATGAAATATGAATAAAGTCAGGATTATACTGATGTTGGAATCCTTTGCAGTGTGTATTGATTGTGGGGCCATAGGCTTCCATGCATCATTAGCTGACCATATGGATCTATTTGTCAGGTGTGAGTCCACCATAAATTTCTTAAAGGGGTTGTCTCATCATGGACAATGGGGGCATATCACTAGGATATGCCCCATTGTCTGATAGGTGCAGGTCCCACACCTATATCGAGAATGGAGCCCCGCAAGGTGGTGGCTAGAGAACTCCGGTCCGGCCACCACCCCATAGAAGTAAGTGGGAGCGTACCGCGCATGCGTGGCCCATGCTCCCATTAATTTCTATGGGGCCGACGGAAATAGCCGAGCCAGCGCCTGCCTCACAGAAAATGAATGGAGGGCGGCTGCGCATGGGCAGTGCGCCCTCCCTCACTTGCGGGGCTCTGTGGCTGGAGGACCCAAAATTTCCCAGGGTCCGTCCACCACCAAGCGCTGCTTCCATAGAAGTGCATGGGAGCGCACCACACATGTGCAAGCCCATGCTCCCATTCATTTCCATGGGGCAGACAGAAATAGCCGAGCCAGAGCTCGGCTATTTTTGTCAGCACTATAGAAATGAATAGAGGGCGGCTGTGCATGCGCAGTGCACCCTCCATTAATTTCCCCGGTCAGTTCTTATTGTAGGTGCGGGTCCCAGGGGTGGGACCTGCACCTATCTGACAATAGGGGCATATCCTAGCGATATGCTTCCATTGTCTAAAATGGGAAAACCCCTTTAAGTCTTCAAAAATAATACAGATCACTAATGAACAGATCTTGAGCCTTTAGCAAAGGGGGAAAAAAAAAAAAAAGTTTACAGATTGCTTTTTAGACAATGCAATAAAGAAATAAAAGTGTATTTATTAACTTTAAAAGCAAATAAAATAGTTACAATTTTAACAAAATTATCAATAAATACGACAAAATAAATCACATCACAAGGATGACAAAACTTTACTGTAACTGCTGAGAAACAACTGGTTATTAACTTCCCCACTAGCGGGCACGGCCCAAGAGTCAGTCAATGCTACGTGTTGCTTATTGAATAGAAAAGAGGAAAGGCGACTTTCAAAGTGTCTAGTCCAGGGGTAGGCAACCTCCGGCACACCAGCTGTTGTGAAACTACAACTCCCAGCATGCATACTTGCCCTTCTCTTCTAAAAACTCTCATAGAAATGGATGGAGCATGCTGGGAATTGTATTCAGCGTATTCACAACAGCTGGAGTGCTGAACGTTGCCGATCCCTGGTCTAGTCCAAACTTACGGCCTGTCCAAATGGCGGGATTCTGGTACGTACACCGAAAGTTACATGGTTTTTGCCTAATTGTTTTCAAGGGGAGGCAACACTGCAGTTCACAGGACAAAGGTTTGAAGATGCAACCGTGCCAAGAGGGGACATGTCCCTTCTTGGCAGTGTGCGGGCAGCCAACTTTGGGAGCTGCTGCGGATGTCCACTTGTGATTTAGCTACATTCAATTAAGCTAATCTACCAGCAGGTCAGCGATATCCAGAATGAACCGCAGCAAAAACCATATTGTAGATGTTAAAATCTGCCATGTGAACAGGTCTTTAGGCAGTACAATCATGCACTTGTGATGCTGCCAGAACTGTTGGTGCCAGGCTAAGCAGCAGGTCATCATTTCATGGACTTAATGACCCAACAAGATGCCCAAATTACACTTAACATACAGTAAGGCTCAGTTCATATGTTACAGCCGTCATATGGTTTACACATGAACAGTGCCGGTAAACCCAAGTTACATAGGTGTTATTTGCTGCAGTTTTCAGAAATTTATGAGCACAGCTTAAAAAGCTACACCCAATGTTTCTACTCTGATCAGTCATGGTCCCAAGCAGCAGGCAATATTCATGTACTCCCAGTAACTCAGGACAGGGTGAGGTAGGGTCGTTGCTCATGGAGAGGCCACTTCTACATCTATTACTAGCCTTGCGTTCCTTGCATAGTCCTTTGCTCAGTAACTGGCAGGAAAGCATCATCTAAAGGAGAACACCATGAAATGTCCTTGAAGACAAGGGATGCACTTTATGGCACGGATTTATGGCTCATGAATATGGAGTGTTAAAGTAACAAAATCCTTCAAATAGTCACTGAAATAAATATCTAATGGAATAACACTGCCGAGTAAACTGAAATAATGTTCCCAACTGTACCCAGTGCAAATTAAAGGCAGTTGCCCCCAATGTTGGGAGTGCAGAAGTGAGATGGCCGAGAACATGAGATAAGTTCAGTTCTGTTCGCTTTGTAATCTTCTCCAGACGACCTCTCTGTGACGAGGGTCCAGACAAAAGCTAATGGCGGCCTCTGTCTCAGCAATCCGTCTCTGGAAGCGGCTGCGATCCCGGGCATATTCTTCCCATGGGCCTTTCCGGGCCATTCTGTGAGCAAAGCTCCAGGTGATGATCGGGTGGACTGTGACCTTGGGTGAGAAGCGCACCTGGGATAAAAGAGGTTAAATATAAGACCAATTTATACCACAACGCTAATAAAACAGACAAACCCTACAGCGTATACCGCTATAAATAGCTCCTTCACAAGTGATTAGTGCAATTAAAGTGTTACTAATGAGCCGTGCGCAATGACGTTGCCATGACGGTCTAATCCCAGACTTCCTGTGGGCGGGTTCTACTCCCATAGAGCGGACAGTTTCAGAAGATGGCATCAGGCCTCACTAGAGACCTTATGCAATGACATGAAATTCTGGGGCCTTCAAGTGCAGACTAAACCCCTGGGGAGGCTGGTGCTTTAATTATCTCATGGTAAAACCAGAGAAAAATGTTCACAGGGTGAAATCTGCAGCAAAGCTGGGATTAGATCATGTTCCCGTCATACACTTAGCAGATGCATTAATACAGATGCCAAGGGAAGGACATCTGTATTAGAGACTTCATAAAAGGTCTAAATATAATTAAAAAAGCTAAAAAGGTCTTGCACAATATGAAGAGGATGAGGCTGACCACAGGGGTCATGTCCCTCAGTAACTAGAGACCTCCTTGCTCTAATATGGCAGGCTGCTGAGGATTATGGAAACGCATAAGGGGTATGACTGAATTTGTCTTACCCAGAAGAGAGGACACAACTCTTGCGCCAAGCCAGGTCATTTGCAGATAGCGCACCATACATACAAGTTTTATTTTAATCAATTTGATGATTCTGTCCACTTACTTTCTTAGTGCACTGGTCGCCTTCATCAGGTGACTCCTCCTTTAGCGGCGTGCACTTGTGAGAAGACTTGTATCCAGACAACACAGGCTTCTTACACAGTCTTGTCTTATTCTTCTCAGAAACAGTCACACACTCTGTTTTGGTCAGGTCCAAATGACCCAGAATCTGGGGTGTTCCCGGACTTTTGTTGGGGGTGTCTTTCTTTGGCATCTCAGGACTTCTTGTAGGCATAGCAAAAGAAAGAGGATTATATGGATCATCACTGTGACAGAAAGATGCCCATAGGTCTTCATCTTCATTGCATGATGGATTACTCTCTTCGTCCCAGGAGTCCTCATCAGACCAATCACTTTCTTCATCAGCTTCTTCATACTGGGACCTTGGAGTCCAAGACTCTTGCAAACCACTGTCCACCGACATCTCTTCTTGGGAACAATCTTCTTCCGGCTCTTCAATACTGTCCACTTCAGACTCCTCAGAGGAGTCCAAGGGCATGCAGATCATGGACAGGATGACTGGATTGGTACAAGATGGTAGAAGACCCTCTGTGGCTTCCATCTTTTCACGTTTACAATCCACCTCCATCTTGGCAACTTCTTGAACGGTCTCCATCTTTATACTGCATAACTCTTCGATCATCTTTTTGGCCGGCTCAGTCTGGCTTCCCCAGTGACACTTTATAGTGACTGTATTCATGGGCTGATCTGTATTACACATGTCCTTAGACCTTGACCGATCCTTGTAGACGTACACAGTAGTCATCAACAATGGTAAGAAAAGGTCGACAACACTCCAGCACACCCACACGACTGCTCGCAAAACCTGATTCATACAGGCACGAGGATGTATCTTCCAATAGAAAGCTCGCTTCTGCAGGACGTTCCTGCCCAGTGAAATAATGGACTGCACCATCCTAGTGGCCATTGTGACTAGGACCACGTCTGTGCCCAGGTCAGTGAAGACAACGGGAGCCTGTGGATGATCTTTCATATCAAACTGGAAGGCAGTGCCTCTATGCCAACAGGTCAGGGGAGACGTCAAATTTCTCCAGTAGGAGCAGAAGTCGAGGTCATTAAATCCCATTCTGAAAAGTACTAAAAGATAAACAGGAGAGTCAGACACTAGTATGGTTGTAGAGCATGTTCAGAACGTTTGAAAGATACCATACATAACCAGGTGGAAACTTCTAGATATAGCGCTCACCCGGCCATTTTCAAACCTCCCATAGAATAGTACAGACTAGAAGCACCTCCTCGACCAATGGAAGTATTCCGGGTCCCCCATTCTGGTGATCTGTGAGGTTCCTAATGTTTGAACACCCATGGATCCATGATGCATCACCAAACAGGTGCACAGGAGGAATCCGTGTTAGGCCTCATGCACACAACTGTAATTTTGGTCCAAGTGCGAGCCACCTTTTTGGCAGATCACACGTGGACGCTGCTGTTCCGTAAATGATAGAACATGTCCTATTCTTATCTATTTTGTGGACAATAGCCATTTCTATATTGGGGACCAAGTAAAGTGTAGGATGCACACAGCCAGTCATTGTATTGTGGGGACCACAAAATCCATCTGGTCATGGGCCTGAGGCCTTGTCCACTGGAGTACGCCGGGCCGAGACCTCATTAGTCTAGTGACCAAGCGGCTTTAGAACATGGCTAAGCTCTTATCTGCCTCTTCTACAATGGATCATTTGGAGGAGGGGGCACTGCATAGCAGTTAGACAACACATCGATGACTACACCCAAGTAGCATTCAGTATGCCGTCAGACGAGACCTAGTCAGTCTGGCCTTCGTCAGTCCCAAGGTGAGTAAGCATGTATGATCTGGATCTTAGACTGATGTGTTACCTGGGTCACCACCGGTAATCATCATCTATTCTCAAAAACTAAAGGATCACCCCAACTACTACCAGTTCAGAGCACTACATCGGGCCCCCTCCCATCAATGTTACATCATCAGGACTCAGCTTCTAGGATTAGAACATGATGTACTACATAAGGAAATGCCGGACACAGACACATTACGTGGACTGCTACGTCATCACCTCAATGGTCACTAGGGACAATGTATGATCCCCTGATCTTTATCCATTAAAGGGGGTTTCCAACCCCTTAAAATATATTTAGGGGGGGCAGGAAGACCATTTAAAGGGACAGTGCAACTGAGCAACCAAAGTCTATACCTTAATAGGTAACCATAGAAAGATGAAGCCATAAAGCAATCGGCACACATATGCCCCCATGGTACAGTACAATAGATCTATCAACCAGTACAACATCGCCATTTCCGGTCAGCCAGCTCCAGACTGGTGAAGTACTACTGGTACCAGCAAGTTCTGGTGACCTGAGGTGACACAAGGACTTGGCGTACCTACCAGATGAGGTCAGCCTGTGACCACGGCGCTCCAGCAGAAGTTAGAGGCGGTCTCCCGGGCAGGGGGCTCCTGAATATTCCGGTGAAACCCGAGGAAGCAAACAGTAGGTCGCACTTCAGCTCTTCTGACTTGTCTCTTGCTCAGCACACAGCACATCGATGAGAAGCGGTGACTACTCTCCAGTAAACAACTATCGGTACAGGCCATTCCTGGTCATCGGGGCGCTCGATATCTATTTCGTTGTTTGCTGTGTTAAGATGTGAAATGGCGACTACGTGCCAGAGTCGTGTTTATATAGGATCAGACGTAAGCACGTCAGAGCACTTACCAATCAGCGTGCAGAAGGCGTGGCCTCCATGCTTGTGGAAAGTACGTGACGTTCTGCTTGTAGTACAAGGAACTGTGGAAAACACGAGTTGCTATAGAGACGGGAAGAGGTGGGGCAACTAATCTTCACACGCTGAATAGAGAAGCAGTGACGTCATGAAAGTCCAACAAGAGTTTTCGAGAAATGACTCAATGATGTCTCGTGCTTTCCAAATGAAGGCAAAGAAGATGATGGGCATTCCAGGCGTAAGGAGGAAGTTTTACTTTCCTGCCGTATATGGTGGCTGTAATCAGTTACCTGAAGTGAAATGTACGTCCTAATTAGAGAGGAGCGAATTGAAAACCACAAAGTGGAATTCGATACGAATTTCAGGATAAATTTGATTCGCCTTGAAGCTGAATTTCCTCGTGCTTCGTGTTAGCGAATCTATGTAACCGGAAATAGTGAAAAAAAACAAAAAAATTCAAACTTAACTTCTCCATTTGGTCGCGACGGGCCGCCAGCCTCCATCTTGATTAAAGATCTCGGCTGAAATCCCGGGCGTCATGATGTAATCTCTCGCCATGTGAGATTTCGCTCCAGATCTTCAAGCAAGATGCCGGCGGCTGGCCCGTTGCATGCAAATGGAGGTAGTATGTTTGATTAAATTTTATTTAAATTGTTAATATTACACTGTTTTTACACTCAGTTGCCGCTATCATGTATGGACGCGGCATCTGAGGGGTACAATTACGGGGGCGGCGCTATAGCAGCTCCCTGTCATTGCACCCGCTACTTACAAAAAAATGCATGTAATTCGATTGACAGTGCCCCCATAACAGATACATGTACAGTACTCCAGAAAATAAACCTCCATAGCAGCAGATTCAGTAACTCCATGAGGCACTGCTACTGTTTATTATCTCTATAACAGACAGCCACAGTCCCCCCATAACCGAAGCAGATACAATACCTCTAACAGAAAGCCACAGTCCCCCCATAACAGTGGCAGATACAACACCTCCATAACAGAAAGCCACAGTACCCCCATAACCGCAGCAGATACAACACCTCCATAACAGAAAGCCACAGTACCCCCATAACAGCGGCAGATACAACACCTCCATAACAGAAAGCCACAGTACCCCCATAACAGCGGCAGATACAACACCTCCATAACAGAAAGCCACAGTACCCCAACAGCGGGAGATACAACACCTCCATAACAGAAAGCCACAGTACCCCCATAACAGCGGGAGATACAACACCTCCATAACAGAAAGCCACAGTACCCCCATAACAGTGGCAGATACAACACCTCTATAACAGAAAGCCACAGTACCCCCATAACAGTGGGAGATACAACACCTCCATAACAGAAAGCCACAGTACCCCCATAACAGCGGGAGATACAATACCTCCATAACAGAAAGCCACAGTACCCCCATAACAGTGGCAGATACAACACCTCCATAACAGAAAGCCACAGTACCCCCATAACAGCGGGAGATACAACACCTCCATAACAGAAAGCCACAGTACCCCCATAACAGCGGGAGATACAACACCTCCATAACAGAAAGCCACAGTCCCCCCATAACCGAAGCGGATACAATACCTCTAACAGAAAGCCACAGTACCCCAATAACCGCAGCAGATACAATACCGCCATAACTGAAAGCCACAGTACCCCCATAACCGAAGCGGATACAATACCTCTAACAGAAAGCCACAGTACCCCAATAACCGCAGCAGATACAATACCTCCATAACAGAAATCCTACAGTACCCCAATAACCGTAGCAGATACAATACCTCCATAACAGAAAGACACAGCAGATACAACACCTCCATAACAGAAAGCCACAGTACCCCCATAACAGCGGGAGATACAACACCTCCATAACAGAAAGCCACAGTCCCCCCATAACCGAAGCGGATACAATACCTCTAACAGAAAGCCACAGTACCCCAATAACCGCAGCAGATACAATACCTCCATAACAGAAATCCTACAGTACCCCAATAACCGCAGCAGATACAATACCTCCATAACAGAAAGACACAGCAGATACAACACCTCCATAACAGAAAGCCACAGTACCCCCATAACAGTGGCAAATACAACACCTCCATAACAGAAAGCCACAGTACCCCCATAACCGCAGCAGATACAATACCTCCATAATAGAAAGCCACAGTACCCCCATAACCGCAGCAGATACAATACCTCCATAACAGAAATCCTACAGTACCCCAATAACCGCAGCAGATACAATACCGCCATAACAGAAAGACACAGCAGATACAACACCTTCAAACAGGAAGCCACAGTACCCCGATAACTCCAGCAGATAGAACACCTCCATAACAGGAAGCCACAGTACCCCCATAACAGTGGCAGATACAACACCTCCATAACAGAAAGCCACAGTACCCCCATAACAGTGGCAGATACAACACCTCCATAACAGAAAGCCACAGTACCCCCATAACAGTGGCAGATACAACACCTCCATAACAGAAAGCCACAGTACCCCCATAACAGCGGGAGATACAACACCTCCATAACAGAAAGCCACAGTACCCCCATAACAGCGGGAGATACAACACCTCCATAACAGAAAGCCACAGTACCCTCATAACAGCAGCAGATACAACACCTCCATAACAGAAAGCCACAGTACCCCCATAACAGTGGCAGATACAACACCTCCATAACAGAAAGCCACAGTACCCCCATAACAGTGGCAGATACAACACCTCCATAACAGAAAGCCACAGTACCCCCATAACAGCAGCAGATACAACACCTCCATAACAGAAAGCCACAGTACCCCCATAACAGCGGGAGATACAACACCTCCATAACAGAAAGCCACAGTACCCCCATAACAGTGGCAGATACAACACCTCCATAACAGAAAGCCACAGTACCCCCATAACAGCAGCAGATACAACACCTCCATAACAGAAAGCCACAGTACCCCCATAACAGTGGCAGATACAACACCTCCATAACAGAAAGCCACAGTACCCCCATAACAGCGGGAGATACAACACCTCCATAACAGAAAGCCACAGTACCCCCATAACAGCAGGAGATACAACACCTCCATAACAGAAAGCCACAGTCCCCCCATAACCGAAGCGGATACAATACCTCTAACAGAAAGCCACAGTACCCCAATAACCGCAGCAGATACAATACCGCCATAACTGAAAGCCACAGTACCCCCATAACCGAAGCGGATACAATACCTCTAACAGAAAGCCACAGTACCCCAATAACCGCAGCAGATACAATACCTCCATAACAGAAATCCTACAGTACCCCAATAACCGCAGCAGATACAATACCTCCATAACAGAAAGACACAGCAGATACAACACCTCCATAACAGAAAGCCACAGTACCCCCATAACAGCGGGAGATACAACACCTCCATAACAGAAAGCCACAGTCCCCCCATAACCGAAGCGGATACAATACCTCTAACAGAAAGCCACAGTACCCCAATAACCGCAGCAGATACAATACCTCCATAACAGAAATCCTACAGTACCCCAATAACCGAAGCAGATACAATACCTCCATAACAGAAAGACACAGCAGATACAACACCTCCATAACAGAAAGCCACAGTACCCCCATAACAGTGGCAAATACAACACCTCCATAACAGAAAGCCACAGTACCCCCATAACCGCAGCAGATACAATACCTCCATAATAGAAAGCCACAGTACCCCCATAACCGCAGCAGATACAATACCTCCATAACAGAAATCCTACAGTACCCCAATAACCGCAGCAGATACAATACCGCCATAACAGAAAGACACAGCAGATACAACACCTTCAAACAGGAAGCCACAGTACCCCGATAACTCCAGCAGATAGAACACCTCCATAACAGGAAGCCACAGTACCCCCATAACAGTGGCAGATACAACACCTCCATAACAGAAAGCCACAGTACCCCCATAACAGTGGCAGATACAACACCTCCATAACAGAAAGCCACAGTACCCCCATAACAGTGGCAGATACAACACCTCCATAACAGAAAGCCACAGTACCCCCATAACAGCGGGAGATACAACACCTCCATAACAGAAAGCCACAGTACCCCCATAACAGCGGGAGATACAACACCTCCATAACAGAAAGCCACAGTACCCCCATAACAGCAGCAGATACAACACCTCCATAACAGAAAGCCACAGTACCCCCATAACAGTGGCAGATACAACACCTCCATAACAGAAAGCCACAGTACCCCCATAACAGTGGCAGATACAACACCTCCATAACAGAAAGCCACAGTACCCCCATAACAGCAGCAGATACAACACCTCCATAACAGAAAGCCACAGTACCCCCATAACAGCGGCAGATACAACACCTCCATAACAGAAAGCCACAGTACCCCAACAGCGGGAGATACAACACCTCCATAACAGAAAGCCACAGTACCCCCATAACAGCGGGAGATACAACACCTCCATAACAGAAAGCCACAGTACCCCCATAACAGTGGCAGATACAACACCTCCATAACAGAAAGCCACAGTACCCCCATAACCGCAGCAGATACAACACCTCCATAACAGAAAACCCAACTGTCTTCCTTATTCTTGCGGAGGGCACTAATGGGGGCATTATTCTTCCTGGGGGGCACTAATGGGGCACTCTTTTTTATTTATATTACTGGGGCACTAATGGGGGGCATTAATTCTGGGGTGCACTAATGGGGACAGTAATATTACTAGGGGCACTAATGTGGACAGTATTAATTCTGAGCGGCACTACCGCCCCCAAACCCCCCCCCCCCCCTTTGGGGTGTGGCTTAACTTGGCTGGTATTTTTTGTAGGGAAAGATGGCAACCCTAGCTGGGTGTTGTAGTCATCTCCTCTCATACTTCTTTCCTGTAATGTCCTCTGACTGGTATATAGATTACGGTTTCCAGTCTGTGTGTTGTATAATCACCCACACTGTGCCAGGTATGGTGTCCTCCTTTATGAAAGTGGTCACTCGAATCATACGACAATACCAGGGCCTGTCAGGTCATGGAGTACTTCATGCCTTACTGTGTTCTCCAGCATTTTGGAGGGAATTTGCAATATAGATATGAAGGAAGTCTTGATTACCTGAGGACTGCGGTTCCCATGAATACGAGTGTAGTACAAACTGACTTAGGGCTCTTTCACACTGGCGTTTTTCCTTTCCGTCCTAGAGTTCCGTCCTCGGGGCTCTAGGACGGAAAGATACTGATCAGGATTATCCCCATGCATTCTGAATGGAGAGAAATCCGTTGAGGATGCATCAGGATGTCTTCCGTTCAGTATGTGAACGTTTTTTGGACGTTGACAAAACCGTAGCATGCTGCGGATTTGTCTCCGTCCAAAAATCCGGAAGACATGCCGTAACGCCGGATCCGGAATTAATGCCCATTGAAGTGCATTAATCTGGATCCGGCATTAAGCTAAACGTCGTTTCGGCGCATCGCCGGACCCGACGTTTAGCTTTTGTGAATGGTTACCATGGCAGCCAGGACGCTAAAGTCTTCAAATGCTTTCAGTTGTCTTGCGCTGTGCCGGATCCGGCGGGCATTTCCAGCGACGGAAGTGCACGCCGGATCCACACAACGCAAGTGTGAAATAGGCCTTAATAGGATGGAGGATTAGTTCATCCATTTTTCCCACTCCCATCTTCCCCATAACAAACACCAAACACACAGAGACCTCATTAAAGGTCGTAGCACCCTATTTATTAACAGATCAACCATAATAACATTTCTTTACATAAATTGCATATATTGTAATAATGCCAAAACATTCCAGCTTCATAACCCCCTGATAATGAGGGATCCTGGAAGGCCTTCTAGCCCAAACAGGAGCCCTCAGCCTTCAACTCACCAAACCTCCAAAGATGCACACCCCAAAGAGTCATGCAACTATTCCAAATAGTTTTATTTGCCTCCCAGAATCCCCCTTTTTACCTGCCACAAACTAACATCGGTGACACCTCATCTATGTTCGTCCTGCCACACATGAACTGATGTCTCCAACCCCTCTTGCAACCCCAATGCCCACAGGTCTATCCCCCCGTAAAAACCATGTAGACACCTCCTCCAATTTCCTATGGCGCACAACAAACCCCCTTTGCGCCGTACAAATCGTCCTACCTCCTTGTTCTACTTCGCCCTAGCTTTGTTGATACGATCCACTGATCTAGGCAACCTCCATGTTCGACGGGCTATCACCACGGACCAAACTTTCAATAGACCCGGAAACTCCGCCCAAAGCCTCAACAAATCCAATTTAATATCCCTAATAACATCCCTAGAGCGATGCACC
This sequence comes from Bufotes viridis, assembly GCA_033119425.1. Lineage (NCBI taxonomy): Eukaryota > Metazoa > Chordata > Amphibia > Anura > Bufonidae > Bufotes > Bufotes viridis. The sequence goes on along the minus strand of CM065590.1, from coordinate 476,708,722 downwards.
CCCAGATCGTTCCCACCGACATGAAGCACCAAAATGTCTGGGAGTCTAAAGAAACATAGAAACGAAACTCTGGAAGAACCCTACCCCACAAAGGGCTTCTTAAACCTATCCAACGAACCTGTACCACCTCGCTTGGAAAACCCAACTGTCTTCCGTTCCTCCACACGAGGAAGAGCCTGCAACAAAGCAAAGACGGAAAACATCACACTTAAAGCTATTTCCCCACTTAGCCTGTTGTAATGAAGCCACCTCCGCATGCAAATCTTACACTTTGTCCTCAGGTAACCGACATTTCATCCTCACAGTATCGATAATTATCCCTAAAAACTTGACCGACGTGGAAGGTCCCTCTGTTTTATCAGGAGCCAACGGAACCCCGAATGATGCTGCCATCCGTTCCATGGTGTGTAACAAAGTGGAGCACAACCGCACGGAATCCATTAGTGCCCGAAGTAATATTAATGACCCATTAGTGCCACCCAGAATCTATAATGCCCCCATTAGCGCCCCCCAGAATTAATATTGGCCCCATTAGTGCCCTCGGTAATAATAATGCCCCCATTAGTGCCCCCAAGTAATAGAAATGCCCCCATTAGGGAGCCCCAGAATTAATGCTCCCCCATTAGTACCCCTCAGTAAGAATAATAGTGTCCCCCAGCATTAATAATGCCACCATTAGCACCCCCTAGTAAGAATAATGCCCCCATTAGTGCCTCCCAGTAAGAGTAATGCCCCCATTAGTGCCCCACAGTAAGAGTAGTACCCCTATTAATGCTCCCAGTAAGAATAATGCCCCCATTAGTGTTCCCCCAGCAAGAGTAATGCCCCCAAGAGTGCTTCCCAATAAGAATAATGCCCCCATTAGTGCCGCCCAGTCAGCAGTCGCGGGTCCGGTCCCCTCAGCGTGAGTAAATGGAGGAGATGAGTGCTTTTTTTTTAAATTAACACAAATGAGGGGTAAAGGCTTTACTAATAAGCACCCCACAATGGAAGCGCTCATTAGTAACAGTCCTTGTAGAAAAATACCAGCACCGGTAGAGCCACTAAAATACCGGTCTTGCCGGTGAGATACCGGCCAGGTGGCAACCCTACTCACGACATGTGGACTGGTGTGGTGCTGTTTTCGGAAGAAAGCAGCCTTCTTTTTGTAGTCCTGGAGAATCCCTTAACTACTTTATGGGACGCTGTTAGGCTCTGTTCACACGGCATCTTTTGACTCTGGAAATCTAGCGTGGATTATAGCAGCAACTGTGCCAAGAAAAGGCACACCAACTTTTTGGTTTTAAAAGACGCTATGTGAACAGAACCTTACGGTAAGACTCACTAAGGTTGCACTACTGCTATTTAGGCCTCTTGCACACGACCGTATGCCCTCCAAGACATACGGTCTGTGAGCGGGCCATTCCCAGAGGGGCATTGATCGTGCCGCTCGATCAATGCCGCTCTGGGACATATGGCCCTCTGAAGTGGGAGGCCGCAAAGAGCAGGCATTTCTTCTGGTCCTTAAGGCTGAGGATGGCATGGTCCTTAAATGGGTTTTCTGCGTTCACAATATTGATGGGCTGATCACTTGAATGGGGCAACACTGCAATACCCTGCACAGCCTCCACTAAAGGCACCTTTACATGGGCCAATGAATCGGGACAATTATTGGGAAGGATCATTCTTCCGTGGATGAAACTACCGCCTTGTGCCTGGCCCTGTGAATCAAAGCAGTCAGAGAGGGGCTGGCCACAGAAAGGTATGGAGATTGGGTGCAACAAGAGCAATGGCGATGCCCTCATTGCACCAAAGGCCTACTCTGCATATTAAGAAAAAGTATCATAACTCGGGATCGGAGCCTCAGATCAACAAAAGAAAAACAGCTTTTTAATCAGGCGGACCACAAAGGATTGAGAAGATCTTTCCTTCTATTATTGGCTGGTCTCACGTGTTGGCTGAGATGAATGGGTCTAGTTGTCCTAGATGGCAGATAAATGTAAACCAGCTCGTCCTGCTGATATGTAGAAGTAGCTCAGATTTCCAGGCTGTTTATTGTCAGTGTGCAGAATGTCACGTTGTGACCTGAACAATGGAGTAAAGTTCAGAGATGTCAGTCATCCGGACACAGTTCTATGAAGCAAGGTGAGGCGTGCACAGAAATGTACACAGCATGGCTGCTCGTCTATTGTGGCATATCTTCTTTACAGTCTGCGTTCTCCTCAGTCTGTTTTTTCAATGCATCTTCTGGAGTAAAAGAAAATCTCATTCTAGGGCAGTCAATTACCAGTATGGGTTCACACCACGTTTTACCAGTATGGGTTCACACCACGTTATACCAGTATGCATTCACACAAGGTTTTACCAGTATAGGTTCACATCACATTTTACCAGTATGGGTTCACATCACGTTTTACCAGTATGCGTTCACACCACATTTTACCAGTATGGGTTCACATCACGTTTTGGCAGTATGCGTTCACACCACGTTTTACCAGTATGGGTTTACATCACGTTTCACCAGTATGCGTTCACGCCACGTTTTACCAGTATGGGTTCACATCACATTTTACCAGTATGCTTTCACACCACGTTTTACCAGTATGGGTTCACATCACGTTTTACCAGTATGGGTTCACATCACGTTTTACCAGTATGCGTTCACATCACGTTTTACCAGTATGAGTTTACGCCATGTTTTACCAGTATGGGTTCACATCACGTTTTACCAGTAGGCTTTCACACCACGTTTTACCAGTAGGCTTTCACACCACGTTTTACCAGTAGGCGTTCACACCACGTTTTACCAGTAGGCGTTCACACCACGTTTTACCAGTATGCTTTCACACCACGTTTTACCAGTATGCTTTCACACCACGTTTTACCAGTATGCTTTCACACCACGTTTTACCAGTATACTTTCACACCACGTTTTACCAGTATGCGTTCACACCACGTTTTACCAGTACGCGTTCACACCACGTTTTACCAGTATGGGTTCACACAACATTTTACCAGTATGGGTTCACATCACATTTTACCAGTATGCATTCACATCAGTTTTTACCAGTACGCATTCACACCACGTTTTACTAGTATGGGTTCACACCACGTTTTACCAGTATGGGTTCACACCACGTTTTACCAGTATGGGTTCACACCACGTTTTACCAGTATGCGTTCACACCACGTTTTACCAGTATGCGTTCACATCAGTTTTTACCAGTACGCATTCACACCACGTTTTACTAGTATGGGTTCACACCACGTTTTACCAGTATGGGTTCACACCACGTTTTACCAGTATGCGTTCACACCACGTTTTACCAGTATGGGTTCACACCACATTTTACCTGCGACTTTTCCCCACTCACGCCAGGTCTAAAAAAAGTTGGTGTGGTGTGGGCAGGGAAGGGGACGGGCCGGCAGGTCTATCTCATTCATCATTTTCTGCGCCTGGTTTAGACATAGAAAAAGGTCTAAATATAAGCCAGCTCGGAAGCTGTCTTACATTTAGAAGCGACGCTGGATGCGCCAAAGTTATGTTGAGGCCGGCACTTCTACATAACTTCGGCGATCCACTGCCAGAGCAGGAGTTTTTTAAGACCGGTTTCTAAAACGCTGGTTTTAATAAATGCCCCCTTAATGTGTGACTTTTCTGTTTACGGGACGATCAATCTATTGCTGCTTCAATCTTTGTTGTTGCGAATCCACAAAACATGGATACTGGCCGTGTGCATTTTGGATTTTGCAGAACGGACTGACCGTCCCATAATAGAACAGTCCTATCCTTGTCCGTAATGTGGACAACAACAGGACATGTTTTATTTTTTTGCAGAATGCACATGCGGAAATATGGACATGGAACGCACATTGAAGTGAATGGTTCTGCATACGGGTTGCAAAAAAACGGAACGGACACAGACAAAAAATACGTTTGTGTGCATGAGCCCTTACACTGAAGATTAGTTACTAGTCTCGGACTGCCCCAGAGGTATAACAAGGGGCATAAAAATGGGAGGAGCAGGGTAGTAGCTCCGGCTGGTCCTGGTGCCTAAGGAGGCTCGGAGGTCCCATAAGTAGACAGCAGTAGTATTAAAGGTGCATGTAGGTGGGGGCATCAAGTTACCTCTCCTGTAGAAAACCAAAATATGTCAAAAAGGCTGGGTTCGAATAACGTCTTTGCCATTTATTTAACTAATACAAAAAACGTATACATTAACGGATTCCTCAGACAGATACTATACAGCGGCAGACTCTGCAGGATAGAGACGTGTGGTGTGATACACTTTTGTATCTTTTTTCCCCCCAACATATACGTTAAACCGATGGCAAAAAGTGATGTCAACTCATACTAGTAAACCGTGGTGTGAACGCATACTGGGACCTCCACTGCTGACACTGTTTTTTGGGGGCACGCTGCTGCCACTGTACTGTATGAGACACACTGCTGGCACTGTTTATTGGGGGCACCCTGCTGCCACTGTACTGTATGAGACACACTGCTGGCACTGTTTATTGGGGGCACCCTGCTGCCACTGTACTGTATGAGACACACTGCTGGCACTGTTTATTGGGGGCACCCTGCTGCCACTGTACTGTATGAGACACACTGCTGGCACTGTTTATTGGGGGCACCCTGCTGGCACTGTACTGTATGAGACACACTGCTGGCACTGTTTATTGGGGGCACGCTGCTGCCACTATACTGTATAAGTGGGACACTGCTGGCACTGTTTATTGGGGGCACGCTGCTGCCACTGTACTGTATGAGACACACTGCTGGCACTGTTTATTGGGGGCACGCTGCTGCCACTATACTGTATAAGTGGGACACTGCTGGCACTGTTTATTGGGGGCACGCTGCTGCCACTATACTGTATAAGTGGGACACTGCTGGCACTGTTTATTGGGGGCACGCTGCTGCCACTATACTGTATAAGTGGGACACTGCTGGCACTGTTTATTGGGGGCACGCTGCTGCCACTGTACTGTATGAGACACACTGCTGGCACTGTTTATTGGGGGCACGCTGCTGCCACTGTACTGTATGAGACACACTGCTGGCACTGTGTATTGGGGGCACGCTGCTGCCACTATACTGTATAAGTGGGACACTGCTGGCACTGTTTATTGGGAGGCACGCTGCTGCCACTGTACTGTATGAGACACACTGCTGGCACTGTTTATTAGGGGCACGCTGCTGCCACTGTACTGTATGAGACACGCTGCTGGCACTGTTTATTGGGGGCACGCTGCTGCCACTATACTATATAAGTGGGACACTGCTGACACTGTTTTTTGGGGGCACGCTGCTGCCACTATACTGTATAAGTGGGACACTGCTGGCACTGTTTATTGGGGGCACGCTGCTGCCACTATACTGTATAAGTGGGACACTGCTGGCACTGTTTATTAGGGGAACGCTGCTGCCACTGTACTGTATGAGACACACCGCTGGCACTGTTTATTGGGGGCACCCTGCTGCCACTGTACTGTATGAGACACGCTGCTGGCACTGTTTATTGGGGGCACGCTGCTGGCACTGTACTGTATGAGACACACTGCTGGCACTGTTTATTGGGGGCACCCTGCTGCCACTATACTATATAAGTGGGACACTGCTGGCACTGTTTATTGGGGGCACCCTGCTGCCACTGTACTGTATGAGACACACTGCTGGCACTGTTTATTGGGGGCACCCTGCTGCCACTGTACTGTATGAGACACACTGCTGGCACTGTTTATTGGGGGCACCCTGCTGCCACTGTACTGTATGAGACACACTGCTGGCACTGTTTATTGGGGGCACCCTGCTGGCACTGTACTGTATGAGACACACTGCTGGCACTGTTTATTGGGGGCACGCTGCTGCCACTATACTGTATAAGTGGGACACTGCTGGCACTGTTTATTGGGGGCACGCTGCTGCCACTGTACTGTATGAGACACACTGCTGGCACTGTTTATTGGGGGCACGCTGCTGCCACTGTACTGTATGAGACACACTGCTGGCACTGTTTATTGGGGGCACGCTTCTGCCACTATACTGTATAAGTGGGACACTGCTGGCACTGTTTATTGGGGGCACGCTGCTGCCACTATACTGTATGAGACACACTGCTGGCACTGTTTATTGGGGGCACCCTGCTGGCACTGTATTGTATGAGACACACTGCTGGCACTGTTTATTGGGGGCACCCTGCTGGCACTGTACTGTATGAGACACACTGCTGGCACTGTTTATTAGGGGCACCCTGCTGCCACTGTACAGTATGAGACACCCTGCTGCCACTGTACTGTATGAGACACACTGCTGGCACTGTTTATTGGGGCACCCTGCTGCCACTGTACTGTATGAGACACACTGCTGGCACTGTTTATTGGGGGCACCCTGCTGCCACTGTACTGTATGAGACACACTGCTGGCACTGTTTATTGGGGGCACCCTGCTGCCACTGTACTGTATGAGACACACTGCTGGCACTGTTTATTGGGGGCACGCTGCTGCCACTATACTGTATGAGACACACTGCTGGCACTGTTTATTGGGGGCACGCTGCTGCCACTATACTGTATAAGTAGGACACTGCTGGCACTGTTTATTGGGAGGCACGCTGCTGCCACTATACTGTATAAGTGGGACACTGCTGGCACTGTTTATTAGGGGCACGCTGCTGCCACTGTACTGTATGAGACACGCTGCTGGCACTGTTTATTGGAGGCACGCTGCTGCCACTATACTATATAAGTGGGACACTGCTGACACTGTTTATTGGGGGCACGCTTCTGCCACTATACTGTATAAGTGGGACACTGCTGGCACTGTTTATTGGGGGCACGCTGCTGCCACTATACTGTATGAGACACACTGCTGGCATTGTTTATTGGGGGCACCCTGCTGGCACTGTACTGTATGAGACACACTGCTGGCACTGTTTATTGGGGGCACCCTGCTGGCACTGTACTGTATGAGACACACTGCTGGCACTGTTTATTAGGGGCACCCTGCTGCCACTGTACAGTATGAGACACCCTGCTGCCTCTGTACTGTATGAGACACACTGCTGGCACTGTTTATTGGGGGCACCCTGCTGCCACTGTACTGTATGAGACACACTGCTGGCACTGTTTATTGGGGGCACCCTGCTGCCACTGTACTGTATGAGACACACTGCTGGCACTGTTTATTGGGGGCACCCTGCTGGCACTGTACTGTATGAGACACACTGCTGGCACTGTTTATTGGGGGCACGCTGCTGCCACTATACTGTATGAGACACACTGCTGGCACTGTTTATTGGGAGGCACGCTGCTGCCACTATACTGTATAAGTGGGACACTGCTGGCACTGTTTATTAGGGGCACGCTGCTGCCACTGTACTGTATGAGACACGCTGCTGGCACTGTTTATTGGGGGCACGCTGCTGCCACTATACTATATAAGTGGGACACTGCTGACACTGTTTATTGGGGGCACGCTTCTGCCACTATACTGTATAAGTGGGACACTGCTGGCACTGTTTATTGGGGGCACGCTGCTGCCACTATACTGTATGAGACACACTGCTGGCACTGTTTATTGGGGGCACCCTGCTGGCACTGTACTGTATGAGACACACTGCTGGCACTGTTTATTGGGGGCACCCTGCTGGCACTGTACTGTATGAGACACACTGCTGGCACTGTTTATTGGGGGCACCCTGCTGCCACTGTACAGTATGAGACACCCTGCTGCCACTGTACTGTATGAGACACACTGCTGGCACTGTTTATTGGGGGCACCCTGCTGCCACTGTACTGTATGAGACACACTGCTGGCACTGTTTATTGGGGGCACCCTGCTGCCACTGTACTGTATGAGACACACTGCTGGCACTGTTTATTGGGGGCACCCTGCTGGCACTGTACTGTATGAGACACACTGCTGGCACTGTTTATTGGGGGCACGCTGCTGCCACTATACTGTATAAGTGGGACACTGCTGGCACTGTTTATTGGGGGCACGCTGCTGCCACTATACTGTATAAGTGGGACACTGCTGGCACTGTTTATTGGGAGCACGCTGCTGCCACTGTACTGTATGAGACACACTGCTGGCACTGTTTATTGGGGGCACGCTGCTGCCACTGTACTGTATGAGACACACTGCTGGCACTGTTTATTAGGGGCACGCTGCTGCCACTGTACTGTATGAGACACGCTGCTGGCACTGTTTATTGGGGGCACGCTGCTGCCACTATACTATATAAGTGGGACACTGCTGACACTGTTTATTGGGGGCACGCTGCTGCCACTATACTGTATGAGACACACTGCTGGCACTGTTTATTGGGGGCACCCTGCTGGCACTGTACTGTATGAGACACACTGCTGGCACTGTTTATTGGGGGCACCCTGCTGGCACTGTACTGTATGAGACACACTGCTGGCACTGTTTATTAGGGGCACCCTGCTGGCACTGTACTGTATGAGACACACTGCTGGCACTGTTTATATGGGCACTCTTCTGCCACTGTACTGTATGAGACACACTGCTGGCACTGTTTATTGGGGGCACCCTGCTGGCACTGTACTGTATGAGACACACTGCTGGCACTGTTTATTGGGGCACCCTGCTGGCACTGTACTGTATGAGACACACTGCTGGCACTGTTTATTTGGGGCACGCTGCTGCCACTGTACTTTTATGAGACACACTGCTGGCACTGTTTATATGGGCACTCTGCTGACCCTCTTCATTGGGGGCACTGTTTATTGGGAGTACTTTGCTAGCCTGTTCATTATATTGGAAACCCTCTTGCTGACTTTATCGGGGTACTTTACTGCCCCTTTTTACTGGGGGCACTCTGCTTCCCCTGTATAGGTGAGACAATACTGGCACTCTATTGGTAGCACTCTGCTAGCACAATTGTTTTATGGCGGACATTGCTGGTACTACAGAGGTGATGCACTATGTTTCTAATATGATTTTTCACATTTAATATGTGTATCTGTAAATGAAGGAACAATCAGCTGTGACACAGAGAAGCAGGGGATGATGGCCTCTATCTTGGTGGATTTTCAGTCGGTTGCATAGTGTCCCCAGTGTCAGGGGAATGTGATTGTTCGCTATCTGAAGGGTGATTTATTTCCCTTTCTTCAACAATTATTACTGAGAGTTTGCATCATTTGGAGGTATTGCATTGTAATGAAATGAATTGCATTGTCTAGGTGAGGCTCCCTCGTGAACTTAGCTTGTCTCCATAGATATGAATTCCCAGCTCAAAAATGTAATACAATTACTCAGTCACCATGAATAATGGGAGTGTGCGGACAGTGACTGCTTTTGAAATTACTTGTTGTGACTAGGTCGGATTGGCCATAGATCTGACAGGGAAATTTCCCGGTAGGCCAAAGCCCAGGTGGCCACCCAAGCCCTCCTCTCTGCCGCTGGCCGGGTACCTAATGAGCTCTCAGTGGTATCAAGCACTCATGTACCCGGCCAGCGACCGCACATGCCTTCCTGAATTCACCTCCTACACCCCCTGCTCCGTATTGGAGAAGGAGGACAGAATATGGCATCATTGAGGGCCACCACAGAGGGACAGTTTTTTGGGCAATACATTGTGCTGCGCTGTGACATATGGTTCTGATGGGATGGTACCTTGCTCTGAGGTATTGCTGACCCCACCTACTTGTGTTGGGCCCCTACAACATGGGGTCACTTTTAGTTTTTTTTTTCCTTCAGCCCCCCTAGCTTAAACACCCTTAATGACCAGGCCACTTTTTACAATTCCGCACTACGCTACTTTCACCGTTTATTGCTCCGTCATACAACTTACCACCCAAATGAATTTTACCTCCTTTTCTTCTCACTAATAGAGCTTTCATTTGGTGGTATTTCATTGTTGCTGACATTTTTACTTTTTTTGCTATTAATAAAAATTTAACGAAATTTTTGCAAAAAAATGACATTTTTCACTTTCTGTTGTAATTTTTTTAAAAAAAAAAATACATTTCTATATAAATTTTTCTCTAAATTTATTGATCTACATGTCTTTGATAAAAAAAAAATCCAATAAGTGTATATTTATTGGTTTGGGTAAAAGTTATAGCGTTTACAAACTATGGTGCAAAAAAGTGAATTCCGCATTTTGAAGCAGCTCTGACTTTCTGAGCACCTGTCATGTTTCTTCAGGTGCTAGAATATCAGGATAGTATAAATACCCCCCAAATGACACCATTTTAGAAAGAAGACACCCCAAAGTATTCGCGGAGGGGCATGGTGAGTTCATGTATCATTTCATTTTTTTTCACAAGTTAGCGGAAAATGACACTTTCTGAGGAAAAATAAATAAATAAAGTTTCCATTTCTGCTAACTTCTGGCAAAAAAAAAAAAAATCTCAGACGGACTCACTATGCCCCTCAGTGAATACCTTGGGGTGTCTACTTTCCGAAATGGCGTCATTTGTGGGGTGTGTTTACTGTTCTGGCATTTTGGGCGGGGCTAAATTGTGAGCAGCCATGTAAAACCTAAAGGTACTCGTTGGAATTTGGGCCCCTTTGCGCACCTAGGCTGCAAAAAAGTGTCACTTATGTGGTATCACCGTACTCAGAAGAAGTAGGGCAATGTGTTTTGGGGTGTATTTTTACATATACCCATGTTGGGTGAGAGAAATATCTCTGTAAATTGTCAACTTTGTATAAAATTTTTTAAAAAGTTGTCGTTTACAGAGATATTTCTCACACAAAGTATGGGTATATATAAAAATACTCCCCAAAACACATTGCCCTACTTCTCCTGAGTACGGCGATACCACATGAGTGACACTTTTTTGCAGCCAAGATGCGCAAATGGGCCCAAATTACAATGAGTACCTTTTAGGAGGGCATTTTTACGCATTTTTCTTCTCACGCTTTAGGGCCCCTAAAATCCCAGGGCAGTATAAATACCCCACATGTGACCCCATTTTGGAAAGAAGACACCCCAAGGCATTCCATGAGGGGCATGGCGAGTTCATAGATGAATTTTTTTTTGGCACAAGTTAGCGGAAATTGATTTTTTATTGTTTTTTCTCACAAAGTCTCCCTTTCCGCTAAGTTTTGACAAAAAGTTTAATTTTTCATGGACTCACTATGCCCCTCAGCGAATACCTTGTGGTGTCTTCTTTCCAAAATGGGGTCACATGTGGGGTATTTCTACTGCCCTGGCATTTTAGGGGCCTTAAAGTGTGAGAAGAAAAATGCGTAAAAATGCCCTCCTAAAAGGTACTCATTGGAATTTGGGCCCCTTTGCGCATCTTAGCTGCAAAAAAGTGTCACTCATGTGGTATCATCGTACTCAGGAGAAGTAGGGCAATGTGTTTTGGGGTGTATTTTTACATATACCCATGCTGGGTGAGAGAAATATCTCTGTAAATTGACAACTTTGTATAAAAAAATTTAAAAAGTTGTCGTTTACAGCGATATTTCTCACACAAAGTATGGGTATATATAAAATACACCCCAAACACATTGCCCTACTTCTCCTGAGTGCGGCGACTACCATGTGTGACTACTTTTGCAGCCAAGATCGCAAAGGGTCCTAATTCCCATGAGTAACTTTAGGATTTCACAGGCCATTTTTACGCATTTGGATTCTCACGCTTTAGGACCCCTAAAATGCCAGGGCAGTATAAATACCCCACAAGTGACCCCATTGTGGAAAGAAGACACCCCAAGGTATTCCGTGAGGGGCATGGAGAGTTCACAGAAAAAAAAAAATTTTGGCACAAGTTAGCGGAAATTGATATATATATATATATTTTTTTACAAAGTCTCATATTCCACTAACTTGTGACAAAAAATAAAATTTTACATGAACTCGCCATACCCCTCACGGAATACCTTGGGGTGTCTTCTTTCTAAAATGAGGTCACTTGTGAGGTGTTTGTACTGCCCTGGCATTTGAGGGTCTCCGCAATCATTACACGTATGGCCAGCATTAGGAGTATCTGCGATTCTCCTTATATTGAGCATACGGGTAATGAGATTTTTCTTTTCCGTTCAGCCTCTAGGCTGAAAAAAATAAATAAATGAACGGCACAGATTTTTTCATTCGCATCAATCAATGTGGATGAAAAAATCTCTGCCAAAATCAGTGACTGCGGTGCGGTGGGCTGGGCGCTAGCTACCTAACAAGTAGCTAACTAGCTGGCGGTGATAAGGGACCCTTATGCCCCATTCACACATCCGCAATTCTGTTTGCGGAACGGAATTGCAGACCCATTCATTTCTATGGGGACAGACTTTGTCCCACTCGGATCCGGAATTACGGATCTGCGCTTCCGGGTCTGCACTTCCGTTCCGCAAAAATATAGAACATGTCCTATTCTTGTCCGCAATTGCGGACAAGAAAAAGCATTTTCTATATTGTTCTGGCAATGTGCGGATCTGCAAAATGCGGAAAGCACATTGCCGGTGTCCGTGTTTTGAGGATCTGCGGATCCGCATATCCGTGGATCAGTTCCGCGGATCCGTGAATCCACGGATCCGCAAAACACATATGGACGTCTGAATGGAGCCTTACAAGGGGTGTGATCAATGACAGGGGGGGGATCAGTGACAGGGGGGTGATCAGGGAATCTAGATGGGGTGATCAAGGGGTTAACAAGGGGTTAATAAGTAAAGGGGGGGGGGGTTAGTGTAGTGTTTGGTGCAACTTTACATAGCTACCTGGTCCTCTGGTGGTCGATCCCTGCAAATGGGACCACCAGAGGACCAGGTAGCAGGTATATCAGGCGCTGTTAACAAAACAGCGTCTGATATACCTGTTTGATGCGATTTAATTCGCATCTACAGCCTGCCAGCGATGGATCATCGCTGGCAGGCTGTAGTTAATCTCCTGAAACGCGCGGCACTGTGAACGCGCGCGCAGGAAATCGCGCCGATGCGTCCACTCAGAACTACAGGACCGCCCGCCGGACGCATCCATGCGTTAGGCGGTCCTGTAGTGGTTAAGTTCCCAGTTCACCCTGGTTCTGACACAGACCCTGCAGAGGACAATGCTCTGGTGGTCCTTGCTAGTCCTGCAGTGGTGATGTCACATATATCATCCTTGTGACTGATGCACCCAATCACTGGCCTCAATGGTCTTATACCAGGGGTGTCCAAACTTTTTTCGAGGAGGGCCAGATTTGATGAAGTGAACATGTGCGAGGGCCGACCATTTTGCAATTGTAAAAATATCGCTATTGTGACATTAAAACAGCTTCAAGTTGCTTCAACTTTTCGCTGCGGTTGCGTCCTGTTAGCTTGTCGTATGTGCTATGTCTCGACTGGTAGTGTCTCTTTATATTAAATTCCTTATAAGCAGCCACAGTCTCTTGGCCTTTCAGACAAACACAGTGATTCGGTATTTCAGTGAAAAAATATTCCACTTTCCACCTTTTCTGGAAGCGGCGTCCCTCACTGGCAACTTTTCGTTTCTTATTTGTAGTTACCATTATTTAAATTGGCCAGAAGGGGAGAAGTTATGTAGAGAGAACTAGGAGCACAATCAGAAAATTACAGCACAGTGACGTACAGTGAGGGGTTAATGACTGCTTTATTATACAATGAGTTCACAGCCCTGCCTGCCTGTCAGTATGTTTTTTTTCTTTAGTAGGCTCAATAGTCCTTATGGTCGCCCTTGTGGCTGTGTGTGTGGAGGCACAGGGAGAAGGAATGGCCAAATATAGATCTTATGCCCCCCCCCTTCCCCCCCAGTGAGTCCCCGAGCACTGCTCAGGACCTGGGATCTCTCTATCAGCAGGCGCAGGAAGAACGTAAGTATATATATATATATATTTTCCAGTGAGTCCCCGATCACTGTTCAGGACTCCTTTGATCTCTCACTTATGGGACTTGACGTCATCAGCCAACTAACGAAGAAGGAAAGGCCAAATCTCACGACATCCGAGCTCTCGTGAGATTTGAGCTCAGGGAGAAGGAAATCCCTAATCTCGCGACGTCCGAAATCTTGTGAGATTTGGGCTTTCCTTCTCCCTGAGCCCAAATCTCACGAGATCTCGGATGTCATGAGATTAGCGCTTTCCTTCTCCCTGAGCCCAAAGCCCAAATCTCACGAGATCTCGGATGTCGCGAGATTTGGCCTTTCCTTCTTTGTTAGCCGGCTGATGACGTCAAGCCCCGCGGTGAGAGATCAAAGGAGTCCTGAGCTGTGCTCGGGAACTCACTCCGGGGGCAGTATGATTACTATTTGCCTAACTTAGCTGGGGGGCCACATCAGTCTGGGCCGCGGGCCGGACTTTGGACATGCCTGTCTTATACCATACAGTACATGCTAGTATTACCACTGATGCAGGAGGAACTGAGCAGATTGATGTATAGTTTTAGGGTAGGTCTACACTGAAATTTTGGCAGTGACACGTGTCAAGCTCCCATGTTGTGCCCAAGTATCGCAGTGTAGCAGGGCTAAATGGGGTTGCAGTGAGACTCAAATTTGCTGCGGTGTTGAATTTTTTCTTGTGTCTCAGACGCACCAAACACGTGAGTTTTACTGCGACTCAATTAATTTCTATAGCAGCCCTGCGACACCTAAAGGGCACCTGTCAGCAGATCTGTACCTATGACACTGGCTGACCTGTTACATGTGCACTTAGCAGCTGAAGGCATCTGTATTGGTCCCATGTTCATATGTGTGCACATTGCTGAGATATTGCTAACATATGAAAATGAGCCTCTAGGAGCACGTTCACAGCCCCTGAAGATGCTCAGGCGAAATCGGGTCGGGGAATTTCAGCATGATTCTATGCCTATGTTTTATATGAATCTTGTGAGTACAATTAAAAGCGTGTATTTTACAATTATCGGAGGTATTGCACCATTTTGTTCCTATTTTTTCCCTGAAGGCTGTGCGTGCCTGGGATGAGGATTTGGTTGGTGTGTATACCGGGAGGATCAGTCCATCTGCAGTGTATTGTTCCAAGGTGTACCGGAGCGCTGGGCGTGTGCGAATGACAAGGTGATCGGCGCACCAGCATCGGATTTCACCCTGGTCAGCTGCGGCTCCTCTATATATTTCTTGGATCACCGTGATGTACTGCTAGTTCTCAGCGCGGTCCTAACTATTTAACTATCCATAGGGGGCACTCTGTTTATGCAGTAATACACTATGTCACCCCTTACAGATACAGTACCCGGTAAGAAGGTCCTCCGCACAAGGATTGGGAATGTGATAGAAAGATGAGGGTATTATTTTATTCTATGGATTGTTTTATAATAGAAACATCAAATTGTGTAAATGAACATTGGTTTAATTGCCGAAACAACCAATCAGACTCCACCTTTCATTTTTTTAGAGCTCGTTTGGAAAATGAAAGGATCAACCTGACTGGTTGCTATGGGTACCAAAACCAGTTTTACTTTTTACCAGTTTTGATAAATTTCCCCTATAGACTATATTATACTGAAATGCGCCTATAATAGTCGTATTTCTGGCACAGATTGCGGCGGCAATCTGTCCACTTTTCGCCGCTCACGCCAGTCTGGGCAGCGAAGGGAATCTCATTTACCATTTTCTACTTTTGGGTCTAAAGGCTCTAAATGTAAAGCCTCATTCACACGTCAGTGTTTTGTTCAGTGATTTCCATCAGTGAACCAAAACCAGGATTGGAGCCTCCACAGCCATAAGGTATAGGGGAAAGACCCGCACCTGGTTTTGGCTCACAATCACTGATGGAAATAACTGACTAAGGCCTCTTTCACATTTGCGTTGTGAGGATCCGGCGTGCACTTCCGTCACCGGAAATTCCCGCCGGATCCGTCACAACGCAAGACAACTGAAAGCATATTGAAGATGGATCAGTCTTCAATATGCTTTCAGGTAACCATGGCAGCCAGGACGCTACTAAAGTCCCAGCTGCCATGGAAATGAAGCGGGGAGCCGGGGTAGAAGCTACTTACATTCCGTGCGGTGGCCGGGGCGCTCCTCGATGACGTCACCGGGTCCCTGAGTCGCATGGATCGTACGGCGCATTGCTCACATAGCATAGCTATGTGATCCATGCGACGCAGGGACCCGGTGACGTCATCGAGGAGCGCCCGGCCGCCGCACGGAAGGTAAATAGCTTTTCCCCCCGGCTCCCCGCTTCTTTTCTATGGCAGCCGGGACTTTAGTAGCGTTCTGGCTGCCATGGTTACCAATGTTAAAAGCTAAACGTCGGATCCAGCGATGCGCCGAAACGACATTTAGCTTAAAGCCGGCATTGGGCAATGGGCATTAATTCCGGATCCGTCCTTGCGGCATGTCTTCAGGATATTTGGCAGGAGGAAAATCCACAGCATGCTTCGGATTTTGCTACGGCCAAAAAATGTGTCAGTACTGAACTGAAGACATCCTGATGCATCCTGAACGGATTTCTCTCCATTCAGAATGCATTAGGATAAAACTGATCAATATCTTTCCGTCCTAGAGCCCCGAGGACGGAACTCTATGCCGGAAAGCAAAAACGCTGATGTGAAAGGGGCCTAAAAAACTGACGTGTGAATGGGGCATAAGACAACAAGGAAGCTGGCTTACATTTAGGCCTCGTTCACACTTCAGTGTTTGGTCAGTGGTTTCCATCAGTGATTTGTGAGCTAAAACCAGGTGTTGGGCCAAATCGCAGAACAGGTGCAGATCTTTCCATTATACCTTATTTCTGTGCAGACTCCACGTCTGGTTTTAGCGTACAAATCACTGATGGAAATCACTGACCTAACACTAAAGTGTGAACGAGGCCTTATGCCTCATTCACACATCAGTGTTTCCCAGACGTGTGCTGTATGTGTTCTCAGCGGACAGCACACGTCCCCGTTCATTTGAATGTGTGTATTCACACATCAGTGTTTTAGCACGGTCCGTGGGTCCGTGTTTTCAGCACGTTTTCAGCATGTCCTATCTTGTCCGTGTTCCCGGATTCCTGCCCGTGTTCCCGGATCTGTCACGGGAGGATACACGGATTGAACACTGTCCGTGTTACCACTGATTCAAAACTGACACTGACGTGTGCATGAGGCATTAGGGCTCATGCACACAAACGTATTTTCTTTCCGTGTCCGTTCTGTACATTCCGTTTCCGTATGTCCGTTTTTCCTTTCCGCAAAAAAGAGAGCATGTCCTATTTTTTTCTAGTTTGCGGACAAGAAGGGCATTATTACAATGGATCTGCAAAAAAAATGGACCGCAAAACACATGCGGTCGTGTGCATGAGTCCTTAGACTGGAGCTGAATGTGTCAAGTTATGTAGAGGCCGGCGCTTCTTTATAACTTCGGAAGATCCACCGCCAAATATAGGGGTTATTAATAATAAATGACCCCCTATGGGCTGACTGGCACTGAAGGAGCCCACGTGTAGCTCTTTGTAATCATAGGAGTTCTATGGATGCTCTTGTTAAAAAGCTATTGAGGTGGGATATGGCAGGCCAGTTAGGTCATATGATGAATGGGGAGAGATTTCCAGAGTAGAGGATGGGATGTTCATTTCTTTTTACTCACTGAAGTCTATAAAAATAGACTTCAATGACATGTGAATGAGGCTTTACATGGGAGAGTTTTCTAGGCCTGCTCTGAGACCTTCGGTCATTGTACAAGGAAGGCATAGATAAGATGTGATATCACCTATTATGAATGGTGGGTCCTGTGTTATCTATACACAGAGGTGATATCATTACAGGCAGGATTAGAATGAGTTAACTACAGTAAAGTGATCTGTACAAACCAAAAGCTGGCGCCAATTAGACACAGTGGCCAGTGCAAAAACTGCAGGATTTTTGGCTTTAGTTTAAATATAAAACGTGACATGGAAATTTAAAAATAAAATCATCAAATTATTTATAAATATGCTAAACATAAAAAAGTGATTTTAAACAGCAGGTCATTTTCTGATGACACATTCCCTTGAAGGACCAGTGAATACTGTACTGTCCAGAAATACATGGTAACCTCGTCACGTCTGCTTACAGCTATGTCTGGCACGTCTGCCTACACGCATGTAGGGGAACAGAAATAGTAGGTTATAAATTGGTCTTAGATATTTTCGGTTTGCATCTCAGTATGATGGTCAAATATGGTGCTGTGAGTGGACACCTCAAAATGTCATGGATGCTGCAGCGATCACGGCAGTACATCATCATTTTATAAATGCCCCCTTCACACAGGTGGATTTTTTTGTGTATTTACAGCGCTGCACACATTACCCGAGTAATGGAAATTTTTTGGCAAAGTTCTTTTTGCGTCAGTAAATCTGTGTTCTGCATGGACAGCATACAGTATGTACCCATTGACATACATCAGTTCTGACACCACGGAAGCATTGCCCATTTTTGCCCATGTAAATGGATCCATAACGCACATTCATGTATGGTCCATCGCTGTCACGGCCCATTGCTAGATGCTCTGGAAATTCATTTTCAGCCTAGCAGTATCCGTGAAATACAGGAGACAGACTGAGAGCAACAAACCCACACATGATCCAAACATGGATTCTTCATGATCTAACCACTGACCATCTTGTCATAGATGTCATCACCGAAACAGAGATGTGAATGAGGCCTCAGGGTGCACACAAACGTATTTTCTTTCCGTTTTTTTGGGACAGTATGTGGAACCATTTATTTCAATGGGTCCGCAAAAGCAACGGAAGTTACTCCGTGTGCATTCCGTTTCTGTATGTCCGCGTGTTCGTTCCACAAAAAAATAGTGCATGTCCTATTATTGTCTGCATCACGGACAAGGATAGGGCTGTTCTATTAGGGGCCAGCTGTTCTGTTCCACAAAATATGGAATGCACACGGACGTTATCCGTATTTTTTGCAGATCGCAAAATACATACGGTCGTGTGCATGAGCTCTAATTTTGATGTGGAACCCGGGGTGGATATCTGCGGCTAACCCTCAGATTTCTGCCGCAGTTTGAACTGTCTCCTGTCCATTATCAGGAAAACAGTGAAAAGCATATTGTAAGCATTTTTTTATGTCGATTTTGGCAGGAAAATGCTCCAAAAACCATATATAGGGGAAATTGTACTCAAAAACTCAATAGGACAAAACCATGTTGTAAAAAACTGTGGTAACAATGCAGTTTTATTTCCCCATAGTAGTTTAATAAAATTCCAAATGCAATTCCAGTTTAGTGAGTGAATCTTAAGGTGGCTGTACACATTAGGCCTCATGCACAAGGTGGTACCACGCCACCAGAGACCCTGCTCAGCAGATCCCAACGACGTTCGCAACCGCCTGTACCGTAATGCAGGGAGCTGGGGCAGCAGGCTGGAAGAGGCCTGCATCACAGACAGCCAGAGGGAGGGAGTATTTTTATTTTATTTTTTTTTATTTTTTTTGAGTTGTGAACACTACTGGAAGCACTAAGGAGGAGGTTGTGCATTATATACTGCGGGACACTATAAGTAAAAAGGCACTACTGGGCTTGATATATTTAAAGAGACCACTACTTCTTGGGGGGAGGCCACAACTGGGGGGGAGGGGGTGTACTTTATGTAAAGAGACCACTACTGGGGTGCACTTTATGTAAATAGGGCACTACTGGGGGCACTTTATGTAATGAGGCCACTATTGGGGGGGGGCATTATATGTCAAGAGTGCACTACTGGGGGCATTATATGTGAAGAGGATACTACTGAGGGGCAATATATGTGAAGAGGGTACTATTGGAGGGCATTATATATACATAGGGCACTATTGGGGGGGGGGGCATTATATCTGAAGGGGCCTAAATGGGGATGATTACTAAGTAGGGGCATAAAAGAAGGCATTAATAAAAATAGGTGTGTTCAATTATACAGAAAGAAGGACTGAGAAAAAAAGTTAAGAAAACGACTCCAGTCAGAGGAGACATCACCTGTAAGTCACTGAGTATGGCCCCAAATGGTATTATAAGTTACTATGTTTTGTTTCTGTCCATGGGAAAATTATTTTGCGGGAAACCGGTCCCTAGTACCTAAAAGGTTGGGGACCATTGTTATAGCTACATCTTTGAAGGCTCCAAATTCACCAAATGCTGTATAATGCAGAGTAGGTACTTAAGAAATAGCACCATCTAGTGGCAATACATTTTTATTACTCTCTAGTTGCAGCAGTTTTGTACTTTTGCCTATTTTTAGACTGAAATTCTGCTGTAAAAAAAAGCCCACAAAAAAGATAAAGTAATTCCAATATGATCCTGAGTTACTGACACTAAGTATCCATTTTGTTTATGGGCTTATTCACACATCAGTTGGACCTCTGTGAAGGCATCTGTTCTATGGGAGTGTTTGGCCCCTGGTGCTTGTCTCCGTTGTTTTCCCACTGATTATACACATTAAATCCAATGTATACATGCAGTGACCATGGAGAACATGAACGGCACACTACGTGATTCACTGATGTATGAATAAGCTCTAATAAAGCAAAATGCAATTTTTCAATGTGATCAATTACATTTAGAGACAGCCAGAAAGACATTGTTGTTATCTTGTAAGACATCCAACATTGCAGAGTGGTCTTTCTGGGTTTCCGGGTTAATGTATTGATGGCCTATCCTCATGATAGGTCATTAGTATCAGATTGGTTGGGGTCTGGAACCCTCACCAGTCAGCTGTTACCTGCCACCTCTGGAATTAACACTTTAAACAGATTACTATTCATTCCAATGGGAGATGAGCCGTAGTAACCTGGCTGGGCCACTACCACTACACTTTGAATGGAGCTCTATTTCTGGCTCTAGACAAAGTGTTAGCTCCGGCATCAGGCGCTGCAGGCAACAGCTGATCGATCGGTAGTGGTGCCGTTTGACGGACCCCCGCCAATCTGAAATTGATGACCTATCCTGAGGATAGTTTATCAGTATCATTAATCCGGAAAACCCCTTTAATGACATTCCTATACCCTTGGCAATATTATCTTGTTCATTATTAGGGGCAATACAACTAACAAAACATAGCTTAACCTCCTAAAGGGGTTGTCTGCGATACTTAAAAATCTAACGTCTTAAAATAAAAATTAAAAACACATCATATACTGACATGTTTCTCCAGCACCGTTGTCTGCTGTGCAGGTGCAGTATTCCCTCCGCTGTTTGTTTTCAAACAGCAGTAGCGCTGCAGCCAATCAGTGTCCTCAGCAGTCTACAGATAAGGACATTGATTGGCTGCAGCAGTCAAGCGCCCTATCCCAGCCCATCACTGTGCATATCATTAACCCTTGCAACAGGGTCCATTGTCCTGCTAAAAGTGTCCTTCTGCCATAGGGTAGATGGCTACCATGAAGTGAGGAACGTTGTAGGCCAAAATACTTAGGTGAGCCCTACTGTTCAAACAGCCACTTTTTCCACTGCTCAGTGATCCAGTTTTTGCGCTTTTTTGCCTGCTGGAGTCTTGTCTTTCTGATTCCGACAGGAATGGTACTTGAACTGTTCACCTGCTGGTATAGCCCATCTGTTCTAAGAACGATGAACCACGCGTTAGTTGGAGCACCAGCTGCCGTTTGCCTGACAGTGCGCCACCTGTCCATCAGAATGATTCTTGACATCCTCCTCTGACCCCTTTACCGAGGAGTTGTCTACGCCCAGAGGATCCCCTTTTGCTGGATGTCATTTCTCGCTCACACCATTCTCAGAAAACTCTGCAAGGTTGTCAGTTTTTGAAATACTGACCCCATCTCGTCCATCTCTGATGACCATGACTTGTACGAAGTTGCTCACATTGTTCAGTTTTCCCATTTTAATGTGGATTCAAACTAAAACCCACAGAAAACTTGCTCACTTGATTTCGAATTGTAAGAGGACAAGTGTGTGTAATAAAGTGGCCATTCTGTGCACATTCGAATATGTTATATTTCTATATGTGGTATACCGTATGACTGACTATGTTCCTTTCTAGGTCCTCTAAAGCTGCCCATAGATATGAGAAGTTGTCATCCTCAAACATGCAATTCCCATGTATTTTCAGATGGTCAGCATTGTTTCCCAAACTGAAAAACTGGTAGCTGGATATAATTTATGGTATGAACAGAAGTTAAAAAAGAGCATCCACAGCGGAGTCTCTTCTTTGTGCATGGGAGTATAGGATTGTAAGGATCCGAAAATCCAGCTCAAAAATATCAGCTGACAATAATCCTAGGTAGGTGAACCTACTGTGGGTCATACTGAAAATTCAATGTAAATATGAATGGATGTAATTTCTCATTATGGAAATAAATATGTTATCAATGACACTGAATGGAGCAGCGTCTGTCCTAAGGGCCATCAAGTTAACCATATACCTCTTGTACGTTGTACGTGATATATCATGTGGGATACAGGGCTGGTATTAGGGAGTGGCAAAGTAGGCAGTTGTTTAGGATATCTGTTTCCCAGGGGGCCCCAAGGACAGAAACTCTGGAAAAAAAATAGTGGAAACAGTAGACCGGATTTATAAATGTATCTTCGTCAAAAATCTTATAAAAAGTGTCACAAATTGGCTCAGTTTGCCACATCTGTAGTTTCTACACTATTTTCCCATATGCTCAGGGGCAGGACTTAGTAGAATGCAGGCAGGGCTTTATGGGAAAGATGGTGAGGCCTAAGATGACAGTAAAATTCTGGTAGTGAGTCAGAGAAATGTGTCGCTCCCTGCTCCAGATTTATCATCCACCCTGAGCCCCTGTGATAAACTTGGTGCGGGTCTAGACAGCCTGTCTAAACTTGCGCCATCTACAGGATTAGTAAATCTGAGCCAGTATCTTTAAGGAAGTATTTATTGTATGTTGCACATTAGTAAGGCACTATATGGTGGTATTATGCAGGTTGTAGATGGCAGTATTGTCTTGGCATTATATGGCAGTGTTATATGGGATAAAAGATGAGAAAAAAATGTCCACAAATGTAAAGCATTTCATGTAAAGTCAAAAACTTTTCCCCTTTAGTCCCACGTAAGATTTAAGAGCAACTTTGTAACTATGCATCAGATAACTTTTAAAGTGGCTCAAATCTGATGAAGCCAATGTACAAATGGAAACTAACATCAAAAAATGGATCCAAAAACCACGCATAGACATACTGATGCACCTCGTATAGTGACACAGCAACCTTTACTTTATCTTTGACACTGATGTGCTGACTTCAGCTGCTTCCCTCCATACTATGCTTGTCAAATAGGTATTCACCAATGCCGTTATTGGGTATCCCCAGGCGCCTCAAGTTGGTAATATGGTGTCCTATCTTCTTGATGTGCTCCACGTGTTCTCTCAGATGCTCCGACTCCAGAAAGTCACAGAGCTGAAGGTGAAAGTAAAGAATAAGGTACAATGACTTTATTATGTATAAAATACTGTGCATGCATGATGTGATGTATTTCTCACTTATTATTTATTATGGGCAGAATGGGTTCAAAAATAAATAATCATTACTCACCTCACCACCATCCTAACACTACTCAAGTACCCACTGCTCTCTACTTCCTGGGTCGACACACAGGAAATGGCTGTAAAATGCTTGCTCTGATTGGCTGAGCAGGAATTTCTAGACATCTCATGTGTGTCGAGCTGGGAATAGAGAGCGGTGGGGATTAGAGTAGTGTCAGAATTGCAGAAGTCAGGGACCAGTGAGGTGAGTAAACATGATTTTTTTTTTTATCCCATTCTGGCACATTTTTCTTTTTAAAAATTCTTTCTCAGAACATCCCTTTAAGAGCTCCTGTTGAAAGTAACTTTAGAAGGACATCTACCATTGATTCAGAGCACAAGGAGATCCTATCCTGAGGATATTGTCATGAGACAATGGTGCTTTAAATGAAGCCAAGAAGGGGCACAAGTGCCTAGTTGGGTGCTGTATTCCTTCGGCTCTGCTAGGCTCTCTTCGAAGAGTGGAGCAAGCAGCGTCTGGGCTCATATAAGGTCTATATGAGTCTGTACACAGACGGGATCAGTTCTCTGAGGAGAGCCGAGCAGAGAGGAAGGCGAAGGGCTCATCTGGGCACTTCTGCTATTTACTAACAGGTGGCGGTCATGGCACCCCTCCCATAAATCAAAATTTCTGACATGTGACAGTTTTATATCAAAAGTTTTATATTGTATATGTACTGTATAAAGTCATATTACTGCATCATATTAGCTGTATGTGTAGATATATATCGTCATATCATTGTGTTGTGTTACAAGTAGGGTTACTCACATGGGGGTCTTTACGATCTGTTGCCACATTATGCAGTTCCAATACAGCCTGGTTAACAGTCTTCTCCAAGGCCAGAGCTGCTTGCATGGCATCCAATGGGTTTCCCCATTCTTCTTGTTCTGGTTTCTGGTCGAAAACACATAATAGCAGATAATTTATATGAAGGCTAATAGGGGCAAGATACAAAACTTCCAATAACCATTAATGATATAGTAATAATACTTTTGTGTATTATTATTTTTTCAATGAAGGATGCATAATATCAGTATTAAATATAAAGATGTTTTCACTATATATTAGAAGGATTGCTCATGTCTGGGTTCCAGAAAATCTACAGTTCCACTTATGGCCTCTAGATGGCAATCATGAGTTGTTACAGTCAAGCAGTGGGTAGATTTACATCAGGCCGGCTTCACACATTACAGACACCGCCATTGTTTTCAAATTGACCATGGCTAGATTAATTTCCATTGTTAATGCATGTCAGCATGGTTTCTGTCGCATCATGATTGCCCATTTTATGTTACTCTGCACAAGGACATCATAGGGGTGTGCAAATTGCGGTAGTAAATGCTCATCGGTCAATAACTGGTATGCGGTATTTGAGTGGCCTTCTACAGATTTCACAAAGGGGCCCTGGAGCCTCATTTACCATGAGCCCTATAACATTTTAATGGATATCTCACACAGTGCCAACTCACAAGCTAGCAACTTTAATGATAAACCTGCCCAATATGTTTTACCGTATTGGAGAGAGCTGCGCACACTGCAGTCGGGGGTCCCATTCTCAAGATATATGCGGGTCCTGCCTTTGAGATCCACAGCTATCAGACTTTTAAGGCATATCTTGTGGATATGCTATAGAAGACCGAGATAGGAATACCCCTTTAAACTAAAGTAGTCAAAACAGCTATGCTGTAAAAATCGTGAGGTGCCTCATTGACCTCCAGAATAGCTCTATAGGCACAGCACCTGACTGTGCAGCTCTGCTGTGTACATGGCTCTTTATGTACATTTTTTTGTCTGCTTTAGTGCTCAGCGGTTACACTTCCTCCCATTTCACCTTAATGTCCTGTAGAACGACACG
This sequence comes from Bufotes viridis, assembly GCA_033119425.1. Lineage (NCBI taxonomy): Eukaryota > Metazoa > Chordata > Amphibia > Anura > Bufonidae > Bufotes > Bufotes viridis. The sequence continues at coordinate 476,683,507 of CM065590.1, read as the reverse complement.
TCCACCACGTTTGTTCTGGTATTTCATGAATTTCTCAGCAAGTTCCTTTTCCTCGTGACTCTGCTCCTTGAAGAACTCAGCCACATGGTGAAGTGCTACATCATCACGATCAAAATAGTAGAACTTAAAAAAAAAAGACAGATATTAGGAGCACAAAAAAGGTTAAATAATAGGCATCTGGAGGGGGCATGGCCAGAAACACAACAGAAGTACTCCGTAGTGCTTTCAGTGGGATTCCAATCCGTGCCTCCGTTCCACATCTCCGTGATTGTGGACCCATTCAAGTGAATGGGTCCGCGATCTGTAGTGGGGGTGCACACGGTCGATGCCCGTGTATTGCGGACCCCCTGTATGCGGACCGCAATACGGCCATGGCCGGGCAACGGCCGTGTGCATGAGCCCTAACTGTTAGAGGTCAGCTGTGATAGACAGCCACTCTCCTCTGACTTCAGCACTACCGTCTGGAACCGGAGCAAACTCTGATTCTGTCCACTTAACCCTTTCCGCACCATGATCAATGAAGATCATGATGCAGACAAAGGATCAGGTTCTCCTTTAATATTTAATTATTGATCATTTCAGTCATCATCTGGATATCAGGTGTTTATATATACTATGGAGCACACCGGCGATTTACATGCAGGTTTTAGTAGTGTCTGTGCTGCTGGAGGAAGAGGCAAAGTTATGTAGAGGCCAGCGTATCTGAATGTAAGAGTAGGCCAATTCTTTGCTAGTCTTACATTTAGAACATTTTCTATGCCTAAGGCTACATGCACACGACTGTATGTGTTTTGCGGTCTGCAAATTGCGGATCTGCAAAAAAAAACGGATGACGTCCGTATTTTTCTTTACAGATCCCTTTATTTTACAGATCCCTTGCACTATTTTTTTTTTGCGTAATGGAACCACTGACAACGGACAAGGAACACAAACGGTTGACTATCAGCATTTTTTTGCTGACCCATTGCAATGAATGGGTCCTCATCCTATCCGCAAAAGAAACTGAACGGATGCAGAGAAAAACAACTGTCGTGTGCATCTAGCCTAAGGCCTCATGCACACTACCGTTGGTGTTTTGCGGTCCGCAAACCGCGGATCTGCAAAACACGGAAGCTGCTCGGCGTTCTGTTCCGCAATTTGCTGAACGGAACTCGGCCCATTGTAGAAATGCCTGTTCTTGTCCGCAAAACGGACAAGAATAGGACATGCTCTATTTTTTTTGCGGGGGCACGGAACGGAGCAATGGATGCGGACAGCACATGGAGTGCTGTCCGCATCTTTTGCGGCCCCATTGAAGTTATTGGGTCCGCGTCTGAGCCGCAAAATATGCAGCTCGGACTCGGACCACAACAACGGTCGTGTGCATGAGGCCTTAACCGTAGAAAATGATGAATCTGTGCTAGATATACGCCACAAAAGTGGCGTATATCTGTTCGTAAAGGACCCCCTAGATGTTTATTCTAGAATCAAGTGAGAAAATCTGTGACTTACCATGGACAGGTAGTTATAAGATGAGTACATTTTGAGGTTAATGATGCGGTTAACTGCTGCCTCGCTGTCATGGCTGTAGTTCTGGCGCAGTTGAGAAAACATCTTTCCAGTTGGTTATTGGATCTTGGTCTTGAAGAACAAGGCAGGGTAAATATGTTCTGCTGGTGGTATCAGACAGGGTTCCGTTCAATCACTGTTGAAGCAAGAACTTTATCTGACTGGGAGTTTTCAGTCACTATGAGGACTTTTATAGTGTGGTGAGGTTCCTAGGCTAAAGTCACACCTCACACTCCACTGATCACACATCCCATTTCTGCTGAATCACATGGACACCTGAGCCCAGAACCTGCTAATGTTACAAACAACTCTATTTTATGAAGTCGAATTACTGCAGAGTCTCTAAATATCAGGATATCATGTATTATGGATCATATACTCCCGTGTATAATCTTTTCATTAATTAATATACTCCCCGGTGGGCAGAAGATACTTACCCGTTACATCTTCTCTACATCTGTATTGTAGCCACGTCTTTCCTAAAATGTTTCTGATGCAAGCCAGTTGGGGGCACCATTAGGCTTACTTTTCAAAATTACCTATACCAGTTACACATTCAAATGTTTACTCACCAAGAGTCTCATGAAAGTCTTGCATGGTTGTCATGTGGGAGATTACTGGAGATCTTTGCAGCGCAGGAAGTACGATTTTGGGCAATGGGTTACGAGAGAGGGGTAAAGGCTCATGAATTTAGGCACAAAACACAGCAGAGACACAGAGCATTAACATGATTGATAATGTTCCGTGCCTCTCTGTGATCTTTTTACTACAAAATCTCAGTGAGATAAAGTTGTCACTGTGATTTTGCAGTAAAAAGGTCCCAGAGAGGCACGGAGCAGTATTATTCATGTCACTGCTCTGTGTCTCTGATGTCCGGAATTGGGCTTGGCTCGTTTTTACTCAGCGGATTACCCGCACAGGATCCGCTCGTGTTAAAGAGCCCTAAGCCCAATGCATGGCTACACTCGCCCAGTCCTAATAAAATCTGGTCCTACCTCATCCAGGGTGTCGCTGGCATCGGCGTGATGTCCACTGGATCCAGAACAAGGTCCCTGTGGTGGAGAAAAAAAGAATAATCACATAAGGAAGGGATGGTGACTGCCCCTGTGAAATCACCAGCTGGGGGCACTGTCCTGGCCTGTAATACTGAGCCATGCCAATGTATAGCAGGGTAATCTAGGACATCTAGGCTCCCTGCTCCACTAAGGAAACGAATAGCCCGGCAGTGACAAGAACTGCCGGGTGAGTGGACCTATCCCCCCCCGCCTCTGCACCCGGGGAGCATGTTTGAAGAGTGCTCTGACATGGCCCAGCATTGTCACAGTACTTCATCCCGGGCCCCATCAGAGCACTCACATTACATGTGAGTGCAGCAGGCCACCTCCCCCCGCCGGGCCCGGTCGCGGTCGCACCCTCTGCGACCACGATCGTTACGCCCCTGTGTGCTTTCCGATCTTGATTCGGGAGCCCACTGGGGATTCACTGCCTCCCTGGTGGGTTGGCACAAGTCTGCTTGGCTGAGTGGACAGGACCACCAGTGTGTGAGATGGCGGAGTGGCTAATAAAGAGTAAAAAAGAGAAACATACCCTAATATAGTCTTCCCCAATCGATGGCTCGGGAGCCACACATGACCCTTTGGCTCCCTGTATATGGCTTTTTTGTTGGTGACATTAGGCATTAGTGGCACCAGAGATGTAGCATTACAAAAACTAAGCACTAGGATCAACACCAAGATCAGTGAATGGAAATGTATTATTCACACATAGAGACTAAAAATTGTTCACGTTCAGGTCTTGTTCATATCCAAATGAAACAAGTACATGCTTTGTAACAAGAGCGCTGTCATGTAAAAGCCTACTTTTCTGCTGACTGTCCAGTCTGGTTAACTTTGTCTGACTTCTGGCTCTTATCTATAAGATGTCATTTTGTGCTCCTGCAGAATTTTCTTATCTGCATTTGGCAGAAGATTGCTGTATTTCCGAGCAATCAGCATATTCTGGCTGTAATTTCATGGTAGTAAACAGGTTAATGTGGTCACAGCTCTTATATAACTGCAGTAAACAGTTTTGTAGACACATATATTGCTCCAGGCTCATTCAGTGAAAATGGAAAAATACACAAATGTTAAAAATCATCTTGATGTATCACTCTTCTCTTGACATCAGAAGGTAGCCGTACAGCGTCACAGCATAACAACAGTCTGCCCAAAACTAATTAGCAATTTAAGGCTGGGTCACATCACATTTTGTCTTATGTTTAATGTATATGTTAAACGTATGCCTCTGATGGACGCCATAAAGTGGCATCTGTTATCATAGAGATTAGAGATGAGCGAATCGAAGTTGACGAAGTGGAATTCGATCTGAATTTCAGGAAAAATTCGATTCACACCGAAGCCAAATTTCCTCACGCTTCGTGGTAATGAATCGCCCCTGTGATGTCACAGCCTTATAAATAGCCTCAGCCATCTTGGATTCAGCCATTTTCCAGTGTACTTAGTGCAGGAAGAGACGTCAGCTGGCGCTAGGGACAGTGCTAGGAAAGACTTTATTGTGCTGAAAAATCAAGGGAGAGATTATTCAAGGTGTAGGGAAACATTATCCACACTATAAAAGGAGAACAGGGTGCAATAGGGGAGTGTACAGCCTGGGTAATAGGAGCGATTCTATTACACCTTGCTGCACTAATTGGGGGTCCAAATTGCAGTTATACTGCTGCTTTTAGGTTGTTTGCACTTTATGATGCATCAGTAATTCCAGCAAACCTTGCTTGTTATTGGGGTGCAAGTTCTGTGTGAACTTGCCATTTACAGGGTGTATTAATAGGAAATATACGTACGTCCTATTAGCCGTTCTGCATTGATTTTACATTGTTTTACCTTTTTTTTTTGGGGGGGTGTATTAATAGCAAAAAAAAAGGAAATAATATATGTCATAATTGCCGTTCAGCAGTGAAGATACATTGTACTACAGCCATTTATGGGGTGTATTAATAGGAAAGATACATACGTCCTATTAGCTCCTCTGCGGTGAATTTTGATTGATATACTTTTTTTTGGGGGGGGGGTGTTTATTACCAGTAAAAAGAATACATCTTAATTGCTGTTCTGTAGTTGGTATATTGTGCTACACTTATTTACGACGTGTATTAATAGTAAATATACCTTTGTCCTAGTAGCTGTTCTGTGGTGAATTTTAATTGTTTTTTGGGGGGGTGTATTAATAGGAAAAAATATACGTAATAATTGCCGTTCAGCAGTGAAGTTACATTGTACCACAGCCATTTACTGTATTGAAAGGAAATAAACGTACGTCCTATTAGCCGTTCTGCGGTGAATCGTTCTTGTTATAATTTTTTTCGGGGGGGTTTATTAATCGGAAAAAATATATAGAGCCTTTTTTGGGGTGTATTATTTTAATTTTAATTCTTTTATTATACAGTGTGTCCGACAGACAGATGGCAGGCCCTTCAAAGGGAACAGAAAGTGGTCAAAATGTTTCAGTCGCAGGCAGAAGTAGCAGCAGAAGAAGGGGGGTGGCAGCAGGAGTCGCAGCGAGAGGCCTGAGCTCCCGGTGTCATCTAGCGGCCGTGTCTTGATCAGCAACCTAGCGGTGCTTGAATGGGTGACTCTGTCTTCGACTTCATCGGAAGTGACATCAGACACGAGTCAGTGGGTTCCTCTTACACAGTGCTTAGTTAGCATAGCCCGGGAACAGGCCCTGTGCCCCCAACTGTCCTCAACCTGCCTCTGTCATTTTATGTTCCCTCAGTGCGAGAAGTAGTATATGCCGTAGGCTCGGCTCCACTTTTCAGGGAAGACAAGCTACTAGAGGACAGTTAGCAGCTACTGCCCAGCCAAAATCTGGAGGAGACCTCCCCTGCTTCCTCCGGTAGGCGGACAAGTAGTGATGATGAGAGTCACTTGGGAGCAGGTGTTGCGAGCAGTCAGGCTCCTGGCCCTGAGACCATTGAGGGGGACATTAGTGATGTTCAGACAGTAGCGGATGATAATGATGTAGCTGACTGCACTTGGGAACTGGGTGAAGAAGCGGCTTCATCATCTTCATCAGGAGAAGAGGGTTGGCAGCTTGCACGTGAGGCAGCGGCTGAGCCAGCAGGGTTGTAGCGTGGCCGTGAGTCAGCAAGGTGGCAGCAGTGGGAGGTCTGGAGCCAAAAGTGCCTGGAGTAGACCACCCGCTTCGCAGGAGCCTACCTGCCCGGAAAGTAGCAGTGCAGGGGTTCACTGAGGTACCGGTAGCAGGCAGTCAGCACGAGGTGTTGGGTGAAAATGCCATACTCGGCAGTGTGGCAATTTTTTGTTAGACCGCCGGAGGAGGTGAACATGGCCATTTGCCGAATTTGTGGGCAGAAGGTAAAGCGTGGCCAGGGTGCCAATGTTGGTACCACGACCCTGCGTCAACACATTCAGTGTCACCATAAAGTGGCCAGGGAGAATCCTGGCCAAGTTGATGGTGCTGCAGTCCCTCCCTTTCCAAGTGGTGGACTCTGCACCTTTCAGAGAACTGATGGCTTGTGCCGAGCCTAGGAGAGTCCCAAGCCGTCATTTCTTTGCTAAAAAGGCAGTATCAGTCGTGCAGACGTATGTAGAACAGAAGGTGGGCAAAGTGCATGGCAGCGCCGACATGTGGAGCTGTAACTACGGTCAAGGACCATATATGTCCTTTATGGCCCACTGGATAAATGTGGTTCCTGCCCAGCCAAACCAGCAACTTGGCAAGGTAATGGCGCTTCCGTTTCCATGTTCACGCGCCGTTGGTCCTGCGACAATGTCCGCCTTTGCCTCCTCATCCTCCATCGTGTCCTCAGCCTCCACTGCAAGGACAATTCACATTGCTCCTCCAGCATACCACATGTGCAGGGCACGGCAGTGTCATGCTGTTCTGCACTTAGTTTGCCTGGGCGAACTGAGTTACACAGACGAGGCACTGCGCCCCGTCCTTCATCAAGAAATCAAATCCTGGCTTTATCCTCGACAACTCAAAATCGGAACCATGGTGACCGACAACGGGAACAACATGGTGTCGGCACTGCATCAAGGAGGGCTGAGCCATGCGACCTGCATGGCGCACGTGTTCAATCTGGTTGTAAAGCAGTTCCTGAAGTCTTCACCCCATCTGCAAGACATCCTGAAAATGGCCAGGAAACTTTGCATGCACTTCAGCCACTCGTACACGGCAAAGCACACCCTCCTTGAGCTGCAGCGGCAGAACGGTATCCTTATAGGCTGACTACTGGCTCTCCACCATGTTAGACCCTCGCTACTGGTTCAAAATGGGGGCCTTTTTTACACCCACTGAGAGGGAGGACAAACTGAAACTATCGAGACATCCTATGTAGTCAGTTGGCCGCTGCCTATGTGCGCCCTCTGCGCTTACGTTCCACTGCCATGGCTGTTGGGCGGGGCGGGGGGGGGGGGCCGGAGCAGTACCAGCTCCATCAGCAGCAACTTAAGTCTAGAGTCGCTGATGAGCAGCTTTCTTCACCCACCTACTGAAGAAACTACTCACCAGCAGCAGCAGCTAGACATAGAGCAATACCTGAAGCAGCAGGTTGTCGCATATTTGGAGTACACCCTGCCACCCCACATCGAAGACTACTGGGCAGCCAACTTCGATTTGTGGCCGGAACTGGCCGAGTTTGCCCTGGACAAGCTTTCCTGCCCGGCAGGTGTTTAGTGCAGCAGGGGCCATAGTTTCCCCAAGTAGAACTCGCCTGTCCACCCAAAATGTGGAGAAACTGACCTTTGTGAAGATGAATAAGGCGTGGATCAGCCAGGATTTTCAAACACCAGTGCCTGATGATTTAGTAATAGATTGGAAAGGGCTCACCCAGATTTTCCTCAGGAGTGGGTGCTCCCGCTGTGACAGACTCACCTAAGTCTGATTGAGGTATATTATATGATCTGTATTTGGTACAGCGGGGCACTCCAACACATGGACTCAATTGGATCCTATTGGTTTCGTTTTATTAGTTCATAAAAACCACATGCATTAAAATACTCGTATAGTACATATAAATCTAATCACTCATTCACATGATTCATGCGCACGCAGAAGCAAAAACACTATTTATACAATATATATCGATATAAAACATATAATAAAATAATAAATAAAATGTATATACGTGGCAGCAGGTTGGTGTGTCTAGTAGTTCTACTGGATATCGGATTTTGGATATAGTGGCTGATTGCAATTCAATCCAATAGAACTAACTGGCAACCCCTGACTTGTGTGACCGCGATTACCACTATAGGGTCTCTAATGCTGTCTGATAATCTTCCTACAGTATAACGTTTTTGCAGTCCACATTCCTTTTAAGTCCAAAGGTGTTACTGTTATGGACCTTATTTTACACCGATAGGTTGTTATTATGTAGTCGTGGTAGCATACAACGTTGGTTCCGCTGTGTGAGTAGTAAATTATTTGGTTTAGCTTAATTGGTATATTTAAATGGTGTTCACCATATGATAGTCTATTTATTATGTATTCCACCTTTAACTTGTATCGTCTGTACTCACGGTTCGTTGTCATAAGCCGAACGCGATCAAGGCAGGTTGCTGTACTGCTGATTTCGCGGCGTCCCGCGTGTTACAGCTTAGCTCTCCTCCTTCTTTTCCGAGTCCTCCTAGTGCCGGCGTCTCACATGTGATGACGTGATTTTTTTTTTTGACTATTCCGGTCTATCTGCTGTAGTTGGACTGGATGTTGGATTACGTTCGTAGTTTAACCGTGGTACATATATCGGTGGATTCCTTTCTTTACATTTACTTGTTTATTGTTTCTTCCTTGTCTTTCTTTCAGTTTGCTCCGGAGCTGATTAGTGAGGTATCGGATAGGGGACCATTCATACCAGACGCGTTTCGAAGTAACGCATACTTCTTCCTCAGTGGATGGTTCCCCCCTATTTGATAGTCCTTTATATACCTTTTGATTCCCTCACTTTATTCCAAACGGGATAAGTGGAAAATCTGGATTGGGATTTCAATGAAGTTGTTCTATTCTGTCTCTTTGGAACATAATTAAAACTATAATTGATTGATTCATGTGTTATGATACTATATCTGTACACCTCTATGGAAGTCCAATTCGGATTTTTTTATTCATTCTACTTTACTGCAATGATCTAGATTAATTCAACACATAACATATTCCATGTTGCGGCACAGCATTATCCACATTGTATAACCACTTTCTGCCCTCGTTTTAACCCATCCACCTACTACAACTTTTAACCCGTTGCACATCCACATTTCCACTTGCAACCTTCACACCTGTCTTTTGATAGATATCTCACTCAGTGTACTCCTTCAATCCAATAGTATTCCGTTATTCATCCCCTTAATGTGAACATTATCCTATACATTCAACCACTATCTGCAATTTCAACCAATCCATAGGCGTAGTTATAGTCATCCAATCTCTACAGATATACCCTCTCTGCATAGACAATAGTGTTTGCTCTTAATTATCGCTGTAGTCTGAATATATGCCTGTTATTTTAAATAGGATATACGTTGGTTTTATTGATGGTGTTTGTTGGTTGACTCTATTATTATATCTTAGGTGCCCATTTTGCACTACATTCTCATATAGTAACTATCACTGTTGTCTAAACGTTGACCTGGATCTCGATGTTTAATATTTATCCATTTTTTAGTTCTTTATTTTTATTTTCCTTTGATTCACCAAGACCATATATCTTGGTGCATATATATATATTCGAATGATGTCTCCCTTAAATAGTCACATATTAGACGCAAATTAAATAATCCATTGGATGTGTATGGTGGGGGGGAGGGTTTCCCCATACAGGGGGAGCCGAATTATCGAGACATTCGGCTCACCATGGCTGGGGACCCCCCCCCCCTCACTTTCTTCAGAGGAAGCCAAACACCTCCATCTCTGCATTAAGACCCATTGGCACTAACGTATTCATTTCGAAAATCATCCTAGATTCAGCTCGGGACATTTTATTAATATGATTCCCCCCTCTCCAATGATATTTTATTTGTTTGAGAGCTGCGAATGTCATTCCTGCGGGATTTTGATTATGGTGGTCTTTAAAGTGCTTTGATAGATTATGTGATTCAAAGCCTTTTTTTATGTTACCTATGTGCTCCGCTATGCGTTTCTTTAAAGATCGTTTCGTACGGCCGACATATTGGCGGTGACAGGGACATTGAATTATATATATCACACTTTCTGTGGTACATGTCAAGAACTCTTTAATGTTGTGATGATAACCATTAGAGGTTGATATTATTTTGTGTGTTTTTTTGGGAAATTGTGTATGTTTGCAGCCCATACAACTCCCACATCTATAAAAGCCCGTCAAACCTGCCCATTTATGTATATTTGTTTCTGGTTTAATTAGTCTCTTTATAGAAGGAGCCACTAGTAGGCCCAAATTAGGTGCTTTGGTAAATGTAACAGTTGGAGTCTCTGGTATCATATGGCCCACGATTTTGTCATTGGTCAGATGATGCCAGTGTTTGCGAATTATGTGTTTAATTTTCTTATAATGTACGTTAAATGGTAAAATCAATCTGACATTTGTATCCATATTGTCTGTCAGTGTATCTTTTTTTTTATTTTCTTTAAGGTATAAACTGCGGTCTTGCTGTCTAACCTTCTCCAAGGACTCTTCCAACATGTTAGGTGGGTATTTCTTATCCAAGAATTGTTGTTGCATTTTCATTGCTTCTTGTTCAAATTTATCATTTTTTGAGCAGTTTCTTTTTATGCGTCTAAATTGTTCCAAAGGGACATTAAGTAGCCATTGAGGTAGATGGCAGCTATCATATAATATGAAGCTGTTTTTAGCTACCTGTTTCTCAAAATGTACTACAGATTATTTTCTCCCCTTCTATAGTTATTAGTAAATCTAAAAATTCTACCGATGTTTTACTAGTTGTACCTGTAAATTTTAGATTTAGATTGTTTATATTTATGTCTTCCAAAAATTTATTCAATGATGTCTGATCATTATTCCAAATAAAAAGCACGTCGTCGATGTACCGCTTCCAGAGCACCAGGTCCGCCCCAGCCTAGGTGTTATAGTCTCCTGCTCCCATTGGGCCAGAAACAGATTGGCATAACTGGGGGCAAACCTGGTGCCCATCGCGGTACCACGTACCTGCACAAAAAATTAATTCTCAAAATAAAAATAGTTATGATTCAATATGAACTGGACCGCTTCGGCCACGTATTCTATCTGTTCCTTTGGCATCCTTTTATCTGTATTTAATTGTTCCTTCATAGCTGTTATACCTTGACTATGATTTATACTGGTGTACAATGCTTGTACATCTAGTGTACCTATAATCCATTGAGAGTTGAAGTTCAACTGTTCCATGATTCGAATCACTTGTGTGGTATCTTTTATATATGAGTTTATCTTTTTCACTGTCGGTTGTAATAACCGGTCTACATATTGTGAAAGGTTTGAAATGAGTGAGTTAATTCCCGAAATTATGAGGCGTCCAGGTGGATTTAACGGATTTTTATGGAGTTTAGGTATAATATAGAAGACTGGTATCCTTTGCTGAGTGTTTAGTATAAATTTATATTCCTGTGTTGTCAAAATTTGTTGTTTATGACCTCTTTCACATAATGCTGATAATTGTTCATAGTATTCCTGTGTTGGATTGTGTTTCAACTTTTTGTATGTTGTTTCATCTGATAATTGTTTATAACACTCCTCCTTATATTGTTCGGACCCCAAAATGACAATGGCCCCCCCCTTGTCTGCTGGTCTTATTACTACGTTTTCTTCCTGTTGGAGGTTCTTGAGTGCTTCCTTTTCTTTTGTTGATAGATTATTATTTCTAATTTGTTTGGTATTGATTTTTCTTATATCTTGTTCCATCAATTGGCGGAAGGTTGCCATTTCATGGCTGACTTCCTGTAAAAAAAAAAAATCACGTCATCACATGTGAGACGCCGGCACTAGGAGGACTCGGAAAAGAAGGAGGAGAGCTAAGCTGTAACACGCGGGACGCCGCAAAATCAGCAATACAGCAACCTGCCTTGATCGCGTTCGGCTTATGACAACGAACCGTGAGTACAGACGATACAAGATATCTGTTAAAGGTGGAATATCTGTTAAAGGTGGAATACATAATAAATAGACTATCATATGGTGAACACCATTTGAATATACCAATTAAGCTAAACCAAATAATTTACTACTCACACAGAGGAACCAACGTTGTATGCTACCACGACTACATAATAACAACCTATCGGTGTAAAATAAGGTCCATAACAGTAAAACCTTTGGACTTAAAAGGAATGTGGACTGCAAAATCGTTATAGGAAGATTATCAGACAGCATTAGAGACCCTATAGTGGTAATCGCGGTCACACGGGTCAAGGGTTGCCAGTTAGTTCTATTGGATTGAATTGCAATCAGCCACCATATCCAAAATCCGATATCAGTAGAACTACTAGACACACCAACCCGCTGCCACGTATATACATTTTATTTATTATATGTTTTATATCGATATATATTGTATAAATAGTGTTTTTGCTTCTGCGTGCGCATGAATCATGTGAATGAGTGATTAGATTTATATGTACTATACGAGTATTTTAATGCATGTGGTTTTTATGAACTAATAAAACGAAACCAATAGGATCCAATTGAGTCCATGTGTTGGAGTGCCCCGCTGTACCAAATACAGACCAGTGCCTGATGCATCAGACTAGATCATCAATGGTGCCACAACTAAACTTTGTCAAAAGAGACCTGTTTCTTCTGGCTACATGCTTCAACTACTATTCTGATGCTGACACCCGCCTGATGCCCCACCTGCTGCCAGGTGCTCCTACTGCCACCCACCATCTTCAGCTGGTACTGGTATTGCCCCCTACCTCCCCACTCTGTCACTGGGCCACTCTGTGGTCTCCTCATGCTGCTGTCACCTCACACCTCACCAGTCTGTGGTCTCCTCATGCTGATGCCACATCATCACTCTGCGGTCTATTCATGCTGCTGTGACCTCACCACTATGTCACTGGGCCACTCTGTGGTCTCCTCAAGGTGCGGCCACCTCACCACTCTGTCACTGGGCCACTCCGTGGTCTCCTCATGTTGCTGTCACCTCACCACTATGTCACTGAGCCAATCCATGGTCTCCTCATGCTGCTGCCACCTCACCATTATGTCACTGGGCCACTCTGTGGTCTTCTCATGCTGCTGCCACCTCATTACTATGTCACTGGGCCACTCTAGTCTTTTCATACTTCTGCCACCTCACTACTCTGTCACTTGACCACTCTGTGGTCTCCTCATGTTGCTGCCACCTCACCACTATGTCACTGTGTCACTCTGTGGTCTCCTCATGCTGTGGCCACTTCACCACTCTGTCACTAGGCCACTGTGTGTATCTATTTTGGCATTGTGTCTGATTACAAGGTCAATTATACCAAATCAGAGCTGCTGAACATATCAGCACCCCAGACAATGGTACCAAGCCTAATGACGTGTACCAACTTGTGGGCACACGCAGACATTACCTATCTAGGTGTGCGTCTTTCTAGAGATCTTTCGGATCTTTACCAGCTAAATTATTCTACCCTGCTTGTGGAAGTTACTAAAATGTTGAAATCCCATGAAGCATTGTGGATCTCCTGACTTGGTAGAAGAAACCTATTGAAGACATACATAATGCTGAAAATACTTTATATCCTACAAATGGTGCCCATCCGCGTGCCCTCCTCTTTCTTTGCCTCTATTAGAAGTCTGTTTTCCCAGTTTGTCTGGAAAAAAAAGAGCGCGACTGGCGCATGCTATGATGATTAGGAGGAAGGAGGCGGGCGGCTTGGGGCTACCTGATGCACAAGCTTACTACAAGGCGATACAGCTAAATAGATGGCTACAATTGCTGTTCCCAGTAGGTGAGAGGGACCCTTTCGCAGTTTCTGCCTCTTGGAGTTCACACTCTGATGTAAAATTCTTATGGTTTCCTAGTGCGAAGGCTAACTTGGAAAGTCATACGAACCCCATGCTAAAGGGCCCAACGGAGGTATGGCGACACTATGCAAATATCCTAGCCCCAAGTCTGTCTCCTCTTGTACCAGTGGCTCTTTTGCCTGTGCTAGCTGACGCTCCTAAAGCAGCTAAGGAAAGCTTATGGCCCTATCTGACAATATGGAAGGTAGAAGAAGTTTTCCCGGACAAAAGCATCCCTACAAAAGATATCTTTAGAACTTTTCTCCCAATGGAAGTTTCTGAAATGTCATGCTCCTTCTATTATGCCCACTTGAAATGTATTTGTGCCAGGTTCTTAGACAAAGCAGTTTTGAGACGGAGTCATACTGCCTTTGAGAAGCTGATGTCTACCCTGTTTGTAGGAAAATATCTCATATATACCAAAATGTTATTATGCAAGGTACACTATCTAAACCAGCTTATCTGTCTTCCTGGGGAAAGGAACTAGGGATTACTCTCTCTGATGCAGAGACTAAACGAGTGCTAAGGTATTCCCAGGGCTTTTCACGATGTGTACGCCTCCAGGAAAGCCACTACAAGCTACTATGTAGGTGGTACAAAACCCCAGAATTTTTCTACCTCTGCAACATCTCTGACTCAGATAGATGCTGGAGATGTCAGACACATAGTGGATCCTATCTGCACATTTGGTGGGAGTGTGATGCCATTCAAATATTTTGGAAACAGATTGAATCTGCTATACAAGATATCTGCAATGTACCCTTTTTTATATCACGCCTGCCATGATTTTCCTGGCTACATCAAGTCCCACATACTGGCCCTCTAAGTCGAACCTCATCACGCACCTTTTAGCAGCAGCAAAGGCCCTGATCTCTCTGCATTGGTTGCAGAAAAAAAAAAACCTCACTAGAATCAGGGTCGTGTCTGGAATTTGGTTTGGCACAATGACATACAAGAACAGTGTTTACACAGATCAAGTTTACACTTACAATGATCAAGTTTACAATTGGTGGGGGGTTAGTAGTCTGGGAGATTGGGGGGGAGGGGTGTGTAGGGGTGTTGATAAGATAGTCCGGGTAGGATTCCACGGGTAAGTGGGGGGCACATTTGGGGGGTAAAGTGTTGGTAGAGTTCAGAAATCTGACCGCCGCAGGGAGGAAGGTGTTCCTCTGCCTGGTGGTCCTGGCGGCGATGGCCCGAAACTTACGACCTGATTTAAGTCCGCTGAGAAGGCGATGACCTGGGTGAGGCTGATCGCCTGCGATCTTTACTGCCCGTGAGCATTCTATTGTCATGGATGAGATGCAGAGGTGGGAGGGATTCGCCGATGATATGTTCTGCAGAGCGAATGACCCGCTGGATTTTTTTCTGGTCACCGGTGAAGGAGCCAGCATACCAAACTAGGATGGATGAGCTCAGGACCGATTTTACGGTTGCGGAGTGGAATGACCTTAGGAGCACTTTGGATGTGCCGAATCTTCTTAGTTGGCGAAGGAAATAGAGGCATTGTTGCGCCTTCCTTTGAGTAGAGGTGATGTTTTCCCCCCAGGTTAGGTCCTCTGAGATAATCGTACCCAGGAGATGGACGGAAGGGACCCTCATGACTGCGGTGCCGTCTATGTGTATAGGAGGAGGTGTAGTGACATTTCTTCTGAAATCTATGATCATCTCTACGGTTTTTGTTGTGTTCAGGACCAACTTATTCCCGCCACACCAGCCATTGACTCTGCTAACCTCTTGGCGATATTCGTTCTCGTCGTCGTTGCTGATGAGGCCGACAATGGTGGTGTCGTCCGCAAACTTAATTATCTTGACAGAGTCCACAGTGGATGAGCAGTTGTTTGTATAAAGGGAGAACAGGAACGGCGACAGTACGCAGCCGTGTTGTGCTCCTGTGCTGGTCTCCCTCGGTTTGGACGTAATCTTGCCCAGCCTGACAACCTGGGTCCTATTTGTGAGGAAGCTCATGATCCAGTGACATAGTTGGGTGGATATCCAGGTCTGTGAGTCTGGTTTGAAGAATGCTGGGGCAGAGGCTGTTGAAGGCTGAGCTGAAATCAAGGAGAAGAATTCTGGCATAGGAGTCTGGCCTGTCCAGGTGTTCTATGATGTACTCCATGCAGATATTATTGGCGTCATCGGTGGACCTATTTGCCCTATACGCAAACTGGAGTGGCTCCAATCGGTCCTGAGTGGAGCTCTTAAGGTGGGATAGGACCACTCTTTCAAAGGTCTTTATGATCACGGACGTTAGAGCAACAGGTCTGAGGCACCAGGCTTCTTTGGTACCGGAATAATGATCGATCGCTTGAAGCAGGCGGGCACGTGCCCTGCACTAATTGAGTTTGAGAAGATGGGAGTCAGAACTAGGGCCAACTGACGCGAGCAGGATCTGAGGCATGCTGGTGACGCACCATCAGACGAGTGGTGTAGGAAGGTTGACCAAATATGAAACTTTGAGGATCTTATTGGCAGGAGAGAAAGAAGGCTTGCCAACTTCTCAAAAATCTGGTCTCCTTGGTGGGCTTGGAGAGGACTTATGTGAGTAGATATGGTTTCCTCCACCCCCCTCCCCTCTTCTGGGGTCGGGTACATTTAGTGGATAGGTGTCTCTAGGTACAGCTGCTCTGGAGAGAGACAGCTTTTCATTTGTTTTCTGGTGGAAATATGACACATACCTCTTCCCCTCCTTCTTTACCCTCCCCTTCCCCATGTGTTTTCCCCATGTATTCTTGTCTCTTGTGTATTCTGTCTTTTTATGTTTTTCTTTCTGCTTAGTCGGTTAATAAAAGCAGAAGAGGGAAGGTACATGTTCGGCCTGACCACTTTCTAATATACAGGGCAAGCCAGCATTATTATTAGATTGAAGTAAGATATGTCTTCGAACGTGGCTGTCCCTGAAGTCTTCCTTTTCATTATGCAGCCCTCTATTCATAAGAAAGTGTATACATTTTTTTTTTTTGGTGATCCATCACTACTAATGTTGACTCTCACAACTGTTTGTATAAACATGTCTTTGATAATTGGCTGTCTTATGCTATGTATACAATGGCTTTATGTTACAAAACCAATAAAAGGGAATTTACCAAATGCTGACCGAGTAAAGGCGGATGCTCAACAGACAGGATCCGTTTTTTGGGGTTATTGGTCTGACGGATCAAAGAAAGGGCAAAATAATCAGTGATGTCAACACAAACTTACTGCTGACACCCTCTCCACTCTGTCAGGGGGGCTCTACTTGTATAAGTGTTCTGTAAACATCTACAGTATGTGGAATCAGCTGACGAGGGTGTAAAAGGAGTGCGCTCTTTCACGCTATAGTAGGATCTTGGGCCTCTGCACGGTTCTTTATACCTGGCGCTAACATTGACCTGTAAGGCTGAGTTCATACTTGAGTTATTTGGTCAGTTTTGGCCCCATAGCTGCCCAAATAAGTGAAGTGTGCAGTGATTCTAAGAGTGACGCCTGTCATCTGCATGTCATACTGACTTACACTATTGTTTCACTACCACAGCAGACTCCCCATGCATGTTTCTGCAAGGCACAGTGTTTTACACCACTATACAGGCTTTCTGCATCCAGGAAATAGCTGTTTTTTAACATGATTCACCACGAATAAATTCGGATCGATTCTTTTTGGAAAATTCGTCGAACTGACCGAATCGAATTTTTGAGAAATTCGCTCATCTCTAAAAGCGTTCCATTGGTAAAAAAAAAAAAAATACATTAATGTATGTTTCTTTCTGGACTCAGCAGAATGAAAAAGCATAGGGTACTACACTTTTCATTTTTCCCCAAAATGTATACGTTAAACGTAGGGCAAAAACGTGATTTGAACCCAGCCTAACTAAAAAAAAAATACATGAAACAGGCCCAGGATGGGAGTACGGTGGTGGCAATGATGGTTGTAGTTAACTCCCTTCCGACCGCCGTACGCAGGATTGCGTCCTGCGGGTGGTCGGTTTATTCCTCCTGGACGCATCGGCGCGTCCTCTCGCGAGACGAGAGAGGACGCGCTGATGTGCCCGCACATGCGCAGTGCGCGCCACCGGAGCACTCGCATGTAACTGTAGTACAGCCTGCCAGCGCTGATTGCGCGCTGGCAGGCTGTATAAGTTAGAAAAAAACGCATATCAGACGCTGTTTTATGAACAGCGTCTGATATGCCTGCTGTCTTCTCCTCTGGTGGTCCCTTTGCTTGGGACCACCATAGGGAAAAAAAAAAGTGTGCACCAATCACCCCCCCGTCACTAATTAACCCCTGATCATCCATGTCACCCCCACTGATCACCCATGTCACCCCCCCGTCACTGATCACCCCCTATAAGGCTCATTCAGACGTCCGTATGTGTTTTGCGGATCCGCAGATCCGCGGATGCGCAAAGCACAGACACCGGCTATCTGCTTATCCCATTTTGCGGATCCGCACATTGCCAGAGCTATATAGAAAATGCCTTTTCTTGTCCGCAATTGCGGACAAGAATAGGACATGTTCTATATTTTTGCGGATCCGCAATTCCGGATCCGAGCAGGACAAAGTCTGTCCCCATAGAATTGAATGTATCCACAATTCCGTTCTACAAAATTTTGCGGAACAGAATTGCGGACGTGTGAATGAGGCCTTAGGGTCCCTTAGTGATCGCAGCTTTACAGCTTTCCCCTCCTTTTTTTTTTTTGCACATTTTTTAGAGATTTTTTCATCCACATTGATCAATGTGAATGAAGAAATCTGTGACGTTAATTTTTTTCTTTCAGCCCAGCGGCTGAACGGAAAAAAAAATTCTCATTACCCGTATGCTCAATATAAGGAGAATAGCAAAAACTCCTAATTTTGCCCATACATGTAATGATTGCGGAGACCCTCAAACGCCAGGGCAGTGGAAAAACCTCACAAGTGACCCCATTTTAGAAAGTAGACACCCCAAGGTATTCGCTGAGGGGCATAGTGAGTTCATGGAAAATTTTATTTTTTGACACAAGTTAGCGGAAAATGAAATTTAAAAAAAAAAAAAAAAATTCAATTTCCGCTAACTTGTTACAAAAAATAAAAAATTCCATGAACTCACTATGCCCCTTAGGCCTCATGCACACGGCCGTTGTTCGGGTCCGCGTCCGAGCCGCATATTTCGCGGCTCGGCCGCGGACCCATTCATTTCAATGGGGCCGCAAAAGATGCGGACAGCACTCCGTGTGCTGTCCGTATCCGTTGCTCCGTTCCGTGCCCCCGCCAAAAAAATAGAGCATGTCCTATTCTTATCCGTTTTGCGGACAAGAATAGGCATCTCTATAATGGGCTGCGTTCCGTTCCGCAAAATGCGGAACGGAACGCGGAACAGCTTCCGTGTTTTGCGGATCCGCGATTTGCGGACCGCAAAACACCAACGTTCGTGTGCATGTAGCCTTAGTGAATACCTTAGGGTGTCTACTTTCCGAAATGGGGTCACTTATGGAGTGTTTCTACTGTCTGGGCATTGTAGTGCGTCAGGAAACAGGACAGGTGCTCAGAAAATCAAAGTGCGGAAACTCACTTTTTTGCACCATAGTTTGTAAACCCTATAACTTTTACCCAAACCAATAAATATACACTTATTGCATTTTTTTTTATCAAAGGCATGTAGAACAATAAATTTAGAGAAGAATTTAAATTCAAATATAGTGTTATTTGAAAAATTTTACAACAGAAAGCGAAAAATGACGTTTTTTTGCAAAAATTTCATCAAAAAAAGTAAAATATCAAAAAAAGTAAAAATGTCAGCAAGAATAAAATACCACCAAATGAAAGCTGTATTAGTGAGAAGAAAATTAGGTAAAATTCATTTGGGTGGTAAATTGTATGACGGAGCAATAAACGGTGAAAGTAGTGTAGTGCAGAATTGTAAAGAGTGGCCTGGTCATTAACCCCTTAGTGACCAAGCCTGTTTCGGCCTTTATGACCAAGCGCTTTACTTCCTTTTTTCATGGTCTCGTTCCAAGAGCTATAACTTTTTTATTTTTTCGTCTATATAGCTTTATGAGGGCTTGTTTTTTAAGGGACAAGATGTAGTTTTTAATGGCACCATTTTGGGGTACATGTAACTTTCTGATTAACTTTTATTAACTCTTTCTGGGAGGGAGATGGGGAAAAATAGCAATACTGCCACTGCGTTTTTACATTATAAATTTTACGGCGTTCATTTTTCGGTACAAACAACATAATATCTTTATTCTCTGGGTCAGTACGATTACAGTGATACTAAATACTTATAATTTTTTTTACGTTTTACTACTTTTTTTTGCAATAAAACCCCTTTTATTAACCCAAAAAATTATTTTGCATTGCCACTTCCCAAGACCCATAACTTTTTTATTTTTTTTGCTATGGAGTTGATTGAGGGCTTTATTTTTGAGGGAAGACTTTTATTTTTCATTGGTATCATTTTGGAGTAAATGCCGCTTTTTGATCGCTTGTTATTACGTTTTTTTTCGGTGGAAACTAAGAATAAATTAGAAATTCTGTCTTTTTTTTTTATTTATTTTTTACAGCGTTCACTATAGGGGATAATTTACGCAATATTTATGTAGTCCGGGTCGTTACGGCACGGCAATACTAAACATATGGGGGATATTTTCTTTTTGCAATTTTTTTCATTGAAAAGCGTATTTTCTTTATTTTTATTTTTATTTTTTTAATACTTTATTTATTAATTTGCAGCAAGGCAAAATAATATAAGAATAGTTCCAACAATGAGACAAAGAATGACATTGCATCTTGCTGAGATGAGATACATCGAACATACATCCAAGGAATGAACATAAGAAGAACATGGAACATTTCCCCCCCCAACATGTGCGCCATCATAATAAACATAAGCTGTCGGGTATGTCTCACTGCGTAGATTCAGCCACTAAAGGTGTGCGTCCATTGAGAGTTTTATATAAGTACCATGTAGTATTTTCAAAGTGTGAGAGAAGCTTTGTTTTAACCTGAGAAGATAAGGTCTGCATAAATAAAGCCCATTTTTCAAAGAATTTCCTGGTCAGTTTTTCTTTCTCAGATAGAGTAAAAATCCAGTCCATCTGGAAAAGAAATTGTATCTTAGTCAATAGAAAAGCGTATTTTCAATGGAAAAAAAAAAAAAGCATATTTTTTTATTTTATGGAATTTTTTTATTTAATAAATGTGTATTTTTTTTCTATTTTTTTTACTACTTAATAGTCCCACAAGGGGACTATAATATACAGTATTTTGATTGCTTTGAAAATGTAATGCATTATGTCTATAATGCATTACATTTTAATAGCAATGCTATTCCAACTTTGACCAGCAGGCTGCGCCAGAGAGGCACAGTCTGCTGGAGATGCCGGAAGACAGGCTCGGGGCCCTGATCGGAAGCCAGGTAAGCTTCCCAGCACATCAGCACCCCGCAATCGCATTTGCGGGGTGCTAATGGGAGACAGAGGGAGTCCGCTCCCTCTGTTACCACTTTACATGCAGCAGGCGCCATTGCGCCCGGCATGTAAAGGGTTAAACAGCCTGGATCGGTACTCCTGCCGATTCGGGCTGTTAGAGCAGGGCCCCGGCTCTCATGTGAGAGCTGGGTCCGTGCTCCCCGCTGCACGGGGGAGCCGTGCAGCGCTTAGACTGGGCCGCCGTAAAAACGCGGCGGCCCAACCTAAGGCCCCTTAGTGACCGCCGTAAAAACACGTATGGGTGGTCACTAAGGGGTTAAGGGTGTTTAAGCTAGGGGGGCTGAAGTGGTTAAAGGCTTCCGTTTTGACTTCCGTCTTATGGATTCCATTATTTTCCGTTATAACCATGTTATGGAATCCATAACAGTGATGTGAACCCGCCCTAAATAAGATACTCCCCTCCCACAGCCGCCTCCAACATTCAGTTCCATCTAAATAATATCACTACCTCCCACAGCTGCCGTCAACATACCGTCCCATGTAAATAACATTAGTCTGTTGTATATCGTCCAGCATTTCTTAATTTTGCAAGAAATGCTTAAGAAGGAGCCTAACAAAATATGGAGAATTCTTGATTAAAGATAAAAGTTAAAAGGATTTAATTTGCATAAAAAGAAAAAAGGTTACAAAATTTGGGAATAGAAAGATAAATAAAGTATCTCCAAAAAGAAACAAGCAAGCAATCAAACAAATTAGAATAAGTGAAAGAAAAATAATTCCACAAATAAAAGTGCATGTGTGAATGTGTATGTAGAGAGCAACAGGTGTCTGTCAAAAAAAATGCTCTCCCAATGTCATAAGGCGAAGCCTTTTTAAAGTCTGAATCTCCATAGAGTTACATTGTATGCTATATTTAACATCCTAACATACATATATGGTTAAGGCCTCTTTCACACAGGCGTCATGTTTGACTCCCGGATAAGAGGCGGGTGCGTTGCGGGAATATGCGCGATTTTTCCATGCGGGTGCAAACGTTTGTAATGCGGTTTGCACACGCGTGTGAAAAATCGCCATGTTTGGTACCCAGACCCGAAGCCGGACTTCATCACTGAAGCCCAGTTTCGGGTAGAGTATTCTGGAGAATTTATTATTTTCCCTTATAACATGGTTATAAGGGAAAATATTAGCATTCTTAATAAAGAATGCTTAGTAAAATGAAGATGAAGGGGTTAAAAATAATAAAAGTTAACTTACCTTAGCCACTTGATCGCGTAGTTGCGATCTGTCATCTCTCTTCATGCTTTAACTAACAGCTAAAGGACCTGTGATGACGTCACATCACATGGTCCAATCACATGGTCCATCACCATGGTAAGATGGACCATGTGATGTGACGTCATCACAGGTCCTTAAGCTGTTAGTTAAAGCATGAAGAGAGATGACAGATCGCAACTACGCGATCAAGTGGCAAAGGTAAGTTACGTTTTATTATTTTTAACCCCTTCATCTTCATTTTACTAAGCATTCTTTATTAAGAATGCTAATATTTTCCCTTATAACCATGTTATAAGGGAAAATAATAAAGATCTGGTCCCGTTGCTAAGCAACCATGCGGGAAAATCGCACTGCACCGCACTTGCTTGCGGATGCTTGCGATTTTCCCGCAGCCCCATTCACTTCTATGGGGCCTGCGTTGCGTGAAAAACGCACAATATAGAGCATGCTGCGATTTTCACGCAACGTAGAACTGATGAGTGAAAATCACCGCTCATGTGCACAACCCCATAGAAATGAATGGGTCCGGATTCAGTGCGGGTGCAATGCGTCCTCCTCACGCATTGCACCTGCGCGGAAATCACGCCCGTGTGAAAAGGGGCCTAACAAGTAAAACCCCTTACATCATTACCACGCGGAAAACGTCCGACCCTTAATCGAACAATCCTATCCTATTTTTTTGGGGGACAAGGTTACTAACAAAATAATGGCGAATCACGCAGTTTTTCTTCTTTTTTTTTCTTTTACGGCATTCACCGTATAAGAGAGATTTTTAAACATTTTAATAGGTTGGACTTTTCGGAGGTGGCGATATGTAATATTTTATTTATTTATTGTTTATATATTTTATATGTAAAATTGGGAAAGGGGGTGATTTATACTTAATATTTTGGTGTTTTTTTTTTATTTTTTTTTTATTACTGTTTATTTATTAACCATTTCCCCCCTTAGGGGCTAGAACCTTGGATCTTTTCATCCCTTGTCCTATTCACCATAATAGAGCTCTATTGGGGTGAATAGGACCTAACACTCTCCTGGCTGCCCTGTGCATAGTACACACAGTAGCAGGGAGCTGACCATGGCAGCCAGGGCTTCAGCAGCGTCCTGGCTGCCATGGTAACCGATCGGAGCCCCAGGATTACACTGCCAGGAACTGCCACTGTCACCAATGGGGAGTGGAGAGGGGACCCTGTGGCCACTGCCACCAACGTTTTTAATACTGCACCACCAATGAGAACTAACATTAGCTAACGATTGGCCAGCGCTGCAGCCTGTCAGATAGAGTCTCCTCCCACTTGCAAAATTAACAGCGGTGCCGGCGCCGGTAACGAGGGACACTGCGGGCAAACGGAGCGGTGCCCATGGATGTTTGTAAGTGCAGGGGGAACCCTGGGCGCCGCTCTTCACATACATGTAGTTACTTTACAATGTTAAAAACATTGCAAGGTCCTCTTTAACTGTTAGTTTTCATGGGTGGCACAGTGCGCCCGGCCCTCTGCACTCTCATTGGTGGCAGCGGCAGCAGCAGCACAGGGGGAGGGAGAAACTGCTTCCTTCTGATTCTGGTATCAATCTCGATACCAGACAAAAGTATCGACTGGGTATCGAAGGTTCGATACCCGAAACAACCCTAGGTAGGAGGGTTCCTAACCGTTCAAATACTATTGACATCTCAAGATCTGTCACAAAATTGACACTTAACACAAGTGCTGGCCTCACATGGTCCTTAGGATAAACCTAGTTTGCTATAAAGTGTTAGTATGTTTTTTTACATACTCCCTCCCCCAGCCCTCTCCAACATGCAGTCCCATGTAAATAACATCACTCCCTCCTACAGCCACCATCAACATACAGTCCCATGTAAATAACATGACCCCCTCCAACACACAGTTCCATGTAAATAACATCCCTTCCTTCAGACCTAACATACAGTCCTAGTTAAATAACCACAACTCCCAGCATTCCTCTGCTTCTCCCTTCACTTACCTCTCCTCATGTAGCAGACATCACCACAGCTTCTTTTCCCAGAACGTCTCTTCACTGCCTTCCTCTCCTGCACTGGTCACATGATGGTGACATCATTGCAGGTCCTTCTCAACCACTGCCTGTTTTACTGGTCACATGGCCTGTGATGTCATCACAGGTTCTTCAGCTTTTTGCATTAGATTCAATTGTATTGCCGTCCTGAGGACGGCAATACAGTTGTATCTAGCTAGCAGGCAGGACATTCGGGGCCTGGGATAAAAAAAATCGAAGGCCCAGGTCCCGAATGTTTTAACCTAGCAATGCCCCTGACTTAGAGTGAACTTGTGATACACTGCTGAGGTTCTGCTGCAAGTTCTCGCTTAGGCCACAATGTGGAAACCCAGTATAAGGCCTCATGCACATGGCTATTGTTGGCCTGTGCCCGTGCTGCACGGAAATTGATCATGTGCTTCCCGTATGTGGACATGGACCCATTTACTTGAATGGGGTCTCCGATTCGCATCCAACAGTTCGCACCGCAAAAAAGTAGTGCATGCACTACTTTTTTGCGGTGCGGAGACACGGACAGAAAAACTCACGGAAACACTCCTTACTGCATCCGTGGGGTTCCGTGTTTCTGTTCTGCACCGCTCCTTTCAGATAGCGGACCCATTCAAGTGAATGTGTCTGGATCTGGGTCTGCAGTGCACCAAAGGCTGGTGTCTGTATATTGTGGACCCACTGGTTGTGCGCCGCTGTACGGGCATTGGCCAACAACAGCAGAGTGCATGAGGCCTAGGGTGGGGCCACATGTGACTGATTAGCAATGCTGTGGACAATGCTGTGAATTAGGGTATATCATAGCCTTATGTGAATAAGAATCTGGAACGACAGACACACAAAGACAAGGGACAGGAGGGGGGGGGGGGGGTGAGAGGGAAGGGAGTAGGTTGGGAGTCAAGGGTAAGGGACAAGTGGTAATCCTTTATTTCTCAGCTACCAAAAAATGACAGTTCAGGAGCTAGGAGCCAGAGAATCTAGGGGCCTCAATATTGCCGGTGTCCAGCCAGCTAGCAAAACGAGCCAAGTTTCTAAATTGGAACCACGGTTCTCCAAGAGCGTAAGAAAATCTGGACCCGATTATAGGATTCTGATCCGAGTTCCTCCATACGGATTAGGGTGTCCATGGCTGATATCCAGTGTATCCTTTGTAAGCTGTTTGTGGACCTCCATCTACGTGGAATAATTTGTTGCATGGCTTGTACGAAAATTCTAAGGGCACCCCTCTTTACCAACCGGGGGCGTCCTGGATAGACAGATAGCAGGGCAATCAATGGCGAGGGCGTCACATTAGAGTAGTATAGAGCATTGTGTAGGGCGAAGACATCTGCCCACAAAGAAGACACTCCTGGGCACTCCCACCATATGTGGAGCATACTGAGTTACACCGCCAGCATGAATCTGGGACGGATGGATAATAGCGGTGGACCTTCACTGGGGTTCTATACCATCTCAGAAGAATCTTGTAGTTAAGTTCCTGTAATCGACATGACACCGTGGATTTATGTGTGAACAGGAGTGCCCTGTTCCATTGATCATCGGATAGAGAAATGTTTAATTCCTTCTCCCATTCCGGTGCGAACTTAGCATTCGCAATTTGAGCCTTGAGAGGCCCGTCCCCAATCTCCCCAATGTAAACATGACTGAAGTTAATAATGTGCATGTAATAAATCATAAAGCAGGTTCTATCCTCTCTTAAAGAGGTTGTGCAGGGTTTTATTTTGATGACCTATCTTTAAGTGATCGGTGGGGGTGCTGGGTGTCGCATCCCCTCCGATCAGCTGTTTGAGCGCTGCCTCCTCTTTATCACACTACCTGTTGTCTCGGAAGTGCTGTGTAATTACAAGTACTCGCTCCATTCACTTAAATTCATTACTACTCCACCACTAAAGGGGAGAGGACGTGTAGTGTAAGGCCTCATGCACACGGCCATTGCCCGGCCGTAGTCATATTGTGGCCCGCAAACAGCGGGTTCGCAATATGCGGGCACTGGCTGTGTGCCCCCCGCAATCCGGAGCTGCGGTGCGGAACGGAGGCACGGAACCCCACACGGAGTGCTTCCGTGGTGTTTCTGTCCGTGCCTCCACACCGCAAATAAAATAGAACATGTTCTATTTTTTTACGGTGCGGATGGATCACGGACCCATTTAAGTTGAATGAGTCTCGATCCATCCCGACCGCCACATGGATGTTACCCGTGCATCAGGGAACTCAAATTGCGGTCCCCAATGTACCGAACGGCACAGCGGCCATGTGCATGAGGTCTAATGAAAAGGAAGCAGCACTCGCATTAAGAGCCGCCTCATCTTCAAAGAGCTGATCGGCAGGGGGGCCAGGTGTCGGACCCCCGTCTATCAGATATTGATGATATATCCTATCAACAGTATAGGGGATCAATTTCTGATTGGTGGGGTTTATCTGCGCGGATACTCATGCAGAAAAACCATAGCATGATAGCGTAATACAGTACCAGCAAAGTGTGTGAGATTAGACAAATCTTATGTATACTTAGTTTTTTTCTACCGTACGGAACTTGAACTGCTTACGCATTTAGAAATCCGCAGCATGTCAACCGTTTGTGCAAATTTTGTTGTGTATTTCATCCTTTTCAATGCAAGAGTGATATCTGCGACAAAACCGCACCAAATCTGCTGCAGAAAGCTCTATTCTCAGGATCGGTGAGCAGTTGGACGCTCACCAATCAGAAAGTAGTGTTATATACAAAATGCATTTGCATTATGTGAGGCATTATAGTCCAGGTCAGGGATCTACAACTTTCATTCACTACTATAGTAATTGCAAAAACAGTCTAGCAAATTTGCATGCTGGGAGTTGTAGTTTCACAACAGCTGGAGTGTTGTAGTTTGCTGACCCCGAGCCCAGGTCTATTTCAATTATTCACATTTTATAGGCTGCAGGCATGCATGCTACATGAGGAATTTAATGCGACTAGGGATTGGCGAATCGACTTTGGATGAAACACATGAAGTCGATTCGCATATAACTTCGGTCCAATACTGTATGAAGTCTATGAAGTTATTACGTGAAGTCAGCCAATACATTCTAAGGCCTGTTTTACACAAAGTTTTTTTTGCGAGTGTACGGACCAGTTTTTTGCGTTCCGTATACGGAACCATTCATTTCAATGGTTCCGCAAAAAAACGGAAGTGTTTCAGTTCCGTGCAAAGATAAAACATGTCCTATTATTGCCCGCAAATCACGATCCGTGGCTCCATTCAAGTCAATGGGTCCGTAAAAAAAACGTATGTAACATCCGTATGTCTTCTGTATCATTCCGTTTTTTGCAGAACCATCTATTGAAAATTTTAAGCCCAGCCCTATTTTTTCTATGTAATTACTGTATATGCCATACGGAAAAACGAAACGGAAACAAAAAACGGATCTGATAAAAACGGCCCGCAAAACACTGAAAAAGCCATACTGTCGTGTAAAAGAGTCCTAATACTGTACGGAGCGAGCGAGTATTGGACCGAAGTTTTATGCGACTCGCTCATTCCTAAATGTGACGCAGACGCCGTCCTTCCAATGTAAAAAAAGAAAGTAAAATGTGAATTCAACAAGCCTTAACATAAAACCACTAGAAGTGTAAAATGCAATGTACAGTACTAGGCCTCAGCTATGTTTACTAGCAGAGACCTGCTGCTGGGGATGGGAGGGAATAGCTGTGTTAGGAGGGACCTCATGCAGCCTCTATATAGGGGGAGGGGCGGCTCTTCTCTTCATTCATCTGCCTGCATTGTACAGATAATCATGGAGTCCCAGATCAGGCACAACTTCCACCAAGACTGTGAGGCAGGCCTCAACCGCACTGTGAACCTGAAATACCACAGCTCGTACATCTACCTGTCTATGGTGAGCTGCCACCTCGTGACTAACACCTCCATGTTGTGTCCCTGTCATGTGTGTCTGAAAAAAGCACCATGTCAACACTTCATGTGTTTCTTCTACTAAACTCTCCCCCTGTCTGCTGCATAGTTTCTTGTGCTCTGCCTCTCTCGTTGCATAAGTTCTCACGTATGACCTGGTGTTTCGCAACTGCAAAGAGTAGACGGTGCAGTCCCATTGTTTTGTATTGAAATATTTGCTTATGTAGATATTACGTAATGAAAAACTCTGGATCTCCTTCATGTGGCGTGTGTCTATATATATATATGTGTGTGTATGTATGTATGTATGTATGTGTGTGTGTGTGTGTGTGTATATATATATATATATATATATATATATATATTTAGTGTTGCGCGTATGTATGTGACTCTCCACCACACATCCAAGAAAGGCTCTATTGAAGGGCCAAAACGTTGCTTGTATTCCACATGGGTGAATACATTTTATTTTTTCATCGGGAGTGCTGTCCATATTCTTTGTTTTTATTCAAAGGTTAGCTTATACCTCTGGACCTAGCACCCGCGCATTATGTATTTTTTTCAATGGGGCCACAAAAAATGAGGACAGCGCATTGTGTGCTGTCCAAATCCGTATGTCCGCTTTGTTGCCCCACAAAAAACATGGCACATGTACTATTCTTGTCCATATTGTGGTAATTTTTAGTAATAGGGAGAAAAAATAGCTGATTGCACACAGAAGGTGTCCATGTTTAACGGATCTGTGGCTTGCGGACCACAATACGGACATGTGAGTGTGCATTAGATTTAAGGCTGTAGTCACATACCGCATACAGTGTTTGTGGCACATGAAATCAGGCAACCATTGGCTCTTTTTGAGGGGCTGTGACCTGGCCAGCTGCACCGTTGGACCATACGTACGCTAAGGCTACCATCACATGGCTGTGGGTGAACGTGCATAAGATCTGCACGAATTTCAGTCTAAAGTAGTGTTTTGGTGTTTTTTTTATGCTTCATTTTTATCCTTTATTGACACGGGTGAAATCCACAGCTTTTGAAATCCACAATTCTGGTGTATTTCCGCACAAAAAAAAAAAAATTGTATGCAGATTTCACCCTTTTCAATGGAAGTATGAGTTCTGAGGCAAAACCGCATCAAATCCACAACAAAATCTGCAAGTGACAGATGCGGATTTGGTGCGCAAACGTACAAAAATTAGTGCAGAGTTTCTGCAAGTTAACCGACCTCAATTCGCAGGTGCCTAATGCTGCAGCGTTCTCAAACTACCCATGCACCTTTTAGGTTATGTTCAGACAGCAAAATCAGCAATATATGGCCTCGTTTCACATTTGTGTCACGTCCGTGAAAAAAAGCGTACGTGTTTCATCCGTGAAGGAGCCGTGGTTGGTCCGTGTGCCTGTTTGTTTGTTTTTACCATCCGTGTGTCATCCGTAATTCAGACGTTTACTCAGCTGAAAATTAATTTTTAAAGAATCTCCTATTAGTCTTCAGTGAAAAAAATGGGCACAACACGGATGTGTGTCAGTGATTTTCATGGACCCATAGATTTCATTTGGGCATGCTTGGTCCGCATCATGGCTAAAAGTAGTGCATGTCCCGTGACTTTATTTTTACTGACCCATGGTCAGTAAAAAAAAAAAAAGATTGAAATGTGAACAGACACACTTAAATCAATGAGTGTGTGTACTGTCCTCAGAAACCCTGGGTTCACACTTGAGCGTGTTTGATACGCGTTTTTGTCGCGTGTAAAACGTGCGTATTACAGTGCGTTTTGGAAATAGGAAACGCGTGTCATACGAGCGTTCGTAACTCTGGAGAGCAATTAAAAAAGGCATATCTACACTTAACGCGCGTTCCCATTGAAGCCAATCGCAGCGCTCGGCTCATATCCTGCAACCTCCCAGGATATGAGCTGAGTGCTGCGATTGGCCAGCACTCCAGCCTGAGAGAAGGAGACGCCCAGGGCAAAAGAGGATGTCTCCTCCCACAGCAAAATTAGCATCAGCACGTGCGCCGGTACCGGGGGCTACAGCGGATGAACGGAGCGGCACCCAGGGATAAAAGTAAGTGCAGGTACATCCCTGGGTGCCGCTCTGCATGTACATAGCTTTACCTAACAAACTTTGGATCGGTGAAAGGTTCTCTTTAACAAATTTCATTCACTTACACTTTATGCCAGTCTTTGATTGTCCTCTGTGCTGCCGGAGGATAAATAAGGAGCCTGTATGCCAGTCTGTGCACCTGTAACGAAAAACTACTTCACTTCCTAAGTGGAGTAATTTTTCGCCAACATTTACGCCTGTTTCCAGTAAATGTTCTGGGTCTGGAACTTCATGCAACAAAATATTGTCACACAGGCGTTTAAAAAGTTGCTAAAAGGCGTCTTTTGACTTATTTTACACCAAACACTGGCATAGGTGTTGGTAAATGACCACCACAGAGTAAAGCTTCTGCCATGGATTCAAGGTAGGCTGTGGGTTTTCAAATCTGCTGCATATCTTATTTCTTGCAGAAAAGCATTTTGCCTGCAGACTTCATTCATGGCAGATTTGCGATGTCTACAATCCATACCAAAATCCACAATTAAATACACACGTGGTTTTCACTGCAGTTATTCATGTGGATTTACCTGTGGGAAAAATACTCAACCCACTTTGGGTATGCTGTGCTTTGTGTATTCACATGTCCTGGTGGTCCGAAGGGGAAAAACTCGGCAGAACGCACCCATTCTTTTCAGTTGATCTGTGAAAACCATGGACAACACACTGATGCTATCTGTGTCTGGGCCACTTTTCAATGATCTATTGTATAGAAAATTGAGTTTGGGGGGGGGGGGGGGAGACACTTCCTGAACTTGGACCATTGCAGAAGCAAGACTCGCATGTAAAATGCTTAGAATGTGAATAAGCCCTTAGATCACGCTGCAGCAAATTTTGGTTATTCTGAGATTTACTATTCTTATATCGGCATATAATTTACATTTAATAAATGGTCATGTACAGTTTTCCTTCTACTCTCCTATAGGCCTCCTATTTTGATCGAGATGATGTAGCGCTGGCAAATTTTTCCAAGCTTTTCCACAAGCGTTCAGAGGAGGAGAAGGAACATGCAGAGAAGCTCATCAAGTATCAGAACCAGAGAGGAGGACGTCTGTACCTCCAGAGCATTGAGGTGAGCGTTCATTCCTCGCATCCCTTTTTATTCATACTACATTTTACGCTGCGGAAGCTGGTTTGTGTAATGGGAGGGTTTATGATGGGGGTTATCTTACTTTGAAAGCTGACCCATGGAGTTTTCACATGTTATCTAGTAAGCCATACTATGGTACAGCTCTATCTCAGAGTGACAGTAATAACCGTTTTCGACGAGATGTAGAAACTTCATATATGGAGTTTTTTTAAACTGAAACCAATATTTTAGGTTATTTCTGCCTGAAGTGAGTGTCTGCTGACCACTAGGGTGCCCCAACGTATCCCTGAAATCTTGGTGCTTAGTCTATGCTCTTTCTTCCTTCCCAAATGTTTGCCAAAATTTATCATATGTATTTCATAGCAAAAGTCCATGTATGCGTAACAAATATCCATCCATTGGAGTAAGAGGGCTTCCCTGTGGAATGATGCAGACTCTTGATTGACAAACTATTTTTATTTGAATGGCAAATTTTTTTTGTAATGGTCCTGTATGGCAGTTGAGGGGCCACACATTACACTGGAGGCCCCATCAAATCGGGTAGTGCCAAAGCTAATGCCTTTTTCCTGTCCTACTGTGTTCTTGGTCACTGCTGCATTTACCACTCTGGGGCCAACCTTTCCTTATGTGACCTTCTGCACTCTACTCGATGTCATCGGAACTCCAGCACCTCAGCGTCAGGCTCTGCATAGTCCCACAATGCTTTTCTTCTCCTGCCGGTTGGTAGCCAGGAGACTTATCCCCTGTCCACTAAATAGTGTATAGGTGTCTGACTGGCAAGGGGTCCAAAAGCTGGGGTCCCAGCAATCATGAGAACTGGGGCCTTTGCTCCCAGTTTGAATGGAGTGGTAGACAGTGGTCAGACCCCTGCTGACCAGATACTTGTTCCCTATCCAGTGGATAGGGAATAAGTTGTCTTTGTGGGACAATCCCTGAAAACATAAATGGGAATACACACCATTACTGTAGGAGGAGTCGGGGTTACCACCCTTCCATGTGATGTGTGATTTGTCATTGTGAGGTAGATTTTTCCGAATCTTTTGAGTAGTGGCTAGGGGCCATGCATTTACACTTCTCCCTGCTTTGTGGGACCAGCATGATTCCTGTAAGCAATATGGCTGCTAAAACCTTACTGAATATTCAAATACACACATTAGATTTGTCTTGATTCAAGGCAAAGGTCAGAATTGGGGGAGGGAAGGAGAAAAAATGGCTGTACAAAACAGTAGTGGCTGTTACTAGATGACTATGACTTCTCTTCTATTAGAAACCAGAAAAAGATGATTGGACGAATGCTTTGGAAGCCCTACAGACGTCTCTGAAGCTGGAGAAGACTGTAAACCAAGCTCTGCTGGATCTACACCGTGTAGCTGGAGATAAGAATGACCCTCATGTAAGAAAATGTGTTTTAAACTCCCTAAAATTACCTGTTCATCACATAAGGGTTCCTTATATTGATGGCGATAAAAGGGGTTGTTCAATAGGTAGTTATTGATTACATATCTTCAGGATAGGTCATCAATATCTGATCAACTTGGATCCAACTCCCAGCACTCACCGATCAGCTGTTTGAGGAGGAGGTGGCGCTTATCTGAGCTCTGCTTCAAAATTACACTGTGCCTTGCCTCGGTTCAGAGGCAGCATAGTAATTACAACTGCTCATCCCAGAATAGACAGACCCTTGCCAATCATATATTGATTGATCAATATGTTCCCGCAGCACAACCCCTTTTAACTCTGGGGAGTTTAGTGGCTACAGATGTTCTGGGGCCCTGGCAACTGAAGGCACCCAACAGTCCTCCTGCTCTACAGACCTACTCAAATACTATAAGGCCTCTTTCACACACACAGGCGTCACGTTTGACGCCCGGATAAGAGGCGGGAAAATGCGCGATTTTTCCGCGATAGTGCAAAGTGTTTTAATGCGTTTTGCACGCGCGTGGGAAAAATCGGCATGTTTGGTACCTAGACCCGAACCCGGACTTCATCACTGAAGTTTGGGTTGAGTATTCTGTAGATTTTATTATTTTCCCTTATAACATGGTTATAAGGGAAAATAATAGCATTCTCAATACAGAATGCTTAGTAAAATGTGGATGCAGGGGTTAAAAATAAAAAAATTAACTCACCTTATCCACTTGATCGCATAGTTGCGATCTCTTCTGTCTTCAAGCATTAGCTGTCGGCTAAAGGACCTGTGATGACGTCACTGAGCTCATCACATGGTCCATCACCATGGTGATGGACCATGTGATGTGACATCTCCACAGGTCCTTTAGATGGCAGCTAATGCTTGAAGACAGAAGAGATCGCAACTATGCGATCAAGTGGATAAGGTGAGTTAATTTTTTTATTTTTAACCCCTCCATCCACATGTTAGTAAGCATTCTGTAGTGAGAATGCTATTATTTTCCCTTATAACCATGTTATAAGGGAAAATAATGATGATCGGGTCCCGTCTCTTAGCAACCTTGCGGGAAAATCGCACTGCATCCGCACTTGCTTGCGATTTTTCCCGCAGCCCCATTCACTTCTATGGGGCCTGCGTTGTGTGAAAAACGCACAAAATAGAGCATGCTGCGATTTTCACGCAACGCAGAAGTGATGCGTGAAAATCACCGCTCATGTGCACAGCCCCATTGAAATGAATGGGTCCGGATTCAGTGCGGATTCAATGCGTTAACATCACTTATTGCAGCCGCGCGGAAAACTCGCTCATGTGAAAGAGGCCTAAGGGTGCCTTCAGACGTTGCGGAATTCTCCACACCACAAAGACATCTCTCATGTTGGCCTATGGGGATAAAAAGTGTCAATACCCGAGTTCTGTTCCGTTGCAGAATTAACATTCCTCAGTGGAACAGAATGAAAATAGTTTTGTTGCGGATTTCTTGTAGCTAAATGTCTTTGTTAATTTCAACGGAGCTGTAATCTGCACAGAAATCCTCAGCATAATCCGCAAAAAAAAACACCCAATTTTGAAAAATCTGCACCTAGGCACTCTAAATGACTTGTCGACAAGAAGGGGATGTCTAATTTCTCAGCCTCCTGCTAAAAACTGGGGCACCATGAAAGATGTCTCCAGATATCCATCCCTAGATCGGCCCATCCTGTTCAGATGTTAATGAGGTACTCCCACACAATTTTTGCTCCACGTTGAGTGTGCTGGTATAAACTTGCATATAAAAGTGTTAATATGTTTGAGCTCCCATTACTTTTGGATGTGACCTATCCACCGCCTCAATGAGACTTGCTGGATCCCACAGCATCTACTGTATGGACAGGAAGTCATTTTCTCAATTCACTGCTATGCGAGCATTGACTCTCATAGGATGGAAGAGAGAATGTGACTTCCTCTCCACGTGTCAGATGCTGAGGGATCCAGCAAGTCTCATCAGAGGCCGCATAGTCTCAAACCAGCATGCTTATAAAAGGGAGAGGGACAAATGCCTCTCTAAAGGGTTATCCAGTCACTGTGAAAAGTTAACCATTCTCTATGAACTACTCTGGCAGGTCCTATCCTAATAACTACTCTGGGCAGCAAGAGCATACATGGCCACTGGGTGCCCACCTAAATGCAAGTCGGCCTCTTATTAAAAGTCCCAGGATGGTGTTCAGCACGTGTGGCTTCCAATACAGATGGGGAAGTTTAATGTTTGTCACTAGAGAATCCCTTATAATTTTGTTTTCTCTTTATTTGCAGATGACGGATTTCTTGGAGACTCCATTTTTGTCTGAGAGCACAGAGACCATAAAGAAGCTTGGAGATCACATAACCAGCCTGAAGAAACTGTGGAGCAGTCACCCTGGCATGGCAGAGTATCTGTTCAATAGGCATACACTGGGTTGACCGCTTCTGCAATCATCTACCTCTCGTTGCTCCAGTATTTCTATGTAGTCAGTGAAAAGGATATGATTTTATCAGGACCAATTACATTTGCCTCTTCTTCCAGCATCATATTGGCAATAAAATATTTGGTACAAAATCTCTTCTAAGTTTCATTCTCGTGTCGTAGAAGTTGCACGAATCTGTAAAAACGTGACGTATACGGTATATTGTCAGCAAAGCTTTTGTGTTTGTGCCACATTAGTGGTTGACCAGGTACTAAAACCTGAAAACCCTTGACGTATTGGTCAAGCGTAACGTGCTGGTACTTAAAGGGCTATGCCACCAACTTTACTGATGTGAACAACTTTCAAAAGTCACTGACTCCAAAACTGCTATTCACAAATCTTCAGTGACCAGTTTCATGCCATTGAATAGGAAACTGTTAGAGGGGCTCAGGAGATGAAATCTGCGGCGCTGGTCTGGTACAACTGCCTCTGTTTGCTTTCAAAATGCAGTGGTGACATGCCTGGACTCAGCGCCTCACTGCTGCAGCCAATCAATGTCCTCGGCTGTGAACCTCTGAGGGTAGTGACTGGCTGCAGTGGTAATGTATCCAGGCACATCACTGCTGTTTGAAAGCAAAAAGTGGCGGGATTATGAGACCACCGCTAGAGAAATTGAAATGTATTGTGAGTGATCAAGACCAGCATTTTCTTGACCTTCCCTGCACTTCAGGAGGATGCTCCAAATTTATAGAGGGGTTCAGGCCTCTTTATAAATTATAAGTACTTCAGCAGTCCGTGCTCCTAAACTGAAATCTACGCCAGTTTGGAAATTAGGATTAATGTGTTGGGCGCCCGTGCCCTGCTATGCCTCCTATTTGGAAAGTGGTTTAGTTTCCAAGTGGGCCGATGCTTGGGGGCCATCCGAGCCCTCCTCATGGTGGCCAGCTGGGTATATAAAGATGTGATGCTCTCAGCATCAGGGCTGGGACAAGGTCCACCACCAACAGAGGCTGAGCTGCCCAAGTGCGCCCCCCCCCCCCCTCCAACTTGTGGATGACACTGCTATGGGGGATCTGTTATGGATGACACTGTTATTGGGGAATCTGTGGATGACACATATGTGTCATCCACAGATCCCCCCTCCTCATAACAGGGTCCGTGTAGGAATGACCCCCAATACAAGGGGTGAGGCTGTGGGGTTGTATCTGCTTTTTTGATGACAGCGCCAGCGGGGCCCGTGCAGTGACTGTTTTCTACTACACCCCCCCCCCCCACACACACACACTGTATATAATCTTAACTATATAACTGTAGTGATTTACTACAGTTATATAGTTAATAAGATTATATCCAGTGAGCGGGGGGGATGGGGGGTGTAGTAGAAAACAGTCACTGCACGGGCCCTGCTGTCATTATGAAATAGCATATGTGACCCCCACCTCTTTTATTGGTGGTCATTCAGTAAATTAACCCTGTTTTGGGGGGGTGGGGGGTGTCTGTGGATGACAAATATGTGTCATCCACAGATTCTCTCCATAACAGGGTTCATTTAGTGAATGACCACCCAAATTGTGGTGACCCAATACATGGGAGATGCATCTGCAGAGCTTTTGTATAATGCCACCCCACACTGTAGTGTCCCCCACACAGTAATGTCCGCCACACTGCCCCCCACACAGTAATGTCCGCCACACTGCCCCCACACAGTAATGTCCGCCACACTGCCCCCCACACAGTAATGTCCCCCACACTGCCTCCACACAGTAATGTCCGCCACACTGCCCCCCCCACACAGTAATGTCCGCCACACTGCCCCCCCACACAGTAATGTCCGCCACATTGCCCCCCACACAGTAATGTCCTCCACACTGCCCCCCACATAGTAATGTCCGCCACACTGCCCCCCACACAGTAATGTCCGCCACACTGCCCCCACACAGTAATATCCGGTCACACTGCCCCCACACAGTAATGTCCGCCACACTGCCCCCCACACAGTAAAGTCCTCCACTCTGCCCCCACACAGTAATGTCCGCCACACTGCCCCCACACAGTAATGTCCGCCACACTGTCCCCCACACAGTAATGTCCGCCACACCCCCCTCAACCACACAGCAGTGCCCCCACATAGTAATTTGTCATGCTCTTCCCCCTCTTGTCATAATCCCCCCATCTTGTCATAATCCCCTCTTCTTGTCATGCTTTTTCTGCCCCCTGTCATTCTCCCCCATCTTTTCATGCTCTTTTTACCCCCCATGTTGTCATGCTCTTTCTGCTCCCCCATGTTGTCACAGACTTCATGTAAGGGGGCCCGGCATTTTCACTGTACTTAATGCCGGGCCCCATCAGAGCGCTCCTCTCACCTCCATTATGTTCACTGCTCCAGGCTTCCGGGATCAGGCCCCAGCGCTGACACACATTAAGCAGGTGGGCGGAGCCTAACGGAGGTCTGTTAGGCTCCGCCCACCTGCTTACTGTGTTTCTAGTTAGAGGCAGCGGGGCCTGATGCTGGAGGCCTGAAGCAGTGAACATAATGAAGGTGAGAGGAGCGCTCTGACGGGGCCCAGCTCAGGGAATGACAGGAGGGAGCGCTCAGCGGTTCCCCCCCCTGTCAGTCCCTCTCCCTCTGGCCGGCCCCTGCCTTTGCCCTGAGGCTGGAGCCTCCCCAGCCTCTGTGTCGGCCCGGCCCTGCTCAGCATTAATTAAGAGTGGCGGGATTATGAGACCACCGCTAGAGAAATTGAAATGTATTGGGAAAGTGATCAAGGCCAGCATTTTCTTGACCGCCCCTGCACTTCTGTTCAGCGTGGATGGGCAGAAGAGGAGGAGGGGAATGAGGGAATGGAGAGTCATCCTGATGTTGACATTGACGTCTTGCCTGTTAGTACTCTGGCACACATGGCTGACTAAATGTTAGGCTGCCTTTCCCGCGACCCTCACGTTATACTCATTTTAGTTAACACAGATTCAAAGAGAACTTCTCATCTCTCATTCCTGTGGTGGAGAGGACGATTAAACGGTGCAATACAAGAAGGTACTTGTTGAGAGATTGCTCCAAAATTTTCCATCTGACAACGCGGCAGACAGAGTCCGTACTTCCTTAGGCAACCAAGGAAGGGAGACAAGGGGAACACACAGCAGTTCCAACAAAGGCAGGGCAACACTCTGCAAGGCATGGGACACTTTCATGACACCCCGCCAGCAACCTCACCCTGAAGCGCGGCCTAGTGGCAGGAGAGAAAAGTTTTGGAAGATGGTGAAGGAATACATCGCAGACCATGTCAGCGTTCTAAATGATCCCTCAGTGTCTTACAACTACTGGGTGTCCAAGCTGGACACGTGGCACGAACTTGTGCTCTACGCCTTGGAGGTGCTGGCCTGCCCTGCTGCCAGCGTTTTGTCTGAGCAAGTATTTAGTGCTGCTGGTGGCATTATAACTGATAAGAGTATCCGCTTGTCCACTGACAATGCTGACAGGTTGACTCAGATAAAAATGAACAAGGCCTGGATTGCCCCTGACTTCTCAACTCCACCAGAGGAGGATGAACATAAAGGCAATTACAATGTATTGTTTATAATGAACTCTACTACTATAGTGTATCTGTCTACTATAGTGTATTCCCATGCACCTTTTCCCTCACAAAAAACAGTTTATTTGGTTAAATCTTGTTTTCTCCTCCTCCTTATCCAGATTGTAAATATTCCCTCCACTATAATTTTTAAAGAGGGTCAGCTTACCACCAGGCCCTCAACCATAATATTTTAGGAGTTCAGCTCACCAGCAGGCCCTCATCTATAATGTTTTAGGGGGTCAGCTCACCAGCAGGCCCTCAACCATAATGTTTTACAGGATTAGCTCACCAGCAGGCCCTCAACCATAATGTTTTACAGGATTAGCTCACCAGCAGGCCCTCATCTATAATATTTTAGGGGGTCAGATCACCAGCAGGCCCTCAACCATAATGTTTTACAGGATCAGCTCACCAGCAGGCCCTCAACCATAATGTTTTAGGGGGTCAGCTCACCAGCAGGCCCTCAACCATAATGTTTTACAGGATCAGCTCACCAGCAGGCCCTAAACCATAATGTTTTATAGGGTTAGCTCACCAGCAGGCCCTCAACCATAATGTTTTACAGGATCAGCTCACCAGCAGACCCTCAAACATAATGTTTTATAGGGTCAGCTCACCAGCAGGCCCTCAACCATAATGTTTACAGGGTCAGCTCACCAGCAGGCCCTCAAACATAATGTTTTACAGGGTCAGCTCACCAGCAGGCCCTCAACCATAATGTTTTATAGGGTCAGCTCACCAGCAGGCCCTCAACCATAATGTTTTATAGGGTCAGCTCACCAGCAGGCCCTCAACCATAATGTTTTACAGGGTCAGCTCACCAGCAGCCCCTCGCCCTTAATGTTTTAGAGAGTCAGCTCAGCAGCAGGCCCTCGCCTGTAATGTTTTACAGGGTCAGCTCACCAGCAGGCCCTCAACCATAATGTTTTACAGGATCAGCTCACCAGCAGGCCCTCGCCCCTAATGTTTTAGAGCAGGGATGCTCAACCTGCGGCCCTCCAGCTGTTGTAAAACTACAACTCCCATCATGCCCTGCTGTAGGCTGATAGCTGTAGGCTGTCTGGGCATGCTGGGACTTGTAGTTTTGCAACAGCTGGAGGGCCACAGGTCGGGCATCCCTGTTTTAGAGGATCAGCTCAGCAGCAGGCCCTCGCCCGTAATGTTTTAGAGGGTCACCAGAAGGCCCTTGCTCCAAATGTTTTTGAGGGTCACCAGCAGGCCACCAATCATAATTTTTCAAGGGTGTGTATGATGCCCTCCTTTGTGTGTAATAAAGGGTGTATTGTAGTGCCGGTTCCTTGTAATTTTTGGCAGTCCTTTCACTTAGTACATAGGCTTTATGAGTGTAGGAGTCCCAATACCTAAACAATTGTACCACAATGTGAACGGGGCCCTCCTTTATGTGATATACAGGCTGTTTCGGAGTGCCTCTTGCTTGTTATTTTTGGCAGCACTTGCACTTTATATACAATTGAATATACAGGAAAGTGTTGTTTTTTGTTGTTGTTTTTTTTTTGGGGGGGGGGGGTGGTTGAGGATAATTTTGTCAGTCTGTAAGGCCCCTTTCACATGGGCGAGTTTGCAAGTGCAACGCATGAGGAGGACGCATTGCACCCGCACTGAATCTGGACCCATTCATTTCTATGGGGCTGTGCACATGAGCAGTGATTTTAAAGCAAGCTCTATATTGTGCGTTTTTCACGCAACGCAGGTCCCATAGAAGTGAATGGGGCTGCGGGAAAAATCGTAAGCAAGTGCGGATGCAGTGCGATTTTCCCGCAAGGTTGCTAAGAGACAGGACCCGATCTTTATTATTTCCCCTTTTTAACATGATTATAAGGGAAAATAATAGCATTCTCACTACAATATGCCTAGTAAAATGTGGATGGAGGGGTTAAAAATAAAAAAATTAACTTACCTTATCCACTTGATCGCGTAGTTGCGATCTCTTCTGTCTTCTTCAAGCATTAGCTGCCATCTAAAGGACCTGTGGTGATGTCACATCACATGGTCCAATCACATGGTCCATCACCATGGTGATGGACCATGTGATGAGCTTGGTAACGTCATCACAGGTCCTTTAGCCGGCAGCTAATGCTTGAAGACAGAAGAGATCGCAACTACGCGATAAAGTGGATAAGGTGAGTTAATTTTTTTTATTTTTAACCCCTCCATCCACATTTTACTAAGCATTCTGTATTGAGAATGCTATTATTTTCCCTTATAACCATGTTATAAGGGAAAATAATAAAATCTACAGAATACTCAACCCAAACCCGACCTTCGATTGCGATTTTCCCGCAAGGTTGCTAAGAGACGATCAGGATGGGGACCCGATCTTTATTATTTTCCCTTATAACATGGTTATAAGGGAAAATAATATCATTCTCACTACAGAATGCTT
The DNA here is from genome assembly GCA_033119425.1 of Bufotes viridis. NCBI lineage: Eukaryota > Metazoa > Chordata > Amphibia > Anura > Bufonidae > Bufotes > Bufotes viridis. The sequence goes on along the minus strand of CM065590.1, from coordinate 476,642,403 downwards.
AGTAAAATGTGGATTAAGGGGTTAAAATTTTTAAAAAATAACTCGCCTTATCCACTTGATCGCGTAGTTCAATAATTAGCAGCCACCTAAAGGACCTGTAGTGACGTCACATCACATGGTCCAATACCCTTGTCCATGATGGACCATGTGATTGGACCATGTGATGAGCGCAGTGACGTCATCACAGGTCCTTTAGTCGGCAGCTAATGATTGAAGATTGAAGAAGAGATCGCAACTACGCGATGAAGTGGATAAGGTGAGTTTTTTTTTTTTTTTTTCAACCCCTTAATCCACATTTTACTAAACATTCTGTATTGAGAATGTTATTATTTTCCCTTATAACCAAGTTATAAGGGAAAATAATAAAATCTACAGAATACTCAACCCAAACCGGAACTTCAGTGAAGTCCGGGTTCGGGTCTGGGTACCAAACATGCTGATTTTTCCCACGCGCGTGCAAAATGCATTACCCTGGGTTCACACCTGAGCGTTTCTGAGACGCGCGTATTACAGCGCGTTTTTGCAAATAGGAAACGTGCGTCATACGCGTGTTCGTGACTCTGGAGACCAATTGAAAAAGGCATATCTACACTTTAACACGTGTTAAACGTTTTACCCGCGTTCCCATTAAAGTCTATGGGTGCAAACACGCGACAAAACGCCCCAAAGAAGCTCAAGAACTTCTTTAATCGTAGGGCGTTTTACAGCGCGTTTAAACGCGCTGTAAAACGCTCAGGTGAAAACCATGCCCATAGGGAAACATGAGTTTTCTCCTGTTGAGCGTTTTACAGCGCGTTCGAACACGCTGTAAAACGCGCAAGTGTGAACTGAGGGTTAAAATGCTTTGCACTCACGTGGAAAAATCGACGCCCGTGTGAAAGAGGCCTCTTCAGAGCAGGGGGTGCCTGGTTGTCTTCCATTGACTTCCATTATACTCGGATGCACGGCCGAGCACACGAACATAGCAATGTGTTCGGCCCGAACACCCGAAAACTTTGGTGCTCAACCATCACTACCGGGGACATGAAGGTTGATACTAGTCATCACTGATAAATGCCCATAGATTACAGCAGATCTAGAAAACCCCAGAACAATTGCCTCATACTTCATTCTGTGACTTTTTTCCTGTATCAGCTTGTTATTGCCTGTGGATATAGCAGAGTTCAATATGTTACTGAACAGCATACAGCATACAGGCTCCTTGATTTTCAACTACTGCTAATATGTTGGTCCATATGGTATGTCCACTCTTGGACTTACCTGACTAAAATCAGCTTGTGATATCAGATCACAATAGCTTACCTTACTGGGATGCAATGCCACATCAGTCATCTGATAGAAACACACTTGTGAAGTCACAGCAGTTACCTGATAGAAACACACTTGTGATGTCACAGCAGTTACCTGATAGAAACACACTTGTGATGTCACAGCAGTTACCTGATAGAAACACACTTGTGATGTCACAGCAGTTACCTGATAGAAACACACTTGTGATGTCACCGCGTCTTATCTAAATAAATCCATCCCTCCCAGCTAAAAAGCCCAAGGAAAGACACTATAAGGAATTAGTTTTACGCTAAGCCACGCATCTAGCTCTGCCCAATGTCTATCTATACATGCCCCAAACCCACCCAATCCCCTATGTGGCTCACACAGTATAATCACAGTATAATGCCCCTGTTGAATGGTGTTCATCCTGCTCTTCCCAGAATTAGGCGCAAAGAAGTGACGTAATTGCGCCTCCTGAGGGGAGCACGAGAACGTAGGGGAATGATCATCATTCTCTGGCCTCAGTGCTCTGTCATTCAGCTCTGCAGGCGCAATGAGAGACTGCTGGCAGTTGAATGGTGGAGCAGGGTGCGTACAGCTTCGTGCTCCACTATTGAACTCAACTGTCTCTGTGTCCATGTGCCATTCCAGGACCATGAGACAGCTTCCTGCCCCACTATTCCCCCCCATAGGCCACAGGCCACTAGGCCTAAAGCCTATGAGCCAGTAGAATTGAGAAGGTGGTCGCAAAGCAATAATTGCCGGGTTTTGAGAGGTGCAGTGACCTCATCACAGCCACCAGTCAGGACGCAGGCTGAAAGAGGCTTGTGGCCTGCACTGTAGATGGTGGCTTGGAATAGTACTTAAATAAGTATTAGATAATTATATTATTTTTTTACTTATCCACTTGGAGAGTGTACTGGGTACTATTGGAGGCATTTTTAATATTGGGGGCTGTATGGGACATAATTATTATTGGGGACACAAAATGAGGCATTGTTATTACTGGGGACACAATAGGGGGCATTATTATTACAAATTATTCCCCCACAAAAAACCTTTAATGAGATTATTTTTAAAAATGAATGCGCATTTTGCGCAGGCCCCATTGTCACAATTTCTAATGTTGCCTACAAAACGTATGCAAAACATTTTTGCTGTCCCATAGAAATGGATGGTGCGAGCCATAAATAATGTGAATCGGACGCAGACCAAAAACAGGGTCGTGTGAATGAGGCCTCAGAGATATTCCACATTTACCAAGCATCTGATAAATTTGATACATTTGGCACAAATTACAGCAAGACAGACTCCTGCAAAACTGAAGCTCCTGACAAATCTCCCCTATATCGTTTATGATGCAAAATTTTCCATTCACACATATTCTGTTGCATGTGAGATGAAAGCAATGAATCAACAGCGGCAAAGGATAGCTGGTTGATTCCAGATCCAAGCAAATTACTCAATAGACTCTTACCCAACCTCTGTTGTGCCACAATAGCATTTTTTTTCTCAGGTCAAATACAAGGCGCCAGCGGGTATACACAGGAAACTGAAATCGTAATTTCATAAACTGTAGTCTCAAACTAAGGCGTCATGCACACAATCATATTACGGATGTATTGTTCCCTGTGAACTTGCAATAAAGAATAGTATGGACTTCTCATGCTGGCTTTGCCTAAGGGAGTCTGTTACCAGAAAATCCATGGTTAAACCAGTCTTGTAGTGCTTGCTCTGCTAAATATAATGATATCTTTCACTTAGTGATCCATTCCATCATTTTATAGAAAAAGTATTTTTACTACATATGCAAATTAGCAGTTAAGTGCACTGAGGGCGGGCCAAGCCACTCTGTGCACTCTTGTTCCTCCTGCTTTCACTGCCCTACCCTCCCTCTTGAATGACAGGGCCTGGTAAGACGATTATGCAGGAACCTGTCATTTGTGTGGGGTGTAATATTCAGCTGGGCTCTCACCACAGCAGCTGAGTTCGGAACTAACTCTGATCCCATCTGTTCAATCTCTTATATATCAGGGTCAGTAGAAAAGGAACAAAACACACATACTTATTCCCCATTAAAACTGTATTATTATGTAAAAACTACACATAATAAGTATGTGGGAAACTAAGCAGGGTCATAGACTTTATCATTCACCTCAAATAAACAGAGAGTTCCACCATGTCCTGTGTAACCATGGGCCCGTTCACACACAATTTCTCGGAGCTGATTTTTTCCATGTGAGATCAGCACCAACACCGACCTCCAAACAGCGGCCTATTCATTTCAATGGGAAACAGCACTTGTTTTTTTTTTCTCAAATGGGGAAAAGTAGCAGCATGCCTTATCTTGGCATGGAATCCACACTTTAAAGGGAACCTGTCACCTGGATTTTGTGTACAGAGCTGAGGACATGGGTTGCTAGATGGCCGCTAGCACATCCGCAATATCCAGCCCCCATAGCTCTGTGTGAACCTTAGATGAGTCCTGCTTGAGAGATGAGTCCAGCGAAGGAGCCCAGCACCGCCCCAAATCCTCCGAATCTCCTCCTTGCTTCTCAACGTCACGAAGCTGGAGCGCCGTAATCTCGCGATGCGCGAGCTAGAGCATGCACAGTTCGTTCCCTGAGGCTGATGCCAGCACAGGGAAGGAATACCATGCCGACACTAGCTTTCGCATAGCAACATTACGGCGCTCTTAGCTTCGTGACGTCGGGGAGCCAGGAGGAGATTCGGAGGATGTGGGGCGGTGCTAGATCCTTCGCAGGACTCATCTAAGGTTAATTTGCATATCTTTAAAATCGTTTTTTTTTACACAATAAAAGCACACAGAGCTATGGGGACTGGATATTGCGGATGCGCTAGCGGCGATCTAGCAGCCCATGTCCTTATCTCTATACCTAAAATCCAGGTGACAGGTTCCCTTTAAGGGCTAATTCACATGTCCGCAATCTACGTCCGCACCCGTTCCGCAAATTTGCGAAACGGGTGCGGACCCATTCATTTTGAATGGGGACGTGTTGGATGCAGAGAGCACACACTGTGCTCTCCGCTTCCGCATTTGCGGAGCGCGCCGCCGATCTTCCGGATGGCGGCTCCGCAAAAATATAGAGCATGTCCTATTCTTGCCCGCAATTGCGGACAAGTATAGGCATCTCTATAGGGCTGGTGGCAAGGTGTTTTGCGGATCCGCAAAACACTACGGGCATGTGAATTAGGCCTAAGGCCTCTTGCACACGACCGTATGGCTTTTTCAGTATTTTGTGGTCTGTTTTTAACGGATCAGTTGTTCCTTTTTTGTTTCCGTTTCCGTTCCGTAGTTCCGCAAAAAATCTCAGTATGGTTTCCATATGCGATCCCTTGTTTGTAGATCGCAAACAGAAACAGAACATTTTTAATCATTATTGTAATGTACAGTAATGTGTTTTAACAGTAAACACATGGGCAAACTGGGCATGGATCCGCAAAAAATGCAAGACATACGGATGTGTTTTGTATGCATTCCGCATTTTTTTGCGGACCCATTGACTTGAATGGAGCGACGGATCGTTATATGCGGGCAATAATAGGACAAGTTCTATCTTTCAACGGAACGGATATACGGAAATACGGAAACAATATGCATACGGAGTACATTCCGTTTTTTGCGGAACCATTGAAATGAATGGTTCCGCATACAGACCGCAAACAGAATCCGCAAAAATGGAACGGAAACGGAAAAAAGTGTCCAAGAGGCCTAAGGCTTCATTCACAGGACCGTATAAACGGTTGCGCATCAGTTCCGCAATTTTGCTGAACTAGGTGCGGACCCATTCATTTCAATGGGCCGCAAAAGATGCGGACAGCACACTGTGTGCTGTCCGCATCCGTAGTTCCGCTCCGCATCCCTGCAAAAAATAGAGAGCATGCCTATTCTTGTCCGCATTTTCTATTTAGCGCCGGCCCTGTCCGTTCTGCAAAATGTGGAACGCCCACGGCCAGTTTCCGTGTTTTGCGGATCCACAATTTGCAAAACACAGCACAGTCGTGTGAATGTACCCTAAAATGAATGGGAAGTGGCAAAAACAGTCCATATGCGTGGTTGCAGTTTTTTGGGTGGATCTGCGCCAAAAACCTTGCAAAAACTGTGCAAAGAAACACACTCTAAAAAAAAACACTTTTAAAATCAGGGTGGATTCCTGATTTTAAAAACGTGTTATCATAATCCACTGTGTGAACATACTCTAAGTCAGCCTGAAAGGTATTCTCCGATCAAACCTAATCGGACAGACACAGTAGCATTGGAGGAACAAGTGAGTAAAGCTACTTTCACACTCGCATTTTCTGCGGCTCAGTCATGGACGAATCCGTTCAGATAATGCAGCCGTCTGCATATGGTCAGAACGGATCCGTTTGTATTATCTTTAACATAGTCAAGACGGATCTGTCTTGAACACCATTGAAAGTCAATGGAGAACGGATCCGTTTTCTATTGTGCCAGATTGTGTCAGAGAAAACGGTTCCATCTCCTGCAGGCAGCGTTTAGGTGTCCGTCCAAACGGAATGGAGACTAACTGATGCATTCTGAGCGGATCCTTTTCCATTTAGAATGCATTAGAATGTAAACTGATCCGTTTTGGACCGCTTGTGAGAGCCCTGAACGGATCTCAGAAACGGAAAGCCAAAACGCGAGTGTGAAAGTAGACTAATACGTAAAACATCTTCCTTCCACAGGTTGGTAGCAACTGCCGATTAGGTCAAAGAGCCTCTCACAGACTGTATGTTTATCGCAGTAACAAGCAATGCCAACTCAGCAGATGTCCTTAGATGACCATACTTCACCCCACGTATTAGGTGACGGCTGTCCAATAGTAAGAAATGAAGACAACAGGCAGAAAATATGTTTCCCTCTAAACTCTGCTTAAGACAGCATTTACAATTTAACTGAACATTGAAAACTTTCGTAAATTTAACATGTTTCATCCCGACCTTATTATGTGCTTGTTCCGGGTATTTAAAGTGACGTTCCATTGAAGTGGTTTTACCAGGACTTATATATTGATGACCCTACCTCAGGATAGGCCATGATCAGATCTGCAGGGGCGCAACACCCAGCACCCCCATTGATCAGCTGTTTTGGGCAGCTGCGGGTGTTGGAAACTATGCAGTGGAGATCACTACACAGAGGATGGAGTCTTCTACTTCTGGCTACGTCCTCCGCATAGTGGCCAGCGGTGGTAGCTGCCTGACACAGCTGATCATGAGGGTTCAGGGTGTTGGGACACTTACCGATCTGAGGCCTTATTCACACGTCCGCATATATGTCCACATGTATTCCGCAATTCTGCGGAATACATGCGGACCCATTGACTGTGAATGGGGCACAGAACGATGCGGAGAGCACACACTGTGCTCTCCGCATCAGTTTTTGCGGCGCGCCGCCGATCTTACGGCCGCAGCTCCGCAAAAAAGTAGAGCATGTCCTATTCTTGCCCGCAATTGCTGACAAGAATAGACATTTCTATGGGGCTGCCGGCCGGGTGTGTTTATGGATCCGCAATTGGATCCATAAACACTACGGACGTGTGAATATGGCCTGACATTGATGACCTATGCTAGGGATAGACCAGCAATATTTAACTCCTGAAAATGCCCTTTAAGAAGAATCAGATTTTGAAACTTAACTTGAAAAATCTCGTCTCCAATGCAACAGTGTACTGGGCCTCTGTCTACCGTGAGCCATTTATAAAACGGGGGTCTTCTTAGGAGTCAGAAATACACTTAGGACTCTCAGGCACTAAGGTCCAGGTGCAACTCCCGCAGTTCCACTGTCTACAGTTATGTGCACTTGTGAGAGGCTATAAATACCTCCGTCTCAAAAAGGAAGGCAAAGGTGCCGACCAGGGATCATCCAAAAGATCCTTATAAATCCAGTAGTAACACAGTTAGGGAATATCCCCTTCTTCAGATACACTTGTACATATACTACATAATACAGAGTATAACTGCTCCAGTTTTATATACAAACATATATAACACATGGCATATATATAATATATAACATTGGCAGGAAAAACCGTCCCTGGGGAGGAGTTTGCAACAAACATTCCAAATAATCATAAAAACACTATATGTTACATAGATATTGAGGTGTGAATTGCTAAAATAATAATAACGGACCAAGAATATTAACCTAATATATCCTGCGGATTCTGGTTCTCGTTGCTAAGAGAACAGAGAAGCTCCAGAGCAATGTGGTACTTAATAATGTGATCCAGGGCCGGACTGGTTATGAAAACCAGCCCTGGAAAAAATTACATACCAGCCCCATAGCATTGCGTAATTATCCTCCGCTGACAGCAAGCCGCAGAAGCAGTGGCCGCATAGACTCTAACCCTCAGTTCACACTTTCGCGTAAAACGCCGCTTTTGAACGCACATAAAAACGCACAACAGTAAAGGAACCATGCATTCCAATGAGGGTGGTTCACACTTGCGCGTTTTTATGCTGCGTTCATAGGCGCCTATAAATGTCGGACGCATAGGCAAGTTTGTTCGCGTTAATTCGGGCTTTTTTCGAGCGTTTGGTGCTAATAGACTTCAATGGGAAACGCGATAGGCGTGTTGTTCGGGCGTTTGTGCTGCGTAAAACGCGCCTATGGACGCGCGTTTTTCACAATTCACACCTCAGATTGGCCAAACTATATAGGGAGGGCTGTTTGGTCATTGGCCAACTATGCAGTCAATCACAGAAACGCGCGTCAAACGCGCCTACACTATTTACCAAAACGCTTGAAAAAAACGCGCCTACACGCCAGTCTTGAACGCACCAAAAACGCTAGGCTTCAAAACGCTCAGGTCTGAACCCAGTGTAACAGGAAATAATATTATGTGGGCGAAAGTGCAGGCACATCAAGTGGCGTACACACAATCCATGGGGCCCCGGTGCAAAACGGATCCAGCAACCTGTCCTACAATATGTGGAGGGCTGGTTGCCTCCACTTGCAGAGCTGTCTAGGGGCGCGAGGGGTGTGGCCTCCCTACACAATGCACTGCTGTACAATAGATAGTAATATTGGTATTCTGCCTAAGATATGCCATCATGGCTGAGCAGCCTGACGGGAAAACTGACCACTATGTAGTATATGTAAGTGCCAGAGCATAGTGTAGTGAGGTCCTGCCCCCTCATGCCCCTAGGCAGCTCTGCTCGGAAGGCAGAGCTGCCAAGGAGATCAGATATTTTTTCCCAGAAATAGTTATTATTCGATCAATAAAGGCTATTTTGGATTATACCTGGCTGGGAACTCCGGCCCGCCCCCACTATAGTCAATGGGGCCGGAGCGGTAGTCCGGGGGCATGCGTGCACTAGCGGCATCACGGATCCGACAGGATGTTCACCCGCTGGAACAGCCTGCTGGAGTTCCTTGCCGCTAGTGTGAAACTATACTTGTGTCAGAAGAAGACAGGGTAACTAACCTGTCTCAGGGGAATGGCTTTCCTGCGTTCCAACAAAGAGATCTCCATTTTGGCGCTAAAATAGTAATCACTGTGATCTGACAGATGACGGATTATAACGTATTCTGTATTAACAAATGGTCAGAGAAAAGTATACTAAAGCAAATGTTGATCCTTTACATTCTTCTATATTTTGTGATATTGCTCCAACTCCACATTGTTAAATTATAAGCACCATATGGTGACATAGCGCATGTCTATGGACCTTTCTTAATGCTTTGTTTTGTGCATGACAACTTTGCATGTACATTTCCGTCAAAATAGTCTATATGGGTAAACTCAATCTCAGACAGCTGCTGGACAAGCATCTGCTTAGCAGTGAAAGAGTAACATAGTCAAGGTGTTGTGGATGTAGAGATGAGTAAAACCAAGGAAGCAGAACAAGTTCCCATAAACAGGAGATCCCCCCTCATAAAACCTGTTACTAGCATATGAGTTTCCGCAAAACCCCCTAAGCCTGGTGGATCCGTTCGAAAGGTCAGGCTGGAGATACCTTAACCTGCAGAAGGGGTCATGTATGAAAACCCGAATAGATGAATACCCATCCAAGAAATACTGGACCTAATCTAATACTTTCACAGTGTGCTTCCTCAGGTTGGACATAGGCCATTTACTGGCATCGCCTGTGCTAATGTCACTTCAATCAGGGCTCTGTAAGGCTCCATTCAGACGACCGCGTGTGCTTTGCGGATCCGCAAAACACGGACACCGGCAATATGCGTTCCCCATTTTGCGGACCGCACGTCGCCGGCACTCTCATAGAAAATGCCTTTTCTTGTCCGCAATTGCGGACAAAAATAGGACATGTTCTATTTTTTTGCGGAACGGAATTGCGGACCCGGAAGGGCGGATCTGCAATTCCGGATCTTGGCGGGACATAGAGTGTCCCCATAGGAATGAATGGGTCTGCAATTCCGTTCCGCAAAATGTGGAACAGAATTGCGGAGGTGTAAATGGGGTCTAAGATGTAGTCATTAAGGAACTCCCAGTGTCATGTGAACCTCCATCTTCTCCCTCTCTCCCGATTTAACTGCTAAATTTCACAGTTAAAAATGGACGCCATTTTTATGCGATTTTTCCAAACTGAATCACAAAAACTTTGGTTTCGTTTGGCGGACAAATTTTTGTCAAATTCGTAATAACTATGCTTTGTTTAACATCGATTTGCTCAACTCTAGGTGTATGCAAAGTTAGGGCTTGCTCACACGCCCGTGCCGGTCCGCAATTGTCGCCCGTGTGCCTTCTGCAATCTTCGGAACGGAACGGGGGCGGCCCTTTATAGAAATGCCTATTCTTGTCCACAAAACAGACAAGAATAGGCATAGAAGTCAATGGGTCCGCACCTGAGCCGCAAAAAAAGGGGCTCGGATGCGGACCAAAACCACGGTCGTGTGAACGAGCCCTAAAAAAAATGAAATTGGTGTTTTATTAGGTAATTAGTTAGTGGTAATATGTGTATAGTAACTTTTACTATAACTAGTGACATGAATTTATATCTAGGCCTCCTATTATATTAACATTGCACATGATATGCTGTATCACGCTCTCAGCCTCAAAAAAGACATTTTTTGTGAAAACATTATAAGTTTCACTTCTGTCTTCTTATGAAATAAACAAAATAAAAGAAGTCAGCTGCCCAGCTTAGGTCAGCATCTGTCCTAGGACATAGCAGTCACTTGATGTCTAAGAAATTGGGTGACCAGACATAAAACTGGACATCAACAAGTACAGCCAAACATAGCATTCAAAACTGGATCCTAGATTTTAACTGAATATTTTTAAGAACATGGCATGACATATTTTTTAGGTTACTGATTCCATCAATGTATCCCACATGCTGCATTCCTTAAAATACAGGCAAAAATGGGAGCAGTGTCCGAGTCTCTATGATACATCAGCGGAGAGAGCATTTGCATTGTGAACAGTGCAGGACTGACCCACTGCAGAAGACGCCTTGTAATTCCAGGATTCAATCTGATTCCCTGTATTGTCCTCTGATATTACATAAAAATGGCCTGGACATGCTGGGAGTTGTAGTGCTCTTCTCTTCTACCTTCTCCTATAATGACCTTGGATATTACATAATAACGGCTTGGACATGCTGGGAGATGTAGTCCCATCCTCTTATACTGCCTCCTGTAATGTGTTCTATTAAATAATAATGGCTGAGCCACAATGTCGGCCCACCGTACGGATACATTCAGATATTCCCTGCACACACAGCAGAGAATGCTACCAGATGATTGAATATGGGGGTCCAGCTTTCCTCTATAGCTAGAGAGGGTTCAGAGGAGGGCAACTAAAGTAATAACTGGAATGGGGGGACTACAGTACCCTGAAAGGTTATCAAAATTAGGGTTATTTACTTTAGAAAAAAGACGACTGGGGGGAGATCTAATAACTAGGTATAAATATATCAGGGGTCAGTACAGAGATCACTCCCATCATCTATTTATCCCCAGGACTGTGACTGTGACGAGGGGACATCCTCTGCGTCTGGAGGAAAGAAGGTTTCTACACAAACATAGAAGAGGATTCTTCACTGTAAGAGCAGTGAGACTATGGAACTCTCTGCCTGAGGAGGTGGTGATGGTAAGTACAATAAAGGAATTCAAGAGGGGACTGGATTTATTTCTGGAGTGTAATAATATTACAAGCTACAGCTACTAGAGATGGGTCGTTGATCCAGGGAGTTATTCTGATTGCTTGAATGGAGTCGGGAAGGAATTTTTTCCTCTTAAGTGGGGAAAATTGGCTTCTGCCTCACAGGTTTTTTTTTGCCTTCCTCTGGATCAACTTGCAGGATAAGGCCTTATTCACACGTCCGTAGTGTTTTGCGGATCCGCAACACACCTTGCCACCAGCCCTATAGATATGCCTATACTTGTCCGCAATTGCAGGCAAGAATAGGACATGCTCTATATTTTTGCGGAACCGCCGTCCGGAAGATCAGCGGCAAATGCGGATGCGGAGAGCACAGTGCTTGCTCTCCGCATACATCACGTCCCCATTCAAAATAAAAGGGTCCGCACCCGTTCCGCAAATTTCCGGAACGGGTGCAGACGAAGATTGCGGACGTGTGAATTAGGCCTAACAGGCCGAACTGGATGGACAAATGTCTTTTTTCAGTATTTTATACTATGTACCTAAAAGTAATCTCGGCTCTGATTGTGTCTATAATAACAAACTGCAGAGTTTCTTTAATAATCTACCAAGTTTTTTTATATGAAGATAGACTGGTTGAGGGGCTGTACAGTGAATATATGTATATAGTAAGTCTACTGTGTTATGTGCCACTTGTGCAGAGGGTGGGAGACTAGGGGCCCACCTTGCTCAGGGGCCCGCCGGGGGATTCATCTGTACCCCTGTGGGCAGTCTGAGCCAATCCAGACATGCTGGGAGTTATAGTCCTCTTATACCTCCTCCTGTAACATGCTCTGATATAAAATTATAATGGCCTAGACATGCTGAGAGTTGTAGTCTTCTCCTCTTATACCGCCTCCTGTAATGTGCTCTGATCTAAATTTATAATCGCCTAGACATTTTGGGAGTTGTAGTCCTCTCCTCTTATACCGGCTCCTGTAATGTGCTCTGATATAAAATTATAATGGCCTAGACATGCTGGGAGTTATAGTCCTCTATACTGCCTCCTGTAACGTGCTTTGATATTAAATAATAATGGCCGAGACATGCTGGGAGTTATAGTCCTCTTCTCTTATACCTCCTCTTGTAATGTGCTCTGATCTAAATTTATAATGGCCTAGACTTGCTGGGAGTTGTAGTGCTCTCCTCTTATTCCTCCTCCTGTAATGTGCTGTGTTATTATATAATAATGGCCTAAATATGCTGGGAGTTATAGTCCTCTCCTCATACCTCCTGTAACATGCTCTGATATTAAATAATAATGACCTATACATGCTGGGAGTTATAGTCCTCTCCTCTTATACCTCCTCGTGTAATGTGCTCTGATATTAAATAATAATGGCCTAGAAATGCTTGGAGTTAGGCCTCATGCACACGGCGGTTCCGTGCATTGGGGACCGCAATTTGCAGTCCCCAATGAACAGGCAACGTCCATGCGGCTGCCGGGACGGATCGAGACCCATTTAACTTGAATGGGTCCGTGATCTGTCCGCACTGCAAAAAAATGGAACATATTATATTTTTTTGCGTCTGTTCTGCACCGCAGCTCCGGATTGTGGACCCATTCAAGCTGTTTGCGGGCCGCAATACGGCCACAGCCGGGCAACAGCCGTGTGCATGAGGCCTTATAGTTTTTTCCTCTTATACTTCCTCCTGTAACGTGCTGATATTAAATAATAATGGTCTAGACATGCTGGGAGTTGTAGTCCTCTCCTTTTGTAATGTGCTCTTATATTACATAATAATGGTCCAGACATGCTGGGAGTAGGGTGGCTATCCGGCCGGTAATTTAGTGGCGAACACTCGCTGCTTACTGGTAGGTCAGGAAGGACCTGAAACGTCATCATGCTGGAGCGCAGGTCCTGACCTTCCAGTCAGCAGCGAGTGTTCACCATGGCACGATCAAATGGAGGAGGTGAGTTTTTTGTTTGGCACAGAGAAAAGAAGGGACATAACTATCAGTCGGGGTGGGGGTGGGCACTACTGGGGGATTTACTATTACTTTGGTACACTACTGGGGGCATTACTAGTACTGGAGCGCACTACTAGGGGCATTACTCTTACTGGGAGCCACTAAGCGACTTAACACCTTTGGGGTATAGCTTAATTTGGCAAGTATTTCTTGTTGGGAAAGGCGGAAACCCTAATTCCGGCAGACAAGCGGAGACCTGGCCAGACACCAATCGCTGCATGCTGCGGTTTGTGTCCAGTTGATTCTCAGGTTGTCTGCCGGAAGAGCCATGCCGGAGTAGCCTTAATTGATAAAATTCAACCAGTTGTATTTCTTAGGCCTCTTTCACATGAACGATACGGATTGGCTAAAGATGCGTTCAGGGTGCGTTTGTCTGCGATTGCGTTCAGTTCAGTTTTTTCCACGCTGGTGCAATCCATTTTGATGCGTTTTTCACACGCATGAAAAAAAACCTGAAGGTTTACAAACAACATCTCCTAGCAACCGTCAGTGAAAAACACATTGCATCCGGACTGCAATGCACTTTTCACTGAAGCCCCATTCACTTCTATGGGGCCAGGGCTCGTGAAAACCGGAGAATATAGAACATGCTGTGATTCTCACTCATGTGTACAGACCCATTGAAATGAATGGGTCAGGATTCAGTGCGGGTGCTATGCCTTCAGTTCACACATTGCAACCGCGCAGAAAACTCGCTCGTGTGAAAGGGGCCTAATAGTCAGGGGAATGCTGCAGTTCCGGTCTGGGTAAAGCACAGGACGGGAACAGCTACAGGGCCTGAGGCCTGGCCTTCCCTCCTCAGTCACCATGACGACCAGCACCACTCCTACTTCCTGCATTATGTCTTCAGTTCTGCCTAGTCATGCTGGCTGAGGGCTCTGCACACCACCGCCTGCGTGCTGTGTGCTCTCTGCTGAGTCATGGCTGCCGGACCCACTGGTGTTACACGTTTAGAGTTCTGTCATAAAATGAAAAATATCACATGAGGGCCGAATGGCTTCTTCCTCAGAAAGCACTCTATTTTACATGTTCCTCTATATGAAAATAGCAGAAATAGATCCCTACAGAAATATTCATATCTGTCAATAGCAAATGCACAATACTCCACCCCCCATGCTGCATCAGAAAATATGACGAGGGGGCACAGCTGCTAGAATACGTATTGGGTCCGCAAGGGCAAGATGGCGCTGGCCACACAGATGGTGGCCCCACTGGTCCTAGGGGGCTTTAGATGAACAGTATAAGTTTTAACAGGCCATTAGGTGAAAGTATTAAAGGGGATCTCCGGGCTACAGATATTGAGACCTATCGGCCACCAATATCAGAACGGCGGTGGTCCCCAACAATCAGCTCTTTCGGGCTAACACGGTACACGCCCAATACACAGTGTATACCTCCAGCGCCATACAATGCATAGTTTAGGGCACCGTGCCAGCCGAAAACCGCTAACTGGTGGGGGTCCCCCATAGATCCGATATCTGTTGAGCAGAGAACCTCTTTAACTGCTTCAGGACCGCCGTACGCAGGATTGCGTCCTGCGGGCGGTCCTGCTCTTCTGTTCGGACGCGCCGGGGCGTCATCTCGCGAGACGCGAGAGTTCCTGTGAACGCGCGCGCGTGCGCGCGTTCACAGCGTCGCGCGTCTCGAGAGTTGGACTACAGCCTGCCAGCGATGATCAATCGCTGGCAGGCTGTAGATGCGATATAAATCGCATCAAACAGCTATATCAGACGCTGTTTTATGAACAGCGTCTGATATAGCTGCTACCTGGTCCTCTGGTGGTCCCATTTTCTGGGATCGACCACCAGAGGACCAGGTAACACAGTAAAAGTTGCACCAAACACTACACTAACCCCCCACCCCCTCACCTATTAACCCCTTGATCACCCCATCTAGACCCCCTGATCACCCCCCTGTCATTGATCACACCCCTTGTAAGGCTCCATTCAGACGTCCATATGTGTTTTGCGGATCCGTGAATTCACGGATCCGTGGATTCACGGATCCGCGGATCCGATCCGTGGATCCGATCCGCGGATCCTCAAAACACGGACACCGGCAATGTGCTTTCCGCATTTTGCAGATCCGCACATTGCCAGAACTATATAGAAAATGCTTTTTCTTGTCCGCAATTGCGGACAAGAATAGGACATGTTCTATATTTTTGCAGAACGGAAGTGCAGACCCGGAAACGCGGATCCGTAATTCCGGATCCGAGCGGGACAAAGTCTGTCACCATAGAAATGAATGGGTCCGCAATTCCGTTCCGCAAACAGAATTGCGGACGTGTGAATGGGGCATATCCCTTATCACCGCCAGTTAGCTAGCTACTTGTTAGGTAGCTAGCGCCCAGCCCACCGCACCGCAGTCACTGATTTTGGCAGAGATTTTTTCATCCACATTGCGAATGAAAAAATCTGTGCCGTTCATTTTTTTTTTTTTCAGCGCAGAGGCTGAACGGAAAAAAAAAATCTCATTACCCGTATGCTCAATATACGGAGAATCGCAGAAACTCCTAATGCTGGCCATACGTATAATGATTACGGAGACCCTCAAATGCCAGGGCAGTACAAAAACCCCACATGTGACCCCATTTTAGAAAGAAGACACCCCAAGGTATTCCGTGAGGGGTATGGTGAGTTCATGTAAAATTGTATTTTTGTCACAAGTTAGTGGAATATGAGACTGTAAAAAAAAAAAAAACAATTTCCGCTAACTTGTGCCAATTTTTTTTTTTTCTGTGAACTCGCCATGCCCCTCACAGAATACCTTGGGGTGTCTTCTTTCCACAATGGGGTCACATGTGGGGTATTTATACTGCCCTGGCATTTTAGGGGCCCTAAAGCGTGAGAATCCAAATGCGTAAAAATGCCCTGTGAAATCCTAAAGGTACTCATTGGTTTTAGGGCCCCTTTGCGCATCTTGGCTGCAAAACAGTGTCACTCATGTGGTATCGCCGTACTCAGGAGAAATAGGGCAATGTGTTTTGGGGTGTATTTTTATATATGCCCATACTGTGTGTGAGAAATATCGCTGTAAACGACAACTTTTTACATTTTTTTATTCAAAGTTGTCAATATACAGAGATATTTCTCTCACCCAGCATGGGTATATGTAAAAATACACCCCAAAACACATCGCCCTACTTCTCCTGAGTACGGCGATGCCACATGTGTGACACTTTTTGCAGCCAAGATGCGCAAAGGGCCCAAATTCCAACGAGTACCTTTTAGGAGGGTATTTGTACGCATTTTTCTTCTCACGCTTTAGGG
Source organism: Bufotes viridis (assembly GCA_033119425.1). Lineage (NCBI taxonomy): Eukaryota > Metazoa > Chordata > Amphibia > Anura > Bufonidae > Bufotes > Bufotes viridis. The sequence continues at coordinate 476,625,754 of CM065590.1, read as the reverse complement.
CCCCTAAAATGCCAGGGCAGTATAAATACCCCACATGTGACCCCATTTTGGAAAGAAGACACCCCAAGGTATTCGCTGAGGGGCATAATGAGTTCATGAAAATTAAACTTTTGTCAAAAGTTAGCGGAAAGGGAGACTTTGTGAGAAAAACAATAAAAATCAATTTCCACTAACTTGTGCCAAAAAAATCTTCTATGAACTCGCCATGCCCCTCATGGAATACCTTGGGGTGTCTTCTTTCCAAAATGGGGTCACATGTGGGGTATTTATACTGCCCTGGCATTTTAGGGGCCCTAAAGCGTGAGAAGAAAAATGCGTAAAAATACCCTCCTAAAAGGTACTGTTGGAATTTGAGTCCTTTGCATCTTGGCTGCAAAAGTGTCACACATGTGGTATCGCCGTACTCAGGAGAAGTAGGGCGATGTGTTTGGGGTGTATTTTTACATATACCCATGCTGGGTGAGAGAAATATCTCTGTATATTGACAACTTTGAATAAAAAATGTAAAAAGTTGTCGTTACAGCGATATTTCTCTCACCCAGCATGGGTATATGTAAAAATACACCCCAAAACACTCTGCCCTACTTCTCCTGAGTACGGCGATACCACATGAGTGACACTTTTTTGCAGCCAAGATGCGCAAAGGGGCCCTAAAACCAATGAGTACCTTTAGGATTTCACAGGGCATTTTTACGCATTTGGATTCTCACACTTTAGGGGCCCCTAAAATGCCAGGTGAGTATAAATACCCCACATGTGACCCCATTTTGGAAAGAAGACACCCCAAGGTATTCCGTGAGGGGCATGGTGAGTCCACAGAATTTTTATTTTTTGGCACAAGTCAGCGGAAATTGCTTTTTTTTTTTTTTTTTAATTTTGTTTTTACAAAGTCTCATATTCCACTAACTTGTGACAAAAATAAAATTTACATGAACTCACCATACCCCTCACAGAATACCTTGGGGTGTCTTCTTTCCAAAATGGGGTCACATGTGGGGTATTTATACTGTCCTGGCATTTTAGGGGCCCCTAAAGGGTGAGAAGAAGTCTGGAATCCAAATGCGTAAAAATGCCCTGTGAAATCCTAAAGGTACTCATTGGTTTAGGGCCCTTTGCGACCCAGGCTGCAAATAAGTGGCACACATGTGGTATCGCCGTACTCAGAGAAGTAGGGCAATGTGTTTTGGGGTGTATTTTATATATACCCATACTTTGTGTGAAAAATATCTCTGTAAACGACAACTTTTAAAACTTTTTATACAAAGTTGACAATTTACAGAGATATTTCTCTCACCCAGCATGGGTATATGTAAAAATACACCCCAAAACACATTGCCCTACTTCTTCTGAGTACGGCGATACCACATAAGTGCCGCTTTTTTGCAGCCTGGGTGCGCAAAGGGGCCCAAATTCCAACGAGTACCTTTAGGTTTTACATGGCGGCTCACAATTTAGCCCCGCCCAAAATGCCAGAACAGTAAACACACCCCACAAATGACTCCATTTCGGAAAGTAGACACCCCAAGGTATTCACTGAGGGGCATAGTGAGTCCGTCTGAGATTTTTTTTTTTTTTTGCCAGAAGTTATCAGAAATTGAAACTTTTTTTTTTTTTCTCAGAAAGTGTCAATTTCCGCTAACTTGTGAAAAAAAATGAAATGATACATGAACTCACCAAGCCCCTACGTGAATACTTTGGGGTGTCTTCTTTCTAAAATGGTGTGATTTGGGGGGTATTTATACTATCCTGGCATTCTAGCTCCTGAAGAAACATGACAGGTGCTCAGAAAGTCAGAGCTGCTTCAAAATGAGGAAATTCAGTTTTTTGCACCATAGTTTGTAAACGCTATAACTTTTACCCAAACCAATAAATATACACTTATTGGATTTTTTTTTATCAAAGACATGTAGAACAATAAATTTAGAGAAAAATTTATATAGAAATGTAGTTTTTTTTGAAAAATTTTACAACAGAAAGTGAAAAATGTCATTTTTTTGCAAAAATTTCGGTAATTTTTGATTAATAGCAAAAAAAGTAAAAATGTCAGCAGCAATGAAATACCACCAAATGAAAGCTCTATTAGTGAGAAGAAAAGGAGGTAAAATTCATTTGGGTGGTAAGTTGTATGACGGAGCAATAAACGGTGAAATTAGTGTAGTGCGGAATTGTAAAAAGTGGCCTGGTCATTAAGGGGGTTTAAGCTAGGGGGGCTGAAGTGGTTAAGAGTGGAGTAATGGGGTTTGTAGATTTAAAGTGATTGTCCAATGGGGGGAAAAAACGCTCTAAGCGGTTAGAATAGGTTAAAAATATATCACAAGCGATACCTTGCTGATCCCTCGCCAGTCCCTTTCTGATACTTACCAGGTCCCTGCTGGTCTCAGCTTTCATCCTGCCATCAATACACATGTAATGCTGGTAGAACACGCCATGATTATTTTCTGCGGAAAACCTCCATGAAATCAGAGGCACTCACAGGTCCAGTAACGGCCTATGGAATTTTAAGAATGGCGCATTAAGAGATTGATGTAGCTGCAATAGGACAGTGGGCATGAAGCCTGGCTAGTATTCTAACTGGCCAAGGGACTGCAGGCCCCTGCTTGGCTTTGGCCCTCAGGCGCTGACTGTGTCATTAGTCGGTAGCTTTTGCATCTAAAAGGTAGGGAAAATTCTTTAGAAATGCAATATTAATGTGATATGTAGTTAATTTCTCCCCATAGCATTCTGAGAATACAGTCCCAGATCAGCCCTGCCTGTATTCTGCAGACTGGTAGAAATAGTCTGTCATTCCCAGGAATCACACTCCATTATATTTTTAGGGATATCTATTGTACAAGTCGCTTCAATGAGGATCCCTCATAATCAGAGATATAAAGCCTTGGATTTCTGTAAGGTGACAGACACTAGAAATGCGACATTTTCTAGCAGGGTTCAGCGAGCGTGCACACGGTGCGCACAGTCACATCTGTGGAGGCTCCGCCCCCTTCCTGCCCTGGTCGGCTGCAGCAGGTCCGTAATGATTGGCCCAACAGGATGATGTAAGGGCGGGCAAGCCCCGCCCAGACTCCGGCTATAAATACCCAGCTCCAGAGGGCTGGAGTCACAACATCCCTGACTCTGAGCAGAGTTCTTGCTTCAACAGTGATTGAACGGAACACTCTCTGAGTCCTCAGCTCCTTCCTCCAACCTCCTCTATTCCTGCATTGAGACTTCTTATTGCCTTTTGCGCCACCAAAACCATCAATAAGCCGCAATGGAATCCCAGGTGCGCCAGAACTTCCACCGCGATTGCGAGGCTGCCATCAACCGCATGGTGAACATGGAGCTCTATGCCTCCTACACCTATCTCTCCATGGTGAGTACCCATCTATGTCCTGTAGTCTCTAGATGTATGCTGCTTCTAGTTGTGGGACCTTACGTCTCATGGTGACCATGCATGCTCAAGCTAAGTGCCAGCAGCTCCAGGTAGCCTTAGATGCAAGCTGGAGGGTCTTCCTGGAGCTCCGTAGGAGGTATCTGGTCATCAGATGTTCAGCGTTGAGCTTCAGCTTCATTGAGGGCTCTTGTTTTCTGGTCTTCACCCTCACCCATTGCTTTGTACGTGACTTGCAAACATCTCCATCTGTTACTATCTCCAGAGATCTCCATACACACCCTGTACAGTATGTTCCTTGATGAGGACAACACTGCTTATCTCTAAAAGCTTGGGCTGAAATGTGTTTTGCACAGTGATTACACAAGGCCATCCTGGGGTGGGGAAAGGAAACCTCATGATCCTCACCCCCACCCACTGCTTTGTTTGCGTTGCTTGCATTCAAAGTCCACATAGGGAGGGAGGATTGAGGCAGCCCTGGGAAGAGCTTTGGAGGAATGTTCTACTAGTGTTTTTCTTCACCAGCTTCATCAAAGTACCCCCAAATTAATGCTTGTGCACTGGCCCTACTAGTGAAGGAGGCTGAGTGGACATTATATGCCCCCATGGAGCACAGGTTGAGGACCTAAAATTGCTGTGGGAAGCACCAGAAGATCCTATCAGGAAGAAAAAACTCAAAGAATCCTCCTGCCAAGGAATAGACCTCAAATTGCCCATAGCAGAAGAGCATCTACCCCTGGCACACTGATCAGTGGTTGGATTGGATGTGTACATCTGTGGTTCTCACTGCTGTTTGGTCTTTGAGGTTATACATTCCCATGGCTTCATCGTGTACAGTAGATATGCTTGTCAATAAAAACTCTGCTGCAGTTCTACAATGAGCCATTGTTCTCCTCTACTAATGCAGTGAGTTGGAAAGTAGTACGTTCCTCCAAGGCTCTGCATTATGCCTGTCTGACCTAGACACGCGGCTCATAAGAACAACTTGTCCTCTTCCTGCACACAGTGATAATCTTGAGGCAGTTGTGTGGCGCACCCCTAATGAGTAGCATGTCTACATATGTAACAGTGGATGTTTCTTGACCCTAATTCCTTTTCTTATTTTTAGTCGTTCTACTTTGACCGTGATGATGTAGCCCTTCATAATGTGGCGAAGTTCTTCAAAGAACAGAGCCATGAAGAGCGAGAGCATGCTGAGAAGTTACTGAAGTATCAGAACAAGCGTGGGGGTCGCGTTGTCCTGCAGGACATTAAGGTGAGACTTTTGTTTGTTCCTTGACTAGACCTGAAGTCGTTAATAAGTACCATTCTAGTGGACCTTAGTAATGCATAACTCGTGTAGATCTCTTACTAGGTCACATTATTCTATATGGACCGTATGTGGCTAGTCTGAGGTTTACAAACACTCTGTAGTGTTCGTCACGTCCTCATGCCCTTTTTAGACCTGAGGCCAGTAAGTGAATGTTGGCCATGTATCTTGCTGTGATTCCTCCTAAGCTGACAAATGATCAGGTCTTGTTCAAAAGTTATGATCACCGAAGCTCACAATACTGTCTTATCTCATAGAAACCTGAACGTGATGAGTGGGCCAACACTCTGGAGGCCATGCAGGCTGCTCTGCAGCTGGAGAAGACTGTGAACCAGGCCCTTCTGGATCTTCACAAGGTGGCCTCTGACAAAGTTGACCCTCAAGTAAGTTTCTCTACCTAGTTGGTTCTTCTGTGTCTAGTTAACTTCCCCCACCCTCATGAATACTCATTAAATGCTAGTTTTTTTTTTTTTTCCATTGCGCAACTCCTGGTACAGGCGTGTTTACTCAGCATATTTCTGCTATTGCAATAAAGGCATATCGCTAGGTTATGCATTCATTGCCTGATGGGACCAGCATCTACAATGAGAACGGAGGCCGGAAATGGCTGACCGCTGGCTCGGCTATTTCCGTCTACCCCATAGAAATGAATGGGAGCAGGTGGTACTGCGTGTGTGCTCCCATTCACTTCTATGGGAGTGGTGGATGGACCCTGTTCTTGTTGTAGGTGCAATATGCCCCCATTGTCTGAGAAAATACCCCTTAAAGTTTATGGCTCACTTTAAAACATCCCCTTGTTTTTAAAGGGACAGTAGAGGATTAAGAAAAAGTTGGGTTAATTCCAAAACTGCACCACACCTGTCTTGTGTTGCAGTTTCATTCAGTTCAGGTAAATTGGGTTGAGTTGCAATACCACACACAACCTGTTGACAGCTGTGGCACTGTTTCTCTAGGACTAGAAATATGCAGCTGGGTTCTTAGTCTGAGTGCTCAAATCATGGCTTGAATTTTACCAGTTCTCATGAGGGTAGTAGTTTTTGCATAGCATTAATTGACCTTTTCTTTCAGCTCTGTGACTTCCTGGAAACAGAGTACCTAGAAGAACAGGTAAAGGCTATAAAGCAGCTTGGAGACTACATCACCAACCTGAAGCGCCTTGGGGTCCCACAGAACGGCATGGGCGAGTACCTGTTCGACAAGCACACCATGGGAGAGAGCAGCAGTTAAGATGTCTTCTTCATGGATACTACCAGTCTGTTCTGCATTTACAATTCCCTGTCTCCGTGGAATGAATATAACCACCCCCTGACTCGTGGTGGGCCAGTAATCCTTTTGTGATCCCTCTCTTGCCTAGGCAGACGTGACTGTGCTTGTCAACATGTTTTCCAATAAAGTTTTTCTGCATTCTAATGCTTCTTGCGTTTGTGTCCTGTATAAAATGGTCTTCAGATGCCTGGGGGGTAGACAGTCTGTATTATCTGGAAAGATGTTCAATGTAGGAACTCTACTATGGGTTAGTACAGGCCAAACTGTTCATTGCCAACTGGAGCAAAGTGCACATTGGGGGAACTGGCAGGTATGAAGGACAATCAACAAAGTAGGTCCTCGGCTATTAAACAGATTGTGCCAAGTTTTGAAGGTCTCCTCCATCCACAAGATCAGCGGGGGTCAGACCACTGGGACTTCCACCAATCTGAAAAACACAGGTCCTGTTCTCCCAGTCTGATGGAGCAGCAGGTCAGGCATGTGCCTTACTGCTCTTGGTTCTTTATGGGATGACTGGAGATGGCAGAGTACAGCTCTTGGTTATTTCTGACCGTCATAGGATGGATGAACGTGCTGTCCCATCAGATCTGGGAAACTGGACCCCCTGTTTTTGCAGTTTGGCAGGTGACCCAGTGGTCTAATCTGCTTCTCCTCTTTGATAACTGGACATGTATCAGAGCTGATAGAGTAAGTTGGGATATCGGTGAAGGCAGAATTAAAGCATTCCCATTTCTGTGGGGCATATGTTGATGGTGTCCTCTTGGTTTTGGAAGGGAAGGCGGCTGTGGATTGTATGCCAAATGTGCATAAAGCCAGAGTTCTTGCTGTACAGACTTCACACAGAACTTAAAGGGGTCCTCTTACTTTAGTAAATGGCATTCATCATTAGAGGAAGTTAATAAAAAGCACTTACTAATATATTATCCATATTGCTTCCTTTGCTGGCTGGACTCCTTTTTAAACCAAAACTAGTGCTGTATAGGGGTAAGTGGGCACTCATACTGTCCCCTTGGATTAATGCAAAAATTATATGAAGGGAAAAGTAAAACTTAGCTTTTAATGAAGTTAATTTTAAAAATGCTGAATCAACAAATATACTAGGCCATATATATGAAAACAAGAACCCTCTTACCACTGTGATGCTAATTCCATAGCACTGAACCCGACCAAGTGGTAGACACTAGATGGATCACTAAGTGTCCAAAAGGTCAAATGTCGTCCAAGTGTGACGGGCAGGTAGGGCCTATACAGGGAGGGTCCTGAGGTAGGAAAACAATAATGTTTAAAGGTATAATACTATCTCTACGGTACCCTATCAATACTGTAATACCCTGAATATCCTGACTACTGCAGAGTCATCGCCCTGAAAAGAGTGGCCCCTATTGGAAGTCCCTACAATGCCCTGTCAAGGGTAGAGAGAAGGTAACATACAAAACTAGCTATCTCCTATCTAGAAAGGTCTCTACCTCAACTATGCAGTGGGGGATAGCTGTAAAGTCCCTCATTTTTCCATCACATTATACACTGCTCGTTTCCATGGTTATGACCACCCTGCAATCCATTAGTGGTGGTTATGCTTTCACACTATAGGAAAAAGGGTCAGCCTCTCTGGTGGCCGGGACTATGGGAGTGCACATAGGCTAGTGCTTTTTCCTATATTCTGCAAGCACAACCACCACTAATGGATTGCAGGGTGGTCTGTAACCATGGAAATGAGTATCATTGCTTATCAAAAATAGCATCGGTTTCCGTCAATCTGTAGGATAGGATTACCTCTCCACACCCCCTCCTGACGGTACGGCGTGTTGCCACAGTAAGACTAGAGCACATATTACTTTTATTTAAATAAGCAGTCCATTCATCCTCAATATTGTGTTGGTGTTAAGTATGTCTTCATAGTAAAGCTAAGTCGAATATATGCTGACTTCATGTTCCATCACTGGCCATATGACATCTTCACAACCTGAGCTGTTTTTGTTTCATATATTGCAGAAATTGAAGGAACATTTCAGGAAAAACTTACACGGTGTAATGTCCAAGGCATGACTCACCAAAGATATGTCAGAGGGGTCTAAGCTGGTCTACCTCTTCCCATTAAAAAAAACACATGCACACTCTGCCAACATGGTGCAGACAGTAGGAATACTTGTTGGCTGGACCTTTGTTCTATCTCAAATGTATGAGGACCTTTAGGGTATGTTCTCCATGGAGGATTTTGGGTGTGGGTTTGGTGCTGAAAACCGGGCAGAATCTGCACTGAAACTACTTAATGTTTTTAAGCGGCCGAGTATTTTTCTCACACGGTTTTCAAGACTGCGTCAAGAATGTCCAGATCCTTTCTTGCAAGGTTACGGAGCGGATCCCTCACAATTCCCTAGTGGGAGCCTGCTTGTGGTTTAGCTCCATTCAACTGAGCTAACTCAAGATCATCAAAAAGCAACAGCCAGGGAATAAGTAAATCAATAAATCTTTATTATACAATTATCAAAAATTAAATCATTAAAATAGATCCATGGTGGTGAAGAGATACATAAGGCCCATGGCTAAGGCAGGGAACACAAACCGACGGTAATGGTTGACAATTATACATAATAAATGGTATATTAGTCAGAAGTGAAAACATAACCGAGCAAGTGCAAGTGCATACAAATATACTAAAGTAACTAAAGACACCAAATATAGCCAGGAACAAAGTCCAAAATATAATTTATGAGTAGACCCTGCTCCCCGACGTGTGTTTCAAAGAGGTATACGCCAAGCATATCATAGAATATATGTCTAAAAATTACCAATAATCCAGACAGAGGCCTATAGAGACTGGGCATGCGCCAATCACAGCCCGAACCACCTCTCTTATCTATGCCCAGCCTTCCCACGTATGCGTTCCACAATGGAATGCAAATAAATCTAGGTCCCAGCAACCTTACTAAGTGACAGTTATAATCAATGCATCTGACAAAATTGGGATACTAACACAAAAATGGTAAGTTAATTGAAATGTACTATCATAATTAGAGCATATACCTATACCATAAACATGATTTTTCCTAAACCACATTCCATAATAAAACCATCTCTATTTATGATTATTGAATATAACCCTAGATAACCCCAATATGATTTAATAATTAGACAAACACCCGTGAAAACATCAGTGACAAAGTGGTGCAAGTGAAGGTGACATGCAAGGTGAAGTGCCAAAAAATAAATGAAAATATAATAGTACATAATATCAATTGCAGTGCATGATTCTCCTACATATCACAATAATCGACATAAATAACGATATACAAAGTGACAAAGAAAACTAGAGCACCGGACATGATTGAAATAAAAAACCTATGCATAACTGTGTCAATATAAAGTAGTGCATAAATAATATTAATTACACATGACTAAAGGCCCTATCACACAGGTGGAGGAGGAGACCGCTGCTATTACATGTAGTGATCTCCACGATATAGATGCATTGGCATTGCCCATTGAAAGGCATTAATCCGGATCCGGCCTTAAGCTAAACGTCGTTCTTGCGCATCGCCGGATCCGACGTTTAGCTTTTTCTGAATGGTTACCATGGCAGCCAGGATGCTAAAGTCCTGGTTGCCATGGTAAAGTGTAGTGGGGAGCGGGGAGCAGTATACTTACCGCCCGTGCGGCTCCCGGGGCGCTCCAGAGTGACGTCAGGGTGCCCCGTGCGCATGGATCCCGTGATCCATGCGCATGGGGCGCTCTGACGTCATTCTGGAGCGCCCCGGGAGCCGCACGTGCGGTAAGTATACCGCTCCCCACTACTACTATGGCAACCAGGACTTTAATAGCTTCCTGGCTGCCATAGTAACACTGAAAGCATTTCGAAGACTGATCAGTCTTCAAATGCTTTCAGGTCACTTGCTTTCAGTTCACTTGCACGCCGGATCCTAACAACGCAAGTGTGAAAGAGGCCTAAATAATTAAAACCAGCTAATTCATGTGACAATTAAATAAATGTATAAAGATATAAAAAATAGTAGTTATATAGCCTAAAATGTCTACAGGGTCATAAGTAGATGCGCCGCAGCACAGGGCAGCTTTTTCTACCATGGTGTTTTTCTTTGTTTGCCCTTTTTTATTACTATATTGCACGAAGAATGCGGAACCATTCAGGGGCTGTTATCAGGTCAGGTTCCTGTGTAAGATCAATCTTATCGCTCTTATAAGTGCTGTCATTCTGCTGGAGGAAGGGCTATTAAGGGACAGGACAGAGCACATTTTCAGCCACTAAGCTATATGCAGACCTAGAAGACTTACCTAGATGGCCTACTTAACTAGGTGTGGATGCAGGAGAACCAATCATAATTGTGGGGTTGTATGCTGGCCCGAATTCTAAAAATAGGTGCCCAGGCCCAGAGGTGGATATGCCATAAATGTCTGAGTTGGGAACACCCCTTTAACTAGGGGATATATTTAACAGTATGGCTGATTTGGGGCTCCATGTGATGTGCCGGGTAGATTTGACATCTGCAGGTGACAGTGGTGCTCCTGTGCCAGTGACTACGATATGTAGGCATCCTCCTTTCAGCTTCTCTAGCTCCCAGCAGCCCCTCCAATGTGTTCATTGCTATCTATTTCATTGAATGTTTAAGGGTTGTATTTTACAAACTTTGATGTGTTCTATTTTTTTATGTTATTTATTTTTCATGTACAAACCCATGCATAAAATATTTTAAACCACTTAAAAGGATTGTACAGAACACAGATATTGGTGACCTATCCTCAGGTTTGTTGGGTGATTGTCAGGACTAGTGGTACCTTGGACCCGAACCCGAGTTCGGGAAATGTTTTTTTTACAGTAAAAATTAATCTATGAAGTTATTACGCGAAGTCACGCGAGACTTTGCAAAGTAATAACTTCGGTTCATCAGAGCCAATACATTCTAATACTGTACAGAGCGCTCGCTCCGTACAGTATTGGACCAAAGTTTTATGCGAATCGACTTCGGATGCTTCATCCGAAGTCGATTTGCTCATCCCTAGTCAGGACCTTTACTCAGATCAATTTTCGAAAACGAGTGTTCATACAAATGTTTATTCCTGATACTTGGCCTGAAACATAGTCCGTGTGGGCCGATGCCCCGATTACCTGGTGTACAGATAATGATCTGTTGCCCCTACAGTAAATTAACACTGGGGGCGTCTGGAGAGTTCTGGTGCGACCACCAGTACTCTCCAGAGGCAACTGAAGTAGGAGGACTGAACTGGCCACCACAAAGGGCAGCTTCTGAGGAGGTATTTTGCGCTGCACTGTGATGCTGCTCGGACAGATTATTGTGTTGCACTGAGATATTTGGCTCTGATGGGGTGGTATTTTGTGCCGCAATATGATATTGCTTGCCCCGCCTGTTTGTGTTGCCCTGCCTTCTGTCAATTTGGTCTTGCCTACAACATGGGGCCACTTTATTTTTTTCACTGTCATTTTAAGTTGCCAGTTCGACCCTGAAGATCTGCCATCAGATATGAACTGACTGTATCATAAAACACTCTAATACAGTCAGTTTGGATCAGGAGAGCCGCGCTTGGTCTGGGCCGATCAGGGTCGTATGAGTCAGCCCTGACATTGTACATAAAATTATCCGGTTTCTGATAATACAATACAATCATAATAAGAATACACAGTATATACATGATGGGTGTAACATAACATTATGCCTCTCATTGCATCACATTACAGGAGATGAGTATAGACAGGAAAAGTAACTATTCGTGGCTTCAAGAATCAATAATTCATGGGACCGAGAAGTTTATGAATAAATTATTAACTGAATAAAGATGCACATTGTCTTTGTAGATATTGCTATCACAGCCTTTACTCTTAGTTAACAACATATAAATATAGTGGACCCAATGAGGCCATCATAGTCTGAAGACAATGGTCAGCTCTGTTAGCTTGACCCTTTCAGGACCAGGCCATTTTCCATTTTTTTGTTTTCGTTTTTTGTACTCCCAGCCTTCCTAGAGCTACACCATTTTTATTTTTTCATTCACAGTCGTATAAAGGCTTGTTTTTTGCGGCACAAATGACACCATTTACTGTTGCATACAATGTAATTCGAAGCTGGATTTTTTTTTTTAATAGAGTAGAATTATAAAATAAAATTACAATTCCACCACAGTTTTATGGGTTTTGTTTTTACAGTATTTCCTATGCGGTAAAACTGACCTGTTACCCTTATTGTCTGGCCCAGTATGATTACAATGATACGACATTTATATAGTTCTTCTTGCATTTTAATACTGAAAAAAATCTAAAAACTTTGGGACAAAAATATTTAGACTCCCATAACTTTTTATTTTTAGGTGAACAGAACTGTGTGAGGGCTTATTGTTAGCAGAAAAAGCTATAGTTTTTATTGATACCATTTTGGAGAGTGTATGACTTTTTTATCACTGTTCATTCAATTTTTTCAGGGAGGTGACAAAAAGATGGCAAATCGGAAATTTAGATTTTTTTTTTCCATTACGCCATTTGCCATATGCGATAAATATTCTTATATTTTATTAGTACAGGTGTTTTCGGTTGCGGCAAAGCCTATGATGTTTATTTTTTTTATTGTTTATGTACTTTTATTTAAATTTTGGGGAATGATTTGAATTTAATTTAAATATTTTTAAAACTTTTTTTTTTTTTTTTTTACACTTTCCAATGGTTTCCTAGGGAACTTGAACAAGCAACCATTAGATTGCTTCTCTCTTAAACCCCAATGCATTAGAATTGGTGTCTACAAGAATTACACTATGTTCTTATAGAGCCCTTTATAGGAACCTGTCTGCGGCAGCCTCAGATCATTCAGGAGGACCAAGGCTGTTGCAGACACCACCGGTTCCCCTGATCCCCACTAGGGGATGCAGACTCCAGTTTTTTTTTTTTTTTTCAATTGTATATTTATTGAATTTTTATCAAAAATAAACATACATATCAATAACACTCATGGTGTACAGTAGTCATTACAGAGAGGCATGTACAAATGCAATAAACAAAGGCGTCTAAGAGTATATAAGCATGGCTATTATCCGCAATGAATCAGATGTAAAGGAAGTGTATATACCATCTCCAAGACGAAAATGAGCTAAGAAAAGTAGGCACATAAAAAACAGCCTAATAGTACAGAATTCAACTACTGAGTAATAATATGCGACAAATAAGAAAAAGAAAAAAACCACTACAGTAGACAGATTAGACTCACCAAGGGAAATAACAAGACAGGACACAGGAAGAGTAAATTAAGGTAAAGAGAAAAAGCGAATCCAAAAGACCAAGTGTAAGTTATCCCGCTTCTCCAAAAACCAAATCCCACGGCTTCCAGATTCGCTCAAATTTATCTATTGAAACAGTCAAAGTAGCCGTTAGATGCTCGAGACGCTTCACATCCAATATACTAGTGAAAAGGTCAGCTCGGGATGGGCAATCCTTCCGCTTCCAGAATTGAGCTAAAAGGCGTCTCGCTGCAGTAAGCACATATAGCATAAGTTTCAACGAGTGTCTTTTTAAAGGTACATGTGGAACATTAAGGAGATATATAAGCGGGTCCAAAGGAAATCTAATATCAAACAAACTATAAAGAATCTCTTGCACCATGGACCAGAAAGGAACGAGCTTACAACAGCTCCAGAAAATATGAATGTGGGAGCCTTCTGCCGTACAGCACCTCCAGCATCTATCAGAAATATTAGGATTAAACTTATGTAGTAACCGTGGTGTGTGATACCAGTGCATCAATATTTTATACGTGTTCTCCCTATGAGTAACACACGAAGACGACATCGCGGCTCGTTGCCATATCAGTTTCCATGTCTCCATAGAGACGGGCCTAGATAAGATAGAGTCCCAGGAAGACATATAGGAGTGTCGGACAGATGCAGGAGAGGCCGGCGTCGAGAGGATCACATGTATCTCAGAAATAAGGCCTCTGGTCGACTCCGAAAGCTTACATATTTTCTCAAAACATGTAGGAGTAGATACTTGTGTGGAATGGAAAAGCGTATTAAAAAAATGTTGAATTTGTATATAATGATACCTAGAGGATTCCGGAATCGACCTAGAGCTCCTCAGATCTGCAAACGGAAGCAACTGCAAAGTTCTATAATCCACCAAATCAGCAAATCGAAACATTTTCTGTGAAAACCACGGTTTGAAGAAAGAAACCGGAGACCCAGTAGTAAAGAGAGGGGTAAATAAAAAGGACGTCATGGAGGACCTCTCAGAAACTAAGGAAAAACGGTGTTTACAATGTTGCCATATCCTATAAGTATGTAACATTGGCCCTAATAAATCTGGCAATTGGGTCTGTGACACTGGAGACCATAATAGGGAATTGGGGTGTTTCGGTGCTATCCACAACTTTTCAATCTCCATCCATCTGGAGTAAGCATAAAGTTTAGACCACGCTGGGAGCCGCCGAAGATGAACGGCCCAATAATATTTAGTAATGTCAGGCACCGATAGCCCCCCTTGAGTTTTCAAGGCCATAAGAGTACTGCCCGCTATCCTATGACGCTTCCCATGCCATATGAATTTAAATATATCAGCTTGCAGTGCTCGTAGCTCCGCATGAGGTACAGGCACTGGAAGAGTCTCAAATAGATAGAGCAGTTTCGGCAAGATGGACATCTTAACCGCTGCTATATGGCCAAACATGGATATGGGAAGGGGCATCCACCTGGACATCTGGCGTTTAAGATCTTTAAATAAGTCGGGGAAATTGTGGGAATATATAGAGGAATAAGAATTTGTTAAATTCACACCTAAATAGCGTAACGCAGAAGTTTGCCATCTAAAACGGTAATTAGATTGAAGTAAAGTTATGGCGTCTGCAGGTAGATTCAACGGAAGAGCCTCAGTTTTAGTAGCATTAATCTTATAGCCAGATATTCGCCCATATCGTGCTATCAGATCAAATAAATTAGGCAGGGTAGTGTGTAAGTCAGATAAAGTCAGAAGTACGTCATCCGCGAATAATGATATTTTATATTCCACACGATTTACCGTAATCCCCCGGATATCAGGGAGGGACCTAATGGCTGCAGCCAAGGGCTCTATACACAGCACAAATAAGAGAGGGGAAAGCGGACACCCCTGTCTGGTGCCATTTTTAATCAAAAAAGGAGCTGAGTTTGCAAAAGGCAATTTAACCGCTGCTGTGGGGCAACTATATAATGACCTTAGTGCTAGGAGAAAAGGCCCAGAGATTCCAAAGGCCTGCAGGGTGGAGAACATAAAGGGCCAACTCAAGCGGTCAAATGCTTTTTCCGCATCAAGGCTCAGCAATAATGCCTGCTGTTTGTTCCTATTAACAACATCTATCAAATCAATAAACCTCCTAGTGTTATCTCCACCCTACCGACCTCGCACAAATCCAACCTGGTCAAAGTGGACCAATTGGGGGAGCCTGTTGGATAGCCTATTTGCCAACAATGACTCCAGGGTTTTTGAGCTCCAAGATGCCATGGTCACATTTCAGCACGGCACCTGAGGGGCTAAATGTGTGCGATCTATGTTATCATGAATCGCATACATTAGCTCCGGGTGTCTGCTTTTTAAAACAGCAGGCACCTGGCAGCTATGGCGTCCACTGTGTTTGCTAGCGGGAGCCATATTTAAATACTCATTATGTTGGGAAAAGGTTACAGGTAATGTCTAGCTTTTAACACAATAAGTAAGATTTAGGTAACTCTACAGTAAAGAAATCATGTTCCCATTACTTAAAGGGGTTGTTCATGCATACTCCTGCTCAATCTGACATCAGGCATGGAGAGACACAAACACACACAGGTTGGGGAGCCTTGTGAGTGTCGTGCACAAGTCCTATTAATTTGAATAGGAATTCGCACCGAGGCACCGGGCAAACAATGAATGGGATTCTGAAGCATTTATTTTTATGATGTTTTATTTATTTATTCCTTCTAGAAGTTATGATTGAAGTGCTAGGAGTTTGCAATGAAGGTCTAGATGGGTCTTACCAGTTGAGAGTGTCCATGAAGTCTGACACTATCTAATCAGTGCCGCCAATGTCAGAATGTAAAGTGAGATATCGTAGCCGCACTCCCAAATATAGAGCTTGAGCACTTCTGCAGAGGGATTGCCCAATCCATAGTATAGTACAAGAAAAAACCATGGCATGCTGTTGAAGATGAAACTCCAATGCAGATAGGCAATCTATTATTTAGTTTAATGCTGCTATGAAAGGAAGATGTTGTCTGCCAGTATAATAGTAGATGTAGAATTAGGATGACAGTGTGGCAGCTCCATTGTTCTCTTGATAGGAGTAGATTAAGATGCCCACAGCAGAGCATTGTACTTACCAGTTTAAAGTGAGATGCTCTAACTGAGTCACTCGTCACCTTCTTTCTCTGGCCGCAGTGAATGGTCTGACTGAGAAATTTAAGTGAGGCTGTTTGCCATGCTAAGAATCCAAAGGAGGAATAAGTTAAAAAGCCAGGACAGGGAGTAGAAGACATGGAGTGAATTACATGGAGTCATTTTATTCTCTAGATCTGAGGGGCATTTGAGGATGTTAGTAGAGAAAATTATAGGGCTCCTGATCCTTTTGTTCTCCTGGCACATAATGCCAAAGGCCACCTCTTGAGCATTCACCAAGGATATCTCACAGAATATGCAACAAACATAAAGCTTTGGCATATGCCACTATACCACAATGTAGTGTATGTCATACAAAGGCACACTTTGCAGTACACTTTTATTGCTGCCCCACTGTATAGGAAAACGCAGCCGTCAGCTACTAAAAGGCCACTCAAGGTGGATCTATATATGAACTCATTTACACATATGATGCATGTTAGCCCCTTAACACATACTGACTTTGCGAGCAATAGCCTGATCGTGAGCGCAGGTGAGAGCGGCATTTGTATGCAGCAATAATCTCCTCTGTATAGGGACAAACGATTGCTATTGCACTCACTCATCCCCATACAGATTCATTGTTTCTGGACAGCGGATCCCCGTTTAGACAGCACAATTCACTATCTAGAAACAATGATTTTAGTGTTCGCATCAGCTATGCTTTCACCTTGATAAAGGTGTTTGCTTGTTTATCGGGTGATTGGCAATACACACAGAAATTATTAGGAACTCCCGGCTTTCACCCAACAGACTCCTTTTGTTCTCCCGAGAGATAAGCCGCCGCCAGAAGTGTCTGGCAGCAGCTTTCTCTCCTCTCTCCATCAAATACACAAAAACCTATGGCCAAGCCTGTAAATAGAGGCCATGAAAAAAAATAGGACGTCCTATTTTTGCCCATTTTCACGGCCAGACGGACCCCATTGAAATCAATGGACCGTTTTTAACAGCCTTTACACAGGAGTGCGCCGGTCTACTGGCCATTAAAAACTGATACACTATCAGCCAGGAAGGACCTTCTAGGTTGATAGTGTATAAAAGTAGTGGCAGGACCTGAGGCTCTCAGCTTGACGTCACACACCACCCTGGGAGCATCAGAGAAACACATAGGCAGTCTGCCATTGTCCCACAAGCGTCTTTGGTGAGGTTTTTTATTTTTTTATTTTCTGACTGTGGTTACGATCCCTATAACTCCTCCTTTTCAGTAGCCATGCCACTACTGTTTGGGGGTAAAATTGTGGCATGGCTACTGAAAAGGAGGAGTTATAGGGATCGTAACTACTGATTATGGCTACAATAGTGGCATAACTACTGTTTGGGGGCACAATGGTGGCAGTAAGGTGCCATAATAACAATGTGGGGGGAAATCAACTGTTTTGGGGCACAATTGAGGCATAACTACAGTTATGGGGCACTAAGTTAGGGTCATAACTACTGTTAAGGGGGCAAAAAGGGACCATAACTACTATTTGTCAGAAAGGGGACATAACTAATGTGAAGTAGGCACTAGTGATGTCGCGAACATAAAATTTTCCGTTCGCGAACGGCGAACGCGAACTTCCGCAAATGTTCGCGAACATGCGAACAGTGCGAACCGCCAAAGACTTTAATAGACAGGCGAATTTTAAAAACCAAAGGGACTCCTTATGGCCACAATAGTGATGGAAAAGTTGTTTCAAGGGGACTAACACCTGGACTGGGGCATGCCAGAGGGGGATCCATGGCAAAACTCCCATGGAAAAATACATAGTTGACGCAGAGTGTGGTAGTTGTAATCGCAATGCGATTAATACAGGTTATATTAAATCGCATTGCAAATTCAACTTAGAGCTGGGTTCCTAATGGTTGTATTGCTAGAAATTCTAGCAATACAACCATTAGGAACCCAGCTCTAAGTTAATTCAGCAATGCGATTAATATAACCTGTATTAATCGCATTGGGATTACAACTTAGATCTGTTCTAATGGTTGTATTGCTAGAATATAACGAAGATTGAGAATATAGCGCTATATTCTCAATCTTCGTTATATTCTAGCAATACAACCATTAGGAACCCAGCTTTAAGTTGAATTCGCAATGCGATTAATATAACCTGCATTAATCGCATTGCGAATTCAACTTAGAGCTGAGTTCCTAATGGTTGTTGTATTGCTAGAATATACGTTATATTCTAGCAATACAACCATTAGGAACTCAGCTCTAAGTTGTAATCGCAATGCGAATAATACTTACAATTATTAATCGCTTTGCGAATCCATTTGATGCCTCTATTTGATTGTATATGACGGTTGACTATGACTACCACCAACGTTCTTCTGCCTCCAAAGCTAAATATCTGAACCCCCCAGGGGCCATTTGGGCGTTTTTGATAAAAAACGCATCAAAAACGCATCTGCGTTTTTATAATTTTTTAATTTTCTAGTTTATTTTTTTGTGTATTTTGCCACATTTGGTTGCATATCTACATTTGGTATAGGCAAATATGGTAGTCTAGATCATGTGTCTATACCAAAACCTAGGATCATTGTTTGACAGCACATTTTCTAAGCCATGTAGCTGAATATAGATTTGGGCAGAGTAATGATCTAGACTACCATATTTGCCTATACCAAATGTAAATATGCAACCAAATGTGGCAAAATACACAAAAAAATAAACTAGAAAATGAAAAAATTATAAAAACGCAGATGCGTTTTTAATGCATTCATGCACTATATTCATTTTGAAGGGCCCAGGCATATGGGGGGCATTTTATAGTCTTGGATATCCCCTATAAGGTGGCATAACTACTGTGAAGAGGGAATAAAGGGGCCATAATTGTTTGAGGGCACAATTCTGGCATAAATACTGTGTGGGGGCACTAAGGGGGAATAACTACTGTGTAAGGGCACAAAGGTGGCCACATGAACTGTTGAACTGTTTGCAGGCACATTGGAGGCATAACTACTGCTTGCACAATGGTGGCAGTAAGGGTCCATAAAAACTATGTGGGGGGCACTGAGGTGACATAACTACTGTGAAGGCGGCACAAAGGGCCATAACTGTTTGAGTGCACAACAGACACTTCCATTACTATCACTGTCAGCCAGCTGTGTTTTTCCAACCCAGAGCTGAAATTAACCTCCTCTCCATTACCCCAGTACCCAAAGTCCCAGGGGTGACAGGATGAGTTGGGTTGCCATCAGGGATGGAACCATTTGATTGTTTTGCTCTTGAGGCTGCTGTGGGCTGGGATTTTTAGGGTACGAATAGGCCAATAACCATCCTGTAAATGTCAGCCCCCAGCTGTTTGTTTAACTTTGGCTGGTTATGAAAGAAGTTGTGGACCCCCATCCCTTTTTGTTTATTTAAAAAAATTACAAAAAAATATATGGGGCCCCGTGGTGTATCCATTAAGATGAGACCCTCTTTCCATCTGGCTCATATGCACCATGCATGCAGTATTGGGGGGGATCATCACCCCTACTTTGCAGTCAGGACTACCAGTTTCGGCCCATAATGTCTTGCCTTCCCTTTTCCAGGGACATACTCAGTGGCCATCTTAATGTGTGCCCGGCTTGTGTGCTCCTTCTTCTCCTCAAACTATTTAATATGGACATCTGTCACGCTCATCCGTCAGTCATGGTGGACAAGCACCGCCAACCCCATTGCATTCCAGCTAAGGTGGACAGGAATTGTCTCAAAACACACTGAGGTCGCCTTCCGCATCTGAACATTTTAAAGACTTTTTTTTTTTATTTACATCAAGTGGCTGCTTTGGCAAAGTTCTTTTTAATGTTCTATATAACAAAAATATACATCCGTGTGAAGTCCGTCTTTGGGCAATTGAGAGGTGCTGGTGGGAGGCGGGTCTATCTTAACCAAAAGAACTGTTTTTAAGGCGGAAGTACCTGTAAAAAATGGTATTAGCTGTTGCTGCTTCAAAGAACGAATGGCAAATTTTGGTTTTAAAGGGAACCTGCCACTTATACTGTGCTGCCCTCACTGAGTAAAGCCTTGTATAGTAATAGCCGCAAAGATTTTAGAATTTACTTTCTCTCTCATGGCAGTCAGTATTTGCTACAAAGGAGATTAGTCCAATGTGACTCGCATGACTCAGTGAGAACAGGCAGCATAGTGGAGGTGACAGGTTCCCTTTTAAGAAAATACAGCACACACATTTTTTAAATTACTTTATTTGGAAATAATAGTAATCCAGTAATGCGGTATTAGTATATATTTTTGCCAAATTTTCCATTAAGAAACTTTCCATCCATCTTAAATTTGGGATGTTGAAAATTATATTGCTTGAATTATAAAAATACTGAATTGCCCACATTGCAGGAAAAAAAAATATTCCGCAAAAATACCCTTAAAGGGCCACTGTACTTTCACACAATTTCATTTAATAGAGAATGTTGTTCTGAATGAAATTCACAAGTTTTTAATGGGCATTAAAAACGGATGCAAAATGGCCATTAAAAATGGACAGACGGACAGAAAATTGATGCAAAAATGGTTGAAAAATTGTGAATTTCATGTGAATGTAGCCAAAAGGGGTCTTTAAAAACAGAGATTAGGTAGTTTGGGTTTTAGTAGCACTGTCCCATTATTTTGCTAATAGGAAGGCCCCCAAGAGGTGTCTGGAAACAGTTCCGAGCTCCGTTACTGTATTGAAATAGCATGTCCTTTCAGACAAGCAGAAATATGTTACAATGAGAAGAATAACCTGTCTTTACTGGTGATGAGATGAATTGCTATAATGAGTAGACATTTATGATTAAGCATTTGGTCGTGTAATAGAGAATCATTCTTCAGATTTCAAGTGTATAGATTAAGTAAAAATGAATCCAGTGGATCTTGAGAGGAGATGTTTGACGTTAGTTGAGGTTGAGGTAACAATTTGTACATGGAAAGAACCACCAGAGATGTTGTGTAATTCATTTTGGACTTCCTACAGGAGGGTAAGACATATGCAAGAATTATAAGTAACCCTGCAGTAAACAACTCATGATCCCATTTTTTATGAATTCTGACACAGATCTGAAAATTAGTTTCTTGATTTTGGTGCCGAAAACATCTGAGATGCTGACCAATGATCTCATGACCCACTTATATTATGCTCCGTGACTCAGCATAAACTTTGTAAGAGTGACTCAGCAGAGTGCCATATAATATCCCTTTATCACAAAGGAATAAGACCTGACTAGATGTCTTGATGTCTTCTAAATGACCATGATCCGTGTGTATCAGGCTACTGTGCTGCATGCCTCCTTACCTGGGTCTTATACATGAAGTTGTACCGGGACGTCATGTACTACTTGGTTGTTGTAATTTCCATGTTTGCACTCAGTAGACAGTTCTTGAGACCTACAGCCCCCTTTCCCCATGGGTATTGTAAATGATATAAACATGCTGCCTATTGTGGCACTTTTTGCTGAACCCCAAAATACTATGGGACATGGATATTCTCATAAACAGCTAAAGGAGACTTGTTTGTAATCTCTTCCCCTATACTAAGAAAGTGAAGTATGAACGGGCATCTTTTAAAATCACTAAATTTCAATGATGTCCATAATTGTTCACAAGTTCTGCAGTTTTGAAGTGCTAATATCTGTATTGGATTTTGCTCTTGACTTTTAGCTACTGGAGGAATAGAAGGAACAATTATTTTATTTAAAGGGGCAGTCCCTCTACAAATGTTCTACATTTTTCAAACCAGCACCTGAATCTGAATACTTTAGTAATTGCATGTAATAAAAATACAGTATAACCATTGAGTTACTCAAATAATGTATCTGTATAATGCCACCTTTTGTTCTTTTCCTTATTTCTCTGTCCACCTCTCTGTAACATCATTGAGGTGGACGCACATGCTCAGTTGCACCCAAGTGCCACTAGCTGGATCTAATGTTACACAACACGCCTACTGAGAAAGGGCTCACCCCATGAGTTTCCAACTTGATATAAATCTAGTAGAGTACGTAGAGAAATCAATTGGGGAGCTTTGCATTCTTGTAAGGTACGGGGCTGGTTCTAGTTTTGTGAGAAAGGGGTTGTCATGTAATATATGGTTTTTTATTTTCCTTATTTACATTTAGAATGGGGAGAACCCCTTAAACTGGCCAAAATGGGACATAAATATTAATCCATATAAAACAGTGTTTCTCAAGGTACTCAGAGCCTTGGTGTTCCTTGGACATTGGTCATGTGTTCTCCAAACGAAAAGCAGTAACAAAAGGTATCACACAGTAGAAATGGCAAACTGATTTCAACCTGCGGAAATTTTGGCCTGAGGGAAATCAGAGAAAACAGTGCTGGTTGATAATACTGTAATACTCATGTCAGACTACTTCTATGTATCAAGTAATGGTAGAAATTGGGGTTCCTCAGAAACTGAAGTATTCTTGGATGTAATAAACAATGATGTGTCATCAGGTTGGGGTTCTTAAGTAAGACTTCTAGCTGGCTTGGGGTTTCTTGAACTGAAGAGGTTTAGGAGCCACTTGTATAGACCAAAACTACCAGAATTCAAGTGTTCCAAAATAAAGAATGACAATACAAAAGTAGAAAGTGCTAACAGGTGTTAGACTGGGTGCACATTCATCAGTTGTGTCTGTCTAGTTTTTGTTTTTGGAGCCAGATACAACTGATATACTGTATGCATATGTACACTTAGTGCAGAGGTCCAGCGTCTATAGACTGATAGTGCCAAACAGAAAAATGTTGGACGTACCATTTATTTTTAGTTCATCGCCATTTGACATCTGGCGTTGCAACTGATGCACTAGATGAATATGAACAATCCCATCAGTTCGAGCCTCAGTTTTCCGTCAGCATTTTCTGCACCACTCAGGAGGAAAACTGAGCTAGACCGCCAGACATATGTCAAGTGGCTCTAACTTGCATGATGTTGGCCACCATAAATGTTACCACAGCAATGATCCAGTTATGGTATAAAGTAAGTAATGGTATGTACTATCCAATTGACTCAATTGACTCTGAGAATTTAGTTTAGATACTTGGTTAAAAAGGGAAGACAAATTTAATACTCCTTCATCCCAAGGAGCTTTTCACATTCACTATAAATTCTGAATTCTGATTGTCTTTAGAGATTATCAATCAAAATTAATGTTTAAATACATTTAAAAAGTTCTAAACCAGAGAATGGCAACTCATTAATCACTGATGGGGTCAATTTGATCTTGGGTGGTACAGTAGTTCAACAGCATGCAGAACAGTCTGTCGGAAGAGTTGTCAGAGTGTGGGTAATTTTGGTTTTGTTTTCTGTTGCTGTGTGCTCTGCTCTTTTTTTGTTATATTCCATGGATTTTTAAAAAAAAATCATAACTCACCCTATTCCTTTTATGTCACAAGCCTGGGACTAAACAGATCTCAAGGCCTTCCAATCAGAAGAGCTCCACCTTAC
Organism: Bufotes viridis; assembly: GCA_033119425.1. Taxonomy (NCBI): domain Eukaryota; kingdom Metazoa; phylum Chordata; class Amphibia; order Anura; family Bufonidae; genus Bufotes; species Bufotes viridis. Next base: position 476,602,010 of record CM065590.1, on the reverse strand, counting down.
TTACTTCCAGACGTTCTGTAATGTAATGTATCCAATGCATTTTGGGGGTATCACACACACCTCCTCGGGGATACCATAGTACTTTGCATAATGCCTTTTCTTTTTTATCAACGTGTCGTCAAGAATTTATTTTTTGCGTTATTGTTTTCCAGAAAAGTGTCATATCCCCAAAACGCAGAACATAGTGGAAAATCTAATAAAATAAAAATATACAATAAATGAACATTTACACCTGTCCCAACCAGTGGTAGCATTCCTGGAGGAATATAGGGTGCTTTCCACCAGCTTGTCTAGTCCTGTGGAAAAGCGCTAGCATATTGTTCTGTCTGCCCATTCCTGACCCTTCTCTATTTACCAGATGAACCCTGTCCTGACAACTGCTTGATCACAGTTTTGACCCTATGCAGCCTGCCCAGACCAATTGCCTGACAACCGTACTGCACAAACTCTGCCTGTCCTGACCTCAGCTTGTCCACTGACAACGCTTTTGCCTGCCATGCCCCCTGACCTGCCTGAGTCAGGAACCAATAATGGAGACTACTTCTAGAGGTAGCAGCTTGGTAGCCCGTTAATCGAAGTAGATACTCAGGAGTAGCCCCAAGCCAAATCCATTCAGTAGGCAAGGTGGGCGCGCACCCGCTGCTTTACGCATACCATCTTATAAAATGGCGGTCTCCTTTTTATATTTTATTTTTCATTTTTTACAACCAAGCATGCCTACAAGTACTCGCTGAGTATAGCAGAGGTAAGGCTTTGTTTTGCTGAGTCACTTATACAATAAATTGTGCCTAGTCATGGTGCACACAGGTCATGGACTCCAGGAGGCCAGTACAGCCCTGAGGACACATTTCTAAAGTGAAACCTCTCTAAAAAAACACCTCTGTGAGAGGACCATCTTAGCTAGACAAATTCTTGTGATAGATTTTCAGTTCCACCACATACTGTATTATGTACTCTTGCCATCTTCTATGAGAATACCACCCTACATTTTCAATGCAGTTTTGGGTGGTCGTCTCAAAGAGGTGTCACTGTATTTACATTGATTTCTATCTCAATCATAGAAAAGCTAAATTTTTTCCAAATTTCTCTTGAGTCATTACAAAGCCCTTTAAATGTTTTGTAAGTTCAGTGCCAGTTCTAGGTTAATGCAGATCATTGGACAACAGAGTCCCAATAGACTTCCTGTGTGCCCCATCAATGGGATGTTGAGGGGACATGTGTCTGGTTAAGAGCTATATGACTGACTATGTTGGGAGAGCATGCAAGGGACGTTAGATTGAAGATTTCTCCATTATCTTTTAGTGCTGCTGCATTTATTACCCATTACGGGCAACCTGTTCATCTGACGAGGCTCAATGGACTAAAAATGTTTAGGCTACTTTCACACTCGCGTTTTGGCTTTCCGTTTGTGAGATCCGTCATGGGCTCAGTTTTGCCCTAATGCATTCTGAATGGAAAAGGATCCGCTCAGGATACATCAGTTTGCCTCCGTTCACTCACCATTCCGCTCTGGAGGCGGACACCAGAACCCTGCCTGCAGCGTTTTGCTGTCTGCTTGACGAAACTGAGCCAAACGGATCCGTCCTGGCACACAATGTAAGTCAATGGGGACGGATGTGTTTTCTCTGGCACAATAGATTTGGATTCTCCTACATTGTCCTCTCTGAATAAATAAAAGGATTTGTATTTTATTTTCGAGAGAGCAAGTCTTTGATATACAGTACCCAACCCCTTTGTCATCAATAACGTCTAATAGGTTTTACATTAAAGATATAGACCCTAGTGGCAAGTTATTGACTCCAATGACAGCCAAATGTTGTTTTTTCTTCTGGATCTTTGGGGGCACACTATAGTATTCTGGGTCTGGGCCCATTGGAGTATCCTCTGTTGAGCCAGCCTGATTTTGCTGGAATCTAGGTTTGTACCTATTAAACTGGCTGACCTGTTACATGTGCACTTGGCAGCTGAAGGCATCTGTGTTAGTCCCATGTTCATATGTGCCCGCATTTCTCAGAAAAAACGTTTTTATATATGCAAATGAGCCTCTAGGAGCAACGGGGGCGTTGTCATTACTCCTAGAGGTTTTGCTTTCTCTGCAACTGCCGCATTCTCTGTACTTTAAATGACAGAGCCAAGCATTATGATGTTTTCAATGCCTTGCCCTGTCAATCAATGATCCAAAAGAAAAAACAACATTCGGCTGTCATTGGAGTCAATTACTTGCCACTTGGGTCTAAATCTTTAATGCTAAATCTATTAGACGTATTAAAACTTCATTTTTCTCAGCAATGCGGGCACATATGAACACGCGACAAACACAGATGTCTTCAGCTGCCAAGAGCACATGTAAGAGGTCAGCCAGTTTCATAGGTACAAATCTGCTGACAGATGCCCTTTAAAGAGGACCTGTCACCGCTCCTAACATATCTTTTTCCTAATGGATTGTAAATGACTTATAATTCATGTTCAACAACCGGGCATGTATCCATGTACTCACTGAGTAGAGGTAAAACTCTGTTGAGTCACTAATTATACAATAATCAACTCATTATATCAATTAGCAACATCACAGTGCTGTAAAACAAATACCGTTCAGAGCCTTGCCGTCACTTCATGTGCATATCAAGTGGGCCACATTAAATGACCATTCTGGAGCATCTATTCTCATGATTCTCCATTGCACCGTTCCTCTATTATTCCTAGTTACAGTTTATGAATGAACTTCCAACTGCGCAGCCTGATCAGGGGTGCACCACCAAGTAGGCCTGGTGAGGCGATTACCTCAGGCAGCACCAGGTAGGGGCAAGAGGGGGCACCGGAAGGGCCATGGGCAATGAGCGCTTTCATTGTGGCAAAGCGGTTAGGTTAAAAAATTGGCATTGGGGGCGCCGTTTCCGTTTTTGCCTCAGGCAGCAGAAAGGCCAGGTGCACCCCTGAGTCTGATAGTGTCCAAATCAGTGCTTTCAATGGCAGACGGCACATGGACACACCACCTGCTTTTAACGGTCAGTTGACCATTCATTCATTGGTTTCTAGCTGGAATATTAGAGGAATGGCACAACACACAGTTATTAAAGGAGATGCTCCAGAATTGTTATTACATGGGGAATGCAAGTAGTTAATAAAACAGACATGTCAGGAGGGGTGAGAGCTCCTCTATAAGGAGGGTAGCAAGCTGCTTATGATGCACTCACAACTGATGGGATGAGCGGCACTATCTGGTATGGCAATAATGCACAGTATGAACGATTTCTGACTTCACAGATATTATCTCTGCCTGGCATGAGCAGTCTGCTACAGACCTCCGGTACAGGAAGCGTAAGGTACAGAAAGGGAGCGGCTGCAGGGATGATGTGACTGAGACATTGAAACTTGCTATAACGAAGCATTGTGGCTGACAGTGGGGGAAGACTTTGGCTGCCTATGGGGACATTGTGGTTGGCAGGCTCGGACTGGCCCACAGGGGTACAGGGGAATCCCCCGGTGGGCCCCAGGGCAAAGTGGGCCCCTAGTCTCCCACCCCCTGCACAAGTGGCACATAACACATTAAGCTTACTGCACTACATACATATGTACAGTGTACAGCACCTCCACCGGTCTATGTTCATATTAAAAACTTGTTAGATTATTTATTATATTGGAATGTATCCGTACGGTGGGCCCCCAAAATAAATTTTACTGGTGGGCCCTAGGTACCCCAGTCCGACACTGGTGGTTGGTAGGGGCATAGCTTTAGGGGTTAAGGCATTAGCAGTCACATCAGGGTCCCTGGTGGTCTTGGAGGCCTCAATGGCACATATGATAGCACTGCCTGTTACAGAATTTGTGTTGGGTCCATGGGCTTCAGGTTACGGTTCTGCTGGTTGGCACTGGGGTGTGTTTGGGACACATGGCGACTGGCAGTGGACAAGGTGCACACTGTTGCAGGCACAACATGGGGAGCACAATATGGCTGGCACTGTTTGGGGTGCACATTGTGACTGGCACAGTAGGTACTGGGAGTGATGGGGCACAGGGTAAAGTGTATTGACGCCTCCATCTCATCAGGCAAAATTCTCTGCAGATAGCATTCGTAGGACGCATAAAGAAAGAAGCATGCTCCTGTAGGACCTATGCTGAATTCGTTTTATGTCCTTTATCTCTACCAACAGGGGTAATGATGCATTACAGATTCTATCCAGAGTCCACTATACATTATAATCCTGTATCAGATACCTTCTATGTAGTACCACACCAAGCCTGACAGACTGATATCACCTCTGGGGCACTAAACATTTCATAGGATATCTTACTAGATAAAGGGGGTCTCTCACCTCCTAAATCACCCTTCAAAGTAAGTATTCCAACATGTAGGGTAGATGACTCGAAACATAACTATGGCTTTGTTGTGAAAATCCAGCCCTGTAATGCTTAGAAATGCTTTTTTTTAAGGAACTAAGGTTTTGTGTGCACCGTGGGTGGGGCCACTCCATTTGGTGCACTATCAATCCGCCATGCAGCTGCTCGGTGCCTCCTCCTCTTGTTTAATTAACAGTTCCTGAGATTTCATTGCTGATGATAATGTTGCAGGTAAAGCCAAGTGCACAGAAAATCATATTTAGATATAAATTAAAAGAAGCATTTTTCAAGATTAGAGGACCGGATTTTCACAAGGAGGTTGTGGTTATGCTTTGGGGCATCTACCCTACTAGACTCCTTTTAAGCTCAAGGTGCCCATACACATAAGACTAAAGACAACAGGACCCTCTGTTTTGGGTGGGACCTGTCAATTCTCTTTGGGTTTGGCAGGTGGTGATGGAAAAGAAGGATCAGGCATGTTGAATTTTATCCCCCCCATCTGTTGGATCCCAGGGGTGATGCCCCAGAGGTTTCTGGCAATGGCGTACTCCCTTCTCTCCATGCTCAGCGAAGAATATCTGTTTGCCGAATCGACAAGTTAGATGTTGTTGCACCAGCCATGTAAACTACAGTATATGCACTTTAAAAAAAAAGATTAACTACATATCAATGCTTCAAGGTTGTCCGAGATGGATTAATAATAAATATGGGAGCGGACATTGCTTTTCCATTTCATTGTTAGTGAAGGGATTAGAGATTAACACACACATCAGAATTACATAACCCTTGCTCTGTTGGACAGGAGCCTACTGTGTCAACGAGCCCAAAAAGGCTAAATGACTAAAGATAAAACACTCTAAGAAAATGGATACAGTGGGGGTCATTTACTAAAGAAAGGGTGTTCACATGCAGTTCATAGTGAAAGTCCTGACGGCAGAAGATCCAACCAATTTATTAAAGCGAACCTGTCACCTGGAATTGACTTCATAAACCATGAACAGTACCTGATAGTGCCCCACAAGACGTTTCCAACAGTGTTTCCTGCGCTTTTCCTGTATTTAAAATCATCTATAAATCGCCTTTTAAAATCCTTGCAGGTACTGTTCATGGTTTATGAAGTCAATTCCAGGTGACAGGTTTGCTTTAAGAAGCACCAGAACAGAAATCTTCTGTCAACACCCTGCCAACTTTTTGGAACAGTGGTAACAGGAAAAAAAAAGGCACTTGCGACAAAATTTGCAGTTTTTCTACACCAAAAACCTCATGTAGAACATTAGTACATGATCCTCTTTGTGTTATGCCTAATACATGGCTTGATTCACAGATTCAAAGAATATCAAAGAGAGAATATATGAATGTATAATAACCGTAGCTAATGGTGGCCATAAAGATTAGTCAACAATTGTTCAGGATTGCTGCCTGTTTATTCATATAGCACCAAAGTGTTCTGCAGTGTTGTATATTATATGTATTATTTCAGTGCTCAATCTCTGCCCCCAGTGGGAGTCACAATCTAATATCACCATCTCACAAAAACTAGGGCTAAAAACATCTGTGATCTGTGAGGAAACTGGAGAATATACTCTCCATACAGATGTTCCTTTGAACTCAGTAGTTAGGAAAAAGTGGAAACAGAGGTGCAGTACCAGTTATGACCACCAAGAGTCAGGCGTCTCACTGCTCACAAAAACAACTTTTGAGGTGCCTGGACATGGCAGTGTAGTCGCCGATTTCGCTGCATTTGAGGATTTTGATGCCAATGTGCCCCAGATGTCACCCTTTTTCATTGCAAAGGGTGAAATCTGCACTAAAAATCCACATGAACAATTGACATGCTGAAGATTTCAAAACGTGTACTGGAGGTCAATTTAGATGTGGACAATTTCTGCACCATGTAGATGAGAATCAGCACATAGTGATCCCCATCTTCATACAGTGAAGGAGATCACTGCATGTAAATTAGTGGTCTCCTTCATTTAATGAGCAGTCGACTGTTGGGTAGGAACGCTATTTTGAAATAAACATTTACAAGAATAGGTGCACTACTGTGATGGATGCAATCAACACAATCTGACTAAACCGTCACACTGATGTTAAAATGAGACTTTAGCCACTTTATATGAAGGACATACCGGAGCCCGCGCACCCTGTCAAGGTATCTCAAGTGGCATTGGACCTAACGCTAAACTACCTGTGTCGTATGGGCAGTACCTGGGGCCAGTAGGCAAACTACAGGAGCGTAAGGTCCGACTCACAGCATACAGCTCCCAGTTGCCTCCAGTGTGAAACCACACATACAATGGGAAGAGGGAGGAGGCTGTAATCTACCCAAGGCTGACTAATATGACGCAGGCCTCACAGGTGCACCAAATGTTGCCTATAGATGAAAATCAAGGCACATTGTATGTGTGGTTTCACATTGGAGGTAACTGGGAGCTGTTTGCTGTGAGTCGGACCTTACGCTTACGCTGTAATTTGCCTACTGGCCCCTGCTACTGCCCATACAGCACAGTTAGGTTAGCGTTAGGTCCCGTGCCACTTAAGATACCTTGACGGGGTGCGTGGGCTCTGGTATGTCCTTTATATAAGGATATATTGGCTAAAGTCTCATTTTAACATCAGTGTAAGGGTTTAGTCAGATTTTGTTGATTGCATCCACCACAGTAGTGAACATATTCTTGTAAATGTTTATTTCATATAGTCAATTACATCCACACATTTTACTATCCGGTGTAGGATGTCTTTGTGGCACTTGTGGTCCGATGCGGGCATCCTCAATTGTATGCATTTTTTGCTGGGGATTGCCATTAGCAATACCACATGTGCAGGATTTGCTCCCCCGGGTATAGATGCACAACTGCATATGGGGTTGAGCATTCTTGCCTTTTGAGACCACGTTATTTTGTCATGTAGTTTTTATAGGAACGCTTTCTTCCCGACAATTGGCTGCTCAGTCGGCCCGTCTAAATCCACCTTTACACATAGAATGCTATCAATCACTGATAACACTTCCCCTGTGTACAACTATCAATGACAGCTATCTATGTATACACACTTACACAGAGAATTATATCAATCACTGATAACATCTCCCCTGTGTACAGCTATCAGTAACTGTCAGCTATTTCTGTATACAAACTTACACAGCGAATTCTTTCAATCACTGATAACACCTCAGTGCTTTGTGGCCAGGGGCAGGGAAGCACACAGCCTTCGTGCATCCTGAGGCAAAAATTTAAACTGCAACCCCCCCCCCCCCATGGCAAATTCTTGACCTTACCCCTTCTCTCCAGCCAGAGGTGTAACTCGACCAGCATACACTTTCTATAATACTGGTGTTTTCTTATGCACCACACGGGTCTTTGGGCCCCCCTCAGGCTCCTGGGTCCGGAAACGGCTGCTACCTCTGCACCCCGTAAAGCTACGCCCCTGCATCTATGTACACAAATTATTCAACCCCCAATGCTGTAAGGTAGGGTTTTAGGGAATTTAGTGTACATTTGTAGTTGTGTTCAGAATGAAATCTTACAAGGACAAAGAACCAAATGCAACTAAAATGACATCATAAGTTTTTGTAATACAGTATTAAATGTTTTTTTTGTGATTTCTTCATTGACACAATTATTCAACCCCTTAAAGACGACCACTCTTAAGAACAGAGGTTCATTCAAGTGTTTTCGATCAGGTATTGAAAACACCTGTGGATGTCAAGGAGCAGCAATCAAGCATAATAAGCACCAATTAGGCAGATGTAAAATGACTGTGATACTCAGCTCCTTCTAGACATTTACTGGTGTGTTTACAAACATGGTGAAGTCAAGAGAATGGTACAGGAAGACAAGAGAAGAGGTGATTTCTCTTCACAGGAAGGGCAATGGCTATAAGAAGATTGCAAAGATGTTAAACATACCAAGAGACACCATAGGAAGCATCATTCGCAAATTCAAGGCAAAGGGCACTGTTGAAACGCAACCTGGTCGTGGCAGAAAGAAGATGCTGACTTCGACTGCTGTGTGCTAACTGAAGCGCAAAGTGGAGAAAAGTCCCCGTGTGACTGCTGAGGAACTGAAAACAGATTTGTCAGATGCGGGTACTGAAGTTTCAGCTCAGACAATAAGGCGCACACTGCGTAATGAAGGCCTCCATGCCAGAACTCCCAGACGCACCCCCTTGCTGTCTCCAAAGAATAAGAAGAGTCGACTGCAGTATGCCAAAAGTCATGTGGACAAACCACAAAAGTTTTGGGATAATGTTCTGTGGACTGATGAAACAAAATTGGAACTGTTTGGGCCCATGGATCAACGCTATGTTTGGAGGAGGAAGAACAAGGCCTATGAAGAAAAGAACACCTTGCCTACTGTGAAGCATGGCGGGGGGTCAATCATGCTTTGGGGCTGTTTTGCTTCTACAGGTACAGGGAAGCTTCAGCGTGTGCAAGGTACCATGAATTCTCTTCAGTACCAGGAGATATTGGATGAAATGATCAAAATCAATGTCAAACTGGCCAAAACACTCAATTTCAGTGGGGGTTGAATAATTTTGAACACAACTGTATGCACACTTACACGAAGAATGCTATCAATCAATGATACAGCTTGTATTAAGCTATCAGTGACTAACAGCTATCTCTGTATACACACTTACACAGAAAATGCTATCAATCACTGATGACACCTCCTCCCTCATGTACAGCTATCAGTGGCTGACAGCTATCTTTGTATACACACTTACACAGAGAATGCTATCAATCACTGATAACACGTCCCCCATGTACAACTATCAGTGACTGATAGCTATCTCTGTATATACACTTACTCAGAGAATGCTATCAATAACTGATAGCACCTCCCCATGTACAACTATCAGTGAGTAACAGCTATCTATGTATACACACTTACACAGAGAATGCAATCAATAACTGATAACACCTCCCCTGTGTACAACTATCAGTGAGTAACAGCTATCTATGTATACACACTTACACAGAGAATGCAATCAATCACTGATAACACCTCCCCTGTATACAGTTATCAGTGACTGACAGCTATCTATGTATACACACTTACACAGAGAATGCAATCAATCACTGATAACAACCTCCACCAACTACTGAGAGCTGTTCATGGAGGTGGTCTTAAGTTAGAAAAAAGCAGAGATATAAATGCGTAAGTTTTACTGAATCTTTTCCCTCAAAATTATATATTAATCTACTCAGACATAAACAACAGAGCAAACCAGACAGTCAAAAGGTTAGCGTTTCTGTTTATTCCCTCCAAAACTCTGCATAGTCCCTTATAATAACCGTGGAAGATTTCTAACTTCTCAGTGCATAGATAGAAACTACAAAAGTCTCTCAGTATTAGCTGGCATCAAAGGGCATCTGTCAGCAGATTTGTACCTACGACACTGGCTGACCTGTTACATGTGCGCTCGGCAGCTGAAGGCATCTGTGTTGGTTCCATGTTCATATGTGCCCACATTGCATAAAAAATTATATATTAATATATGCAAATGAGCCTCTCGGAGCAATGGGGGCATTGCTGATACTGCTAGAGCAGGGGTCAGCAACCTCCGGCATTCCAGATGTGGTGAAACTACAACTCCCAGCATGCTCCATTCACTTCTATGGGAATTCTGAAAACAGCTAAGCAAGTGTGCATGCTGGGAGTCGTAGTTTTACCACAGCTGGAGTGCCGGAGGTTGCTGATCCCTGTGCTAGAGGCTCAGCTCTCTCTGCAACTGCCACACCCTCTGCACTTTGATTGACTTTAGGAGAAGTCAGGGCAAGGCGTGATTACATTTTCACTGCACGGCCCTGTCAATCAAAATGGAGGGGGCGCCGCAGTTGCATTGAGAGCTGAGCCTCTAGGAGTAACAGCAACTCCACCACTGCTCCTAGAGACTCATTTGCATATATTAAAACTTAATTTTTCTCTTTCTATTAACACTGGCACATGATGTCGGGCACTGAAATTGCATATCTGTGGAAAAATTGTACTTTTGACTTTGCATAAATTTTTGCAAAACACCCATGGGGTCAAAATTCTCGCAACCTTACATTGTGCTCTTTGTCTTCTGAACCCTGCAGTATTCCCAAACAGCGGTTTATAACCACATAGAGGATATTGTTGTATTTGGTAAACATTTGGGGTGCTTTTTCTCCTATTACCACTTGGGAAAATTAAACATTTGAGGCTAAAATTACATATAATTGAAATAAAATGTAATTTTTCATTTCATGGCCCAGTCTTAAATATTCAATGAAGCGCCTGTGGGGTCAAGCCAACCACTATACCTCAAAGTGAATTCCTTATAGGGTTTAGTTAGCAAAATCACTCTCCTTCCCTTCTAAGCCATGCGGTATACCCATACAGCAGTTTACAACTACAGAATACGGCCACATAAATTACTGTGTAGTATCCATATATAAGAAAAGATACTAAGAATTGCACCCAGTATACAGGACAAGAGAAGTGATATTGTACATGTCTATATATAAGAATAGGAACAGATACTGAGAATTACACCCAGTATGCAGGAGAGGAGAAGTGGTACTGTGCAGTGACCATATATACAGTCAGTGGCACACCCCAGGGGGTGGTCCAACGGGTCTGGACCCTCCCTAGAACCATTCATTTTTTAAAATTTATTTTTATCCTCCAGGGCCGCACCACCGATCGCACAGGCGGCACGGCCCTGGTTCTAATTGCACTGCGGCGGGGCACGGGAACGCATAGTTCCCTGCCCCGCGGCCTATCACCACTATAGGCTTCGGGCCGAGTAGGCTTGAGGCCTAAGTGGTGGTAGAAGCCCGGCGCCGCTCAAATGGACTTTGGTTATTGACCTACAATGGTGCTGTCACCCCATGTTTTTCTTCTTCAGCGCCGCTCAATGACATCATCGTGCGACGTGCACGATGACGTCATCCCGCATCTGCGTTGCGCGCCTGCCTCACCATCCAGGACACAGGTAAGTGTTGGCCTGTTTTATTCTGTGTTTATCTGGGGGAGGGGGAAGATGGCAATTTGGGGGCAAATTAATAGGACAGTGGGGACAAATGAGGGGTAAATTAATTAATATGGGGCAGTTTGGGGGAAAATAAATGGATGGACGTAAGGCGGGTAAATTAATTAATATGGGGCGGGGGGGGCAAAAAAATGGATGGCAGTGTGGGGCCAAATTAATTAATATGGGGCATCTAGTGGCACTGGCACCATAGGAGCATTATTTGGGGGCTCTAAAGAAGACTTTTTTAATGGCAAATTATAGGAGGCACTAGAGGGGAGAGTGGCACTATAGGGCCATTATTTGGGGGCACTATGGGGCAGTGGAGCACTATGGGGGCATTTGGTGGCTCTAAAGGGGACTTTTTTAAATGCATATTATGAGGGGCACTATGGCATTTTTTACTGGCAGATTATTAGAGGCACTATAGGGGAAAGTAACACTATAGTAGCATTATTTGGGGGCACTATTCGAGAGTGGAGCACTATGGGGGCATTTTGGGGCTCTCTTTTTTACTGGCACATTATAGGGGTCTGAGTTCACGGATAATTAGATAAGGAGGTATGCGTCTCAAAGAAGTAGGATTCCCGGAAAGCAATGGTACGCCAAAACTATACTTTATGGTTACATTTAAAAACAGGGGAAGATTCCCGATCAATATAAAGAAGACCAGGGAATGCATCCACTTCAGAGATACACAAATGCACGTCCTGGGACTTATGCAGTGAGGTCCCTGGAGTGTATGGACCAAACACCGGAGGTGTCAGGCGTCAGGTGTGAGACAAATGGGTCAAAGAAGGCTGGAAGTGGCGGCCTGCCTGCTGAGTAAGGTGAGATTGAGGGCTAATTTTTGCCCAAAAAAACCAAATGTAGGTATTCTCAACCAGCCAGCCACATGCAGCAGCTTCACAGGAGGTGCCAGGTGTTCATTAACCCGTACACCTAACAATCAAGACCCAGTAAAAACCAAAGATCCCCACCAAATGGAGGAGAGTATTTGTAAGTACTCCCCTGGGGGGTACCATGGAGGGAATGGAGGTGCAAAAGACAAAAAAAAACACTCAGGGGGATGCACACAATCCCAAAGGGAGATGCTGGGTCTAAAAACCTAGAATGCTCATAGACCGGCTGTAAAAGGCTGCCCACTGCTTAACGCGTTTCGTCTAGAAGAAGACTCATCAGGATTACAGAGACCCTGCCTGCCGTGTACATTAAAGAGCAAGAGCTGTACCACTGGCGTGGTGACAGCGTCCGGCGCTAGTTCGGCCGTTAATGTGTGTACGGGTTAATGAACACCTTTCACCTCCTGTGAAGCTGCTGCATGTGGCTGGCTGGTTGAGAATACCTATGTTTGGTGTTTTTGGGCAAAAATTAGCCCTTAATCTCACCTTACTCAGCAGGCAGGCCGCCACATCCAGCCTTCCTTGACCATTTGTCTCACACCTGACGCCTTACACCTTCAGTGTTTGGTCCATGCACTCCAGGGACCTCACTGCATAAGTCCCAGGACATGCATTTGTGTATCTTTGATGTGTATACATACCCTGGTCTTCTTTATATTGATCAGGAATCTTCCCTTGTTTTGAATTGTAACAATAAAGTGTAGTTTTAGCCGTCCCTTTGCTTTCCGTGAATCACATTATAGGGGGCACTAAGGAAGCATTTTTTTTAACTGGCACACGAGAGACACTATAGGGGAGAGCAGCACTATGGGGCATCTGGTGGCATTAAGAAGAGGCATTTTTAACTGGCACATTATGGGGCAATATAGGGGCATCTTGTGGCATTAAGAAGGGGAATTTTTAGTAACACATTTTGGGGGCATCTAGTAGCACTAAGCAGGGGAAGTTTTTACTGGTACATTTTGGCGGGCACTAAGAAGGGTCATTTTTTTACCGGCACATTATGGGGAAGAGGAATACTATAGGGGCATCTTCTGGGAGCACTAAAAAGGGGAATTTTGTTACTGGCAAATAATAGGGGGCACTATGGGGAATGGGGAGAGGAGTACAATTGAGGCATGTGCTGGGGGCACTAAGATGGGGTATTTTATACTGGCACATCATGGGGGCAATATGGGGAAGGGGGAAGGAGCAATATGGGAGCATTTACTGGGACACTATATAGGTGTATTTTATACTGGCATACATTATGGGGACATTAGCTGAACTGTGGGCACTAAGTGGGGGTATTTCTTTTATTGGCATATTATAAGGAAAATTATTACTACAAGGGGGCATTGTGGTGAGCTTTACTACTACTACTGGGGGCCTATAGGGAGCATGATTACTAGTATGGGCACTATGGGGGCATTATTACTACTAAGTGTGCTCTGGCAGAGAATTATTTCGATTGTGGCATTTTGGGGAGCACTGCTATTTTGGTGGGCACCCTGGCACAGTACCAGCTTAGCACAATTACTTTTGGGGACATTATGTTTATACTACTAGTGTCTGGGATACCATGTACTGGGCATAGCTATTTTTTTAGAGCACTGTGTGGCAATAATTGCTGAAGGGGCCACTATCTGTGTGATACATATATTTTTCAGGGGACAGTTTCTGCAGTATAGTATTGGGGAACGCAGCGTGCATAGGATTGGGGGGGGCACGATGGTGTGTTCTGAAGATGTGAAGATGATGGAAAAGTGGGAAACTAATGTCCGTTTGTCAATCTCTGCAGAGACTGGAGATGGCTGAAAAATCATCATGGCGGTCTGGTCTGAATGGAGAAGATGAGGAAAGAGAACGTCTACATCACTGGATGTAAGAGGTATGTGGCGCTATGTAGAAGAGGAGATGCTATGGCTGCTCATCCTGCCATTTGCAGAATTAGGATTCAGAGCTAGGTGAGGATGGCCAAGGGGGCGGCAGGCCATGGGCGGGTGGCGGATGGTGGGGGGAACCACAGGCCTTGAGCAGGATCTGGGGAGGGAGGAGAGCGGAGGAGCTTCCTGGCTGTAGCCTGCTGTTGTCTATTGTATAAAGTGAAGGAGGCAGTGCAGCCAGGACACGCCCTCCTCTCTGTAAGATGTGTAGAGCCGGGCCCCCACCCGGACCTACACACCTTCCTCCTCCTCCACTCCTCTTTTGACGCCTTCAGGACTAGGAGAGAGCAAGTGAAACTGCAACAGCTCTTGCTGAGCTACGTGGGGGACAGTGTGAGTACAGGAGCATTATGTCAGCCCCCTGAGTATTGAGTACAGTGCGTCTATGTAGGATAAGGGTAAGACTCTTACCTTCAACCTCAACAATATAATTTCAGCTGTGCATTGTTTGTTGGGGGTGGCTTATTATATGTAGGAGGGGCTTATAACAATGGGCAGGGCCAACAATTTTTTTCTTTTTGGGCCCCGCCTAGACAAAATTCCTGGGTGCTCCCCTGTATACAGTATAAAAGCAAATACTGAAGATTACACCCAGTATACAGGACAAGATAAGTGGTACTGTGCAGTGTCCATATATACAGAATAAGAGCAGATACTGAAAATTACACCCAGAATACAGGACAAGAGAAGTGGTACTGTGCAGTGTCCATATATACAGAATAAGGGCAGATACTGAGAATTACACCCAGTATACAGGACAGGAGAAGTGGTACTGTTCAGCGTTCATATATACAGAATAAGAGCAGATACTGAGAATTACACCCAGTATACAGGACAGGAGAAGTGGTACTGTGCAGTGTCCATATATACAGAATAAGAGTAGATACTGAGAATTACACCCAGTATACAGGACAGAAGAAGTGGTACTGTGCAGTATCTATATATACAGAATAAGAACAGATGCTGAGAATTACACCCAGTATATAGGACAGGAGAAGTGGTACTGTGCAGTGTCCATATATACAGAATAAGAGCAGATACTGAGAATTACACCCAGTATACAGGACAGGAGAAGTGGTACTGTGCAGTGTCCATATATACAGAATAAGAGCAGATACTGAGAATTATACCCAGTATACAGGACAGGAGAAGTGGTACTGTGCAGTATCTATATATACAGAATAAGAACAGATACTGAGAATTACACCCAGTATACAGGACAAGAGAAGTGGTACTGTGCAGTATCTATATATACAGAATAAGAGCAGATACTGAGAATTACACCCAGTATACAGGACAAGAGAAGTGGTACTGTGCAGTGTCCATATATACAGAATAAGAGCAGATACTGAGAATTATATCCAGTATACATGACAAGAGAAGTGGTACTGTGCTGTGTCCATATAAGAATGACACCCAGTATACAGTACAGGAGAAGTGGTACTGTGCAGTGTCCATATATACAGAATAAGAGCAGATACTGAGAATTACACCCAGTATACAGGACAAGAGAATTGGTACTGTGCAGTGTCCATATGTACAGAATAAAAGCAAATACTGAAGATTAAACCCAGTACAGAGGAAAAGAGAAGTGGTACTGTGCAATGTCCATATATACAGAATAAGAACAGATACTGTGAATTACACCCAGTATACAGGACAAGAGAAGTGGTACTGTGCAGTGTCTATATATACAGAATAAGAGCAGATACTGAGGATTACACCCAATATACAGGACAAGAGAAGTGGTACTGTGCAGTGTCCATATATACAGAATAAGAGCAGATACTGAGGATTACACCCAGTATACAGGACAGGAGAAGTGGTACTGTGCAGTGTCCATATATACAGAATAAGAGCAGATACTGAGAATTACACCCAGTATACAGGACAGGAGAAGTGGTACTGTGCAGTATCTATATATACAGAATAAGAGCAGATACTGAGAATTACACCCAGTATACAGGACAGGAGAAGTGGTACTGTGCAGTGTCCATATATACAGAATAAGAGCAGATACTGAGGATTACACCCAGTATACAGGACAAGAGAAGTGGTACTGTGCAGTGTCCATATATACAGAATAAGAACAGATACTGAGAATAACCCCCAATATACAGGACAAGAGAAGTGGTACTGTGCAGTGTCCATATATACAGAATAAGAGCAGATACTGAGAATTACACCCAGTATACAGGACAAGAGAAGTGGTACTGTGCAGTGTCCATATATACAGAATAAGAGCAGATACTGAGAATTATATCCAGTATACATGACAAGAGAAGTGGTACTGTGCTGTGTCCATATAAGAATGACACCCAGTATACAGTACAGGAGAAGTGGTACTGTGCAGTGTCCATATATACAGAATAAGAGCAGATACTGAGAATTACACCCAGTATACAGGACAAGAGAATTGGTACTGTGCAGTGTCCATATGTACAGAATAAAAGCAAATACTGAAGATTAAACCCAGTACAGAGGAAAAGAGAAGTGGTACTGTGCAATGTCCATATATACAGAATAAGAACAGATACTGTGAATTACACCCAGTATACAGGACAAGAGAAGTGGTACTGTGCAGTGTCCATTATACAGAATAAGAGCAGATACTGAGGATTACACCCAATATACAGGACAAGAGAAGTGGTACTGTGCAGTGTCCATATATACAGAATAAGAGCAGATACTGAGAATTACACCCAGTATACAGGACAGGAGAAGTGGTACTGTGCAGTGTCTATATATACAGAATAAGAGCAGATACTGAGGATTACACCCAATATACAGGACAAGAGAAGTGGTACTGTGCAGTGTCCATATATACAGAATAAGAGCAGATACTGAGGATTGCACCCAGTATACAGGACAGGAGAAGTGGTACTGTGCAGTGTCCATATATACAGAATAAGAGCAGATACTGAGAATTACACCCACTGTACAGGATAGGAGAAGTGGTACTGTGCAGTATCTATATATACAGAATAAGAGCAGATACTGAGAATTACACCCAGTATACAGGACAGGAGAAGTGGTACTGTGCAGTGTCTATATATACAGAATAAGAGCAGATACTGAGGATTACACCCAGTATACAGGACAGGAGAAGTGGTACTGTGCAGTGTCCATATATACAGAATAAGAGCAGATACTGAGGATTACACCCAGTATACACGACATGAGGGTTATACTCTGGGGGGCCGTTCACACAATGTTTTTCTCCCAGAAATTTGGAGTGGACAGTTGCACCGCAATTTCATCATGCTTCTGCCAGCAGCTGCATTCTTTCGCATTCTTTGAAATAAAATGGGAGTCAGCGCTAAAGATCCCAGAGTGGCGGTTTAAAGGTTCCATCTTGGCACGGCGTAATTTCTGCGTGGTTGTACACCCCAAAGTTCCCCGGCAAAAGACGTCATGTGAACCTACCCTGCAGATGTGCGTGTGTTATGTAACAGAATTTCTGCATGGATTTCCGTACGTTTGCACGATGTAATGCGGTCTTGGCGCAGATCTCACTGTTGCATAGAAAAAGGTGAAATTCGTAAAAAATAAAAAAATCATACAAACAAATGACAGGCTGTGAATTTCTAAATCCCCATGGTGGGTCAATTTTGGCACGGAAAAAAAAAAGCGTATGTGACATTTTCTGTTCTGATTCACTTTGCTGGTACTGTATTACACCATGTTTTTTTAATATGAAAATCTGCGCATAATCTGGAATGTGTGCAGGTAGCCTAAGCGCACATACATATCGTGCAGACTGCAATGCAGAAAATCCACATGAAATCCACACAAAACCAGCACAAAAATTGCACATAAATCTGCTCTATTTATCGTTTTTTGTTGCAGATTTTCTATATATGTTAACAACCCCTTTGAAGTCTATGGGGAAAACCACCCTACATAAGGTGCGAAATCACACAAACAATTGACATGCTGTCAGTTTTAAAATCCGTACTGCAGTTCAATTTCCACAAAGAAGAAAAACGCAAAGTGTACGTGAGATTTATCACTGCTATTTTTCCACATAAAATCTGCGCGGAAAATCTGCACATAATCTGTATTGTGTGTAGGTAGCCTAAGAATTTCCTTCATAATTAATCTTCCCCTGTCACTACAAAATTTCCGTATAGAAAGAAATTGCAGGACACTTTAAGGGACACTGGAGTAGATTTATCAAAACTAATGTAAATAGGAACTGGCTTAGTTGCCCATAGCAACCAATCAGATTCCACCTTTCATTTTTCAGCGCTCCTTTGGAAAATGAAAGGTGGAATCTGATTGATTGGTATGGGCAAATAAGGCTACTTTCACATCTGCGCTTTCCCTTTCTGCTGTTGAGATCTGTCATAGGATCTCAATAGCAGGGGAAAACGCTTCAGTTTTGTCCCCATTCATTGTCAATGGGGGACAAAACTGAACTAAACGAAACGCGATGCACCAAAATGCATTCCGTTCCGTTTGTTTGCGTCCCCATCGCAGACAGAATATTGGGGACAGATCCAGACACAATAGAAAACGGATCCGTCCCCCATTGACTTTCAATTTTGTTCATGACAGATCCATCTTGGCTATTTTAAAGATGATACAACTTGATCCATTCATAACGGATGTAGGAGGTTGTAGTATCATGACGGAAGCGTTTTTGCTGATCCATGACGGATCCGCACCAAACGCTAGTGTGAAAGTAGCCTAAGGCCTTATGCACACGGCCGTTGTTTTGGTCCGCGTCCAAGCCGCATATTATGCGGCTCGGGCGCGGACCCATTCACTTCAATGGGGCCGCAAAAGATGCGGACAGCACTCCGTGTGCTGTCCGCATCCGTTGCTCCGTTCCGTGGCCCCGCAAAAAAAATAGAGCATGTCCTATTCTTGTCCGTTTTGCAAACAAGAATAGGCATTTCTACAATGGGCCGCGTTCCGTTCCGCAAATTGCGGAACAGAACGCGGAGCAGATTCCGTGTTTTGTGGATCCGCGATTTGCGGACCGCAAAACACATACGGTCGTGTGCATGTAGCCTAAGGCTACATGCATACGACAGTTGTTTTTTGCTGTCCGCAAATCGCGGATCCGTCTTCCTTTTTTTTTCACATCCACATCCATTCCGTGTGTCCGCAAATTTTGTAGGTTGTGTTTCCGTGTGTCTTCCGTTTTTTTTGCGGATCCACAAAAAAAAACATAAGGCTTGAAACAGTTTCTTAAAGTACCTGTACAAGTGCCCTGGTTTCCAAGCAACCATCCGCAAAAGAAACGGATGTGGATGACAAATGGATGGCTTCCATTGGTCATCCAAATTTTTTGCGGACCCATTGACTTCTATGGGTCCGCAAACCGTTTTTTGCGGACAAGAATAGGACATGCCATATTTTTTTTCCGGACATGAAACAGCGGACAGGCAATGCTAGAGGCATCCGCATTTTTAACGGATCCATAGAAATCAATGGGAAACCATCCGATCAGTCGTGTGCATGTAAGCTAAGCCACTTCTATTTTACACCAGTTTTATAAATTTCTCCCACTTCTCCTCATCCTTCTCTCCCCCAACATCATCTTTCGGGGGAGAGTTGGAAGCTTCTCCTGCATATTAGACCTCGTCATGTTTGGTCGACAATTCACTGATGTGTATGGCGGGCTTTTTATCGTGGTCATGTTATGTATACCATTTTACATGGTGCTATATAACATTAAATAAAAATGTATTGCATGTGATGTGACTTTGTTCTGCGTTCTTTCGCGAGATTGTATCACAAGACATTGAATGCAAGCTGTCATGTAGTCTAATGTTGAACACTGGTTACAAGATCATCTGTTTTGCACCTGTTACTAAATTTGAGCCAACCCAAACAATGTGAGGTAATATGAGGGTGGGTTCTGCTTAGGGTGACTCCACCCAGTCACAGTATATAAGCCAGAGAGCAGCAGTGTTTCCACCAGAGCAGAGGGAGTCATAGGAGTTCCTGGTTCTTGCGTCAACAGTGTTTGAACGGAACAGGAGTGCTCTGTGCTAGATCTACCATACCTGTCCTTATCTCTAGAACCTCATCTTACCACCTAAGAAAGAAGCTACTACTACAACTATCATCATGAGCTCCCAGATCCGTCATAACTACCACCAAGACAGTGAAGCTGGAGTCAACCGTATTGTCAACCTTGAGCTACAGGCTTCCTATGTGTACCTGTCCTTGGTGAGTACAAGAGCAGATGCTTTAGAAAAGGGTTATTGTGGGACTACAAGGTGGGAGGAACTACAACCAACTGTATAATGTTTATCGTTTTGGTAGTATTGCAGTTGCCTTACATCTAGGGCTGTGTATGTGATTCCATATCCTATATCTCTCCCATGAGCAGTGTTTTCATTTTTAATAATCCAAGAAAGCCGTGCATAGTACACAATGGGGGAGGTTTATCAAAACTGGGGCAAAGGAAATCTGTCTTAGTTTATTGTAGCAACCAATCAGATTCCACACTTCACTTTCCAAAGGAGTTCTGAAAAATGTAAGGTGTAATCTGATTGGTTGCTATGGGCAACTTAGCCAGTATTCCTTTACCCCAGTTTTGATGAATCTTCCCCAATAAGTAGTTGCCTGTTGGGGTGTTATGTAAAGGATCCAGCTGGTTAGGTATCATCGTCCCAAACCTAACAAAAGATCTCCATGAGGTTAATACCTCAAGCATGATTCAAGCTAAGCTCTTTCCATCTTCAAGGGATTTTTGGGCAGACCTCCACCTTCCTCCCCATCGCTTGTGGTAAGACCTATTGTGGAGAGCATACTTGCCTGTTCCCTGCTGCTGAGCTCCAGCACTGCAGAGACCTGGCCTCCATGTCAACACTTGTTTGACACCCACTGCAAGCAAACACTGGCTGCAGAGGTAACTCATCCCCCTTGGCTCCTGTGACCTGTTGACATGATGGAAGGGGGACGTGTCACTGCTGGGGCCAATTATCAGCAAGGCAGCTGGAACCCAGCAAGAGGGAGCAGTAAGTATGCTTGCTGGCCACATTGGGGGCAAGGAAGGTCTGCCTGAAAGCCTTCTGAAGATGAGAAAACCCCTTTAATGTTGGCCGAACCCACCAATT
The DNA here is from genome assembly GCA_033119425.1 of Bufotes viridis. Classification (NCBI taxonomy): domain Eukaryota; kingdom Metazoa; phylum Chordata; class Amphibia; order Anura; family Bufonidae; genus Bufotes; species Bufotes viridis. The sequence continues at coordinate 476,580,761 of CM065590.1, read as the reverse complement.
TTGTGACTAACCAACAACCTAATCTGTTTAGGGGGTGTACTGACACATGCCATCAGGAGAAAGAAGGATCAGAGTGGATGACAGCATGCCTCATCCTCTTGTTCTCGGATGTTCGGATTTTAAACTGCTGCTAGAGTTTGGCATGGCTTGCGCTCCTGTTTGAGAACCCATTCATGCTGAGCCAAGCATGCATGTGTAATGGGAGCTGGGAGGAATAACTGTTGGCTGTGAGACAGGTTGTCATTTTGCCATCTGCAAAGTATATGGCCAGCTTTACTGTGTCTCTTATCTAGAATTAATTAGTAAGTGGTCTATAGCCTGTAAATGGAATGCAGGCTACAGACTGTTGTAAAGGCCATGTGAAAATTAAAATTCTCTGACTGCTGTCTTACCCATAATGGTTAGTGATTTCAAATAAATTTTTACATGGATTTTATAACCATGCGGGCTTATTGTATCACTGTACCTGGCTTCATGCTGACTGTACATTTGTGGCTCCTTACTTCCTCAATATAAGAGCAGCATATGATGGCGACTCTAAACTAGCTTGGAGGTGTGTGGTCATTCAGAAGGAGCAATAAAAGGATTTTCATTCAAAATTCCTCGGGATATACAGTATTAGGCCTCATGCACACAGTCCCCAATGCATGGGCATCTTGAATGGGTCTGTGATCCGTCTGCACCGAAAAAAAAGAACATGTTCTATTTTGCGGTGTGGAGACACTGACAAATACCACGGAAGCACTCCATAGTGGTTCAGTGTCTCTGTTCCGCACCGCAGCTCCAAATGGGTCCATTCATGATGTGGGGAGCACATGGACGTTGCTTCCCCCCCCCAACCTTTCATTACTGGAAGTAGCTCCACGTCTGTCAAAATTCAGTTTGGTACTGTAGCCATGCCTATTTGAGGATTTAATCTGCAGTACCTACTGATGTTACAGTTCTTTGACTTCTTATCTCCACATATTATTGGTTCTACAGACCTACACTGTTCCAACTGTGCATTGAATGTTTTCCGTCATAGGGATTCTACTTTGACCGGGATGATGTGGCTTTGGCCAAGTTTTCAAAGTTCTTCCATGAGCAGTCTGAGGAAAAGCGAGAACAAGCGGAGAAATTTATGAAGTTCCAGAACAAACGTGGAGGACGGGTAGTTCTTCAAGATATCAAGGTAAGAGCTGCTATGGGGCTTGTAGATTTAAGTGGGTGCATTGGACTAACATCAATGAAAAATATCCCAAGCAGGTATGAAATCCTAGCCGCTACTAGTTCGGTACGTGGTTCTATCAAGATGATGAATTAACTTTAACTATATTGCACAAATTCGGTAGTAATTCCTGCACCTGTAACATGAAGGGAATATGGTGCATTGAGTGGTGCATTATCCAAAACTAAAAGCTGCATGTGTCCCTTTTTTATGCTAGAAACCTGATGCTGATGAATGGGGGAATGGCACCAGTTCTATGGAGTATGCTTTGAAACTTGAAAAGGGTGTAAATCAGGCTCTAGTGGACCTCCACAAGACTGCTACCGACCATGCTGATCCTCATGTAAGTGAATTTCTTGGACAAGGGAATTAGTAGAAAAAGGCAACATATCCTTAGGATAGGTCGCTAATATTCAGTGAACGTCCAACACCTCACACTTCCGCCAATCAACTGTTGAAGAGGCTGCAGTGCTCTACATTGTATAGCGGCTGTGCTTGGCATTGCAGTACAGGCCCACTCACTTGACTGAACTGTAAATAAGCTGTATAACCAATGAACATGACACCACTGGCCAAAGGAAAAGCCACATCACTCACCAGAGTGACACAACTTCTTCAAACAGCTGATCAACAGGGGTGTTGGGAGGTGGACCCCCACCAATCGGGTATTGATGCCCTATCCTGCGTATAGGCAATCAATATGAATCCCATAAAATGCCTTTAAGGGCAAACTCTATACTACGCAGTAGCTGTAGTAGTGGTCTTCACAGCTAGACCTTTTTAGATGCTTTCTAAATTTGGCTGATAACTAGTGGTTCAGCCTCTCTAACCTTTAGGAAAACTGTGGGGAGCGGTCACCATTCTGAGTCACCTGATTGGAACTTGCTCAGAAGAGCTCTCAAAATGCCAGACCTTCATGTGCCTTAATGGCATATATAGATGTGTCTTGTGCATTTGGGACAACCTCTTTACAATGACCACTAACCGATTTCACAATAACTTTGCCTGAACTGCTTAGATCATCATAGAATAAATGTGCTGACATGTCTAATATTGCTTCCACATACAGATGTGTGACTTCCTGGAGAGAGAATATCTGGAGGAGGAAGTGAAATTGATCAAGAAACTGGGAGACCACATAACCAACCTGAGGCGTGTGAAAGCAGCAGAGGTTGGCATGGGAGAGTACCTCTTTGACAAGCTGACCTTGGGAGATGACAGCAACTAATGTCCTATTTCTTTAAAGCTGGGGATAGTATGCACGAGCTATACTACCACAATGAAAGGGAAAGGATTGGGTCACTGGGATGAGTACTTTTCATGCTCTGCAATGTCAAAAATAAAAACCATTTATGTGCAGCAAAACTGTCTTCTGGTCTGTTACTACTTTTAATACAAATTTACTTGTACAGCAAGCTTAGCTTACAACTTCCCAAAAACTTGGCTTCCTACTGAATCTGAGGCTTTTGCTATGTGATTCACTCAAAATGGCCTCTGCCGTCTTACAGATTGGAAGATGGCACAGCAGGACAGAAAAGATAATGCACAGGACCCTGGCAGGCTTGCATGCGCTTCCTTGTGGTCAGCCTCAGTTAATCAGGAGGTGCTATATTTGATCCCTACCAGAGAAGCAACAGTGTATGAGCTCAAAATACACGACAGGACGTTCGTTAGAGAAACTGGAAAGCTTCCTAGATACACACTACAGCTAGTTTAGGGTCAAACGGGGACAGTGGAGAAGATTATGGGTAGACAGTGTCACTGGGCTACAACCATTCTGAGAAGCTGTACTTATTCAGGTGCTAGAATGCCAGGAAAGTATAAATACCCCCCAAATGACACCATTTTAGAAAGACACCCCAAAGTATTCACGGAGGGGCATGGTGAGTTCATGTATGATTTCATTTTTTTTTTTTTTTTCACAAGTTAGCGGAATGACACTTTCGAGGAAAAAATAATAAAGTTTCCATTTCTGCTAACTTCTGGCAAAAAAAATAAAATCTCCCATGGACTCATTTACAGAGATATTTCTCACACCCAGCATGGGTATATGTAAAAATACACCCCCAAAACACATTGCCCTACTTCTCCTGAGTACGGCGATACCACATGAGTACACTTTTTTTGCAGCCACGATGCACAAAGGGGCCCAAATTCCAATGAGTACCTTTAGGATTTCACAGGGCATTTTTTTATGCATTTGGATTCTCACGCTTTAGGGCCCCTAAAATGCCAGGGCAGTATAAATACCCCACATGTGACCCCATTGTGGAAAGATGACACCCCAAGGTATTCCGTGAGGGGCATGGCAAGTTCACAGAAATTTTTATTTTTTTGGCACAAGTTAGCAGAATTTTTTTTTGTTTTTTACAAAGTCTCATATTCCACTAACTTGTGACAAAAAATAAAATTTTACATGAACTTGCCATACCCCTCACGGAATACCTTGGGGTGTCTTCTTTCTAAAATGGGGTCACATGTGGGGTATTTATACTGCCCTGGCATTTGAGGGTCTCTGCAATCATTACACGTATTGCCAGCATTAGGAGTTTCTGCGATTCTCCTTATATTGAGCATACGGGTAATGAGATTTATTTTTTTTTTCCGTTCAGCCTCTGGGGCTGAAAAAAAAAAATTAACGGCACAGATTTCCTCATTCGCATCGATCAATGTGGAATGTATTGGCTCTGAGTATTAGAATGTATTGGCTCTGAGCCAAAGTTATTACTTCGTGAGGTCTCACGAGACTTTGCATAATAACTTTAGAAATTGACTTATACTGTAAAAAATAAACATTTCCCGAACTCTGGTTTCGTTTCAAGGTACCACTTGGAACTGAAACAGAGTTCGGGAAATGGTTTTAAAAGGAGACGCCCGATAGCCGTTTTTGTACCACGCCCACCGAACAGCCCGTATCAAGAAGATGACACAAATATAATTGTGTGACCTTGCGGCAATGGTCAAACGTAAACGCGTCCCTCTCAGAAAATGACAACCATTCAACCCATGCCTTACCATGACTGGACCAAGTGGAAGGAGCCACTGCATTCTGAATCTGAGGCATCAACCTGTGAGCGGAAGATCCCATAGAAAAGGAGGGCATGGGAAGCCCAACAGGTCTGCAGCGTCCTGAAACGATTCAACTGCAAACAAGAGAGCGTCAGCCATCACATTACACTTACCTGGCACATGCCCTGAAAACCACATTATGCAATAAACACGTTAGAACAAGCTGACGCAACAGCGCCAGTACAGGCAGAGAATGAGAGGTTAGACTATTAATCGCTATAACTGCCCCTTTTGTCAAACCGCAATCCAACCAATCTGAAGGCCAAGGCGCTGCTGACCAGTGATCTCCGAATATCGCAGCGTAACCCAAAGAACCCGCCGCATCAGTAAAAAGGCGGAGTGCGTCGCTGTCGATTTCCGGTTCTGGAAAATATGAAACGCCGTCGTAGGAATACAGGAACCGCAACCAAACTCGAAGGTCATCCTTTAAAGGTTTTGGTAATTGGATAAAATGGTGGGGCTGCCGAACGCTTGCCGTTGCTAGCGCCAAGCGCCGTGAAAAAACCCGCCCCATCGGAAAAATCCGGCATGCAAAGGCTAACTGACCTAGGAGAGACTGCAATTCCTTAAGCATAATTTTCCGTGCATCCAGACAGTTATTGACGTCAGCACGCAAGCGCACCAGCTTATCCTGCGGCAAACTAATCAAGCCCCTCTCTGTGTCAATTTGGATACCTAGAAAGGAAAGAGAACGCGTGGGACCTTCGGTTTTTTCCTCGGCTAACAGAACTCCCAACCACGCTGCGAAAAAAAGAAAAGTCTGCGTTGTCGCGCAGACCTCAGACCCGCTCGGACCTATAAAAAGGAAGTCGTCCAGATAATACACAACCAAAATGTTACCAGTTTCAACTTTTACTACCCACTCTAAAAAACAACTAAACATCTTGAAGTACTTACAAGAAATGGAGCAACCCATGGGAAGACACATGTCGAAGTAGAAGAAACCATTCAACTGACAATCAAGCAGATGGAAACAATCCGGGCGAACCGGCAGAAGCCGGAAGACTGATTCTGTGTCTGTTTTGGCCAAGAGGGCCCCTGAGTCGGCTTTCACAATTAGGCGTAAAGCCGCATCAAAAGAGGTATAGGAAACAGCCGACTCTTCCTTTGGGATTGCATTATTGACGGAATCTCCTTCCGGAAATGATAAATGGTGGATTAATCTAAATTTACCCGGCTCTTTTTTGGGAACTACACCAAGAGGAGACACCTGGAAATTGTAAAACGGGGGCTCCTCGAAAGGACCAGCCTTATGACCCAGAGTCCTCCTTGTCCACCTTCGCCTGCTCCTCACCAGGGTGCTCCAAGACTGACTTCAGATTACCTGTGAACACAACCGAGTGATGAGGAATCCAGAAACCGGACTCAAAACCTTTAAGAAGCCTGATGGCCTCCAGCTGCCTGGGATACCGTTCGAGCCACTGGCGCATCCCTTGCACGTTCACCGGGGTCCTCTGATCTGGTAGGAACCGCCCTGGCCGTGAAAGCATTATTTTTCAAGCACCTGCAGGTGGAGGGGGCACTGGTTGGTGGCCAAACCATCTGGCCAGCCTGCCTGGCAGGTTTTTTGCAGGCTGCACAGCCACAGGGAGAACCACAGGCTGTGCAACCTTCGACATAACTGAGGCTGCAACAGCCAAGCTGCCTGCAGGGGGACATAAAACGGGGGCTGGGCAGTGCCGGGAGTCGGACGGGCTGCACACAGGTGCCCTGGACGGGGCACAGCCACGCTTGCGATGCCTGACTGGGGAAGGGAATAGGCGGGCTGGGGGACACGAGGATCATGCAGGGCGCGCGGCAAAAGAGGCAGCAGCCGTCTGAGGGGACACGGAGCTCCCCGACGCGCTTGCTGAAAGCAGGGGGGCTAACCAAGCCGAACCTTCCCTGGCAACTTTCTCCTGTAGGAGAGCCAGGAGGTCAGCCTCATTCAAATCCGCCATAATCGCGGTTTCACCTGGTGCAGACTAACTGTAAACTCTTCATTGGCCGAGCGCACGCCAAGAGGAAGTGGAAGAGGAGTTAAACCTTTATATATGCTCCCCTTGAGGCGCGCTCATCCCAGATAGAGCCCTCCCCTGTAAATTAACCCTTACCTTCACCCCGTACTCTTCAACCAGGTGTTATGTGTGGAGCATGATGGCAGACAGTGACAAGGTGGGTCACTGTCAGCAAGGCCAGATTTATTTATCAGCCTCAGCCAGGGGAGTGTGAAAATCCGGTGATGATACTGGAGGATGGGCCAGAAAGAAGACTTCATACTAGAATAGTTTAGGTCTATGTTCTAGTCTGCCTGCCCAGAAGTCCATGGGATCAAGTAACGGGGTATATGCTACCACAGTCTAGGTAGGCCTTAGCATTAAGGCGGGAGGTCTTCGCTTGTCGATTTGTCTCCACCTGGTGGAGCATGTGAAAAAAAAACCTGTTCCATCATGTAGAGGAGACTGAACTGGCTGCGGCTTCTGCTTGTGGCTGTGGGAGGTGGGTGACTCTACGAGGGTGTAGAGGGTCCTCCCTTCCAGACATGCTGGCAGTAGTGCTCATGAAAGCAGCATACACAGTATTTCCTGGTAATAACGTAATTTGGCCTCCCTTTCGGATGTATGAAAACATTCCCCCATTCACCCGATTCCTCAAGTCTTTCACTGAACTGCAAGAGCTGTTAAAAATGTCCAGGAAACTATACATGCACGTCAGCCACTCTTACCATGCAAAAAACAACATTTCCATCCATTGGAACGCCACACTCCATATGTTAGACCACCAGTACAAGCAGAGGAAGGCGTTCAACAATTACTTAATTCTGCAGACGGACAGGTCTACTCTCTGGTGTAATTTCCACAGAAATTACAGGATTTCCAGATGCCAGTGCCTGATGCAACAGAATAGATCATTCTGCCACTAATGATCATACTGTAGTATGCTGCCACACTGGAATGTTCTGCAAAATGGGCCATTACTTCTGGCCACATGCTGCTGCCACCATTCTGATGCTGTCATCCACCTGATGCCTCTACTGCCATTCCTACAAGGCTTCTTGGCCTACTGATATGTACATGTTAAATTTTTAAAAGTATATGCATACCACTGGCCCTTACTATCACACTGCTGTTGCTGGGTTCTGCTACTACTGTGATCTGCCATCATCTTGTACTCTATGCCACTGCTGCTGCCCCCCCCCCCCCCTTCCCTCTTGTCCTTTTTACTACCACTGCTGTTGGCCCTATACTCACTATGTTATTAGGCCACTATTGTCACTGTTACTGCCACTACTGTTGGCTCCAATCCCCACTCTGTCATTGGGTGACTATTGTCACTGTCACTGCTGCTGCCCCTCCCTCCCCACTCTGTCATGGGGCCACTATTGTCCCTGTTACTACCACTGCTGTTGGCCCCCATCCCCACTCTTTAATGGGGCCACTATTGTTCCTGTTACTTCCACTGCTGTTGGCCCCCGTCCCCACTCTGTTATGGAGCCACTATTTTTATCGTTTATCCTTCACATCACTGTTTATTTTCTGCAGGACTTTTTTCCCTTGTTAAAAAAAAACATATTTCAGACATAAATGTCCAAAATGGATGCAAATTGAGCATAAGGTCTCTTTCACATGATCAATATTTTGAATCAGTATTTGAGAGTCAAAAGCAGGAGTAGGTAAAAAAACACAGAAGAGATGCAAATACTTCTATTACATTTTATCTCTGTTTTGGACCCACTCCTGGTTTTGGCTTACAATTACGGATCAAATGCTGATGCAAAATACTGACCAAAATACTGATCATTTGAAAGAGGCTTTATGGCAAAAAATACAGGATTCGTTTTTTTGTTATGTTTTCTGTTCTTCTGACGGATCAGAAGAATGGAAAAATAAACAGATATGTGACGTGAACACAGACTTACTGTCACTGATGCTGCCACTCTTCCCACTCTGTTATAGGGCCACTACTGTCACTTGTACTGCCACTGCTGCCACTTTCCCCACTCTGTCATGGGCCACTATTGTCACTGTTACTGCCACTGCTGCTCCTGCTACCCCCTCACTCTGTCATGGGGCCACTATTGTCACTGTTACTGCCACTGCTGCCACCTTCCCCACTCTGTCATGAGGCCACTATTGTCACTGTTACTGCCACTGCTGCCACCTTCCCCACTCTGTCATGAGGCCACTATTGTCACTGTTACTGCCACTGCCGTTACCCTCCCGGCTTGGTTAAGTCCATGGCAATAAATTAGACCTGACACTAACCTTGACCTGTATTCAGTAGCGTTGCAAGGATCTCAAAAGATCCGGGGCCCAAGCCCCAATGCATATTGCCCAATTCTCTAAGTCGACCAACCAACACCAACCACCCCACCCCCGCAAAAACTAGCACTGAAGACATTTTACTGTACTTCAGGGGCGTAGCTAGAAATGACTGGGCCCCACAGCAAATTTTTGTATTGGGCCCCCCTACCCGCGCGTTCGCTCCCCCTCTATAATGTGCCAGCCATATAGCCCCCCTATAATGTGCCAGTAGTCAGCCATATAGCCCCCCCAGCCCCCATATAATGTGCCAGTAGCCAGCCATATAACCCCCCTATAATGTGCCAGTAGTCAGCCATATAACCCCCCCTATAATGTGCCAGTAGTCAGCCATATAAACCCACCCTATAATGTGCCAGTAGCCAGCCATATAGCACCAGATGCCCCCATAGTGCTCCTCTCCCCATAGTGCCCCCTATAATGTGCCAATATCAAGTGCCTCTGTCTTCCCCATCCCAATATCATAGTGCCATCCTCTCCCCTGCCCCCTAATGTGTGTGCCAATATGAAGTGCCTATCTCCCCCCATTTGCCAATATCATAGTGCCAATAGCCCCCTCCTCCCCTGTGGCAGTAAAGTAAAAGTCCAGTATTTAAAAAAAAAAAAACAACACATATACTTACCTCCATGTTAGGCAAGCCTCATTTATCCTGTCTTTCAGAAAAGTTTGTGAGGGGAGTCGAACCTGTGACCATTAGGATGAAAGGCAAGACACTTAACCACAAGACCATATCAGCTGCATAGCCAGGTAGCTAAAAAAAAAAAATAAGACCTCTAGATAAGGAGAACTTTGATAGTGTATCTATACACATTACAGCTGCCCCAACACACCAAGCTCTGCTACATCCATATACAATGTGCTGGTGCAGCTGTAATGTGTATGGATACACTATCAAAGTTCTCCACATCTAGAGGTCATATTTTTTTTTTTTTTATTATTATTATTATTTATCTAGTTATTCAGCTGATATAGTCTTGTGGATAAGTGTCTTGCCTTTGAACCTAATGGTCGCAGGTTCGATCCACAGGACAAGCTTTTCTGAAAGAAAGAAAAAATAAGTTTTAAATAGACAAGGGCGAAAGGACACTGCGATTCACTGTGTAATTAGCGATCGGGAGAGGAGTGAGGACACGTGCTGATTACCCAGGGGAGGAGAGGAGTAAGGACAACACGTGCTTGCCGGGCCCCCTGTAAGCCCGGGCCCCGAAGCAGCTGCTTCCCCTGCTTCCCCGGTAGTTACGCCCCTGCTGTACTTCCCATAAAGCTATACAGCAGCACATACATCTAGCATCCAGTGCCTCCCAGGTGACGTCTCATCTGGTGTAGATCTTCTCTGTCATCATCTTCTCCATTTGGTTCAGTTAACTTCTCTCAGCTGCCTCATCTCTGCACAGTGTGACACATGGACATCTTAGCTTCCTCGCTTTTCTGTGCCCCCCATTCTGAAGAAAAATGAATGCTATACAAATAATCTTCCCGATAGTAATAGTCCCACCAATAGTAATTCCGTTCTAGAATGCCCTCCTTAGGGTGCTTTCACACTAGCATTTTTCTTTTCCATAGAGTTCCGTCTTCGGGGCTCTATGCCCAAAAAAAAGAATGAACTGTATTATCCCCATGCATTCTGAATGAAGAAAAATCCATTCAGTATTCATCAGGATGTCTTCAGTTCAGTGTGTAAATATTTTTTAGACAGGTAAAATACCGCAGCATCCTGCGGTATTATCTTCGTCTAAAATGCCAGGACACATAACGGAATGCCGGACCTGCCATTAATTTCCAGTGACTTGTATTAGTGCCAGACCTGGCATTACAAATACCGCAACAACGGATCTTTCCTTCCAGTCTGCGCACTTGCAATGCATTTGTGAGACAGATCCGCATCCAGATCCGTCTCCAAATGCTTTCAGTTGTCATGCGGTATGACGGATCTGGCATGTAGTTCTGGTGACGGAACTACCTGCCGGATCCTCACACCGCAAGTGTGAAAGCACCCTTAGTAATACTGCACCATACAGTGCCCCCAAAACTGATAGTGCTCCCCAAGAGTGCCTCCATTAGCAGGAGAGCCCTTCAGTATTAATAATACCCTTACAGAGCCCCAGTAGAAATAAGGCCCACTATTGTTCCCCCAGTGGTAATAAAGTTCTCTACAGACTGCTCAGTAGAAATAAGGCCCCCATAGTGCTCTTAGTAGAAATAATGTGGATCTATAAGTCCCTTCTATAGAGCGCCCAGTAGTAATAAGAATGCCTAATGTCCCCTGGATTTAAAATGCCCCTACAGTCCCCTAATATTTATAATGCCCCCTACTGTTATAATGCCTCTACAGTGCCCCCAGTATTTATATTGCCCCCTACTGTTATAATGCTCACTGTGAAGCTCCCCCAGTATTTATAATGCTCCCCGCAGTGCCTCCTGTAGTTATATTCCTCTGTTTAGTGTCCTCAGAAATTATAATTCCTCAGCCCCTCCTCTATACAGTCCTATGTAAATAACATTATTTACCTCCCTCCGCCATAGAGTCCCATGCAAATACCATCACACCATCTCTCCTGCCCCTCCAATATACAGTCCCACCTAAATACCATCACCCACTCCCCAGCCGTCTTCAACATACAGTCCTATGTAAAGAACATCACCCTCTCCCCAGCCGCCTTCAACATACAGTCCCATGTAAATAACATAACCCCCTCAATATGCAGTCCCATGTAAATAATATCACTCCCTCCCACAGCCTCCTTCAACATATAGTCCCATGTTAATAACCTCACCCTGCCCCAGCTACCTCTAACATGCATTCCCATATAAATACCATCACCCCTCAACTTTCAGTCCCATGTAAATAACTTCTCTCCCTCCAGCCCTAACATACAGTCCCAGTTAAATAACTATAACTCCCAGCATTGCTCTGCCTCTCCCTTCACTTACCTCTCCCCATGTACAGACCTCACCACAGCTTCTTCCCAGGAATTCTCTTCACTGGTGAGCCATCCTCTCCGGCACTGATCACATGATGGTGACATCATCGCAGGTCCTTTTCAGCTACTGCATTTAGAACTGATCACATGGACTGTGATGTCATCACAGGTCCTTCAGCTCTTGCAGGGCATTAGATTCAATAGTATTGCCATCCTGAGGATGGCAATATAGTTGTATCTAGCAGGCAGGCAGGACATTTGGGGTGTGGGACAAAATATCAGGGACCAAGGCCCAGAATGTTTTAACCTAGCAACGCTCCTGTCTGTAATACTGACGCACAGTAAATTTACAGCTAACAGAAGGGAATAAAAAGCATGTGTTTGGACTAACAAAACATGCATTAAAATAAATAAATAAAATTCTCCACACCTTTATTGGCGCTGTCTCCATTTTTTTATTTTGTTTCACTAAGGAGCCGTTTGGACAAAGCTTCTACATGGACACACACAGGTTTTTTGCTTTACTGAAAAGTGCTGTATGCCTTTCTTTTTGTTTAAAGGGAGTCTGTCACCACAATTTAATATCATAGACCACTTACATAGTGCTGTAGCATAACTATACATGAGTCAAATGGTACCTTTGTTGTGTCGTTCTGAAGTTCAACAGAGACAAAAACAAAGTTTTATTCATATGTAAATGAGGACTTGCAAGTGCCCAGGGGCAGCGTTCGGGCTGTAAGTGCCCAGGCCAACCTGTCTTCTTCTCAAATAACTCCTCCCCAGCCTGTTGCTTGGGGAGGAGTTGTAAGCCTCTTTCATCATCCAGTGTACTGGATGAGATCCCGCAGGTGCAAGTGCACTGCATGGGGCGATACCGCTGCCCACAATGGTCATCACAGTGCGCAAGCCTGGGCTGGCGGAGAACTGCGCACTTGTCGGCCAGTACACTGGATGATGCAAGGGGCTTACAGGGCGGACTAAGTAAGAGGCTTGGAGGAGTAATCTAAGAAGAAGGCAGAGCGGCTTGGGCACTTACAGCCCGAACGCTGCCCCTGGGCACTTGTGAACTCTAATTTACATTTGAATAAAACAGCGATTTTGCCTCTGTTGAACTTCAGAACAACACAACAAAGGTACCATTTGACTCATGTATAGTTATGTTACAGCACTATGTAAGCGGTCTATAATGTCAAATTGTGGTGACAGACTCCCTTTAACACAGTGATGTAGACGGTGATAAATGACTGTAATATTGATGGCACAGTACCTAAGAACTGGCACACTATGAATGTGAGTGCACATAATGCATACAGCAATACACTCTCCCTGCAGTTTAACTTCCCAACCTTCACACTTAGATTAGGCCACCAAGTGGGATGAATATGATTAGGCAGAGTGTCCTGGGGGTACCTGATTTATTGCGATTCGGCTAAATCAAATTTCTCAAAACTTCTCTCATCTCTATAGTTAAGGTTAGGATTAGTATTAGGGTTAGTATATTAGGGCCAGTATTAGTGTGCTATTATTATGGTTAGAATTGTTGTGCTTTTTCATATATATATACCATTTATATCTAAATATCCTAATTATAGTGGATTTGATTATACCTATAAGAGGCCATATTGTTATATGTTGTATGTATTTTAAAGATGGCTGAGAGAGGTTCATGGAAAGGACACAGTTCATATAATTTCTTCTCATGGATGTACCAGCCTGAGAAGAGGCATTCTTGTCTCCTTATAGATTTATTACTAAGATAAGGATATTTTCTAGACGCAGCTGGTGCTAATTACCTCTACAGTTTGGTATCCATTAATGAAGCAGAAAATCTGTAATATCTATATACACAGATAATCAACCTTAGTTTTTTGTTTGTATAAGATAATCAATAGGATGTATGTATTGTTTTTATATTGTTGAGTATTATGAAGGATGTCAATGCATCTATTATCTTATATATTTCTCACTAGGAACTCATGTACTACTAAAATATAATGAGACGACTATTAGTATAGACGCCATTCAGGGAAAGATAGTGTTATTCTAACCAGGGGTCTGAGGGCCCAGCCAGGAAGGGGGACCGCGGCAGCAAGTCACAGGTAGATGAACGCTTCCATTGTGGAGAGGCACTTGTTACTGGCACATGGGGGGCACTTGTTACTGGCACATGGGGGAAGAGAGGCACTTGTTACTGGCACATGGGGGGAGAAGAGGCACTTGTTACTGGCACATGGGGGGGAAGAGAGGCCCTTGTTACTGGCACATGGGGGGGGGAGAGGCACTTGTTACTGGCACATGGGGGGAAGAGAGGCACTTGTTACTGGCACATGGAGAGGGAGAAGAGTCACTTGTTACTGGCACATGGGAGGGAAGAGAGGCACTTGTTACTGGCACATGGGGGGGAAGAGAGGCACTTGTTACTGTCACATGGGGGGGAGGCACTTGTTACTGGCATATGGGGGGGACGAGAGGCACTTTTTACTGGCCTATGGGGGAGAGGCACTTGAGAGGCACTTGTTACTGGCATATGGGGGGGGGAGAGGCACTTGTTACTGGCACACGAGGGGGAAGAGAGGCACTTTTTACAGGAATATGGGGGGGGGGAGAGTGGCACTTGTTACTGTTTTGGGATATGAGTGTCAAAGTTAATCCTTTAGCTTTGATTTAAGATTCCATATGTCATGTGTGTGGAATGTAAGATAAAGTCAGATCTGTGGGATTGTAAATGCAGTATTGGGCTATAAGCAATGCTTCAATAGCTGTTAGCATTTGGCTGATAGCGAGTCCTGACCCCATTCACACTGGCCTCAGCTGAGCTCTATTTTCAGTGAGATAGGAAGTAAGCCGCTACTGGACACCTCTGGCGGCTTATCTAACGAGACAACAAAAGAATGGCCTAGTGAAATTCAAGAAGCTCTCCATACAGATTAGCGGGTTCGGTCAACAATGCGTGTATGGCGGCCTTAACATGAGCTGTAACTCATGGTATATAGTTCTGTACAGAATGTCATATCTGACATTTCTATATTGATGAATAGCATGAAATGGAATTACATTTTCATATTTCATATTCAACTTCTCGTCCCATACACTTGAATTGGGCAAATAGTTGTAATTACACTGCACTACCGCAACAAAGGAGAGGACATGCAGGTAAACTTTGAAGAGAAAGCAGAAGCTCGCACAAGCTACGCGACCCGTTTAAACAGTTGATCGGCAGTAATGCCGGAAGTCCTAACACTGCTGATCTGATATTGATGACCTGTCCTGAGGATAGGTCATCAATATTAATCCGCAGCACAACCCCTTTGATCTGTGTTATGGATTGAGCTTCCATGACTGAGCATATGTACACAGGCTGGAGATTGTCATAGAGAATGCCGAGCAACTGCTTGCGTGGTAAGAACACTGCCACCATTGAAAAAATACTACAGTATCTCCATGACGTTTATTGTATGCACATTCTCTCAGATTTTCAATCTTCTTATGATATCATATTCCATACACACAAAATAAATTTAATGTCTTCGCGGGAAGTAAGAAGTCCCCTTCATAATTATTTATTTTACTCACTTATATAGCACTGACATATTCCGCAGCACTTTACAGATATTGTCATCACTCACTGTCCCCAGTGGAGCTCACAATCTAAGTTCCCTATCAGTATGTCTTTGGAGTGTGGGAGGAAGTCGGGGTACCCAGAGAAAACCCACGCAAACATAGCGAGAACATACAAACTCTGCATAGGTATGTAAGGCATGGGTCAGCAACCTCCGGAACTCCTTCTGCTGTCAAACTACAATTCCCAGAGTGCGCAATTGCTCAGCTGTTCTTGTAACTCCCATAGAAGTGAAAGGAGGATTTTGAGAGTGGTAGTTTCAGAACAGCCAGAGGTTGCTGATCACTTTTTTAAGGCATAAGTGCTAACAACCGAACCACTAAAAATCACCCTACACACAGTAAAAACTGGAGATCTCCTAAATCCAGGGCAGAGAGGCCAGAACATTCCCATGTGAATGACGCTTCCTTTAGGAGACATCTTGAATAGTCTCAGTACGTTGTGTAAACCTGAGGGAGTGTACAGCATTGAAATGGTATCTTGCCGATGAAGTAATCGAAACATGGATGTTCTTTGTGCCACTTTCCCATTAATACTGATATTTTCCACCAAAGGTAGGTTATGTATACACATTGCTGAAAAACCTCTTGATATGTCATTGGAGATCACTGTCTTTTTCATTTTTTCTAGTTTCTTAATTTACTCAACACTTTTTTCTTGGCTCTCTTCATGTGAAATATCATTTTTGCCATTTCATCTGAAAAAGTCTACAATACAAAGAATTGTCATGTCAACAAATTCAAGAATTATGAATTCAGTACATCATGTGCTAATCCATCTTTCCATTGACATCTTACATTGTGTTCCACATTGGTGTTTCTTGACCCCATGGGTCAGCAGTCTACTGAACAGAGACTACTTCAAGAGGTGGTGGCCTGGTGGTTCCTCTGCAATGGACTCTAGATCTCTGTCAAGGGTTTACGGGTGAAGACAAGGGGCCACCTAGATAGTACCCTTAGGAGTAGCCTCAAGTCAAATCTGTTCAGTAGACACAGCAGATCTACAACTGCTTCGTAACACTCAGCTTTTCTTCAGCAGTCCCATAGAGATGAATAGAGCAGCAGCATATATGATTATTCACCACTCTATTCATGCAGCAAAAGGGACCACCATTCTTGTGAATAGTAGGTGTTCCGAAGGTCGTAATTTTATTTCTTGGAACAACCTCTTTAACTTTAGTTTGTTATGGACAGAGAATCATTTTACAGGACAGAGAAACATCTTTTGGATTATAGATTTTATAACAGGATAAAATATTACAGTATACAATATCTATACAGTTACTAAAGCAACAAGTAAAACACTTGAATCAATAATAAAAGCAAACTAATGTACTTTATTGTTGAAGCAGACTAAGAAGATAAGGCTAGTTTCACACTAGCAGCAGCCTTCTCCGGCAGGCTGTTCCGGCGGGTGAACAGCCTGCGGGATCCATGCTGCCGCTAGTGCATGCATGCTGCCGGAGGTCCGCTCTATCTCCATTGACTAAAATGGGGGCGGGCCGGAGTTTCGGCGACAGCACGGCAAACATGCCAAGAGGAGGCCGGAATAAAACTACATGTCGTAGTTTATTTCCGGACGAATCTCGGCATGTTTGCCATGCTGTCGCCGGAACTCTCGCCCACCCCCATTATAGTCAATGGGGCCGAAGCGGACCTCCGGCGGCATGCGTGCACTAGTAGCAGCACGGATCCGGCAGGTTGTTCACCCGCCGGAACAGCCTGCCAGAAAAGGCTGCCGCTTGTGTGAAACTAGCCTAATTTAACATGTTTTCTAGGCAGAGATGTTATTCTGGGAAGCATAGAGTATTTGTTTTTGTCTATGGTTTACCTTCACTACAGGAACTTCTATGTGACTATCCTGTCCAGTTTTCTTTGACGAGTTCTCCTAAAAAAAGAAAAGAGGGGCTTTGGTTTATTTGACAGACTGGCAAATGTGCTGTCACCCTCTGTGTCAATGGTCAGCATGAACAAAAGAACTCATAGAATATTGCTTCAAGGGATTGTGCAGTCACATAAAACTATATAGACATAATTATGTTATCATAAAACAATTCACTTACTAATAATATAGCGTTTCCCGCTTGGGCTACAACTCCCCTTTCTGACCCCCAATCATGTGATCACAATGATCTGACATACACTGATTCAGCATGATGTTCTCTCTTCCAATCCTATGATTTCCTGCAGTTATAACCCCACCCACTTAGATGGAGCATGCTAGTCCTTTGAAGTTAGCTAAGCATCCTGCTAGTTGGAGTACAGGCATCAGGACCAGTCATAGGGGTGTGCAAGCGCACAGGGCACATCATCCTGGACTCCTAAAAAAGGCACCAGACAGTTCCCATTGCTGGGCACCCAATCAACAGTAGTGTTGATCGCAAATTTTTTAATCATGCATTTTATCGCGAATATCGGCACTTCAAGAATTCGCGAAGATGTAGAATATAGTGCTATATATTCGTAATCGCAAATATTCAAGATTTTTTTTTTCATCAGTAACCTCCCTTCTTACTTGTGTGGGCCAATGACAAGGCTGCAATATCTTTTTCAGAGCTTAGCAACATCCCTAGCAACCAATAGGAAAGTTGCCTACCCCTTACTATATAAGAAACTCCCCAGCAGCCATTTTCTGCTGCTTTTTTGCAGTTCTGAGAGAGAGCAGTGACATTGCTGTGCTCTGTGCTTTCATCTGGATCCTATTCCTTATCCAATTACATTAGATAGTTAGCTCATATATATAATACAGATAGTTAGTGGGAGATAGTGGAAGATTTGCGCAATTGCGAAAATAATGACTGGAGACCACGAATTCTAGAATTCGCGAATTTATTGCAAATTTTATGCGAAAAATTCGCAAAATATCGCGAAAACTAATATTGCCTATGCGGCTCATCACTAATCAACTGGTCAATTCACCTGGTTTCCAGGCACACCTGCATGCAATAGTTCTCTCCTATTATATCCCTCTGAACATTTAGTGCCCTGAAGCAAGGGTAATTTGGACTATGGATATTTGTCCTGATTGCTACTATGCAAAGCCATCATCTGCCTACTTTATTGCACTTTGGAACATTAACTTGCATTGTAAAACCAGACATACTGCCAGGGCTCATCATGCTGAGTTAAACCATACCTTTCTTTTGTCTGTATGTTAAACAGCTGCATTCATATGCAAAGGAGCAAGTTGGAGCACCAGGGGGCAGGGCTGAATCCTTGGAGCACTGCTTTTGTAACACCCCCTGTGCTTTGCACACTCCCCCTTCCCTTGATTGATAGGGTTAGAAATCAGCATGGTGATGGCAGGGCTGTGTCCTAGCATGCACATATAATATACACTATGTACTGTAGCCTTACCATAATGAGAAGAGTGGATTTATATGCTTAGAAAGCTAATATACATTCTACTGCTTTATTAACTAGAACAATATATGATATAAAGCTATGTGTTAGCTTTTTAAATATAGAAAAACCACAATCCTCAATATGATAAGGCCGTAACCTGGAGGTAAGTGGTCCGCCTTAAATGTAGAGATCCCAGGTTTGAATCTTGGGAGAGGCTTTCACATATTTTTGTTCAGATATTTTTTCTCCCTCATTTAACCCATAATAAAATGCTATAGGCTTATCATATTGAGAAAAATGTTTTTATACATAGAAAGCTGATGCATATTGCTAGTTTCTTTATAATTATATATTGTGCCTGTGAATAAACCAGGTTTAGGTTTCTAATTATAAAAAACACTATTCTCAACATACTAATGCTATAGCCTTTTATTATGGGTTAAATGAGAGAGAAAAAAGCAAACAAAAATAAAACATAAAAATCCACTCTTCTATTTGAATTGTAATATTGTTTTTTTTAGGGTGTGCTTATCCAATCCACCCCTCCCACCAGAAGATTCAAGTTCAGCTAAAAACTGTATATATGGGGAGCAGACATGGCCTCCAGTTTTCTGCAGATAGGGACCAGTGCTTAGTAGAAGAGACTCTGCCAGACTGCAGGAGTTACCAGAAGAAGACGCTGAGGTGGGGGATGCTGAGCCAAAGACCCTGGGTTAGCAGCCTGTTGACCAGGGCTCCAGCGCTTACTGCATTGGTATTATATTTTTGTGGGGGAAGAGGGGGGAAAGCAGATGTTTTGGGGCTTGTGCCCCTGATTTTTTTTTTTTTTTTTAACACTAGTAACGCCCCTGCTGGCCATCCTAGTCATGCCGCATCAATGTACAGCATATAGCCATGGTCACATTACTGTAGCTCAGAAAGGGGAGCTGGAGCACAAACTGAAAACATTTTAATATTAGTGAATTAATTTTTTATGATAAAAATATTATGATTTATGATATTTATCAATGAAAACATATAAGTATTAGATTTTTCTGTTTCATATTTCTCAATGTTCTCAATATATATTCTATATAATATTTGTAACGTTTATTATTTTCTGAGGTAGATCACACACTACACTAATGTCATTATTGTACAAACCTTCATAAACTCCTGTAGATCTTCATAGATAGGAGCCATACAGTTCTCCCAGTCTTCATATACAACACCATGAGCCTCATACTTCTCGTGTCTCCTGAGAAGACCACAAAGATGTTATGAGATAACCACATGTAACTAGATTACTCCTAACCTGAGGTTGTAGTGTACAAGTGTATGATCTATATAGCAATACATAATAGGTTAATGATAATGAGGGCCTATACTGCTGGCCTGGTGGTATTGGTATCTTCCAAAGCTATGTTGTGTGTGTGCTTAAAAGGGTATTCCAGGATCGAAAATCTGTTCACTAATAAACTGCTCCTAACACATGTAATAATCACTTACTAATTATGATCTTCTTTCTGCAGTGTCCTGTTTCCTTGCACTCTGGTGATGTATTCAGCATTTTTTGCTCCAGGGCCTAATGTCGTCACTTTGACATGTCAGGTGGTGCATGGCTTGTTAGGCTGTGCCCTGCCAACTTAACATCGTCAATGACGTTGTGTCTGAGGGCAGGGTTTTCCTCGCTCTCCTTAGACTTGCCCTGACGACTGGTAAATGTAATGTCCCGGAGTACCATTACCACCTCCTTTTGTACCCCCACTATCTTTAATGTGTGATCTTGTGTCATCTCTCATATTTAATGTAATTTCCTGCAATGTGTATATGCATTTCCTTGCAAATGTAATGTTTTACATGTAATGTGCCTGGTTACCAGCAGGTGGCAGCAAATATGAGTAGAACTAGGTTCCAGTCTGAGAAAACCCCTGCTAGGGGAAATCATCAGGCCTGGTCCTCCCTGGACATGTACAACACCAAGCATAAGCAAGCTTGAGGTACT
This sequence comes from Bufotes viridis, assembly GCA_033119425.1. Taxonomy (NCBI): domain Eukaryota; kingdom Metazoa; phylum Chordata; class Amphibia; order Anura; family Bufonidae; genus Bufotes; species Bufotes viridis. The sequence continues at coordinate 476,560,315 of CM065590.1, read as the reverse complement.
CTGAAGCCAGGACGAGAAGTTCCTAGGATTAAACCTAAGCTACAGCTAACCTAAGTTCCAGCAGAAGAGGAAGAGTTTCCTATTTACCCAGCTACCGCATAGCAGAGCTGAGATTGTTTCAGAGAAGTGTTTGCCTGCACAGATTATGCCAATACCTTCTGATGACCAAGATTAAGTTTGGAAATTGTTTGGATTACCGTTTATGCCAAGTAAAGCTGTGTTCAACGTTACTACAAAGTCTGGACTCCATTTATTCTACCCATCCATCATCCAAGTTCAACTACCCTTTTTGCACTACTTCGGACCACACCCACGTCTGGGATCCACGGATATCCAGGTAGGATCACCGTGACACATGTATACAACATCTACAGAGACTGTAGGCCCCCCTGCACCACACTGGCAATCCTACCCCTGGATACCAACATTACCATCTACAAAGGGGACTCCAAGTCCTCGCTGCTTAACCGCAGCTGGCGATTACTTGCTCTATAAGAGGGACATATTTCATACAGTTGTGTTCAAAATTATTCAACCCTCAATGCTGTAAAGGGTTTTAGGAAATTTAGTGTACATTTGTAATTGTGTTCAGAATGAAATCTTACAAGGACTTTTTAAAGAACCAAATGCAACTAAAATGACAACAATTGTTTTTGTAATACAGTATTAAATGTTTTTTTTGTGATTTCTTCATTGACACAATTATTCAACCCCTTAAAGACGACCACTCTTAAGAACAGAGGTTCATTCAAGTGTTTTCAATCAGGTATTGAAAACCCTTGTGGATGTCAAGGAGCAGCAATCAAGCATAATAAGCACCAATTAGGCAGATATAAAATGACTGTGATACTCAGCTCCTTCTAGACATTTACTGGTGTGTTTACAGACATGGTGAAGTCAAGAGAATGGTCCAGGAAGACAAGAGAAGAGGTGATTTCTCTTCACAGGAAGGGCAATGGCTATAAGAAGATTGCAAAGATGTTAAACATACCAAGAGACACCATAGGAAGCATCATTCGCAAATTCAAGGCAAAGGGCACTGTTGAAATGCTACCTGGTCGTGGCAGAAAGAAGATGCTGACTTCGACTGCTGTGTGCTACCTGAGGCGCAAAGTGGAGAAAAGTCCCCGTGTGACTTCTGAGGAACTGAAAAAAGATTTGTCAGATGCGGGTACTGAAGTTTCAGCTCAGACAATAAGGCGCACACTGCGTAATGAAGACCTCCATGCCAGAACTCCCAGACGCACCCCTTGCTGTCTCCAAAGAATAAGAAGAGTCGACTGCAGTATGCCAAAAGTCATGTGGACAAACCACAAAAGTTTTGGGATAGTGTTCTGTGGACTGATGAAACAAAATTAGAACTGTTTGGGCCCATGGATCAACGCTATGTTTGGAGGAGGAAGAACAAGGTCTATGAAGAAAAGTACACCTTGCCTACTGTTAAGCATGGCGGGGGGTCAATCATGCTTTGGGGCTGTTTTGCTTCTACAGGTACAGCGAAGCTTCAGCGTGTGCAAGGTACCATGAATTCTCTTCAGTACCAGGAGATATTGGATGAAAATGTGATGCAGTCCGTCACAAACCTGAGGCTTGGGAGACATTGGACCTTTCAACAGGACAATGATCCCAAGCATACCTCCAAGTCCACTAGAGCATGGTTGCAGATTAAAGGCTGGAACATTTTGAAGTGGCCATCGCAGTGACCAGACTTAAATCCGATTGAGAACCTCTGGTGGGACTTAAAGAAAGCAGTTGCAGCGCACAAGCCTAAGAATGTGACTGCAAGAAGTATAGAATCACGGCACTCCAACTTTAAATGCAGGAATTATTTATTAAATGGGCAATATATTATTCATGCCATGTGTGTACAGCGGGCCTAAATATATACAATCAGTGACACGAGTAAGGCATATAGGAAAATCTCATGGGAAATATTAAATAATTACATTGAGCAGGAACAGAGTGTCACCAAAACAATCCTGTATATTATGAGACATAGATATAGATGTTGGAAATACACATAAAATGGCATAACTACACTACAAAATTATAATGAGGCAAGTATTCATATTGTACATGTCCATAAAGAAAAGTAACACTGCTGGGGTTGTAGTCACAAGTTATAGAATCGTTGTCACACTGATACCTAAATCCTTTGTTAAATCATGAAATAGTCTGGATTACAGTAGAGGTAGTGCTTAAGATCGAAGGTCTTACCTAAAAGGATGTGCGGCAGGCATAGCTCAAAGAGACTGTTTGGCGTGCAGGCGCTCTTAAAATAGAGCGATCCCGCCCACGCTGTATGGCGCGGTCCGATGACATCATCAGGACAGTCACATGAAGGTCATGTGACCGGGCGAGCATCGCGCATGCGCAATGAAGCAAACGGACGAACTGAGGGCAAGAAACTTGCCCTTAGTGCATCAATATGTATTACATATGCAGCAATGGAAGGTAAAGTTTAAAGGTTGCACTAATGGTCATGTAAAAGGCCGAATAATCGCCTCAGAAACTTAACATACAGACAGTACAAAAATTACATGAAACTATATCAAAGGGATATCGACAATAAAGGACAACTATACAATGTAAATAAAGATGAAAACAAATAGAGAACACAATGATGAAACTAGATAAAAAAGGTACAAAAGACATATAAAGAACATAATACACATACGTTGTTACAGTAATATACATAATGTGACAAACTGTGTTAGTATTACAAAAATTATAATATTATAAATATACCTCAAAAGAGATCATCTTGTCTGCGAAAAAATAATAATATGAATATGAATATTGTCATATAAGTAACTATATTGCAGACATAGTGAAAATACTAACTACCATATGTAATGAATGTCACTTACGGTTTGTGTATTAGAGGAATTATGTCACATGGTTTATAGTAGAAATTCGAAGTCGCGATTGCGGCCATTGGGGTATAGTGTTCGTAATTCATGGATCCAATAGGATTCACGTTTTTTTAAGAGGTTCACGCGATTGCCACCTCGCCGTAGTGGGGGAATTTTGTCAATCACCTGGAATTTCAGCTGGTTGACTTGATGTTTGGCTTGAACAAAATGATTGGGAACTGGAAGTTCCGTCTTGTTGCAACGAATATCAGACTTATGTTTACTGATGCGGTCGCGCACACATTGGGACGTTTCCCCTACATATGCGAGACCGCATGGGCATTTTGACCAGATATACCACGTGAGTAGTGGAACAGGTATAAAATCCCCTGATGGAATAAGTTTTACCTGACAAGGGATGGGTGAAAGTATTACCTTTGGTAACATTAGTACATTGAGCACAGTTCAAACATGGATACGTGCCTGTTTTTCTGGGGGCTAGAGTACTCTGGACCGGACCCTTTCTTAGTGTACCAATATCAGCCCGCACCAATTTGTCTCTCAAGTTTCTAGATCTCTTATGACATAGTCTGGGGGGACGAGTAAATTCATCAATCTCAGGATGGAATTTGTGTAAGAGAAACCAATGTTTTTTAATTATATTATGTAGTTTCATGGTAAATGGATGATAAGTAGTCACAAAGGGAATACGACTCTCAGTAGATCTAGAGGTGGGAGTAGACTCATGTAGAGTCCTCCACTGTTCATTGGTGAGTAAACGTTCAGGGTACCCCCGATCACTGAACTTGAGAGACATTTCTTGCAGACGTTGTTGTTTAAGAGTGGGGTCACTGACTATACGGTCAACTCTAGAGAATTGTGATCTGGGTAATGAATTTTTGTACTTCTAGGGTGGTTACTAGAGTAAAGAAGTAATGTGTTCCTGTCAGTAGGTTTAATAAACAAATCAGTGGACAAAGTCCCATCCTTGTCTTTTATCACCGTGGTATCTAGGAAATCAACCGAATCTACATGTGCATGCATGGTGAAGTTTATATCTGGGTCAGCCCCATTAAGATCGGTTAGAAAAGAGTCTAATGAGTCACGTGTACCAACCCAAATGCAAAAAATATCATCGATATATCGATGCCATATAAGCATCGATTGTAAAAATAAAGGGTGTTGGTACACGTGGTCATCCTCGAATCTGGCCATAAACAAATTTGCGTATGGGGGCGCCACATTGGCCCCCATTGCGGTCCCCTTTTTTTGAATATAGAAGTCGTCACCAAACATAAAGTAGTTGTTATATAAGACCAGTTTCAGCAAATCAAGACAGAACTTTTTTTGAAGTTCACTTAGAGATGTAGTGTTCAAAAAAGTCAATACAGCCTGTATGCCTTTTGCATGAACAATGGAGGTGTATAAACTGGTGACATCAAGTGTCACCAGTAATGCATGAGTGGGTATCTGATGTAGCTCATTTATAATAGAAAGAAAATGCTTAGTGTCCCTAAGGTATGATCTCGTATTGAGGACTAAAGGGGTAAGAATTTTTTCCAAATATATTGAAAGCGGGGTGAAAATGGAGTCTGAAGCTGAAACAATGGGTCGACCTGGTGGTTTTTTTAAGTCTTTATGAATCTTAGGCAAGGCGTATAGAACAGGGGTAACTGGATGAAGATTGTGCAGGTATTGGTGAGTAGTTTTGTCAATGACACCTGATGTGAGATAATGGTCCAAAAGGGTGAGTATCTCTCTCTGTATTGTAAATAGTGGATTGAATGTTGTTTTTTCATAAGTATCAACATCGCTGAGTTGTCTCCGAATTTCATTTAGATAGTCAATCGTATCCATTATGACAATGGCTCCCCCCTTGTCAGCAGGCTTTATAGTAATCGTCTTATCTTTAGTAAGGGAATTGAGTGCCATTGTTTCAATATTGGAAAGATTGCGTGTGACGAGTATACCACCCCTTTTGTATGTGTTAATTTGTTCTTGTAATTCTCTGTCTACTAAACTGATAAAGGCCTCAACCCCATGAGCATTCTTAGGGGGCTGGAAATTACTTTTATTTCTAAGGCCCAATTGTGAAATGGACAGAGGATTAGAATTAGGAGGTACAGCTATGTTGATACCTGGTGTGTCTTTTGCAAAGTGGGTTTTAAGCCTCCATTGTTCATGCAAAAGGCATACAGGCTGTATTGACTTTTTTGAACACTACATCTCTAAGTGAACTTCAAAAAAAGTTCTGTCTTGATTTGCTGAAACTGGTCTTATATAACAACTACTTTATGTTTGGTGATGACTTCTATATTCAAAAAAAGGGGACCGCAATGGGGGCCAATGTGGCGCCCCCATACGCAAATTTGTTTATGGCCAGATTCGAGGATGACCACGTGTACCAACACCCTTTATTTTTACAATCGATGCTTATATGGCATCGATATATCGATGATATTTTTTGCATTTGGGTTGGTACACGTGACTCATTAGACTCTTTTCTAACCGATCTTAATGGGGCTGACCCAGATATAAACTTCACCATGCATGCACATGTAGATTCGGTTGATTTCCTAGATACCACGGTGATAAAAGACAAGGATGGGACTTTGTCCACTGATTTGTTTATTAAACCTACTGACAGGAACACATTACTTCTTTACTCTAGTAACCACCCTAGAAGTACAAAAAATTCATTACCCAGATCACAATTCTCTAGAGTTGACCGTATAGTCAGTGACCCCACTCTTAAACAACAACATCTGCAAGAAATGTCTCTCAAGTTCAGTGATCGGGGGTACCCTGAACGTTTACTCACCAATGAACAGTGGAGGACTCTACATGAGTCTACTCCCACCTCTAGATCTACTGAGAGTCGTATTCCCTTTGTGACTACTTATCATCCATTTACCATGAAACTACATAATATAATTAAAAACATTGGTTTCTCTTACACAAATTCCATCCTGAGATTGATGAATTTACTCGTCCCCCAGACTATGTCATAAGAGATCTAGAAACTTGAGAGACAAATTGGTGCGGGCTGATATTGGTACACTAAGAAAGGGTCCGGTCCAGAGTACTCTAGCCCCCAGAAAAACAGGCACGTATCCATGTTTGAACTGTGCTCAATGTACTAATGTTACCAAAGGTAATACTTTCACCCATCCCTTGTCAGGTAAAACTTATTCCATCAGGGATTTTATACCTGTTCCACTACTCACGTGGTATATCTGGTCAAATGCCCATGCGGTCTCGCATATGTAGGGAAACGTCCCAATGTGTCGCGACCGCATCAGTAAACATAAGTCTGATATTCGTTGCAACAAGACGGAACTTCCAGTTCCCAATCATTTTGTTCAAGCCAAACATCAAGTCAACCAGCTGAAATTCCAGGTGATTGACAACATTCCCCCACTACGACGAGGTGGCAATCGCGTGAACCTCTTAAAAACGTGAATCCTATTGGATCCATGAATTACGAACACTATACCCCAATGGCCTCAATCGCGACTTCGAATTTCTACTATAAACCATGTCACATAGTTCCTCTAATACACAAACCGTAAGTGACATTCATTACATATGGTAGTTAGTATTTTCACTATGTCTGCAATATAGTTACTTATATGACAATATTCATATTCATATTATTATTTTTTCGCAGACAAGATGATCTCTTTTGAGGTATATTTATAATATTATAATTTTTGTAATACTAACACAGTTTGTCACATTATGTATATTACTGTAACAACGTATGTGTATTATGTTCTTTATATGTCTTTTGTACCTTTTTTATCTAGTTTCATCATTGTGTTCTCTATTTGTTTTCATCTTTATTTACATTGTATAGTTGTCCTTTATTGTCGATATCCCTTTGATATAGTTTCATGTAATTTTTGTACTGTCTGTATGTTAAGTTTCTGAGGCGATTATTCGGCCTTTTACATGACCATTAGTGCAACCTTTAAACTTTACCTTCCATTGCTGCATATGTAATACATATTGATGCACTAAGGGCAAGTTTCTTGCCCTCAGTTCGTCCGTTTGCTTCATTGCGCATGCGCGATGCTCGCCCGGTCACATGACCTTCATGTGACTGTCCTGATGATGTCATCGGACCGCGCCATACAGCGTGGGCGGGATCGCTCTATTTTAAGAGCGCCTGCACGCCAAACAGTCTCTTTGAGCTATGCCTGCCGCACATCCTTTTAGGTAAGACCTTCGATCTTAAGCACTACCTCTACTGTAATCCAGACTATTTCATGATTTAACAAAGGATTTAGGTATCAGTGTGACAACGATTCTATAACTTGTGACTACAACCCCAGCAGTGTTACTTTTCTTTATGGACATGTACAATATGAATACTTGCCTCATTATAATTTTGTAGTGTAGTTATGCCATTTTATGTGTATTTCCAACATCTATATCTATGTCTCATAATATACAGGATTGTTTTGGTGACACTCTGTTCCTGCTCAATGTAATTATTTAATATTTCCCATGAGATTTTCCTATATGCCTTACTCGTGTCACTGATTGTATATATTTAGGCCCGCTGTACACACATGGCATGAATAATATATTGCCCATTTAATAAATAATTCCTGCATTTAAAGTTGGAGTGCCGTGATTCTATACTTCTTGCTGATTGTGGATATATTCCCATCACTGAGCACCCACAATACTCAGGTGGAAGTGCCGATCCGATTGTGTATTTCTAAGAATGTGACTGAACTGGAGGCTTTTGCCCATGAAGAATGGGCGAAGATACCCGTAGATCGCTGCAAGACACTTGTGTCAAGCTATGCTTCACGTTTAAAAGCTGTTATAACTGGAAAAGGATGTTGTACTAAGTACTAAGATTGAATGTCACTTGCGGGTTGAATAAAACTGATAATGATGTGAGCACAGAAAAGACATTTGTGGTTATTTCATTATAAATGTTATGTTATATTTGTCTGACTTACAAGTGCCTCTTTGATTTAATTGTAAACAAGATGACTGAAATGATCAAAATCAATGTCAAACTGGCCAAAACGCTCAATTTCAGTGGGGGTTGAATAATTTTGAACACAACTGTAGATACCTCCTAAGGGACAAGGGATACCCCAGGTGTGCTTAGTGGACTCGTTGCATATGTGCACTCAAACAATGCTAAAATAAAATTCTTGGTACTAACCAAAAAATCGTCTGCTTTTGTCATTTGTCCAGGATGCACAATTATCCAGTCCTGATACTTACATTACTAAGTCTATTAATTCTTTTAACTCCAGGGCCACAGTCCTGGCTTCATTCACATGTCCTTCCATTGCAAGACGAGCGCTGAACTGAACACTGTGGATCTGCAGAACGTTCAGGTCAATGGACTCCAGAGCAGTAGTACTAGAGTGGAGAACAGAAATGCATACAATACAAGTATCGTCAAGGAAACACTTATGAAAAGTAAGGTTTACCAGATGGCATGGCAAAAAGATAATAACTAAAAAATATATTACTCACAAAAAGTTTGGGATATTTGGATTTCAGGTGAAATTTATGGAAAGCGTAAAAAGTTTACGCTACACTGATATTATATTGTGAAAGTACGGTATTTAAGTAGAAGCATGCAATGAAGATTTCCTCATCTTAAATAATTTATTGAAACAAAAGCCAACAACAGTGGTGTGTATACCCTCACAAAAAAAACGTCAATGTCTCAAAAACTTTTCATGTGGCCTTGAGCATCAGTTACAGCTTGACAATGACGTATCATGTTGTTCACAAGTCGACTTATTGACTGCTGAGGCATGGCATCCCGCTCCTCTTCAAGGGCGGCCCTCAGATAATTGAGGTTCTGGGGTACAGAGTTACAAGCCTCTACGCGGCAAGTGAGCTGATCCCATAGGTTTTCAATGGGATTCAGGTCTGGAGAAAGTGCAGGCCACTCCATTTGAGGTACCCCAGTCTCCTGCAGCCATTCCCTTAATGGTGCGACCTCCATGAGCTGGCGAATTGTTGCCTATGAAGATAAAATTTGGCCTTTGTTGTTCATGCAGAGGCACAATGACTGGATTAATGATGTTATTCAACTTCATCACTGAACTTTTAAAAGGCATATCATGATAAAAATGCAAATCCCAACCAGTTTAGCCAGTAGCTGCTATTTCTTGGGCTGTTTGCCTTTTAAAAGTTTTAATTTTATAAGTATAACCAAATAAAACAAATTCCTTTGTTTTATCTTTCCATTTCTTCTTCTGAGTTGCCACTTTTGCACAAGGGTCCAGAAAATAGACATAAGTGACGTCATCTTAACATTTCCTTTCCTGACAAGGGTGGATTACCATACTGAATGCCCAGGGGGGAATAAGCTATAAAGACCACTGGACCGCTGAAGTGACTAGTGGAATTTGTCCAGCACTGCAGACCGGCTTATTAGGAGGAATCACCTGTGTAGTGGTGAGATTTATCTGTCAAAACTAATCCTATTTTAAATAGACTTTATTTTAACAGTATTATCTGCACGCTCCAAGTCGTCGTACCTTTCTATGTTTTCCTGATCACGGGAGTGTTTTGTGACTTGTTCTGAGCTGTATGTAATCCGTGCCTTTTCTTTTGATTTTACTGTTGATCAATTGTTAGGTGTCGTCTTGGTCTCATGATGTCAAAATGTGAACAGCATGATGAGGAGGACTGTTTAAATACCAATTCTAATTGAAACAGGAAATGTATTGGGTTCATCCTGAAATTTCACCCACAAGCCTAATATCCCTAATTTTTTGTGAGTAGTGTATATGAACATACTAACATTTCTTTGCTATCACATGGACTGTGCCCTCTAAGAACACAACTATTAAACAGCTCGGTTTATAATACTATTGGGACCTGTGCACACAACTATATAGTGGCTCAGTGCAACTCCCAAGTTGTTTGGAGCAGTGATACAGCATCCACAACCTATAAAAATCTATGGGGACCAGAGTTTTTTTTGTCAGGCTGTGATGTGCCATTCGATGCTGTATTACAGAAATACTACTTCCAGGGCAGTATATCTCTAAAATATAGTGCTTTATAGAGGCATCAAACAGTGGTACATGGAGTGCCTGGCTGCTTTGTACAGAGCCCCTGTGACTCTGTGTGCCCCATTCAAGCTCTGTGCACATGTGCGAGAGGCCTTCATTCAACTAAAATGCAAGTTGATGTTCTTCTGGTATCATCTTACCATCCTAAGGCCTCTTTCACACTTGCGTTCTGAGGATCCGGCGGGCACTTCCGTCAGGCCGGATCCGTCAGAACGCAAGTCACCTGAAAGCATTAGAAGACTGATCAGGATCCTGATCAGTCTTCGAAATGCTTTAAGGTTGCCATGGCAGCCAGGACGCTATTAAAGTCCTGGTTGCCATAGTAGTAGTGGGGAGCGGGGGAGCAGTATACTTACAGTCCGTGCTGCTCCCGGGGCACTCCAAAATGACGTCAGAGCGCCCCATGCGCGTGGGGCGCCCTGACATCACTCTGTAGCGCCCCGGAAGCCGCACGGACTGTAAGTATACTGCTCCCCCGCTCCCCACTACACTTTACCATAGCAACCAGGACTTTAACGTCCTGGCTGCCATGGTAACCATTCAGAAAAAGCGAAATGTCGGATCCGGCGATGCGCCGAAACGACGTTTAGCTTAAGGCCGGATCCGGATTAATGCCTTTCAATGGGCATTAATTCCGGATCCGGCCTTGCGGCAAGTGTTCAGGATTTTTGGCCGGAGCAAAAAGCGCAGCATGCTGCGGTATTTTCTCCGGCCAAAAAACGTTCCGGTCCTGAACTGAAGACATCCTGATGCATCCTGAAAGGATTTCTCCCCATTCAGAATGCATTGGGATAATCCTGATCAGGATTTTTCCGGCATAGAGACCCGACGACGGAACTCTATGCCGGAAAACAAATACGCAAGTGTGAAAGAGCACTAAGATGTTCTTCTAGTATCTTATCTGTTCTGACATCTCTTACCCATCATTGGTGACCGGCCTTCTCTGGCTAAGGATCCGCCATCTACTCCTTCCATCTGGGAGTGTATAAGTTAAGTGTAGTTGTATTGGTAGCTGGGAGTAGCGAAGCACTTCTGTTACAAGAATATAATGACTGTTTAGAACTCCATTTATACTTAAGACAGAGCCAACAACTAAAGGGAATTTAGAATTTACATTTTTTTTAACAAACCTTTAATCTTGGATGAATAAATATCAAATTCTGTGGACAAAATAGTGTCAGCCGTTATACTGCCGAATGTCCTTTCCAACACAGACTGAATATTTCCCTCATAGAGGAAGTACCTTAATGAAAAAATAAGAAAACAATACATAACACCAATGAAGGGAGAAGCATATATACCACTAAATGATCACTGAGAGAGGGCTGGGAGGCATTCTTATTATTATTATTAGGATCATTTTGGCCATTGTAAAAAGAAATATAAAATCTCAAATGCACATATTGTGCACAATATGAAGTTCCAATGGTTAGCACTGTTGTTTGGGATCCTGGGTTTGAATCCTACCAAGGAGTCTCCAATATTTGTTGATAAAAAACGTAGATCCATCAAGTTTAATGATAAGACATTCATAGATTAATTATAACCCTCAATGCTATTTTCTATTGGATAAGCATCTAGCCCTTTTAAAATGCTGACATAGTATCTGCCATTACTACCTATTGGGGTAGGGCATTCCATAGCTTAACTACGTGAATTGGAAATAATCTTTTCCTGCACTGGTGTCTAAATGACCTTTCCTCTGCACAAAATGAAAACCTTCTGGTCCTCTGTAAAGTCCTAAATTGTTGTCCCCAATTTTATTCCATTTAAGGTATGCAGTCATATCATTACAGTGTCCCAGGTGCATTACTTTACATTTATCAACATTAAAATGTATCCGCAATGTTCCCCATGATGCCAGCTTATCTAGGTATTTCTTGAACATTTGACAATGAAGCTAGGTTTTATGTATCCTACATTTTTGTGTCATTGGCAAACATTTGACACTTTACTCTCAATCCCACCCACAAGGTCATTAATAAAGAAATTAAAGAGAATTGGGCCTAGTTCAGATCCTGCCGACTTTAGCCAATTCTGAGCATGTACCATTTACAACAATTTTTTGGGGGAGACTTATCAAGACTGAGGTTCCTGTATGCCTGTCTTAATCCCCCTGCGCTGGCGTGGCGCAAATTATAGTAAATCTGGCATGAAGCCCCGCCACTGTTGCTAAGCCCCACCCACTGTCTTGCCACTTCAGAAAAGTCGTGAGAATCTGAAAAAGTCGCAAACTATAGAGCAAATATAGCACAAAAGGTTTAATAAATGCCTCCCCTTTGTTTTCTATCCTGTAAACTATTCTTTACCCATGTGCGTATACTGTCCCCTAGCCCCTACATTTGTAGCCTCTGCTCAAGGCTCTTGTGTGGTGCAGTACGAAATGATTTTGCATAATCCAGATATCTCACATCTGCCGCATGACCACCATCCAGATTTGCACTTACCTCCTCATAGAAACAAAGCATGTTGGTTATGCCCAATCTATTTTTCATTAATCCATTTTGGTTATCAGTTATTGGTTTATTCACTGCTATATACCTTGGAAGCTCATCATTTTACATACAACAGATGTCAACTTTAGACCTCTTTTATACTTTTTTTTCACATCCATGTCTGTGATGACATCTCTGACAAGATTGTCAGTGGTTCATCAATGAAGATGTCTGTAACGGATCCGTATTTGGTCTTTGTGTACGTTTTTTGCCCTCCATGTTTCATCCGTATGCTATCACAATTTGCCCCGATCAGATTTTCTCAAAACCTTGCACTTGCCTATTTTTCCTGCTTCCAACACATCAGCTTCAAGAACTGACCGTTCACTTACTGCCTAATATATACCACTTTTTGACAGATGCCATTGCAACAAGCTAAGCAATATTATTCATTTCACTTGTAGTTTTGATGTTATGGCTGATCAGTATATATTTTAAGAAATTCATTGCATATTACCCTCTCAACAATGTACTTTGTACAAAAATGTGATACCCCCGTGGAGACTAGGAGAATCACTTTAAAAATAATAGGCTGTTGTAGTACAGACAGAATAACTGGTCCATACGTTGTAAGAAATGTGTCTACTAACCAATTAATTTAAGTTTGGCGCACAGTTTGTTCACATGTTGACATGTGGTACCGTCATGGCGACTAAACTTAGTCTATATTTTGTTGAGTACTAAAACTGGTGACTTACATTGTTTGAGGCAGAAAAACTTTTAATTTCACATCAGTAGCAATGATTTCTTCCTCGATGATTGACTGAAACTCATTAGCCAACTTAAATGGATGCACAATATTCACCTAGTAGAGATAAAGCATAAAAATTGCTTCTAAATCCAGGTATTTTAGAAATGAATGATGAATGGGACTCTGTGGCATGAGAGGTCAACATACTATAATGCTCAATAATAACCAAATTATACCTTGCCTCCTGTTTTATCCGCAAGTTGTCCCAACTCAGGCAATCGGCAGTTAGTTCCTTCTATCGTCACCACAGAAACAACCACACTGAAAGATAAAAATTCAATTGATATACAGTCTCAAAGCATCTATGCTTGCTATCTCAACCAAGTTAAGCTAGGTTCACATATGCACTGTGAACTCTGGCAGTCGGTTCTGTCAGAGGAACTGACTGCCGGAGTTCACTGTATTCAGCATAGCCAGATACCACCATGCACCTTTCACTTTAATGGGATCCGGTCGCTTTTCAGCAAATATGCCGGCTTTCAGTCGGACAAAAAATGCTGCATGTAGTATTTTTTTGTCTGGTCAAAAGTTGGCATGTACGCCAGATACAGTGAATTCAGAACAGACTGTCGGAGTTCACAGCGCATATGTGAACATGGCCTTAGACTCCGTTCACATTAGTGTTTTCCCTTTTTGTCAATAGTTTTATATTTTTGGAACAAATGGTATAGTCTGTAGTATTATATATCAGTAATACTGGAAACCTGAAAGGCTCCCATTATATTTCAAATCAATGGGATATGTCAGGGTTCATCAGGATCCACTCAAGAAAAGGGTCCATCATAGTTGACATGGATGGACATCTAAAACTAATTTTAAAACTAGGTAACCTTGAAATTATTTTATGAATCTTTGGCCTTGTTTTGTAGGTTGACATTACTTCACTATTAGGTGTCCTGAATTTTAGTTGGCATCTTTATTTTAATGATGGTCACTGCTGTAGTCACCCAGTTGACATTCATTTATAATACACATATTTCAGTCTTTAGGACATTCCGCTTCAACTGCTCAGTAGATGTAGGAGACTTTCCATTTTAATGGTGCAGCATTGCAACGGAGAGTATGTGACCTCATTTGTGCCTACTGAACAGATTTACCCTGGGCCAATCCTGAGGGTATTGTCAAGGTGAACTCCTTTTTTGGATTTTGGTGCAGGAGCCACTACTTCGCTATGAGTAGTCTCTATTCAGAGGCTGCTGACCCAGGCGGGTGAAGAGACATAATTGGGGACATGCATAATGGGGGTCATCTATGATTAGATATACGCCAATTTGTGGCATATATCTGTCTCAGATTTGGTCGCAAACGGGGATCTGCGACTTTTTCCCCTTCCACGCCATGTACACCAGTTCTAAAAAGGGGGGGTGGCGAGGGTGGGCCAGCGGGTGAAGAGACATAATTGGGGACATGCATGAGCATGGTCAGTGGACCTTATCAATCATCATTTTTTAGCCATACACATTAATAGCAAACATAACATAAAATAGATATAATGGGGGTCATCTATGATTAGATGTACGCCAATTTGTGGCATATATCTGTCTCAGATTCGGTTGCAAACGGGGATCTGCGTCTTTTTCCCCTTCCACGCCATGTACACCAGTTCTAAACAGGGGGGGTGGCGAGGGTGGGCCGGCGGGTGAAGAGAGATAATTGGGGACATGCATGAGCATGGTCAGTGGACCTTATCAATCATCATTTTTTAGCCATACACATTAATAGCAAACATAACATAAAATGGTCTGGGTGTTTTACCGTACATATATAGACTGGGCACAAAATAAACAATTGTTCAAGAGCCGAGGATCTGGCCCTCTGACTTTATTTCTTATCCTGCATTTATTTATGACCAGATGAGAGTCTGCGGATCACACATCAGTAAAATCAGCTACAGGAACATATAAAGAGGGATGGGCGCACAGTTGTGAGGTGCAGGGTAGATATAATAGGGGTCATTTATGATTAGATGTACGCCAATTTGTGGCATATATCTGTCTCAGATTCGGTCGCAAACGGGGATCTGCGACTTTTTCCCCTTCCACGCCATGTACACCAGTTCTAAAAAGGGGGGGTGGCGAGGGTGGGCCGGCAGGCCCGTCTCATTTATAATTTTCTATGACAGTTTTTTGATCAGAGAATTATCTAAATATATGCCAGCAAGGGAGCTGGCGTAGATTTAAGGCTGTTAGGCGCCGGTGGTGGATGCGCCTAAGATATGTCGAGGCCAGTGCAGGGGTATTAAGACCGACGTCTAAAACACCACTTTTAAAAAATGACCGCAAATTATGGAGAGAATTATTAATGATTTGCTGCGGGGAAGAAAGCGAGTAAGGCTTAAATTTGAATTTTTGTATAAACCATTGGTGTAGGGGGGGGGGGGGTCTGAATCACCTCTACTTCAAGGGTTATTTATTGCTGCCCAGGTATGGTTGTATCGTAATCCTGGTTAGGAGATCCTCGTATAATAATTTATTTACTTTATTAGAATCCGGTCAATTGTCTAATTGGGAGGACTATAGAGGAACCACCAAGTTATTATCTAAATCTTGGAGCATTATTAGATTATGGTTGGGGTAAAAGGAGCGCTTTAATGCACTCCTTTATGATATAATTCTGATTTGCAGGCTCTAGGTGGCATAGCTCAGGATCTGTTCTGGAAAAAGAACAGGGTTTTGTATATTACATAGGTGGTGAAGAATGGAGAGATATTGTCGTTCCTGGATTTATCACAAAGGGTGGAGAATTTGTCTTGGTTTAGATATTTTCAGTTGCGTTCGGCACTTTCTAGTGTAAAGGATAAATCACTGTTAGAGATAGATACTTCCACGTTTCTAAATGAGTTGAAATAGCAAATTTAGAGCAGAGATGGAAGATTGCACATATTTATAAAGTGTTTCTTAAGGCACAATTCACCAAAACACAATCACCAGGACAAAAGGCCTGGAAGGTTGATTGTCCAAGTATACAATTAGAGGGATGGGGAAATATATTTTTGAATTTAAGTTTATTATCTCACAATATGAATCACATTTTGGTTCAATTTAATATTTTTCACAGATTATTTGTAACCCCCCTTTGGCTTAGTAAGTGTGGGTTAAGAGATAGCTCTAAGTGGCCACGGTGTGATACATGAGGTGCGGATCACCTCCATATGTTCTGCTCATGTTTAGAGCTAAAACAATACTGGATTGATATTAATGATTTTCTTATCCATAAATTTAACCTACAGATTCCTTTTAGGGTGGAATGTTTTATATTGAGTGATCTTTGTGAGTTAAGCAGTCATAAATACCAAAAGATTTTTCTAGGTAGAATATTATTTTTGGCCAGACTCCTGGTTACACGGGTTTGGTTTTCACGATATACTCCAGACGTCAGTACATGGATTAATTTGGTTAATAAGGTTAAAAATTATGAGAAAATTCTCTACAAACAAAGAAATGCCCAAGAGAAGTGGATCAGGATATGGGAGGCCTGGAGGTTTTAAATCTCAACGGTATACCTTTCCTGATTTATCTTCCTCTGTTCTATCTTCACCTTCTGTTTTTTTTTTTTTTTCTCCTGCTCTTTCCTTGCACTTTCAACTGAGTGATAATGAGATCTGAGACGCATCACAAGGGCGGGGGAGGTTGGGAATGGGTGGTTATGGGGAAAGAAAAGTATAAGTATATTGAATTATGATTTCTATTAAAAATTTAATTGTATTTAATATTTATCAATAAGGATATAAAAATAAAATAAACAAATAAAAATGACCGCAAATATTTTTTGTAGCAAATACATAAATCAAACCTGTGCTGAAGAGCCAAGTCTCCCAAATTACTATAGTAAAGCTTGGAGGACTGGTAGACATACTCCTCTGAAATATCCTCCAGGTTGCCTAGGTCAGTGTTAGCTCTACCATCTGTGCAGATAATCACCTAAAGAAAATATGAATCAGGTGTTAGTACACAATAGGCCAGGGCTGTTATAGCAATCCAGCTACCAAGGTGAGTGTGCCCCCAATTTTCAGGAAAATTGTTTGCTGCTTTAACAGTTGGTAGGACTGTAAGGCCTCTTTCACACTTGCGTTGTGTGGATCCGGCGTGCACTTCCGTCGCCGGAAATGCCCGCCGGATCCGTCACAGCGCAAGACAACTGAAAGCATTTGAAGACTGATCAGTCTTCAAAATGCTTTCAGTGTTACTATGGCAGCCAGGACGCTACTAAAGTCCTGGTTGCCATAGTAAGTAGCGGGGAGCCAGGGGAGCAGATACTTACAGTCCGCGCGGCTCCCGGGGCACTCCACAATGACGTCAGAGCGCCCCGCGCGCATGGATCATGTGTTCCATGCTCATGGGGTGCTCTGACATTATTGTGGAGCGCCCCGGGACTCGGGAGCCGCACGGAAGGTAAGTATGCTTCTCCCCTGCCTCCCCACTACACTTTACCATGGCAGCCAGGACTTTAGCGTCCTGGCTGCCATGGTAACCATTCACAAAAGCTAAACGTCGGGTCCGGCGATGCGCCGAAACGACGTTTAGCTTAATGCCGGATCCGGATTAATGCTTTTCAATGGGCATTAATTGCGGATCCGGCGTTACGGCATGTCTTCCGGATTTTTAGACGGAGACAAATCCGCAGCATGCTACGGTTTTGTCAACGTCCAAAAAACTTCACATACTGAACGGAAGACATCCTGATGCATCCTGAACAGAATGCTCTCCATTCAGAATGCATTAGGATAATCCTGATCAGTATCTTTCCGTCCTAGAGCCCCGAGGACGGAACTCTAGGACGGAAAGGAAAAACGCCAGTGTGAAAGAGCCCTAAGACAATGCTATCACACATTTTTTTTTTTTTTTACTATTAATCACCATCCCTGTCATAAATAAAAAAAAATTTATGTCATGTTACAACCAGTGGTGTACATAGAGAAGTAAGGGCCCCATAGCAAGGATTAAACCAAGTCCTCCAAACAGAACGGAAGAGTTTCTGCTTAAAACCTTTTCAATGACCCTTGGGCCATTTTTCCACTTCCTTATTTGCTAAAAGTTGTTTCTTTAGAGGGTAAAGTCCTGACCAAGTTTTCACCCCCAGTAGAAGAGGAGATAATTCCAACTGGGCTCCATAGCAGTTGCATGGTCTGCCGCTATGGTATTTACGCCCCTGGTTACAACTGTCATAGCGCAATTCCCATTTGTGTGCACAAGCATAGCTATACAGTGCCAACTACAGTGGAATAAACTGGTAGTGCTATTTTTTTGCAGTTTATTGGTAGCAATTATAATGATTAGAGTCTGACATTAATATTTTTATTACCCTTGTTATAGAGGCATTTACATTATGTTCCTAGAGCAATAGACTTTTACAGTCATCAAACTATACTTCTTGGCGCTTTAAAGGGGTTGGCCCATCTCAGACACTGATGGCACGCTCGGCTGTTTTCAGAAGTCCCGTATCAGTGAATGGAGAGCGCACCAGCATGGCCGCCACAATGAATTGGAAGGCACTGTATGACAGGAGCTCATTCAGCACTTTGCTAATCAGCATTTCCAAGAGAACTGCACCACCCAGTTGAAGCTTATTCAGCTGGATGGAAGAAGCAACAACAAAGTTTAATTTCGCTAATGTTACCATCATCCAAATCAGTAACTAGGGTTCATCCAGATATTATCATTTCGGTTTCATCCAGGTGTAACTTGAAGCTCCTAGGCTTCAATGCAAAATTTATAACATGTCACCTTCACTTACCTTATGCTATTTATATCCTGTTATTGGACAGAAGGAACTTTGAACACTCTTAATTGCCTGGGCCCGGGTGCGTCTGATATGTCTGCACCCCCTATAGCTAGACCCATGGGGTCATTCATGGTAACCTATGGTTTGCAAACTACAACTCACTTGCCTTCGATCCTGGACTCTTGGAAGCCATTGCTATTGAAACTAGAGCCGCAGGCCCCAGTGCTGTAGCTCCTTTTTCTTCCAGGCTGTAATAGAAAAAAATAGTTTGTAAATTCATTTCTTTTAAAGGAATTTTCCCAGAGTTTTTATTTACTGATAGTGTTGATTCCAAATTCCGTTATGGTCCATGGTAGCAGAATCCATAACGAGATTCTTTGATAACCTGAACTTTAGACACAGAACTTAAAACACAAGTTCGCTCAACACTATTTACTCATGACCTATTAGTATCTAATCGGTGCAGGTCCGACACCTGGGACCCCCGCTGATCAGCAGTTTGAGAAGGCAGTAGCACTTGCAGTAGCACTGCTGCCTTCTCTCTGCTCACCAAGCACAGTGTTGTACATTGTATAGCGGCTGTGCTTGGTATTGCACTCCAATGGGACTGAGCTGTGCCTAGGCCATGTGACCCATAAAGTGACATCAGATAGTCTAGGAAAAGCTGGAGCAGGCCGCAACTCTACTGTGAGCGCCGCTGCCTTCTCAAACAGGTGGACCTCCACCGATCAGATACTGATGACCTACTCTCTGGATAGGTTATCAGTGTAAAACTCCTGGAAAGCCCCTTTAAGTAATACTAGCAAAGCTTGGCAAAGAAAAATAAATACCACTAAACCCAGACCAGACTGCACTACAAGTCATAAGAGGGCAAAACAAGGAGAAGAGTGTACTTTACCATTGAATTATTCCTTTCAGGGCATGCAGAGTCTTTACTAGTGGGTGTGGCATGGGTTGGTCTTCACCTCGTGCTTTCAAATGATCAGGATCTAACAGTTCAGCTCCATGCAGCACCAGTGGCTGTGTAGTGCCATCACCATATAGCTTCACCTTTATACAAATCAATAGAACATGAACATAAGGAGTCATCCACAGAAACAAACAGGTATGACGTGAAGGAAAATCCATTCAAAAGGTGATTTTTAATTTGTGATGGGAATAGTAATGGAAAAGACAGAAGCATTTTAACCAGGAAACATCTGATGAAGAGTTAAAGGGGTATTCCAATTTCAGGCATATCAACAGGATGCAGAAATAGTTCAATGTGAGGGCAGTGGCAACCTTCTGATCCATTTGCAGAACAGTCCATATCAGCAGAGTCTGCAAGCTACTTTCATCATCCCCAGGTCAGCATGCACCAGATTAATTGGGCAGCCAACATGGAAGCCAGCCATGACAGGCACTTGTGAAGAGGGCTAGTTCAGAACAAGGGCATCTGATGTACTGGTGCCACTTTTCATGTACAGGAATGTGTACACTGCATTGTTCCATTTCTTCACAGAGTATACTGATTACTATACTTGAGCCTAATGCTCACGTAATAATCCATATTGTACGACCACAATCTAGGAATCTAGTTTAGATACAGTATTCTTACCTGGTCACTGAAGGTTACAAGTGCTACTCTCTTTTCAGAATTCTGCTTATGCAGAAAATCCAGAGTTTGATCCAATGCAGACTGGACGGCCTGAAAGCAAATAGAGTGGTAAGCAACTTAAAGCAGCTCTCAGGCAATGATGGCATATCGCTAGGATATGCCATCAATGTCAGATAGGTACAGGTCCCACTTCTGGTTCCCTCTCTCATTTCCAGAATGGCGCCCTGAAGTGAAGGAGAGCACACTGCACCTGCATTAACACATTCCAATCACTGCTATGGGAGTTCAGAAATAGCCGAATGCTGGCTCGGTTATTTCTACGTATGATACGCTCTCCATTCACTGCTATAGAATTTTCAAAAATAGTCAAGCGCACTTGCTCAACTATTTTTGGAGCTCCCATTGCAGTGAATGGAGAGCATGTGGCACATGCGCAGTATGTCTTTCACTTTGGGGGGCCCATTCTAGAGATAGGAGCAAGTCCCACAGCTCGGAGACGGACCTATCTGATATTGATGGCACATCCTAGCTATATGAAATCAATGTCTATGATAAGCCAATTTCTTTCATGCATTAATATATTAGAGAAATTCACATAGCACCAAAAATTTAGAGTAGCCTCCAAACCTATCTAGCACCAATGGTAGCTATCACCAGGCCAAGTCCACTGCAGTAAATTGACACACGTTGCTTAATTAGAGAATAGGGCAGGGTGTAGTTTCAGTGAGCTACCAACCACAAGGGTTACCAAATCTACCTATCTCTGGTGGACTTCCACAATGTTCACCCAGAAGAAGGGAGAAGACATGGATGTAAGAAAAGGAGGGAGAAGACATGGATGTAAGAAAAGGAGGGAGAAGACATGGATGTAAGAAAGGGAGGGGGAGAGTAAACTTTGGAACTTTGTTTACCTCTATTGATCAAGTAGAAGACTACCCCATAATGTAAGAGTCAATCTTCTCTAAACGGGTAAAAAGTCCTTCCTGACATCCAAGTGGTGATCAGACTAAATCTATGTTCATACAAGGATTATAGTACATTTATATAAGTGTTGATATTTCTTTATTACAAGGCTTTCTAGAAGAGATCAACGTCTACTGCAGAAATCAGCTCCTGAGGAAACTATTCCAAGCTTCACCACTCTTACAGTAAAGAAGCCTGGTCATTAGAAGCCTGGGGATTGAAACTTTGGTTTTCCACCCGCAGTGAGTCTTGTCTTCTGGACAAACTCTACATCAAACAGATTTTTACAATATTTTTTGTATGAGGTATTCATCAACTTATATAAATGTATCATGTTACCCTTAAATATTATTTCAAGCCTAATAAATTAGATTTTTTAAACCTTTTCCTCTCTCAAATTATTCTTGCACCTTATTAGTTTTATTATCTTCTTTTTCTAACTTTAGTTAGTTATATAATTAGACAATATAGAGGTCATTTATCAAACTGGTATAAAGTAGAACTGCCCATAGCAACCTACTTTCATTTTCCAAAGGAACTGTCCAAAATGAAAAGTGGAATCTGATTTGGTTGCTATGGACAACTAACCCAGTTCTACTTTACACCAGTTTGATAAATGACGCCCTATTTCTTTAAACAAGTACCATTCTCTTAAAATACATAAAATATAGATATTATATTATTATATTTTGGTTTACCTCCATTCTTGTTTTGTACATTATATTACAATTATTGCTCTGGTCTTGTGTCACCTGCAATAGAATTTGAAATGAAATATGTTTAGAGGCACTCTTGGAAATGTATTCAACTTGTTTTGATGAAACCTGACAACCCAAGGAGGAAAAGGTACAGCAGTAAGCAAGCTGTCTGTTGATTGCAATAGGCTGTAAAAGTAAAAGAACACGGACTCCTCACCTCTGTGGTCACACTCATGCTTCCTGATATATCAATGCAAAATATGATCATGGGTTGGACATCAAATGAATATTCATTCCCATTCTGGGAGTTTCCAGAGTAGAGTTCATCTCCTTCTTCTCTACTCTCAAATATGCTATCATCGGACAAGTGGTTTGTAGCAGAACAGAAAACACAAGTCCATGTCTGAAAGGAAACCAATAAATACATTAAGGAAATAATAAAGTGCTAGAAGGTGAAAGTTGTCAGAGGGTGCAGGACTGCAAATATATATATATACAGTAACCTCCCCTTACATTTTCTTACTATATAAATAGTATATCTTGGCAGATGACATTTTAGTCATGCTCATGTGATTTACACCATTTGATAAGAGGCAAGTGGGTTAAAGAACCTGAATACGGTGCTATGGTGGGGAAGGTGTGAGAGGGGGTCACAATTTTACACTTCGTACATACAGAGGAGATTTATCCTGTCGCAGTTTGCATTCATTTACAAGACCACAAATATCACAACATTTTGTATAATGTATAAAATGATACATGCGGCATGATAAATTTGCCAACATTGCCATTTGTCTTCTATATACCACCTCACTGCCTGCTGTAAACCTTTGCCAGTATCATATACCAAAATATGGAGTATATCAATTTGCTTTCACATTCTACAACTTCTCAGTCCCTTTTCACTTATTATTTCATAATATATATTTGGCTGTTTTTGTGTTTTTCTTTGGTTACATACCAACCTTGGTATCATCTACATGATTGAGCTTCAAGCAGGTGGCAGAGCAGCCACTGCACAGCAATGGGGATGCTCTGATATCAGTATCTGAAGAAAGAAGCATAGCATTGAGTAGAGATAACTACATAGGAACTGTCTATTCAGAGTCAGTAAGCAGACATGTAAGTGTATCTACATTATGGCTCATCACGGACATTAAGGCTAAGTTTAAAATGTTTTCAATGTTCTCAGACAAACTTAGAGCATAAATACCCAGGTTCCTTCAGGCTCCACTAAACCCAGTTGGCCCTGGCATCTGCCCCAGGGTGCTATTACTTATGCCACCCCTACACAAGTTTGTATAATGTTTGTGAATGTTTTCCCATGTTCTTCGCTTGCGCACCACAAAAAATAGCCTGTGGGGTAAAGGGTTCTACTTTGTGTGTCCACATGTGGAGGTCTATTCCTGTATTATTTATATCATGTACCATCATAGTCTGTCTTCTTACCAGAGTTTTCAACCATCTTTCCTATGTTCAGAAGCAGTATGTTGCAGTTGGCTGGCAACCTTTCAATAGGGGGTACTACAAATAATAAAGATATATTATAAAACTAACTCTTCTTCTTAATAGAATCAGCAAACAAAAAGTAGTATGATCTTTTTACAGAGAACAGCGGAAGAGAGAGAGAGAGAGAACAGACCTTATAATAACAATCACCTGGCTAATACTGTGCTGCCAAAATAGCTCTGACACATCAAGGTATGGACTCCAGAAGGACTCTATAGTTGTCCTGTGTTGTCTGGCATCAAGATGTTGGCAGCAGATTCTAGATGGGGCATACCATGCTACCTAACATATTGCAAATCTTGATGGGTGCATTGTCACCAGAAGATCAATATAATTCAATTCACCAATCATTAGTTTTAAAATGATGGTTCATTGATGTATATAAATTATAAATATGTAAAAATGTGGGACAAGGGACCTTAAATGTATTACTCTGCTATGTTGGAAATTGTATAATTACTGCAACATCTCACTTTGGTCAGTAGATGGCAGCAAAGGATAAGATGATAAAAGTCTACATTGGAGCTGCCTATCAGAAAAATATGAATAACCTATTTAGTTTGCAAAGTTGGAAAATAGCTAATTTATGGGCTATTCTGGACCCTTACAAGTGTGATAGCAAACTGAATAAGCAGGTTTGACACTGCACTTAGCAAATTACTTATTGCAGCACATTCTCCCTGTGTAAGGGGAGGAGGTTCCTCTTGAGGCAGGAATACTTCCTGCCCAACAATCGAAATGCTCATCTGCAGGTCTAATACAGCTTTAGGGCAGACCTCCCAGAGTGGCCGAACCATGGTGGAAATCATACTTACCTGGTCCTCGTCGCCAGGTTTGGTGTCTGACACACCCACACTAGCTGTTCCTCTCCCTGCCGCACTGAAATCAACATCCATTGACAGGGGAGACACGACCACTTCAGCCAAATGACCTGCTCCCCTTGCGTCACGTGACCAGTTGTCATGATGCAAGGGGAGCAGGTTACTGCTGCAGCCTGTCATTGGCTGCAGCGGTCACGTGTCCCTCCTTGTGGATGGATGTTGATTTTAGTGCAACAGGGAGCATCAGACACGGAACCCAGCAGCAGGGACCAGGTACAGTGCCTTACAAAAGTATTTATCCCCCTTGACTTTTTTCATGCTTTGGTGCCTCACAACCTGGAATTAATATGGATTGTTTGAGGATTTGCATCATTTAATTTACAGAACATGCCCACAACTTTGAAGATTTTTATTTATTTTATTGTGAAGCAAACAACAAATAGGACAAAATAACAGAAAAAGTCAATGTGCATAACTATTCACCCCCCTAAAGTCAATACTTTGTAGAGCCACCTTTTGTGGCAATCACAGCTCCAAGTCGCTTTGGATAAGTCCCAATGAACTTGCCACATCTTATCACTGGAATTTTTGCCCATTGCTCCTTGGAAAACTGCTCCTGCTCCTTTAAGTTGGATGGTTTGCGCTTGTGAACAGCAATCTTTCAGTCTGACCACAGATTTTCTATTGGATTTAGATCTTGGCTTTGATCAGGCCATTCCAACACATTTACATGTTTCCCCTTAAACCACTCAAGTGTTGCTTTAGCAGTGTGTTTGGGTCATTGTCCTGCTGGAAGGTGAACCTCCGTTCTAGACTCAAATCACGCACAGAGTGGTACAGGTTTTGCTCAAGAATATCCCTGTATTTAGCACCATCCATCTTTCCCTCAACTCTGACCAGTTTCCCAGTCCCGGCTGCTGAAAAACATCCCCACAGCACAATGCTTCCACCATCATGTTTTACTGTGGGGATGGTGTTCTTTGGGTGATGTGATGGGCTGGGTTTGCACCAGACATAGCGTTTTCTTTGATATCCGAAAAGTTCAATTTTAGTCTCATCAGACCAGAGCACCTTCCTCCATACATTTTGGGATTCTCCCACATTCCTTTTCGCAAACTCACAACATGCATTTTTGTATTTTGCTGAAAGTAATGGCTTTCTTCTGCCCACTGTGCCATAAAGCCCAACTCTACGGAGCGTACGGCTTATTGTCGTCCTATGTACAGATACTCCAGTCTCTGCTGTGGAACTCTGCAGCTCCTCCAGGGTTACTTTAGGTCTCTGTGCTGCCTCTTTGATTAATGCCTTCCTTGCGCTGAGTTTTGGTGGGCGGCCGTCTCTTGGCAGGTTTGCTGTTGTGATGTTCTTTCCATTTGGTTATGATAGATTTGATTTTGCTCCTGGGGATCATGAAAGATTTGGATATTTTTTTATAACCAAACCCTGACTTATACTTCTCAACAACATTGTCCCTTACTTGTTTGGAGAGTTCCTTGGTCTTCATGGCAGTGTTTGGTTAGTGATGCCTCTAGCTTAGGTGTTGCAGCTTCTGGGGCCTTTCAAAAAATGTGTGTGTCCATCACATAAAATTCAGATTAACAAAACATTGAATTTAAGGCTGTAATGTAACGTAACAAAACAAGAAACAAAAGCCAAGGGGGATGAATACTTTTGCAGCAAGGCACTGTAAGTATCATCTCCACCATGGCTCGGCCACTCTAGGAGGTCTATATTATTCTTGAATAACCACTTCAAAAGGAGAAAAAGTATTGCATAATTTGTTATGCAGAGAGCCATAACTTTTTATTGGCACCATTTTGGGGTACATTTGGCTTTTTGATCACTTTTTATTTCACTTTTTGGTAGGTAAGGTAGCTAAAAATTGCCATTTTTTTTATATTCAGTATATATGATATGGTAACTTTATTCTATGGGTTGATATGAATATAGCAATCCCAAATTTATATAGTTATTCATGTTTTACTACTTTTGCATCACAAAATCATTTTTTTTATTTAAAAACCATATACTTATGTCCATGACATTTTTATTTTTCCATCAATGAATAAAAGCCTGGGGGCTTTTTTGTGGAATGGACTACCTTTTTGGTACCATTTTGTGGTACATTTGTCTTTTTGATCGCTTTTTATTTATTTATTTTTTGTTTTTGAGACGTGAGGTTGGCAAATATTGCAATTCTGTCAGTATTTTTTTATGGGGTTCACCATGCAGTATATATGATGTAATAATTTTACTTTGCATGTTCATACGAATATAACGATACCAAATCTATACAATTTTCTGATGTTTTGCTAACATGATCATTTATAGATCAAGTTGTTATGGACGTGGTTATACCAATTATGGGTAGTTTTTATTTAATTTTTTTAATGTATACGGGTAAAAGTAGGTTTTTTTGTATCTTTTTTTTAACTTTTTCCCACTTGAACATACAGTGACCAGATTGCTAGTACAATACACTGCAATAATCAGTTTCACTGTGACACCTAGTCTACTAGACCCTGTCTCTGGACAGTTTTGGTAGACTTTGGTACATGGCAGGCCCAGAGGCCTTGTTAATGCCTCTGACTGCCATAGAAACCATCGGGACCCTGCAATTACGTTGCGGGGGCCTGATAGGTAAGAGAGGGAGATTGCTCCCTCTGTAAACTCCTTACCTGCTACGGTTGCTACTTTGAACCAGTATGAGGTCCTAATGTTTCATTAAAAATATCTCTGTCCTTGCCCCATTCAGATTTCCCCAACCCTGTCCAGTCTCCCTGTCCCAGCCACTGAAAAACACCCCCACAGCATGATTTTGCCACCACCATGCTTCACTGTAGGGATGGTATTGGGGAGTGTCTGGTTTCCTCCAAACATGACGCTTAGAATTGAGGCCAAAAAGTTCAATCTAGGTTGGTTCATCAGACCAGAAAATCTTGTTTCTCACAGTCTGAGAGTTGTATTCCCTCACGGTGGTATTGCGCTCATTGCACAACAGTAGTTTTGTACAGATTTGTGCCCCCTCACAGTAGTTATGTCCACACTATGCTTTCTCACAGTAGTTATGCCCACATTGTGCCCCCACCCACAGTAGTTATGCCCTTTCTATGCCCCTTTCACAATTTTAATTCCTTCTTTGTGTCCCCTTCACAGTAATAATCCCCATTGTGTCCCCTTCACAGTAATAATCCCCATTGTGTCCCCTTCACAGTAATAATCCCCATTGTGTCCCCTTCACAGTAATAATCCCCATTGTGTCCTCTTAATAGTATTAATGCCCTCTGTGTCCCCTTCACATTAATAATGCCCACTGTGCCCCCTTCATAGCAATAATGCCCACTGTGCCCCTTCACAGTAATAATGCCCACTGTGCCCCCTTCACAGTAATAATGCCCACTGTGCCCCCTTCACTGTAGTAATGCTCTTTGGCTCTGTGCCCCTCTATAGTAGAAATACCCATTGTGGCCCCTTCACATTTGTAATGCCTTCTGTAAACCCTCCAAAGTAGTAATGGCCTCTGTACCTCCTCCATAGTAGTAATGCCCTCTGTTTCCTCTCCATAGTAATAAAATCCTCTGTGCCCCCTCCATAGTAATAAAGACCTCCATAATAATAAAGCCCTCTGTGTCCCCCTCTATATTAAAAAAAAAACTTTCCTGAAGCTCACATATCTCTCTTCCCTGCAGGCACAGATGGTTCTGCAGAACGGTGTGGGCAGAGATTATGCAGATTTCTTGCCTACAGGCTCTGCCTACCCAGGCCAGCAGCGCGATCTGTGCCTGCAGGCTGGATCATGGAGCAGGGAGTCTTCCTGCTTCACCATTCAGAGCACCGCCGGCCTGAAGGAGGGAAGGAGCGCGGGGAGCTGAGCGGTGAGTGACAAGACCGCAGCTCCCTGCACTCCAGCAATGAGTGCTTCAGGGGCGTAGCTAGAAATTACTGGGCCCCATAGCAAAAAAAATGTATGGACCCCCCTCCCGGATCTCCTACCCCCACATACTTATCAGAGCTCCCACCCCTTCCAGAGCTCCCACCCAAACACCCCTCCAGGACCTCCCACCCCAACATCCCCACACCCCTCCCTAGATCCCCCCTAAGTGTTATCCACAGATCCCCCTAAGTGTCATCCACAGATCCCCCCTTAAGTGTCATCCACAGATCCCCCCTTTCCACAGATCCACCCTTAAGTGTCATCCACAGATCCCACCTCAGTGTCATCCACAGATCCCCCCTTAAGTGTCATCCACAGATCTCCCCTTTCCACAGATCCCCCCTTAAATGTCATCCACAGATCCCCCTTAAGTGTCATCCACAGATCCCCCTTAAGTGTCATCCACAGATCTCCCCTTAAGTGCCATCCACAGATCCCCCCCTTAAGTGCCATCCACAGATCCCCCATAGTTGTCATCCACAGATCCCCCCTTCAGTGTCATCCACAGATCTCCCCCTCAGTGTCATCCACAGATCCCCCCCTCAGTGTCATCCACAGATCCCCCCCTCAGTGTCATCCACAGATCCCCCCTTCAGTGTCATCCACAGATCCCCCCCTCAGAGTCATCCACAGATCCCCCTTTAAGTATCATCCACAGATCCCCTCCTAAGTGTCATCCACAGATCCCCCCTTAAGTCTCATCCACAGATCCCCCCTTAAATGCCATCCACAGATCCCCCTTAAGTGCCATTCACAGATTCCCCCATAGTTGTCATCCACAGATCCCCCTTCATTGTCATCCACAGATCCCCCCCTCAGTGTCATCCACAGATCCCCCCCCTCAGAGTCATCCACAGATCCCCCTTTAAGTATCATCCACAGATCCCCCCCTCAGTGTCATCCACAGATCTCCTCCCGCCGCCTCCTAGCTAATTTATTCACTGCACTCACTTGCCTCTAATTGAAGAGAAGTGCCGTAATCTCACACACTGGCGCAGAAGCCAGAGGCCAGGAAGACGGCGCATGTGCACTTCGATGCCTCTACCAGTGCGCCTGTGTGAGATTACGGCGCTTCTCTTCAATTAGAGGCAAGTAAGTGCAGTGAATAAATTACCTAGGAGGCGGCGCTGGGCGGGGAGGAGGGGCGCCGGCACCCCAGCAAGACTGCGCTCCTCTGCCGGCGGCCCGGGCCCCCAGTGGCGCAGGGCCCCATAGCCATTGCTATGGCTGCTATGGCGATCCCTACGCCACTGGAGTGCTTCCATCTGTATTGATGGAAGCGCTGATTGCTTCTGGCACCCACCTGAGAGCGGCACCCGGGGCGGACCGCCCCCCACCCTCCCCCCCTTAGCATGCCACTGCTGGGAAGAGGCTTCTTTCTGGCCACTCTGCCACAAAGCCTAGGTTGGTGGAATGATGCAGTGAAGGTAAGTTTCTCCCATCTGCACACAGGATCTTTGGAGCTTAGCCAGAGTGACAATTAGCTTCTTGGTCACCTATCTTAAGAAGGTACTTCTCCACTGATTACTTTATTTGGTGGGTCAGCCAGCTCTAGCAAGAGACCTGCCTGCTCCAAACTTCTTCCATTTAAGAAATATGGAGGTCACTGTGCTCCTGGGAACTTTCAGTGCAGCAGACATTTTTGTACCCTTCTCTAGATCTGTGTCTTCACACAATCTCTGAGCTCTAGAGGCAGTTCTTCCTTCCTAATGGCTTAGTTTTTTCTGATCTGCCTTGTCACCTGTGAGACCTTATATAGACAGGGGTGTGTGTCAAATCATGTGAAATCTACTTTTACCACAGATACAATAGTCTCCAATCAAGGTGTAGAAACATATTAAAAATGATCATGAGAAATAAGAGGCCCCCAGAGCTAAAATTCAGGTGTCTGAATATTTACATCCAGGCAAAATTTTGGTTTTTCATTTTTAATAAATTTGCAAATATTTAATTTGTGGTACTAAGTGTGGGAAACATGAATTTTTATATTTTTGTTTTAGCACAACAGATAGATAGATAGATAGATAGATAGATAGATAGAATGAGCGGGTCCACTATGCTTTTATCTATTTTGGAGTGCTGCCTTTTTTTAACCTTTTACTTTTTGTATACGCATAGGCCAACAGCCAATGATCTTAGGAGAATTGCACCCACATATCCTATTTATGACAGTGCTGCTGCTTTTTTTTGTTTGTTTTAGATAGATATATAGGCAGATGACAGACAGAGATAGATAGGCCTCATTGAGTTTGGGCTATAGGTGAATAAAGTGGTGACCGTTTTTTCACTAGTTTTGGAGATGCTGCCTTATTTCTAGGATTTAGATAGACAGATACTGTAGATAGATAGACAGACAATCGATAGATAGATAGATAGATAGATAGACTGATAATTTGTTAATACTAAGGCTGGGAACACACCTAAGCGTGCCTGAATCGTGTGTATGACGCGCGTTTTACGATGCGCGTTTTCGTAACTAAGAAACGCGCATCATACGCGCGATTCAGTGATTCTCCTCTATTTCAGCATGGTCCATAGGCGCGTTAAAACGCCCAAAAGAAGCTCATGCTGAAGCGACAGCGTTTGGCGTTTTTCAGCGCGTGCAAACGCGCTGTAAAACGCCCAAATGTGAACCATGCCCATAGGGAAGCATGACTTTCCACATGTTGTGCGTTTTACAGCGCGTTTGAACGCGCTGAAAAACGCTTAGGTGTGTACCTAGGGTAAGGGTACCAGGTGAGGTTGCCATTGGATGGTCTCGAATGTTCACTGATGTCGTCGGCATTTTCATTTCTGTGGATACAGCCGGCAGAACTTCCAAGTAATTATGGTCATTAGGTGCCATGCTTACACCCTGGGGCAGGTCTATAAAAAAAATATAGCAGAGTTAATCTATGAGCATCCTTCACTGTAATTCTGAAAAATACACAAATATAGTTATATTATTTTACTTTTTATATACAATTTACTGTGGCTTCTATGGGCTGATGGGGCATCTGAAAAAGGGGCATGCAAAAAATTTGCAACAGCATCATCCACATGTAACGTCCCTGGTCCCCTGTTAGATCAAACAGAAAAATGCCTGGTCTATTAAAAATGCAATTTGAAAAATCCTTCTTGTTATGTGTCTTCTAACAATTAGCTGAGCACAGGGTGTCCTGCTGCCGAGACCATCAGTGATCAGTTGTAGTCTGTGCGGGAACCTGATAGCAATCAGGGACAGACTTAGGGGTGTGCGACCTGTGCGACTGATTGCATCACCTCGGCTATCTCCAGTGCTGCAATGGAAATTAATATGGCTGCCACTCACATGCCCGACCTGCCACTCTATTCATTTTGGGTGGCGGCACAGGGCCTACATTCTCGTAATCAGTAGGGATCCTAGTGGTAGGACCCCTACAGATCTGCTAAAGCCCGCCCATTAGTGCTGGTGACATCATCGGGAACATTGCTAGGCACAAGCCTCTGCCTAGCAGTGTAAAAATATAGATAGATAGATAGATAGATAGATAGATAGATAGATAGAAAGATAGATCACTGTATATAGGCATTTTATGAAATGAGTTCATTGAAATGTCAACTATGAAACACTTCATATCATTATATCATGTATATCTTTAGCAGCTTTTTGCAATATCTTTGTCCTTACCATTAGGGCTTGAGTTTTCACAGGTGGCATAGTCATATGAATGCGTTACAGGATCAGTCACACCTGTAGAATAGGAAAATTTTGCTTGAAAAAATAATTGACAAAAATATTTTACCTTGGCTGTCAGGATCATGAAGGAGGGTGGTAAATACACAATGACGTGTGAGTAAGGTTTCTTTCAGACAAGTATTTTTGTAATCCATTTGTGATTTTGCATAACCGAGTCCACTGGTAAAGTAAATTAGTAGGAATGCTTCCTTTCCGACAATTTGCTGCTCCTCGGCAGTATCTAAATGCACCATCAGGGTTGATTCACATGACCTCAGTGCTATTGTACTGTACTCACATGATGATGTAAGTACAATACAGTACATTAGATCCGCGATCAGATAGAAACTGACTGTACCATAAGTCACTATGATGCAGTCAGGTCAGGTCCGAGGAGCTATGGTTCGTCTGGTACATCTGGCTGATACAAGGCCCAGGTTTCCCAGGCCAACCACAGTCGTGTGAATCTACCCTTGGTCTTGCTGTGTAGCTTTATCACAGGGGCTACGGCTTGATGATAAATGCAGTGCAGGGATACACACTTTTGTCTACTTGTATACCAACTATTGGTTTGCTTATGCAGTGAGCCCCTGAGGAGCCAGTGCAGAGGATGCGAGTGGTAGTGGCACTGAAGAAGTGTGCGACTGATTGCATCACCTCGGCTATCTCCAGTGCTGCAATGGAAATTAATATGGCTGCCACTCACATGCCTGACCTGCCACTCTATTCATTTTGGGTGGCGGCACAGGGCCTACATTCTCGTAATCAGTAGGGATCCCAGTGGTAAGACCCCTACCGATCTGTAAAACAGCTAGGGCAACGCTAAAGCCCGCCCATTAGTGCTGGTGACATCATCGGGAACATTGCTAGGCAGAAGCCTCTGCCTAGCAGTGTAAAAATATAGATAGATAGATAGATAGATAGATAGATAGATCACTGTATATAGGCATTTTATGAAATGAGTTCATTGAAATGTCAACTATGAAACACTTCATATCATTATATCATGTATATCTTTAGCAGCTTTTGCAATATCTTTGTCCTTACCATTAGGGCTTGAGTTTTCACAGGTGGCATAGTCATATGAATGTGTTTCAGGATCAGTCACACCTGTAGAATATGAAAATTTTGCTTGAAAAAATAATTGACAAAAATATTTTACCTTGGCTGTAGGGATCATGAAGGAGGGTGGTTAATACACAATGACGTGTGAGTAAGGCTTCTTTCAGACAAGTATTTTTGTAATCCATTTGTGATTTTGCATAACCGAGTCCACTGGTAAAGTAAATTAGTAGGAATGCTTCCTTTACGACAATTTGCTGCTCCTCGGCAGTATCTAAATGCACCATCAGGGTTGATTCACATGACCTCAGTGCTATTGTACTGTACTCACATGATGATGTAAGTACAATACAGTACATCAGATCCTGCGATCAGATAGAAACTGACTGTACCATAAGTCACTATGATGCAGTCAGTTCAGGTCCGGGGAGCTATGGTTCGTCTGGTACATCTGGCTGATACAAGGCCCAAGTTTCCAAGGCTAACCACGGTCGTGTGAATCTGCCCTTGGTCTTGCTGTGTAGCTTTATCACAGGGGCTACGGCTTGATGATAAATGCAGTGCAGGGATACACACTTTTGTCTACCTGTATACCAACTATTGGTTTGCTCATGCAGTGAGCCCCTGAGGAGCCAGTGCAGAGGATGCCAGTGGTAGTGGCACTGAAGCAGTGTGTGTGTCATGGTGTACTCTCTCAGGCAGTCGCTCCCTGAGGCTTGGTGTAGTGAAACAGGTGGGTTGAAGGAATCAGGCAGGCACAAGAGAGCAACAAAATGCTTTCTTTACTGAGTGTAAATGGTAACATGAGATACATCTAGCAGTAATGAGTACAAGGTGCATTCTCTGTCACCAGATGATGAGGTATGGTGGCACTTAGAAATATGCTAGCTGACAAAGTCTCTCTCACTACTGATTCCTCCTTATTACAGCTATAAAGCTGTTACCTGTTACTGTAGGTGTCCACTATGTAATGCAGGCTTTCAGGTTTGCCTATCCAGCCTTGGAGTGATGGGTGTCTTAACACTCTCCACCTTGCAGAGTATTTGGTTATGGTGACAGGTGTCTTTTTTTAAATCAGGTTGATTTTTATTTAAAACAAACATTTATCACATGTACATCGTAAAGGAGTTCGCTTTTTGTTTTGTTTTGTAAGGCTGAACAGAAAACAAGTATAGCAACGTTTGAACATCTTGGTGTACGCAGACACCTAAGGCAATGCTGGGATATCAAACATACAGTTGTGTTCAAAATTATTCAACCCCCAATGCTGTAAAGGGTTTTAGGGAATTTAGTGTACATTTGTAATTGTGTTCAGAATGAAATCTTACAAGGACTTTTTAAAGAACCAAATGCAACTAAAATGACATCAATTGTTTTTGTAATACAGTATTAAATGTTTTTTTTGTGATTTCTTCATTGACACAATTATTCAACCCCTTAAAGACGACCACTCTTAACCCCTTAGTGACCACCCATACGTGTTTTTACGGCGGTCACTAAGGGGCCTTAGGCTGGGCTGCCGCGTTTTTACGGCGGCCCAGTCTAAGCGCTGCACGGGTCCCCCGTGCAGCGGAGGCGCGGGCCCGGCTCTCACATGAGAGCCGCGGCCCTGCTCTAACAGCCCGGGCCGGCAGGAGTGCCGATCCGGGCTGTTTAACCCTTACATGCCGGGCGCAATGGCGCCTGCGCATGTAAAGGGTTGACAGAGGGAGCGAACTCCTCTGTCACCCATCAGCACCCCGCAGATGCGATCGCGGGGTGCTGATGTGCTGGGAAGCCTTACCTGGCTTCCGGCAGGGCCCGAGCCTGTCCTCCAGTAATCTCCAGCAGGCTATGCCTCTCTGGCGTAGCCTGCTGGTCAAAGTTAGAATTGCACTGCATTTAAAATGTAATGCATTATAGATATAATGCATTACATTTTAAAAGCAATCAAAATACTGTATATTATAGTCCCCATGTGGGACTATTAAGTAGTAAAAAAAATTATAAAAAAATACACATTTATTAAATAAAAAAAATTCCATGAAATATAAAAATATGCTTTTTTTTCCATTGAAAATACGCTTTTCAATGAAAAAAATTGCAAAAAAATTATCCCCATATGTTTGGTATTGCCGCGTCCGTAACGACCGGCACTACATAAATATTACATAAATTATCCCCTATAGTACACGCCGTTAAAAAATAAATTAAAAAAAAAGCCAGAATTTCTAATTTATTCTTAATTTTCACAGAAAAAAACGAAATAACAAGCGATCAAAAAGCGGAATTTACTAAAAAATTATACCAATGAAAAATAGAAGTCGTCCCGCAAAAATCAAGCCCTCACACAACTCCATAGGAAAAAAAATTAAAAAGTTATGGGTCCTGGGAAGTGGCAGTGCAAAATCATTTTTTTTTTGTTAAAAAAGGGGTTTTATTGCAAAAAAAGTAGTAAAACTTAAAAAAACTATAAGTATTTGGTATCCCTGTAATCGTACTGACCCAGGGAATGAAAATATTATGTTACTTTTACCGAATAATGAACACCGTAAAATTTATAATGTACAAACGCAGTGGCAGTAGTACTATTTTTCCCCTTCTCCCTCCCAGAAAGAGTTAATAAAAGTTAATAACAAAGTTATGTGTACCCCAAAATGGCGCTATTAAAAACTACAACTTGTCCCGCAAAAAACAAGCCCTCATACTGCTATATAGACGAAAAAATAAAAAAGTTATAGCTCTAGGAACGAGACCATGAAAAAAGGACGAAAAACGCTTGGTCAGAAAGGCACAAACAGGCTTGGTCACTAAGGGGTTAAGAACAGAGGTTCATTAAAGTGTTTTCGATCAGGTATTGAAAACCCCTGTGGATGTCAAGGAGCAGCAATCAAGCATAATAAGCACCAATTAGGCAGATGTAAAATGACTGTGATACTCAGCTCCTTCTAGACATTTACTGGTGTGTTTACAGACATGGTGAAGTCAAGAGAATGGTCCAGGAAGACAAGAGAAGAGGTGATGTCTCTTCACAGGAAGGACAATGGCTATAAGAAGATTGCAAAGATGTTAAACATACCAAGAGACACCATAGGAAGCATCATTCGCAAATTCAAGGCAAAGGGCACTGTTGAAATGCTACCTGGTCGTGGCAGAAAGAAGATGCTGACTTCGACTGCTGTGTGCTACCTGAGGCGCAAAGTGGAGAAAAGTCCCCGTGTGACTTCTGAGGAACTGAAAAAAGATTTGTCAGATGCGGGTACTGAAGTTTCAGCTCAGACAATAAGGCGCACACTGCATAATGAAGGCCTCCATGCCAGAACTCCCAGGCGCACTCCCTTGCTGTCTCCAAAGAATAAGAAGAGTCGACTGCAGTATGCCAAAAGTCATGTGGACAAACCACAAAAGTTTTGGGATAGTGTTCTGTGGACTGATGAAACAAAATTTAGAACTGTTTGGGCCCATGGATCAACGCTATGTTTGGAGGAGGAAGAACAAGGCCTATGAAGAAAAGAACACCTTGCCTACTGTGAAGCATGGCGGGGGTCAATCATGCTTTGGGGCTGTTTTGCTTCTACAGGTACAGGGAAGCTTCAGCGTGTGCAAGGTACCATGAATTCTCTTCAGTACCAGGAGATATTGGATGAAAATGTGATGCAGTCCGTCACAAACCTGAGGCTTGGGAGACGTTGGACCTTTCAACAGGACAATGATCCCAAGCATGCCTCCAAGTCCACTAGAGCATGGTTGCAGATTAAAGGCTGGAACATTTGTGGCCATCGCAGTCACCAGACTTAAATCCGATTGAGAACCTCTGGTGGGACTTAAAGAAAGCAGTTGCAGCACGCAAGCCTAAGAATGTGACTGAACTGGAGGCTTTTGCCCATGAAGAATGGGCGAAGATACCCGTAGATCGCTGCAAGACACTTGTGTCAAGCTATGCTTCACGTTTAAAAGCTGTTATAACTGGAAAAGGATGTTGTACTAAGTATTAAGATTGAATGTCACTTGGGGGTTAAATAAAACTGATAATGATGTGAGCACAGAAAAGAGATTTGTGGTTATTTCATTATAAATGTTATGTTATATTTGTCTGACTTACAAGAGCCTCTTTGATTATATTGTAAACAAGATAACTGAAATGATCAAAATCAATGTCAAACTGGCCAAAACACTCAATTTCAGTGGGGGTTGAATAATTTTGAACACAACTGCATCATGAACATTATAACCTGACATCATTCAAATGATTAAAGCATTGTAGTATTGTAGTAATTAACTCAATCATACAGTAACACAATAAGGTCCATCCCCCCCCCCCCACCCTATCCCAACTTGAGCAGAGACTCATTAGTACCGCTAGTTCTAAGGTTAGTCCTGCAATTGGATGTCAGAATGGTCCCGTCTATCTATGTTCTTTAAGCTGTATATGCATATCACAGCAGCCACGTGGTTCCTTTGAGGAGGGAGTGTAATAGAAACAGTAGTCCCCATATACATTCATGAACTGGTGCCTGTGATAATGCCACAGGGGTATTCAGACATTGCATATAAACTATGTGGTTCCTCTGGAGTGTAGTAGGGACATTTGTCCTCGAGCACAGTCTTGTACTAGTGCCTGAGAGGCTAGTTGCGCTAATTCCACCCACCCTTGCCACAGAGATAGGAACTTATTTGGACATTTGCGTTTAATATAGACTCCCCTCTCCAATCTCAGAATCATATTCATCCTGTTAACATATTCTTCATTTGTCGGCGGGGCCTCTCTAATCCAGTGTTTGGCAGCAGTGATCCAGCTAGATCAGTACTCTAGCCTGAAACATAAGTCAATGAATACATAGGGAGGTCTTGTCTCCCAATCCTGGGGATTCCAATATTCCCAAAATACAGACTCTAGGGTCGTCGGGTATACGGATCTGGGTCGCAATTGTAAATACTGGTAAAAGAGTTTGTTGGGTAAGCTAAACTCTTCCTGCAGCTGCGGAAAGGTTTTAAAGACTCCACCCGATTGAAGTTGCCCCAGGAACAATATACCTCTCCTTTCCCATGGGGAGAAACCATTCAGTTGAAATATTTTAGGCACTGGAGGGTTACGCCACAAAGGAGTAACATCACAGAAACCACTGATACCTATCATATTTTTAAATCTAGACCAGAGTTTGGATACTAGTGTCAGAGTGGGGAGCGTGTTCGAGCATAGTGACCCCGATTCCACCGTGGCAATCGGAACCCTCTGTTTAGTTAAAGATGCAATAATAGCAGCCGAGGAATCCAACCTATCAGTCTGGAGCCACCCTTTGAAATATTGCAGTTGAGCAGCTATGAAATAAAACCATGGATTGGGTAGAGATAGGACGCCCCCCTCTTTACTTTTTGGAGTGTTACCATGCTTATCCTCGGTTGCTTTTTCCTCCAAATTAGTGACCTAAAAATCCCCTGAATTTTAAAAAACAGCCTGTGTGGGATCCAAACTGGAGAGTTATGAAGGAGATATAACAACTGAGGCATAAAGACCATTTTTATGAGTTTACTGCGACCAATAACCGATAGGGGCAGTGGTGACAGGTGTCTTAACTTGTTATCCCCCACCTTGCAGCAGTGTCTGTAAAGTTGATTGTAGCTGTTCACTTTACTGTCTGGAATACCATAGCTGAGATGGATTCTGCGGCCCTTGGACCTAACAGTCCCTCTAGAGCAGTGTTCCTCACAGTGGAGATGGATTTCTGATCTAAGGCCCTAAGGAGCAGGAGCCATATGCGGAACCATTCATTTCAATGGTGTGCATTCCGTTTCCGTATGTCCGTTCCACAAAAAAATAGAGCATATCCTATCATTATTATTATTATAGTGCTGTTCTATTAGGGGCCAGCTGTTCCAATCCACAAAATACGGAATGCACATGGACGTCGTCAGTATTTTCGCTGATCCGTTTTTTGTGGACCGCAAACTACATAACTACATACGGTCGTGTGCATGAACCCTAACTCTGCAGATATGCTGCATGAAAATCTACAACAGCAAAACCACAGTTAATCAGTTACGTGTGACCCAGGCCATTAACAGTGAATGCAAAACAAACAATTCAGTTCTAATCAGTTAATATAATCTCGCTGCGTCAAGTACCTCATTTGTATTCAGCTCTACCATGGTGGCATACCAGCTGCCATGGAAGGCAGAGCCACTACTGAAGGCCGCCAAGCAAAGAAAATTATCTTCTAGCCCCTATGCTGTCGGAGGTACTGGACCCTTGTATAATGGCAGGACCAACCACTCCTACGAAGCAAAAGTTGCAGGCCAGGGAGAAAAGTGTTGACCACCTGGTCAATTCCAATTTCCACCACAGGAGGGCAGTGGCGCTCCACCACAGCTGCAAGAGTGGATGACAAGAAGCAGGAACAAACTCTAATGGAGTTCAGCCGCAGCAATAGTCTGGAGGAGTACACATGGCAGGATGACCTTGTCTGATGGAAAGCCCGGAGGTGAAGTGCATTAGAGGCAGTGGAGTACCGCCAATAGCGGCAGACCACGTAATTTCTACGGGGCCCGTGACAGGAGGGGGCCCAGAGTGGATGGAAAGCCCCGCCCCCTACGATGTCTGTGGCATGGCTTGTCTTCTATACGGGGCTCGGGCGGGCCCTTCTTCTCCTCTGTTCAAGCCCCCCTCCCCTCGGATATATTGTGTGCACGGCAAACAGTGCACAGACCGGACAATGTGCAGGCAGGTGAACATGCCACTCGCTCTCCTTTGCCTGCTGGGCGCTGCACTGGCCAATCAGCTTTTAGCAGTGATAGGCTCCTGCTGCTGATTGGCTAGTGCATCGCAGCAGCAGGAGAAAGAAGTGAGCGGGCGGGATATGCTCATTGCCTGCTCCGTCAGCCACAGGACTCCAGCCCCCAGCGTCACCTGCAAGTTGTGCACCATCCACAGATCCCCTATAACAGTGTCATCCACAGATCCCCCATAATAGTGTCATGGACTTGGAACTTGTTCAGACTTGGAACAAGCCTTCTGGAACCCAGGCAAACAGAGACAAGGGCTTGGAACTTGTTCAGACTTGGATCAAGACTTCAAGAATGCAGGCAAACACAGATATGGACTTGGAACTTGTTCAGACTTGGATCAAGACTTCAAGAATGCAGGCAAACAGAGACATGGGCTTGGAACTTGTTCAGACTTGGACCTAGACCCCAGGTGCCCAAACATACAGACAACCAGTCCAAACAGTAACAACTGCAGGGACCAGTGCAGACATGACAGTAACTTCTGGAACCCAAATGTACCAGAAAAAGGAACCCAGACATGCTTTGCAGTAAGAGGCAGACGGAGGACAAAGCTTCAGGAACCAGGCTTTAGTAATCAGGAGCAGAAATCAGGAAACAGACTTCAGCATATAGGCTTCAGGGTATAAGCCTTGTTGCACAGCCAGAGTCTGGACAGACAGAACTACAACCCGATACTGACACAACTCAGAAATGAAATAGTAGATGTAGGACTCATGTCTACGAACATAAGGGCTCCGTACCAGTATAACGGACCGTAAATGGCTGGTCCAGAAGATATGGGAACCTGCCATGTGCACTCCGTGTAACTTGAATGGGTCCACGACCCTCAAGATATGACTGAAGATAGGACATCTCCTATCTTTTGTGATGCAGAGGCATAGATCGGAAGCCCACAGATGAATTACAAAGTGCTTTCATGGGATTTTGGGTCTAGACCTCTGCACCACAAAATATGACATGTCCTATCTTCTGTCGTATTTTGTGGATCGTGGACCCATTCAAGTCAATGGGTCTGCATCCGCACC
Organism: Bufotes viridis; assembly: GCA_033119425.1. Taxonomy (NCBI): domain Eukaryota; kingdom Metazoa; phylum Chordata; class Amphibia; order Anura; family Bufonidae; genus Bufotes; species Bufotes viridis. The sequence goes on along the minus strand of CM065590.1, from coordinate 476,519,355 downwards.
AGGAGTGCACACAGCCAGTGCTTGTGGATTGCGAACCGCTATTTGCAGTCCGCAGCATGGGCACAGAGCCCTAACGTTCGTAGGCATGAGCCCTTAACAAGCACATGGAAAACAGGTGCAGATTAAGACACAGACTGGGGAATTAACCCCTATGGAACCAGATTGGAAAGACAAACGTCACAATAGGGAATTCGAGTCCACAAAGTAATCTGAGACCAGTACACAAACAACAGAGGTGAATGTGCACTGCCACATGGACACATGGCCTTAGATACATCCACAATGTACGACAACCAGCCCACATGGAATACAATGGCGCACAGAGAACAGACATTGTAACAGTACTCCTCCATACACACACACACAGACAGGGAAAATATACAAGTCACAGGGGTACAGTTCATACCCACAAGTATTCATGGCCAGTACGCATAGAACAGAGGCAGATGTGCACTGCCACAGGGACACAATGCCCTAGATACACAACCTCAATGTACAGCAACCAACTCACACAGAATACAATGGCGCATAGAGAACAGATATGTAACAGTGGTGCATATATCCTTCATTATAAATTAATCCATAAAAAGATTATTAAAGAACAACCCCCAGAATAAACAGAACCCAAAATAAGTACAGTTCCTAAAACAAATACAAATACATGCTATCAATTAACTTGGAATATACCCTAAATTACAGACTCGCATCTCAGATAAATACAGATACCAGACTAGGCACTGAATAAATACAGACCCTGAAATGAATAAATACAGACCCCAAAGCCCCTAAAAAACACAGACCTCAGACCAGATCACCTGAATAGAGACCCCAAAATACAAACTCAAAAACAAACTCAGACTAGTCCACAGTGTAAATACCATCCCACAACAAATACAAACCTCCAAAACAACTACAGACCCCAAGCCAGATAACCTTACCTGAAATACATATGTAAACCAGAAAAAATACAGACCCCCCTATAAATAGAAATTCCATAATATATACACACCCAAGATCATACCACAAAAGAAATACAGACCCCTAAAATAACTAGTCACTAGACCTGACAAAATAAATACAGCTCTCTCCTCCTGAAGAAGCTGACGCGAAACGCGCGTTGAGTGGTGCGCCAGTCCTGCCTTATTCTTCCCTATCCGTTTCATTAGGTATCTGCTTGTTGACAGTATGGGTGGTTTATATAGATGGGAGCTGAACGATGGAGTTCTAATGTCTTTTATACTATGCGGTAGCAAGTAGTTGATGGTCTCAGCTCCAACCAGCCAGTAAATCATGTGGTTTAGGGTATGCCATACCGTCCAACATTTGTATCTTGAAATTTAGAGCAGGAAGTGTCTGGCGTGTATTTTAATTTGTTTCCCCCTATATATGGGAAGGAATGTTTGTATTTTAAATGGTTTAAATAAAATCATTAATTTTATGGGAAAATGTGTGCTATATTATTGTAGATAAACCCTAGAAAAAATATCTAAGACCAGACCACAGAATACAGACCCGTGAACAAATGCATACTCCAGAATAAATATGGATTCCAGATCATCCCCAAAATAACTAGACTCCTAAAGATAACTAGAGATGAGATGTTTTGGATTTAACCCAAACAGAAAGTGCTTCAGTTGTGGCCAAACATTTGTATATGACACTCTGGGTCTTCTGGGGCTCTTTTTTTTTTCTCTTGTCTTTTTTTTATAATTTCTCTCTCTGACTAAAAATGACAAACATGGGATGGTCATTAAATCCTTTTTAATTTGTTTTAAAGAAATTACATTTTTCTAATATTTGTTGAGAGTTGAACATGCTTGGAATGACATATCAAATGAGGATATCAAGCATCTGTATGACCATTTCCAGTTTATTGGAGTTACAGAAACAGCTGAGAATTTCACAACTCCCATAAACTACGATGGAGAAAGCCACACTTCATGTGCAGCCACCATTGTTCTCATCTCTTCTACTTTGGAGATGGCTACCCTTGGGCTGTGAACTTTGCCCTCATGCACTAGATCAGGCATCCTCAAACTGCGGCCCTCCAGATGTTGTAAAACTACAATTCCCACTATGCCCTGCTGTAGCTTGATAGCTGAAGGTTGTCTGGGCATGATGGGAGTTATAGTTTTACAACATCTGGAGGGCCGCAGTTTGAGGAGGCCTGCACTAGATGAACTCTATTAGTGAGCAGAAAGAATTAGATGGAGTAACAATACCTGATATCTGATGTGTTGGAGGCGTTTTCATGCAATGTTGAACAGTTGGCTCCAGGCCTGTGACATCTAAAGGTGGCCAATCCACATAACAATGGTCTTTTTGGACTGTTCCTGGAAATAGAAGACGAGTTCTAAAATGTCAACGAGAAAATATCAAGATTAAGGAACAAATAAAGTTCAAAGAAACAATTGAAGCCTATGAATCTTGTGTTTAGATACTTGCCTACTTTAAGTATCAGTAGGTCACAGTCACTGTGGGTTTTTATAGATTAGTGGTGGCCAAACAGTTGATTTTGATCTACCCAAAGACCTTAAAGTTAAGCAACAGGTAGGCTCACTAGCAAATCATATAGTGCCTTGTGAATTTCTACCAGGGCAATGAGCGACTTTGGCCACCAAACTTTAGCTACTTTTCACTTAATTCCTGCAATTCTTCTAGCATGAAGCAAGACAGAGTGGAGGAGCAGAACAATAAAGAAGTCATGTCTCTGGAGCAAGTGTGTAAAGTAACTAACAATGGCTGCTATTTCTATTATTGGGCCATAGGGGCATCTGAAACACAGCTTGCTGAAATTTTGCAACAACTTCCTGTACCTGTTCCTGGTCTGCTGGTAGGTCACATGCTGAAACATTCCTGGCCTCTCATGCACTTAAAGGATTGTTTGCATCCTTAGTAACAGGATGCAATGCTCTGTTTCTTCCTGCAGCAGGCGTGTGCTGGGGAAGACTAGCAGTGGGCTGATTGCTCAGCTGGTCTATTACTGTGTACTAGTGTTTCTGACTAATGGAGTGCCAAGTCATGACCTATCAGGTTCTGATCCAGAGACTCGATGCTCTAGTTGAATCCCTTACTGGCCATACACCATTGACAGTGACAGCCTTGTTTGGCTCACTAGCTAGGTTCCTTGTTCTTGCATTTGCGTACTGAAGCCTCTGTGTTTCTGACTCTGACTTGTCTTCTGACCACTCTCTATTCTCACGTGTTTCGTACTGTACAATCCTATTTGTTTCTGATCTCGGCTTGTCTTCTGACCACTCTCTGTCTCTCATTTGGTATCACGTAAGGGCTAGTTCATACCTCAGTTATTTCCATCAGTTATTAGGAGCCAAAATCAGGTGCAGGTCAAAAACACAGAACAGTTGCAAATCTTTCCATTAGACCTTATCTCTGAATAGGCTTCACTCCTGGTTTTGGCTGACAATAACTGATGAAAGTAACTGACCAAAAATAACTGAAGTGTGAACTTGGCCTAACCTGTTTGGCTCTGACCCATTGCACTTGTGGGTAATTAGTGGCACAACCACCATCCCAGAGCACTGCACATTGGCATTTTATTAATTGAGTCCACATGAATGTCAACTGCAAAAAAAATTACATTTCTACCTTAACCATTCCCAAACGATATTTTCCTTACCATCAGGGCTCGAGTCCTCACAGGTGGCATACTCATATGCATGTGTTTCAGGCTCAGTCACACCTATGTATAAGGAAAATTACCATTGATATTGGTAATATTCAGCTTAGACATATACATACTAACAATGGAGACTATAGGCACAGAGTTCTTGATGAGGCACCCTATTACTAGTATCCCAGATCCAACTGTCCTGCGACTCATGACTTCTCCCCCGGAAAAAGTGATGCATCACAGACAACCTCCTATTCACACACAAATTTTTGCTTTTTACTTTTTACATGGTACAAAAGTAACAGCACTTATTGGCACTTAGTGGCACAAGCACCATCACAGATTACTGTACATGGGCATTTTATGAATTGCGTACACATGAATGTCAACTGCAAAAAAACATGACATTGATACCTTTATCGTTTGGGATCGGTTTTATCCTTACCATCAGGGCTTGAGTCTTCACAGGTGGCATACTCATATGCATGTGTTTCAGGCTCAGTCACACCTATGTAATAGGAAAATTACCATTGAACAAAACAAAAAAATCACTAAAAGATTTTCTTACTAGTATCCCAGATCCAACTGTCCTGTGACTCAACACTTCTCCTTCGGAAGAAGTGATTTATCACAGATATTCTCCTATTGGCACAAAAACAGTAAGATATAAATGACTTCCTATCTGCAGCTGTAGAACTAGCAACATAGAAAAACTTGTGCTGACTGGGGTAGAGCAACTATTCAAAAAGGTCTAAAGGGATCTCTCTCTCTTTCTAACAAAGTTAGAACCAGCCCTGTAGCTCACATTTATCCAGTGATATCCCCATTTATTGCTCCAATTGCTCTAAACACTTCACCCCCCCCCTCCTTTGATTGACAGCGCTACCCCAAGCCAAAGTTGTACTCTAGTGCTGTCAATGATGGGGAGGGGTGTGTTTAGATGTTGGTAGGCATTGCATAACGGTGCTCGTACTTGACCTTTGGGCCTTCGGGTATCTAAACCCGGGCACAGCTGCTAGTTCTGGATTTCTTATGACTATGTCCCTGTGCTGAGTATAGAACATCAGATGGAGAACTATTTGTTATGAGCAAGATATTTTATGAACACCACCAAAATATTGTAGACCTACAGCACTGTGGATATATGCAATGTTTTAGTATAGAAGTATCTACAATCATATAATGTTGTGCACAAGCAGTCATTTTACCAGATGGTTTATATATTGAAGGTTTCTTTGTGTGGTCTGGAATAGGCGGTCGGCTATTTTCTGTTGTAGGACTGATGATTGTTGGTTGCTCAGTTTGGCCTTCACTGGTGGCATGATGCATGTTACTAGGTGAGAACGTACTTGGCATTCCTGAAACAAGAATAGAAACATAGAAACATAGAATGTGTCGGCAGATAAGAACCGTTTGGCCCATCTAGTCTGCCCAATATACTGAATACTATGGATAGCCCCAGGCCCTATCTTATATGAAGGATGACCTTATGCCTATCCCATGCATGCTTAAACTCCTTCACTGTATTTGCAGCTACCACTTCTGCAGGAAGGCTATTCCATGCGTCCACTACTCTCTCAGTAAAGTAATACTTCCTGATATTACTTTTAAACCTTTGCCCCTCTAATTTAAAACTATGTCCTCTTGTAGCAGTTTGTCTTCTTTTAAATATTCTCTCCTCTTTTACCGTGATGATTCCCTTTATGTATTTAAAAGTTTCTATCATATCCCCTCTGTCTCTTCTTACTTCCAAGCTATACATGTTAAGGTCCTTTAACCTTTCCTGGTAAGTTTTGTCCTGCAATCCATGTACTAGTTTAGTAGCTCTTCTCTGAATATCCTTCTGCAGATATGGTCTCCAGTACTGCACACAATACTCCCGATGAGGTCTCCCTAGTGCTCTGTAGAGCGGCACGAGCACCTCCCTCTTTCTACTGTTAATGCCTCTCCCTATACACCCAAGCATTCTGCTGGCATTACCTGCTGCTCTATGACATTGTCTGCCCACCTTTAGGTCGTCTGATATAATGACCCCTAAATCCCTTTCCTCAGATACTGAGGTTAGTACTGGATCACTGATTTTATATTCTGCTCTTGGGTTTTTACGCCCCAGGTGCATTATCTTGCACTTGTACTTGCAAGAATGATCAAGAGGACCATAGGTTGGCAGATGCATATTATTATTCTTAATATAATCGCCATCAATGAGAGCAGACTGGAAAAGGTATTAGAAAAACATGCAATAAATGGTGGTCAGATGCTTTATAAACATGGTGCATGTACAGTATAATTTCAGCTGGTGTTGGATTTCTTGTACCTGCTATGGTTTGGCTCCATTATAATCCAGCCTTCTGCCCAATGGAAAATTGTCTGGTTATCTAACCCTGGAAATAACATCACTGTACCTGAGTTTGTAGGCATTTGTCTGCGAGAAGGAACAGGAGGAGGCGTCTTGCGGCCATCTAACTGTGTTGGTCGAAAGCCAATGTGTGTATTAGATGGAGAGAGCATACAGTGTGGTTCACTGGACTCTGAATGGAAAGCACAAGCAAAATATGCAAAAGTTATGACATATGGGAGACTGGCAATATGGTTTGATTACAACCCCTACATGGTCACCCAGCATGGCTAATGGTAAATCTGTCTATTAATTGGGGATTTCAGGGGTGGACTGGGAACTTAAAGTGACACTGGAAAAAAACTAAAAATGGCCCCATTTTGTAGGCAGGTCCAAATTAACAGAAGGCAGGGCTACACAAGTAGGCGGGGTCAACAATACCATATAATACCATCACAGCAGAACCAAATAACACAGTGTAGCACAATATACTGCCCCAGAAGCTGTCCCTCTGTAGTGGCCATCAATAGCTACCATCTTTTGTCCTCCTCCTCGAGTTGTCTATGGAGCAGGGGGTCTAGGAGGGGAGGTGCAGACCACAGCAGTTAAATTCATATCCAACTGTGGATATGCAATGCAAATAGAAGTATCCACTATAATATAATGTGGTGCACAGGGAGGAATTCCTAAACTGTCATTTTACCAGATGGTTTATATATTGAAGGTTTCTTGGTGCGGTCTGGAATAGGTGGCCGGCTGTTTTCTGTTGTAGGACTAATGATGATTGTTGGCTGCTCAGTTTGGCCTTCACTGGTGGCATGATGCATGCTACTAGGTGAGAACGTACTTGGCATTCCTGAAACAAGAGTGATCAGAGGACCATAGGTTGGTGGCTTCATATTATTATTTTTTATATAGTTACCATTATAACCCTAACCCTTGGTCTACTGGAAACTTGTCTGGTTATCTAACCCTGGAAAAAACATCACTGTACCTGAGTTTGTAGCCAGTTGTTTGCGAGCGGGAACAGGAGGAGGTGTCTTCCGGCCATGTAACTGCACAGGAGATTTTGGTCGCAAGCCAATGTGTGCATTAGGTTCTGGAGAGAGTCTGCTGTGTGGCTGACTGGGCTCTGAAAACACAAGCAAAATATGCAAAAGTTATGACATATGGGAGACTAGCAATATGGTTGTGATTATAACCCCTACATGGTCACCCAACATGACTAAAGGTCAATCCGTCTACTAATTGGTGCAATTATAGCCTTATGCTCTTTCACACGAGCGATACAGATTGTGTCAGGATCTATTCTGGAACCAACTCATGGTTTGCACACAAGTTCAATCAGTTTTTTCTGCGATTGTATTTAGTGTTTCAGTTTTTTTCCCCGCATTTTTAACACATGTGAAGAAGCTGAAGAATAACACTCAACATCTCCGAGCAACCATCCGTGAAAAATGCATTGCATCCGGACGCCTTCCGCTTTTCACACAAGCCTCAATAACTTCTATAGGACAAGGGCTGCCTGAAAAATGCACAATATAGAAAATGCTACGATTTTTCCTGAACGTAGAGATGATGCATGAAAAATGACACTCATGTACACAGACCCTTAAAAAAATGGGGTCAGGATTCAATCCGGATGCAATGCGTTCGCTACACGCATCACATCTGGAAGGGTCATTACAACCAGTGTCGGACTGGGGTACGTAGGGCCCACCAGTAAAACTGATTCTAGGGGCCCACTGTAAAGCTACATGCAAATATTACCTGCCCACATAGTGCAAGTCTGCTACAAGATGATTGATTATGAGGGCCCCTGCAGTGACTTTGAGAGGGCAGGTCCCTGGTAAAAGAGGATACAGGGTAGTCTCTGTACCTAGAAGTCAGCTCAGCCACTTGATGCATCTATAATAATAAACTTGGTAAACATTTAATTTTTTGTGCTGGAGGGCTTGCCTGCTCCTCTGGTGCTAGGTTTACCATGGTTAATCAAACATAACCCTACCATTGATTGGCAAGCGAGACAGATTCTCGATTGGAGTGATTACTGTATTGACAACTGTCTCAGCACGTCTTTCTGTTGTAACTACTAAAATGTTACCTTCTCTTCTTTCAGATTTTTCTGTTGTATTCTCTGAGCGTGGAGACCAGGAGTTGCCTCTTTACCGGGAGTATGATTGCCCCATCAACCTTATTCCCGGAGCTAGAGTGCCAAAGTCTCGGCTGTATAATCTTTCTGAACCTGAAAGAGTAGCCATGCGAAAGTATATCACCGAGAGTTTGGCTAAAGGTCATATTAGACCATCCAAATCACCAGTGGCTGCAGGGTCCTTCTACGCAATTCCATGGTTAGACTTCAGTGAGCTTAATCGCATCACTATTCGTGATCCTTATCCCCTTCCTTTGATCCCAGATTTATTCAGTCAGATTGTCGGCGCCAATGTGTTCTCTTAGTTGGATTTGAGGGGTGTGGGGAGTCGCTCTGGTAGATAGCGGTGCGGGTGCAGTACCGAGGCAAAACAAGGAGTCCAGAATGTGCAATAAACAGTGTTTTATTCACACTTGCACAACATAAATGAAAAACAGTCTCTTGGTGATAATTCACACACAGCAGAAACAATGTGGCAAAACAAAACAGGCCAACACAGGGTTCAGTCACCTGGGAGGTTTAGGTGAGGGTTCACACCTAGCAGTCGGCCCAGCCGCAGGAGATTCCACCTTCAAGTTGCAGGGAAAAAAACACCACCTTGCTGAGCTCTTTCCTCCAGGTCAGAGAACTCCACAGGACTGTTAGCAGCTCCAAGACAATCACAGCCCTCAGCTGCTGGTGCTGGCTGAGTTTATAAACCCAGCCCAAAACCCGGACTGGGTCGTGGGGAGCAGCCACCCACCCTACACTTTAGCTGCTCCCGGTAAGAGCCGGCCCGGATCGGCTTTGCAGCCATGCTATTTACAACTATGTCAGTAGCACTAGCTGCTGCTGACATCAACAAAAACAGCTTTTACCTCACCGAGGCTATGAACCTCGGTGACACATACCTGCCATCCACGACGGCACCCTGCACCTTACCACACCCCCTTTGTTCAACCCTGAGGGGTGGACACATGTGAGGCAGTGGACGCGGAAAGGGCATCTGCATTCCCCTGCAAGCGGCCTGCCCTATGTTCCACGGAGAACTTGAAGTTCTGCAGGGATAGGAACCACCTGGTGACCCGAGCATTCCTCTCCTTGGCCTGGCTCATCCACTTGAGAGGGGAATGGTCGGTCACCAGACGGAACCTCCTCCCTAACAGGTAGTAGCGGAGAGATTCGAGTGCCCACTTGATAGCCAGGCACTCCCTCTCCACTATGCTATACCTGGTCTCGGCGGGACTGAGCTTTCGGCTCAGGAAGACAACGGGATGTTCTTCCCCGTTGACCTCCTGAGACAGCACAGCACCGAGGCCTACCTCCGAGGCGTCGGTCTGTACGACAAACTCCCGGTTGAAGTCGGGTGTCACCAAAACCGGGGACCCACAGAGGGCCGACTTCAACGCGGAGAAAGCCTCCTCCGCCTTCTCACTCCAGCTAACCTTCCCAGACTTTCGCCCCTTCAATAGGTCTGTCAACGGCGCTGCTATTGTGGCAAAGTGGGGCACAAACCGCATGTAGTACCCTATCATTCCCAGGAAGGACTTTACCTGCCTGGCAGTGACCGGTCGGGGCCAGTTACGTATGGCTTCCACTTTAGTTACCTGCGGCTTGATGACTCCCTGCCCAATTGCATATCCCAGGTATTTGGTCTCTTCCAACCCAATCGCACACTTCTTTGGATTGGCGGTTAGACCAGCTTTCCTCAGGGCATCCACTACCGCCTGCACTTTGGGCAAATGGCTTTCCCAGTCGGTGCTGTGGATGATTACATCGTCTAAGTAGGCCGAGGCGTACCGACGATGAGGTCGCAGCACAATATCCATTAACCTTTGGAAGGTGGCGGGGCGCCATGCAGGCCAAAGGGTAACACCTTATAATGATACAGGCCCTGCGGGTAACAAAAGCAGTTTTTCCTTGGCCGACTCCGTTAAGGGTACTTGCCAGTATCCTTTAGTGAGGTCTAGCACAGAAAAATAACGGGCTTGCCCTAAATTCTCAACAAGCTCGTCTACCCGGGGCATGGGATACGCATCGAACTTGGACACTTCATTTAATTTGCGAAAATCGTTGCAGAACCGTAACGTCCCATCCGGCTTAGGTATCAGGACTATGGGACTGGCCCACTCACTTTTCGACTCCTCAATGACATCGAGCTTCAACATTAATTGCACTTCCTCCGCGATGGCCCGTCGCCGAGCCTCGGGTACCCGGTATGGTTTTAACCGGATCTTGGCCTGAGGCTCAGTGACGATGTCATGTTGGACGAGAGACGTGCGGCCAGGGAGGTCCGAGAACACATCCGTGTTCCGACTGATGAACTCCCTGACTTCCTGAACTTGTTTGGAAGACAGGCTGTCTGCAATTTTTACCGTGGTTACTGCTTCACAGGCCTCGAACTGTGGGGCTGGACCCTTCTCACCTAGAAGCCCTGGCCGGGGCTGTTGTCGTCGGCCATGTTCCTATCTTTCCACGGCTTTAGTAAATTCACGTGGTACACCTGCTCCGGCTTGCGCCGCCTGGCTGGTGTACCTTGTAATTTACTTCCCCTACCTTCTCGATCACCTCATAGGGGCCCTGCCACCTAGCTAGGAACTTGCTGTCAAGGGTGGGTACCAGAACCAAAACCCGATCTCCCGGATTGAAGTCCCGTACCCGAGCCTGACGATTATACACCCTACTCTGGGCTTGTTGCGCTGCCTCCATATGCTCCCGGACCAGCGGCAACACCCTTTCCATCCGTTCCTGCATCTGGGTGACATATTCAATGACACTTTTGTGGGGGACAGGTTGCTGTTCCCACGCTTCCTTGGCAATATCCAACAGGCCTCGAGGGTGTCTGCCATAAAGCAGTTCGAAGGGCGAGAACCCAGTAGAGGCCTGGGGCACCTCTTGCACTGCGAACATGAGATAGGGCAGAAGCAGGTCCCAGTCCTTCCCATCTCTAGACACCACCCTTTTTAACATATTTTTAAAGTTTGGTTAAACCTCTCGACAAGACCGTCCGTTTGCGGATGGTAAACGGACGTCCGTAATTGCTTTATACGCAATAATTTACACAGTTCCCTCATAACTTTGGACATAAAAGGGGTCCCTTGGTCTGTCAGAACCTCTTTTGGCAGGCCCACACGGGAAAACATTTCCATTAACTCTTTGGCAATGAGCTTAGCTGAGGTATGTCGCAGAGGCACCGCCTCCGGATACCGAGTGGCATAATCGAGAACTACCAAAATGTGTTGGTGGCCCCTGGCAGACTTTGGTACCGGCCCAATTAGATCCATAGCGATTCGCTCAAACGAGACCTCAATAATTGGAAGAGGTACCAGAGGACTACGGAAATGTGGCTGGGGGCTATTTATCTGACAGGTCGGACAGGACTTACAATAATTTTCTACCTCTTTGAACACACCGGGCCAATAAAACCGCTGCAGTATGCGGTCCTGGGTTTTCTGCCACCCCAAGTGTCCCCCAAGAACATGTTGGTGGGCAAGCTCCATAACAAGCTTGCGATATGCGGTGGGCACCACCAACTGTTCAACGGGCTCACCTCGGATTTGGTTCACCCGATACAACATATCCTGAAGAACAATAAATCGTGGGAACATTAATTCAGCCCCAGGTTTCTGGGGTTTACCATCAATTATTACGACACTTTCCCAGGCCCTGGTTAGGGTTTGGTCCCGGTGTTGTGCGGTCCCAAAATTTTCCCCGGAGACATTGAGGTCTGCCAACTCAGGTCCCGGTGGCAAGTCCTCCGTGTCTCCCACCATTACACTCAGTGGGGTTGTCTCCCCTCTACCGCAGCAGTGGTGGTCACCCCTACCGCAGGCCCTTCGGACTCGGGCTCCCAGGGCTCTGGCCTCCCACTGGAACCAGGCCACTCTGCTAGGGTTACCCCTGTCTCAGGGCTATTAGTCACTTTCACCTCAGGCCATAGTGACGGAAAACCAGGGAAGTCTCTCCCAATTATTAGTTCATAAGGTAGCTTTGTGGAGATCGCCACTTCATAAGTCCATGTGCCGGCCGCCGTGGACAGAGACATTACAGCAGTGGGATAGTCCTTTAAGTCTCCGTGTATGCACACCACACCAACTTTCCGGCCCGTATACTGGGAGGGCTGTACCAGGGCAGCACTTACCAGGGTTACTAGGCTCCCTGAGTCCAGCAGCGCCACTGCAAGATTATCACCGACTTGCACCTGGCACAGATGACGATTGTCTATTGTCTCGGGGTGCCGGTCGCACACAGTCTCCGGGCATACATGGAAGCCCGGTACCCATAATTAGTCTCCATGGGTTCTCCCCACTGTGGACAGTCGGCCCTCACATGGCCAGGCTCGTGACACCGCCAGCAGACTATCGGGCCGGGTCTACAGGGGGTACACCCGAGCAGGTTTCTCGGGTACCAGTCGTCGGGACTGGATGGGAGACCTCCGGGGTTTGACCGGCCCCTCCCAACAACACCCCCTTTCAAGGTTTTGTGGCCTCATAGCGCTCCACCAGGTCGACCATGTCCAGGGCATTAGTGGGTGATACCTGGCCGATCCAGTGCTGAAGGGGTACGGCAAGGCCCTCCAGAACATGTCAGCCAGCAGTCGGTCCAGCATAGCAGCCGGACTTAGAATATCAGGCTGCAGCCATTTTTGCAACCTGTGCAGTAACTCATAGTACTGCGGCCGGGCGGGTTCAGCCGCTTTAAAGTCCCACTGGTGGACCCGCTGAGCCCGGACTAACACGTTCACCCCCAGTCTGGCCAGGATCTCCCCCTTCACCGTGGGGTAATCAGCAGCCTGGTCATCTGCCAAATCAGAGAACACCTGCTGGGGTCCGGATGCCAGGAACGGAGCGACCACTTCAGCCCACTGGTCACGGGGTAACTTTTCCCTCACGGCCACCTTTTCAAAGACCGCCAGATAGGTTTCCACGTCGTCCGAGGGGGTCATCTTTGGGATCGCCGCACGGAGCGCTTTCCGGGCATCATGGACGTGTTGGGACGCTCCTGCCGTTTGCAAAGCCATCACGTGTTGTAAAAGCAGCTGATTAGTCTCCTGCTGCTACTTGTTAGCCTCCCGCTGCTGCAGGTTAGCCTCCACAAGGGCTTTTACAACCGCCTCCATTTTGTCAGGGATCACAGGCTGCAACTTTGCCGGCCTAATATAGGACATCCAGTCGTGCCCAGCAGAAACAAAAAATTTTCGGCGTTCACGCCAGCCTCACTGCGCATGCCCGCATCCGACACCAGATGTGGGGAGTCGCTCTGGTAGATAGCAGTGCGGGTGCAGTACCGAGGCAAAACAAGGAGTCCAGAATGTGCAATAAACAGTGTTTTATTCACACTTGCACAACATAAATGAAAAACAGTCTCTTGGTGATAATTCACACACAGCAGAAACAATGTGGCAAAACAAAACAGGCCAACACAGGGTTCAGTCACCTGGGAGGTTTAGGTGAGGGTTCACACCTAGCAGTCGGCCCAGCCGCAGGAGATTCCACCTTCAAGTTGCAGGGAAAAAACACCACCTTGCTGAGCTCTTTCCTCCAGGTCAGAGAACTCCACAGGACTGTTAGCAGCTCCAAGACAATCACAGCCCTCAGCTGCTGGTGCTGGCTGAGTTTATAAACCCAGCCCAAAACCCGGACTGGGTCGTGGGGAGCAGCCACCCACCCTACACTTTAGCTGCTCCCGGTAAGAGCCGGCCCGGATCGGCTTTGCAGCCATGCTATTTACAACTATGTCAGTAGCACTAGCTGCTGCTGACATCAACAAAAACGGCTTTTACCTCACCGAGGCTATGAACCTCGGTGACACATACCTGCCATCCACGACGGCACCCTGCACCTTACCACAGGGGGCATATAATCTGATAAGAATCAAGGAAGGGGACGAATGAAAAATGGCTTTTAATACTCCTGAGGGTCATTTTGAGAATCTGGTCATGCCTTTTGGTTTGACCAATGCCCCTGCTGTTTTTCAACACTTCATCAATGACATCTTTCATCTTCTGGTGGGCAGGTTTGTGGTGGTTTATCTGGATGATATTTTAATTTATTCCCCTGATATGGAGACGCATGAGGATCACGTGAGACAGATCCTAAGAGAAAATAAACTGTATGCCAAGATGGAGAACCGTGTGTTTGCGGTCCTGGAAGTGCAATTCCTGGGGTACCTACTCTCATCTTCGGGTTTTCGTATGGATCCACAAAAAGGCCTTGCTGTGTTGGACTGGGATCGACCTAAAGATCTGAAGGTACTCATGCGATTTTTTGGGTTCACCAACTACTACTGTAAATTTATCTTGAATTACTCAACTGTTGTTAAACCATTAACTGATATGACTAAGAAAGGTGTGGATTTCTCAGTCTGGTCTGAAGAAGCATTACATGCTTTTTCAGGGATCAAGGAATGTTTTGTTTCTGCTCCTATTCTGGTGCAACCTGATGTGTCACAACCATTCATTGTGGAAGTTGATGCATCAGAGGTAGGGGTTGGAGCAGTCTTGTCGCAGGGTTCTTCTCCTAGCAAATGGCGCCCTTGTGCTTTTTTCTCAAAAAAACTCTCCACTGCCGAAAGAAATTATGATGTAGGTAACAGAGAGTTGCTGGCCATTAAGTTGGCTAGATTTAATTTAATTGTCACTTATCGCCCTGGGATTAAAAACGTCAAAGTGGATGCTTTGTTGCGTAGCTTTCCGGGGATCCCGGAGGATCCTGCTCCGATATTGGCTGTTGGGGTGGTTGTATTCGCCCTTTATCCAGAACTTGAGGCAGAGGTGTTGGAGGCCCAGGGAGAGGCACCTGATTCCTGTCCTCCAGGGAAGTTGTTTGTCCCTCCAGAACTACGGCACAAGGTGTTTAAGGAACATCACGGTACTCAGGCATGGGATCCAGCCGGTTCTCTCTGGTTCTGCCGTTTGCCGTTTAACCATTGTTAAAATTACAGCAGGTTCGCAGGACCGGCGAGAAGCAGGAATCCCGACACGGTCCTGCAGCTCATAACATAATTGATTGTTTTCAACCCAGCCGCTCAGTGAAATGATCTACCCCCTGCGTGCCCGACGAAAAATGAATGATCTTTTTTTTATTTTTTATCTGACTTACTACTGCCGCAGTGCCGCCACAGTCTGCCCGCCCCCAGCCTGCGTGTGCCGGCCGCTCGGAGTCATGGCAACACACGGTCACATGGGCTCAGGCCAAGGGGGCGTGGCTGGTGAGTGAGCGGCGGCGGGAAGCAGCCAGAGCAGAGGGACTGTCTAGAGGCTAGAGCTGACTGTGTGTTTGTCAATCTGACTGAGTCACACAGTCCAGACACAGCCGTCAGAAAGATTGAAGATTTGCAGGCAGCCAACAGGAGTCACGACAGGTCAGGTCGTGTTAGGGTATTGAGTGTGATGTGACAACAGATGGCAAGGAGGGGGCCAGGGGGGGAGAAATGTGACAACGTGGATGGGGGAAATGTGCCAACATGGAGGATGGAGGGACCAGGGGGAGAATTTAATGTGACAACATGAATGGGGGAGAAATGTGCCAACATGGAGGATGGAGGGGGCCAGGGGGAAGAAATGTGACAACATGGAGGGGGCCAGGGGAGAAATGTGACAACATGGAGGAGTGGAGGAGGCCAGGGGGAGAAATGTGACAACATAGAGGATTGAGGGCCAGGGGGAGAAATGTGACAACATGGAGGAGGGCCAGGGGGAGAAATGTGACAACATGGAGGATGGAGGGCCAGGGGGAGAAATGTGATGACATGGAGGGTGGAGGGGGCCAGGGGGAGAAATGTGACAACATGGAGGGTAGAGGGGGCCAGAGGGGAGAAATGGGACACCATGGATGGGGGAGAAATGGGACAACATGGAGGATGGAGGGGGCCAGGGGGAGAGTTTAATGTGACAACATGGATGGGGGGGGGGGAGAAATGTGCCAACATGGAGGATGGAGGGGGCCAGGGGAGAGAAATGTGACAACATGGAGGGTGGGGCCAGGGGGGAGAAATGTGACAACATGGAGGGTGGAGGGGGCCAGGGGGGAGAAATGTGACAATATAGAGGATGGAGGGGCCAGGGGGGAGAAATGTGATGACATGGAGGGGGTCAGGGGGGAGAAATGGGGGGGGGGGATTTAATGTGACAACATGGAGGGGGCCAGGGGGGAGAAATGTGACAACATGGAGGGTGGAGGGGGCCAGGGGGGAGAAAGAAATGTGACAACATGGAGGATGGAGGGGGCCAGGGAAGAGAAAGAAATGTGACAACATGGAGGGGGCCAGGGGGCAGAAATGTGACAACCTGGATGGAGGGGGAGAAATGTGAGGGCTGATGTGACACAGGTGATTTTACAGGAAGGGATGAGAAATGTGAAATTGAGGGGGTGATGGCTGACATGGGGGCTGATCTGAGGCATTGGGGGTCTGATCTGAGGTCTGATTAATATTGGGGGTCTGATTGCTGGTCAGACCTGAGGTGTCAGCACACACAGTTGACTGAGGAGGAGATTCACTTGTCACTGAATGACTTATCCCATTCTTTAGCAATTTTATCCTTCCCTTAATAGACTGTGCACATGGTTGAAATGCTTTTGTATTTTTTATAGGCACATTACAGGCATTTGCTCTTTCGCATTCTTTGAAACCTGTGAAGGATCCAACTACCACCAGCAATATAGTCCATTTTCAAACCTCATTCTTCATCAACTCCAACCTGAACAGTTCTAAGGAATCTGACCAAATCATCTAAAGCATTACATGAGGTGAGTTTTAATTCGGACTCTTTCAGGCCAGCATTAATAACTGTTGTTGTTTTTTTCCGTTACAGATGCAGAACAGTGAATTATTGTCAGTGCCAGATTCAGCACATAACTGACAGGAATGGAGCCAAACAAATGGGGTCCATATAGAAGACCCCCTTTTTTGCAGAGTAAAAAGTCCTGCATGCAGGACTTTTCTCTCTCCTATTTTTGATAAAATGTGTAATGGAGGCCCCAAATGGAGCATCCATCACATATTTGAACATGCCCTGTGCAGGCTTTACGCTTAGGGGGCCATTAACTACTCTGAAATACAGGCACAGATGGTGGCGCAACACTTAGTTGTGCCACTATTTGTGACTTCTCATTGCTTTTGCCACATCCTAAATTGGGGGCGGGGAAGAGAACAGGCCAGCAGCACACCTGTCTCATTCATTATTCTCTAGGCCTGTTTTAGGCGTAGAAAATAGTCTAAACGTAAGACAGCTCGGAAGCTCTTACATTTAGAACTGGCGCTGGATGCGTTGAAGTTATGTATAGGCCGGAACCTCTTCATAACTTCGGCGGATCCACCGCCAGCTTAGGGGTTTATTAACACCGGCATCTAAAATGCCAGTCTTAATAATTGTGTGTCCCTTAGAGCTTTTGTACCACTACTTATTTTTGCATACAACTAAAGTCTTATTCACAGAGTCAGCGTTTGTTCATTGATTTCAATCAGTGATTTTCAGCTAAAACCTGGTTCAGGTTTCCACTGCAGAAAAAAAATATTTCTGCAGCCCCGTTTTACAGCGGCAGTTGGAGAAGAGCTTTAATTCCAGAGTTTAGCTCCCAAGGCTTTTTAAAAGTTGGGTGGTATGTGTGTAGTGTAAATATGGTGTATTTATGTATGTGTACTATGTATATGGTGTATTTATGTGTATGTGTGTTGCATATAAATGGTGTATGTATATGTAAACATGTGTCGTGACGCTGCATATCCACCGCTGAGTAGGGAACCTGTTGTTAAAAATTTGAATCCCACCCCTGACGGTACTGTTCATACAGGACACCCTGGGAGCAGATCCACTGTGGATCTCATTTCCTGGAAATTCTGGTGGCCTGGGTTACGTAAATGTGTTGAGGGCTATGTGGCAGCTTGTTAGACTTGTGTGCGTGCCAAGATGACTCATACTCTGCCTTCAGGATCTCTACTTCCCTTGTCTATCCCATCCCGACCCTGGACTCATTTGTCCATGGACTTTTATCACAGATTTGCCAAATTCCTCAGGAAAAACTGTGATTCTGGTGGTTGTTGGCCACTTCAGCAAGATGGAGCACTTTATAGTATTATCAGGTTTTCCTAATGCCAAAACTCTCACTCAAGTGTTTGTCGATAATATCTTGAAACTACACGGCATTCCCTCTGATGTGGTGTCTGATAGAGGGACTCAATTTGTTTGCCATAAATAACCATAGACATGAGTCCACTCATAAGTCGCTGTTTTTTGATGCATATGGGTTCCATCCGCAGTTTGGCACATTTTCTGGTACGATGACTTCTGGTATACCTGAAGAGAAGAGATTCTCCTCTTCGTTGTCATCTATTTGGCGAAAGATTCAAAACAATTTTCAAAAAATGGCCAAAAAGTGTAAACGTATGGCTGACAAGAGACGTATCAGTGTTCCGGATCTGAGAGTGAGTGATTCTGTATGGCTGTCCACAGGAAACATTAAAGGGGTTGTCCGGGACCAATTTCTTTAAAAAAAAAAACACATTTACTCACAATGTACATCTAAATAAAGGTGCCTCCATATATTTTCAGCTATTTTCGCCACTTCTATTTGGCTCCAACGGTCCCCCACTCATTGTTTATGTATCTGTTTATCTTTCCCTAACTTCCGGCTGCACCACCGTGGGGGTCCTGGGGCAGTGCGGCATCAGGTGGTTACAGCTGTCTCTCTGCTCCGCTGTAACTCCCTTCTCTCATCAATATTCACCTCCATTCATTCTAAAGCTCCTTGCCCGTTGACTTCACCGGACTGGAGGGTCGGGGCTTAGAGCGATGTCAGCCAGCCTAGTTACCGCCCCTCTATCCACTCTGCATAAATTACTTATGCTGCCAGTGATGTCACCGGGGTCCCTGAGCAGCGGAAGAGGAAGCTTTGCTTGCCTGCAAGGGACCCGGTACGTCAGTGAGGAGAAGAAAACAGTAACTTCCGGCCATGAATTTGAAAGATGAAAACGGGGCTGCAGAAATCTGTGCTACATGCTTGTATGTAATGTGTATGCCACACTTGTACTATTAGAGCAATGTCCCCAATCCCGGACAATCCCTAAATTGAAGATACCCTCTTGGAAGTTGGGGCTGAGGTTTATTGGGCCATACAAGATCTGTGCCATTATTAATCTGGTTTATTTTCGTCTTGAACTTCCGCAAGCTTTGAAAATTCATGTGTTTCACAAGTCATTGCTGAAAAAATATGTCGAACCTGCTGAACTGTCTCTGCCACCCCCTCCTGTCATGGTGGATGGTAATCTTGAGTTTCAGATTGCCAGGATAGTGAACTCACGTATTCTTTGTGGATCTCTTCAGTATCTTGTGCACTGAAGGGGTTACAGTCCAGAGGAGAAAATGTGGGTTCCTGTGACCAAAGTGAAGGCCTTTTTACAGGGCGCATCCTATTAAGGTCGGTCCTGGGTGTCCGGAGGTCAGAAGGGGGGGGGTTACTGTCACGGTCCCTCCTGTGACAGAGGTGAGAAGATCGGATAGATTTGCTGCATGTGAGGCTATCTGACAGGTCTCTCTGTTTTCCTCTTAGTATGTTGTTGTTTGGCAGGATTTCACCTCTACTCAGGTTCTGCTCGTTATCAGTGATGAGGCTCTATGCAGGTCCGCCTCACACTGCTGACCATGCGGTTGATATTTCCTGTTGGAGTTGATACAGCTTGTTTGTTTTGGATCTCCTGCTTCTCCATACTTCTCAAAGCTAAGTACTAGTTGCCTTTTCTGTTTGTTGTTCTCTGGTGTGTTTTGTTTCTAGATCTCAGGGAGACACAGGTTCCTTCATCTGGGGAGGAACCAGCTGTCTCGTCTCCTGCTACCTATCCTAGAGATTGTCAGTTTCAGCAGGGCCTAGGTATATGGCGTATGAGCATTTCCACCATCAAGGTCTAGGAGTTTCCAAAGGGAAAGGTCTAGGGATTACTAGGAGGTCACCATCCCTCTTCATTAGCTTTTGAGGCCTAGACTGTTGTCTATTTCTTTTGTGTGTATCTGGTGTTTTCCCCTTCCCCACTATCCGTTACACTGATGCAGTAGAAACTTCAAAAAAGTGACCCCATTTTCAAAACTACCGGATGGGGTGACCGTTTTACTGGTACTATTTTGGGGTACATATGACTTTTTATTGCTCAATATTATGCTTTTTCTGAGGCAAGGTAAACCACAAAATGGCTGTTGTGGCACCGTTTTTATATTTTACAGAGTTCTCCTTCTGTTGATCGTCTTGTGCAGGGGATTTTTTTTGCAGGTAAGGCCTCTTGCACACAAACGTTGTGTGCCCGTGGCCCTATTGCGGCCCGCATACGGCAGGTCTGCAATACACGGGGCGCCGGCCCGTGTGCACTCCGCATGCGCAATCTGGGAGTTCAAAATACTCACTATACCTCTAGATGAATACCTTAAACGGATTGTGTCACTTCAGTAAGTGGCATTTATCATGTAGAGAAAGTTAATACAAGCCACTTAATAACATGGTTACAGACCACCCTGCAATCCATCAGTGGTGGTCGTGCTTGCACACTATAGGAAAAATCTCCGGTCTCTCTAGTGGCTGAGACCATGGGAGCACATATAGGCTTTTGTTTTTTCCTATAATGCGCAAGCACGACCACCACTGATGGATTGCAGGGCGGTCGTAACCATGGAAATGAACAGTGTATAATGTGATGGAAAAATTAATCCAGCCAGCAAAGGAGGCAATATGGACAATCACAATGCATTAGTAAGTGCCTTGTATTAACTTTCTCTACATGATAAATGCCACTTACTGAAGTGAGACAACCCCTTTAAGGTATTCATCTAGGGGTATAGTAAGTATTTTGAACTCCCAGTTTTTTTTAAAGAAATTAATACTAAGTGGGTGAAGAATTTTTTTTTTTCATTTTTTACACGTGTCAAGCTTTTTGTAAGATCAACCCCCCAAAATGACCCCATTTTGAAAACTATACCCCTTAAATTATTCATCTAGTGGTGTAATAAGTATTTTGAACCCCCAGTTTTTTTAAAGAAAAAAATTAATACTAAGCAGGTGAAGCAGATTCAATTTAAATTTTTCACACGTTCAGTTTAAGACAGTTTTTTTTACAGAGCACATGAAAATGAAGTACCCGTCAAAATGTATTGTGGCCCTATTCTTATGTCTTGACAGACAACAGGCCCTAAGCCAAAAGGAGCAGCCAGTGGCTTTCAGAACAGAAATTGAAATAGTTTCAGGCTCCAATGCACACTTGTGGAGGCATCGAGCTGCCTGTACAATAGAAAATCCCCCCAAAATGATCCAATTTTAAAAAGGTGCGCATGCTGAGTGCAAAATTTTTATAAGATGAAATAATGAGTATGTATGGTTTTCTTCAAATTTCTAAGAAAACATACTTTAAAATGGGTAATGTGACGGAACGCCTGCCACCCCGACTGGGTGCCTCCGTCAACCGATGCTCCTAGTGCTTGCCAAGGACCATCAGCACTGCACTCGACACCAGAACCACCACAGACCCCACGAACCGCTTCCGCTTGATTGGGGTCTTCCCAGCTGCCCAGCATCCCTGAAGGGCCGGTAGAGAGACCTCAGTCCCATCTCCACCTGCCGACTGGGGGTCCTCCCAGGATCAGTCTATGAGGTCCCCTACCTCTGGGGCTGCAGCTGGTGCTGAAGCAGGGGCTACCTCAGTCGGGTATTCCCAGCTGTAGGGTTGTAGGTCTGGGACTACCACCCAGCTCTCCTGAAATGTACATTGGGGCCGAATTGAGCTGAGGAAGTATTGGTACTCCTGCTCTAGCTCCCACTCCATTATCACTAGAGATGCCAGGTCTTGTCTCACCTCTCTTGCTGTAGCCCAATCATGCATATCCTCCCTGTAGTCATAGATATCCCAGAACCGGGACTCTCCGGCATCTCCGAATTCCGGTTCTGCGAAGGCCTCAAATAACAGGCCAGGGCCATCGAAATCCTCACCCTCGGGCCTATCGTGCTCAGACATCCAGGGGGAGTGCCGAATCAAATACCACCAGAGGGCCTGGTAGGCGTTGTCTAGCCACAGCTCCTTCCATACCAGGCTCTTGAGTTCTGTCACACACTCATCCAGGGGCTGCTCTCCTGCAACCGCTGCTCCTCACTGGGGAGACTCTCGCCCCGCTGATGCTGCACATCCTCCAGGGCCTCGTGCCACACGCCTTTCCGGACTGCATCCCTGTAGTCCGGGTGATGCTCCTCTTCATCATGGAATGCTGACCAAGAACTAGCTGATTCCATTCTATTGTAGCCAGGGGCGCTGTACGAGTCTTAGCGTTGCCCTAATTATAAATCCACGAACGGTGTCTCCGAGCTGCTTTACCTCGCACTAGGACGCCATCCCACTGCTTGCCACCAATGTGACGGAACGCCTGCCACCCCGACTGGGTGCCTCCGTCAACCGATGCTCCTAGTGCTTGCCAAGGACCATCAGCACTGCACTCGACACCAGAACCACCACAGACCCCACAAACCGCTTCTGCTTGATTGGGGTCTTCGTCGCTCTTCACCCACTCTGGACCCAAGACCGGGCTCCAGCTTCCAGTGGGTGAACCTCTCCTTAGTCCAGAGAGCAAAACAGGAACCAGAACAGCTCTCACAAGAGCTAGGGAATATACTCTGGAGAGTATAATGATTATAGCAATCCCCAGAGTGTAGTTCTCCAATCCCCCAACCATGAGCCCAAACTTCATGAAGAGTAGAACAGGACCCTTTAATGACAGCCAGCACTCACAATTTATACAATTCCACAGGCCAGAGGCACACCCCCTCTGCCTGGGATACAGTTAACTCAGACAATGGACTAACTCAATACACATACACAGTTCTGGTGGTCTAACATTATAACACAATCAAACAGACCCCCCCCCCTCCCCCCAGTGTCTTAATTAAAAAATAGGAAGAGAGGAGACACATGTGATGGGATTATCTCCTGAGTGTATCAGAGGGTGATCTACTCCTCTACCCCAGAGTCAGCTACGTAATCCCATCACTAGCACAACAGAACAAAGGGACAAATGAACCAACACCTTCCTTGGGAGCCTCAGTGCAGAGTTAACCCTTTTTGTGTTGCTGGGTTCACCCCTGCACCTTTAATGGGAAATAGGAAAGATGTGGCCTGTAACTCCACTCATAAATCCGGGTTCATAGTTCCTTGTAACCCCAAGAGGTCTGAGGGGATCTCCATGGTTCTGGGTCCATAGTCTGTAGGAAGGAGGCTAGCCCTCAGGCTTCTCCAGCAGCCCCAGTGACGGTTCAGTCCGTCACAGGTGCGCATGCTGAGTGCAAAATTTTTATAAGATGAAATAATGAGTATGTATGGTTTTCTTCGAATTTCTAAGAAAACATACTTTAAAATGGGTAACTGTTAGAAACACGATACATTCTTATCTTTGTGATGCAAAGGTATTTTCCTGTACATAAGATTATGTCTCGCTAACAAAGCAGTTGTCCCACATATTTGCCATTCTGTAGTTAACAGCATTCTGGTCTGACATAATAAATTATCACAGGGAAAAAAACAAAAAAACTGTACTGTAGTAAAGGGCAATATGTCCATAAAAATGGAGGAAAATGTATCTGACTATGTGACAAATTCGAGTTTGTTCATAAGATGAAAGAAACCTGTAGGGCTATAATGACAAACAATTTTTTAAAGTGACTGGTCGTACATCTCTTTAGCCCCATCAATCTCTACATGAGTGCACCATAACAGGTCCCTGCCCGGAAAGTTGGAAACAGCTATGCACACAAACAACCAATTACCTACAGATCATATAAAAGGACAGTGTCCGGAACCATCTGTAAGAACAGTAATGGATCACTAATCCACAAAATTCTGTCAGTATTTCTAGACATATTGTCAGGTGCATGAGGTCCACCAAAAACAAATCCTTAATAAAGCTCTTAGTGTACTGATAAGGAACAACTCAGTTATTACAGATCCTCCAAATAAAAAAATATCATGTCTACCTAGTGATGAGCGGCAGGGGCGATATTTTGCGAATATTTGGTAGAATATTCATCATAAATTCGCAAATTGGTGCACTAAGGCCCCAGCCCCATTTTGTCCACATCCATTCCGCAATTCTGTGGAATGGATACAGACCCATTCATTGTGAATGGTGCCAGACGTGAAGCAGAGAGCACACTATGTGCCCCGGGTTTCGGCCCGAAACATCCGGCCGCGGCTCCGCAAAAGATAGAGCATGTCCTATTCTTGTACGCAACCTGCGGACAAGAATAGGCATCTCTATGGGGAGTGCCGGCATGGTGTGTTGCGGATCCGCAACACACTACGGACGTCTGAATGGGGCCTAAGTATTATTGTGAACTTGTGACATCACAGCACTATGTATGTAGCATGTATGTATGGACAGCAGAACCAGTTAAATCAGCTACACTATATCACGATCTAACCTACACTGACTATCTCCCACTAACTATCTATATTATATATATAAGCTAACTAACTAACTAACTACCTATCCAATGTCATGGCCCAGGAAAGCAGAGAGCACAGCAATAACACTGCTGTCTCTCTCAGATCTGCCAAAAACAGCAGAAAATGGCTTGCTGGGGAGGTTCTTATATAGTAAGTGGTAGGCAACTTTCCTATTGGTTGCTAGGGATGTTGCTAAGCTCAGACAAAGACATTGCAGCCTTCTCATTGGCCTACAAGCAGGGAGGGATCATGGGTTCAGAGGAAAAAAATCTACAATATTTGCGAATACGAATATATAGCACTATATTCTAAATCTTCGTGAATTCTCGAAGAGGCGATATTCGTGATTAAAATTTGCGATTCGAATATTCACTTCCAACACTAATGTCTATATCACAATAGAGTAATGTAAATTAAATTAACAGCTTTAGGGCTCTTGCACACGGCCGCATATGGCAGTTCCGCAATACACGGAGCACTCGCCGTGTGCATTCCGCATCATAGATGCTGACCCATTCACTTGAAAGGGTCCGCAAATCCGGAGATGCGATGTGGTTCAGAACGGAAGCACGGAACGGAACCCCATAGAAGCACTACAGAGTGCTTCCGTGGAGTTCTGATCCATGCTTCCATTCCGCAAAAAAATTGAACTTGTTCTATCTTTTTACTGAACGGACGGATCACGGACCCATTCAAGTTGAATGGGTCTGGATCCGTCCCGGCCGCCGCACGTATGTTGCCCGTGCATTGGGGACCGCAAATTGCACCCCCAAGAGGCCTCTTGCACACAAACGTTTTACTTTTTCGTTCAGTTTTTGCGGATTCCGTTTGCGGTCCATATGCGGAACCATTTATTTCAATGGTTCTGCAAAAAAAAGGAATGTACTCCGTATGCATTCTGTTTCCGTATTTCCGTTCCGCTGAAAGATAGAACTTGTCCTATTATTGCCCACAAATAACGATCCGTGGCTCCATTCGAGTCAATGGGTCCGCAAAAAATAGGGAATGCATACAGAACACATCCGTATGCCATCCATATTTTGCGGATCCATGCCCACTTTGCCCATGTGTATACTGTTAAAACACATTACTGTACATTACATCAATGATTAAAAATGTTATGTTTCTGTTTGCGATCCGCAAACAACGGATTACATATGGAAACCATACGGAGATTTTTTGCGGAACATACGAAAAGAAAATGTAACGGAAACACAACGGAAACAAAAAACGGAACAACAGATCCGTTAAAAACGGACCGCAAAATACTGAAAAAGCCATAAGGTCATTTGCAAGAGGCCTAATTGTCACTGTGGTGTCTGCATGCACAGTGGTGAGCATGTAGACATCCTTCCTGCCCTTCCAGTTCACTGCAAGTAGCTGGTCAATTGAAAGTGTGAAGAATGTTATTCTTTCCAAACACTTGGACACCAGTTGTTGTGGAAATCTCACTCCATTTCTGTGTACTGCCCAATAAGCCCCTCAGCATGAAGGGCTTTAAAAATAGTTACAGTAGTATAAGTATTATCGGTATACAAGTGGTACCTTTTGTACAGGAATGTAACACTTTAAAAAAAAACTTTTTAAATAAAGAGGTGTACAAAGTAAAACAAGCTCAGCAATGGTGTGATGGACAGTAACTATGTGTGCATGTGTGCAGAGCAGGGGGGCTACAGAGGGGGAGATCAGGACACTGGGGACCTGATCTGAACACTGGGGGACCAGACCGGGGCAGCTCCTTGCTGGTATTTTTAGTGAGCGCTGTGATACAGTGTATTACAGCAATCACATGATGAGAGACCACTTCTTACAGTCTTTGATCATTACTTTAAGCCCTCAGTTAACTTCAGTAGCTGAGGGCACAGATCTTTAGTGTTAGCTTGGATTATAGCATCACAATTAAAAGGCGGCATCCAAGCCTATATGGTCAATAACGGGTTAAACATACCTTTCCACAAACACACTGAACACTGGTATTGACAATTTACAATGGTATATTGATCAAATAAAATGCACTGAATTTACACTGGTATATTTATGAAGTAAAATGCGATGAATTAAACTGGTATATTGACGTTGAACCATGGGCTGAATTAAACTGGTATAATGCTGCAATAAAATGCACTGAATTAAACTGGTATATTGACACACTAAAATGCTTTAGTTAACCCCTTCAGGACCCTGCAATTTTCAATTTTTGAGTTTTCATATTTCATTCTCTGCCTTCTTTGAGCCATAGCTTTTTTATATTTTCATTCACACAGCTGTATGAGGGCTTGTTTTTTACGGGAAAAGTTGTACTGTTGATGGCACTATATACTATTACACACAATGTAGCGGAAAGCTGGAAAAAAATGGGGTGGAATTGGGAAAAAAATGCAATTCCGCCACAGTTTTATGGCATTCCCTATGCGGTAAAACTGACCAGTATGATCGCATCAATACCACATTTATATAGCTTACTTGTGCTTTAATAATGAAAAAAATACCTTTTTTTACAGTTATGTCTATGGAGTTGTAGTTTTTAGATCTGTAGTTTGTAGATCTGTAGTTTTTATTGATGCCATTTTGGATTGTTTAGGATTTTTTTTATCACTATATATTCCATTTTTTTGGCAGGTGAAGTGATGAAAAAGCTGCCTGTTCTTGCACAGAAAAATAAAAGGTATCAACCACTGAGGAATCTCATTCCCCCTTTTTTATCTTCAGAAAAATAAATGATCTTTGTGCAGGATTTTTTTTACCTATTAAACCAATCTATCAAACTAAATATATCCATAAACTATCCATGCAACACCCTAATATGGCTAGCTTGTGTCTGTAATAGGTGTCTGCCAAACACAATGCAAACACGTCCTCATCGCTGGCTGAGCTAACTATTGTAGGTGGCTAGGTGAACAAAACATTGAAATTTTAGGTTTATGGCCAGTAAACTCCCTCGATCTTAATCCCATTTAGAACCAGTAGTCAATCCTCAAAAAGCTGGTGGACAAATACAAACACAGAAATTGTGATAAACTCCATACACTGATAAGGCAAAAATGGGTTGTCATCAGCCCAGAAGCTGATATCCAGGGCGAATTGCAGAAGTCTCATAAAAGAAGGGTCAACACTGTAAATATTGAATCTTTGCATAAACTTGATGTATTTTTTAGTAAAAGTTAAAAAATGTATGTAAATGCTTATAATTATAAGCTTTTTAATTATAGTTATATTATATTGTACTTCAGTATACCATAGAAACATCTGACAAATAGATCTGAAGAGACTGAAGCAGCAAAGTTTCTGAAAGCCAAAATTTATGTTAGTCTAAAAACTTTTAGCCGTGACTGTACTTTTATTTGCAGATAAGACCCACTAAAATGAATATACACTTGCACTAACATTGGAGTTTATTTCTAATCTGCTAGATCTGAA
Organism: Bufotes viridis; assembly: GCA_033119425.1. Taxonomy (NCBI): domain Eukaryota; kingdom Metazoa; phylum Chordata; class Amphibia; order Anura; family Bufonidae; genus Bufotes; species Bufotes viridis. The sequence goes on along the minus strand of CM065590.1, from coordinate 476,491,377 downwards.
ATGTAAGTGCTATTATTTTAAAGTGGGAGCATCTAGGAATAACAAAAACTCAGCCACAAAACAACAGACCACACAAACTCAAATCAAAATCGTCTGTTGAATCACTGACTACAGGGTTTAAAACCTCTCTAAGGCCCCTTTCACACGGGCGTGATTTCCGCGCGGATGCAATGCGTAAGGTGAACGCATTGCACCCGCACTGAATCCGGACCCATTAATTTCTATGGGGCTGTGCACATGAGCGGTGATTTTCCTGCATCACTTTTGCGTTGCGTGAAAATTGCAGCATGCTCCACTTTCTGCATTTTTCACGCAACGCAGGCCCCATAGAAGTGAATTGGGCTGCGGGAAAATTGCAAGCATCCGCAAGCAACTGCGGATGCGGTGCGATTTTCCCGCATGGTTGCTAGGAGATAATCGGGATGAGGACCCGATCTTTATTATTTTCCTAATGGTTATAAGGGAAAATAATAGCATTCTAATTACAGAATGTTATGTAAAAAGGGGAAGAGAGGGTTAAAAATAAAAAAAAAACTTGAACTCACCTCCTCCTCTTGATCGTGTAGGTGCCGGGATCATTCTTCTTTCTTCATTCTGCTGGGTAAAGGACCTTCCGTGACGTCACTGGGTCACATGGTCCACTCAAAAGCTTCCATGATTGGACCATGTGACCCAGTGATGTTACCGAAGGTCCTTCAACCAACAGATATGAAGATAGATGTTCCTTGCACCTACGCGATCAATGGGAGGAGATGAGTTGAATTTTTTTTTTTTAACCCTCTATTGCCCTGTTAACATAGCATTCTGTATTTAGAATGCTATTATTTTCCCATATAACCATGTTATAAGGGAAAATAATAAAATATACAGAATACTCAACTCGAAACCGGACTTCAGTGATGAAGTCCGGCTTCGGGTCTGGGTACCAAACATGCGGATTTTTCACACACGTGTGCAAAACGCATTACATAAGTTTGCACACGCGGAAAAATTGCGCATTTTCCTGAAACGCTCCCGCCTCTTATTCGGGCGTCAAACGTGATGCCCGTGTGAAAGAGGCCTAAAAGGGACATCAGCACAAGATTTGTGTCTTGAAAGCCTCTACAATTCAAGAAATTAGATGTGGAAGATCAAGGGGCCCACGGACTGTAAACCACGGAAGGCAGTGTTCCTCAAATCCGGTCCTCAGGGCTCACCTACTGCTCAGGATTTGAGAATATCCCACAGAATGAATACCTGTGGTAAATCTTGATGCATGGACACTAATTATATCACCTGCTCAATACTAAGGAAATCCTGAAAATATGACCGGCAGGTGGGCCCTGAGGACTGGAGTTGAGGAACACTGGTCTAAGGGGCCCTCTGCTCTTTTTGTTTTCCATTGTTCTTACCATCAACTTCTGCATCATTTCTGGGTTTCTCTTCAGGATGGAAACAGTCATAAAAAGGTGGGCTAAGGACGGCACCTGCAAATGTATATAAAAAAAATAAAAGCTCTAAAGATGGATTTACACTTACCAATAATAGGCTAGAATATCGGGAACGACCATTCCTGCAAACGCTCGTCCCCGATAATCTGGCCATCTAAATGTGCCGTCAATCACCCAATGAACGAGAGAAGTGCTTGTTCATCAGGTGATCCTGTTGTTCATGCAGACACTACAATCATCGTTCCTGAGCAGCAGATTCTGTATGGGGATGAGGGATAGCTATAGCAATCCCTCGTCCCCATACTGTGAAGGAGATCGCTGCATGTAAATGCAGCAGTCTCCTTCAGTGAGTGAGTGGCCGACTGTCAGGAAGGAACGCTTCCTTCCTGACAATCCCATATAAACTCGCCTTTAGAAATGAAGACAGATATGAGGCAACATGTCATCAGGGTTAAAGTTCTGAGCAGTAAACAAATAGTGGGATCTTCTAAGAACTGGAAATACAATGGAGGAGTGTAAAAAGTCAAGTGCCACTGCACATGGATAGGCAAGTTCTAGATGACTGCACACCATATAGCTGAGTGGTGAAGAAATGGATGGAACAGGAAAAACTGTTCTCTACGCACATAAAAGTCCTAATAAAGTCACACAAACTTGGGAGAAAAAATCTGAAGTTGACTGCAAGGATTGTAACCACATCTTATGATTGATGTGAATATTGAGTTGTCATCTGAAGTTTTTCCAGAACCATTGCATTAAAATTCACAGTAAAGCCCCAGCTTGAATGTTGAAGGTTATGTACTTGTACCTACCATTCTGGTACAATGGTACTGGAGACAGGTGGCCTTCTAGCTGCACGTTATTATCACCTCTGGACTCATCTACATAAATGTATCTACAGCCAAACTCCATTCCACAGGCCTGAAATAAAAATGATTTAATAAAACTTTGAAAAAAAACACCATCTTAAAGGGAAGGTAACATCACAAAATTACATATTGTTTCAATATTAGTCAAAAGATGTCATAAATATTTTCAGATTTTTTGTTGCTATCCACATAAAAAAAAAAGCCTAGCTTTGCTGTAGGATTTAATGATATAGTAGCTCTGTTGTACTGCAGGAGGACTAGAGAAAGATATTAACGCTATTCACTGTAGACGTATGTTCTATATGCATATTCACCTGCCATTTTTTGAGATGGCGTATTCTTTATCCCTTTATGAAGATTGTAATCTATAACATTTCTCTGTCAATTGACTCCAGTGGCCCCATGCTGTACATGGGTCCAAATTGATAGAAGGTGTGGCCAACACAAAAAAAAGGGACCAACACAAGTAGTCAAAGCCAGCAGTACCATATTGTAGTACAAAACACCGCCACAGCAGAACCAAATACCATAGTACAAGGATGTTGCCCAGAAGTTGCCCCTCTGTGGTGGCCAGTACCATCTGTCATGTTCTATCCTCCTACAGTTGTCTCTAATTAAGATATGGAGAAGGCTGAGGTAATGAGATGTGGGCCACAGCACAGAGCCAGCCCTATGCAGTTCCCCAGAATAAGGTAATTGCAAAGTGTTTTTGTTACCTGATGTCTTTTAATGTAATTTAATATATTAATGTCTTGTAATGCACCAGAATCGATTTGTATAGATCAGTCAGGGTGAACGATCCTGACTCTATCCCTGTAGAAAGCGGAGAGGGAATTAAGCCTGCCCATGTAGAGAGTGAGTACATAGAACTGACCCTCAGGCATTAGTGGCAGTTGCATGATGCAATGTAGGCTCCAATTTTGCTTGGACTGTGACGAAATAGCGGTATTGATGTAATCGACTAAAATTATGCCCTGCCAGTGCGCCTTCGAAAAATTTAACGGGGGGGGGGGGGGGGGGGTTAACAAAAAAAGACAGAAATAAATTAGTTATCCCTCACAGATACTTTGTTGACCCAAAAAACATTTAAATTGCGACCGTGTAGAAACTGAAAATACATAAATAGATGACTGAAGCTTGACGCAGAATTTCTCGTTAAAGTGGTTGTCCCATGTAAAATATTCTACGATTTTCAAACCAGCGCCTGGATCTGAATACTTTTGTAATTGCATGTAATTAAACATTCAGTATAGCAACTGAGTTATTCAATAAAATGTATCTGTATAGCACCACCTGCTGTTTGTTTTTTGGCCATGTTTATATGCTGCTTAATTAACCACTTGAAGACCACAGGTTTATACCCCCCTAGTGACCAGGCCCTTTTTTACAATTCCGCACTACACTACTTTCACCGTTTATTGCTCCGTCATGCAACTTACCACCCAAATGAATTTTACCTCCTTTTCTTCTCACTAATAGAGCTTTCATTTGGTGGTATTTCATTGTTGCTGACATTTTTACTTTTTTTGCTATTAATAAAAATTTAACGACATTTTTGCAAAAAAATGACATTTTTCACTTTCTGTTGTAAATTTTTTTTAAAAAAACTACATTTCTATATAAATTTTTCTCTAAATGTATTGTTCTACATGTCTTTGATAAAAAAAAGTCCAATAAGTGTATATTTATTGGTTTGGGTAAAAGTTATAGCGTTTACAAACTATGGTGCAAAAAAGTGAATTTCGGCATTTTGAAGCAGCTCTGACTTTCTGAGCGCCTGTCATGTTTCTTCAGGAGCTAGAATGCCAGGATAGTATAAATACCCCCCAAATGACACCATTTTAGAAAGAAGACACCCCAAAGTATTCGCAGGGGGCATGGTGAGTTCATGTATCATTTCATTTTTTTTCACAAGTTAGCGGAAAATGACACTTTCTGAGGAAAAAAAAATAAAAATAAAGTTTCCATTTCTGCTAACTTCTGGCAAAAAAAATAAAAATCTCATACGGGCTCATTATGCCCCTCAGTGAATACCTTGGGGTGTCTACTTTCCGAAATGGGGTCATTTGTGGGGTGTTTGTACTGTTCTGGCATTTTGGGCGGGGCTAAATTGTGAGCAGCCATGTAAAAGCTAAAGGTACTCATTGGTTTTAGGGCCCCTTTGCGGACCCAGGCTGCAAAAAACTGTCACTCATGTGGTATCGCCGTACTCAGGAGAAGTAGGGCAATGTGTTTTGGGGTGTATTTTTACATATACCCATGTTGGGTGAGAGAAATATCTCTGTAAACTGACAACTTTGTATAAAAAATTTAAAAATTGTCGTTTACAGAGATATTTCTCACACCCAGCAGAGGTATATATAAAATACACCCCAAACACATGCCCTACTTCTCCTGAGTACAGCGTACCACATGTGTGACACTTTTGCAGCCTGGGTGCACAAGAACCTAATTCAATGAGTACCTTTAGAATTTCACAGGGCATTTTTACGCATTTGGATTCCAGACTTCTTCTCACGCTTTAGGGGCCCCTAAAATGCCAGGGCAGTATAAATACCCCACAAGTGACCCCATTTTAGAAAGAAGACACCCCAAGGTATTCCGTGATGGGTATGGTGAGTTCATGTAAAATTTTATTTTTTGTCACAAGTTAGTGGAATATGAGACTTTGTAAAAACAAAATTAAAAAAATATATATCAATTTCCGCTAACTTGTGCCAAAAATGAAAATTCTGTGAACTCGCCATGCCCCTCAGCGAATACCTTAGGGTGTCTTCTTTCCAAAATGGGGTCACATGTGGGGTATTTATACTCACCTGGCATTTTAGGGAACCTAAAGCGTGAGAATCAAATGCGTAAAAATGGCCTGTGAAATCCTAAAGGTACTCATTGGTTTTAGGGCCCTTTGCGCATCTTGGCTGCAAAAAGTGTCACTCATGTGGTATCGCCGTACTCAGGAGAAGTAGGGCAATGTGTTTTGGGGTGTATTTTTACATATACCCATGCTGCGTGTGAGAAATATCGCTGTAGCGACAACTTTTTAAATTTTTTATACAAAGTTGTCAGTTTACAGAGATATTTCTCTCCTAACTATGGTATATGTAAAATACACCCCAAACACATGCCCTACTTCCTGATACGGCGATACCACATGGTGACACTTTTGCAGCCAAGATCGCAAAGACCCAAATCCCATGAGTACCTTTTAGGAGGAGCATTTTACGCATTTTTCTTCTCATACTTTAGGGCCCCTAAAATGCCAGGGCAGTATAAATACCCACATGTGACCCCATTTTGGAAGAAGACACCCCAAGGTATTCCATGAGGGGCATGGCGAGTTCATAGAAAAAAATTTTTGGGCACAAGTTAGTGGAAATTGATTTTTATTGTTTTTCTCACAAAGTCTCCCTTTCCGCTAACTTTTGACAAAAAGTTTAATTTTCATGGACTCACTATGCCCCTCAGCGAATACCTTGGGGTGTCTTCTTTCCAAAATGGGGTCACATGTGGGTATTTATACTGCCCTGGCATTTTAGGGCCCTAAGCGTGAGAAGAAAATGCGTAAAATGCCCTCTAAAGGTACTCATTGGAATTTGGGCCCTTTGCGCATCTTGGCTGCAAAAAGTGTCACTCATGTGGTATCGCCGTACTCAGGAGAAGTAGGGCAATGTGTTTTGGGGTGTATTTTTACATATACCCATACTGGGTGAGAGAAATATCTCTGTAAATTGCCAACTTTGAATAAAAAAATTTAAAAAGTTGTCGTTTACAGCGATATTTCTCACACCCAGCATGGGTATATGTAAAATACACCCCAAACACATTGCCCTACTTCTTCTGAGTTCAGCGATACCACATGTGTGACACTTTTGCAGCCAAGATGCGCAAAGGGCCCTAAAACCAATGAGTACCTTTAGGATTTCACAGGGCATTTTTACGTATTTGGATTCTCACGCTTTAGGACCCCTAAAATGCCAGGGCAGTATAAATACCCCACATGTGACCCCATTGTGGAAGAAGACACCCCAAGGTAATCCGTGAGGGCATGGCGAGTTCACATAAAAAAATTTTTGACACAAGTTAGCGGAGATTGATATATATATATATATATATATATATATATATATATATATTTTTTTACAAAGTCTCATATTCCACTAACTTGTGACAAAAATAAAATTTTACATGAACTCGCCATACCCCTCACGGAATACCTTGGGGTGTCTTCTTTCTAAAATGGGGTCACATGTGAGGTGTTTGTACTGCTCTGGCATTTGAGGGTCTCCGTAATCATTACACGTATGGCCAGCATTAGGAGTTTCTGCGATTCTCCTTATATTGAGCATACGGGTAATGAGATTTTTTCCGTTCAGCCGCTGCGCTGAAAAAAAAAAATGAACGGCACAGATTTTTCATTCGCATCGGTCAATGTGGATGAAAAATCTCTGCCAAATCAGTGACTGCGGTGCGGTGGGCTGGGCGCTAGCTACCTAACAAGTAGCTAGCTAACTGGCGGTGATAGGGGACCCTTATGCCCCATTCACACGTCCGAAATTCTGTTTGCGGAGCGGAATTGCGGACCCATTCATTTCTATGGGGACAGACTTTGTCCCGCTCGGATCCGGAATTACGGATCCGCGCTTCCGAGTCTGCACTTCCGTTCCGCAAAAATATAGAACATGTCCTATTTTTGTCCGCAATTGCGGACAAGAAAAAGCATTTTCTATATAGTTCTGTGCGGATCTGCAAAATGCGGAAAGCGCATTGCCGGTGTCCGTATTTTGCGGATCCGCAGATCCATGGATCCGCAGATCCATGGATCCGCAAAACACATACGGACGTCTGAATGAGCCTGTAGGGGGTGATTAGTGACAGGGGGTGACAGGGGGTGATCAGGGGGTGACATGGGTGATCAGGGGTTAATCAGTGATGGGGGTGGTGGGGGTGTGTGTGTAGTGATTGGTGCACTTTTCCTATTTTCCTCTGGTGGTCCCAAACAAAGGGACCACCAGACGAGCAGACATTAGGCATATCAGACGCTGTTTAAAAACAGCGTCTGATATGCGATTTAAATGCGGTTTTTCGCATCTACAGCCTGCCAGCGCATGATCAGCGCTGGCAGGCTGTAGTTTCAGTTGTCCCGGCTCCGATCACATGAACGCGCGCGCACGCCGCGCGCGCGTTCATGTGAAATCTCAGGTCTCACGAGATGACGCCGATAGGCGTGACTGAGACCTGAGAGAGCCGCTGCGCTGACGCCCATCGGCGTTAGCGTGGCGGCAAGAGGTTAAAACGAAAGTACCCCCCCCCCAAAAAAAAAAAAAATTAAATAGTGACCGTGTGGAAACTGAAAATATGTAAATGGGCGATTAAGGGATTAAGGTGTGAAGCTCAATTTCAACTTAACATCCACAGGTAGATTGCTGCCACACGGTGGCTATGGCTGCAGTAATCACATAAAAAAAATATATATATACAGTTGAAACCAGAAGTTTACATACACTACAAAAAGACACATATGCATGTTTTTCTCAATATCTGACATGAAATCAGAATAAACCTTTCCTGTTTTTGGTCAATTAGGATTACCATAATTATTATTAATATTTGCCAAATGCCAGAAAAATGAGAGAGAGAATGTTCTAAGGCATTTATGCAAAGTCAAAAGTTTACATACATTTCATTATTATTTGGTACCATTGCCCTTAAACTGTATGACTTGGGTCAAACGTTCTGGATATCCTTCCACAAGCTTCTCACAATAGTTGGTCGGAATTTGGGCCCGTTCCTCCTGTTGTAACTGAGACATTTTTGTTGGTCGCCTTGCTCGCACCTGCCTTTTCAGCTTTGCTTTTGCTAATATTATCATGTGTGAAAATGAAAAAATGCAGCTAAAACAACATATAACTAGAAAAGCTACAATTTCTAGCGAAATTGTGTGACATGTTCTTGACATTTCGATGCATAGTATGTCTCTGAAATATAAAGAATGAAAGCACAGTCGCAGTTTAGAAATTGCCCTTCAAATTTGAGGTGGCTAGAGTCAATGGACGGCGTGAGTTGCAAACAAATGGTCAAATTATGAAAACTATCAGGACTATGGCTTAGCCGTGGACATTTTTAGTGGCAGCAGTGATACGTTTTGTACGTTTTGTTATAAATTTGTGTAGATTGGCTTGAAAATGAGGGAGTGGTGGAAAGTTTAAAAATCATGTCCTGATTTTTCAGCTCACACTCTAGCTTTTGTCACTCTGCTGGCTGCTCACACACCTGGGTTCCTATGGCAACTCACTCTACAGCAAGGGCAGAGAAGAGCGGTTAAAAACAAACTGCTCCTGTTTGCTTACTTCACTGGCGGATGCTCTAAAGGCATTCGGTTATGCATTCCATAATAGAATTGCGGTATGGTCCGTGGTAACGGAATCCATAATGCAATTCTGCTTTTACAGACAAACGAAGCATGAAGCTGCTTTTACCGCCAAACGAATTTCAAAATATGAAATTTGCTCATCTCTAGTGATAACCCTTGCTGTGTTACAGGGAAAAATAATTAAAATGGAAAATTTCAAAAAAAAAAAGGAAATTTTCCATTTAGCTTTAATTTCTGTGAAACACCTAAAGGGGTAACTTTCATTTTGAATAATTTGAGGGGTGCAGTTTCTAATATGGGGTTCTATATTATGTATACCCTTCAAAGTCACTTCAGACCTGAATTGGTTGCTTAAAAAAAGTTTGATTTGAAAATTTTAAAAAAATTGCAGTTATAAGCCGTCTTATGTCCGACTCCTAAATAAATAAAATTATGTTTTTAAAATGATGATAACAGAAGGTGGACATATGATAAATGTTAATTATTATTTTGAGTCACTCGGTTATTGCAGAGGATGCTGGAGGTCAGGGCTGTGATTTAAATAGGGTTTAACCCAGGGGCGTAGCTAACGGCTCATAGGCCCTGGTGCAAGAGTACAGCTTGGGCCCCCCTTCCCTCAGTGCTTTGTGTGTCGTCTTATGCGGCACAAGTGTCTTTGGGCCCCCTCAGGCTCCTGGGCCCGGTAGCGACTGCTACCTCTGCACCCCCTATAGCTACGCCCATGGTTTAACCCTATTTAAATCACAGCCCTGACCTCCAGCATCCTCTGCAATAACCGAGTGACTGGATTCAAGTGAACACACTCAGCGAGTCCAATCTCCACAGCAACAGAGTGGCCCCGGCTCTTGTGATCGCAACAGCAGCGGTCACATGATCGGGAGCTCTCATCTCTCCACTACCTCCTCTGTCTCTGTGCGATCCCCGGCCCACGCAGGGCCGGGCCGACACAGAGGCTGGGGAGGCTCCAGCCTCAGGGCGCTCCAGCCTCAGGGCGCAGGCAGGGGCCGGCGAGAGGGAGAGGGACTGACAGGGGGGAACGGCTCAGCGCTCCCTCCTGTCATTCCCTGAGCCGGGCCCCGTCAGAGCGCTCCTCTCACCTCCATTATGCTGCTTCAGGCCTCCAGCATCAGGCCCCGCTGCCTCTGGCTCTAACTAGAAACAGAGTAAGCAGGTGGGCGGAGCCTAACGGACCTCCGTTAGGCTCCGCCCACCTGCTTAATGTGAGGCAGCGCTGGGGCCTGATCCTGGAAGCCTGGAGAAGTGACCATAATGGAGGTGAGAGGAGCGCTCTGATGAGGCCCGGCATTAAGTACAGTGAAAATGCCGGGCCCCCTTTCATTAAGTCTGTGACAACATGGGGGGCAGAAAGTGCATGACAACATGGGGGGTAAAAGAGCATGAAAAGATGGGGGAGAATGACAGGGGCAGAAAAAGCATGACAAGAAGAGGGGAGAATGAGAAGAGGGGGCATGACAAATTACTATGTAGGGGCACTGCTGTGTGGTTGAGGTGGGGACATACTGTGTGAGGTGGCGACATTACTGTGTGGGGGCAGTGTGGCGGACATTACTGTGTGGGGGGCAGTGTGGCGGACATTACTGTGTGGGGGGCAGTGTGGCGGACATTACTGTGTGGGGGCAGTGTGGCGGACATTACTGTGTGGGGGCAGTGTGGCGGACATTACTGTGTGGGGGCAGTGTGGCGGACATTACTGTGTGGGCAGTGTGACATACTGTGTGGGGGCAGTGCAGACATTACTGTGTGGGGGCAGTGTGGCGGACATTACTGTGTGGGGCAGTGGACATTGTGTGGGGGCATGTGCGGACATTACTAGTGGGGGCAGTGTGGCGGACATTACTGTGTGGGGGGCAGTGTGGCGGACATTACTGTGTGGGGGCAGTGTGGCGGACATTACTGTGTGGGGGCAGTGTGGCGGACATTACTGTGTGAGGGACGACAGTGTGGCGGACATTACTGTGTGGGAGCAGTGTGGCGGACATTACTGTGTGGCGGACATTACTGTGCGGGGGCAGTGTGGCGGACATTACTGTGTGGGGGGCAGTGTGGCGGACATTACTGTGTGGGGGGCAGTGTGGCGGACATTACTGTGTGGGGGCAGTGTGGCGGACATTACTGTGTGGGGGGCAGTGTGGTGGACATTACTGTGTGGGGGCAGTGTGGCGGACATTACTGTGCGGGGGCAGTGTGGCGGACATTACTGTGTGGGGGCAGTGTGGCGGACATTACTGTGTGGGGGCAGTGTGGCGGACATTACTGTGTGGGGGCAGTGTGGCGGACATTACTGTGTGGGGGAGCAGTGTGGCGGACATTACTGTGTGGGGGCAGTGTGGCGGACATTACTGTGTGGGGGGCAGTGTGGCAGACATTACTGTGTGGGGGCAGTGTGGCGGACATTACTGTGTGGGGGGCAGTGTGGCGGACATTACTGTGTGGGGAGCAGTGTGGCGGACATTACTGTGCGGGGGCAGTGTGGCGGACATTACTGTGTGGGGGCAGTGTGGCGGACATTACTGTGTGGGGGCAGTGTGGCGGACATTACTGTGTGGGGGGCAGTGTGGCGGACATTACTGTGTGGGGGCAGTGTGGCGGACATTACTGTGTGGGGGGGCAGTGTGGCGGACATTACTGTGTGGGGGACAGTGTGGCAGACATTACTGTGTGGGGGACAGTGTGGCGGACATTACTGTGTGGGGGGCAGTGTGGCGGACATTACTGTGTGGGGGCAGTGTGGCGGACATTACTGTGTGGGGGCAGTGTGGCGGACATTACTGTGTGGGGGGCAGTGTGGCGGACATTACTGTGTGGGGGCAGTGTGGCGGACATTACTGTGTGGGGGCAGTGTGGCAGACATTACTGTGTGGGGGCAGTGTGGCGGACATTACTGTGTGGGGGCAGTGTGGCGGACATTACTGTGTGGGGGCAGTGTGGCGGACATTACTGTGCGGGGGCAGTGTGGCGGACATTACTGTGTGGGGACACTACAGTGTGGGGTGGCATTATACAAAAGCTCTGCAGATGTAACTCCCATGTATTGGGTCACCACAATTTGGGTGGTCAATCACTAAATGAACCCTGTTATGGGGAGAATCTGTGGATGACACATATTTGTCCCACAGACACCCCCTCCCCCAAAACAGGGTTAATTTACTGAATGACCACCAATAAAAGAGGTGGGGTCACATATGCTATTTCATAATGACAGCAGGGCCCGTGCAGTGACTGTATTCTACTACACTCCCATCCCCTCGCTCACTGGATATAATCTTATTAACTATATAACTGTAGTAAATCACTACAGTTATATAGTTAAGATTATATACAGTGTGGAGGGGTAGTAGAATACAGTCACACTGCACGGGCCTCAGCTGGCGCTGTCATCAAAAAAGCAGATACAACCCCACAGCCTCACCCCTTGTATTGGGGGTCATTCCTACATGGACCCTGTTATGGGGAGGGGGGATCTGTGGATGACACATATGTGTCATCCACAGATTCCCCAATAACAGTATCATCCATTACAGATCCCCCATAGCAGTGTCATCCACAAGTTGGAGGGGGGGGGGGGGGGGGCGCACTTGGGCAGCTCAGCCTCTGTTGGTGGTGGACCTTGTCCCAGCCCTGGGCCCACGGCCCATGCTCCTGCATCTCCTATGATGCAGAAGCACCATAAGTTACAGCTTTACAAATAGGAGACCGGAGCACAGATGGTGCTCCGATCTGCACATCGATAGCGTCCACCCAGGCAACGAAAATAGCTTCACCCGGAAGCTCCTGCCAGCGGCCTTCTGTATTTTTTATTCAATAAAATTAAAAACAAGAAATGATATACAAAGATGTAGATGCCTCTTTATAAGCTCCCTTTCAACATATCCAGCTAGTTCTTTTTAAACAAAGACAACACACAGCCCATTGACCTTATGCAAATTGGTTCACACCTCTGGACAGCCCAGAGGTGTGAGTTCTGGCGCCTTTTTACTTTTAAAAACAACAGTGTTTGTAAGAATATGTATCAAGCCTTTTAAAACTGATGAAGGGAGCCTGAGACCTCCGAAACGCGTAGTTTTAACAGTTGCTTGACCAAGAATAAAGAAGAAAGGATTATTTTATTCTACTGGTGTCCTGAGGTGTTCCTTGCGCCATCCTGTGATCCATCAACACAGCAGGTTTACTAGAGAAATGGACACTGAGTCAGTGGGAATGATGATAACGATCATTCACTTTGGTGGAGAGTGATCACACATACTTGACCCCTTCCTTATGATTGCCACAAGCTTTCATTATAACACATCCTCATCACTTGCCTAAACAAGTTTATGAGACAAGAACACATCTGATACAAAGTGATAAGGGTTGCATCTATTAGAAAAGGGGAACCTCACTGCTGTTATTAGATGTTTTTGTTAATAATGGAAGCCCACTTAATACCACTACATAGTGCCAAGATAATTCTGCAATATAGCAATTACAAATGACAAAACAGGTGCACTCTGCGGTCTTACTCGGGCTTAGACATGTTCTCCACTGCAGGACATGTTGACCAATCTCTAAATTTTAATATCAGTTTGAGGGCTTAGTAAGGCTCCATTCACACGACCGTATGTTGTCTGCAAAAAAACAGATCTGTGTCCGCAAAAAAACGGATTGCATTCCGTTTTTTTGCTGATCCATAGACTTCAATAGGGCCATGATTTTCACTGACAAGTATAGGACATGTTTCATTTTTTTTTGCTGAGCTGTGCAATGGAAGAAAAGTGAATGGGACAGCATCTAATCCGCAAAAAAACAGATCAGTTTTTTTAGCGGACAACATACGGTCGTGTGAATGGAGCCTAAGACCGCAGTGTGCACCTGTCTTGTCATTTGTTATTGCTATATTGTTATATTATTTATCACATCCACACAATTGCCATCTTGTGTAGGATGTCTATTGTGGTACTTATGGTCCGCTGCAGGCATCCTCCACGTATGCATTTTTGCTGGGAATCGCCATTAGCAATGGCCACAAGTGCAGGATCTGCTCCCCTGTATATACACTCACCTAAAGAATTATTAGGAACACCATACTAATACGGTGTTGGACCCCCTTTTGCCTTCAGAACTGCCTTAATTCTATGTGGCATTGATTTAACAAGGTGCTGATAGCATTGTTTAGAAATGTTGGCCCATATTGATAGGATAGCATCTTGCAGTTGATGGAGATTTGAGGGATGCACATCCAGGGCACAAAGCTCCTGTTCCACCACATCCCAAAGATGCTCTATTGGGTTGAGATCTGATGACTGTGGGGGCCATTTTAGTACAGTGAACTCATTGTCATGTTCAAGAAACCCATTTGAAATGATTCGTGCTTTGTGACATGGTGCATTATCCTGCTGGAAGTAGACATTAAATAATAAGTACATGGTGGTCATGAAGGGATGGACATGGTCAGAAACAATGCTCAGGTAGCCCGTGGCATTTAAATGATGGCCAATTGGCACTAAGGGGCCTAAAGTGTGCCCAGAAAACATCCCCCACATCATTACTCCACCACCACCAGCCTGCACAGTGGTAACAAGGCATGATGGATACATGTTCTCATTCTGTTTACGCTAAATTCGGACTCTACCATTTAAATGTCTCAACAAAAATTGAGACTCATCAGACCAGCAACATTTTTCCAGTCTTCAACAGTCCAATTTTGGTGAGCTTGTGCAAATTGTAGCCTCTTTTTCCTATTTGTAGTGGAGATGAGTGGTACCCGGTGGGGTCTTCTGCTGTTGTAGCCCATCCGCCTCAAGGTTGTGCATGTTGTGGCTTCACAAATGCTTTGCTGCATACCTCGGTTGTAATGAGTGGTTATTTCAGTCAACGTTGCTCTTCTATCAGCTTGAATCAGTCGGCCCATTCTCCTCTGACCTCTAGCATCAACAAGGCATTGTCGCCCACAGGACTGCCGCATACTGGATGTTTTTCCCTTTTCACACCATTCTTTGTAAACCCTAGGAATGGTTGGGCGTGACAATCCCAGTAACTGAGCAGATTGTGAAATACTCAGACCGGCCCGTCTGGCACCAACAACCATGCCACGCTCAAAATTGCTTAAATTACCTTTCTTTCCCATTCTGACATTCAGTTTGGAGTTCAGGAGATTGTCTTGACAAGGACCACATCCCTAAATGCATTGAAGCCACTGCCATGTGATTGGTGACTAGATAATTGCATTAATGAGAAATAGAACAGGTGTTCCTAATAATTCTTTAGGTGAGTGTATATGCACAACTGCATTTTTGGGTTGAGCACATCCTGCTTCATGCCACCTTTCAGTTGTTTTGTGTCAAGATAATTCTTCCATACAAAGTTCACAGTATAGAGCCTCAAAACTTTGCATATTTAAAGCGAACCTGTCACCTGGAATTGACTTCATAAACCATGAACAGTACCTGATAGTGCCCCACAAGACGTTTCCAACAGTGTTTCCTGCGCTTTTCCTGTATTTAAAATCATCTATAAATCGCCTTTTAAAATCCTTGCAGAAGTCAAGATAGAAGTCAAGGGGGCAGCGGCCTCCTTGACTCCAGGTCTGCCTTCCCTGCCCTAACCCCGCCCCTCTGCTGCATAACTGACAGTAGCTAAAGTTGCCGGGACCGCACTCGTACAGCCCGCACATGCGCGATATGCCTCCTTTAGCAGCGCAATCCCGGCTCTCCCACTGTAACTTGCGTGCCTCCTTTAGCAGTGCGATCCCGGCTCTCCCACTGTGACTTGCGCGTCTCCTGTATACTATCTGCGCATGCGCCCATAGTGTACAGGAGACGCGCTTGTCACAGCGGGAGAGCCGGGATCGCGCTGCTAAAGGAGGCATACCGCGCATACGCAAGGCTTTACGTGCGCGGTCCCGGCAACTTTAGCTAATGTCAGTTATGCAGCAGAGGGGCGGGGTTAGGGCAGGGAAGGCAGACCTGGAGTCAAGGAGGCCGCTGCCCCCTTGACTTCTGCAAGGATTTTAAAAGGCGATTTATAGATGATTTTAAATACAGGAAAAGCGCAGGAAACACTGTTGGAAACGTCTTGTGGGGCACTATCAGGTACTGTTCATGGTTTATGAAGTCAATTCCAGGTGACAGGTTCGCTTTAAATAGATCTCAAATAATACTGCAATATAGATCCATATAATAACACCATGCACCACCAGTTTGCTCCTGGGGTTCCCATCTTTTGTGGGCCCACTACTGAATAGGTGCCCAGTTTGCCACTTGTTAAAAACCAGCCCTATATTATTATCCATATATATATAAATATATATATATATAATATATATAGAGCTGTGCCTAGGAGACAATAAAGGGGAAGCAGCACTCACTGAGGTAACTTCTGTTAGGGTACTTTCACACTAGCGTTGGTGCGGATCCGTCTGTTTATTTGCACAGACAGATCCGCACCTATGATGCAGAAAGGATCCGTTTGCATTTGTTAAAAGAAAAATGACAAAGTACAAAACGGATCCGTTTTGAATTACATTGAAAGTCAATGGCGAACGGATCCATTTTCAAATGCACCATATTGTGTCATTGAAAACGGTTCCGTCCCCATTGACTTACATTGTAATAAAAAATGGATCCGTTAGGCTCCGCCTCTTCAGACGGACACCAAAATGCTGCATGCTGCGTTTTGGTGTCCGCCTCCAAAACAGAATAGAAGCGGAACGGAGCTGAACTGATGCATTCTGAACGGATCCTTATCTATTCAGAATGCATTGGGGCTAAACTGATCCGTTTTGGACCGTTTGTGAGAGCCCTGAAACGGATCTCACAAACGAAATCCAAAACGCTAGTGTGAAAGTACCCTTAGCTCATTGATGAGTATGCCAGGAGTAGGACTCCCATCAATCTCTAGAAATGAATGAGAACAAATATAAATAATGATGGCAACATCTGCCTTTTATCTGGAAAAAAATGTCCTTAAAGCCACTCAAACAACACAAACAATATCACAGAAATTTGGAGACAACAGGGGTCTATCTTCTCCTGGTCCATTCCATTGTCAGGGTTGACCAGCTGAAGAGTGGAGCTTGGTATGCCAGTGGAAAGAATCAGCCTAAGCTCTGGTGGGGTGAGGGACAAAGACAAGTCCTGAAACATAGAAGTTTCTCTTCCTTTAGATTCGAATATGGGACAGAACAGGATCAAAGATGAGAATATTGTAATGAGTGATGCAAATATTTTATTTTGCTTGGAACTATAGTGGCTTCTCTAAAGACAAAGGGATGTATCGTAATAAAAGTGAATTATGTAGAAATGTAATTTATCCTTAGGCTGTATGACATGGCATATTCTGTAAGTGTACAGAAGCCGCTCCCTTGCAATAGGTGTGGTCCTATAGTGGAGAGAATACATTTTGTGTTTACCTATTAGGATGGGGTTCTATGAATACCATGTTGCATAATCATATCCATTAGGGCTCATCCACATGACCGTATGTATTTTGCAGTCCGCAAAAAATGGATCCGCAAAAAAAAGGATGACGTCCGTGTGCATTCCGTATTTTGCGGAACGGAGCAGCTGGCCTCTAATAGAACAGTCCTATCCTTGTCTGTAATGCGGACAATAATAGGACATGTTCTATTTTTTTGCGGAACGGAAATACGGACATACAGAAACGTAATGCACACGGATTAGGTCAAGAAGATGGCATGGGGGGCGCCGTTTAAGTTTTTGCCTCAAAAAGCAGAAAGGCTAGGTGCACGCCTGATCAATTGTGTTATTTAATTAAAGAAAACTGCTCCAGGTCTGGGTTTTATTGTTTTAATTGAGATGAGTATCTGGTGCGTTTCACAAGGACTTATTTCGTTTTGAGCCACATATAAGATTCTAGGTAGATCCAGGCTATCTTTGTTTATTTGTTGACATATTTTAGCAAGGGATGAGCGAACTTTAAGTTTTGAAGTTCGAGTGCGGGTTCGGGTATATGCTGAATTGCGTTATGGATTCCATTACCACGAACCATAACGCAATTCCATAATGGAATGCATAACGGAATGGCTTTAGAGGCATTCCGTCATAATAGAAGTCTGTGGCCAGCATAACAGATCCATCATGGAATTACTTTACGGTCCATGGTAACGGAATCCATATTGCAATTCAGCATATATCCTAACTTCAAAACTTGAACTTTCATTCATCCCAAATTTTAGTCCTAGTGGCCAGTGTGAAAACTGCACAATTTTAGGATTTTTAAAAAAAATACTGTACGTGGAAAAAAAATCAACAATTCTAAAAAAAAAAAAAATATGTTTAACATAAGAACTTGTTTTATGGTTCAATCTTTTTTTATTAACCAATATCAGAGAGACATCAGAAATTGTAACAGTCACATAATGTAGTGAGAGGCAGTAAAATACAACAATGGATAAGGTTTAAATCAAACAAAGCCTGCATCAATCTCACAAGAGTAGAAGCCAAAAAATACCAGATATAATATATTAATGGTAAGTATTTAAGAAAATAAAGAAGAAGCGAAGACAAGACATAGGGAAGACAAGACCAAGAAATAGGTGGGAAAAAAAGGAGAGGGTGGGGCAACGAGGAGGGAGGGGGAGAGGAGGAAACGTATGGAAAATCAGCATATCGAGAGTCTCCAGACCGTTTGAACATATCATGTAAAAGTACTATCTGTTAGTCAAGCAGAGAAGCATGAGGAGGAGCGAAATTGAAGCCAAGGGTCCCAAATCGTGTAAAGACCCGGACCTGAGGCTCTGTCCCCAGTGCATAACTCTTCCAAGTGCGCCAGAGCATCCAGGGCCATCACCCAAGTAATTCTCTGTAAGCTCTCCGTCAATCTCCACTGACGGGGGATAATCTGCCTCATAGCGAGTACGAAGAATCTGAGAATATCCTTCTTAACCTGCTTTATTCGCCCCGGAAAAACGGAGAGTAAGGCAATCAAGGGAGAATGTGATTATAGAGAGCAAAGATATCTTTCAAAGGGGAAAAACCCCAGGGCATTCCCACCATATGTGTGTCATCGTACCCACAGCCAGTGAGCAACGCCAACAGGTGTCCGGTACAGATGGGTAGAATTGGGGGAGCTTTGCCGGAGTCCTATACCACCTAGTCCAAATTTTGTACTTAAGCTCCTGTATTCCACAAGACACGGAGGATTTGTGGGTAAACAACAAGATAAAAACTTGTTTTAAACAATAGATGATTTTCTGATAACACATTCCCTTTAAGATTGTTGGTGCCTTGGTATTTACGGTTATACCTTAGTGTATTATTTCTATATATTTTTCTTAAAATCCAATAAAAATATTGTTGAAAGATTGTTGGTGCCTTAGGCCAGTGTTTCCCAACCAGTGTGCCTCCAGCTGTTGCAAAACTACAACTCCCAGCATGCCCTGAAAGCCTTTGGCTGTGCAGGCATGCTGGGAGTTGTAGTTTTGCAACAGCTGGAGGCACACTGGTTGGGAAACACTGCCTTAGGCTACTTTCACACTAGCGTTTTTTGCGGATCCGTCATGGATCTGCAAAAACGCTTCCGTTACAATAATACAACCGCGTGCATCCGTCATGAACGGATCCGGTTGTATTATGTCTTCTATAGCCATGACGGATCCGTCTTCAACACCATTAAAAGTCAATGGTGGACGGATCCATTTTCTATTGTGCCAGATTGTGTCAGAGAAAACGGATCCATTTGGCTCCACTTCGTCAGGTGGACAGAAAAAACGCTGCAGGCAGCGTTTTGGTGTCCGCCTCCAGAGCGGAATGGTGACTGAACGGAGGCAAACTAACGCATTCTGAGCAGATCCTTTTCCAATCAGAATGCATTGGGGCAAAACTGATCTGTTTTGGACCGCTTGTGAGAGCCCTGAACAGATCTCAGAAACGGAAAGCCAAAACGCTAGTGTGAAAGTAGCCTTATATATAAAGGATGTTCAGTTCCAGGTCAGTTCAACCTTAGTATTTAGTAATTACATTTTCTCCAATAGACCAGTATAAAAAAGAATGGTAAATGATTTACTTACTGCCCTCACATGATCACTGAGTAACACATATCAGTCAGAGACAATCTGTTGGCGCATTAACAGCTACAGTGTATATATAAATATGTTTGAAAAATCAATAAATCACACTACATAAAGGTCATCTAAAAAGTTAGGCTAGTTTCACACTGGCATCCACATCCAGAGCTCTCTGGATCCGGCATTGGCGAATACTACCTAAATGCCTGCTGGTCCTATTAACTATAATGCAGAGATCCGGCTGCAACCTGGCAGATGTGCTGAGAATTGGCCATGCGTGAAAAACAGTGCCAAAAAGTTCATGTGAGCAGGCCCAAAGGGTGGCTGCACATAATGCACATTCATGTGCAGAAAATCTTCATAAAATCGGCACCAAAACTGCCCAAAAATGCACATGAATCCACGCTATTTATCGCGGTTTGGGTGAATTTTTTGGTAAAGATTTGATGCAGTTTTGCCATTGAAAAGGGTGTAATCCACACCAAAAAAAACACAATTGATGGATTTCAAAATCCATACAGCAGGTCAATTTCCACACCTAAGAAAAACAAAAAACAAAGATTTGTCTAATCTCATACTCTTTGCTGGTACTGTATTATGCAGCATTTTTTTTTCTGCACAAAATTTGCGCTAAAAAATTGTTCGGAATCCAGGCTCTGTTACCTGGATCAACGCTAGGGTTGATGACGCTGGTAAAAACGATAGGTCTAGCGCTAAGGTCCCATGCCTGCGCCCCTGTGCACACATGTTTGGCTTCATTCTCAGCTTGTGAAGATGCATAGTGTGCACGCACCGTCATGGCACGGGTGTGCAGGCGCGGGATCAGCCCTGGACCAAAGGGTCTATTGCTGTCAATTCAATGTACCAGTAAGAAAAAAAAATGAAAAAATGACAGCATATAAATGCATTCCATGTTGGGTATGTTTTTCACTGATGGTTACTAGGAGACTGAGTTTGCATTCTTCTGTTTTTTTTCACGGACATACAAAACTGAAGAGTAGACATAGGCCTCATGCACATGACCGTTGTTTGATTCCGTGTCCGTTGTTCTGTTTTTCGTGATTTTCTGCGGACCCATTGGTTTTCAATGGGTCTGTGGAAAACTCGGCAATTGCACCGTTTGTCCTCCGCGTCCGTGGTCCGTAATTCCAGTCCGTTAAAAAAATATAACCTGTCCTATTCTTGTCCGTGAAAAAACGGTTCGCGGACCCATTCAAGTCAATGGGACCGTAAAAAAATGCGGATGGCCATCCGTGTGTCATCCATGTTCCGCGTCCGCGTTTTTTTGTGGATCCCTCGGCAGGCACTTGGCAAAAATTGTCAGCCTGTCTTTTGGTAAAATCTTTTGTGTCATGTCCGCAAAAAAAACGGAAGATACACGGAAACACAACGGAAGCAAAAACGGACACGGAACAACGGAACCCCATTTTGTGGACCGCAAAAAACAACTGTCGTGTGCATGTAGCCATACTGACAGGAGAAAATGGAAACGGGCTAGAAAATTACCAGTTTGCCACAGAAAGGACTCAAACCAGTTACATATCGCTCCTTTAAAAGGGTCCTTAGAAGTGTGGAAATGACTGGTTGTACCGTTCATGTGATTTTCCTGCTTCTTAAAGGCAACCTTTGTTTCATTGAATAGTGGGAATAAATGAGTACCCTGGGTAACATCATATGTCATTGTATGAGACAGCATGGACTTTCAGATTAGGTACTGTTAAATCTATGGGGTCCCAATGATCCAATTCCCCTTTATTTCATTGATCAGTGGGAATAAATGAGTACCCCTGGTTATACCCATGTCCTCCAGTTCCGTTCCCAGTATTTTTGCATTCATACCAGGGAGACCTGTCCCCTGGCCTTCCCATCTTATTTGCTGATAATGTACCAGCGTACCTTCTGGCTAATTCGATGCCATACTAATAATTTACATTTTGTGACCCACATTAGCATCGTAGGGAATCAGACAAGGCGGTCCATACATTGTGGCCCCGCCCCCATGTCTGACCCCCTGAATGTGATTGGTCCTTTTTCTTTACCTGGGCTGGGCTTCAGCCTTAAATGCTGTACCCCTCAGCGCGCGCGTCACGGCCATCCTAGTGCCGGACGCTACCTCTCGACACCCTGAGAGACCAGCGCTCCACCACGTGTTCACTGCATAACATATTGCTGGCGTCCTCTATCCAGGCGGATAGAGTACTGCCTTTACACACGTGGTTCAATACGAGCTCCTGCGACATTGCAGGCTAGCTCAGTCTTTAGTAGCCCGTAGCGCACTTTGTCTATGTGCGCTACGTCTGAATATTTGCTACCTAATACAACCAGTGCCGCGCTCCGATATTCATGCTCCTGATGATCCACCTCCGGTGGTGAAACGCGTAGAGCCAGGCGGCAGCGCTTCAGGCGGCATCTTACTAGATTTCAACAGCAGCAGCACAGGGAGAATCCTCTCCAGTGCTATAGGCTGCGCCTTACTAAAACAGGGCTACTTTGTTTACTTGCGGGACACACCTCCTTCACGCTGAAGTGGCTAACAATTGCCATTCCAGTGTATGGTCTCGCTCGTTCATTCTGTCCTCCAGTCCATAATACAGTACACCACGTGTTCCCAAACATCCATCAGGGAATCACGAGAACTGGAGGTATCACAGCCTGGGATATGATTGGGCCTCCTGCCCAGTGTATGGTTTTAATATATATTCAATAAACGACTAAGTGTTTTTAGTATCCAGTTCAGGCAGTGGTTATATATTTATCATTGGATACCTACTATATTTATTTACATTACAGTGGCTACTTAAAGGCAACCTGTCATCAACATTATGCTGACTTCACTTTGAGAGGTGTGTCACTCATGAGCTAAAGGTAAGTGATTGCCGTGAACCAGCATCATAATCATTGCAGCCCAGGCCTTGAAAAGCGTCAAATCTTCCTGAGAAGAGTCATGGTTATTCCTAATCTCCTGCTCTCCCGCCATCTGCTGATGATTGGCAGTTCTCTCCTAGAGAGAAAGGGAGAAAACTAGGTAGAAGTCTGTCAGTCATCAGCCCTTGGGCAGGAGAGCAGGAATTCATGAATAACCAGGACTCTTCTCAGGTGGCCGTGACTCTTTTCCAGGCCCAGTCTGCAATGATTGTGATGTTGGTTCTCGGCAACTACTTACTGGCTTAAATGAGTGACCACTGAAATCAACTTACCTGTCTCTACTTTATGCTGCCGTTAGTATGGGCAGCATAAAGTTAATGACAGGTTCCCTATAAAGGGTTTTCCCTCAGGACAGCAACAGAGACTGTTGTAAATACCATTGCTGAAGGAGATAAGCTGCCACTAGACTGTCTGGAGGTTTCTTATGGCTTCTGTTAACTAATAATACGGATGCGTTAAACTGACAGGAAATCTGATGTGTATGGATGCCTTAAAGGGGGATGTCCAGGACATTTATAGCATATCAATAAGATATACCGTAAACGTCAGATAGGAGCAGATCCCAGATGTGGTTCCCGCATCTATCTCCAGAATGACGGCCAGAGTGAACAAAGAACGCATAGAGGATGCCCACGTACTCTCCATTCACTGCTATGGCATTCAAAACAATAGATGGATGAGCACGCTCAGCTATTTTTGGAAGTCCCATAATATTGAAGGAAGTAATAAGCACGCCCATGGCTCCGTTCATCACTATGAAACCTCACACAACAGCCGAGATATCCTCACACAAATAACCTCCTACAGCCATGACATTCATGGTGGTTTACACAGTTACCTGTCTGACCACATACCACTGGTCACAAGCGGGAATCTACGCAAACATATTACTGTCAGATGTTATCCACAACACATACTGAATAACAAAGAAAAGACAAAACCGGACTGGAACCGCCTTTACTATTCATATCGCTGACGTCCTTATAGTACAAGAGGTTAATGGATGGCTGCCTTATTGATGACTAAAGGGATCAGCATGGAGGAGTGTATTGCTATAAGCCTGTGATATAGAAAATGACCTTCACAGATTGAGCAAGGAGCAGATATCTAGTCAGGAGACGCTGTTAATTATTAAGTTACTTCTTGTATGTATTAACCAAAACCGGCCACAAGCTACAAAAATAGTGGCCAATTGTGTTGGAAGTGACAAAAATCAATCTGATAGTCCCTGACCCTGGTGAATTTATATTAGGGAATTGCATTTAGTGTATAATTCTACATTATCCGGATTTACATTCCACGCGGCTTCATGGCAGCGCATCAGCAGACAATATCTGTCAGCGATGTTATAGGTAGAACATAAGAGGGGAATTAAGATTTGCGTTTCACACGCCAGGCTTAAATAGCCTCTGTCAGCATAATCAACCGTATGAAACCGGGCATAGGGTAGAGTTGATCATGCGGAGTAAAATTATACCTTCCTTTTGTCTGCTGCAGCACCAGTTACCCATTTCAAGCACCAAGGGGCTGGCCATAACACTTAGAGCACCATTAACAAAAAGCCCCCTGTGCTCTCTGTACCCCCTTTGATTTACAGGTCAAAACATCTGGTCTAGCCCTATGGTTCCAGTGCTTGCATCTAGTCGGCTCACTGACTTGGCGCTTGCGCAGTGGATCACATGCTGCTTCACGAGCAGCACATCCATCGTGCAAGCACCAAGTCAGCTCAAGGACTCGTTTGCACAGTGAATCTAATGAGCACAGAAGCAGCGTCACATCCTTGGGCAGACTTGGCGCAGGAACTCTGGGGGGGTGGTGTACACAGTTATCTGTCTGACCCTAACCTGCCTTCTAGGAGGCATGTGTCGTTCCCTCCCAGCAATCGGCAGATAGCTAGCAGAGAACACCGCTGTTATTGCATGCAGCGATGTCCTCCGTGGCATGGGGAGGAGCGATCGTTATACCATTTCTAATCCCCATACAGGACAGCACAGTGCCAACTGCAGACCGTGCTGTGTAATCACGAGCATGCTGAAAGATCTGGACTGCCCAATAAAAGAGCGTTTGCTCGTTCATCAGGCATTTAGAGGCAGTATTAGGCTGGGTTCACACGAGCGTGTCCAGATGCGTTGCGGATGCGTTGCGGATGCGTTCAGTGAAAACTGAGCGTTTTCACAGGCAAAGCCATTCAGTTTTGCCTGCGATTGCGTTCAGTTGTTCAGTTTTTTCCGCGCGGGTGCAATGCGTTTTGATGCGTTTTTCACGCGCGTGATAAAAAACTGAAGGTTTACAAACAACATCTCCTAGCAACCATCAGTGAAAAACGCAATGCACCCGCACTTGCTTGCGGATGCAATGCGTTTTTAACGCAGCCCCATTCACTTCTATGGGGCTGCGGATGCGTGAAAAACGCAGAATATAGAGCATGCTGCGATTTTCACGCGTTGCAGAAGTGATGCGTGAAAAAAAACGCTCATGTACACAGCCCCATAGAAATGAATGGGTCAGGATTCAGTGCGGGTGCAATGCGTTCACATCACGCATTGCACCCGCGCGGAAATCACGCTCGTGTGAATGCAGCCTTAGACTGCCAGATGATCAGTAATGAGTGTTCATAGGAATGCTCATTACCGATCATCGTGCATGAAATCAGGCAGTCTAATATACCCTTTAAACCCCATTTATGTGGCTACACGGTTATTGGCAACAGAAGTTTGTATTGTGTGAAGGACAATAGTTTCTGATGTTCTAGAATTACTGAAACTTGGCACCAGAATCTGAGCCATAGCACTGACAGCGGGCTCTGGGTCAGGATCCTGGCATCGGCACTTAGCACTTCAGTCAGCAGGGTACAATGGGACGGAGCACCAACATGTGGTCATAGCTATTCTTCACACTGTTCTGGAAGATTTGGGTCTCATCACTGTGAATTCATTGTCATTTTTTAATAACAGTAGTTTGATTCAAATCATTCTTGGAACGAGTTCAGCACTATGGGCTGTGAATATGCCATAAATACTTGAGATGGGATTACCGCTTTGGGGATCCCATGCAAAGCCTTGGGAGCTGCCTTAAAGTGCAGTGCATGCTCGGCCATCCTCCATTCATTCCTATGGGAGTTCAGAACTATGATAGAATTTAATTGAGAGCACACTTTCCACGTGCTCTGTAGCTCTCCCTCACTTTTGGGGGCCTATCTTAGAAATAAGCATAGGTTTCAGAGGTGGGACCCACACCTATCTGACACTGATGGCATATCCTAGTGATACGCTATCAAAGTCCCAGATGACATAACCCCTTTAAGCTAGATTTTAGCAGGTTGTCTGAAATTAGAAAAAACAAGTCACGTTTACCCCCCCAAAAACAGCGTCACTCTTGTCCTGGCGCTGTGTCTGCACAATTTACCTTAGGCCTCTTAGTTGTGCATCCATTCCGTGCATTGAGGACCGCAATGTGCGATCCCTAATGCACGGGCAACGTCCTTGAAGCGCCGAGACAGATCTAGACCCATTCAACTTAAATGGGTCCGTGATCCTTCCGCACCCCAACAAAAAAAAAAATAGAACGAGTTTTTTTGCGTTGCGGAGGCACAGACAGAAACACCACAGAAGCTCTCCGTAGTGCTTCCATGGGGTTCCGATCCGTGCTTCCGTTCCGCATCTCAAAGTGAATGGGCCACGGGCACACAAGGTTCGTGTGCAAGAGGCCTTAAAGGAGAGGTGCTGTTTCTTTGGAATTTGCAACATGCAAGTCTGTAAGGCTCTCTAAAGAAACATTGCAATGGAAAACCTTTCAAGTATAACAAAAAACAAAATAAAATAAAAATGCCCTCCCCAGCCCAGCCCTTGTCTGACGGCTAAATAGTTGCAAACTTCTTCCTAAAGTCTTCTTATAATTCTCCGCTACTACAACCTTCTTATGTAAGCAATAAGTACTCGGGCTTGAGCCCCTGAGCTATCTCTATGAAAGGCAGGCATGCTCCACACCTCCTATACATTGACCATACCCATCACGGGATATATGTACTGCATGATATTCATTATTTTACTACCAATATCACAGGTAGTATATATATTCTGGCACTTACCTGCTCTGTTGTGTTCTTTTCCCTTTTAAATCACAGGTTAGTCTGTGTACGGCGTACAGAAAACTCTCAGAATAGGCGTGGTGACATCTGATAAAGACACATGCCTCAAGCTACATACCTCAGTAGTAATGGTAATAGCCACTAGGGGGCCACAAGAGGCAACTAGCGTTAAACTACATACAAGCCGGTAATACTACACTTGCCGTGATTGTCTTCTTCCTACTCTGATGGTCCTGTTACATGGAACGATAATCAGGCCAATTACAAAGGATAAGTGTTTGTAGAAATGCCAATTCCCAATAATTGCCGTGAATAAAGGTGCCAGCGATCACCCGATGAATGAGCTTGTTCATTGGGCGATCATGTCTTTCAATCAGCATCTAAAATCATTGTTTCTGTGCATCAGATTGGCCTGTTTACACTGGGATCTGCTGCTCAGAAACAATGATGTTGCTGCACGCAAACACAGCCTTCATCTCCTCTGGTAATTATTGGGGACCTTCGGTTTGTTCCCAATAATTGCCTGAAACACAAGTCTGTGTAAAAGGACCTTAAACCTACTACTC
This sequence comes from Bufotes viridis, assembly GCA_033119425.1. Taxonomy (NCBI): domain Eukaryota; kingdom Metazoa; phylum Chordata; class Amphibia; order Anura; family Bufonidae; genus Bufotes; species Bufotes viridis. The sequence continues at coordinate 476,464,107 of CM065590.1, read as the reverse complement.
CCAATAACCACAGGCAACATTCATTCATGGCAAAAATGTATGTTACTTATGCCAGGATTTTATTAAGACATTAAACATCAGTAAGCCTTACTCAAATGGTGACACTTCACCCCATGGCCAGCCTGGCCACGCCTGTCCATAAATCAGTCAGGCCCTACCAGACTGACTGTGTAATGGAGGACTGATGTCCTCACCACAGATAATTACCCTGCTCAGGATAGGTCATCAAAATAAAGGTCTCGGGGATCTAATTCCCGGCAACCCCACCAATGAGCAGTTTGAAGGGGTTACAGCGCTCATGCTATGTCCTCTTCAATATTTACCTGCATTCTGTCATTGTGGCGGCGGTGCAGGATAATTGCAACTGCTCGTCCCATTCACTTGACTCCGTAGCACAACCCCTTTCAGGATGTGATAAAATAATAAAAGAACATATACTTATCACTTTGTTCTCCACCATTTCCAGCACTGCAGTGATGCTCCTCACATCCGGTATCCGTTTAAAGGGAGTCTTTCACCCCAAAATTGCAATATCTAACACTTACACCATTGTGTCCAACACAGCCCCCACATTAAAATGCATCTTACCATATTGTCTGTTCCATAGGTCGTCCAAAAAACACTTTTATTCCATATGCAAATCAGTGTGTGAAGGTGCCCAGGGGCGGCATTCAAACGGCTGATGCCCAGGCCCCGCGCTGAATTTCATAAGCAACCAGTCCCCTTTCACCCTCAAAAGGATAAAAACGAAGGTTCTGAGCAGCCAAGTCACACTTGACGTGAACCCCACTGATGTGCCTTGGAATGACCCTATAGGCCAGTGGTGGCGAACCTATGGTACGGGTGCCAGAGGCGGCACTCGGAGTAATCTCTCTGGGCACCCTGGAAAAGTCTATGGTGTACCAATATGCCTTAGACTTTTCCTGCCAGTCATTAGCGCAGGGCGCACTATGAACAGCGCAGGCAGCACACTGAATGTAGGCAGGATATTATAGCTAAATGATAAGGTACAGGGAAGATATACTATATTGGACTGTAGTGTCGAGGTTATATTGCCGTGTGGAAACTTTGTGATAAATAAGTGGGTCTTGCGTTGCAGTTTGGGCACTCGGTCTCCAAAAGGTTCGCCATCACTGCTATAGGCAGACCATGTGCGGAGGTCATCCAGTGTTGCTTAATTAATTTAGCCAACAGTAAATATATTTCCCACAGCCATCCTTCAGATATAGATATTTTGTCTGTCTCCAAGGTAACAGACTACAAATAACCCTGTGTAGTCTGAACCGGCAGTCACTTCACATTTTATAATCTCTGCAATTTAGTAAGATAAGTGGCTTAGCAAGAAATTGAGGACAAATACAAATCAATATGATTGCATGATCAGACTACACAGGGTTTATTAGTAGTGTTACCATGGGGATAAATAGGCCTCCATAGGAGCTGTAAAATAGATTAATATTACTCACAAATTTGCTTCATTTTTCATTGTACATACAAATCAACTCTAAATATTGGTTGCTGACATGAGCCTTCCATTTAAAGGGCACTGTAATTGCAATAGTTTCTATAAAGTGTGAAACAATTAAGAAAAACAAAACATTACCATAGGGTTTCATCAGGTTTAAAATTTATTTTTAAATACTACATAGTTGTATGTGAGAATTCAGTCTCCACAGCCCCACCACACGATGATCAGTCACAGACATAAAAGAGGAGTCAGAGCACTATCTGGTATGATCATAAACGGCTGTGCCCAAAGACAAGCAGAGTGTAAAAAAATATAGCTGGAAACCCAAATACCTCAACTGAATGTCAGACATCGACATGGATTCAGATTGTGAGAAGAGGAACACAGTGTCTGCTGAAGGCGGCCACAACCTCCTCCCAAATGGGGCAGTCGTACACATGGGCCAGTAAAGGCCTCACCATTACCCTCCTGCCTACCTGAGAGCTCCATAGTGCATCCAATGTTCTTTATTGGGTTAAGGACCCCCAGCATCTGGATAGGACACAATGCTCTACTACGAACACGTAGTCAGCATACAGTTACATACCTGGCTTAGTTGATAATATGGTGCAATGTGCTAGGACCTACATTTACCGATTTTACTTCATTTTCTAATCTGACTGCTATAATCTGGTTGGAGCAAATCTGCACATATTACACCAGGTCATTTTTTTTTTTTTTAACACGAGTTACACAATACAGTACATTCACATTCTAGTCGCTTACATTCTACCACTGAAGACACAGCCATTACCCTGAGACCATTTCAAACCCTAGCAGCCTTATCGTAATGGTTTATGTTCCTGAAACGCCATCCTCTGGGAATACAATGATTTGATACATGGCACAGACATTGGGCATAGCCTTCACTAGTTACGTTGCCCAATACTGCGAGCCAGAGGTTGGACTGACAGAGAGTACTCTAGAAAATAAGAAGGGGAAGCTCATTGTTAATAACCTAGGTATACAGATAGTTGGAAGATAGGTGGATCAAGTAATAGAGGTACATGTGCTCAAATAGGAGAATATAGATGCATTTCTGATAGGTTAGGAAGTGGAGCCAAGAGATTAGGCAAAAAATGCAATCACTGAATACTTTGGTGGAGCCAGTAGAACCAAGAGGTATCTTCTTAGTGGATGCTCCAACAAAGACCCCATAACTATGGTGACCTAATCTTCAGAGCAGGAGATGAACGGATGTGGAGAACCCAATGAATGCCTTTGCACATGAAGCCCTTTGCAGGTTATACTCGAGTGTTACAACTGCACCTAGCAGCAAATTACTTGGGAAACCTGCGTCATATCGACCTGGTGGGGCTTAGACAAGTCGACAGATGTAGGGAAATTATCATGTTCCTCTTGTAATGCTTGTTCTCATCTTGGAAATGAACCTTAACTTCTGCCTTCATACTAAACAACAAGAAAACTTTAGTTCCTCTCCTCAATGAGTGAGCTGGTGGGGCTGCTTAGGTCACTTGGGCTACTTGGGTTGGTGGGGGTGCTGGCGTTGCTGGAGTTTCCTGCGTCAACTGAGCCTTTTTTGGAGCGTTTTCGCCACTCGGGAATCTGGGTCACGTTAGACATGGTTGGTTGCTTGATGTTCTGACGATCTTTCTCTGCTTCTTCTTCCTCGTCGTATCTCTCTTCATCTTCTGTTTCACTGTGATGCGGGCTGGAGTGACGGGACAGGGAAGGAGAAGGAGGAACAGAGGCTGGGCGTGGATAACGGAAACCTGCAGCCTGAAAATAAATGAAAAAATAAAACGTTTGGTAACTGGTGATCAAATGTCACTATCCCAGCTAACAGTACTAGAAATCTCTCCATACCTGACAGATTAGATTTAATTGACTTCCAAGTCCATTAGTCACATTGAACAGTGCAAATCAAAAGCATGTTTTTTGTGCTATGCCTCTGTATGGGACAGGACAGTAGACTATGCTATTCCATACACTTATATAAAAAGGTGTTCCAATTTACTGGCCTGACGGACACTCTTTTGGACTACATTGTAAGAATGGGTGCCTATGGATACATTTCAAATATGCATAGAGCTTTCCTCACCAAGGTGTAATTTGTCCAGTCACAGGCAACATGCCTAAACAGTAACAGATCTAAACATCAGTACTCGTGAAAAGTTGTACTTACTGCTGTAGGTTCATGAGGCTCATAGGTAAAGTTGTCTGGGAACGCCTTTGCCAGGGCCATGTGCCGAGCGTACATGTAATACTGACATATGTAATTAATAGAAAAAAAGAAAAGCGTAAAATTAACAGAGTCCACAGCAGACATTCATATAGAAAAAGCAGTATTAACCCAATAAAAACACAGGTTTCGTTTCTGTAGAGGGCCACAGCCACTGGTGTAGCTGGTTAAAGAGATTGCTTTCTGTCCGAATTCCACCTTAAAAGGGTTGTCCAGCCCCATAAACAAAATAGAATGGTACAAAATAATAAAAGTATTAATACTCACCGATCCCCCATCACTCCAGTTCAAACTGTTCCTGTAGCCCCCAGTGATGTGTCGACATGAACATGTGAGCACTGCAGCCAATCACTAGGTACAGTAGTGGTCACATGTTCATGTTAACATACCATAAATGGAAGCCAGTATACAGAAACTGAGAGTGGACCAGGAAGCACTGGAACAGGAGAAGCGGGGAATTGGTAAGGCAAGTATTAAATATTATTTATCTAAAGGAGAGTTCATAGCACTGTCATTTTTACCTTTCTGATCCGTCAGGAGAACATCAGTTATGCATATTTGGCATCCGTTTGGGCTATTTCCGCGAGATCTTTTTTTTTTTTTTTTTTTTAAGGGATTTCCATCTAAAATAATGGATCTCTGATGGAAATGTCTCGAATGGATGCCAAATATGCATAACTGATGCACAGGGTCCATTATTTTTTTTTTAAAGGATGTTTTTCTTCCTTTATTTTTCTGTTCTTCTGATGGATCAGAAAAGAAAAACGGTGATGTGAATTCTGCACCGCGTCAGGTTTTTTAAAAACATTTTGGAGGCTGTGCTACCCCTTAAAGTACTAGATATTAGGACAGGATTTGACATTACTGTGCACTCACCCTGCCTAGATATTTCCAGTCCAGCAGGTCAGAGAGGCGCTCTGTACGGTTTCTCTGAATGATGCGCTGGCGTCGGGTTTGCTGACAGAAGTTGTACAAGAAGGATGTGAGCTGAGTGCAGGAGTCGTCCACTGAACGGAAGCGCCGGTCTAAGATGTAAATACCTGCAGGAACACAAGATGCAATTATAATAAGTGACTGAACTTGGCATTAAATTCCTGCTACAGAAGTGTACAGTATAATGGACAGCACCTTACCGTAGGCAGACGGGTCAGCAATATGCTCCTCCATGAAACATCCAAATCCTGACAAGTTGGTGGAAATGCTGGGGATCCCCATAACGGTACACTCAGCTGAAACAATATTTTTAAAAATCTATATTATAATATGTGATTACTCGGTATCTGTCACCTATGTCCAGTAGATGGAGCCACTTGTCTCCTCCCTGGAGCACTATTATGAGCAGTACTACACAGATAGTAGTGCTAGTTAGGAAGGCTAATTTTCATGTTCATACTCCCCACACCCCTGATGTGCACCTGCAAAGTGAAGCCACAAGCTCCTCTCAATGTATTACAGCAGTGATATGTGGGTGCAAAGCGGGGGAGGGGGTGGGATTCGGGGTAAGTATAAACATAATAGTTAGAGATCCTAACTCAGCAGGAGCAGTACTATTCATGTGGTACTGCTCCGAAAGGCGGTCCAGGTAGGCGACTGAATCCTTGTAATAGACAAAGCAGACAATTAAAGGGGATCTATAGTAGTAGTGCTTAGTGTTTTTTTAAATGTGCCACCATTGTGGAAAGAATCATCGAGCTTTCAAAAAACGTGTGACTTCTCACAGCCACGTATCCAAAGTTTTGACCTGCAAAAAAGTGCTCTCTCCTCACTGCAGGAGGACTCAATAAAAAGTCTAAGTGCCCGTCTACTGCAGCGAGGACAGAAAGTGCGCTCCTCGTTCGGGTCTCAATACTCAGACCCGCGTCGATCTAAACCTTTCATAAGTCTCCATGTAGAGCGTTTTTTGAAAAGTAAATTCCAAATTAAGGTACTTTTAAAGCTGAGCTAAAAAAACAATCCCCTTTTGTCCATAGGCTGTCTGGTTTTATGGCTCAGAGGCATTCACCTGAAAGTGGATATACAGTATTTCACAACTCCGGCTCATCAAGCTAAACAATAAAGGTGTCCAGCCTTTGTATTTTACTCCATCTCAAAATTAAGTCCCAAAGAGCAGACTTTCAGGAGCCGCGGCTGCCAGCGGCTTCATTTCAGTCTGATGTTCTGAGACGACTTTTAGTGACCAGTTAAAGGAGCTCTCCTTTATGATGAAAGATGGCGGCTGTCTTGTGATTTACCAATGTGACTGCTTCCTCAGCTGCCCCTACTTTTGCACAGGTTCTAAATGTGTCCAACACCCGTGCAGATACATGCATCACGCACAAGCAGAACTTGCAGTCAGAACCTGCACAAGAATGGAGACACTCGCAAAAAACAGTAATTTTGGCATTTGCCACAAATAAGTGGTTGTCCGAGTGTTTAATACTGATGACTTATCCTCAGAATAGTTCAACATTATCTAATCGGTGGGGTTCAACTCCCAGAATCCCCACCGATTAGCTGCTTGAAGAAACCGCCACGCCCAGAGGGCCTCACCGAGGCCACTGACATCACATTTACCGATCACATGGCCTAGGCCAGTGATGGGCAAAGTGCGGCTCTCCAGCTGTTGCAAAACTACAACTCCCACCATGCCCTGCATTGGTCTGATAGCTGTAGACAGTCTTTGCATGCTGGGAGTTGTAGTTCTGCAACAGCTGGAGAGCCGCACTTTGCCCATCACTGGCCTAGGCGCAGCTCAGTCCCATTCAAGTGATTGGGGCGCAGTTTCAATACCAAGCACAGCCACTATACAGTGGACAGTGCTGTGCTTGGTAAGCTGTGATGGACCCCTACCAAATCACATACTGAGGATAGTTAAATCAGTTAAACACTTGGACAACCTACTAGTCTATATTTTTACAGAGGATGAAGCAGGAAAGGATTTTTAAGCTTTTTATACATTTTATATTTAATGTTTTGGTTAAAAAAAAAAAAATTGCTCATCTGATTTTCGACAACTGTATACGTATGTGTTTTGGTTTATTCTGTATACTTTGTGTTTTTGTTTTACTTCTGCTATATTCCTCTGAAAACTGCTTTCAATAAAAACATATTTAACCTAAAAATGTAAGCTCACAGACCATTGTCTACTGAGACGTAACTATCATAGCGGCAGACCATGCGACTGCTATGGGGCCCACGGCAAGAGGGGGCCCAGTCTTAGGGTACTTTCACACTAGCGTTTTGGATTCCGTTTGTGAGATCCGTTACAGGGCTCTCACAAACGTTCCAAAACGGATCAGTTAAGTCCCAATGCATTCTGAATGGATAAGGATCCGTTCAGAATGCATCAGTTAGGCTCCGTTCCGCCTCTATTACGTTTTGGAGGCGGACACCAAAACGCAGCATGCAGCATTTTGGTGTCCGTCTGAAGAGGCGGAGCCTAACGGATCCGTTTTTTTTTACAATGTAAGTCAATGGGGACGGATCCGTTGTCAGTGACACAATATGGTGCATTTGAAAACGGATCCGTTCCCCATTGACTTTCAATGTAATCCAAAACGGATCCGTTTTGGACTTTGTCATTTTTCTTTAAACCTAATGCAAACGGATCCGTTCTGAACGGATACAAACGTTTGCATTAGAGGTGCGGATCCGTCTGTGAAAATAAACAGACGGATCCGCACCAACGCTAGTGTGAAAGTACCCTTAATTGGGATCATCTCCTCTTCTACTGGAGGTAAACACTTGGTCAGGACTCTACCCTCTAAAGGCACAACTTTTAGCAAATAAGGCAGAGGAAAAATGGCCCAAGGGTCATTGAAAAGGGTTTAGGCAGAAACCCTTCTGTCCTGTGTGGGGGACCTGGTTAGATCCTTATGGGGTCCGTACTTCTCCATGTACGCCACTGATTGTCTACAAATGTAAGCTAAAAGCAGGACTAGCTATGAGTAGGTTGGAAGACTGTAAACATAAACATAAGTGTTCTCATTCACTGACAGCAAACCAATATCTTACTAATGGAAAAAGAGTTGATCTTGCTACAAGCAGGGTGCATTTACTTACAGAAATGCTTATCTAGGCGGGAGCTTCTCTGTATGGACGCGATGTATTTGCACTTTAATGTACAGGTCTAGTTTATTGAGTATAGAGAAGGTAACTAAGAAAGATGGTGATTATGTAAACTAGTAAAGACAAATTACGCAAGTTTAGAGCATAGTGGCACAGCAATATGGAGGGTTTTCACAAATGGAAAAACCAAATGCAACAAGTACAAGATACAGCCTTCCAAACCAAAAAGCTGGGGCCTCACACCCCTGACACATGTTTCGCCATGGCTTCTAACCCCTTGGAGGAAGGTCCCGTCTTTTCGGTCTGGAAGCCTGTGTCTTGTACTTGTGCATTTGGTTTTTCCCTTTATGAATATCCTCCATACTTTGCTGCTGTGCCGCTATGCTCTAACCTTGAGCAATGTGTCTTTACTAGTTTACATAATCGCCATAATCCTGGTTACCTTCGCTATCTGATTTTTTATGTCAATATCGTTGTATGTATAATATATTTATATGGGAGCCTCTCTTTTTTTCTAAGTGACTAGCCGCCTTTTAACATGTTCTTTGATGTATTTTTAAGTCTTATATAATAAACTTTCATGGTTTTAATTGCTGTTGGATATATGTGTGGTCATATGCATAGGCGTTTACCGTTGAGGTTTCTATGTCCACTTTACTTTGGGTCCATTTTGCTTATAGGCGTTTGAGTTTTAACACAGTACAATGCTTAATTCACACGTCAGTGTTTGGTCAGTGATTTCCATCAGTGATTTTGTACTAAAACCATGTGCAGCTTTAAACACAGAACAGGAGCAGAGCTTTCCCTTATACCTCATGTCTGTGGAGGCTCCAATCCTGGTTTTGGCTCACAATCACTGACCAAACCCTGACGTGTGAATGAGGCTTTACAGCGATGGGCTTACTCTAAAGCCAACTAATCCACATGAAGATATGGAAAAGGACATCCATAGCTTACCAGGTGTGTAGCCCCAAGGCTCATAGTAAGAAGGGAAGACTCCCAAGTGACATCCCCGTACAAACTCCTCATAATCCACTGGTAAGAGCGGGCTTGTAGAGGAAAGAAACTCTGGATGGAAAATGACCTGTGAGAGAGAAGGGAATGGAAAGAAAAAGGAGAACAGAATCAGTAGGAAAAGGGTTAATAATCAGTCAGAATAAAGCAGAATATAAAGCAAGGCATGGTCATGCTGGTGCAAGCTTCTCCTAAAGCAGTACAGTTACAGCATTCCGCGGCATAAAGTCTGCTGCAGCAGCGCCATCTCCCTGTAGAACCAGGAACTACACAAGCAGATGTAAAAGATGCCATTAGAAAAGATTGTCCACCAGACAAAGAATAGTTAGTTTCCAGGGGATTCGGTACTTCTCAAAATTTGGTGGATAAAGATGTAAAGCTTAAAGTGCGGGGTACCCCGTTGAAGACTTTGCACCAGTACACACAAAATATAAGAAAACACAAAAACCTAAGGGTTAAGGTGTTAGTAACAGAAAACAAGTCTGTGACCTATCTAAGGGAGGAAGGAGCAGGATATTTTCTGCACATTTTTGGTGTTTAGTGTCCCTTTAAGATGGCCACATTGGTCACTATTTCTGCTCAATTTCATAATTAATTCATAACATTTTATAATCCAGTCAAGCAGGGGGTGCTAACATGTGCTTGTAACTATGTAAAGCAAGGGTCAGCAACCTCCGGCACTCCAACTGTGGTGACACTACAACTCCCATCATGCTCTATTCACTTCTATGAGTTCTAACAACAGCCAAGCAAGTATTCATGCTGGGAGTGGTAGTTTCACCACAGCTGGAGTGCCGGAGGTTGCCGATCCCTGATGTTTGATCTGCAAGCAACATGTTCTAGAGCTGGAGGAGCGGAGAGGATTGGGATATTGTTTTGCAGCTAAGAGTAACAGGGCGAGATCCCGCACGTGCGCAGTTCACTCCCACCCCAGGCATGAGCTCTGGCCGCTGGTGCATGCGCACTAGATGTATTGATGCTGCTGCCCACAATAGGCATCACAGTGCGCATGCACCAGCGCAAAACCAGCGGCCAGAGCTCATGCCTGGGGTGGGAGTGAACTGGGCACGTGCGGGATCTCAGCCTGTACTGGGAATTACGCATCGGACTTACAGGGCGGGACAAGAAAGAGGCTGGGGGGGAGGAATATGAAAAAAAGGCAGAGTGGCCTGGGCACCTACACCACAAACCCCACCTCTGGGCATTTGCCAGCCCTATTTGCATATGGATTAAACATCGTTTTTTCAGCTGCTGAAAGTGACACCAAAAGAACAAAGGTACCACTGTAATCATGGGTAGTTGTGCTAGAGCCACATGTAAGCGGTGTATAATGTCCAGTTTTGGTGACAGACTCCCTTTAATTGATAGGGCCAGGCAGTGTAAATGTCATCACACCTGGTCCTGACTTCTAAGGTGCAGAGGGCGCAGCAGTTGCAGAGATAGCTAAACCTCTAGGTGTAATGGCGACGCCCCCATTGCTTCTAGAGGCTCATTTACATGTATTAAAACATCCTTTTTCTCAGTAATGTGGACATGGCACCAACACGGATGCCTTCAGCTGCCAAGCGCACATGCAACAGGTCAGCCAGTGTCATAGGTACAAATCTGCTGACAGAGGCCATTTAGGTGACCGACACAAATATGTGCTGGTATAATCAGCTATGGCTAGATTGATCCCTCTGTTAGGTCGGCATTCAGTCCCTCCACCCGGCACAGTGACGCCCATACGAGGGTGGCTGCTACTGCAACGGGCTGCGCTGCAATCCCAGATGTCTGGTAAGTCATCAATTGAAAGTGCAGCACATTAAATGGCAATTAATCTGGCAAAATCATATGACCAGGAACAGAAAACATTTGTGCATGAATGTGGTTAGCAAAATGATGTAATTCGCCTTGCAACAGGAAATAACAGAGCCTAGCAATTAACAGAAAAAGGAAAGAAGTGCACAGTTCATAAAGAAAGCAGTATGCGAGACACCAGGTCTTGCTCACCTTTACACGGTCAGCACTACTGTTGAAGAGTCCGATTCTTCGGATACTATTTAGGATGGAATCTGTGGAGTCATCCAGCATGTTGTGGGTGCAGACGGGAGGGAATGACTGTCTCTGTAGGGAAAGCGCATTCACTGTATTACATGGTTAAATCAGTCAAGGCAAAATGCTATAGAATTTATGGAAGGATCATGAAAACGAAAAAGGAAAACGCACTACACATCATAAAATTTGTGGAAAGACTAGGTGTCTTCTTACCGTTTTAGGGGGTAGTCTTTTAAAGACAGCCTCTTTTCAAACTGAACAAATGATCTCTGACCAATTTCTAATTTCAGAAACCCAGTGAAAAAAAAGCAGGCCAGCCATACATTTTCTGTGCAGTAACTAGAATTACAATGGCTCCTCATATAATACATGGATGCACTGGGTCTCCTATTATAATTGCTTTTTGTTATCGTCTCTGGGTAATAAAGGGTTGTCACGATACCAACATGTTGATTCGATTTCGATACCATAAAAAAAATGTATTGTGATACTCGATACCACGCGGGGAAAAAATAAAACACCAAAAAAGCCACGTGCATTCTGCAATCTATGGAACGTCCGGCCCATAATAGAAAAGTCCTATCCTATTTTTTGGGGGGACAAGGTGACTAACAAATGACGAATCACGAGGTTGTTTTTTTTTTTTTTTTTTCTGTGACGGCGTTCACTGCACCGTATTTTTCGGATGTGACGATACCTAATATGTTTATGTTTTTGTTTATATATTTAATATGTAAAATTGGGAAAGGGCGTGATTTAACCCCTTAAGGACCCATGACGTATGGGTACGTCATGGGTCCGGTCCCTAAGCATGGCGCCCGCCCCTGCACGCTGCGGGGGTCCGGCTGTTTCCTGTAGCTGACCCCCGCGGCTAATGATCGCGGTTGGCAGCGATGCCGATCGCAATCATTTAACCCCGCAGATGCCATGGTCAATCCTAAAACAAAAAGTAAAACTTTCGGCAGCGCTACGGCTCCCCCTAGTGGTGATCGGTGAAATTGCAGCGCTGGATGTAATTGCCTCAAACTCTATTTCCTATGCAGCTCTTGTTAGTAGAGTTGAGCGAACTTGTGTTTTAAGTTCGGCGTCCAAAGTTCGGGTTATCCAAGCATCCCGTTACAGATTCCGCTACCACGGACCATAACGGCATTTGGAATCCATAAGGGGATTCTTCAATGAACCCGAACCTTGGACAACACGGAGGACCTGGGGTGACGTCACCATCATGTGATCAGTGCAGGGGGCGTGGCTCAGTACTGGATTAGATAAGAAGTGATAGCCTACGACCTCTTATCCAATCCAGCACTGAGCCACGCCCCCTGCACAGATCACATGACGGTGACATCACCCCAGGTCCTTCACCCAGTGTTCCAAATGCCGTTATGGTCCGTGGTAGCGGAATCCATAATGGGATGCTTGGATAATCCGAACCTGAACTTTGGAAGCTGAACTTAAAACAGAAGTTTGCTCAACTCTACTTGTTAGCAGTAGGGCTTCATAGGAAAGTAGTAAAATCCTCATATACTACAATACAAGTGTATTGGAGTTTATGATAGAAGCAGTCAGATGACTGATTTATATAGGTCCCTATGGGACCTATAAAAAAGTGTAGAAGAAAAAATAAATAAATAAAAAATTCAAATCACCCCCTTTCCCCAAAATTAAATAAAAAAAATATACATCATGGATGTCGCAATGTGCGAAAATGCCCGTAGTATAAAAATATATTCCCCATACGGTAAACAGAAAAACTGAAAAAAGCGGCCAAATGACCGATTCGCCGTTTTTGGACGCTTAATTTCCTAAAAAAAAATTAAATAAAAAGTGATCAAAAAGTCCTCCACACCCCATAATGGTATCAACTAAAAGTTCAGATCGCCCCGCAAAAAATAAGCCCCCATACAACGACATACACTTATAGGGGTCAAAATATGGTGAAAAAATAAATAAATAAAAAAACTTCCCACTTTTGAATTTTTTTTCACTATCAAAACGCAAGAAAAACTATACATATTCCGGTATCGCCGGATTCGTACTGACCTGTAGAATAAAACTAAATGGTCAGTTTTATGGCACATCAAACTTCGCAATTTAAAAACCCATAAAACTGTGGTGGAATTGCTTTTTTTTGCAACTTCACCCCATTTGGAATTTTTTTCCCGCTTCCCACTACATCGTATGCAATTTTAAATGGTGGCGTACAACTTGGCCATATGAGGGCTTTTTTTTTTGCGGGACATGTGAACGTAAAAATAAAAAAAGTTATGGCTCTCGGAAGGCAGGGAGCGCAAAACGAAAACGCAAAAATGAAAAAACACTGAGCCCTTAAGGGGTTAAACTTTTAATATTTTGGTGTTTTTTTTTAAACTTTATTTTAAAACTTTTTAATAACTATTAGCCTCCTTAGGGTCTAGAACCCTTGTCCTATTCACCCTATTAAAAATCTATTAGGGTGAACAGGATTTTACACTGTCCTTGCTGCCCTGTGCACACAGCAGCAGGGAGCTTACCATGGCAACCATGGATGGCTTCAGCAGTGTCCTGGCTGCCATGGTACCGATCAGAGACACGCAATTTCACTGCTGGGGCTCCAATCGGAAGCTGCCACTGCCACCAATGAAGATACTGATGGGGGGGGGGGGGGGGGGAGAAACACCCTGTTGCCACTGCCACCAATGAATATAATACTGGGGGTGGATGAGGCCACTGCACCACCAATGATTATAATACTGAGGTGGGGGGCGCACTGCCGCACCTGAGGGGTTAATTGCCGTGGTTCGGCGGATCGCCGTGCTCGGTCGTCGAGGCCAGGTGGCAGGTATGCGATACGGACCTCGCCCGTAGCCTACATTTGTATTAATGGTTTAATTCTATTTATTGGTGGTGCAGTGGCCACAGCCCCTCCCCTCCTCCTCAGTGGGATTCTCACTGGTGGAAGAGGCAGCCGCGTCACAGTGGGGAGGGAGGGACTCCCTTCTTCTCCACTGTGCTGCTGAGGAGAACATGGCACGCTGAGAGTGGCACGTGCCATGTTCAGTAGCGCAGCCTACTATTGGGAAATATCAAATCCCGGTATCAATTCGAGACAGGTCTAAAAGTATCGATTGGGTATCGATAGTTCGTTACCCGGTGCAACCCTAGTCCCAAGTGACTCCACGACAAGGGTCAGCAACCCTCCAGCACTTCCAACTTTTGTACTCCATTCACATCTATGCGAGTTCTGAGAACAGCTGAGCAAGTGAACATGCTGGGAGTGGTAGTTTCACAGCAGCTGGAGTGCCAAAGATTGCCAACCCCTGCTCTATGATGTCAATATTAGCAGGTAGGGCACATTAGATGGGGTCAAGATACTTGTAGTGAATCTTTCTACAAATGACCCCCACCCATCGTATTTTCATCTGGTTAAGCAGTCATACCTGTGTAGCAAAAATAGCTCTCTTCATCATAGTAAAATCTTCTTTATCAAGCATCTTATTCATGTCTGGTAGATTCCCTCTGCAAAAGACATGCCAAATGATATTTACTGACCATTTTCTTCACTTTTATACTAGTTTTCTGCCAACAATGATCTGACATTACAGCACAATCTGCATCCAGTAAGATTGTCACTTACACTAGTAAGGACTCGTATAATTTCTTCCCAAACTTCTCTTTCACAGCATTAGCGGTATCCCTGTGGAGAGACAATATAGAGAAAACAACGTGACTGAACGACCATTTCCATTCATAACTCAATATCAGATGAGTTTCCGCTGTAGGCCTCTCCTTCACTAACAGTTGGTAGCAATGCTTTACAGGCTACAGATACAGTACAGCTGCAGTCCAGTCACAGTCACCTAACTTATGCACACCCCTCACCTACTACACAGAAACCGGCAGAAAACTGATTCAACCGAGCAGTCTAACACTAATACAGTAATACAAGAACCTTATTAGATCGTAAGTTCGCTCTACAGACACACAGGCAGCTTGTAATGGTCAGTGGTGCATATTCTAACTGAGGTGCTAATTAGGAGGGCTCTTCCCCTTCCATAACATCTTCAAGAAAGTGTGTCTTCTATGCCAACATGTAGTGGACACAGTCGCAAGGCCGAGCAATATGCTCAATCAGCACAGAGGGCGTGTTTCTTGTGGAACCACAAACGCTCAGGTGGAAGCAAAAATGTGTCAGGCATGGGATAAAGGGTTTTTCAGATTTTTTATTTATAAGGACATTTGTTGGGAACAGAGAAACATCGAGAAGTGGTGGCAGAAAAAGGCCACATGGTGCACCTAGTCTAGGCCGATAATTTCTTCGCTT
Organism: Bufotes viridis; assembly: GCA_033119425.1. Classification (NCBI taxonomy): domain Eukaryota; kingdom Metazoa; phylum Chordata; class Amphibia; order Anura; family Bufonidae; genus Bufotes; species Bufotes viridis. Next base: position 476,448,999 of record CM065590.1, on the reverse strand, counting down.
AGACATAGGTTTACCACAGGTGTGCCCTATAAAGACATCTTTGTCTGGAATAGCAGACTGGTATAATAAGATGAAAAATCTAAGAGATTAGAATGAAAATGTACACCTCCGTTCTGCATTTTTCATGTATTCGTGTGATCCTTAATTCCCGAGTCATGGTGCCATTAAGCACTTACCACAGTTGCTTCCGAACTGCTTGACCTTTTAGTGTTTCCACATTAAAATTATTGGTCCGTGCAGGCATAATGAAGAAGGCTACAATTGTGATGTCACTTTGATTCACCTGATGGAAGAAAAAAACCTCTGTAAAGGATGTCCAGTGATAAATATACCACATGCATATACAGCCCTTCTATAGTCTCACCCTTAGAAGATAATTGAGTCTGGCTAAGGCCTCCAGAAAAATGTCAGCACCTTTGTTAGAGAACTCATAGCGACCAGCGATGAAGAAAAACAGGGTCTTGTCCAAGTTGAAGTCTAGATGTCTGCAAGGCAATAAATACATAAAAATAGCAGTGTATTCAGGGTTAATATAATGAAGCAAATCAGTGACGTTTCACAAATGGGGCATGACCTATCAAGGAGCCATATTTGCTGGATAGAAGACAAAAGAGATCCTAAAATGAGCTTATGCCAGTATGTCAGACTCCATCACCTTCTAAGTGAAAAGTCACTCATTCCTAAAACGAGTTTGAGGCAAATTTTCATAGATTTTCTCAATTCTAGCCTAGCCTTAGAACCAAATATGGAATCTACACACTCCCCTCATTTCTTATTGTGCTGCAAAGTGGAAGGGAATAGTCCAGAATGAAGCTAGCACTGGGAAAGACCTACAGGCATCTGCAAGATGACCTGGTACAGCTGAACCAGGGGCTGCATGGCCCTAATGACGACGACAACATGTTCTGCTTTCCACTTTGCAGTGCTAAGGAGTCCTGGACCACAACATTAGAGCTTAACTGATGCTGCTGACTGGTCCTGAGTGTTTCCTTATTTAAGGTTGACTTTACTGACTGCACTCATTAAATTACTAGTAGTCTATAATTTTATGTAACTGAAGCTGTCATTGTATAAAGAAAAGTTCAGCAACTTTCTAAAAGGCTTTGGAGGGAGTTTATGAAGTCGCGTACATGAGTTTTCTGGCGTAACTAAAGTCAAAAATTTTGGCACATGACATTTTTCTGCAATAAAAGGTGCGACTTTTTGCGATTCTACACTGCTCTTGCCACTTTAAAAAGTGGGTGTGATTTGGTAGTCAATGAAGGTGGTGGAAATGAAGATAATTTGTCTCGGCTGTTGGCCACGGCCCTTTCCTGCCCCCTTTTGGAAAAATGCCGAGGCCGGCGTAAGAATCACTTTTTTAAAAAGTCACATTTAAAAAGTCACAAACGCACAGCTTGTGAATTCTTAAAGGCACTTTTCTGGCGCAAAGGAGATGATAAATCTCCCCCCTGGTGTTAAAATTCCCCATTTTCAACAATGCTACTTGCCGTCAGTGACTGGAAACTCATCAATAGGTCATGAATAGAGAGGAGCGAATAGACTTCGGATGAAACATCCGAAGTCGATTCGCATAATTCTTCGTTTGAATACTATATGGAGCGAGCGAGTATTAGAATGTATTGGCTTCTATGAGCCGAAGGTATTACTCACGAGACTTCGCATAATAACTTCATAATAAATCAATTTCTACTGTAAAAAAACCTTGAAACCGAACCAGAGTTCAGGAAATGTTTTTTTACAGTAGAAATCGATTCCTGAAGTTATTACGCAAAGTCTCGTAATAACTTCGGCTCATAGGAGCCAATACATTCTAATACTGTATGGAGCGCTCCCTCTGTACAGTATTCAAACAAAGTATTATGCGAATGGACTCGCTCATCCGAAGTCAATTCACTCATCCCTAGTCATCAATATCTATCAGGGGGGTCCAACACCCGGCACCCCGCAGATCAGCTGTTAAAAGAGGAGGCCACGTTCCGTGCCAGCGCAACAGCAGCAGTGAGCAGGTGTAATTACAAGCCGCCCCATAGATGACATGAGACGACTTGTAATTACACCTGCTCACTGCTGCGACGACGACCAGGTTAACAATGAAGAGGAGATGGCCTCCTCATCAAACAGCTGACCGGCGTGGGTGCCAGATGTCAGACCCCACCGATCGGATATTGATTACCTATCCTGAGGATCATCAATAAAAATAACTTGGACAACTAGGTCTTACCCGTAAAAATGCCCCCGGATAAACTCCTGGATGCGGTTCTTACTCTGAGCGTGGAGGTTCTGAAACTCATGCATGGCAGAAAATTTCTTTACGTTTAAACCGTTTGGGGTCACAAAATCTGAAAACAGCAGAACAGGAACTGGTTACAATTTCCAGAACACACATCAATCAGATACAAGTTCAGCCACAAATGTGCCTGGATGCTAACTTTAAGGCTACATTCACACGAACACTTTGTTTCCGTGTCCGTTCCGTTTTTTTTCACGGATTGGATGAGGACCCATTCATGTCAATGGGTCCCCAAAAAATGCAGACAGCACACTGTGTGCTATCTGTATGTCCGTTCCATAGCCCCGCAAAAAATATAGAGCATGTCCTATTCTTATTTGTTTTGCAGACAAGGATAGGCATTGTTACAACGGATCCGTAAAAAAAAAAAAAAAAAAACGATGCAACACGGACGTCATCCGTATCATTTGCGGATCTGCATTTTGCGGACCGCAAAATACATACGGTCGTGTGAATGTAGCCTAAAGGGAACCTGTCAGCTCAGTATGCTCTCCTCACTGAGGGCAGCACAGTGTAGTGACAGACCGGCTGATTTCAGTGGTCTGTCAATCCTGTCGTGGCATACTTGCCAAGGTCTGCGAAAGATGAATCCGATGCTGCTCGCAGACCCCACCCTCCTCCTGACGATGACTGACAGGTTTCTTTCTTCTGCATAACATGAACGAGAAACCTGTCAATCATTACTAGGGGGCAGCATCACTCATATCCCCCGCTGGGGGCTCCGGCAGGTCAGTACAATACGCTACTGCAGCTGTGACAAGTTGCTGAAATCCATTTAAAGGTATTGGGTCCTTAAATTTGCCGATACTGTAACTACCATAGATCTCCTGGGTCCTATAACCATCGGTCACCAGGAGACACTGGGCTCCCCGCTAGAACAGTTCTGTTAACCGATATTTTCCAAATGAAGAGGCCGATGAACAGAGCACTGTAGGGTTATTACACCCACTGCCAGGTTTCCCCTCAGATTACAAGGGATTGCTTTGTGATCGTCAAGGGAACCTTCTAACAAGAAGGGTTTGTCCAAAGCACAGAACCCCTTTGAGAGGCAGTGGATCTAGAAAAATCTAGGGGTGGCTACCACTCTGCTCAAGCCATCCAGCAGAGTCAGCGTTCCAGCTTCACAAAGCATCGTTCCTGTACAATAGAATACCCTTTAAAGTGGAGTTACCATTTAGAGGTTTCTCAGTTCAAGCTCCTAAGGCTGGGTTCACACATAGCAGTTATGTCTGGCCATTTGTATTATGTCGGACACGACTGATGACAGTTTGGATATCAGGTGTTCTATAGCCTCAGGTGAGGTGGACATGGTGGGACCTTCTAACATGGCGATAATGCAATTTTAATGTTTATGATGCAGCGCCTCTACACCGGAGGGAAACTACGTCAGACTGACACAGGAACACACCCCAATCTGTTACAACGGAGGGTTTGCCCCTGAAGATGCCAGGGTGATCAGACCCTCAGTCGGAGGCTACAGGAAGGCCTAGTTGAGATTCCTATCCATTTCTGTACAATGGGAATCTGATTATCTTAGAGGCCCCGTCAAACAAGTACATGAGCTTCTTTGGGGCGTTTTAACGCGCCTATGGACAATGTTGCCATAGGGGAGAATCACTGAATCGCGCGTATGACGCGCGTTTCTTAGTGACAAAAACGCGCATCCAAAAACGCACGTAAAACGCGCGTCATACGCGCGATTCAGAAACGCCTAGGTGTGTTCCCAGCCTTAACGTTTCAGGAGACAGCTGTGGGAGCGGGAAGCCTGATGGCAGGGCCTCCTCACAATGAAGGCAGAAATGTTATTTTTTTACTGCCTGTCTTCTCCATCACTGTATACCCAGCACTCAATGAGCGCCGTGTATACAGCTCAGGAAGCTGCCATGCCACTTTTTACTCAGATCCTAGGGATCATGTGTTTGCTGCAGGCTGGGTAACTGCATGAGCTGCTGGTTCCTAGCAAACCCAGATCCACTCTGCAGTGATGCTTGCACCCTTGTTAAAAACTTCTAAGGCTACTTTCACACTAGCGGTTTTGCTGGATCCGGTAGGGTTTAGAAAAAACGCTTCCGTTACTGATAATACAACCATCTGAACGGATCCGGTTGTATATCTGTAACATAGCCAAGACGGATCCGTCAGGAACTCCACTGCAAGTCAATGGGGGACGGATCAGTTTTCTATTGTGTCAGAGAAAAGCGGGGATCCATCGCCATTGACTTCCATGTGGCTCAAGACTCATGATCATCCATTTTGCTCCGTATCCCATGATGCATGCTGCGGTTTGCTCTCCGGTATGAGAACGCAACCAAACGGAACGGAATGCATTTTGGAGCATTCCGTTCTGTTCAGTTACGTTTTGTCCCCATTGAAGAGTTTTTTCCCCGTTATTGAGACCCTATGACGGATCTCAATACTGGAAAATATTAACGCTAGTGTGAAAGTAGCCCAAGTCTGCATTCTCCCTGTAAGCGGTGCTAATATGTCGGACTCTGTTACAGAAGAAATTGGCAATAAAGAAAATGATGTATCGTTATAGTTTCCCCTCAAAGGTCTTGTATGACCTTATGGGGGTTACAAAGTGCAAAATACAAAAAATAAAGGCAAAACAAAAATTGAAAAATAAACAAAACACGCCACCACTAGCCCACATTGCAGCTTTTAGCCCCATCCTTGGCATCCATAAGCTATGTATTCTCTACAAAAAAATTGCCTTAACAGAAAGGGGACATAATAAATTTTTTTTTTACATTTTCCCGGGTATATAAAAAAATAAAAATACATAAAAATAAAGCCTCTTAATATCACAAAAAAAAAAAAATCATTAATTAGTCAAAGGGAGTCTGTCTCTTTGGTTTCAAATTAAAGGGGTTGTCTCATCCAAAACATTAGTGGCATATCACTAGAAAATGACACCAATGTGGCGTGCGGGTCCCACCTCTGGGACCAGCACAAGAACAGGCGTCAAAAGTGAATGAGGACGCACCACGTAAGTGCGGCCACCCTCCAGATCACTGCTATGGTAATTCCGAAAATTGAAGAGGTGAATGGAAAAGTGGCTGTGGATGCGCTGTGTGCTCTCTATTCACTTCTACGTGAGTTCCGAAAAAAACGAGCACTGGCTCGGTTATTTTTTAGCAGTACCATACAAGTGAATGGAGAGCATGCCGCACAAGTGCGGGGCACTCTCCTCCACTTTGTTCTAGAGATACAAAGGTGGGACCCTTATTTATCTGACATTGATTGCATATCCTAGAGATATGCCACCAATGTCTGAGATGACACAACGCCTTTAGAAATACTGCTATGTAGGGTTGGTGTCCTGAAACATAACCATAGTCTTATTTGGGTCCCCTAATCCAGTGAAGTGCTTCCTTTTATTTACAGACAAACAATTTTTTCAGGCCACTCCATTTGGTGCATCATCACTTCCATTTCCATCTCTTGGTTGACGGTCTCTGAGTTTTCAGAGCCAGTAGCACCAATAACTTTATTTGCTTTAAAAATAGAGAAGCCATGGTTTTGTTTCTAGGCCTATACCTACATGGCGGTTTCCGTACGTGGAAAATTATTTTGGAGGTGACAAACTCCCTTTAAATACCCAAACTGAAAAAAATGTTTTGCTTTTCAAAGATGCATGTACTAAATCAGGGATGCACAACCTGCAGCCCTCCAGCTATTGTAAAACTACAACTCCCACCATGCCCTTCTGTGGGCTAATAGCTGTAGGCTGTCCGGGAATTATGGGAGTTGTAGTTTTGCAACAGCTGGAGGGCCGCAGATTGAGCATGCCTGTACTAAATAAATGGAAAATGTGCCTGGTCAGGTAAATAGCCCAGTCTTGAACTGGTTAAGATGTCATCATGTATTAAAGAAACCTGGTTTATGTCCCTTTAAGAAGGCTCTGGTAGATCAGACACTTTGATATTCCATGATGTTCCTCCTTACCGGGTTTACGTTTCAGCAGATGTTCAGCTTCGATTGCAGTGATCTGTGAGACCGTGGTGAAGACATGGGCGCACTGAACCGCAGCACGTTCCATACAGTATCTGTGATAGATCTGCCGATCACCAGCTTCCTTATCTACATTAAACTGTCAACAGATGGGTTAATGTCATGAATATTCAGCAGACATCGTACAAAATAAAACTGCATCCTTTCATATGGCTCTTCATACTTCTAGCGGTTGTCCACGTTAAACTGCCTGATAAATTAATAGAAGTCAGATAGTCTGGCTCCTCTTTTGCGCATGCACTGAACATGCCCAGCGCAACCACATGATCCATCCAGGGGCAGCACAGAAAGATCCGACTTGGGTGAATCACACCAACGTTGCGATCTTGCGCTTGATGGAAAGTGCTTATGTTTGTACAGCCTACAGACAGGGGCCTCTTCCTGCGCACTATGGGCATGTTATTATGCGATTTACATATTCTTACAAGTTGGCAAAACCCTTGAATTTCTTCAAGTCTTCAGGTCCAAAATTCTGGGCCGATTCATTTCATATTATAGTAGTTTTAGCACATTTTTGGGGTCATTTATCAAACTCATGTAAAGTGGAACTGGCTTAGTTGCCCATAGCAACCAATCAGATCCCGCCTTTCAGTTTCCAAAAGAACTGTCCAAAATGAAAGGTGGAATCTGATTGGTTGCTATGGACAACTAAGCCCGTTCTACTTTACACCAGTTTGATATATGACCCTATTTGTGCTCAGTTTTACCATTATAGAGCTACAAATGCCCTGCACAGGTAGCCATTCTAAATCCTGGACTTGCTTTATGGTCTTCGTAGTGAATACATATGTGTAGTGAAGCAGTGCGCCAATGAAGAGGCAAATAAACCCAGGTTCATTGCGCACGTGCCAAAACTGGAAGTCAACGACATGAGATGACACATTCCTGTGCCAGGGATGTCAAACAAGCCAGTATATGGGTGTTAATGGGGGGATATCCAGGATAACTGTTCAGCTGAGCAGCTCCCCCTCCATGACTCCCAAAAACAAATTGCATACAGGGCATGCAGCTCATTCACTTTAAAGGAACACCTTCAGGGATATTTTTTTCTGCACTTTAGGCTACATGCACACGACAGTTGTTTTTTGCTGTCCGCAAACCGCGGATCCGTCTTCTTTTATTTTCACATCCACATCCGTTCCGTGTGTTCACAAATTTTGTAGGTTGTGTTCCCGTGTGTCCTCAGTTTATTTTGCGGATCCGCAAAAAAAATTGAAGGCTTGAACTAGTTTCTTAAAGCACCTGTACAAGTGCCCTGGTTTCCAAGCAACCATCCGCAAAAAAAAAACAGACGCGGATGACAAACGGATGGCTTCTGTTGGTCATCCGCATTATTTGCGGACCCCTCGACTTCTATGGGTCCGCAAACAGTTTTTCGCGGACAAGAATAGGACATATCATACTTTTTTTGCGGACGTGAAATGCGGACAGTGGACAGGCAACGGAAGAGGCATCTGCATTTTTAGCGGATCCATAGAAATGAATAGGAAACCATCGGATCCGCAAAAAAAAAAAAAAAACACTGAACGGAGGACGCAAAAAAACACTGCCGTGTGCATGTAGACTTACTCTATTTAAACATTTTTTGTGTATCTGCAGACTATTACCTTCTGCTTCACACTGAGTCAGTCAGGAAGCTGTTCTGATGGCTTGATGTGTAGTCCTGATCTCTGAACCTCAGACAGTTTATAAACACTAATAATAGCAAAATTCTAACCAAACTGATAAAGATATAGCTTAACAGAGTTTTCTGAGTATTTTTTTTTTTTAATGACCTATCCTCTGGATAGGTCATCAGTATCTGGTCGGTGGGGGTCCGACACCTGGGATCCCCACTGATCAGCTGTTTGAGAAGGAATGCGGCCTTCCCTCTGCTTTTCCCAGGCCGAGTGACAACACGTTCATGTGTCATGTGGCCTACAATCAACTCACCCCCATTCAAGTGAATGGGGCTGAGCGTGATACTAAGCACAGCCGCTAAACAATGTACAGCGCTGTACTTGGTAAGCTGCGAGAAGGCAGTGGCGCTCACTTCTCAAAAAGCTGATCGGCGGGAGTCCCGGGTGTCTCCTTGTAACCATGTCTTGGTGCGCGTCGGGAGGATTGTAGGGCATGCGCAAAGTCTTGGTGCGCGTCGGGAGGATTGTAGGGCATGCGCAATGAGTAGAGACGCACGCCGAGCATGGTGAAGTCTCCATCTTCAGTGGATATATGAGAAGTGATTGATGCCAAGGTAAAGTTAATTCATATAACTATTGTTCTCCTATTTTATTTTCCAGCATGTCCTGGATATGATGCAAGCCAGGTTTTCTCTTTTTATGCATATGCACAAGAGCACTTTCACTTTTTGTACTATGTACCTTGTTATACACAATTAGTTATTCCAGTGGAGAGGGATGTGGAGCTCCTTGGATGTACTTTGCACAGGATGAATTAATGACACAATGGACTTCTTTATGTTATTTATCACGTGATTTTAAGGACACACATGTGTAATCAATAATGAATTTTGTATAAAAACACAATGTTGATATGTATTATTCACTTGGCTTGAAAATGGCTCTGTGAGAGAGCTGAAACGTTGCTGTGTTAACATGTGTTGATAAACACAATTTTGTTCACTTTTACCTAAGGAGTGCTGCGCCAATTTGTCGGAGTTGTAAAGAGACCCCATAACCAGGGGTGGACGCGTGCACCATTGGATCTTTGGTATATACTGGAGGAGTGCTGCCTGATTTTGGCTTTCATTATATATATATATATATATATATATATATATATATATATATATATATACACACACACACACACATATATACACACACACACACACGTGTAAGTTTAAATACCTAAACACAATATAACATTAGCTGTAATGTGACATTTAGATTGTCTTGAGTTCTCACCGACTGCAGGTTGTTGTAGAAGTCCACGCTTCCGGCACACAGGTAACGGCCCAGGAGAGTGGCATGAGTGGTGAAGATGGTAGCCACTGGGAGTTTACGAACACGACACAAACATAAGCCAACGCCAGCTAGCCACTCGTGGAAATGAGCCAGGATAAAGGGCTTCTCATCGCCACATTGTGCTGCAAACTGAGAGCACAGTACGGACAGTGTATTAATGGGGGCAATGGTAATAGACAGAGGATTTACAGCTCGGCGCACGTACCTCACCCAGGAACCATGCGGTTAGGAACCCGAACAAGACAGCATCGTTGGCTTCCCTATCATACCATGGGATCCCTATGGTGCAGCTATCCCAAAGCTCAGTCTTCCAGCGGTCCAGGCTCCAGGCAGTGGCTGCTATGTCGATGAGGATAACATACGGGCTGCCTTCTATCAGCCAGCGGCCAAAGTAGATCTGTGCAAAACAAAGAGTCTGTTCAGTTCATCATCACTGCTACTGGTGTACACAGGAAGATGCACGTTACCTGGTTTATCTGAAATATCTAACACTACAAGACACCGCTGCACAGCTGATCATCCAGTACGTACGACAAAACCTGCTTTCTATACCGGAAACAGCAGCACTCTTATCCATAGGCCGTGTCTGAAACTGCAGACCAGGGAACAAGGCACTGTTTTTGGAAACTAAACTTTATTCTCATATAGCCCCTCTAACAAAAGGTTATGGGCAGTTTAGGGGCACCCAGCATCTATACCAGTCACTAATGAGAGGGTTTATATTAGTGTTGTCATTCAAAAGCATCTGCCATAATGTAAAAGGAAAGCAAGGAAAAAAACAGGAAAAAATAATAAAAATAGTGGTTGGTACTGTCCACTAGGTGGTAGTAGGAGCAAATGGAAGGATTATATATACACATATATATTTTTTCACATTTTTAAAGGTCTGCGCAAACCGGTTCTGTTTTTCCGGAACACTTGGTACCGGATCCGGCATTAATACATTTCAATGGAAAATAATGCCGGATCCGGCATTCCGGCAAGTGTTTCAAATACCGTAAAAGTGAATGAACTGAAGACATCCTGATGCATACTGAACGGATTGCTTTACATTCAGAATGCATTAGGACAAAACGGAAGCGTTTTTTTTCCGGTATTGAGTCCCTAGGACGGAACTCAATACCGGAAAACGCTAGTGTGAAAGTACCCTTACACTGAGGTTTTTCCACACAAGAATCTGAAACGCAGCAAGTTCAGCTCTAATTCACGTTGCACATGCAGACTTCTACATTTTAGTTTTATCATCACTGACATTTTTGGGAAAGACAAGACCTCCACCACAAGGACTTCCTGACCTCCACGCGGTCACCTCCTCTCTGCTATCTCAGCTGTCATGACCTTATTGTTCCTCATCACCAAACTAATTCTGTGATTCTGTCCGGGAACCCGAGGCCTAACACAAGCGTGGTTTACAATTTTTAGCGTTGACCTTTTCAATGGGCAGTAACTGAATCCCTGCATAACACCAGGTCACTGCGGAGGAACGCCAAAATTAGCCCTCAAACATGTGCCTCTGAACTCACTGATGGAAGGGGGAGGGGAGGATTTTTTAGAAGTCACAAGATGGGAGATTTTTTTCTCTCTGTAAGTTACAAGATAAAAACGTAATGACAGCGAGAAGCCCAAAAACATTTAAAGGGCAACAGCTAAGTTCTAGCAATTGAATGACTGGTTACTCACTATGCTGATCTGTGAAACAAAAGGACTCCATGAGATTCACTAGCACTTAAAGGGGTTTTCCAACTTTTTTATATTGATGACCTATCCTCTGGATAGGTCATCGGTATCTGATTGGTGGTGGTCCGACATCTAGGACTCCCACTGATCAGCTGTTTGAGGAGGCCACGGCGCTCACAGAAGCATAGAGGCCTTCTCACAGCTTACACTAGGCCAGTGACATTCATCAGTAACATGGCCGGGGCGCAGCTTAGTCCGATTCAAGTGAATGGGGCTGAGCACCATATTAAGCACAGCCGCTATACAATGTACAACTCTGGAAGGAGGCCACAGCGCTCACAGGAGCTCTGGTATGTGTAAGGCTTCCTCAAACAGCTGGGTGAAGGACCCCAACGAATCAGCCTGAGAATAGATCATCAGTATAAAAAAAGTCGTAAAAATCCCTTTAAACTTATATGATGCTGGAGATGGGCTACTTTCACACTAGCGTTAATATTTTCCAGTATTGAGATCCGTCATAAAAAATGCTTCCGTTTTGTCCCCATTCATTGTCAATGGTAACGAAACGTAACTGAACAGAACGGAGTGCTCCAAAATGCATTCTGTTCCGTTTTCATACCGGAGAGCAAACCGCAGCATGCAACAGTAATTTTGACCAGGGGTCCCCAAACCTTTGCATGCCACTGTAAGTGGGTGCTCTATGATAAGCTATTAAAGAGCAGGGGGCCCCGTATTCGGTGCTCGGGGCCCTCTGCTCCGCGTGGTTAGCCCTGGAACGGTGAAAGATTCAGCATCAGGCTTCGGGCCATGTCTCAGTCTAGCAGAAAGTCCCCTGTGTTCTGTAACGGACAGATATGCAATAAATCTTGGGTAAGAGTTTATACGATACATTACTGGAATGCTGCCTTGCATAAGAAGCAGACTTTGAGTTTAGAAGGAGCTTTTATTTCTTGAAGTCTCACTACTTATTACACATATTTAACACTTAAGCTGCCAGTAAGCATTTGATAAGTCACCCAAGCTTCCAATTCTGGGAGTACTTTACGGTGGTCTGGCATGCCGATTGGGAAGGAAGGGGAGTTTTTTGTACAACTGATCTGCTGAATTGTGGCCAATATCTATGCAATTTGAATGGGCAGCTTTAGGGTACTGCCACACAGCAGAATCTGGAAAATCCACCATATAAAGTACCACCATAATGGCTGCTAACATTATCCACACGCTGCCGAAAACGTCAGCAACCAAATCCGCTCCTGTGGGATTTAAATGCAGATTTGAGGCTGTGGATATTACCACAGATTTCACGCTTTGCAACGGATAGGGTGAAATCTGCAGCAAAATGCGCCCCATATGGAAGTACTGTTAAGTCTCTCAATGTCAAGTTCCAGGTAACTGAGCTTTCAGCTTCCAGTGAATGTGCAATTTGCGGTCCCCAATTCACGGGCAACATCCATGCGGCGGCCAGATCGAGACCAATTCAGCTTAAATGGGTCCATGATCAGTCCGCACCACAAAAAAATAGTACTCCGTAGTGCTTCCGATCCGTGCTTCTGTTCCGCACCTTCCGGATTGGGACCTATTCAAGTGAATGGGTCCGCATCCGTGATGCGGGGTGCACACGGCCGGTGCCCGTGTATTGCGGACCCGCTGTGCATGAGGCCTAAGGGTAAATGCACATGTTCGGGATTTAGGTGCAGGGAATCTGCACTGAAATCCGTGTGAACAATCCGCATCAATTGGTGCGAATTTACATGTGGATTTTACTCTCCCCATTGAAGTGAATAGAGAAAATACAGACAGGAAAAATAAAATACATTGACATATTTTAAAATCCGCACCACAGGTCAAAATCTGCACAGAAAAAAAAAAATAATCTGCATCAAGTACATGAGAATTAAAAATTCTCATAGAATACAATGTGCATGACCTACGGTGCAGATTTTCCGCATGCAATCCTGACCGCGTGCATTTAGCCTAAAGGGGGCGGCAGTGCAAGGGTTATGACAATGCATATGTCAAAGCCTAGCAATCAAACTAAGTAAAATGTTTAAATCAAGCCACAGTTATGATGATAAAAGCGGACCTGATGTGTCAATGATTTCCTGTTCTTCGTGAACTGAAATTCTGCTGGTTAAGATCAAATGTAGTTTCTGCTCCTGGCACTGGTTTTGAGGGGGGTTTCTGTGATGGAGCAAGTACAAAAAGAGATCTGTGTCTGAGTGTATGTAGGTTGGTCCAATAGCTACCTGTAGGCAATTACGGCCTCCTGATCGATGCCATTAGGTCGGGTAATATAAAGGCCTAATGTGCAAAGTACCTATACAGTGGCAAACAGGGGCACCCACTTGATGAGTAGGACTCAGTCGCACTACTTCTTTCAGACTTTTCTACTATAGCCTGGACCTCTGGTCAAGCGAGAATTCAAGGAATTCTTAGGCCTCTTTCACACAGGCGTCATATTTGACGCCCGGATAAGAGGCGGGTGCGTTGTGGGAATATGCGCGTTTTTCCCGCGCGGGTGCAAACGTGTGCAACGCGTTTTGCACGCGCGTGAGAAAAAACGCCATGTTTGGTACCCAACCCGAAGCCGGACTTCATCACTGAAGTCCGGTTTCGGGTCTTCTGGAGAATTGATTATTTCCCCTTATAACATGGTTATAAGGGGAAATAATAGCATTCTTAATAAAGAATGCATTGTTAAATGAAGAGGAAGGGGTTAAAAATAATAAAACTTAACTTACCTTAGCCACTTGATTGCGTAGTTGCGATCTGTCCTCTTTCCCAGCATCAGCTAAGAACTAAAGGACCTGTGATGACGTCACATCACATGGTCCAATCACATGGTCCATCACCATGGTAAGATGAACCATGTGATTGGACCATGTGATGTGACGTCATCACAGGTCACTTTAGATCTTAGAAGATGCAGGGAAGAGGAGAGATCGCGACTACGCGATCAAGTGGCTAAGGTAAGTTAACTTATATTATTTTTAACCCCTTCTCTTTCATTTAACAATGCATTCTTTATTAAGAATGCTATTATTTCCCCTTATAACCATGTTATAAGGGAAAATAATAGAGATCGGGTCCCTTTGCTAAGCAACCATGCGGGAAAATCGCAACGCATCCGCACTTGCTTGCGGATGATTGCGATTTTCCCGCAGCCCCATTCACTTCTATGGGGCCTGCGTTGAGTGAAAAACGCACAATATAGAGCATGCTGCGATTTTCACGCAACGCAGAAGTGATGCGTGAAAATCACCGCTCATGTGCACAGCCCCATAGAAATGAATGGGTCAGTTCAGTGCGGGTGCAATGCGTCCTCCTCACGCATTGCACCCGCGCGGAAAACTCGCCCGTGTGAAAGGGGCCTTATACTGTCAGCCCCTGGGCTGGACCAGTGTTGCATAGACCTATCTAAATTTTCATGTTCACTGTGAATTTCTCAGGGTGCTGTTGCCTTATGGGGGTCCCTCCCAGGGGTCTAGTGGTGTGTGTGTGTGAGTGTGTAACCCAACTTTTGTCACCCTAATGTAACCCAACCCTGAAATCTGAGCTCCAGTGGATATGCGGATGGCAGCCTCTACAAATGCTGGAGCACAGACAGGATGTCCCAAAGCAACTGGTCCTTCTTTTAGACAGGGATTGCTACGGACAGCATTCAGTGTTAAGATTTTTTGTTTGTGGCACTTTGGGTGAGAAAAGCACATTGACAGGCTTTTTAATTAAAAAAAAAAACAACAACAAAAAACAACACCATTGAGAATTCAAATGAACTCATTCACTAATGGAATGGGATCTTAAATGAAAGGAAAGAAGGCCCAGCCGGACACGGACGTTAGGCTGGGCTCTCTGCATACTACATTTCTTTGGCATGGTGACATCCAGCCTTGAGGCTGTATTACGGCCCTGTTACACAGGCAGGTTATTGTAAAGGTGACCGCTAATGAGTGTTCGTACGAATGCTCATTAGCAATCATCTGGCGTTGTAAGGCCTTATTTACACGTCCGTAGTGTTTATGGATCCGCAAATTGCGGATCCATAAACACACCCGGCCGGCAGCCCCATAGAAATGTCTATTCTTGTCCGCAATTGCGGGCAAGAATAGGACATGCTCTACTTTTTTGCAGAGCTGCGGCCGTAAGATCACCGGCGCGCTCCGCAAAAACTGATGCGGAGAGCACAGTGTGTGCTCTCCGCATCGTTCCGTGCCCCATTCACAGTCAATGGGTCCGCATGTATTCCGCAGAATTGCGGAATACATGCGGACATATATGTGGACGTGTGAATAAGGCCTAATACTGCCACCAATTACCCGATGAATGTGCAAACGCTCACTCATCGGGATCCTTTAACATGTTAAAAAATCCTGGTTTGACCACGGCAGATTGCGCTGTGTAATAGGCGCTCTGCTGCCGGTAAACAATAAGACAGTATAGGGAAGAGCGATCGCCAATGCATCTACATCGTAGAGATCACTAGATGTAATAGTAGCAGTCTCCTCCTCCAACCGTGTGATAGGGCCCTTAAGTCTGATTTTTCGGCCGATAATCACTTAGCAACATCTTGCAGTGTAATACTTCCGCCGATTACCTGCTTGCCGGCGGCAGATCATGCTGCCAAACAGCGATCTGCCGCCGGCAAACCACTAGACAGTATAGAGGCGACAATTTCTTCTCCCCATGCTGTGGAGGAGATTGCTGCAGAGGTTTCCTCCTCTAGCTAGCAAATGATTGCCGGGAGGGGAACACTTCCCACCTGACAATGGCTTGCTGATCTGCCTGTGTAATAAAGGCTTTACAATAGATGTGCAGGGTGCCAGGAATGATGCCACAGAAGACAATAGTATCCGGTCTGTTATCAGCTTTCCTCCAATGTTTTGTGCACCATGCTGGAGGGGAACTATACCAGATGACACGATAGAGAGCTGTCCATCTTATCTAAAAATGCATTAAGAAACGGTAAAGCCGCCTCTTCTCACCTTACATCCCTTTGAGTTCATGGAATCAATAGCTCGCTTGATGGCAGGATTTGGAGGCTCGATCAACTCAACCTGAGTCCGGACATTGTGCTCAAAGTAGGGCCCAATAAGGAAGTAATTCTCGCCCCATTCATCTGTGGTGATCTTGGTTTTGGTCTGTATAACCGTATAAATTCCGCCCACTGGGGAAAAAGAAACAAAAAACTAAAAGTAGCATCCCGACATAGCATACAAACCACCAAGAAAGAAACCCTGAAACGAGGCATGTCATAAGCAAAAAGACAATCAGCAATCACATCTCCCAATATCCAAGATAGGAAGGCTTCAGAGCAGAACATATCGCCCCCTCAGCACTTTCAGCCTACGGACATAAAACAATAAAAGGGAATGCGGGCACGAGATGTGGAGCGCTAATGCACTTTGGTGGAAGGATCCAAGGTTAGTCTTTATACATGAAGCGTGAAACTGTACAAGAAAGGAATAGATGTTCCAAGATTTGGTAGTACGAGACTGCTGAAAGTTATTAGGTGAAGCCTCAGTTACCTACAATATAAGACAATATATAATGATATTGAATAATTGCCATGAGAAGATCATTGGGGGGCCTGAGCGTGCACTCGCCAATAATTCCCCATGTTAAGGAGCCAGGGTGCAGTGGTCATAGATATCCAACGGAATCATATTGACCTCTGATGTATTTCAGCCTGTTATAGACATCACAGAAGCAGGGCAAATGATGTACACAGTGACCAGTACAGAATGTCCTATAGTAATAGAATTCGCCTTGGTACCTCTAAAAAGGGGACAGATCCAAGTCATCTACAAATGGCTCAGCAGTTCTAATTCGTGTATGAGGTATGAAAATCCTCACACCGGGTTTATCGGTATCATGTGCAGTACACTGCGGAGCCAAGAACATCTCACAGGATCAGAGAGACTGACGTCATCTCTGTCACAACAGGGGCAACCATTAGGTTACCAAGCCTGTGTAATCCACAGCCCATAGGCCTAGCAACCCTAAGGTTAGACCCATAGGCAGAGCAACCCTAGGGTTAGACCCATAGGAAGCCCATAGGCCTAGCAACCCTAAGGTTAGACCCATAGGCAGAGCAACCCTAAGGTTAGACCCATAGGCAGAGCAACCCTAAGGGTTAGATCCATAGGAAGCCCATAGGCAGAGCAACCCTAAGGTTAGACCCATAGGCATAGCAACCCTAAGGTTAGACCCATAGGCATATCAACCCTAAGGGTAGACCCATAGGCATATCAACCCTAAGGTTAGACCCATAGGCATATCAACCCTAAGGTTAGACCCATAGGCATATCAACCCTAAGGTTAGACCCATAGGCATATCAACCCTAAGGTTAGACCCATAGGCATATCAACCTAAGGTTAGACCCATAGGCATATCAACCCTAAGGTTAGACCCATAGGCATATCAACCCTAAGGTTAGACCCATAGGCATATCAACCCTAAGGTTAGACCCATAGGCATATCAACCCTAAGGTTAGACCCATAGGAATATCAACCCTAAGGTTAGACCCATAGGAATCGCATAGGCATATCAACCCTAAGGTTAGACCCATAGGCAGCCCATAGGCTAACCCTGAGGTTAGACGCTAGAGAAGTTTTTACATATACTGGCTACTGGGACATGTCCAATCTCTGGTTTATAGTGAAAAAATATTTGGGGCTAAGAGACTGATATCTGAGAGCCAGAAATGGGTTGTCCTTGTTGCCAAAAATTACATTTCAGGCACCAGAGGTAGGCTACTTTTACATCCGTCCGATTTTGAGATCCGGCACGGGGTCTCAAAACAGGCAGAAAAAGCTTCAGTTTTGTCCCTATTCATTGTCAATGGGGATAAAACTGAACAAGCCGTTACAGAGTGCACCAAAAACCATGTAAGTCAATGGTGCCAGATGCATTTTTTTCGGTCAAAAAAAATAAAATAACCAGAGCCCATTGACTGACAATGGTTTCTTCATTATCGATATAATACAACCGGTTCTGTTCTGAACGGATCCAGACGGATGTATTATTCAGACGGAGGCCATTTGCTGTGGTTTTAATATCCCCTGCCAGATCTCAAAACCAGACGGAAAAACTCAGATGTGAGAGTAGCCTTATTTCGGTCACCCACAGAGTGAAGGCCCCCATACACATTAGATTATTGGTGGCAGAGCTGGCCACCTATCTTGTCTGTATGGTGGTCTCCAGACTCTGCCCCAACAAACTGAATTTCAATGTCTGATCCTTTTGTTCTGGCACGAGATACGCCGCTGCCAGTGGCCAGCCTCCGCACCGGGGAGTCAGAGGAATAGCTATTGCTGGTATATGGGCAGTTCCCTACAGCACTCTTGTGTTAAATAGAGCCTCTCTTATACTAGTATTACTGATAAGGCTTCACTTTACACTTAGTCCATAGGTCTTCTATAGAGTACACATGGCAGGCTTCTGCTTCCTCTCGTGGCCATCTGAAGCATTCAACAAGTATGTAACATGGCCTATAAAAAACAGCAAGGCATGTCTGACGGCAGATAGCACGTAGCCTTGAACTCAAGGACCCAGATCAGCTATAATAGTATGAACAGGTCCGTACCGCAAGTAGTCACAGAGACAGAAGCAAACAATGTAAATAGGGCTCCAATGATAGCGCGCATGGCATCTGCTGCCAGCATAAGAGCCGCCAAAAATCAGCCAAAAGAAATGATCTCAGGACTGTGGAACAAGACGACCATTTCTTTACATGAAGCTCGTTCATGGACATGTCTTACTATACCATCCACCGACAGTGCCCATATCAAGGCATGTGCGTTAATAACGCCCCAGGCTTCAGCCCTCCAAACCGTAAAGGGTTATTCCAGTTACTTTATACTCTAGGATAGAGGATAACTCAAAATAACCAGAATACCCCTTTAAAGGAGGCTTATCCTCCTGAATAGCTCATCAGCGGGGGTGCCACGTGTTGGACCTCAGAAATCGGTGGCCTAACCTACAAATAAAAGGAGCAGCTCTGGTTTTATCGAACACTTTCAGAGGCATTTTACACGTTTTCACTACATTGCACTTGATTGATTGGATAAAAATTTTGCAAAGGGGGATGAAAAAAAAGCACAAGGAGGGAGACTCATGATAACACAGCCTTTGTGGTCCATAGCAACCAATCACAGTGTAGCTTTCATCCTGCAAGAGCACCATTACAAATAAAAGCTGTGCTGCGATTGGTTGCCATGGGTAACAGACAGCTTTGACAGTTTTCACGCATCTTTCAATCTCTGTGCCAGAAATGTCTTCCTGGCATCGCTGCCTGAGCTAAAACAGGACAGTCAATTCTGTAATATACCGCCAGTAGTGACCCGAAACTGTAGCATTCCCTATGGTTGGGCTTAGAGCTCGTCCGCCAACTCTATGCTGACATTTATGGCATGGTATGGTTTGCCCAATCTACACAGGCGAGGCTATACTGGGGCCTCACGCACAGAGCCGCAGTATGGCAACCCTAAGCGGACATCTCAGTTTACCTCACATCTTTACCTCAGACAAAGTTAGCATGCGCGGTTTTCAGGGTATTTTCCTCAGGAAGCTTTACATCTAGGGGACAATACCGTGCCTCATGACATGGACAGGGCCTCCATAATACCTGTATGGTATGGACTAAGGTTTAGGTATAAAAGAGGCCTATTTCCCTAATAAATATATGAATGGAAATATATAAATAATAATACCCTGCAAAACAGAAAGGCGCCCACAGAAATATTCAGAATGAGAGCTATTCAAATTTTATTCACAAGCCCCCATCATACACCATGTGTTCGTGACCACAGTGATCTGTGGTTACAATGCGATAATTGTTCATTTGGAACTTTTATTTTAACCCCTTCCTACCACCTATGTGTACAGATGCATCCTAGTAGCAAAGGTGTATATCTACAGTCCTTAAAGGGGTTGGCCACTTTCCTGTTACTCCATTGGTAAGATTACTATAGGGCACTTACTAACGTAGCCTTTGTTGAAATGCTGCGCCATTTTCTATATTTCATATAGTATGCTCCCTTGTTCGCCAAGTCTTTTGTGCTGTCCACACAGAGGTCCTGTCCATAAAATGGCGACTGATGGAGGGTCATGAGACCAGGCAAATCGCCTCCATTTGATGTCACTTCCATTCATTGTACTTACACTGCACTTTTCATCTGCATTCCACCATTGGAGGTTAGTGCAGGTGAAATGTGCTTAAATGGAGGAAGCCGAGTAATGTGTCTGGTCACGTGACCCTCCATCAGCAGCCATCTTATGGACAGGACCTGTATTCAGACAGCACAGTAGATTTGCCTAACAAGGGGTCATGGTTCATGAAATACAGCAAACTCCACAGAATATCAACAAAGGCTATATTAGCAAGTACCATATAGTCATCTTACATACCTATTGGTCAACGGTAGCCAGAAAGTGGACAACCCCTTTAATGGCAGATCACACTGTGCAGGGTTGTGCCGCATTCACATGACCGTGTCTGTTTTGTGGACTGCAAACTGCAGAACACGGTGTGGACCGACTGAGTTCACAGAAGCTTTCCATGTTCTTCCAGTTCCATGCCTCTGCTCTGCAAAAGATAGGACATGACTTATCTTTGGCCCCATCTTGCGGATCTTGGACCCATTAAAGTCATTGGGCCTGCTCCACAACACAGGGTGCACACGGCCGTCTGTGTTTTGCGGATCCGCAGTTTGCAGCTGGCAAAACGACATGGCCGTGACATGGCCACGTGAATGCAGACTTAAAGGGATTTTCTCACATAAGTGTCTACTTGGCGGGGATCTGACCACTTGACCCCCTGCCGATCACAAGAATATCCAGCAGAACATTAGAGTAAAATGGAGTGGTCGACACGCATGTATGTCTGCCACGCCGTTCAAACAAGGAGCACAGACCCATGTTCTTGTGATCGGCGGGGGCCCCTATTGACTTATCCCCTATGCTGAGGAATGAAATGACCAATGTTTAGAAATGATTGTATTTAGTTTTGAGACCCGAAAAATTAAGCTTCTTTTGTTCTGGGTCATGAAGTTTGGATGAGGGGCCTTGGTCTTGAAATCCAGCTTTTTACAAGCGATGGACCATCCTTAGGATAGGCCACCACTATTTGATGGTCAGGAGTGACACCGCACACCCCTGGCGCTCAGTTGTTTCAGTGGAACTACAGATCGCCGTCAACAGGGACATGGACAGAGCTGCCACCAATGCAGTAACCAGCTCCGTGCACTGCACAATGGACAAAGTGTAGTTGTGTAGTTCCAGTGCCGGAGCTACACCATAACAGCTAATCAGGGGTGGGGTGTCAGGCTCCTTAGGATCAGATAAGCCTATCCTCAGACTTCCCTGGAACAGCTGGTCAACCACTTTAAAGATCACTTCTTAATCTGCATTTTTTTTTACTTCCATTCACTGATGAGGGGCAATCACCATTAAACAGCTGTCTGCAGATGAGGTACTGGCTTAATTATTATCGGTCATATCTCAAGGCCTGTTTAAAAGGTCAAACATTGACTTATAGGATAGCCGCCTAAGGGTACTTTCACACTTGCGGCAGGACGGATCCGGCAGGCTATTCAGCCTGCCAGATCTGGCCTGCCGCACGTGCCCATGCAGTGCCGCTCCGTCCCCATTGACTATAATGGGGCGGGGGGCGAAGTTACGACGCAGCACGGCAGTGCGCGGCTGGAGATCGCCAGACTAAAATTCCTGCATGTCCGACTTTTTAGTCTGGCGATCTTTGCTGTGCACTGCCGTGCTGCGCCATAGCCCCACCCCCCGCCCCATTATAGTCAATGGGGACGGAGCGGCAGCACGGCAGTGCACGGGTACTTGCGGCAGGACAGATCCGGCAGGCTGAATAGCCTGCCGGATCCATCCTGCCGCAAGTGTGAAAGTACCCTTACATCTGGTGGTATTCGAGCCAAAGCTTGTTAAGAGCTCATTTGCATACCCTCTTCCCAGAATTCCAGAGGAGCATGCATGGCCTATAAGACTCTTTACGCTGATTAAGGCGCTCTCCATAAGGAGATATAGTTTCCCCTGAATCCTGACCTAGGCCTCTCACCCATTTAATCCACTACTCTCTGCTCTGCACTGATCAGGGGCACTCACCCCAAAACAGCTGTCTGCAGATGAGGTGTTGGCTTAATTATTATCCAAGTCACGTCTCAAGACCTGCTTAATAGGTTGAACATTGACTTTTAGGATAGCTGCCTTACATCTGGTGGCATCATGGGCAGGGCTTGCTAAGAGCTCATATGCATACTCTCTTCCATGTATCTGATAAAACCCTTTTACAAGAAGCTCACATTTTGCATTGACCTTCTTGGTCACAGATTACACATGTTAATGTCTGCCTGTCACTGTCACGTTCATGCTGCTGGTTGTCTGGATCACTTTCCATGAAAGAAACCGACCATACATTTGTGTGTGCTGTATATACAACACTGCACGCCTCATTGCTGCTCAATGAACACAGTACAGATCAGCGATTCCTATGCAAATATGAAGAAGCCTGAAATTTACAGTCTCCATATACATCTCCATGCCAATTAAAGACTTCTATCATCTGTATATAGATCAGAGCATTAGGACCTTCAATCTCAAACCTTCTTACGCAGACACCATTTGTGGTTCAAGTATTCTTATTGATTCCTCCTGTATAGGGAGTGATTGCTACATAAATCCTAAGGCTGGCCATAGATAGCTGTTGGCCGAGTGCTCAATTAGTTGATAGTTGAGAAGATGGTGCATGTGCATTGGGGTGTGAGGAGGAATACCTGAGTGAGCATGTGTTCTTAATAGGAGGACTCGTCTGGTGGAGACATCTCTCCCAAAACCAATAGCATTTTGAAATCAAACATCTTGATCCTTATCTCCCCCAAAAGCGCCATCAGGGGCCAAGGTCGATCCGAGGTCCCCCAGACATCAGATGGTTGACTAGTCCTGCCAACACCGGCCGGTTGTACCCACATAGATCTAAGGTGTAAGGCTAGCCTAAATGGGTATTCCAGATTTTTTATATTGATGGCTTATCCTGTGTATAGGTCATCAACAGGGGTGTAGCTAACGGCTCATGGGCCCTGGTGCAAGAGTTCAGCTTGGGGCCCCCCTTCCCTCAGTGCTTTGTGTGTCTTCTTATGCGGTACAAGGGTCTTCAGGCCCCCTCAGGCTCCTGGGCCCGGTAGCGACTGCTACCTCTGCACCCCCTATAGCTACGCCTATGGTCATCAATATCACATCAGAGGAGGTCTGAGAATCCCATAGAGGAAATCTAAGCTATCACATGGATTCCAGCTCGTGGCACATGGATGGCCCAAAGATGCACCACATTTTTAGAAAGCCTCTTAAGAAATTAGCTGCATCTTGCTCCATTGGTCTTTACAACAAAGGGCTTATTCTATCTAAAAGCTGCCCCATTATAAAAAAAACACACAACAGGTCCTTGGTTCCGCCGTGGTCCCTTTTCTATCACATGGGGTTCTTTGGGGACAGTAAGCACCCAGGAATGGGACAGCAGCTGGGCACGGTGAGACAGTGCTGTAGTTACGGTATTTTTTTTTTTTTGTGTTTTTTTAATGGGGCGCAAGTTAGGAGCACTGGGGTTGTTGGCTCCTAGGCCAGACAACCTCTTTAAGACTAGAGGAGACTTCCCCGTACCTGTATATTATCCAGAGACACTCCAGCTATCTTGGGAGCATGGCTGTCGTTATTAGGATTTCCCAGGGTCAGACCAAAACGCATTTAGCTTTACAAAAAGGCTCACTACATGTGCAAGACCAAGTACAAAGGAAACCTAGAGTTCAGATTTTTCTCACAAACTCTACTGTAGTTTGAAATATTTCCTAATTTACCATTACACATCTCCCCCGAGGACCGGCAGCAATGCTGTCATGATGATGGAGTCATGAGTTGCTAGCAGTGTGGCCAGTTGGCGTAGTGACACATCAGATAAGGTAGGTCTACTTTTTCATATCTTTTCCTGCCCTACCTTCTGACATCCTGTGTCCTAAACATTCATTAGTCTATCTGATAGATTTCTAGCAACCTCATCATCACTAAGGTCTTTTTCACACATCGATAAATTACAGAAATGTTCTGTGATGTCCATGTTCTCCATGGACAGCACACCTATCAGTTGATTTTAATGTGTTCACTCAAACATTTTTGCTTTGGAGACAAGACGACACTACAAGTCCACTGAAGCTGACAAGACACGGCTGCCATCTGAGTCTTCAGTGGTTTTCACCGACCATTGGTAGGAGATGGTATGGAAATCCCTTTTTCAGCCTAGCAGCGGACAAGTCAAATGCATGACACATGGGAGAGCAAAAAAAAAAAAAAAACAGATAGATGGACCAACAACAGGCCCTTCACAAATGAACCATCTGACTATCTTGTCATGAACATCATGACTGACATGTACATGTGAAAGAGGCCCAACTCTCTGGCCTAGCAACAGCCTATATCCTACAGGCTCGAGTGTGATCAATGGTTACACGGGTTTCACTAACCATAAATGGGACCATATTTCAGTATTCCAATAACGGGTCCTTGTAATGACACTGCACAAATTGAGATTCACTATAATGGAAAGGAGGTGGACAATAGTGAGACTGCAAAGAGGAAGCATATTTTTTCACATTTTACACAACTCCTTTATCTTCTTTAGTTTATCACACTTATTATTTCTCGACCAAAAATGCTACACCGTAAATCAAGATCATCAAAAGTCCAACTATGAATGAAAATTGTCAAGATTCAGCTTATAAGGCTCCATTGCCCCTAGATAATGTATATTATTCCACGAATGCCTTCTTCAAAAAGAAGCTGTCCCCAGAGGTCAACCTAAATCATGGGGAAGCTGCTGGTGGACACATATTTCAATAAGAAAGGTTGACTACGTAGCTCATGGTGGAACAGATCCCTCTAGAGCATGAATCTTTGCAAAGACCTTCTACTCTGGCTAATATAGTGTATATAAATCTGTCATAGCACGTGCCTATGTGCAGAAAAAAAAACAACTGCAACAGAGCGTGCTGAATGTGAATTTAGAACAGAATAGAAGAAAAGATGCTTGACAAAGGCTACTTAAGCCAAAATGTTGCATCTGGAATAAAATCCACGCATTTGGACGTCCTGTCTCCATTTTTTATTTTTATTTCTCTTGATTGTGATTTTAGAAAATAAGGGCTGGATACTAAGGAAAAAGCCTATGCCTATAACCTGTTCATTTAATAATGAAGAATGAGAGATGAAAGTTCAAAGGTCGTCACCAGTGCCATATACATATAGCCATCCAAATGGCCAATTTCATCTGTATTCCCACATTACTGGCCATGTTCTTGCAAACATCCAATTTTCAACAAAGTCACATCTGGGGTATACGTAACCAAGAACATACGAATCCTGCCATGCCAGTTTTACTACCTCTATAGCAAGCAACATTTCCATGGTCCCAACATGTAGTCCTACTGTGACTGGTAATCTCCTAATGGTTTGTACAATGGAGAGCCGATTCATGCATTCTTTCCACTCTAAGTACAATAAATACTACAGTATGCCATCACTGTGACGAGTCAAATGGACCATATATTTCAGATTCCAATAGGGCGACGACAAGAATAAAAATACAACACGGCAAACCTAGTTTACAACATACGGTATCAAGGACCACAAAGGAGAAACTGAAACAACAAAAATAGAAACTACACACGCAGGCCACAACTTACTAATGTGTATGTGCCTACAAGCTGTCTAAAAAGGGTTGCAAGTTGGTACAACTTTGATGCAATCTGACACCGCTAGCTTTGAGAGGGTTTCTACACTTTCTTCTAACTTCCCCGAAAGGAGGGGTGAAGCTTAGTGGGAAGAGGTGATGCTTTGTGGTTAAAGGGTGTGCGGCCTAAAACGAGGCATTTTGCAACAAAATTTCCCCACAATTCTGATATAAAATGTCTATCCCTGCACCACATTTATTATCCAGTCTGAGCTCCTCTGATAAATGTGGTTCAGGTCCAGACAGCCTGTCTAAGTTTACACCATCTACTGGATTAGTAAATCTGCCCAACATTATTATTATTTTATTCACTGGAATTTTTCCAATTTCCTATCATAACACCAGTGGATCAATCCCAACTGAACATGCCGCATTTTCCATCTTCAGACTAGCAAATGATGGAAATAGACCTCAATCTGTAATGGAGAATGATCTGGAAAGTCCCACAATCAATGCAATTAGAACCCAAGTTCCTTCTTCACGGAGGAAAGCTATTGTGGGGAAGTCGCTGCTCGGAATAGATGAAACATTTGGATCATGTACAATATTGGCTACATTAACAAAGGAGACATTTTTGAGGACTCATCTTCTGCTGCTCACCTTGCAGGAAGGAGGCTGGAATAACATGTTCTGTTCATCTTATTCCCTCCTCCAGGTTGTCCAGTGGTGATAAATTATTCGATAACTGTCTAATAGCTAGGGAATCTGACTCTTGGAAACCCCTCTGATTATGAGAATAGTGGAACCGTGTCTCTCCACATGAATGGTGCTGTAGTGCACGTCCTCAATATTTTACGGGACTGCTGAGATTGCACGTCCCGTAATCATCTCTTTCAGTTTTAGATAGTTTTCGTGAGCGGCAGTGTGCATGCCCAACTATCGTTCAACTCAAATGAGGACATGAGGATCTGGAGCATGGCAGATCTTTCCATATACAACATACATTCATGGCTGGTTTTAGTGTAGGTCGGTAGTATCAACACTAAGCTTATCTTGGTGAAACTATCGTACATCAATGCAAAAATCAAATTAAGATATTGATTCTTCCATTGAGTTCAGTTGACGAGGCATCATCAGGTCTCATGGAGAACATGGACATTTACAAGATCAATCAGACTGGATAATGTTCCATCTAGTATAGTCCCTTAATCATTTCCAACATCTTTACCATAATAGAAAAAAAAAAGCAAAAAACGTTCCCCTCCCGATAAACCTCTTCCCTAAAGAAACTTCGAAAGGGACTAGGAAAATTCTCAGCCAGCCCCCAGGTTTGGTTGAGATTTCTTGACTGGCTTGTGAGTACTCATAGAAGATATTCCAGTATGCCATCCCTGCTCTAAAAGGACACAATTTAAAGTAGGGATGTCCCAATACCATATTTTTTTTTAAGACAGAGTACGAGTACGGATATTTTTATTTAAGTACTCACCGATACCAATTATAACAATGAAATAAATAACATATTTTCTGACCACCGACCAATCAAAAGTCCAAAAAAAAACAGAACAGCCCCCAGCCTCTCATCAGCCCCCCGAACCTCTCATCAGCCCCCCCAACATCTCATCAGCCCCCACCAGCCTCTCATCAGCCCCCCCCCCTCACCTCTCCCTCTAATCAGCCCCCTCTGGTAACTCAAACCCCCCCTCCCCAGTATTAATCATTGGTGGCAGCGGCAACAGGGTCCCCCTCCCATCATTGATGGCAGTGGGCAGTGAATTTCCCCCCTCCCTGTTTTCATCATTGGTGGCAGTGGCCACAGGGTCCCCCTCCTCCCCCCCAACCTTGGTGGCAGTGCGCCCCCCCCTCCCCAGTATTAATCATTGGTGGCAGTGGCCACAGGGTCCCCCTCCCATCATTGGTGGCAGTGGGCAGTGTGCCCCCCCTCCCCCATCATTGGTGGTGCAGCGGCAGTTCCGATCGGAGTCCCAGCAGTGTAATGCTGGGGCTCCGATCGGTTACCATGGCAGCCAGGACGCTACTGAAGTCCTGGCTACCATGGTCAGTTAGTGAGCAGCATTATACTCAAGTGCGCCGTGGCCGCCGGCTCTCCTTCTGTCTGTGCAGCGCATTGCTAATGCTATATAGCACTGTGCCACCAACGCGAACAATGAAGAACATTCCCGGCACCCGACCTCTGACAGGGCGCTGTGATCCGCGCAATTAACCCCTCAGGTGTGGCAGAGGTCGGGTGCCGGGAATGCAAGTCACAGCGGGCACAGCTCTTGTGCAGGAGTCCTGCCCCCACGACGATCTGCTGAGAGCGTCGCCGAAAGCAGCCAGCAGGTATCGGCGACATTTGCATGAGTACAAGTATTCGTGCAAATGTCCGGTATCGGTACATCCCCAATTTAAAGGGTTTATCCGAGACTAAAAAAAGTCTCCCATATGCCCGGGCTCCTCACACTGAATCTACTTACCGGGCTCCCCACGCCGCCACCGCTTCTCTCCGTGCACGGATGAAAACATCTGTTGTTGGGGGGGGGGGGGCGCTTGCAGCCAATTGGAGGCGGCAATGAGAATGAGCCTCACTAGCATTGCGCATGCGGGGACCAGGAGTGACGCAGGGAGCAGGGAGCCATTCAGTATCTGAACAGTCAGATACAACAACTATGAACCCCATCACCTTCCCCCTTCTCCTGTGTAACACTCATCTGAAGAAGGTTTGTCCAGCTAGTAATACCTCCCAAACACTCCGATGCTTCCCAGTCCCCCTCAACCCACAGGAAATGACCACTCAGCCAATCACTGAATGAGGCAAGTCACCGCTGCGGCCAGTCATTGGTTGAGCGGTCATTTCTTGTGTGTGTCGAGATGGACCAGTGAAGACCCGGAAAGCAAAGGGTGAAATCTGCAATGGAAATCTACGGCATAAATTGATATACTGCAGATTTAAAACCCACACCACCGCAGGTCAATTTAGAGTGCAATTAGTTTTTTTCCTGTAGTAAGTGGCTGCGATTGGTAAAATCTCATTCACTTTGCAGTGACTGTAATATGCTGCTCCACACCGGCAAATCTGTGGTGAAAAATCCAGAGTATGCATCATCTACGGACACACCATTAAAGGGGTTATCCAGCTTTTGGAGCAAATTTAACTGTCCCCAATAGCATATTGAAAAAAATTATACTCAGCTTGTATCTGCTGCTCTGTTTTAGAGATCTGTAAACGGTCATGTGCCGTTGCAGCCAATGATTGCCCTCAATGGTGAGGATCCCCAAGCAGAACACCATCGTTTGGTAACGTGCCACCAAGGATAGTCATTAGCTGCAGCGGAACACCTCACCACCTACTTCCAGAACTTTAAAGGCCGGGGACTGGAAGATTGCTACTAAAGAAAAATGCTGGACTACCACTTTAAGGCCAAGGTGACGAGAGCTCTATGGTTTGAGAACCTACATCTCAGTTTGCCATGTTTGTGTGACATGGGGAAAGTAAGACGGCACTTCACCACTGTGGAATCTATGCTGCTATCCCCCATGTCACAAGTGCATTATGCTGTGATATTTAGTTGCCTAGAGGCCACATGTAGGTACACGCACTGAAGTGGTCACGGGAGGTCCTAGAATGTCCTCCTCCACCACAAACAGGAAGAATGCAAAATCAGGCAAGCATTTCTGTAATGATTACTATAACCAGGGACAGATAGGTTAAGTATGCTTCTAAGGAGGTTGGCACTAGATAGCGGCACAGAGGAACCTGGTGGCACTTTTTCTTCTCTCTTGAGGTTGGGGTGAAGGAGACTGTCTACAATATATGGCCTCACAAGGTCACATTACTTCCCAGCACTATACCCATTTCCAGAATACAAGGGTCTAATTCCACAGCCGGGACAGCCAGGGGATAATCAAGTATTACCTTGGTAGCCACTGGTCTGAATGGCCTGCATGTAACTCTATATGGTGTGAAAAATGTATAGACCACAGCTTCCCCAGATCCAGTTCTCTAACCCCAGAGCTTCCACTCAATAAGATATAGCCTCCATGAAATAATCCCTTTAATAGAGCAAAACTCAAGACTTGTCATGATGTCCTCCTGTTAGATCACACCACACAGGTATGAAAAGGCAGTCAGTATACCTGGAGGAGGTGACAATCCCTGACATGGGGGCTGTGCATGCTCAGGACATGAACCTACCACGAGCAGAACACACCTACTCCCCAGCTTCACAACATGCTACATCCTGCCCTGCATACAATGCCAGTTCTCTGCCAAGAACCGTACAATGGCATGTGTCAGGCCCAGCCTTCATGCTCAGCGTTTGCTGAAAAAGCTGGCGCTGCGTCAAGGCACACACATTCTCACACAGTGAACTTCCTAGGAACTTGTGGACAAGAAGCAAACGGCCGCTGCCATATCCACAGTGGTTACATCGCTCCAGATGGCCACCAAAACGGTCGCCAATGCGCCTTAAAATTTGCAGATGGCGACAAGACTTTTTAGCCTTGTGGCCATTTGTAACAGGGGTGCCGCGCTGTAGCTGAATATTGCGGCGGGGCATGGGAGCTAATAATTCCTTGCCCGCCGCCGATCACCTATGCTACAGGCCTGAGGTCTATTTGGTAATGAAATCCCAGCTCAGGTGGGCGTGATGAAATCATCATGCCGCCTGTGCCGGGACACACAGCAGTGAGGTGTGCGCGTCTGCGTCGCACCATCCTGGATCGTACCAGCAGCTAGTGAGCGCCAGCGAAAGGACAGATGTGAGTATAAGATTTTAGCTTTTTTTTTTTTTTTTTTCTTCTTCTTCTTCTTAAGTGCCAACATCACTGGGCATAAGGGGAGCACTGGGGGGATATTACTGGCCATAGGGGGGACACTGGAGGGACATTACTGGCCTTAAGGGGGGGCACCGGTGGGACATTACTGGCGGCAAGGGGGGCACATTACTGGCCGTAAGGTGGGCACCGGGGGAACATTACTTGCCGTAAGAGGGGCAGTGGGGGGACTTACTGGCCATAAGGGGGCACTGAGGGGACATTACTGGCCATAAGGGGGGAACTAGAGGACAGTATGTGGAGCATATTTCTAATGTGGGGGCAGTGGGGGAGTAATTACTATGTGTGGAGAAATTACTATATTGGGGCAGTGTCGGAGAAAATTACTACTGTGCCGGCAGTGTGGGGGGAAATTACTTTGTGAGGGCAGGGTGGGGAGGATTAATCTAAGGTTTTATTATTATTACTGGGGGTTGATTAAAAAATTGAAACATCTAATTTGTCCGTAACAAACTCTGTAGAGACGAGATGTGGCTGAAACAATTTGTCATTGCGGTCTGGGTCAAATGGAGGAGAAGAGGAAAGAGAAGGTCTACATGACAGGAGATGTCACTGGATGTAATGGGTATGTGGTGCTGTATTCTCCTATAAGCAGTGCTGGCTCATTACTGTGACCTGCGTTTCATCTTCTCCAAGTCTTTTTTTTTAAATTATAATCATATATATTTTGAATTTGGCAACTAAAAATTTTATTTGGCTCCTACAGCTTTCAGTTTAGGAGCCAATGGCTCCTGTTTATTTTTTTTTGTTCTGGAGCACTGGGTTATGATCCCAATATGTCCTGGCACTAATGAGAAATAGACACGTCTTCTCTATCACATACAGTATTTGTATCGTAAATACTTTTTATCCTAAGGTTTATTATTCTGCATCCTAAATGACGCTGGATATTTGCACGCCGCAGAGAATCTGAAAAATACTGACGATCAAGGCATGTCCAAATTATAGGCAAGCCTATGCGGGACGAAAACCTCTGTATAGTGTAGAATCATGGGCGTAGCTATAGGGGGTCCAGAGGTAGCAGTCGCTACCAGGCTCCAGAGCCTGAGGGGGCCCAAAGACCCTTGTGCCGCCTAAGAAGACACACAAAGCACTGAGGGAAGGGGGGCCCCCAAGCTGAACTCTTGCACCAGGGCCCATGAGCCGTAAGCTACGCTCCTGTGTAGATTCAACAACAAATCTGAGGAAACTGCATCGGTAGCGATTCCAGAATATCTGAATGGAATTTCTCACTATAGAAGCAACCAGTGCTTTCTGCTAATACATCAGGACGTAAGGAATTCCCTGAAGCTTCCTTGGCCGCAGGTATAAGATGTCTTACAACCCTCTCAGAACCTACATGAGCATATTAGGATAGCATAGAGTAATACTGTGAAGAGTTAAGATTTCCTGCAGCTTTCCAGATAAATAATCAAGCTGATTCCAGATGGTTGTAATACAGCCGCGTATCTGGGTATACATTACTGCACGATCTGGACCTTGCGTGGTTCTACTCAATGGAACTAAGATCACCTCAGAATCATATGGTCATCACGTTTGGTCCCGTAGGACTGGGGGGAGAGATACCTCTGTAATACAGACATTAATACAGGTGCAATATGCAGATCTTTGGCAGCAGGATATTACTTTCCAACAAGCCCTAGTCTGTGGAACCATCAGGACTGCACATTGTAGATCCCACTAGATTGGGATCAGCTGTGTGATCCGCTCTCCATAGCTGCAGGCTTTCCCTCATCAAAAACTGCTGCTGCTGTCAAACTAAGCCCGCTCACTATAAATGCATATTCAGAGCAGTCTATGAATTGCTCATATGTACATCTCCTTCAGCCTTCTCCTTGGCCGCAGAGGTCTGGATGATGCCAGAGCCCAGGTCATTCTGTCCATTCATCTTAAAGACAGCGCGGCTTTCTCATACATCAAGGAATCAATGACCCATCGTCTACCCCCCCAAGGTCATCCGGGTCCACGTACCAAGCTTAGGGTGACCATGCTTAGATTTTTTTCAACCAATGGTTGGCCATTCGGTGAAGGACTGGGGTGAACGCGGTTGACATGTTGCAGTAGAACCATTTTAGGATCAGACTCCGGTGGCATCAGACAGGGGATGTCTCACTGCCCATCAGCACAATGTCTTCCTATATACAGTCAATTTAGTCCACATCCCTAACCTTAAAGGCACAGGAACTGTCACAGCGGGCCCAGGTAGGTAGGTCCCTGGGTACTTACCATTGGTCTATCCATTTTTCTGCAGTTTAGCTTGCCAGTAAGTACAATTACATCACACAATGCTAATGAGGAAGCCAGAAGTGCAGGCAGAGGCACAGCAGGCCAGCTCACATGTACCCACTCACCTTTATTTGCCACTTCCCATGCCACCTCGAAGAGCACACTGTTGTCCAGGTCCAGGTCATCATCCCAGTCATCCAGCCCGTTCAGAGAGGTGACTGATAAGCTGCGCGCCAGGGGCATCTTGCACGGTGTCTACAGAGCTGTGCAGTGACCACAGATGGGGTGCCCTTCAGTGCCACCTCCTGAGAAGCTCCCTGCCCCCAGCAATGACAAGAGGCGCTCCAGCTGACAGCAGGGTACTTCTACCAAGTGACGCCGAGGAGGGGCGGGGCCAGCGCGGTCCACGCCTCCGTATAACGTTTTACTGGCCTATGAGTGACGGGCCTCAGAACACGATCTGATTGGTGGAGAGGAGCTGCGCTCTATAAAGCTGAGGCAGCGGTGGGGAGCAGTGATTGGCTGAGAGTGCTGTCACTCACTGCAGCGCGATGTAGTGAGCGTGGTGTACGTGCAGTGCCAAGAGACTCCTGGGTCACAGAGTCTGTCGTGTCCTGTGTGACATAAATGTGACAGGGCTGTCTCCTCGTGTGGCAAAGGCTGCTTGGCATACTGTAGCCTAGACATAATCATGATAATGGTCTCCCTTCACTTTCTGAATTATGCTAAAAAGATGTATGATTTATTCAATGTATTTATCACACAAAATGTATAATACAATATGCAGGGGAGTAATTAGAAATGACTAGGCTCCATGGCAAATTTTTAAACACTAACCCATAACCCCTCCCCGGATACATACCCGCAACCCCAGCCGGCACCACAGTATTCAACTGTATCTAGGGTTGCCACCGGGTTGGTACCTCACTGGCCAAGCCGGTAATTTAGTTCCCCTGCCGGTTCCAGTAATTTTTTTGTTCCGGCAATAATAATTGCCGATATTCTCCTATAAGGCCTGGTACTAATAAGGCTTCCATTGTGGAGCGCTCATTACTACAGCCTTTAACCCCTGCCCTATTGTGTTCAGAAAAAAAAAAACTCACCTCATCCATTAGATGGCGCCGGGGTCAGGACCTGCGCTCCAGCGTATGACATTTCACAGCATTGACTGGAAGCAGCAGGACCTGCGAAACGTCATCACGCTGGAGTGCAGGTCCTGTCCTCAGCGAGTGTTCACCGCGGTGCGAGCAAATGGAGGAGGGGAGTTGTTATTTTGCAAAAGCAGAAAAGAGAGCATTACTTATATAATAATGAGGCATTCCGTCATAATAGAAGTCTATGGGCTGCATAACGGATCCGTCCAGTTTCCGTTAAGGGAGAGGACTCCCCTGCATGACGGAAACGGGATGGATCCGTTATGCAGCCTATTGACTTCTATTATGACGGAATAAATAACGGAATGCCTCAACGGAATGCCTCATAGTTATAGTCCATGGTAACGGAATCCACAATGCAATTCACCTTTTACCGGTAAACGAAAAGCAAACGAATTTTAAAATATGAAATTCGATCATCTCTAATAGTGACATAAAAAATGTTAAGAAAATCACCAAAAATTCAAAAAAAAAAAGTTAAACATAAAAACTTGATTTAAACAATAGGTCATTTTCTGATTAGGCGTTAATTTCTCATAATCGCATGGATTTGGTTACCATCATGATGCTGTCATCATTATCGGACTAGGGCTACACAGCAATACTGGCAATGACACCTGTTATGTTCTTGGATATCGCAGTTTCACTGTGTAGTGCCGCAGTCACTAAAGCAACTGTGGCACTACATATCCAGGAAATCCAGCCAAGATTGTCCTGTAGCCCTAGCCTCAGGCCTCATGCACACAACCAGATTTTTGGTTTGCTTCTGGTCTGCATGTTTTGCAGTTCGGATGAGGACCCATTCATTTCCATGGAACCACAAACAATGTGGAGAATACATGGATGTGAAATTATAGAACATGTATTATTCTTGTCCATTCTGCTTACAAATATAGGCATTTCTATAAAAGGGACTGAGGAAAGTGCATCATGCACACGGCTGGTATCTGTATTTTGTGGATCTGTGGTTTGAAGACCATTTTTTCTAATTTCAGTTCCAATAAATAAAGGCTTGTTTTTGTATAATGAAGTTATGCAATCTTCCAGTATACTGCCTGTAACCGTATCTCTGTTTGCAGTCATTCAGTAGGAAAATTCTCTGTATACTTTCAGTGGATGAAAATCTCTCCTCCTCTAAGGAGCACATAGGTGCACAGATCATCACAATACACTGATCTACTAGCCGGTATTCACATGACTGTGCAGTGTCCCACTTGTGATTGTGGGGCACAGCAAACTGGTTTTACTGTGTTTTATTGTCATATATTATGTCTGAATGCCGTACTTCATCTCATGTCATATTCTCCCATGTCACTATGTGATTCTGTGTAAGATCATTTTCATACAGGCCAAATTAGGTTGCACTACACTAGTCTTACCACTAGATGAGGGCAGTGTGACAGTGTATATATAGCTTAGCTCAGGCCTAGTTAGGCGGAGTCGGAGTCTGTTCTTTCCTGAAGTTTAGTCAGAGTGCAGCCATGATGTAGCTGCCTGCTAGAGGGAGGCCTCCTGCCTCTCTGCTCTCTCCCTGATGGCTCCACGGTCCAGGGTTAAAGCCTACAAGATTCAGCCTAGAGGTGAGAAATCTACTTCTATAGCTCGCTCCTCCGGGGTGACAAGCTGCAAGCAGCAAGTTTCAAGGGAGCAGTATATTTATTCAAGTCAAAGGATAGCAACCAGCCGTACTAGAAGGCTTCCCAGGCACCTTTGCAATTAGGTGTAGGACACAGCTTCCGGCATCCACACCTCCAGTGTAAATCCTGAGGACAGTCAGGCCAACTGTCAGAAAAGCACTGGAAATAGAGGTTCAAGGATTCTGAAAACCACCTTTAGGCCCTATTCACATGTCCGTAGTGTGTTGTGGATCCGCAATTGCGGGCCAGAATAGGACATGCTCTATATTATTGCGAGCTGCCGGCCGGAAGATCGGCGGCGCGTTCCGCAAATGCGGATGCGGAAAGCACAGTGTGAGCTCTCCGCATCCATCACGTCCCCATTCAAAATGAATGGGTCCGCACCCGTTCCGCAGATTTGCGGAACGGGTGCGGACGAACATTGCGGACGTGTGAATGGGGCCTAATTTAAGGTTAGAATAAGGCGAGAGTTAATACCAGCCTAAGACTTTTTATACTTCAAAAGCCTTGTCTGAAGCAGTAGCTTTCACATATAATAGATAAAGAGCCTGTTTTACCTGAGGACTTACGATTCCCTAACTCCGTATTGCATGAGAGACTGTATTTCATATCTGGATGTAACTGTTACCAGGAGCAACGTTCAGTAAAAGTTCACAAGTTGAATTGCACCATCCTTGTCTCAGTCTCCAATTCCTCAGTTAACACTACAGTAAATGGTTGTACCACCATAAAAGGTACTGGTGTCACGACAATCAGGGACCTTGCCATAGGCACATTAATACAGACCACCAAGGGCACCTCGAATCACCATCTGGCCTGTGTCCCTTATCAGAGCGTGCCCCAGAGAATCGTTGTGCCATTCTCCTCATCACTGCCCAGGGACGACATAACCGTGAGTAACCAGAACCGTGTTTACCTCGGACTACCTTTATTCCCACCGTGACCTCACATATAATTCGCCTGTCGGTCTGGCACACTGCAACTGCGCATGTTTTCGATTTGCAAAAAATTTGACAATGTTCGTGTTGTGGGTTTTTGTTCCATGTGTCCGTTTTTTTTTTGGTCTCCTTGCAATCCATTTTTATGTGTGGAAAAAATCCATCCATCCCACTTTCCAGAGCATCTCCTATCAATGGTCCATGAAAAATGGACCTAACATGGCTCATAGACTTGAATAGGCATGTTTGGTCTGGAAAACAGACCAACGTATCGCATGCCCCCCCCCCTTTTTTCAGTGAACCAATCTGTATATCCTCATTGAATTCAGTGTACCTGTGCGTTGTCCATGATTCATTGACGTGAATAAAGGCTTTCGTCTGTGTGTTTTGGTGCTCCAGCTTTGTTGTTTTGCTATAATTAGTGTGGTGCCACACATAGAGGGACGTTTATCAAATCAGACACGTCAGTTTGTGGTCTAAAAAAGTTGCACGTCATGGCGACTATGACATTTTGTGCGAGATTTTGTTAAATTTGAGACATTTCGTGATCCTCAACACTTTTCACAGTGGTCTATGTTTAAGAGCTAAAAGTGAGATTAGACCTGGATTATGGCTCATTCACAACCTACAACAGGCTGCACCTGAAAGTGCAAACCACATTGCACCCATGCCAGATATATTATTAGGGTGCCCCACTTCATAAATTTGGTGCAGGCACACAAAGCAAAAAAATGATAGTTTTAGATTTGTGCTTTTAGTGTATTTTTTTGCTGGATTTTTTATGCCAAAAATGCTAGCTTGAAATCTTTCAAGGAAATTTAATGGAATTATTAAATGCAGAAAACATAATAAAATTTGTTAGTAGATACAACTGTGGCATGAACCAATGTCATCACTCTAATATTTATCTCAGAACAGACGCTCATACAACAGGTGAAAACAAAAGAAAGAAGAACAGCTAATGTATCTTGCTGCCCACCCTGAAGCTGTTGGGGACCCGCAAGGAGAAACTCCCATGAAAGAGGAGGAAGAGGATGAGGAGCTGCAACCGGAGGAAGAGGAGTCGGAGGGGAAGAGCAGAAGGATGTCAAAATGGCCATGAAACCCAATCATATCATTAGGGCGCAGAGCTGGCATACGCGATAGGCAAACATGGCGCCCACTTACACATGCAGCAGGCGTCATGGCCAGCAGGTCTCTGCTGTTTCAAATAGCAGAGACCTGCCGCTAATTACCACGACCAGCAATAATGCCGATCGGGGTAATTAAAGGCTTTAGATGCCGTGATCAAGGAGATCACGGCATCTAAAGTGTCAAAGACCCATCCTACCGACATCCCCTGCGGCCAATGGAGATGTCGGTAGTTGCTTTGAATGCGCTGGGTTTCGCTGAAGAGACCTCGAGTATTCATGCTGCAATTCTCTCTATTGCTCATAAGAAATGAGCAATAGAAAGTAATAAACTCATTTAAAAAATACATAATTGTTTAAAATTAAAAAACTGATTTTATAGGCTCATATAGCAGTCTCCTCAAGTTGGAAAAGTTTCTTTACATGCCGTACCAGACTTAGACAAATCAGCAAACTAAGACCTACTGCCTCAACACCCAGGTTCAGTCCTACCTGGACTATAGCCTTTCTCCGGCACATACCATTTTCCCTGACCCCATGGACTTCTGGACAGGCAGAGTCTCCATGCATTAATACAAATGGATTCACGGGTTGACCGATGCATGAAAAACTTGTAAACATGTGTGCTCACATTTTTCACATATATAATTTTCCCATTGGAGTATTACAGGAGAGAGAGGTCCCTTCCTTTGCAGCTTCTTTCCAGAGTCAAGGTAAGGCTGTCTTCATTTTTGCATTGGAGCCGCCCTCACAGTTTCTATCAAAAATGGCCGACTAGCACAACATGCAGTTCTATTCTGTCCAGTAAAATTATTGACAAATGATAAACAGCCAGCGGACCCCATTATAGTTAATAGGGTCTGTCGGGCATTGTTGTTGTCCATCATATGATGGATCCAGCACTGCCATCATTTTCTCTGTTCTGCTCCAGCAGAAATGAACAACACAGTGCTAGACCGTATATACCTACCGTATAAATAAAGTATAATAGGTCATTGGTAGAGTACTAAAACCAAGCTCAGACATGATAATAGGACCATGCTCTGTACATAAATATATACATATAGTATATATCAGAACTACACTTAGTATATAAATATTGTAAAATAAATAATTCTAGTAAATAGATATCGTGTAAGAACCAAGTTTATTACATTAATGCAGTAAGAGAACCAGAATTATGTGTACACAACCAAGCATATTGCATAGACTTACTAGAATCAAGCTCCGCACAGACATATACCAACAGAACCAAGCTCAGTTCACAGTTATTACAATAGAATAAAGCTCAGCAATCATCAGTGTCTGCATGATACATACGTTTTCTTCCACACTCCATAAAAATACTGCTAGGTTAATTGCCATCCTTTGAAATTCGACATAGTATGTATATGTGTTAGATTAGGGACAGGAACTAGTGTGCGCAATGAAAATCTTTGTACGGGACTATGGTCTGTGTTGGTACTATTTAAGAAATACAAATGCAGTGAACCCAGGAGGAGCCGGAGTAGAAGATGGTAATGGCTCTGGCTGTCCCAGTCAGTCACAGGGGCTTTCCTCATACAGTTACTTAGAAGGGCTGTACAGTGAAAGGAGGGCACACTATTCCTTCCCTTGGGGGCACACCCTGGTTCTGGGACTCCTGCATGATGGTAGTTGGGGTGCCTAGATTGTTAGGTGTTTGTATGGGTGCAAGGCAGGGGGTGTAGAGTGCAATGACCGGCGTATGGTGCAGGAGTCAGAAAACCTGGCCGGACATCGCAAAACAAAAATCATTTTTACCTAAGCACAAAATGGGAGTTGTAGTACATCCAATTATAGCAGACACAGGGGGATATTTATCAAACTGGTGTAAAGTAGAACTGGCTTAGTTGCCCATAGCAACCAATCAGATTCCACCTTTCATTTTTCACAGCTCCTTTGAAAAAAATAAAAGGTGGAATCTGATTGGTTGATATGGGCAACTAAGCCAGTTCTACCTTACACCAGTTTGATAAATCTCCCCCACTATACACT
Source organism: Bufotes viridis (assembly GCA_033119425.1). Taxonomy (NCBI): domain Eukaryota; kingdom Metazoa; phylum Chordata; class Amphibia; order Anura; family Bufonidae; genus Bufotes; species Bufotes viridis. Next base: position 476,409,373 of record CM065590.1, on the reverse strand, counting down.
TCAGTGTAGACATGCACATGCATTTGCCAAATGGGGGTCAGTGACTATGAAACAACATGGCAGTTTTCACAAATGACACCAGAAGGAATAGGTATGATAATTATAAGGATAACTTAAAAAGTACTTTATTGTATAAATTCTTAATGTTCTTAGAATGTACTGTCACTTTAAATTATGCATGAATCACCATAGCATCAACCAATAAATTAACCAACCAATTAAAGTAGGAAGAAAACTGACAGTTGGTGCCAGTCTGCGATTTCTCTGTTAGGGTACTTTCACACTTGCGTTTAAGTTTTCTGGTATTGAGTTGAAAAAACGCTTCAGTTTTATCCTAATGCATTCTGAATGGAAAGCATTCCGTTCAGTATACAACAGGATGTCTTCAGTTCAGTCACTCTTAGGCCTCTTTCACACGGGCGTCATGTTTGACGCCCGGATAAGAGGCGGGTGCGTTGCGGGAATATGTGCGTTTTTCCATGGTGATGGACCATGTGATGTGACATCATCACAGGTCCTTTAGACCTTAGCTGATGCAGGGAAAGAGAGGAGAGATCGCAACCACGCGATCAAGTGGCTAAGGTAAGTTAACTTTTATTATTTTTAACCCCTTTCACTTCATTTTACCATGCATTCTTTATTAAGAATGCTATTATTTGCCCTTATAACCATGTTATAAGGGAAAATAATAAAGATCGGGTCCCGTTGCTAAGCAACCATGCGGGAAAATCGCAACGCATCCACACTTGCGCACAATATAGAGCATGCTGCGATTTTCACGCAACGCAGAAGTGATGTGTGAAAATCACCGCTCATGTGCACAGCTCCATAGAAATGAATGGGTCCGGATTCAGTGCGGGTGCAATGCGTCCTCCTCACGCATTGCACCCGCGCGGAAAACTCGCCTGTGTGAAAGGGGCCTAAGGGTATTTGGAAATTCCTGAACACTTGCCGAATCCGGTACCAGGTGTTCCGGATCCGTTTTCCCGGATGACACCGAAGAGACAGATCTTGTATTTAAATGCATTTGTCAGCCAGATCCAGATGCAAATGCAATCCGTTTGCATACGGATTTCCACTTGCCGGAATCCAACAACGCAAGTGTGAAAGTAGCCTTAGGCTAGCGAGTTTTCCACGCGGGTGCAATGTGTGACGTGAACGCATAGCATCCGCATTGAATCCTGACCCATTCATTTCAATGGGTTTGTGTACATGAGCGTTTTTTTTCATGCATCACTTGTGTGTTGGGTGAAAATCGCAGCATGCTCTATATTCTGCGTTTTTCATGCCCATAGAAGTGAATGGGGCTGCGTGAAAAACGCATTGCATCCACAAGCAAGTGCGGGTGCGTTACATTTTTCACTGATGGTTGCTAGGAGATGTTGTTTGTAAACTTTCAGTTTTTTATCACGCGCGTGAAAAACACATTAAAACGCATTGCACCCGCGCGGAAAAAAACTGAACAACTGAACGCAATCGCAGGCAAAACTGAATGGCTTTGCCTGTGAAATTACACAGTTTTCACTGAACGCATTCCGCAACACATCTGGACCTAATCCGGACACGCTCGTGTGAAAGAGGCCTTAGAGATACGACAGGCTCCTTATTTCAATGAGCAGAAGAGACAGAGCGACGCGCTTTTTTTGGGAGAGAGACGAAGATGGGGATCTGTGCACTGAAGAACCACCTGCTAAGTGCAATTCAGCGGAGGTAAAATACCGTCATCTGATCAATGGAATTGCTGATTTATGTCATCCCCGAAACTGACCGTTGGGGAATCAAAATTATAAGACCCCTTGCAGATGAGCGTGCCGGATTTAGTCAGCCGGATGCATTGCAGGCGGTTTCAGGGAAACCCGTGCGAGTTCGCACACAATTTATCTGCGATTGTGTTGCGTTGTTCAGTTTTTTCCGCGCGAGTGCAAATCATTTTAATGCGTTTTGCACGCGCGTGATAAAAACTGAATGTTGGTACCCAGACCCGAACCTGGACTTCTTTACTGAGGTGTTCTGTAGATTTTATGATTTTCCATTATTATTATTTCCATGGTTTATTTATCTTTAATACAGAATGCTAACTAAAATGTCCATTGAGGGTGAAAAAATAATAAAAAAAAATAACTTACCTTATCCACTTGATCGCGCAGCCGTTACCGTCTTCTTTCTTCTTCTTGCAGGACCTGCAAAAGGACCTGCGCAGACGTCATCACGCTCACCACGGCCTGCTGAATGAAGATAGAAGAACTTTCTATCTTCATTCAGCAGGGTGAGCTCGATGACGTCTTTGCAGGTCCTGCAAGAAGAAGAAAGAAGACGGTAATGGCTGCGCGATCAAGTGGATGAGGTGAGTAATTTTTTTTTATTTTTTAACCCTCAATGGACATTTTACTTAGCATTCTGTATTAAAGAATGCTATTATTTTCCATTATAACCATGTTATAATAGAAAATAATAAAGTAAATGGACTTTAATGGGGTCCCGGGGTTCATCCCTATTTATTAACATCATCTCCTGAGCAACCATCCGTGAAAATCGCATTGCATCCGCACGTGTTTGCGGATGGAATGTGATTTTCACGCAGCCCCATTCACTTCTATGGGGCCTGCGTTGCGTGAAAAGCACAGAATATAGAGCATGCTGCGATTTTCACGCATGGTTTTCATGATGCGTGAAAAACAACGCTTATGTACACAGACCCATTGAAATGAATGGGTCAGGATTCAGTGCAGGTGCAATGCGTCCACGTCACACATTGCAACCGTCCATAAAACTCACCCGTGTGAAAGGGGCTTAAGGAAACCCAAATATATTACCTATTGACTTTATTGATAAAACACAAACATTATAACCGAAATATCCAAAATATTTAGAAACAGGGGTTATTATGTAAAAATATAGAGAAGCTGAGGTTGTTATGTAAAAAATATGGAGAAATTATGTGGAAAAATATTGAAAAACTTGGATACCGAATTTTACTAATATCGAAAATCTTCAATAAATATGGAACAATATTGAAAAATGTCTTTGTCTATTGATGAATATGGAGGATCCAGGGTCTCAAATTCTTCTTAGAAAATAACATATTATATAGACATGTACATTATTATGCGGTATATAATACTTGTAGAATATACATACAGGCGGTAACATGCTTTATGCTGAAGTATAGTTTGGGGGTCATTTACTAGAAAGGCAGAGACAGCCACCCAACCCAAGCAACAAGGACTTGTATTGCTTGGGTTGGGTGGTGGGGCTAAGGTTGGGTAGGGGTGAAGAGGATCATTGGGCGGCATTCTTTACACTCCTTGGTTAGACTGAATGCACCTTCCAAGGATCCCAACCAGAAACAATGGGCACATTTCCTAATGACTGGCTCTTCATATGCCAGTCCTAATGAGAGGTCCTTTATAGTAAGATGCACTAAATTTATTGATTGTGCCGTCAGTGCATCATAAACTGTAATCTAAATCATGGACAGGCTGCCGTAGATTTTACTTATTTACGCCAGTTTTTTTGGCATAAATTATTGTAAAAATGCCTCCCCTCCTTCCACTAATCCCTGCCCATTTTCTTTTTTTAAAGCAAGGAATGAACATTGGATCATGAAAAAAAAATTAACTTTAGAGCAAAATGTGTCCTGCTCAAAACTTTGACCCTCAGTTCACACTTGCGCGTTTTACAGCGCGTTTGAACGCGCTGTAAAACGCTCAACAGGAGAAAACTCATGTTTTCCTATGGGCATGGTTCTCACCTGAGAGTTTTACAGCGCGTTTGAACGCGCTGTAAAACGCCCTACGCTCAAAGAAGTTCTTGAGCTTCTTTGGGGCGTTTTGTCGCGCGTTTGCACCCATAGACTTCAATGGAAATGCGCGTAAAACGAGCGTTTAACACGCGTTAAAGTGTAGATATGCCTTTTTCAATTGGTCTCCAGAGTCACGAACGCACGTATGACGGGGTGAGACTTTTGTATGCCAGAAAACTGCCATATAGCTTCAGTAAATGTACCGCACTGTTCTTCAAGAAAGCTACTAGAGATACAGGACTGGTCACTTCCCTGCTCTGGTGCTGATTACAATGTAATGTCTCACTGAGGTTTATCTGTATCTGGTTTTTCTGTACTATAGATGGAGGTCATGCTATTATAAAGGGTGGCCCATTAAAAAGTAGCCCACTTCTAGCAATAGTATGACAAGATGGATTGTATTTTTTTAAATTACCCACAAGTCACAAAAGATGCTAAAAGTGGTCCCCGTCCATGTCTTTGTATCCTTGGACACGTCGCATTATGTTGGCTGATACTGCTTGTGATGCTGCGGACAGTGTTTGTGACGTTCTCCTTGAGTTCATCCAGGGGATGTGGATTGGTAGCGGACACTTTCTGTTTTAAATTTCCTATAGATAAAAGTCGTATGTGGACAAGTCTGGGGAATGTGGTGGCCATAACCTCTTGCTCACAGTTAGCTCCTCCGTAAACAGTTCAGGAACCCGTGTCAGTGAGTTCCATGCAGCATGTTGCCCCGTCTTTTAGGAAAAGGCAGGACATTTTTTCTTCTGCAGAAATCCGACGTGCCCAGAGATGCATAGACGTGAACGGGGACCACTTTCAGCATCTTTTGTGATTTGTGGGAAATTAAAAAAACAATCCACTTGCTCGTTCATCTTGTTATACTATCGCTGGAGGCAAGCTAATTTTGGGTGTGCCACCCTGTATCTCAGAAGGTATGAATTACATAGTGAAATAATCCTATTTTTATTATTTTATAGAAGACGAAAACATCCAGTCCTTTCTTATCAGGGACAGCTGCTTTAAGATCTCAGACAAGGTATTATTATATTGAGGGACAGAAATTTAGATGACAGGCTGGAGAACCATTGCACGCCATGACCTGGTGGTATGATAGTCATCAGCAGAGGCCTTTTATCTGTAGTAGGATTGTGGACAGGAATATACTGGAACATACTGAACACTGATATATGTACTGTATAATATGATGTATATACATAGGAAATGTATCACCAGCTTCTCCCCTCACTAGTATCTCCTGGCCATGGTCCTCACTTCAGACGAGCAGGACTGCCTACTGAAGAATATAGAACATACTTCTTTCCATCTCTGTGAGTTTATTTTATCATGAACCAATATGTATATATTTAATATTCATTGTGTAAAAATCCTACAAAATATCATTTTTCTAATATTACTATCAGTGATATCAGTACTGGTTCTTCTCATTGTCTTCTGACATATTCTTTTTCCCAAGTTTTTGGCCAACCAATTTGAAGAGGACGAGCCATTTCGAGAGGAGATCTACCCCTGGGCCTTTGGATGGACATGGACAGTACAGCGGGAGCAGCTTAACCAACTGCGTAACCTATTGCTCATGCGGATGGGATTTAGAGCTTGGGTGGACCGGGCCACCTGTGATCTGGTTAGTAACATAAAAGTTATAAACTGTGATTAAAAGCCAGTAGTGATTATAATAATGTATATAATGTTTAATTCCAGATCATGGCACAAGACCCTGGACATAGGGCATGGAAGAGAGAGAGAAAAGTCCATCACAGGTGGGCCATATGCCGATTCAGGAGGAAAGATACAGAATTCACCATCAAAGGCCCATGGATCAGACCTGAACCCTGCTCTCTTTGTAACGGCATTGCCCATTGAGGAGGAGACCATCTATTGCCAGACAGACACATAGTAGGAACGCGGTACAGCAGACTGACAAACATCTATGGTAGGTGTAATGTTAGGGTGACAAAAAAGGCTTCATAGGGCAAAACCCTGGGATTTTCCGTTTTTGAATTTTTGTTTTTTTACCTCCCTCCAATCCTGGAGCCATATATTTTATTTATTTTTTCATTCGCATAGCTGCATGAGGGCTTGTTTTTTGCGGGACAAGTTGAACTTTCTAATGGCACCGTTTTATGATGCATACAATGTTTTGAGAAGCTGTAAAGAAATTACAAATGGCTGCCGGATCTACAAGGAGGAGAAGAACTAGAGGAGAGGATGGATGAAGACCTGAAGAGGACAGGTATCTTTCATAGTCACGCACTCACAAAAACTCATATAAATGCTCACACTTAGGCCCCTTTCACACGGGCGAGAATTCCACGCGGGTGCAATGCGTGAGGTGAATGCATTGCACCCGCACTGAATCCGGACCCATTCACTTCAATGGGCCTGTGTACATGAGCGGTGATTTTCACGCATCGCTTGTGCGTTTCGTGAAAATCGCAGCATGGTTGCTAAGGAGACGGGGGATTAGTTACCCGAGACCCCATTTACTTTATTATTTTACAATATAACATGGTTATAATGGAAAATAATAGCATTCTTTAATTCAGAATGCTAAGTAAAAGATCCATTGTGGGGTTAAAAAATATATATATATTTAACCTCATCCACTTAATCGAACAGCCTTCTTTCTTCTTCTTCTTGTAGGACCTGGCTGGAAAAGGAGCTTCTGTGACGTCATCCACAGGTTTCCTCCACAGGGGTTTTTTCCTGTCCTGAGTGCTGCTGTACGCTCTTCATGAGTGATGGGCAGTAACCAGCATATATAAAATATACATATACACAAAATAAACTTCACATTATTTAACACTATTTACCGTGTCTGAGTCATTTCTCCTATTTTTGTGTTTGAAAGATAAATATTATTAAAGAGACAAACTGACGTTCTGGTGACTGATCAATTATTATTGATTATGAAAATGCTCGTTTTCTCTGTAGCCACTGCATAAAAAATAGGAAATTCATGCGGCACACTAAAAGAAATGAGCACTTGTGGTCACCATTAATTCTTTATTCAGGCTTATTAGAAAAGAATCACCATCACCTATGGTTCAGAGATACTCTAAGGAGTACAAAAGGTGCCCAGGGTCATTTTTGGGCCTCTACCGCCCAGTTCTGTGCATTCCAGACCCTCCAAGCAGCAAGATGTAGAAGGCAGAGCCTCTTTCTCCATGTTTGGAGCTCCAGGGCCTTATCTGTGTGCACTACTATGTAGAAGAAATCCAATGGTTGAACACTCATATTTATCGACACACAGAAAGAGCAGATAAAGTGTACTACTGTGTTTCCCTGAAAATAAGCCCTACCCCGATAATAAGCCCTAGCGCTATTTTGCAAGGCTTTTGCAGTAGGCTAAAAATATAAGCCCTACTCCAAAAAGAAGCCCTAGATACAGCCGTATTTTAAATAAAGGGAAGGTGGGGAAAATGTGCGTGCTGCAGCAGCTCAGTAGCGCTCACTAATGGCTCCTGAGCTGCCATGAAACTGTGGGCAGGCGGGCAGGCAGCATAGGCTTCAGTGAATTAGCCTTCAGTGAAGCCACCAGCTTCACTAATGCTAAATTATGCCGGCAGCCTACGCTTCCCTTCACTATTACGTTGGGTGGGCTGGCGGCTTCTCTGTATGCCCTGTACTGCCACCAGCCCGCACATTCATACTTACATGAAAGAGGCAGACAGAGGATCACCTTCTCCTCTCTGCTGCCTGGAGGAGCTTCCAACATCTCTCCCGCGCCGTATCTGCACTCCCTGGTACCGTAGATTGCTGCCTAGGTCCCTTGGGTAAGGACAGCTCAGGGGAAATATACCGTACCAGAATGAAAAATGTGTGGCAAATATGACTATAACCCCCCTCATCCATAGGAATGCACCCATGTACTGCAGTATATGGGTGCATTCCTATAGATGAGGGGGGTTATAGTCATATTTAATATAAACACTGTCCAGGGACTGCTCTGTAATTCGCATGTGTCTATATAAAATATGTTCATGGAGCCAAAATAAGCACTACCCGAATAATAAGCCCTAACCCTTTTTTCTGAGAAAAAAATAATATAAGACCCTCATTTTCGGAGAAACACGGTAATAATGTACCAAATAAAACATGCTGACCCCATACATATTGCAGCCAGGACAAGGCTTTTTTTTCGCGCCACGTGGTCCACCTCTCTTGCATGTGTAAAATTAATTTCGCTCAGTGACTCAGCCCATGCTGCCACATAATATCTCCACTTTCCCACCATGTTCCAACCTACTTACAGTCTGGCCCTTGTGCATATTTCAGTTTAGCAACAGAACTGCACAGGCTCCAATGGCTATTTGGGTTACCTGGCTGGCTAGAAGAATCACATTTTGTGGCCAGTCATATGAAGTAGCAGGAACTATGTCACTGACATGCTCAGTGCTGGTAGGGTATTGGGTGCTGGCACTGGTTCAGAAGGGTCCAACCAGCTACTAAGGAGCACACTAAGCAATGATTGTGCTCCCTCACAAAACTGATAAGTGGGACCTCTTCTTCTAACAACCTCTTTGAGGAACGTGTGCATGCTTAACTGCAAACGGACTATTCCTCATTCTGGTCATTATTGTGCACTTAAAGGGGTTTTCCAGGCGCCTGGTATTGATAACTTATTCTCGGTGAGGTCTGAGACCCCACAATATCATTAATCAGTTGTACCTTGCAGCCTCCAATGCTGCTAGCTCTTGAATGAAGCAGGAAGCACAGCTCAGTTTAAAGTGTAGTGGCCGTGCTGGGTTACTACTGCTCATCTCCCATTGAAGTAAATGGAAGCTGAGCTCCAGTAACCCAGCATGGCTAGGAGCCATACTGCCTGTTCCATTTAAAGTGCTAGTTCCCTTATGTCCAGCAGCACAGATGGGGTTAACTGCCCCCCGTGGACTGGTAGGACCGGCGGAATTTTTAATGAGCCCAAGAACCAATAAGAAGTTTCCTGCTCCCTGAAAAGGAGGGAACTAACCCCAGCCCACCGTGTTTTTTTTTCTGTCCTTTGGACAGGTGGACTGGCGAGGTGTTCCCTCTCTTCTTTGGGTGCAGGAACGCTTTTTGTTTGACTAGGGAGTTATGTTTTTCCTCCCATCCTCCCTGTAGTTGGCGCCTTTTACCTTTAAAAGCGCCCGGCTGCAAATTTTTTCTTATCCAGCGCTACGAGCCGGCGCTCCGTGGGCGCCGCCATCTTCCGGAAGTGACGCGGTTGCCGCGACGTCACTTCCGGTTTCTCCTTTCTCCGGACAGGAGCGTTTCTCCTGTTGCCGGATGTTTTTCTTTCTTTTCAGGGGGGCAAAGAGGTCTGTCCTTAGAGGGCTCTAAGGACTTCTTACGTCTCAGTTGTTTTTTTACAGGGCTTAGCAGATCCTTTTGCAGGGGGAAGTACCGCCCTAAGGGGGCGGAGCCTTACATTTTTAAGCGCTCAGTTCCTTTCTCTCGGTCTCTGGTTGTGCAGCTTTCTAAGCAAGCCTCCAGAGCCCCTTGCATTGTAGAGAGTTTACTCTTATAGTGTGGATTTGCTTTGTATTTACCAACTTCGGTGGACTCATACTATTTATGATGTGTCATTTTGTTTGCACCTTTCCAAGTAAGGTTGCAATTTCTTTCTCTTTGCAGTGATGTCTTCACCTAGAGATCCAGATCAGCAGCGGAAGTCCTCGGCCAAAAGAAAGCATTTAGCCTGTTTTGACTGCAGCACTCCCTTGGACGACAGTTGCCCTTATTCCCGGTGTGACAGCTGTCGTTCCCGTACTGCCACCGAACCAACGATGCAGGAAATGTATCAGTGGGCAAGGTCTTATGTGGACGATTCTATCAAGGGAGTCGTAAAGCTGCTCAATGAGAGATTACCGGTACCCTCCCAGTCTCCTATGGAGGTTACCGAACCGGTAGAGAGACCCACTATAATCTCTGTGGGGTCATCTTCCTCTGAGGAGGAGGAATTGACTTCGTGCTTTTTTCCGCCTGAAAAAAAACAGAAGTTACTTAAGTCCATCAGGTTGGGGGACCATGATGTTGACATGGGGGAGTCCTCTGATCCCGCCGGACGGGCACAGCGTGTCTTTAGGGCGGATGAGACCCTTCTTTCAGTAATGCGTACTGATTGGAAGAAGCCGGAAAAAGGCCCAGTCCTTACCAGGAAATTCAAGCTAATGTTTCCGATGGCTAAACCCTTGGTGGAATCGTGGGGTTCCATTCCCAAGGTGGACATGGCTATAGCCAAGTTGTCCAGGCGCACTCTGGTCCCTGCAGATGATGGGTCTAGTCTGCAGGACCCTCTAGATAGAAGGGCAGAGTGTACCCTAAGAAGGGGATATTCGGCGGCTGTTGCCTCCGCTTCAACATCCATTGTGGCTACAGAGGTTCCCTCCTTCCTGCGGTCAAAGCCTAATCAGATTCAGACGGATATCGACCAGAGTGTCTCTCGCGACGATATCCTGGCCGCATTCAAGTCTGTCAACTTGGCCATGGATTATTAATGCGATACCTTGCAAATGAAACTTAAGCTGGCGGCCAAGACAATGGCCCTAGTTTCAGCCGCCCGCAGACCCTTGTGGTTAAAGCCTTGGAATGCGGACAACACCTCTAAGTACAACCTGTGCGGTCTCCCCTTTGAATCGGACCGTCTGTTCGGCGCTGAACTGGACAAGATAATGGAGGGACTCTCCGACAAGAAAGGAAAGAGTCTTCCACAACAGCCCTTTCGGGGGCGCAGCAGGCACGAGCGCGGAGGTAGATCAGAGCAACAGCCCACTGCGCGCGCAGATTGAGGGGGGGGGGCAGTCACGAAGGCCTTCAAGATGCCCCCGCAGACCCACCAAGTAGGCTAAGCCCTCCTGACTGCGGGCCTCACAAAGGCTCTTGGTTAACCCCTGTTGCCTCTGCCGTTACGCCTCTGGATTTTCCTGTACCCCTTCCCGAGGTCCCCGTGGGGGGGCGTCTTTCCCACTTCAAGCAGGTATGGGTTTAGGAGATCTCAGACTCCTGGGTTTAAAGCATAGTCTCCTCCGGTTACCTAATAGACCTCGTGTCTCTCCCCCCAGAAAGGTTCGTTGTCACTCAAAGGTTTCAGCCTGCCAGGCAAGGTATTCTAGAATCCTATATACAGGATTACCTTTCCAAGGGAGCTCTGGAGGAGGTTCCAGCAGGGGACAGGGGTCTAGGGATTTATTCTGCAGTGTTTCTGGTTCCCAAAAAGACAGGAGATCTCCAGATGATAATCGACACGATATTTCTCAATTGATTCGTAAGGAAGACAAGGTTTCAGATGGAAACCATAAGGTCAGTCAGTAACATCCTCAAACCTGGGGACGTAATGGCCACTCTGGACCTCAAGGATGCTTACTTCCATATCCCGATCCATCCCGCTTCTCGGAAATTTCTCAGGATCGCGGTCCAGATTTCAGGGGTCCGCAGGCATCTTTAGTTTGCCGCTCTTCCCTTCAGGATCTCGTCTGCCCCCCTTATCTTCAGCAAGGTGGTAGTGTCGGTGGTGGCAGCTCTGAGACTCCAGAGACTGACCATTGTTCCCTATCTGGACGACTGGCTTTTCCTAGCCTCCTCAGTTCCAGTTCTTACCCACCATCTTCATGTGGCCGTTTCTTTTCTACTCCGCCTAGGGTGGATTATCAACTGGGAGAAGTCGTTTTTGAGCCCATCGACTTCCATTCATTACCTAGGTTTTGTGGTCGACTCCAGAGAGAAGAGCTCGGATTCAGGACCTGGCAAGAGTCCTTTCTGTTCCGCGGCGAGTCTCCATTCGGACTCTCATGAAGATGCTGGGGCTCATGTCAGCGGCTGCGGATGCAGTCCCTTGGACTTTATGGCACCTCCGTCCACTACAGTCGGAGGTCCTAAACAAGTGGAATGGCAGCCCGGCTGGGCTAGATTCCCTGTGCTCCCTATCCAATCAAACCCGAAATTACCTGCGATGGTGGCTCCATCTGCCGGTGGGAAAGTCTATGACCTAACCAGAGTGGGTCATATTGACGACGGATGCGTCCCTTGTAGGCTGGGGTGCTCATTTGGACGGATCCCCAGTTTGGGGATCTTGGTCCCCTCAGGAGCGGCATCTCTCTTCCAATCTCCGCGAGATGCGAGCTATCCGGCTAGCCCTCCTCCACTTCGCCCCTCAAATCCGGGGCAAAGCTGTGAAGGTCCAGTCAGACAACATGACTGCGGTCCTCTACATAAACAAACAGGGAGGCACAAGGTCTTTACCCCTTCTGTTAGAGATCGGGGTAATTCTACGGTGGGCAGAGCTGAACCTTTCCCATCTGTCTGCCTCAATATGATTGCGGAACCTATTCCATCTGTTCCCTCAATATGATTGCGGACCGCCTAAGTCGCGAGTTACCGACCATGGAGTGGTCTCTGCATCCTCTTCAAGCAGTTAATCATCAGAAGGGGCATGCCAGAGGTGGATCTCATGGCAACCAGGTTCAACGCCAAGGTGGAGAGGTTCTGCTCCCTTTACAGGGAGGACAACCCCCTGGCGATAGACGCTCTGACAATACCGTGGAGGGTTCAGGCTGGCTTACATCTTCCCTCCCTTTTCCATGATACCGAGGGTATTGATGAAAATCCTTCAGGATCAAGCCTCGGTAATTGCCATCATACCGTTTTGGCCCAGGAGATCTTGGTTTACCCAGCTCATTCAGATGAGTCGGGGACAATACTGGAGATTCCCCCCAGAGCAGACCCTGGTGTCGTGGGACACTTACCTCTACCCAGATTCAACCTGACAGCCTCGAGGTTGATCAGTCTCTTCCCAGAGTAGGAGGGCTCTCTGAGTCGGTCCTGAGAACCTTGTCGCATTCAAGACTCTACGAAGAAGGCCTACTCCAGAGTAATGAGAATCTTCACGTCATGGTGTGATTCCAACCAGGTGGCGTCTGAAGATCCGCCCCTCTCTGCGATACTGCAATTCCTTCAAGACGGACTAGACAAAGGTCTCTCTCCATCTACCCTGAAGTTACAGATTTTTGCCATTTCGGCCTGTCTTAACAGGCCATATTCTCGGGACCCGCTCATCAAACGTTTTCTTAAAGGAGCGGAGAGACTGAGGCCTACAATACTGAAACCTGTCCCTCAGTGGGACTTATCAGTAGTTCTCAGGGGGTTAGCATCTCCCCCCTTTGAGCCATTGGAGAAGGTAGACTTCAAGTTCTTGACTTTGAAATCGGTCTTCCTTTTGGCTGGACCTCAGCCGTCGGGTCTCTATGCCGGAAAAATCCTGATCAGGATTATCCCAATGTATTCTGAATGGAGAGAAATCCGTTCAGGATGCATCAGGATGTCTTCAGTTCAGGACAGGAACGTTTTTGGCCGGAGAAAATACCGCATCATGCTGCGCTTTTTGCGCCGGCCAAAAATCCTGAACACTTACCGCAAGGCCGGATCCGGAATTAATGCCCATTGAAAGGCATTAATCCGGATCCGGCCTTAAGCTAAACGTCGTTTCGGCGCATCGCCGGATCCGACATTTAGCTTTTTCTGGCTGGTTACCATGGCAGCCAGGACGCTAAAGTCCCGGCTGCCATGGTAAAGTGTAGTGGGGGAGCAGTATACTTACCATCCGTGTGGCTCCCTGGGCGCTCCAGAGTGACGTCAGGGCACCCCACACGCATGGATCACGTGATCGCATGGAGCTGCACAGGCTGTAAGTATACCGCTCCCCCGCTCCCCACTACTACTATGGCAACGAGGACTTTAATAGCGTCCTCGCTGCCATAGTAACACTGAAAGCATTTCGAAGACTGATCAGGATCCTGATCAGTCTTCTAATGCTTTCAGGCGACTTGCGTTCTGACGGATCCGGCGGGACGGAAGTGCCTGCCGGATCCTCAGAACGCAAGTGTGAAAGAGGCCTAAGTTATTTGTTCACCTTTATCCCCTGCCTATCATATACACCTGAACACCGAGGACACCCCACCTTGTTTTGCGGTCCGTTTTTCACTGATCCGTTGTTCCGCATCTCCACATCCTCTTCCGTTCTTCCACAAAACATATCCGTATGCAATCCGTTTTTGCGGATCGGAAACGAAAACAGTAACTTATTAATCAACAAACACATGAGCAATATGGGCTGGTCATAGCATTTCTATAGTATGGATGTGCAAAATACGGATGAAACACGGATGTGTTCTGTGTGCATTCCGTATTTTTTGCAGACCTATTGACTTGAATGGGGCCTCAGACCGTGATTTGTGGACAATAAAAGGACATGCACTACTTTTCTGCGGAATGGCCATGCGGGGAAATGGAATGCACACGGAGTAACGCCTGTATTTTCTACAGCCCCATTGAAATGAATGGTTCCGCATACGGGCCGCACAAAAAACGGAACGGAAGTGGAAAGAAAATACGGTCGTGTGCATGAGCCCTAAGGCCTCATGCACACAAATGGACACGGAAAGAAAATACATTCTGTTTTTGGTGGACCGTATGTGGAACCATTCATTTCAATGGGTCAGCAAAAAAAACAGAAGTTACTCCGTGTGAATTCCGTTTCCGTATATCCGTATTTCCATTATGCAAAAAAATAGAACATGTCCTATTATTGTCCGCATTACAGACAAGTATAGTACTGTTCTATTAGGGGCCAGCTGTCCCATTCTGTTTTTTGCGGACAGCAAAATACATACGGTCGTGTGCATGAGGCATGGTCACAACACTTACAGGGTGTCTCACCCACAGTAGTGCATGTACATTCATCATTCCCTCAAGGGGCAGGCTGGGAATTTAAAGTGTTCCTAGAAAAAATGAAAAGTGGCCCCATGTTGTAGGTGGGTCCAAATAGACAGAAAGCGGGACAACAAAAGTAGGCAGGACCAGCAATGCCACAGTGCAGCACAAAATACCACCCCAACAGAACAAAATACCACAGTGCAGCGCAAAATACCACCCCAACAGAACAAAATACCACAGTGATGCACAAACTACCGCCCCAGCAGAACCAAATACCACAGTGCAGCACAAAATACTGCCCCAACAGAACAAAATACCACAGTGCAGCACAAACTACCGCCCCAGCAGAACCAAATACCACAGTGCAGCACAAAATACTGCCCCAGCAGAAACAAATACCACTGTGCAGCACAAAATACTGCCCCAGCAGAAACAAATACCACTGTGCAGCACAAAATACTGCCCCAGCAGAAACAAATACCACTGTGCAGCACAAAATACCACCCCTGGAAAACCAACTACCCCAGTGCAGCACAAAATCCAGCCCCATCGGAACCAAATACTGCAAAGCATCACAAAATACTGCCTCCCCAACAGCAGTATCCAACTGCATCACTGTCTTGAGGAAAGCAATAAAGTTGAGTTGAGGAGGGGGCTGCCCTCCATTTATTTTTATGAGGGGCGCTGGCTCAGCTATTTCTAGCAGTTCCACAGAAGTGAATGGAGGGCGGTCACACATGCAAGGTGCGCTCTCACGAACTTTAGGCTACATGCACTCGTTCAGGATTCATGTGCGGAGAATCCGCACTGAAATCCGTCGGTGTTCGCAGGCAAATCCGTGCGGTAAATCCGCATCAATAGGTGCGGATTTGCATGCGGATTTGCATGCGGATTTGCATGCGGATTTGCATGCGGATTTTCCGCATGCGGATCCGCATCAAAATCCGCACTGTGTGCGTGCACCATCCGGATTTTATCCTCCCCATTGAAGTGAATTGAGAAAATCCGCAAGATATCCGGACAGGAAAAAAAAAAAGAATTGACATGCTGCGGATTTTAAAATCCGCACCGCAGGTCAAAATCCGCGCTGAAAAAATCCGCATCGTGTGCATTGAGAATTTCAAATTCTCATACAATACAATGTACAAGATGTACGGTGCGGATTTTCCGCACGCAAATCCGCGCGGAAAATCCGCACGCAATCCTGATCGTGTGCATTCAGCCTTAGGTGCTCCTTTCTAGAGATAGGTGCAGGTCACACACCTATCTGACATTGGTGGCATATCCTAGCGATATGCCAACAGTGTTCCAGGTGAGACAACCCCTTTAATTGACAAGAAGAAACCCCAGCCAGCTCATAATCGGTGTAGATCTCAGCCATCATCACTTATGCCGGAAAACTGGAGAAAATGATGACTAAGTGGCTGCTGCTGATATCCCCGCCCATACCACATCCCCTTTTCGGAAAGCGGCGAGGGCAGTGGTTAAATGCCCTCTGCGGAAAAAAAATTAAATATGGGCAAATGGCATTTTAACCCCTTCGCGACATGTGACATAATAATCACATATCACATGTTGGGTCTTTAAAGATTGCTCCCACTCAGGAATGCCGATCGTGAACATTTAACCTCTCAGATGCCATGGTCAAACCTGACCAATGCATCTGAGCACGTGTAATACCGGAAGCGAGCGCTTCTGGGTATCCTCCGGCTCCCACGTGTGGCGACCGGAAGAGCATGTATGCGTCAGCCCTTGTCATTGAGGATGACAGGAGGCTGCTGCATAGTAGTTTCTATGGAGCGGCTGCCTGTGGTAGGGCTCCATACAAACACAGTAAAATCATCATAGACTAAAATGGTAATGTATAAATGAAGTATTATGACACACAGGAGTGTAATTACGCCTATTCAGGTGCTCTCAGTCTGGTAGTTCCACCAACTACCTAGGGTAATATAATAGAGCTAATTGCAGGAAAGACTGGGCACTCTGATGGATGTCTGGTTGACAGTTTAATAACAATATTAGAACCACAATGTTTGGGTTAAGAGGAAGAAAAATGCCTAAATTTGCAATATAAATACATATAAAACTGGTTGGCAGATGACCGCGTCACCACCCCCTTGAAATAGGACTGAATGTGGTGACGGTGTCACTGAATCAGGGAACAATAGTGCGTGAGCTACAGTATTAGTAACACATATAGCAGCATAAAAATTCGAACATGAATAACTAATAATAAATAAAGTAAATAATAAAAAAATCCTTTTTAAATTTTGACATTTTTCTGAAAAATTATAGATTGTTATATATTTTTTTGAAATTATTATAATTTTTTTGGAAGATTTTTAATTCACATCATTTAAGAGTTCTATATTGCTACTGCTTTATTGTCACATATTACAAGATACGGTAGTATTAAATCAACTTTCGACAAAACCGCAGCACAACCACAGGTAAAACATAGTTAATTTTGTTTTTTTCCCTTTTTTATTTGTCTTTTTATTTGTTTTTTGATATCATATAAAATAGGTGAAGGCAACAATCGAATAACTTGATGAAATTGCAAACAAACCGCAACTAAAACGCTGCGATTAGTTATAATGTATTTCCTATTATATATCATTGGAATTGTGTAATTATAGGAGGGCTTAATACCATCCCCATAAGCGTTATATAATATGAGTAACTATAGACTTTAAGGAAGCGAATATCCTTTGGATGAAGAGTGTGATATAACCAGGATCCATTATCCGAAAAATCCATTCCAGGAATTAGCAATGTTTTAACTTTTCCATTTGAGCGCTCATTTTTGAATTGCAGCCAGTACCATATTTCGGGGTCCGATTACCACTGAGGAAGGGGTATGATTCACCCCGAAACGCGTCTGGTCAGATCCCCGATTATACATCGATCTCCGGAGGAAGTATATTCGAGCGTTACCCGAACCTTGCCTAGACCAACCTGAAAGTCCCAGAGACCGCGTGAAAGGTGAATCGAAAACAGAGCACGCGATAGATGTAGAAGCTAGCGTGCACAAGCATCACCAGCGTGGACGTGATTGGGATAATCCATCCGAGAAAGGAACAAGGCATGGAGTAAGCGGGTAGGATCGCTCCTTGTTTGAGCCGGCACTATTCCAAAATCGAGACTTATAGTTGGTGCACCACATTTCCAGCGGGACGCCGCTGAAACGATCGTTGTACCTCTGCAGAGTTATTATCAAATACATGAAATTTGAGGATTTGATCACTGATATATACTCCAAAGAGTCAAGCGATAAGGCATACTAAGGAACATTGGCATATTGAGATATTCTGCAATCCATCAAATCAATAGGGTGATTGAAAACTTTTGATACTCATTACCTATTTGCTGCTACTAATTATTTTTATTTTCATTATTGCTGTTACTTATTTTGATACTCATTACCTATTTGCTGCTATATGTGTTACTAATACTGTAGCTCACGCACTATTGTTCCCTGATTCGGTGACACCGTCACCACATTCAATCCCATTTCAAGGGGGTGGTGACGCGGTCATCTGCCAACCAGTTTTATATGTATTTATATTGCAAATTTAGGCATTTTTCCTCTTAACCCAAACATTGTGGTTCTAATATTGTTATTTGTTATTAGGGATCGACCGATATTGATTTTTTAGAGCCGATACCGATATTCTGTGAACTTTCAGGCCGATAGCCGATATTTTATACTGATATTCTGCGCATTTTAATTTTTGGATTTTTTTTTCTGTTACAAAAAAATTTATTTTAATAGTTTGGACTTTTTGGGCACGGCGATATGTTTTTTTATTTATTGTTTATATATTTTATATGTAAAATTGGAAAAGGGTTAATTTATACTTAATATTTTGGTGTTTCTTACTATTTTAAATTTTTTTACTTTTTATTTTATTACCATTTCCCCCCTTAGGTGTAGAACCTGGGCTCTTTACATCCCTTGTCCTATTCACCCTCATAGAGATCTATCAGGATGAATAGGATCTTACACTGTCCCTGCTGCCCTGTGCTATGGGCACACAGCAGCAGGAACCGACCATGGCAGCCAGGACTTCAGTAGCGTCCTGGTTGCCATGGTAACCGATCGGAGCCCCAGCATTACACTGCTGGGACTCCGATCAGAAGAGAGATGGTGGGGGACCCTGTGGCCACTGCCACCAATGATATTAATACTGAAGGGATAGGGGGAGGAGGGAGGGATGGGGGAGGGCACACTGGCCACCAATGTTTTTTATACTGTGGACAGGTGGGGCTGAGGGCGCACTGGCCACTAATGGACAGAAAGAAGAGGAGGAGGAGGGGCTGAGGGCGCACTAGCCACCAATGGAGAGAAGAGGAGGAGGAGGGGCTGAGGGCGCACTGCCCACCAATGAGAGAAGAGGAGGAGGAGGGGCTGAGGGCGCACTGGCCACCAATGATAATAGCGTTTCAGATATTACAAACGCAGGCATTAGAAACACATTGCTCAGACCCTGCCTCTGATAGAGCGGTGCGATCCGCAGCAATTAACCCCTCAGGTGCCGCACCTGAGGGGTTAATTGCCGCAGATCGCAGAACTCTGTTAGAGGCAGGGTCTGGGCAATGTGCTACTAATGCCTGCGTTTAATATCTGAACGCATATCGGTGGTGGCCTAGCTGCTCCTCCTCCTCTCTCTCTCATTGGTGCAGTGCGCCAGCCCTCTCCTCCTTCTCTCCATTGATGGCTAGTGCCTCAGCCTCTCCTCTTCTCGTTGGTGGCCAGTGCGCCCTCAGCCCCTCCTCCTCCTCTTCTCTCATTGGTGGGCAGTGCGCCCTCAGCCCCTCCTCCTCCTCTTCTCTCCATTGGTGGCCAGTGCGCCCTCAGCCCCTCCTCCTCCTCCTCTTCTCTCCATTGGTGGCCAGTGCTCCCTCAGCCCCGCCTCCTCTTCTCTCATTGGTGGGCAGTGCGCCCTCAGCCCCTCCTCCTCCTCTTCTCTCCATTGGCAGCGCGGCACAGGGGGAGGGAGAGACACTGCCTCCTTCTCCCCTGTGCTGCTGAGGGAACATGGCCGCGCTGAGACCGGCGCGCTCATGTTCTGTGATAGCACAGTTATCGGTATATCGGCCTGGTTAGGGGCCGATACCGATAACTGTGCAAATCATGAATATCGGCCAAACCGATAATCGGTCGACCCCTACTTGTTATAGTTCCCTATGGGAACTATGAAAAGGTCTAATAAAAAAAGTTTTAAAAAATAAAAAATATATAAAATTCAAATCACCCTCTTTTCCCAAGAAATGAAAATAAAAAAAATATACAACATGGGTATTGCCGTGTGCGAAAACTCTCATACTATCCAAATATAAAAATATTTATCCCATACGGAAAAATGGGAAACAAAAAAAAGTGTCAAAATGGCTGATTCGCCATTTTTTGGTCGCTTCTCCTCCTACAAATAATTAAATAAAAAGTGATCAAAAAGTCGTACACGCTCCTGAATGGTATCAATGAAAAGTACAGATCGCCTCGCAAAAAACGAGTCCTCGCACAGCTCTGTAAACATAGCTACAAAAAAAGTTATATGGGTCAGAAAATGATGAGAAAAACAAAAGATTTTTTTTTAGGGATTTTTTTTCTATAAAAATGCAAGAAAAACGATACATATGTGGTATTGCAGCATTCGTACTAAGGCTCCATTCACACGTCTGCAATTCTGTTCCGCATTTTGCGGAACGGAATTGCGGATCCATTCATTTCTTTGGGGACACACTATGTCCCGTCCGGATCCGGAATCAAAAAAATAGAACATGTCCTATTCTTGTCCGCAATTGCGGACAAGAAAAGGCATTTTCTATGAGAGTGCCGGCGGTGTGCGGTCCGCAGGATGCAGAACGCACATTGCCAGTGTCCGTGTTTTGCGTATCCGCGGATCTGCAAAACGCATACAGATGTGTGAATGGACCCTTACCTGAAGAGCACAAGTCAGTTTTGCCGCATAGTGAACGCTGTTAAAAAACAAAACAAAAAAACATAAAACTGCACTTTTTTCCAATTCCACCCCTTTTGGATTTTTTCCCCACTTTCCACTACATCCTAAATAGTACAACTTGTCACACAAAAACAAGCCCTCGTGTGGCCATGTGAATGGAAAACGAAAAAAAGTTATGGGTCTGGGACAGGGATTAGCAACTTCTGGCACTCCAGCTGTTCTGAAACTACGACTCCCAAAATGCCGCAAGCACTTATGCTTGCTGGGAGTCGTAGTTTCACCACAGCTTGAGTACCGAACATTGCAGATCCCTGGTCTAGGAAGACAGGGAGTGAAAAATGGAAATGCAAAAACGGAAAATCGCCTAGTCAGGAAAAGGTTAAAAATCGCAAACCAGGGGTTTATGTCAGAGTGAGGATGATAAATCTCCTACAAAGTTTTTTGTGTATTTAAAATTTCCATTTTGACGTTTAAAGAAAAACACAGGGGGAAAAAAAGCTGAAAAACGCAGCACTGTGTGAACCCACCCTTAACCTTATATCTATCTATCTATCTATCTATCTATCTATCTATCTATATATATGTTATGTAACTACAGCTACATAAATCCCATATGGGACAGTTCAGACCATACATGAACCCTGTATATGTAACTAGTGCAGCACCAGGCTCAATTTTCCCTCCACACAACTCTCTCGGCGGTTACCTGGCTCCTCCCCTAGTGGGCGTGTCCACGCGGAACGTTGAGCCTGGGGTTTGTTTCCTAGCCGGGGCAGTATCACGGTTGCACCATTCGTGTCTCTGGCGGTTGTGTCGTGGGGAGAAACGGCAGCATGGCAACCATGGCGGTAAGACAGAACAGCGGCCGTGTAGTCACGGAAGGGGCCGGCATTCCTCGTGAGGCCGTGTCTGAACTGTGTTTTATACGGGGTCAGCATGGATGTCCGGCAGTCTGTGTAGATGGCGCACTATGCCGGCTCATGTGGCTGTCACCAGGCTGGAGACTACTGAGCCTCTGGAGCTGGCAGTGTATGATCCTTTCTGACACGAGAATGTCATTCTCCATAGAAGTCAATGAGAACTGACTCTCATAGGCAGGGAATCCATTCCCATTCATTCTGTGGAGGGGAAAGCCCTGGCTTCTCCTTATAGATAAAGCATTGAGTAACCTAGTAGCTTGTTATGTACAGCCAGCAATATGCTCCAGAGCTGCATTCACGATTCTGCTGGTTGACAGTGAAAGCAGTTGACAAGTTTGCTGACCCTGGTCCCTTAGACATTAGATGAGCTCCTATAGAGGTAACTCCACAAGATGGATGTGTTCTCCAGAAAAAATCTGCATGTGCTACATGTACATTGTGCTGCCGATTCTTAGGGAATTTGCCCTGTGCGTTGAAAGGGTTAAATCCACTGCTTTTCTGGAAGATGCTGATTTTCTTCCCTCTACCTGTGGATGGAGTTTAACAGTTGAATATGGCCTAATGCATAAGGAAGCCTGCAGATTTGTGAATGCAGCTCTGGAGCATAATACAGGCTGTAACTCAGGATCCGTGTAAGATACGTGGTTTACTCTCAGGTGACAGTCACCTTAGTGTTGTGGACTTAGTGCACACCTGTCCGCTCCAGCTCACACCACTGCACGTCTCTATCTAACATGTACCGTAAAGGGGTAGTGGCATATCCACAGGGACCGACTGAGACTAGTGGAGGCCATGCCGGCGTGGCTCTCTCCATTAAAGGGGTCGGTTCTGTTAAGTTATCCCCTACCCAAAGAATAGGGCAGGCATGATCAACCTGCGGCTGTTTCAAAACTACAACTTCCATCATTCCCGGATAACCTTCAGCAGGGCATGGTGGGAGTTGTAGTTTTACAACAGCTGGAGGTCCACGTGTTGAGCATCCCTGGAATAGCGGATAACTATTGGATCTGTGGTGGTCCTACAGCAGGGACCCCCACCGATTTTGAGAATGGGGTCCCCCGTACCCTGTGGAGCCCTGATGAAATGAACAGTGCGGACACTCTGTCTATTTCTAAGGGAGTCCTGGAGATAGCCGAGTGCTGTACTATAACTCCCATTGGATAGGAGTGGCCCCTGCGCATGCATAAGCGACCGCGCCGTTCATTGGGGGGTTGGTGTGGGTACCGGCGGTATGACCCCCACCATCTAGTAGGAGATCTCATAAACAGTATACCCCTTTAACTCCCCTGAGGCTTTCGGAAATAGCAGAGCACTTTTACACACGGAAGTGGCTAGAGAGCGCCCCACACGCGCACGTTCTCAGGACAGGGGCCGATCCGGCCTCTGAGATCGGTTTCAGTTGGACGTTTATGGCGGATCCTTAGGGGACGGCATAAACGTCAGGATGGAAATACCCCTTTAAGGGGCTCAGGGTTGTAATGTATTTGGAGCGGGGCTTGTGTATTTCACTGGAATCCCATTCATTTTAATGGCCGTACATGCAGGTGGTGGTGGTCTCCAGCCGCAGGCTATCGGCCTATGCTAGGAGTTGTATATAGTTCTATACTGCTTTCTAGACCTCAATAGGAGAGAGGACATATATGACCACCTCCCCAATAGCTGTCTATGGGACTACCGAGTACAGCGATTCAGTATATGTCAGCCCCATAGAAAGGATTACTCAGGCATCCACACTCCGGACCCCCGTGTGATCAGCCTCATGATAAGGGTTAATGGGAAGCCCCTTCACATAGTGCCCACATAGGACGCACCCGTACAGAATGATTATGTATTACATTTTATTGATAACTGCGTCCTTTTCTCTCAGACGACCACCAAGGTGCCAGAAGTCCGGGATGTCACCAGGATTGAGAGGATTGGTAAGTGCACACAAACTGGCGTGTAATGCGACCCTTGTGCTGTGCAGTGTGGTGAGTCGTCGCCTAGGAAACGTGGTGACAACCAGCAGACAGTATCCATAGTAACAAGGCTCCTCCCTGACAACACCCAAACTTTCCCAGGCTCAGTGTGAGGAGCAGGGGGATTTCTTCTTACAAATAGGGAAAGGTTGGATGAGTGTTATGGGCAAGACACAAGATTAATAAATGACAAGAAATCTGTAAAATGTATGATAAAACGGCAAGAGCACAATGTTTTTTTTTTGCACTTTTATATTTAGTATCTGTAATCACTCGTCGATCCAGTGGATCCCATGCCACCCTCCAGTGAATCATATGCAGTACAGCAGCATCACCAGTCTCGTGCCATAAGTGCCGCACGTGTCCCAGTGTCCACTGCAGCCAAAAACTCAGGGGAACAAGTGGGGGGGATGGGAACATATATATATATTTTTTTTTTTTATAACATTTGTAGCTATTTTTATTTGATTATTTGGGATTTTCATATTGATGGCCTATCCTCAGAACTCGTGGCACCTCCCGTTTTAGGAAGCCACTGCACCCCGCAGAACCCCAGTGAGCACAACCGCCTCCTTGCATCTTTCTAATATCACAGTGCTGTGCTTGGTATTGTAGTTCAGCTTCATTCACTTGAATGGGACAGAGGAGGCACCACGTCCTCTACATACAGCTGATCGGCTGGGGTACTGAAAGTTACTCTCCCCCCATTAATGATCTATCCTGATTATAGGTCATCAATATCAAAATCCCATAGAACCCCTTTAAAGGGTTTGTTTACATGGCAGACATGAGGGCTGTTGTTAGGCTCCCTGGCTGCCATAGCAACCATCGGGGCCCCACAATGATGGCGGGGTGGGGGGATGTGTGGCTGATGATGCCTCCTCCCCTGTGAAGCCGCTTAGATCCCATTGTTTCTGGGGATAAGCAGATGGGATTGGAATTTTCTCCCGTCCCAACAGTTGCGGCAGGAGCAGAGCTGTGTATTAAAGCCCCAGTCCTGCCGCTAACACTGCACCCAACCATGTCATACTTTTTCATCATAGGTCAGGAAAGGGTTAATTGCTCATGTACACATACCAAAAAAAATAGGCGGTCCTACATAAAAAAGCCTCATACAGCTGCAGCAACCCAAAAAATAAAAAAGGTTATGGCGGCTGCAATGTGAAGAAGCAAAATCAGGAATTCTTCACATTCTCAGGGGTTTAGCTGGTAGTGCCACAGAGAAAGCGAAAACCTTGGCATTACCATTGACGCGGTGAGGTATAGTAAGAGTTCATGTAGAAGGGAGGGAATCACTTTGGAGGTCCACTGAAGGGGGCTTTGCCTCCATAGTGCTGCACTGTGGAGGAAATTCCATTTCACATACCTACAGGTTGTTTGGACCTCACTGATCGCCGGTTTACATAGGACATGCGCCCAGAGAAGGCATTGATTTTACGTATTACATTGTGTGTGTGGACAGAAATAGAATGAATCTGCTGGACTTTAAGGTTTTAATGTAAAGATGTTCTGATTCTAGGTGCTCATTCTCACATCCGAGGGCTTGGGCTGGATGATGCTCTTGAACCGCGGCAGGTAATGTCCTTTTTATAGGGTACGGTATAGGCTCACCCATTCAGGGGGGGACTTTACTATGCCTCTGCCTCCAATTTCATCATGATGGAGACTACGCCTTGGCCCCTGTGGTGTGTGAATACAGTAGTGGAGGGTTTCCCATGTAATAATCACCACTTGTACTTCATCTACAGGTATCGCAGGGCATGGTTGGACAGATGGCAGCGCGCCGAGCAGCTGGGGTTATCTTAGAAATGATCAAAGAGGGAAAGATCGCAGGACGTGCTGTACTAATAGCTGGACAGCCCGGAACAGGAAAGACTGCGATTGCCATGGGTAATACATGTGTTCATTATACCATTCCATTCAGATTAAGACATTGTGTAAGGAACTAGTTTACAGCCGCGCTAGTGATGATTGATTTGATTACCCATATGCCTCATGGTCAGGATTAATCCATGTAGGGATTACTTCTAATTTGTCGGCTTCACCATTTCACCCATGCCAATTGCTTACAGGTACATAAAATAAAGCACACAGTCGTGTGATCTCCGTAGCCATTGTAAAGTTCCCTTTAGACGGGTCGAAACAGCGGCAGATTGTCGGGTTGGAAGCGTTCCTCCTGCTCGTCAGTGAAGGAGACCTCTGCTATTACATGCAGTTTTCTACTCCACAGTATGGGGAGGGGTGGTCGCCAATGCCATCGCTGTTCCCCATACAGACTCGTTTGCCAACAGCAGGGGCTGCTTACGTAGCACGATCTACTGCTGTAAAAAAAACTAATTTTGTGTCTGCATGAATAATCTATTACCGTATGAACGCTCATCGGCGATTATCTTGCTGATTCTCGGCCCGTATTAATGGCCTTTCTGAGTAGTGGGAAGGAAATGTTGCGGATGTGCAGGTAAAACAGCTCTGTGACTACACACAGCCTCATAGATCTGTCACAGTAAGTTGTGTTGCTGCTTGGTTCAATCATCTCCTGAAAGCGGTCGTGTGGTGTGAAGGAATGGGGTTTCGAGACCCCTGTTTTGGTGATCAATGGGTGCCACAGTACAGGGGGGTTCCCAGCCATCATACATTCATCCCCTACCTGGTAAATAGGTGATAAGCTTACAGAGATAGCTACCTTATCTTGAACGGCTTAACAATTTTATTTTTTTTTTTCAATATAATTTTTATTGAAAGTTTTAATTTCATATATTGCAAATTCCATATATTACAAACAGTCGTACAATCTCGTTTGGAAATATTCATGACAAATCATGACAATTCAATATACATTATATCAGTGATGGATAGTGTTGTTGTCCTTTTCTTGTTGCCAATGACAGCATTCGTACAATAACGGCTTAACATTTTGACCATCCTGACGCGCCTGGAGTCACCATAATGTTGGCTGCATCTTTATTTTCTTGGAAAACCCCATTAAAGGGTTTGTCCAGAATTCACAAGATGTGGCTGCTTTTTTTATTAGAAACAGCAGTTCACCCATCAATGGGTTATGTCTAGTATTGCAGCTCAATCCCGTTCTCTAGCTGTGATACCAGACCCAGTCAATGGACAGCAGTGGTGTATTTTTCTGGAAGAAAGCAGCCAGGTTTTTTGTTTTTCTAATCTTGGACCCCTTAGAGTTCAGATAATGGGAAATCTTTTTCGGTTCCACCAGACGGCCCTATGTATGAGGAGGATAATTTATTAGTAAATCCAGATCAAGGTCTGGTTGCATGCACTTAGACTTTCCAGTCCATCTGTGAATAATCGTCCTTCTAATTCTGCACAGGCATGGCTCAAGCCTTGGGCTCGGATACTCCGTTTACTGCCATTGCTGGCAGTGAGGTCTTCTCTCTTGAAATGAGCAAAACCGAGGCTTTGACGCAGTCTTTCCGGCGTTCTATTGGAGTCAGAATCAAGTAAGTGGTACAACGGGTCACACAGTTTGTCTTTACCAATTTATCTGACGAGCTCCTCTACAGGTAACCCGCCATTCATTTAAGGGCTTGACTGGGCTTTTTAATATTGATGACCTATCCTCAGTGTAGGTCATCAATATCAGATTTCGGCACCCCGCTGATCAGCTGTAAGGGGAGACGTCGTGGACAGTGCACACGTGCCGTCTCTCTTCCTGCTCTGCTGCTGCTGTCCCATAGACCTACATCAGTGGAAAGGGAGCCAGCAAGTGTGCACTGCGTGCTTCGTCTCTTCATACAGCTGATCGACATGGATCCCGGGTATTGGACCCCTGCCGATCTGATATTGATGGCCTGGCCTAGTAGCATTACTGTATGCAGTATCTCCAGTCTCAAGCATTAAAGGGGTTGTCTCATCATAGACAATGGGGGAATTTCGCTAGGATATGCCCCCATTGTCTTATAGGTACGAGTCCCACCGCTGGGACCCGCCCTTATATCGAGAACAGAGCCCCGCAAGTAAAAAAAAAGGCGCACTGCGCATGCGCAGCCACCCTCCATTCATTTTCTATGGGGCCTGTGAAAATAGCCGCGCACTGGCTCGGCTATTTCCATCGGCCCCATAGAAATGAATGGCAGCGGGGGCCGCGCATGCGCGGTATGCTCCAATTCACTTCTATGGGGAGCCGGCTTGGTGGTGGCCGGACCGGAGTCCTCCAGCTACCACCTTACCAGGCTCTGTTCTCGATATAGCTGCAGGTCCCAGCAGTGGGACCCGCTACTATAAGACAATGGAGGCATATCCTAGCGATATGCCCCCATTGTCCATGATAAGATAACCCCTTTAAGTATTCTCGTCAATATTTGTACCCGCTTTCACCTCACTAGTATAATTCAGCAGTTTTCTTGGCATTTCTGGAGACTTTGCTAGCACATTTTAGGTATCATCCCATACACCATACTCTTATATATTATATTCATAAAATGTTTGATGTTTTTACCCAGAGAGGAAACTGAGATAATTGAAGGAGAAGTTGTAGAGGTGCAAATTGACAGACCAGCTACAGGAACAGTAAGTTATTGTTATTTTATTTCCTATATTTCACTTTTCATATGAAACTGCTCACCACATTATGTATAGTCTGCATGTGTTGTGACCAGTTAATAAGGAGCTGGTTGTGTTTAGACTGCAAATACAAGCCCACCTCTTTTCCCCAATGTTTGCTCCCACCTAAGCTCCAAAGCCTTCTTTCTCTGACGTCACAGCGTTTGGATATCTCACTCGGGCACCCTCTGATGCCCTCGATCGCCCTGCGCGGAACAGATCCCTGCGGCAATAGCCCACAAAAGAAAAGGCAGCACACAGGTGCCGGAAGAGCATCAGAGGGCGCCTGCATGAGTTTTGGAAAGGAAGTGCTGTGACGTCAAGGGAGAGGGGAGGAGCAGAAATCAGGAAAAAAGAGAAGACTTGAGCACTTTGAAAAAGGATAGCCCGTCCACCTGGGCACTTTGGAAACCATTTGCATATGGATAACATTTCTTTTCCTGGGCACTCCCTACACACCCTGGTGACAAACAGGAATGTTCAGGGTGGTGTTACTATGTACCGCTGGCCACTGCAGGTAGTTTTATTAGTAAAATACAGGTGACAGATTCCCGCTAAACCCATGCAAGATGGGAGCAGCTCACAGAGGGATCGTATTACACATGTCAGTGCAAGTCTATTTAGAGAGGAGGGAGGAGAAGTGAGAAGGAGCGCACACAGACTAGCAGCCTGCTGCAGCTACATGGGCTGAGATATAAACTTGCTTTATTCACAACCATACAGGTCACTACCTCTTTTTAATGTCCTCCATGATCCTCTGTGTGCTTCTGAGTGAGTAAGAGAAGGCTAGGAAGTGGGTCTCGACCCTCAATATCTAGGAGAACTGCAAACTAGACATTCAGCCGAAGACTGCTAAAAAAAAATGCCAGATACAAGTGATATAATGGCCAGAAACAGTGTTATTCCTCGTACACGCAGCGTACTATTCATTAATGCTAAAGTTGTTGAAAGGTTATGTGTACTTTAAAGCTTGTTCTGTACAGCTTTTACCATTTATTGAGACAAATATCATTATTTCGACTTTAAGGGCGCCAAAGTAGGTAAACTGACCTTGAAAACAACAGAGATGGAAACCATTTATGACCTGGGCACAAAGATGATCGAATCATTGACAAAAGAAAAAGTCCAGGCTGGGTAAGATGGAAAAGTTAAATGCTACAAAGACACTGCGTTTTAGGTTTGATTGTAGTGCAGCATCATTACAGATCGTTGGCCATTTTGGGCAATCCAGTCTCACTGGTGACGGATTGTGGAGGTTCCTGTTTGTGTTGCTGACAATATTCCAGAATAACAACCTGTGCCACATTTTTGAACTAGATTTGTGTGTGGTGGGGTTGGAGAGATGGTAGCTTTTTTAAAATGCTTGCTTTAGAGGATAACTCTAGTCCGAAGAACTCACTTGATATACTTGGGGTCTGTGGTCTTAAATGCATGTTTGGCAAATATCGCATCTTACCCATTTCCAATTTTTACTTTTTTCCAATTTAGAGATGTCATTACCATTGATAAAGCAACAGGCAAAATCACAAAATTGGGCCGTGCCTTCACAAGGGCGAGGGACTATGATGCCATGGGATCCCAGGTACAACCATTTAATGATAGGATTTCTTGGAGGTTTTCTGCGGAGGACAAAAATTAGAAGGATTGTCTACCATGGACAGTCTCTGTTATAAAGGTTCCTTGTTGATAAGGTAGCCACAAGATATCACCTTGCTGGGGTGGTGTGTGGAGGGGACATAGTATAGCAAATGTTAAATTCGCGTGCGGTGACACCTCAGGTGAAATCCCTGGCTCGTCGGTATAAGGGTCTATTCACACAGCGGTTCCGCAATATATGGACACTGGCCGTGTGAATCCGTTTTACGGATCTGGACTTATTGACTTGAATGGGTCCGCAATCCTCAAGATACGGCGTGGTGCGGGGCAGAGGCACCGATCGGGAGCGCTTCCATGGACTTTTTGGTCCATGGCTCCGCACAGCAAAAGACAGGACATGTCCTCAAGAGGTTTATTTTGTATAATTGGGAAAATAAATAAAGAATTATATATATATATATATATAAGACAGGACATGTCCTATCTTTTGCCATGTATTGCGGACCAAGTGAATGGGTCCGCGCTGCAGTATGAGATTCATGGCTGGCACAGGGCACACACGGTCGTGTGAATGAGCCCTAATGCACAGACATTAGATGATCAGCTAATGGAGACGTGAACTGGATTTATTTATCTGATTATTTCTCTGTATCACCTAAAGCAGTATGTAAAACTAGTTTTTCTAAATCGGATCTAATTGCAACCTTCCTCTACCCCAGACAAAGTTTGTGCAGTGTCCTGATGGTGAGCTCCAGAAACGCAAGGAAGTGGTGCATACAGTGTCACTGCACGAAATCGATGTAATAAATAGCAGAACACAAGGATTCCTTGCCCTCTTCTCAGGTGTGTCTTACCTGCAATGTGACCTCTCCATTCTCTTTCTTAGTCCTCTTATATAAAGGGTATATACTGAATATCTTCTTACGTTTTAAGGCTTTTTCAGGACTGGATTGTATCACATTATCCTTGTATCTGCTTACATACATACTTGGTGCCGGAACGTACAAGCCTTTCTCATATAAATCTCCATACTCAGGGTAGAATTTAAGTTCTATCTATACAGCATACATCGGTCAAAACCGCCAATTTCAGCTGAACTGTCCAACGATCTAATGTGTATGGGGCAGATGTCTGGAGCTGTGGGGTTTCAGCTGCTCGATCCTTTTGTTCTCGGGGAGATAAGCGGTTGGCAGTGGCTTCCGGTTGAGCTGACCATGTGTGGTCAGGAGAAATACCTGTTCGCTGAACCCTCGTTCAGCTGACGGCGATTTCATTTGTGTGTACAGCTTTAAGCTTCAGTGTTTTGGTCAGTGATTTCCATCAGTGATTGTGAGCCAAAACCAGGATTAGAGCCCCCAGAGACATAAGGTATAAGGGAAAGACCTGTTCTGTGTTTAGAGACGCACCTGGTTTTGTCCAAAATCACTGATGGAAATCACTGACCGAACACTGGCGTGTGAATGAGGTATTGCCATTGTTTAGTATATGCCTTTTTTTTTTTTTCACACTTTTGAATAATTTGGTTAATGTGTTTTTCCCTATATAATCTGATTTCTGTGGATCGAAACTGCAGGCAGCTATTAATTTTGCTGCATGTAAAAGGGAATGTGTTATCACAAAATGATCTATAGTTTAAATGAGGTTTTTATTTTAAAGAGGTTGTCCGGTGCCGAAATCAAAATTCTTTTAATGTGCTCCTAACACCCCTGTTGTGTATCTAAGCCAATCATGTACAATACTGTTCACTGTACCTGTGTCTCTAAGTCTATCATCTTTCTCGTGTGATACTGCCTACTGAGCTCCGTATTAGGCTTGAGCGAATCGACCTTTAGATCATAGATCCGAAGTCGATTCATTCAAATACTTCGCGGAGCCAAATTTCATCTCGGCCGAAGTTGCACGAGACCTCTGTGAACTACTACTGTATTTCTTTCTGCTTTTTTTTTTTTTTAAGTTTAAAAATGCAATCTAAGGTGGGCTTTGGTACTTGCTGGTACCTCGGGACTAAAGCTCACTTCGGATTCCTATTTTAATTTGTTTTTAAATATGCAGATATGAATACAATAGTCATTCACTGAGGTCTTGCGCAACTTCGACCGAGACGAAGTTTGGTTCCACGGAGCTAATACATTTCAATTCTGTAGGGAAGAGGCATTAAAATCGAAGTATTTGAATCATTCGACTTCGGATCTATGATCTAAAGGTCGATTCGCTCAAGCCTAATACGGAGCTCAGTAGGCAGTATCACACGAGAAAGTCTTTGACAAGGCAACAATAGACTTGGTTCCACAGAGGCAATAGATTTTAATGTTGTACAGAAAAAGCATTAAAATAGAAGTATTTGAACAAATCGACTAGGTCGATTTGCTTAAGCTTACTCTGTATCCAAGTCCTCATGCACATGACCGTATCCGTTTTGCAGTGTGCATAATGCAGATCTGCAAAATAAGTATACCATCATTGACTTCAATGAGTGTGTGGTTCGCATTGTGAGGACCAGAATAGGACATGTTCTATCCGTTGTGGAAAAGATATATGGATGTTGAAAGCACACGGATGGTGCAGATTCATGATTTGCAGACCGCAAAACGAATATGGTCATGTGCATGAGCCCTATTAGCTGTTTTTCACATAACTGTGTTTACCAGTGAATTTCGGTGCGGACAGTCACACTAAAATTGCGCCGAAAACCCACTGGCGTTATGGGGTTCTATCAGTATGATTGGTGTAGTTCGTAATTGACTAACAAACTTTAATCAACTCTTTTTATTGAACAAATGCAATAGCAAAATGTGCACAATATCACGTATTCCATTACAAAACAAGGTTACATCGGCATCTGCACACTGAACTACAGAGGACTTTTTAATTTTTTGAATGTATTCTGTGATTAATGTGTAAACTTAAGGTAAACCTAAAAGAAACTCCCAAAGATGTCATGATGTCAATGTCATAACTCGAGCACAATATTTAGAGGAAAAACACAGCCTTACCCTAGATCTTCTTTTAAAATGCAGGTGATACGGGAGAGATCAAATCTGAGGTCCGAGAGCAGATTAATGCAAAGGTGGCAGAATGGCGAGAGGAAGGAAAGGCAGAGATTATCCCAGGGGTGAGGAGACAAATCTTCATTCTGCCGACACTTGCTGCTTAGTAGTCACATGTGCAGATTTGAATTGCGTGAGCTTCAGTGTCCTCATAGATTTTCCTCATTGTCCTCCTTAGGTGCTGTTCATTGATGAAGTTCACATGTTGGATATTGAGTGTTTTTCTTTCTTGAATCGGGCTTTGGAAAGTGACATGGCTCCAGTTCTCATTATGGCCACCAACAGGGGAATCACAAGGTAAGTTCCTATGCGACTGACAGCATTATATGGGAAGGTTTGCATCTTCCCTAGGTTGTTGCATGATAAAGGGAGTTAGCCAGTCTGCCAAAAAGTAACGCTTAGTAAAATAAAAGTAAAGAAAAGTAAAGTTTTGCAATTGTTAAGTGGGGTCTGATGTCCGGGACTACTGCCGATCTGTTGTTTGAGAAGGCCGCGGTGCTCCTGTGAGGCCAGTGGCGTCACGTTAATCAGTCACTTGTCCTAGGCAGAGTCCAGTCCCAATCAGGTGTATGGGACTGAGCTGCGGTTCCAAGCACAGCTGCTATACAATGTACGGCGCTGTGAGGAGGCAGCTGACCTCTGGGAGCCCCACAAGCCTGAAAATGATGGGACACAGTCCATCTATCAGACCGTTACAGCGTATCCTGTGCTTATGCCATAAATGTCTGAAATGTTAACACATTTTCACCTTTATACAGTTATGTGCTATACTGCAGAATTTTAAAGGTTTTTTTTTTTTCCCTCAGGATCCGTGGTACAAATTACCAGAGTCCGCATGGTATCCCTATTGATTTATTGGATCGGTTACTGATTATCTCCACTTCACCATATAATGAGAAGGAGACAAAACAGATCCTGAAGATCAGGTAAGTCCCTTCCCAGAAACTGCCGTTCCTGGGCTGAGTTTGGTTTTGAAATTTAAAGGGGTTGTCCGGTAGTTGTAAAAGAAAAGAGGAGCAAAAAATAAATAGAGGGGTCCTCCAATATCCCATGCCTATCCAGCGCAGATGGACACCACCTTATAGTCCTTGTGTACAAGCTGTTGGACCGGTATGTGCACGCAATCAGTGGTCAGCCCCTCGGAGATACTAGTAAGTATGGCATGTGGCCACATGAAAATGATGTTACTGGAGTCTTGGGTTCGAATCTGATCAAGGACAACATCTGCATGGACTTTGTATCTTCTCCCTGTGTTTTTGTGGTTTCCTCAGGATACTCCAGTTGCTGACAGCCGATGTACATTGCTGTGTTGGCACTACATAAATTATGGAATTTATAGAGTAATGTCAGTGGTTTGTGCACTGTTTTAATGCTGGATGCTCTAATTCAGGTGTGAAGAGGAAGACGTGGACATGAGTGAAGACGCTTATACTGTATTAACAAGAATTGGCTTGGAGACCTCCCTGAGATACTCAATACAACTCATCACTGCTGCAAGCCTCGTCTGCAGGAAGAGGAAGGTGAGGCACATATCACATCCGACACCTTGTGGTCTTTTTATGACCCAGGCTTCATCACAGGGAAAGTGCATTGCTCACACCTTAAAGTGTAGCAGGTTAAAGGGTTTTCTGGGACTTAAATATTGCTGGTAGGCCAAAAATATCTAATTGCAGGCGGTCCAACCCATGGCATGCTTCCTGATTAGTTACTGCTCCACTCGCATGCCTTTCATCCATCCTGTGACTGCTGCATCCAGTCACTGGCCACAGTGGTGTTGTGCCAATATTACACATGTGACTGCTGAGGCCATGCTTTGGTGTACCAGTAATGGACCGACAAATGTGATATCAGCAGTCCAGGCCCAGCATGGATTGGAGCGGTGACATGGGAGCAATGGAACATTTTAAAGGTTTTGTATATTGCCTCGTGCGTCCTGTCTGATTGTACTAAATCTTGGAGAACCCCTTTAATGGCAATAAAGCAAATACAAATGGCTGTAACAAGGTATAATGGAGAGAGATACAATTCAGGAGTGAGGTGTGTATTCCCTTCAGGTTATGTCAGTAACTGGATGTTGGTTCTTTTTCAGGGGAATGATGTCCAGGTGGATGACATAAAGCGAGTTTACTCTTTGTTCCTTGATGAATCTCGATCAACACAGTACATGAAAGAATACCAGGATGCTTTCATGTTCAATGAAATGAGTGAGTGTTTCAGATAAGATGTAATGGTGATGTGACAGATGCATTGATAGGAGAACAGGATTCCTCGGATTCGAACCGTGTGTGCGCATCGCTTTGACCGCCTTATTAACGTACCATTCTGTCCCGACCGTGGCATTTGAAATCATGCTTGTTTTCACTGACTGCTAAGGTCTGATGACAGTTCTTGGGATATCCCCATTTACATTAGATTCTTGGCAAGTAAATTACCTGTGATGCTGCCTAATGTTACATGTTGGTCAGTAATAAATTGTAAAACACCGTACAAACATGACGCTTTTTCACAAACAAAAAAAATACACCCCAAAGTGTGGCAGCACACTAAGGCCTCGGTTGTCTTCGTCTATCGACGTCCTTATTTGTAAGCTGAAGCCAGGAGGGGTCCACAACACGAAAATCTGTTCATTAAACTGTTGTGTTCCTCTCCTGGTACTGACAGACAATAGAGTTAGTGTGAATGAGGCCTATCACTGCGCAGTCTACACCACCAAGTGGATACTGATCTTGCAGTCTCACAGGGTTACCCTTTCCTAAGCTAGGTATACATATAAAACAGTGGACAAAGCTGTGGACATTTCTCTATAAGTTTTTACACAAAAAGGGGCAAAACCGCACCAAGCATTTTAAAACTCTGACAAACAATGAATGAAAACCCTTGACAGAACAGCATCAGAAAACATCTAAATCTGTATGTGTGAATAAAGCCGTATAGTCAGTAGGGAAGCTTAGGCCTCTTTCACACTTGCGTTGTGAAGATCCGGCGTGCACTTCCGTCGCCGGAATGCACGCCGGATCCGGCACAACGCAAGTGAACTGAAAGCATTTGAAGACTGATCAGTCTTCAAAATGCTTTCAGTGTTACTATGGCAGTCGGGACGCTACTAGCGTCCTGGTTGCCATAGTAGCAGGGGGGAGCGGCATACTTACATTCCGTGCGGCTCCCGGGGCGCTCCTGAATGACGTCAGAGCGCCCCGTGCGCATGGATCACGTGATCCATGCGATCACGTGATCTATGCACTGGGGCGCCCTGACGTCATCCTGGAGCGTCATGGAAGCCGCACGGAATGTAAGTATGCCGCTCCCCCTACTCTTTACTATGGCAACCAGGACTTTAGCGTCCTGGCTGCCATAGTAACCATTGACAAAAAGCTAAACGTCGGATCCGGCGATGCGCGGAAACGACGTTTAGCTAAAGGCAGGATCTGGACTAATGCCCTTCAATGGGCATTAATTCCGGATCCGGCGTTGCGGCATGTCTTCCGGATTTTTGGACGGAGACAAATCCGCAGCATGCTGCGCTTTTGTCAACGTCCAAAAAACGTTGACATACTGAACGGAAGACTTCCTGATGCATCCTGAACGGATTTCTCTCCATTCAGGATGCATGGGGATAATCCTAATCAGTAGCTTTCCGTCCTAGAGACGCGAGGACGGATCTCTAGGACGGAAAGCAAAAACGCTGATGTGAAAGAGGCCTTAGCCCCCAAAAAGATAGAAGTCCTGACTTGGTGACCGTTTGTTTCTCGAAATGCTCTAAATTCCATTGCAATATATTCAGGTTCCTTACAGGGGGAGCAGGACTGTGCACCTGCATTTTTTCGTCCACTGCCAGATTCTAGATACTTTCATAGTTTGTTTGTTTTTTCCCTTAATATTGTCATATGTGTTCAGGTTCCTGACAATCTGAAACTGTCCCTTTTTTTTTTTTTTTTCTGCAGAAGGGGATACCATGGACACCTCTTGATGATCTGAATGAATGTGATTGTTGTCGTCACTCCCCCCCCCTACTTTCGTGTATTCTCCGCTCTTGTTACATGCCTTAATTTGCATTCCCTATTGTTTTTTTTGTTTTGTTTTTTTATTAAAACAAAAACTGAAAAAAATAATAATCTGACTTTGGTATTAGACTTGTTGTGTTGCATACGGTGTGCTTTTAAGGTGGCCATGGACATGAGATAGCCACCAAGAGTATTAGTGCATGACCGATCCTGACCTGGTTTGAAGGTACGTATTTATTCAAATGAGGAGAGAGGGATAAGTTACCTCTGCTATGCACATTAGTCTTTTATTGGCCGAACCTGCTAAGAATGGCGGGTTCAGCTGACACTCTAATGTGTATGGGGAGCTCCCACCTCTCCCCTGACAGATGATGTGAATATTTTTGGCCAATTATTTTGTTGTCCTTGGAGATGAGCCGCCATCTGAAGTGTCTGGCAGCGGCTTTCTCCGCTGTCCCAATGGAATACATACACATTCAGCCGAGCCTAATGTGGATGGAGAGATAGCTGTCGGTCCAAGGATCATTTGGCCGACAGCTATTGATTGTGTATGGGCAGAGTAAGAAATCAAACATTCCTTATTCTTCTTTCGTCAGACATCTGTGGGGAGCCCCAATAGACATGAGATTGTTGCCCAGCTTCAGGTTGGATTTGCACTTTTAGTTTTTGATGCCATTTTGTTACCTAAACGCAGGAATAAATACAAAAGATAGAAAACCGGCTGTGTATACATTTACATTTCTGCCAGAATTAAATTCCACTGCTTTTTGATGGCCATATCAACGCTGCATGCTAAAGATGAGATGACTGGAGGCAGTCGGGTTGCTTTATTCATTTAGTTATTTTAAGAAGCAGTCATTGAAATATTTCATCATGTGACTGAGTGAATACTGTGCCAAATCACTGAGGCAAGTCTACAAAGAATGAGGTAGTGATGTGTAAAGCACTTGGATTTATTAAGGGTAGTGTACATTACATGCTTACAGTCATCAGCAGATCATTTTTATTCTAGATTTGGGGAATTTGCCTCCAAGTTTTGTGCTTTGGCTGGAGAGTATTACATATCTAGGCGGCTCTTCACGCACACATCCGGCTCACTACTACTCTCCACGGTACAGTCGCTGTAGTCCATCTTACAGAGGTCACAGTCACAACTCAGTGCCACAGGGTAGGTGAAGAAAGGGTCTGTGCCAGGTACACAGTCTGGTAGCTTGATGGTGTCATAGCGAATTTCTTTATACGTGCAGATTTTTTGTTTAGCTGCTGAAAGAGCAGTTTTATACACTGGATCCTGTTTAAAAAAAAAGACACATTCCATTTAGGGCTCATTCAGATGACTGTATGGTGTCCACAAAAATGCAGATTTTTTTTTTGGCAGACAGTTCAGCATGTCCGCAAAAAAAACGGATTGCATTCCATTTTTTTTTTTTTTTTGCAGACCCATAGACGTCAAGGGGACATGTTTTATTTATTTTTAGAGAGCTATAGAACGGAAGAAAAGGGCTCCATAGAAGTGAATGGGTCTGCATCTAATCTGCCAAAAAACGGATCCGAATGTGGCTCTGTTAGGTTATAAACAAATGGCAATAAAATAAATCGCAATTCACAGTAAGGATGCCTTCGCACGCTGCGGATTTTGTTGCTGCATTTTCTGCACATGGATTTCTGTCCCATTTCTGATTTTCAGTCACAGAAATTTTTGCAGCAAAATCTGCAGCGTTTGAAGGCACTCTAAAGGGGTAATGCACATGACTGTTGGTTGTTTGCAATCTGCAAAATACAGATACTTTCCGAGTGCCTTCCACATTTTGCGTAACGGAAGGGCAAGCCCCTAATAAAACAGTCTCGTCCGTAATGCAGACCATACTAGGACATGTTCTATTCTTTTGTGTAACAGCCATACAGATATTTCCGTTCGTTTTGCAGGCCCCATTGAATTAAAGTGAAGGGTTCCGCATATGGACCGCAAAAAAACAATGGAACGGACAAGGGAAAAAAATATATATGTGTGCATGAGCCCTAATACGTATTGCAGTAAAAAGTACAAACACTGGCAAGTTCAAGTTCCGAAGGAGACTAAAATAAAAGTTACATTTTCTAAAAATATTAAACATTCGACAGACTTTTTATGCCATTAAAAGATACTGGTGACCTATCCTCCAGACGGATCAGCAGTAAGTGATGTCCACCTGGCAACCCTGGGCATCTGTTTTTTGGCAGCCCTCGGCACCACCACAGTGGATGGATCCGGAAGCAGCAGGCTTTGCAGGTCAGCTCCGATTCACTGATTGATGGAGGTACCGGGTGTTGGACTTCCACCAGTCTGATATTGATGAACTGGCCAGAGGATAGCTCATCAAGATATAAAAGCAGGACAACCCCTTACGGTATTCTACTGACCTATACCTCTGTCTCTACACAGTATATTAGTAGTTGCCCTGTAGAGTAAATTTCTGGTCTAACTGAATAGCACAAAACATGGTGCTGGTCGTGTGACCTGTACTAAAAGCTCGCGAAGAGGAAATGTGTCACAAAAAAGTTATCTGCCCGTAAAAAAACAGATAGCAACACACACACTTTTTTTCTAATCTGTTTTTATTTTCTGCTTGCAGATTTATTCTATTTCCTGAACATGATTATAGGGGCGGCCATCTTGTCTGACCTTTTTCTTAACAGCATTTAGAAAGCATTAAGAAAAGTGCTATACAGCAGCCCTATGGTCCATAGACACAATGGACAGGAGGGGACCTCATTGACTTCTATGGCAGAGTTTTCTAGGCATGCTCTGTGACCTGTGCAGAGGTCATTGCACAAGAAAAGAATAGATAAGATTTGACAATCACCTATTGTGAATGGTGGATGCTGTCTTATCTATAAATAAAGCTGATATCATTACAGGCAGGATAAGAATGACAGATAAGCAGGTAGCTGCAGTGAAGTAATCTGTACAGACCAAGAAGTGGCTCCTGTTATTAGGCTTAGTGGCCAGTGGGAAAAATGCAGGATTATGATTTTTTTTATTAAATATAAAGTTTAGCACAATAATGTGATTAAAACAATAGGTCATTTTCTGATTCCACATTCCCTTTAAATCCTACAGCAGGGATCAGCAACTTATGGCACTCTAACTGTTCTGAAACTACAACTCCCAGAATTCTCCTTTCACTTTTATAGGAGTTATAAGAACATCGGAATAAGTGTGGATGCTGGGAGTTGTAGTTTCACAGCAGCTGGAGTGCTGAAGGTTGCTGATCCCTGTACTATAGGCATAGTGACAACATTGGAGGAGCTCTATAATCTTACACAACTGAATCTAAGCAAAATCCAAAGCTCACCTTTGCCCAACAGTGACCACTGCAGATTGTGGTTGTAAAGGTGACGCACACTGGACAGTGGTCCTTCTCGGCAGATATGGTGGCATTGACGAGATTACATGGCCGAAGTCCTTGCACGGCAGACAAGTAAGCAACCAGGACCAAGGATATTAGGTGAGGAGTAAACATTCTGTGTTAAAATAGCAAAATTATAACTGCTGTCTTATAGATGTCAGTTTCCAGAAGCACTCCTGGTTAAGTTTACACCATCGCAATTGTGTTTTGACCTCCGTTTTCTGTACATGGTGTCCCAATATGCCCTGTTTGCCCCATATTTCTCCTTAGAAGAACCATGTTCAAATTGAGAAAGATATGAATCAGTTTTACTGAGGCAGCCCTACCAGGCTAACAGTGTATAGGGGAATAGCAGAAGACGCCTTCCACTGTATCGTTTTTGGCACCACAGCAGCTCAAACCAGCTGATTGGTGGGGGTGCCGGGTGTTGGACCTCCACCGTTCTGACATTGATGACCTCTCATCAAGATCTTTTTCTACTAGGTAATTGACTTCACTGAGGTAAGCAATGAGCTTACATATATTCATACAATTAACTTTCACTATAAAGCAGCCACGATTACAACAGCATTGCAGTTTTTGCAGCTTGTCCGTCTGCTGTACTCTACCAATACATCTGACCGTATGTAGATTCTCTGTTCTATGACATAAATC
Source organism: Bufotes viridis (assembly GCA_033119425.1). Taxonomy (NCBI): domain Eukaryota; kingdom Metazoa; phylum Chordata; class Amphibia; order Anura; family Bufonidae; genus Bufotes; species Bufotes viridis. The sequence goes on along the minus strand of CM065590.1, from coordinate 476,368,776 downwards.
ATATCTGCCTTCACATCCAGTTTATGTGGTGTCCTAATGTATCTAATATGAAGCAGTGTTGCAAATAATCTTGATTAAACATTGGGGGGGGGGGGGGTAAAAAAGTTGCAAACTTAAATATAGGCACAAGTGATGTTTCTACCAGGGCTGTGGAGTCGGAGTCGAGGAGTCGGAGGCAATTTTGGGTACCTGGAGTCGGAGTCGGAAAAAAATGGACCGACTCCGACTCCTACTAGATTTAAATTGGAATAAAAAAAAATTGGAATAAAAAAAAAGCAGGTTTAAATGTCCCAATTCAGATAAAGTTATAATTAATTACTTCTCTACTGTAAGAATAAAGGCCAATGCATGCAGTGCGTCACGTTACCGCTAAACAAAGACGTTAAGTGCCCGTGAAGAAGCTTTTCATATGCTTTACTATGCAGTTAAAGGGACACTGACAGGCTGATATATCTGCTGGTATTCATCAGAGGATTAGGAATACAACTAGACGACTGTTACCCCCAGTTGAGGTTTACTTGTGTTTAAAAACGTTTTAATCAATATGCAAATTCTCTACCTTTGCCCAAGGGGCAGGCGCACATGTAGAGTACTGGCAGCACTAGACAGGACTTGGTAGCGAGGAGGAAGAGAGAAAGCTGGCACAGCCTCAGCATAGCCAGACGAGGCTGCTGCCAGCACTCTACACGTGCGCCTGCGCAGGAATTCAGCGCTCGGCTAGCCTGAAAAAATGCCAGTGCAGTGAATAATAACGAGGGAACAGCGCTGGGAAGCTGTACTTCGGGCGCGGCTGGGCACAAAGCCGCAGGAGACGCTGCCCCATTGGGCACAAAGATAGTGAATTTGCATACAGATTAAAATGTTTTTTAAACACAAGTACAGTTTAACTGGGGTAAGATTAGTATAGTTTTATTCCTAATTCTCTGATGAATACCAGTATATATATATATCTTTAGCTGGAAAATCAGCCTGTCAGTGTCCCTTTAAGGAGCGGCAATACTTACACTTTCCATTGTCTTGTGGTCTGCTGTTACAGGGACCCCATGGTTATCCTCGCCTCTGACTGATAACTGATTAAGGACTGGAGACACTTGTATAAGTGAAGGGAATGGATAGTCAATAGTTCAAGACTGAAGCTGTAAACCATTTGAAAAACTGCTATCATTCAGCTAAGGCTATAAAACATGTAAACTCAGATTGTTAGCTTAAATTTTAAACATGACTATGGGATTCTACTACGAAAATCATGTTTTAAAATAAATGCCCCTTCCCCTGCCCCTTCCTGGATTCTCCCACTGCTCTATCTTCAGCAGAAGATCAGCACACAAAGGAGAAGGCAGCAGCTTCTGCTCAACTACCTCTCTGTGCGAGAGGAGATTAGAAGAACTTGGTGGAACAGCTTCGTATTTGCATATTAAATACAGAGGAGTCGGAGTCGAGGAGTCGGAGTCGGAAGTTTCAAAATCTGAGGAGTCGGAGTCGGACAATTTAGCTACCGACTCCACAGCCCTGGTTTCTACACAGCCCTCTCAACTTTCCATTAAAGCAAGGGGTGCAGTGGGTTTGGCAAGACATGTTTGCAAATGGTATATACTAGAGGTGCACCATATTTTGAGAACCCTTATTGGCATATGTATGTGGAACCTGATCTCTTCCCCCGAGCAAACTAGGTTTGTTGTCTTCTTTTACGCCATTTCTCTTTGTGTAAAAGAAGACTGAAATCTATGGTAGCTTGGAGCCGCTGTAGATTTCAGTCTCGGCTCATGAACTGTCGGAGGATGTGCCTAATTTATAACAAGGTATGCCCCTTGTCATAAATTAGGTGCAACCTCCGTCAGCAAAGGGGATATTATAGACTGGTGTAAAACGCCACTCTATGATAAATTCCTGCCTTTGTTTCTACAATTCCTATGATGCTGTAATGTATCACCACAGTAACAGACAACAAACTGTGTAGTCTGATCATGCAGCCATACTCTCCTCCATCTGTCCACAACATCAAGCTACACCAAGACCATCAAAGGCAGTTACAATATAATGGCAGTACTTGATAAACCCTGCACTGCTAAGAATATCTGTGTCATGATGGTGGTGCATAAAAATGGAGCATGGGCCAGGTGGAGAGGAAAATGCCAGGGGTGTCAGACGGTGGCAGCCAACAAACCTAGTATGCTCGGGGGAAGAGATCAGGTTCCACATACAGATCCCAATAAGGTTTCTCAAAATATGGTGCACCTCCAGTCTATACCATTTGCAAACATGTATGACCGTATTAAATGAAATATTGAGGCCACTTACCTTGCAGCAGGGAGCATAACTAGAAGACTAAATGGTTCTTCGAGGTATGTTTGCTGATCTGGTCAGCTCATTTAAAGAATTTCTTATTTAAATGTTCATGAAGGACACAGCACCCTCTGCCATGGTCACCGGTTGTGGGAGTGTGAAGGCTGAATGGATCTTCTCTATCATTTTTCCCTGAAGCAGATTAAAGAATTATTACCAAAAGATGTTTAACGGATCTTCCATATCCTGAATAAATGACTACGCTAATCCACAAAGCAGCAGTCTGTCCTTACCTGCTAATCAGAATATATCTGATACTTCAAATAAGTCTTATCCAATGGCAATTTTATATGTGGACATTTTCTTCTTTTTGGATTTCATAGAAACTCAAAATCACTGTTAGCTTCAGTCCAGATAAAGTGGACATGGTATCCCCCCCATAATTTATAAATAGTGATAAACCTACTGAGTAATGCTTAACGGAGAACATAATGGATAATGATTCGATTTTACTTAGAGTGCACCCAACAATTCTCCAAGTCCAGGGTCAAAATATATGAGGGACCAAAGCTCTTGGGTCTTCCACAACCCTCTTCAGAATGAAATAAACAAAGGGTCTCACTACAAATGACCGAATGACCTGAGCAGGGCCGGTTCTATAATAAGGCAGACTAAGCGGCCGCCTTAGGGCGCGGGAGGCAAATTAACTTTTTTTTTTTTTAAATCACTTGCGGCAAGTTGCGCCGCAGCACCCCCGGCCACCCACCCTAGCCTGCATGTGCCATGCAGCCCCGGTCCTCACAGAGCGGCAGCGCGGCAACACAGTCACGGGGGCACTCAGGGGGTGTGTGACTGGCAAGTGGCTCCGCAGCAGCAGGGACTGGAGCAGCTGTTGGTGACTGTGACTCACCCAGCCAGCCCAGACGGACTGTCGACTGCCATAGGGTAGGTGGTAGGTGATGAGTGCAGAGCACATATTGTTTATAACTATTACACAACATAAATGGGGGGGGGGGTCACGGGTGACATGATGGGAGGGGGGACAAATCAAATGTCTGTAGTCTGTGCTATGGAGGGGGAGAAATGTGACATGGGGGGGATGATGTGCCATGGGAGGGGGGGGAGAGAAGTGTGACACAATAGAGGGTCATAATGTGATCACGGGGGGGGCGCCAAAATGTAGCTTCGCTTGTGCTGGCAAAAATCCTTGCACCGGCCCTGGACCTGAGTGCTGAATTAGACTGAATTGTTACTATCGGTGCACTGTACCCTTGCAGCTTAATGAATTTTCATCCGCCTCCTGTAGCCTTTTTTTTTCTTAGCAAAGTTTTCAAAAAAAGAATCTTGGTCTGGCCCAACCCCAGCCCCCTGTTATGCCAGGGTAACTCCTTTCTTATCATATGGAATAGGACTGGCGGTACACTGCTGGCACATAAGCAAACGGCGCCACTATTGTTATGCAGGCTGGCCTAATACTCTAGGCTTCGGAATACAAGACAACCACACAACAATCCTGTCCTGACTGTGTAATATATTATTTACTGCTGTGGAGAAGTTGCCAAAGTCTGGGTTATGGCATTGTTTCTGGGCATCTCATATTACTGCACTTAGGAATTTTTGTTGGCAGTAAACATAACTGTAGCAACCAGTGTTAGTCCAATAATATCATGGGGTGCATCAAAAGAGGCAGAGATATACATGATGACAACATAGTTCTGCCACTTTAGTTAGACCACAAATGGAGTATTATGTAATTCTGGGCACCAGTGCACAAAACGGACATAGCAGAGCTGGAGAAGGTTCAGAGGAGGAAAGCTAAAGTAATAACTGGAATGGTGGGACTACAGTACCCTGAAAGCTTACCAAAATTAGGTTGCATTCACATCACCGTTTAGCTTTCCGTCCTACAGATCTGTCAGAAGAAGAACAGGATCTGGTAGAAAAACTGAAATATTAACCTATTGGCTGCCCGGGAGCAAGCCCCTTTCCACCCAGAGCGTATACTCAGGGGAGGATCTGAATCTAGACCATGGCAACCAACATTTAATAAATGTGTCCTGGGACTGTGCATCTTCAGCTTTAAATTCCACCGTCCTCGTGATTTGATTCAGAGCCTCAACCCAGAGCAGGGAGGGAGGGGAAGTAGACTTCCACTTCTTAGGGATGATCTGACGAGTCGCCAAAATAAAAAAATCCCAAAAGCCCCCACTGAGCCCAAGAAAGCGGGATTCGGAAAATAGATAAAAGACTCATCTCCGGAGTAAGAGCTAAAGACACTCCATTAAGTGTATTTTAGAGAGACTTAACTTCTTGCAACAAGGGAACAAGGACCTGGCATTACCACCAGATACGCAGCATTATACCTAGGCTGCACAAACTTTATTTAAGGGAAAATATGGTTTTAAGCACGGGGGGGGGGGGGGATTTCAACAAAGGCGATAAGTCAAGGCTTGTCAGTGAGAGCCTCCATAGGCAACAAACCTGTGCCATTATCCACTCCCTCATTCTAAAACCTAGACCCAATTTGTGTAACGTTGCCTCCAGGAATCTCCAACTGACCCTGTTGAATGCCCTTTCGGCATTGACAGTTAACCGGCACAACAAGTTGGAACGATTGGCTCTGTTAATAAGAAACATAATCTTGATGCTATTATCACTAGACAACCGCTCAGGGACAAATCCCACCTGCTCTAAATGGATGAGACTAGGGATATGAGCTTAGAGTCTAAGGGCCAAAATCTTTGCAAATAATTTAAAATTGACATTTATCAATGAAATAGGGTGATAATTACCACAGTGGGAGGGGTCTTTCCCAGGTTTTGGAATCACTGTAACATGAGCACTTAGGGACCGTGTAGGAAAAGGACACCATGTAGATACGGTATTAAAGGATGCCAGGAGGAAAGGAGACAAAGAGGACCTAAGAACTTTGTAAAATCTCGGCGTGTACCCCTCAGATCCTGGGCATTTTACTAGTCTTGAGAGCTTTGATAATTACATCAAGCTCAGCAGGGGAAATGTCACTATCTAATCCTGATGAAACAGATCCCAATATCTTACCAGGTCCATGAGTCTCTGGGTAAGTATCAATGTCCCATTGGGGGGAACTTATAGCCTGTCCAGACCACTATCAATAGACTAAAGGGTTGAGTAATATACCCTAAACTCCTCAAAGATTTCTTAAGGGGCATGGAGCGGCAAAAGAAGATGAAGTGCCCTGGCCAGCAATTAACCACACTTATCACCATACTCATAATATCCCTATCCCCTACATAAGGACTTTTGATCGAAAATAGCCAAAATCTGCTGTCGAAGAATTGGGATAGTTTGAATCTGCTGGAATACCCCTTTAGACCTAACTTATGTAAGAGAGCAATTAGTTTTGCTGAACGCTCTTTTTTTTCGAGTCCTGTGAGAAATCAAAACTCCCTGAAGAACACATTTAAAAGTCTCCCATTTAATAGGGGCACTCGAAGGGTCAGAGCTATGGGTAGGGTAGTAAGAGGAGCAACAATTTGGTACATATGAGGCTTTGAAATGAGTCTCCTGCTGCACAGCTTCCATCACTCCCGCTTATGAAGGTGATATGATATCTTGCTCCTTTTCTCAGGTTTGTTTAGTCCCCGACACCAAAGGAACAAAATGTTAAGGTAACCATGGAAAACTGGAATAAACGGAAGCCTCCAGGATGGGTATAAAACAACCATGCTTAACCTGTGGCCCTCCAGCTGTTGTAAAACTACAACTCCCACAATGCCCTGCTGTAGGCTGATAGCTGTAGGCTGTTCGGGCATGCTGGGAGTTGTAGTTTTGCAACAGCTGGAGGGACGCAGGTTGAGCATGTCTGGTATAAGGAAACCTGAGGGGGAGAGCAGAGGGAAAAAGTATAAACAACGGACAGAACAAAAACAGAAGTGAGAACAATCGTGTGGTATGGGAGGTTTAGAGATGACATTGTGATGATCTGGAACTCCACAGACCAGAGATTTTTTTAATGCATCGACTACATGAATAAAAACTATCTGAATCTTAGATTTACATATAATTTGTCCACAGAGGACATTCCTTTTTTGGACATTAAGCTATCGATTAAGGCGCGCAAGTTGGTTAGCAGGAATTATAGAAAAGACACAAGCGGTAACACCCCGCTTTTAGCCTCATCATGGGCGTAGCTATAGGGGATGCAGAGGTAGCAGTCGCTACCAGCCCAGGAGCCTGAGGGGCCCAAAGACCCTTGTGCCGCATAAGAAGACATACAAAGCAATGAGGGAAGGGGGGCCCAAGCTGAACTCTTGCACCAGGGCCCATGAGCCGTTAGTTACGCCCCTGAGCCTCATCATACCATTTTAAACATGTAATAAAAGGCATTCCCTATGGTGAGACCATTAGAGTCCGCCAAAACTGCTCAGAAGATTCAATATTTGAGTCAGAACAAATAGCTCTGTTTGACAGATTGAGAGGGTACAGTGATCATATTTTGAAGCAGGCAGAAGAGAAAGTAAAACATGAATAGAGAGGCATTGATTACACATAGTACAGTGAGGAGGGAAGGGAGGCCAACAAACAACTGAGGGTTGTCACCTCCTACAGTCGCCAGTTTCAGGAGATACAAGGTATTATCAGGAAATATCTACCTATTTTATTTCAAGATGATAGCTTGCAACAAATTTTAGAGCCAGGCTTTCAAGTGGTAAGCAAATGAGCACCTTCTTTGTACTCCGCTTTGTCCCCTAACTTGTTCATAGAAAAGTCGGATATTGGCAAACCCATGTGGTTGAATGTTGTGGGCAGTTACAAATGTGGCCCCAGTATTTGTAAAACTTGTCAATATATTACAGTGGGTAAAATATTCGAATCCAGTGTAACCAAGGAGGTCTTCGAGATCAGATCGTATATCGACTGTAACACGAATAATGTCATTCATTTGGCAACCTGCAATGCCTGCAGCATTCAGTGAGTGGGATGCACCTCAAACAGTGAGAATAAGGCCTCTTTCACACGGCCGTGTGTCCCCCGTGGTCTTATTGCGGCCCGGCAATACACGGGACACTGGCCATGTGCATTTCGCATCACGGATGCAGACCCATTCACTTGAATGGGTCTGCTAATCCGGAAATGCGGTGCAGAACGGAACCAAGGAACGCAAGCACTACGTAGTGCTTTCATGGGGTTCCGTTCCGTGCTTCCGTTCCACAAAAAGATAGAACTTGTCCTATCTGTTGTGGGACAGACAGATCGCAGACCCTTATTCAAGTGAATGGGGTCACAATCCGCATGCGGCTACCCCACGGTCGGTGCCCGTGCATTGCAGACTGCAATTTGCAGTTCGCAGCACGGGCACGGCCATCACTCGCTCGCGTGAAAGAGGCCTAAGAAAGCACTTGTCAGATGTCTCCAATCTCGAACTGCTGAACATCTCTATGCTATCTTGACATTTTAGAGATGTTCATCAGGGTGACCTGACAAGCCTGAGCGTCATGGGTATAGAAAGGGTGTTTAAATCCGCACGAGGAGGAGACATAAATAGGCGATTGCTGAATAGAGAATCCTTTTGGATTTTTACACTGAACACAACAAATCTTGAGGGCATGAATAATCGATATGATTTGATTTATGAGTACTGACTCGCTCCCGTTTTATTTTTTGTTGTGTTATAATTGAGTAGAATTTTGCATCCATTTTAAGAAAGCCATTGGAGGCAGCACTAGCTTGGACCTGATTATTATTCGGCACCTGGCTGGGGGTGTGCCTCATGGCAAGAGAGGATTTTTAAACTCGAGTATGTGATAACACAGTGTGGTCATGATTAAGACGTACAGTCGAAACGCATAGACCTTGCCTATCTGGTCAGCCTGTGGATTTTATAATAAAGTAATAAACACATACCGCCAGATTTATCATTACACTTACATCTTACTCCACTTTTACATATGCCCAAAGTCACTTTAGGATAGTCAGATTTATTAATGGTCCTTTAATACTGTGATAAATGGGGTTTGACGGTAGAAGTTTATCCTTCAGTAAGCGGCTTTACAAAAGTCGCACGTCTTTACAGAAAAGTCGCATGTTCTATTAAAAAGTCGCATAAGATAAGCATGGCGACTTTTTAAATTGTTGCAATAGTAAATATGTCTAGAGATTCATTTACATAAGACAACACGCCCACTTTCACAAAACTGGAGAGCTTAGTGCAAAGTTTGAAAAAGTCACAAAAAAATGCGCAATTTTACCGATTGCGCATTTTTTGGGGACTTTTTCACTCCATTAAAGTGACTTTAATGATAAATCTGGCCCATTGGATTTTATTCTGAGCCTGCTGCTGGATTTTTTCTACTGTTTTTATTGATTCCTGATCTGGGACCCGTGCATGGCGAAAGAGGACGGTGCGTGAGCTGAAATTCCTTTTTTCTTAAATATTGAAGGAGAGTGCTAAAGAAAGTTTGGGCCCAATCATTCAAATGGGGGTTTTAACTTCCTCTCTTAGACCTCTGATATGGAGGTTATTTCTCCTGCTTCTGTTTTCCATATCATCCAGGTGGCTCTGGAGCTCCGATATTTGTGTTGAGTGGATCTGAAGTAATTTGGCTTGAGCATCCATAGAATCGTTAATTTCTAACGATAATTTGTTTTCCCTTAGTCCTAACAGCAGCACAGATGGGGTTAACCACCCCCCGTGGACTGGCAGGACCGGCGGAATGTTTAATGAGCCCAAGACTAAACACTCAATTTAACAATTAAGTATCTCCTTAAAAGGAGGAAGTCAACCCCCAGCCCACTGTGTTTATAGTAAGAAAAAAACTAGACTTACTAGGGTGGGAAATTTGTGTGCTGCTGTTAGGCCAGCAGCACAGATGGGGAGATAGCAAGAAGAAACCCCTAGGGAGGGCCTTCCTGCCTGGCAGAACTAAGAAAAGTCTGCCCAAAGGCCGAAAACTCAGCTAGACTGGCATCTAGTCTATAATGGGAGATGAATGTCGATTCAGAGCTCCAGGAGGCTGCTTTGCAAATCATGTTGAGAGGCAGTAGACACCTCTCAGCAAAAGAAGTAGCCACAACTCTAGTAGAGTGGGCCTTCACAAATCTCGGAGGGTCCAGAGATTGTGGAAACAAAGGATTCCTTAATAGCCTCCTCAATCCACCGACTGATGGAAGGTTTGGATGCCTTATAGCCTTTAAACTTACCGGCAACAGGATTAGCAGATTCTCATCTTTCCTGAACTCCTTGATCTATCCACATAGATCCGGAGACATCTTGAGACGTCCAGAGGATGTCTAGCAGGTTCCTAGGAGGAGGTGGTAGATGTCGACAGAACCGGGAGGAATATCACCTGGTTGATGTTCTGGAAGGAAGGAACTTTAGGCCTACAATACGGGAGGAATCTAAGAAGGTCCCGGTCATGTAAGAAAATGGTATAGGGCTCATGTGCTGAGAGAGCTTGAAGCTCAGAGACCCTCTTGGCCAAAGTCACTGCAAGGAGAAACACAAACTTCCAAGTGACGAACTTGATGTCCACCTCCTCTAACGGTTCAAAGGGGGAGATGCTAACCCCTGAGAACTACTGAAAAACCCATTGAAAAAAGGGGTCTCAGTACTGTAGGCTTTAATCTTTCAGCTCCTTTAAGGAACCGTTTGATCAGCGGGTCCTGAGAAAAAAGCCTGTTAAGGCAAGCTGAGATGGCTGAAACTTGAACCTTCAGAGTAGAAGGGCAAGGCCTCTATCAAGGCCGTCTTGCAGGAACTGAAGGATAGCGGAGAGGGGCGGATCTGCAGACGCCACCTCAGTTGAGGTACAACAGGATGAGAATATCCTCATAATACAAGAGTAGGCTCTCTTGGTAGAGTCCGCTCTAGAATGAGACAGCGTTCTCAGGACCGACTCTGAAAGCCCTTCTATTCTGGGAAGGGACTGATCAACCTCCAGGCTGTCAGGTTGAATCTGTGCAGATCTGAGCAGAGGTGAGTGTCCCACGACACCAGGGTCTGCTGTGGGGAGCCTCCAATATTGTCCTCGACTCAACTGGGTGAGCTAGGTAAACCAGGATCTCTTCGGCCAAAACAGTATGATGGCTATCACCGAGGCCTGATCCTGACGGATTTTCATCAATACCCTCGGTATCATGGAAAAGGGAGGGAAGATGTAAGCCAGCCTGAACCTCCAGGATATTGACAGAGCGTCTAACGCCAGGGGTTGTCCTCCCTGTAAAGGGAGCAGAACCTCTCCACCTTGGCATTGAACCTTGTTGCCATGAGATCCACCTCTGGCATACCCACTTGAGGACTATCTGCTTGATTCTCCGGATGTAAAGACCACTCCACCGACGGAAGACCGCGGCTCAGCCGCTATCATATTGAGGGAGCCTTGGATGTGGATCGCAGATAAGTGGGAAGGTACAACTCTGCCTAATCCAGAATCACCCCGATCTCTGACAGGAGGGAAGTGATCTCGTGCCTCCCTGCTGGTTGATGTAAAGTACCGCAGTCACATTGTCTGACTGGACTTTCACCGCTTTGCCCCGGATCTGAGGGGCTAAGTGAAGGAGGGCTAGCCGGATAGCTTGAATCTCGCAGAGATTGGATGAAAGAAGCCACTCCTGAGGAAACCAGGTCCCGTGAACTGGAGAGTCGTCTAGGTGAGCGTCCCAGCCTACTTAGGACGCATCCGTAGTCAATATGACCCAGATTGGCTGGGTCATAGACTTCCTGTCTAAAAGATGGCACCACCATCTGAGGGAATACCGAGTTTGCCAAGTCAGGGAGCACAGGGAGTTTAGCCCAGCAGGGCTGCCATTCCATTAGGAGAGGACCTCCGACTGTAGAGGGCGGAGGTGCCATAGAGCCCAAGGACTGCTTCCGCAGACGCTGACATGAGCCCCAACATCTTCATGAGAGTCCGGATTGGAACTCGCCGGGAAAGGAACTTGCCATGTTCTGAACCCGGAATCTTCTTTCTGGAGTCAACTGGAGCGACATCCCAGTGGAGTCGATTATGAAGCCTAGATATCTTACTGAAGTCGACGGGCTCACGTTCGACTTCTACCAGCTGATGATCCAACCTAGGTGGAACAGAAAGGAGATTGTTACCTGAAGAAGTTGGGTTAGGACTGCTAGAGCAGAGGCTTTCAAAGCCAGTCGTCCAGATAAGGAATGATGGTCAGTCCTTGAAGCCTCAAAGCCGCCACCACAGAACCACCACCTTGGTAAAAGTGTGAGGGGAAGAAGAAATGCCAAAGGGAAGGGCAACAAACAGAAGATGCCTGATGACACCTGGACCGTGATCCTGATATACTTCCTGGAACCAGGATGGATCGGGATGTGCAGATATGCATTCTTGAGGTCCAGGGTTGCCATCACGTCTCCAGGATTGACGACGTGAACTACTGACCTGATGGTTTCTACACGAAACTTCACCTTCCTTATAAATCAAATAAAATATCTCAGATCGATAATCATCCGGAGATCTCCAGAAGCCTTGGGAACCAGAAAAACTGGTGAATAGATCCTTAGGCCCCGTTCTCCTGCCGGAACCTCCTCCAGAACCCCTTTGCAAATGTAGTCCTGAATATAGGCCTCTAGGATCGCCTCCTTGGCAGCTTGTAGAAGGTTGATCTTGACAAACCTGTCCAGAGGAATAGAGGTGAGGTTGACTAAATAACCGTTGGAAATGATATTCAGGACCCAGGGATCAGAGATCTCTTGGATCCATTCTTCTCAGAAGTGGGAGAGACGACTCCCGACGGGTACATGAAGCTTAGGAATGGGGAAGCTTATTGGCAGGACGTCAGGAGTAACGGGAATTAACCAAGAGCCTCGAAGAGGCCCGTAGTCAGGAGGTGGATTTTCCATCTTTGGCTCCTCCACGAGCACCTCAAACCCTTTCGCTGTGCTCTCCAGTCACTACAAGAGCTTGTTTGCTGGCCAGACCTGCCACCGCGGTCTTGTCTGCCCTGCCCTCGAAAGGACTGCTGGGGAAGGCTCTTCACCTTCTAGTCTGAAAGGCCCTCCATGATCTTATCTAGCTCCGAACCGAACAAACGGTTGGGCTCGAATGGAAGGCCATATAAGCTGTATTTTGAGGAATTGTCAGCGACCCAAGGCTTAAGCCAAAATGGAATATGGGCTGCCGATCGCCATGCTATAGGCCCCTGACGTTATTTGATAGTATTGTTACAGGGTGCCAAAGGCGCACTTGGTCTCCTATGAGCCACAGACCTGCTGCTTAGCTTCAAGAGCAAGGATCTGTGTTTGGCCTCGTTCCCAGGACTTGCTTTGCTAGCGAAGCTCCTCGCTAGCTCAACTGGAGCTGTGCGGTATCGCACAAGAAGTCCGTAGCCAGGTTGATGGTCTTGAAAGCAGCCAGTATGTCGTCCTGGAAAAACCTCTGGTTCACATCAACTTGAATTTGATCCAGGCGAGATCGGAGGAACGTAGAGACTTCAAAAGCCGCTATGGCTGTGGAAGCGGAAGCCGCAGCTGCCGTAACACCCCGTCTTAGTGTGCACTCTGCAAGGGGGTCCTGCAGCTAGACCCATCGTCTGCAGGAACCAGAGTGCGCTTGGACAACTTGGCAATAGCCATGTCCACCTTGGGAATGGATCCCCATGAATCCACCAAGGGTTAAGCCATCGGGAACATGGATTTAAACTTCTTTGTTAAAACCGGACCTTTTCCAGGTTTTTTCCACTCTATATCATGACAGAGAGGAGGGTCTCATCCGCTTTGAAGACACGAGGTGCCCGAGTAGCGGGAACGGGAGGCTCCCCACAGTCAACATCATGGTCCCCTGACCTGATGGACTTGAGCAACTTCTGTGTCTTTCCAGGGGAGAAAACACAACGTCAGCTCCTCCTCATCTGAGGAGGAAGAAACTAAGGAGACCAAGAAGGTCTCTCTACTGGGACAGAGGTCTCCATAGGGGCCTGGGCACGAATAGGAAGCCTTTCCATCCAGCAGGCCTATGACTCCTTTAACAGAGCCATTGATACATATCCTGCAACGTAGGTTCACTAGAGGTCAGAAACCTCTAACGGCAGCTGGTAACACCTGGTGTAGGTTAAGTCAACAGACCCAGGGATTCCCAACCGGTCTCCCAAGCTGGTCTTAGCCTAGCCTTAAGCTGTTTAGCTTCTGCGATCTCACAAGTGCAGGTATGATCAGCTTACAATAACCGTTGACTGCTGCAATGGTAGCAGGATAGATGCTTCCTCTTGGAATCCACTTTCCTGCCTTCCGAATCCCGCGGAGAAGACATCACTGCGGGAAAAAAAGGGACAAATAAAACATTTGTAAACCACCTATCTACGCAGGAAAGGTAGAAAAATAGACCGGAGGCAGCTGAGGAAAAAAACACCACAAGTGGAACAACACCAATTTTGGGACTCTGGGAGCTAGCTGAAAAAGCATATGTAGCCAGAGACTGAACTGGAGCACACAGCCTCCCAAAATAGGGGAAGGGGAGGATAGCCAATCCACCCTCCCCAGTAAATCCCCCGGAAGATGCAAAAAATCGCATCTATGAAAAATCGTGCCCGTGAAAAATCACGGCCGGATTACCCGGAGGTGATGCAAAGGAGAGTCCCGCGTCACCTCCGGAAGATGGCGGCGCACAGGGACCGGGAATCCTGGACCAAGGACGCCGCCAAAATACCCCAGCCAGGCGCAACTGCGCGGGGCCGGCAGCAAATAAGCTGCCGGCCAAACTGACAAGGTACCTAGGAAAAAGGGCAACGCCGTTACCCAAACGAAAAGAAGGCTCCCCGCACTTTCCATAAGAAAGGGGGGAACAAACCGCCTAGTCCACCTGTCCAGGAGAACAGAAAAAAACACAGTGGGCTGGGGGTTGACTTCCTCCTTTTAAGGAGATACTTAATTGTGAAATTGAGTTACTAGTCTTGGGCTCATTAAACATTTCGCTGGTCCTGCCAGTCCACGGGGGGTGGTTAACCCCATCTGTGGTGCTGGTAGGACGTAAGGGAATCATGTATTTTCTCCTGAGCATCTTCTAGCACAGAAACCCTGCCCCCAATATGTTAAATGTCCTTTTGCAAGACCTCTGTGTCCTTTTTATGAGAAGTCTCTAGACGAGGGAACATAGCATCCATTTCTTGTCTGGTAAGGATGACTTTAATATGAGCCTTCCAGTCACAATCACCCTCCTGCCCTTCAAGTCCTTATTCGTCACAGACGGGTGAGCAGGGGATGAGCTATGAGAAGAAGAGGACAAAGATGACGTCTGGGTCGGGTTGTGCTGCTTCAGGAGGCCAATCTGGAGAGGAATGCGCACTCACCACCAGAGTGGTAGAAACAGGTCCTGTGCCCACCGTGATAGCATGGAATTCTCAAGGAGACAGGCTGGCTGGGTGTGGCACAGGACTCTCATGTGGAGCAGGCGACGCTGCAGCCTGTACGCCCGCAGGGAAGTTGACTGGCACGGAAGCTGTACTTGGGCGCCATCTTGGATTTTATGTCGGCCGAGGGAGAGAAAAACGTCAGTGTTCCCTGAATCTTGCTCAGAGTCGGCTCCAGAGATGGTGACTCTCTTCCTGCGAACCATCACCTGGCATTGGAGTGGGTCAGTTGCCGGTGACAGTGATATAACACCGGGGAGTGCGGGAGCTCTGAGATACAGCGACTTACTCCGCCATCAGTTGATGACGTGAATTAGTAGCATTATTATATCATAGGTCCTAATACTGTGAATGGGACCTGAGACTGGAGGTCAAAAATCTCCATCTTTTTAGGATACTAGTGATATACACTCACCTAAAGAATTATTAGGAACACCTTTTGCCTTCAGAACTGCCTTAATTCTACGTGGCATTGATTCCACAAGGTGCTGATAGCATTCTTTAGAAATGTTGGCCCATATTGATAGGATAGCATCTTGCAGTTGATGGAGATTTGAGGGATGCACATCCAGGGCACGAAGCTCCCGTTCCACCACATCCCAAAGATGCTCTATTGGGTTGAGATCTGGTGACTGTGGGGGCCATTTTAGTACAGTGAACTCATTGTCATGTTCAAGAAACCAATTTGAAATGATTTAAGCTTTGTGACATGGTGCATTATCCTGCTGGAAGTAGCCATCAGAGAATGGGTACATGGTCAGAAACAATGCTCAGGTAGCCCGTGGCATTTAAATGATGGCCAATTGGCACTAAGGGGCCTAAAGTGTGCCCAGAAAACATTCCCCACACCATTACACCACCACCACCAGCCTGCACAGTGGTAACAAGGCATGATGGATACATGTTCTCATTCTGTTTACGCCAAATTCGGACTCTACCATTTGAATGTCTTAACAGAAATCGAGACTCATCAGACCAGGCAACATTTTTCCAGTCTTCAACAGTCCAATTTTGGTGAGCTCGTGCAAATTGTAGCCTCTTTTTCCTATTTGTAGTGGAGATGAGTGGTACCCGGTGGGGTCTTCTGCTGTTGTAACCCATCCGCCTCAAGGTTGTGCATGTTGGGGCTTCACAAATGCTTTGCTGCATACCTCGGTTGTAACGAGTGGTTATTTCAGTCAACGTTGCTCTTCTATCAGCTTGAATCAGTCGGCCCATCCTCTGACCTCTAGCATCAACAAGGCATTTTCGCCCACAGGACTGCCGCATACTGGATGTTTTTCCCTTTTCACATCATTCTTTGTAAACCCTAGAAATGGTTGTGCGTGAAAATCCCAGTAACTGAGCAGATTGTGAAATACTCAGACCGGCCCGTCTGGCACCAACAACCATGCCACGCTCAAAATTGCTTAAATCACCTTTCTTTCCCATTCTGGACATTCAGTTTGGAGTTCAGGAGATTGTATTGACCAGGACCACACCCCTAAATGCATTGAAGCAACTGCCATGTGATTGGTTGACTAGATAATTGCATTAATGAGAAATAGAACAGGTGTTCCTAATAATTCTTTAGGTGAGTGTATATAAGAGATTGGTAAAATGGAAAATACAGTAATGTGATGAAATACATCAGACTAGTAATATCATCATATGGTAGTATACAGCATGGCATGTTTTATAGCGATGGCTCTAGGATAAATCTGGTCTATTAAAGGAGCCATTATTAACTGGCACAATAAGCCAATGCAGCTATGTCTTCTGCATCTTTTTCTGTAGTCGAGAAGCTGCCATGAGACCACCTAATGCATACCTCCATACTTTTGAAAAGAAGCACGAGGGACACCAAATTTATTCTGCACTAAGCCACACCTCTAACTCCACCCAAAACATAATAAAACACCTAATCTCAGCCAGTCCCCTGAATGCCCTCACATAGTAATTATTCCCCCTTTCTGTCACAGCACAGTATTTATGCCCACATTGTGCCCCCTTCACAAGTTATGTCCAGATATGTGCCCCCTCACAGTAGTTATGACAGATATGTGTCCCCTTACAGTAGTTATGATAAATATGTACCTACTCACAGTAGTTATGACAGATACAGTCCTGATCAAAAGTTTAAGACCACTTGAAAAATGGCAAAAAATCATATTTAGCATGGCTGGATCTTAACAAGGTTCCAAGTAGAGCTTCAACATGCAACAAGAAGAAATGGGAGTGAGACAAAACATTTTTTGAGCATTCAATTTAATGAAAACAACGAATAAACTGAAACAGGCTGTTTTTCAGCTGATCAAAAGTTTAGGACCACACCTCCAAAAAAAAACTAAACCTCCCCCCCAAAACAGAAATCCAACTAACAAACATTAACTCAGTACTGAGTAGCTCCGCCGTTATTGTTGATCACTCCAAAAATTCCTTTCGGCATGCTTGATGCAAGCGTTTCCATGAGGTAAGTGGGAACATTTCTCCAAGTGGTGAAGACGGCCGCACGAAGGCCATCTACTGTCTGGAACTGTTGTCCATTTTTGTAAACTTCCCTTACCATCCATCCCCAAAGGTTCTCAATTGGATTTAGATCAGGGGAACACGCAGGATGGGCCAAAAGAGTGAGGTTATTCTCCTGGAAGAAGTCCCTTGTCCTGCGGGCATTGTGTACTGTAGTGTTGTGTACAGTCGTTACCACACAGACGAGGGCCCTCAGTCATGAGGAATGCTCTCGGCAACATCTGGACAAAGCCAGCGGCCATTTGACGCCCCTGCATTTCCTGAAGCTCCATTGTTCCACTGAAGGAAAAAGCACCCCAGACCATTATGGCACCCCCTCCACTGTGGCGCGTAGAAAACATCTCAGGTGGGATCTGCTTGTCATGCCAGTAACGTTGGAAACCATCAGGACCATCAAGGTTAAATTTTTTCTCATCAGAGAATAAAACTTTGAGTGTCCCATGTTTGGTGCTCTCTTGCAAAGTCCAAACGAGCAGTTCTGTGGCGTTCAAGGAGACGCGGTCTTTGAAGAAGTTTTTTGTTTTTGAAGCCCTTCAGTCTCAGATGCCGTCTGATGGTTATGGGGCTGTAGTCAACACCAGTAAGGGCCTTAATTTGGGTCGAGGATCGTCCAGTGTCTTGACGGACAGCCAATTGGATCCCCCGGCTCAGTGCTGGTGAATTTTTTTGGGGTCTTCCACTTGACTTTTTGTTCCATAACCCTCAGGATCATTTAAGAAATTCCAAATGACTGTCTTACTGCGTCCCACCTCAGCAGCGATGGCGCGCTGAGAGAGACCCTGCTTATGCAGTTCAACAACCCGACCACGTTCAAAAACGGCGAGTTTTTTGCCATCACAACGTGTGACTACCTGACAGAAAATGACAATGAATCCACATCTTTGCACAGATTTGGCCTTTTAAAGGCATGTGGTCCTAAAATTTGGATCAGCTGAAAAACAGCCTGTTTCAGTTTAATCGGTATTTTCAATTATTGAATGCTCAAAAAATGTTTTGTCTCACTCTGATTTATTCTTGTTGCATGTTGAAGCTCTACTTGGAACCTTGTTAAGATCCAGCCATGCTAAATATGATTTATTGCCATTTTTCAAGTGGTCTTAAACGTTTGATCAGGACTGTATGTGCCCCCTCACTGTAATATGCCCAGCTGTGCCCCCTGTCAGTAATATGCCCAGTTGTGCCCCCTCACAGTAATATGCACAGCTGTGCCCCTGATAGTAATATGCCCAGCTGTGCCCCCTGACAGTAATATGCCTAGCTGTGCCCCCTGACAGTAATATGCCCAGTTGTGCCCCCTGACAGTAATATGCCTAGCTCTGCCCCCTGACAGTAATATAGCCTAGCTCTGCCCCTTCACAGTAATATAGCCCATTTGTGCCCCCTCACAGTAATATTCCAAGTAAAGTGCCCCTTCACAGGCAGTAAAATAATAACAAACTCCACATACTCACCTAGTTCCCCAGCAAGGATGATACACGGAGCTCCCGGAAGCCCCCGCCCCCTGGCCCGCCCTCTGCCCAGACATGCAGTGTGCAGTGCAGACAGGGGGAGCAATGATGGAGCAGGGAGCCGACGGACTGCTCTTGCTTCATCATTACAGGCAGCTGTCTCTGCTTCCTATCCAGGGACCAAGGGACACCCACTGTAATCCAGGACTGTCCCGCCAGATCCGGGGCGGAACTTGGGAGGGATGCAAATGTGACTCGAGTCCCAGCATTGTTATATGTAGCAAGCACCAAAAACTCTGCACCGTATGGGCTGTCGCGGATATAAAGCGCAAAATGCTTTATATACAAAAAAAAAAAGAAAGGATCAAAGTAAAAATATCAAAGTTATTGATCCTATTGAGGAGAAGGCAACATAATAACCTCTCAGCTCTTTGACGAGAACCTTAATTATTTTGTGCAACTAGAAAGAAAACGAGGTACCATCATCTATGCAAAAATATATGCGAGTTTATTATACATAAGTGCTAAATACAAAATCGATGATACAACCTGTACAATGATAGACAATGAAATATAATACCAATACTTTCAATCAATACTGAATATCGCCAATCAATGCAATGATATGCAACAATCCAATTAAAAAAAAAAGTACCCCTTTCTATCACCTTTTAACCAATTGAGGTATATGGTGGCACTATAAATTTACCAGCTCGGTATCAGGCTAGGTAATAAAGTTCCCAAGGACTAGGTACCAATGTCTGATGCTCAATTAGCAATATGCATCTTTGCTAAGAGAATAATCGGACTTGATCAGGAGCCTTATCAATTACAGATCCATAAATGGGGACCTTTGACTATATACCGGGCTGAGTAACTTATCAATACCGCAAGCAATAAGCAAGATATACGTTGTTGTCGCAATTCATGCGCTTCTCATCTTCTTTGTGTGGTGCCAAATAAATAGAAGTTATAAGTATGTGTACACCATACTGCTTTCATAATGAGACCAGACACAAGTTGGTTCCATTCAAAGCACTTCTCATCCCCCAATCCAAGAGAGAGCGCGCCCTTTATTCAAAATTATGTTCACTTAAATAGTAGACATGACATCACATAAGGGGTGTTCCTTAAGGAAAGGTAATTGGCTCCTTAACTTCATAGGAGTGGTTTCAGCAACATCTTCTCTGAGTTCATAGGTAATTTGAAAACTGCAACCTAATTCCCCCTCCCCCTTCACAGTGACCTTACACACACATCTGGATAGCGGCCATCTTGTGGACAAAAATGTGTACTACGATTTTCACTAATTAATATATATATATAAATAAAACTTATCTCTCACAAATCCCTCCTTTTGCGGAAATAGACCAAAGGTGAACAGGCAAAGTGAGGTACTCTCCCAACGCCCTAAACAGCGAAGAGCTGGACTTTCCTTATTGCTTCACCAGGTCCCCCAACTCCCTTTCGGGTTTGCCTTCACCTTGTCCTATTTACTCCGCAACCATCAACAAGGTTTTATTTATTTCAGGATAGAATAATCTTTGTCTTTGACAGGGGCATAGCACATATACATAGTATGGCATGGATGAATTAAACATTTCCAAAACAATTTTCCTAACAGAAAACTATACAGCACCCTGTTAAAGCCAAAGGCTAAAAACACTGTAGTCACTGAACCAGTTCCCAAAACATTATTCTGATCATGATGTGATTAATTTCAGAATTTTTCCCATCAGTTCATTTAATAAAGTCTATCAGTTTCTTCAGATCCTTGGTGATCCTTCCATCAGGGGCAGTGTTGTCCGGAATATAGATGCAGCAGGAACTTCCAACGATCTTGTAGATCCCTCCTTTTTCTGCTGTCAAGGACCAGACGGTTCTGTAAAGTCATCACTGGAAAAGAGCTCAGTTGTTCCGCCATTCCCTTCGCAGCATCACAGATGTAATTCACAAATCTCTGTTGATGACAGTATAGATGTTAATCCAATCTACACATTTTTATTACTACTCATCGTGGGAATTAATGACTCAAATCCTGCAGCTATCTGACTTTTAGCTTTAAATTAGTCAGAAACTGTACTACAGACTCCTATGGCATCCATGTACATGTGAGTCAAAGGATGTAGGGAGTGACCTCCTTAGTCATGACCGGACATTGTATTTCTTACTGATTTGATCCCACTCAGGAGGTGAGAATAGAACAAATGGCATCAGTACTTGATCAGGGTACATCGGCCACTTCATTCTACCTGCATCCTGGGTCGGAGTTTCAAATCTCCACACAATCACCAGATATCTATGTTTTTATTATTTTGGTTGATAAACCAACTGTCAGGAACTATCAGAGTCACTACTTGTCCCATTCAGCTGAATTATATAAGATCAATATCCTGGAGGGAAAACACCAAAGGGCTTTTTCCTGTATAAAATCCTGTCTCTAAGACCAGTTTGTCTTCATGTTTTTAAATTGGCCAAATATTTAATGCCAATTATAGGTAAGGATGTAGGAGCAACAGATGCAACTGCACTTTGAGGGTTTCCATTACCAACATTCTAAATTTACCTAGGGGATTTTTGCTCCTTAAACATATATACCCGAATCCTGTTGGATAGGATTTCTAATGGACAGGAACAGAGGATTACATCCATTATGTTACAACTGTTTGATGGTATTTCCTTCAGGAAAGTCATCCTTTGAGACAAACCTTCACCTTTACTTTAGATGTAGTTTCCACTGGTTTATATTCCCAACACTTCAGACTAGTACTCCATTCTTTTATTCTCTAATCTCCACAGTTGGTTTGGTCATATCTAAACACAATTACCATAGACCGGGTCAGTTCCAGTCACACAGATGTACTTATGAGACCAAAACCAAGTGTCCTATCCGTCATATGTCCCACAGTCCACTATACTGCAAAAGTCAACTTAGTTGTTCCTGACTCATCTTGTTAATATAACACCGTTGGAATTTGATTTGACTGGGATTTCTCCCTTTGTACAATATGAACCAAACAATACAACATGCAAAAACATTATGGCTCTTATAGTCCTGGCACTTGATTGCAACATAACACGTAAATCCAATCAGGCTCTCCTTTCAATTCAACAGCAGTGGCGGTGGTTATAAGGACTTGATGTAGATCTTCAAACCGTAGCTGTAGGACTTTCCGCACATCTCTCGTTTTATCACCTCCCCAATCTCCTGATTGTAAAGAATGAATTGCTTCTAGACAGTCTGGATTCTAGAAAACAACTAAAACTTGGAAATACACATTTGTCAATAAATTTGTGCAACAGACAACATAATTTGGAAAACTACTATGCTGCATCTGGAGCTGTTGGGGAAAATAGAGACCTAATCTAGGGGCATTCCCAAAAAGAACTTCATATGGACTTAGGCCTATCTTCCGGTTAGGGGTGTATCGGATGGAGAAAAGCCCCAGGGGTAGGTACTCTCACCTCAGTCAGTACCTTTTATCTGTAGCCTTTGCTACAGGTCAAATCTCCGAATATCCTGGAAAGAGATCAATATAGACACAGACATATTCAAACTGTTCCACCTTTGTTCTGAATGTAGTCAATCCGCAGTCTCTGAAATGGTAAGATGACCTTGGCATATGCCTTCCTGGAACTCCCATAGTTCTCCCATCATTATTACAGCATTCACCTTCACTAAACTAGTGGCAGCATTGTTGAACCCAGGAGCCATCCACCACAGAACGCAATCACACCTTCTCTCTCTTGATTTGCCCATATTTCCTTTCCTGTAGCCTGTATCTGGAAAAGACAAACTTTTTTAAAGTCTACTGGCCCTAAGCCATCCTGTATCACACAGACTTCCATGTAGCGTAGACTTCAGATAATAGTTCAGCCTTTACCTTCTCAGGCAGCATCAGGGCATCAAACATCTTTCATACACTCAGCATCCATTATTGATGGGCTTTCCCATGGATTAAGCAATCTCTGTTTCGCCAGATTAGACCATAATAATGAGTGATACCGAAGGCATACCTGGATTAATATTGATGTTAGCAGTCTTACCCTCAGTCATCTTACAAACCTCAGAGAGTGTCTTCAGCTCTGTCTCCTGCACTAACATTGCTGAAGGGAGTGGTTCTTTCTTGACAACATCAGATTAAGTAAGAACAGCTTATCCTGTCTGAGATGATCCATCTTCCAAGAAACTGAAATTATCTACCAGAAACTCTAAAAAATGTGGTTATTAATTGGAGACAATCATGTGAATTTGAATTTTTATATTAATTGGAGACAATCATGTGAATTAGAATTTTTATAGGTACTACAGTACTACTCCCTCCCCCTTCCAGAGGCAGCAGAGTAGCTTTATCCAAATTTGTGCACCTTTAAGGCGGTGAATAGTTGGTGAGAGGAGTAGGAACTGCATTACTATCTACTCCTACACATGTGATACTACCCTTAGCCATGAGGAGAGATCATGGAACATGTTTGCTATGAGACAATAGAAACAAATTCTAAGGATTGTAGAGATAATTGGGATCCAGTATTTGATTCTGGGTTGTTGATTCCCTATGGGTGTTGCACTTAAAGGGCTGAACATTTGTAGCTCCTCCCACAGACGAGGAAGTGGACAAGTACATACAGAGTCTTCCTTCCCCCTTCTTGTGGTGAGGACTCATAGGCAGCCACGCCCACCTTAGGCCTTTGTTCAATTAAACTTCTACAACATGGAGGGACTAAATATAGGGCTATAGTGAACTTCACTCAGGCCTAGCTAAGACTAGACCTTTTGAGATGATCCTCAAAACCATCCACAAAGGCAGCACTTATGATTTTCTCATTCATCTCTAAGGTATTTTCAAAGCCCAAATCCACCCAGCTTTCCTGGAGTCTAATGGAAACTTTCTCCACACTCTCTGCCCTGTACTGATGCACATTCAGACAATGTGACAGGCTAATCACTTAAATGCTTCCTCCCGCACCCATTAACAACATGAGAAAACTCTACATTTATTTTTTTATTTTTTTTACTTCAAACCAGCATATGTAAGTCCTCTGAATTGGGAATTCTACTCATCGGTAAAATTGATGTTACTACTCTTTTGGGATAATAGGTACCGCAGATTTCATCATAAAAAGATGCTAGAAATCTCACATTTTCCCTGTGATTGTAATCCACTTGTAAATAAGTTCTAAGAGTCCCTAATTTAATAGGATTGGACACTTCCAATTGGCATCATAAGAATAATCACTGCAGGCACATTTTAAACTAGTGGAACATACAATTGGGACATACTGGAACCTATAACCTGAACACACATGTTACGATCTTCACAGTCTAAAGATGCATTCCCAATTACCAGCCCCCACCATGAGGGGGGGTCGAATTCCTGAGGAGGGGGTTTCACTAGAGCACAACAGGAAGGAGTTATTTGTAGAACTACAAGCACAAAATAACCATTATTGGTTACAGCAGATGTGGTGGGGGAAGGGATGCCACATGGCAGACTCTTTGTTCTCTATAGGATTTAAAATCCTCCATCTTGCATAGACATGCTGACAATTCCATTTCTTCACTTTCTTCAATTTCTATCACTTTCATAGACAATTTTCACCATAACTCAACTTGCACCAGCCTATTACTATCCTTCAACTGACTTCTCTTTTCCTTCAATTTACTTTCCACAATCCTTCAATTAGTCTACCTCCTACTGCACTTTCCTTCTTACGTTGTTTTAATATACAGATAAGTATTTCCGGATAACACCGTAAATCTCTGCTACATAGCATCACATAATGCTATCAACTTTTTTCTATTTTTAACTGAAACTTTTTCTCTCTTTCTTTGCATTAGCTGAGCCGCTGTTAACATCTCCTCATTATGTCCTGCAATATTAGAATTGGCCCCTTATTGTGGGGCACCAACTTAACAATATCTGATTGCTATTCAAGTCACTAAACAGCTAAACAATATTGATCCCACAATATCTCTTGTGCAGGGCACCAACTTAATAACCTCGAATTGCTTATTTAATATGCAATTTCGTGTTAATCCTACACACTCATGAGGACCCCTGGTCACTACTCATGAGTCTTCAAACTCTCGTCAGAGTTTGGTCCAAGACTATCTCATCAGCTTGGCTGAGATCCAATTCTACGTCACAGGATATGCATCAGCTGTCTAACAACTTCCGTTCTGCTCAGTTTCAGCACATTCTACCACACAAAGAAGGAATATTCAAACGGGTTCTTTCGTTCTAAAGGACAGATCAGCTATAATTTGAACCCTTCCATCGCGATAACAGCAATTCAACTCTTGAGAATTAACTTGGGCAAAGATTCAGAGGAGGTGTAAGAATTAAAGCTTCTTACCTTATTTTAACCGGCATGACCTCATCTGATAATTTTGGCCAAGTCCTCTCGTGGCGTTTGAATCGGAAATTACGCAAGCTGATTTGCCCCACGTTGGGCGCCATTTTGTTGTCGCAATTCATGCGCTTCTCATCTTCTTTGTGTGGTGCCAAATAAATAGAAGTTATAAGTATGTGTACACCATACTGCTTTCATAATGAGACCAGACACAAGTTGGTTCCATTCAAAGCACTTCTCATCCCCCAATCCAAGAGAGAGCGCGCCCTTTATTCAAAATTATGTTCACTTAAATAGTAGACATGACATCACATAAGGGGTGTTCCTTAAGGAAAGGTAATTGGCTCCTTAACTTCATAGGAGTGGTTTCAGCAACATCTTCTCTGAGTTCATAGGTAATTTGAAAACTGCAACCTAATTCCCCCTCCCCCTTCACAGTGACCTTACACACACATCTGGATAGCGGCCATCTTGTGGACAAAAATGTGTACTACGATGTTCACTAATTAATATATATATAAATAAAACTTATCTCTCACAACGTTACCAAGGGTCAAAAGGTGAGTAGGGCTCCGGAGGGACGGTCAGCTCTCCAGAGGGTTCCCCGTGATCCAGGATCAAATCCACGTGTCTGTTTAATCTTTTGTTTGTCGTCTTTTTTTTTTCTTTTTCCTGGAATCCCTCTCTCATCCCGTCTATGATTAATATTCACAGACTTATCAAAAGAATACACCCCTTTAGATCTTCCAACCAAACCAGGGGGTGTGCACATGTGGTAATGGTACTGTGAGATCATACATTACCCAAAATGCTTTGTGGTGAACATGTTATGCTACCTGCCGATACCTAGGCGGCAATGTTGTATAAGCTATAAATGTGAAGCTTTTAGGAGTTAAATTTATATAATGTGACTTTATGTTCAGTGGTAGACATCCACCACCTGGGACATACATCAAAAGGGAGGCATACCCCCTGACACTTGAAACAATTAAAAACCTAGATTCCCAGAAACTAGTATGACTGTTCTCATGTCATAAAGTTAAAATGTAGACAACAAATGTGTGGGTTTTGGATTTCACAGGTGCCTTATCTTATGAAAATAACACAACTTTTCTGAGCAGAAATCCAACTGAGCATGCTTTCCCACATACCTCAGGAATGCACGCTTCTGGTGATACACACACAAGATATATATATGTTAGTATATGATTATAATATGTAATAAAATAAAACGAATATGTGAAACATAAAACAACACATATGTGATATATCGATTAACTTGTGTCAAAACTAAATGCGATGCACTATATGAACAAACAGACATTATATGTTTGTCTCATTAATGCATCTCATTATGAAAAGATGCCAGACGAGCGCCAGGAAGAACCTTATCTCCGCTTATAGCCTAGTGATGAGGTAAAATTACTCCCTTAGATAGGCCCACATCTGCCAGGAAGGACCTTTCCTTGAACCCATTTTTCTCTTTTACAATGAAGGTTCATACAGGAGGGTGAATATAAGTACAACATGGCTGCTTATACAGTTGTGTTCAAAATTATTCAACCCCCAGTGCTGTAAAGGGTTTTAGGGAATTTAGTGTACATTTGTAATTGTGTTCAGAATGAAATCTTACAAGGACTTTTTAAAGAACCAAATGCAACTAAAATGACATCAATTGTTTTTGTAATACAGTATTAAATGTTTTTTGTGATTTCTTCATTGACACAATTATTCAACCCTTAAAGACTGACTCACTCTTAAGAACAGAGGTTCATTCAAGTGTTTTCGATCAGGTATTGAAAACACCTGTGGATATCAAGGAGCAGCAATCAAGCATAATAAGCAGCAATTAGGCAGATGTAAAATGACTGTGATACTCAGCTCCTTCTAGACATTTACTGGTGTGTTTACAAACATGGTGAAGTCAAGAGAATGGTCCAGGAAGACAAGAGAAGAGGTGATTTCTCTTCA
The DNA here is from genome assembly GCA_033119425.1 of Bufotes viridis. Lineage (NCBI taxonomy): Eukaryota > Metazoa > Chordata > Amphibia > Anura > Bufonidae > Bufotes > Bufotes viridis. The sequence continues at coordinate 476,341,867 of CM065590.1, read as the reverse complement.
CAGGAAGGGCAATGGCTATAAGAAGATTGCAAAGATGTTAAACATACCAAGAGACACCATAGGAAGCATCATTCGCAAATTCAAGGCAAAGGGCACTGTTGAAACGCTACCTGGTCGTGGCAGAAAGAAGATGCTGACTTCAACTGCTGTGCGCTACCTGAAGCGCAAAGTGGAGAAAAGTCCCCGTGTGACTGCTGAGGAACTGAAAAAAGATTTGTCAGATGCGGGTACTGAAGTTTTAGCTCAGACAATAAGGCGCACACTGCGTAATGAAGGCCTCCATGCCAGAACTCCCAGGCGCACCCCCTTGCTGTCTCCAAAGAATAAGAAGAGTCCACTGCAGTATGCCAAAAATCATGTGGACAAACCACAAAAGTTTAGGGATAGTGTTCTGTGGACTGATGAAACAAAATTAGAACTGTTTGGGCCCATGGATCAATGCTATGTTTGGAGGAGGAAGAACAAGGCCTATGAAGAAAAGAACACCTTGCCTACTGTGAAGCATGGCGGGGGGTCAATCATGCTTTGGGGCTGTTTTGCTTCTACAGGTACAGGGAAGCTTCAGCGTGTGCAAGGTACCATGAATTCTCTTCAGTACCAGGAGATATTGGATGAAAATGTAATGCAGTCCGTCACAAACCTGAGGCTTGGGAGACGTTGGACCTTTCAACAGGACAATGATCCCAAGCATACCTCCAAGTCCACTAGAGCATGGTTGCAGATTAAAGGCTGGAACATTTTGAAGTGGCCATCGCAGTCACCAGACTTAAATCCGATTGAGAACCTCTGGTAGGACTTAAAGAAAGCAGTTGCAGCGCGCAAGCCTAAGAATGTGACTGAACTGGAGGCTTCTGCCCATGAAGAATGGGCGAAGATACCCGTAGATCGCTGCAAGACACTTGTGTCAAGCTATGCTTCACGTTTAAAAGCTGTTATAACTGGAAAAGGATGTTGTACTAAGTACTAAGATTGAATGTCACTTGGGGGTTGAATAAAACTGATAATGATGTGAGCACAGAAAAGACATTTGTGGTTATTTCATTATAAATGTTATGTTATATTTGTCTGACTTACAAGTGCCTCTTTGATTTAATTGTAAAAAAGATGACTGAAATGATCAAAATCAATGTCAAACTGGCCAAAACCCTCAATTTCAGTGGGGGCTGAATAATTTTGAACACAACTGTAGGCCATGGATACATGTTATAACAATAATAAATGTATAAATGTTTATATACTTATGAAAAGGCATGACAGGGCATCATTGTGGATGGGGTCCATCATCACATCAGGGCCCCAGCACAGTCTTGTGTCCTCTGTAGGGCATCCCCACTATAATTTAGTTATATGATTTTTCATGCATTAAGGAATGACTGTGTATTACATAATCACATGTTATATTCCGTGTATAGCCTTGGCCCTAGTTATATCCTCAGGTACTAGGAGTTCTAGGAAGGATGTGGGAGGTTGTAACCAGAGAAACTCGTTAAGCTGATAAATATGTCACATTAAGACCGTAGATTTCCACCTTTGTCTAAAACTGACCTCGTATAAGGAAATATGATTCCTGGTTTTCTAATGCTAAATCTGGTTTCTAGGTCAAAAATATTGATAAAAATTTCTTAAAGGACCACTGCTTAAAGGGTCACTGTACCTTCACACAATTTTACTTTATTTAATAGAGAATGGTGTTACTAGCACATTTCTAAATCACTTCATTTAAAAAATCTGCCTCCATCCACCTGAAAAAAGCTGTAATGTCACGACCACTAGGGGTCTCACTTCCATCTAATTTACAGTTCACTGCCTGTTGTCAGGTAATATCCATCCCTAGTAACATAGACGCAGAACACTGAGCCTGATAAAAGAACTGCTTCTACACTGCTCCTGAAGATAACAGGAGTGGCCTATCTTTGTAATCTGACTTGCCCTCCTTATCTGTTCTGTGAGCTCAAGAACTGCTTCTGAGTGAAATGCATCTAGCTCTGCTGCTGAAACACGGAATACTATGGCTGAAAAAACATCAAGGAAGTCCAAACAAAGATTGTACAAAGAAGGACAGACATTATGCAAACTTTTTTGAAAACTCAGGTACTCTTTACAGGGGTTTTTGCTGCAATATATACTGATGACCTACCCTCAGGACCCCTGCCAATTTTTTGTTTAAAGAGGAGGCTGCCCTCCATGTGAGCTCCACTTCCTGTTGATTACACTGCACTTCGTCTCGGAAATGCAGTGTAATGACAAGTACTTGCTCCATTCACTTGGATGGAGCGAGTACTTGTAATTACACATAGTGGAATGACCACTATGCCTCCTCTTCAAACAGCTGATCGGCGGGGTTCTTGGCTGTCGAACCCCTGCCAATCAGATATTGAGGACCTATCCTGAGGATAGGTCATCAATTTAAATCACTGCACAACCCCTTTTAGATATGGCATCAATGTTTTATTAGTGGGGGGTCTGAGCCTCAGCCTTAACGTTTGTGGTAGCACCTGGTACTTCAAGCTCAGCATCAATAAATTGTATAGTACCCCTGGGTTCTGACTCCACCAATCAAACATTACGGACCTATCACCTATTCATGATATATAGGTCAAATAATAAATTGTACAGGGTCAACACAAAAACACTCCTTAATTTCAAGCAGTTCTAAATCAAAACTTGGAATATGTTTATATATAAACTAGCTGAAGGACCCGGGTTCTCCAGAGTATATTTAATCTATTTCATTTAATGTTTGTGTGTGTCGTCAAAAGATATTGACACTATCCACTATAACAGTGACATGTGCAGCACCCCGCCCCTTAACAGTGCCCTCCACAGCCCCCCACCTCTTAACACTGACTCCCCACAGTGCCCTGTCCCTTAAAATGGGACCTCCACAGCAGCCCACCCCCTTAACTTTGATCTTTGCAGCAGCCTTTCCCTTTAACAATGAGTTTCACAGAACACCACCCCCTTGACAGTGACCTCCACAGGTGCCCTCCCCCTTAACAGTGGCCTTTACAGCAATCTGCCCCTTAAAACTGACCTCCATAGCGGACCATTCCCTTAACTGTGATCTCCACAGCAGCCTGCCCCCAGAGATACAGTTTTGGGCCGGACAGCCCGGCTTTCAGACTCCATGTCCTCCGTCTGGCACAGGGCCTGGACGAACACAGAGATGTCCTTTTGAACAACTCACTCTCAGACAGCAGCACTGTGCTGTCTGAGCGTGAGCTTCAAGGAGAAAGTCACCCTCACGCCCACGCCTGCAGCTGACAGAAGTTGATTTTTAACTTAATTTCTTTAATCCCTGTCGGCTGAGGAGAGGGAGGGAGCGTGGCCTAACCAGATCAGGGTGTGGCTTAGCGGGACCTAGAATTTGATTTTTAACTTAATTTTTCAATCCTTGTTTGCTGAGTGGGAGGGGGCATGGCCTAACCAAATCAGGGGGCATGTCCTTTTGAACAGCTCACTCTAAGACAGCAGTACTGTGCTGTCTGAATGTGAGCTGCAGGGAGAAAGTCAACGTCCCTCCCACCCCTGCAGCTGACTCAAGTTGATTTTTAACTTCATTTTTTTAATCCCTGTCGGCTGAGAATTGGGAGGGGCGTGACCTAACCTGATGAGAGGAGTGGCTTAGCATAACCTGGGGGTGGGGTTTTAAGGGTGACTTGAATGGCCACCCTACCTGTCCCCTGAACTGTGACCTCCACAGCACTCTGCTCCCTTAACAGTGTCATCCACAGAGTTGTTATGGAAACCTCAGGAAATAAAGTACTAAGTGCTATTAGGCCATGGCTTTACTTCAATAACGATTATACTGGTGATAGATTTCCTTTAACCCCTTAAGGACTCAGGGTTTTTTCATTTTTGCGTTTTCGTTTTGCGCTCCCTGCCTTCCGAGAGCCATAACTTTTTTATTTTTCCGTTCACGGCTATATGAGGGCTTTTGTTTTGCGGGACAATTTGTACTTTCCAATGCCACAATTTAATATTGCATACGATGTAGTGGGAAGCGAGAAAAAAATTCCAAATGGGGTGAAATTGCAAAAAAAAAGCAATTCCACCACAGTTGTACTGGTTTTTAAATTACGACGTTACTGACCATTTAGTTTTATTCTACAGGTCAGTACGAATCCGGCGATACCCAATATGTATAGTTTTTCTTGCGTTTTGATAGTGAAAAAAAATTCAAAAGTGGGATTTTTTTTTTTTGTCGCCATATTTTGACCCCTATAACTTTTTTGTAATTAAGTGTATGGCGTTGTTTGGGGGCTTATTTTTTGTGGGGCGATCTGAACTTTTAGTTGATACGATTTTGGGGTGTGTAGGACTTTTTGATCACTTTTTATTTCATTCTTTTTGAGGAAATTAAGCGTCCAAAAACGGCTAATTGGCCATTTGGGCGCTTATTTCAGTTTTTCTGTTTACCGTATGGGAAATATATTTTTATAGTTTTATACTACGGGCGTTTTCGCACATTGCGACACCCATGGTGTGTATTTTTTTTTAATTTTAAATTATGTTATTTACATTTTAGGGAAAGGGGGTGATTTGAATTTTTATTTGTAATTTTTTTTTATTTTTCTTTTACACTTTTATATAGGTCCTATAGGGACCTATATAAATCAGTCATCTGATTTCTTCTATCATAAACTCGAATACACTTGTATTGGAGTTTATGAGGATTTTACTCCTTTCCTATGAAGCCCTATTGCTAACAAGGCTGCATAGGAAATAGTAAGTAGTAGCCTCGAATCATTCATTGAGTTCGAGGCTATTACATCCAGCGCTGCAATTCCTCCGATCACCACTAGGGGGAGCCGGAGCGCTGCCGAAAGTTTTACTTTCGGTTTTAGCGCGCGCAGATGCCGTGGTCAGGATTGACCACGGCATCTGCGGGGTAAATGATTGCGATCGGCATCGCTGCCGACCACGATCATTAGCTGCGGGGGTCAGCTACAGTAAACAGCCGGACCCCCGCAGCGATGGTGCCCGCAGCAGATAGGGGCGGGCGCCATCCTTAGGGATCGGACCCATGACATGCCCATACGTCATGGGTCCTTAAGGGGTTAAAACTCATCTACAGCAGTGAAGAAACATGGCTGGGTTGCTATGGTTACCTGTAGTAAAACTGTGTGTGGAGACGGACTGCCAGCGAGCTTCTATTGGCTGATTAGAGTTATGTCACCAGTCTTCTACTGGCCAATGCATTTTTGGGGAATATCTCAGGAACAGTATGTCCCAGAGAGCTGAGACCTGGTCGAAAAACCTCCCGGACACCTCATATACATGTCTGCCAAATTTTATGATTGTAAATGCGACGGTGCGGATTCCTTTAGCGGACATACAGACATACATACACACAGCTTTATATATTAGAAGATGGAATATGCGTAATACCAACCAATACCACATAATGCAGAACTGAACTCGGACACAACCGAATCTGAACTCATTCACTATGCACGATTCAACACAGGGAAAGGGGGAGCATTGGAGCGTAAAAATCTCAGATTCTCCACTCATTCTGTTCTGGGCTGTGGTCACATGATCATGTCCATGCAGCTCTTTTTTATTTCCTGTGATCTAATTTCAGGGGGCATGTCAAAGCAGCAACAAGGGCAGTGATAGGGGAGTGTCTATGTAACTAGCTGGGTGGGAGGAGCTATTAACGAACTGGGTGTTGTTGGGGGCAGTGATTGGGGAGTGTCTATGTAACTAGCTGGGGGAGGAGCTATAAACTAGCTGGGTGTTGTTAGGGGCAGTGATAGGGGAGTGTCTATATAACTACCTGGGGGAGGACCTATAAACTAGCTGGGTGGTGATAGGGGAGTGTCTATATAACTAGCTGGGGGGAGGTGCTATAAACTAGCTGGGTGTTGTTAGGGGCAGTGATAGGGGAGTGTCTGTAACTAGCTGGGGGAGGAGCTATAAACTAGCTGGGTGTTAGGGGCAATGATAGGGGAGTGTCTATGTAACTAGCTGGGGGAGGAGCTATAAACTAGCTGGGTGGTGTTAGGGGCAGTGATAGGGGAGTGTATGTAATTAGCTGGGTGGGAGGAGCTATAAACTAGCTGGGTGTTGTTAGGGGCAGTGATAGGGGAGTGTATGTAATTAGCTTGGTGGGAGGAGCTATAAACTAGCTGGGTGTTGTTAGGGGCAGTGCTAGGGGAGTGTCTATGTAATTAGCTTGGTGGGAGGAGCTATAAACTAGCTGGGTGTTGTTAGGGGCAGTGATAGGGGAGTGTATGTAACTAGCTGGGGGGAGCTATAAACTATCTGGGTGTTGTTAAGGGCAGTGATAGGGGAGTGTCTGTAACTAGCTGGGGGGAGGAGCTATAAACTAGCTGGGTGTTGTTAGGGGCAGTGATAGGGGAGTGTCTGTAACTAGCTGGGGGGAGGAGCTATAAATTAGCTGGGTGTTAGGGGCAGTGATAGGGGAGTGTCTATGTAACTAGCTGGGGGGAGGAGCTATAAACTAGCTGGGTGTTAGGGACAATGATAGGGGAGTGTCTATGTAACTAGCTGGGGGAGGAGCTATAAACTAGCTGGGTGGTGTTAGGGGCAGTGATAGGGGAGTGTATGTAATTAGCTGGGTGGGAGGAGCTATAAACTAGCTGGGTGTTAGTAGCAGTGATAGGGGAGTGTATGTAATTAGCTGGGTGGGAGGAGCTATAAACTAGCTGGGTGTTAGGGACAATGATAGGGGAGTGTCTATGTAACTAGCTGGGGGAGGAGCTATAAACTAGCTGGGTGTTAAGGGCAGTGATAGGGGAGTGTCTGTAACTAGCTGGGGGGAGGAGCTATAAACTAGCTGGGTGTTAGTAGCAGTGATAGGGGAGTGTCTATGTAACTAGCTGGGGGAGGAGCTATAAACTAGCTGGGTGTTAGTAGCAGTGATAGGGGAGTGTCTATGTAACTAGCTGGGGGAGAAGCTATAAACTAGCTGGGTGGTGTTAGGGGCAGTGATAGGGGCGTGTCTATGTAACTAGCTGGGGGGAGGAGCTATAAACTAGCTGGGTGGTGTTAGGGGCAGTGATAGGGGAGTGTCTATGTAACTAGCTGGGGGAGGAGCTATAAACTAGCTGGGTGTTGTTAGGGGCAGTGATAGGGCAGTGTTGATGTAACTAGCTGGGTGGGAGGCGGTATAAGTGTTGTTAGGAGCAGTGCCGGAGCTTTGACAGATAAAGCAGAAGGGCATCATGGGTGGCTCAGTGGTTGCAGCACCAGTTGAATTCTCGTGCATTGGTTCTAATCTAACCACTGACAACATCAACATGGAGTTTGTGGGTTTCCCCCGGGTACTTCGGCTTCCTCCCACACTCCAAAGACATACAGTACTGATAGAGAACTTAGGCCCCTTTCACACGGGCGTCACGTTTGACGCCCGGATAGGATGCAGGTGCGTTGCGGGAATATGCGCGATTTTTCCACACGTGTGCAAACTTTTGTAATGCGCTTTGCAAGCGCGTGGGAAAAAATCGCCATGTTTGGTACCCAGACCCGAAGCCGGACTTCATCACTGAAGTCCGGTTTCGGGTTGAGTATTCTGGAGAATTTATTATTTTGCCTTATAACATGGTTATAAGGGAAAATAATAGCTTTCTTAATAAAGAATGCTTTGTAGAATGAGGATTAAGGGGTTAAAAATAAAAAACAACTTACCTTAGCCACTTGATCGCGTAGTTGGCGATCTCTCTTCTCCAAGCATTAGCTGTAGTCTAAAGAACCTGTGATGACGTCACATCACATGGTCTGTGATGGACCATGTGATTGGACCATGTGATGTGACGTCATCACAGGTCCTTTAGACTACAGCTAATGCTTGAAGAGAGATCGTTAACTACGCAATGAAGTGGCTAAGGTAAGTTAAGTTTTTTATTTTTAACCCCTTAATCCTCATTCTACAAAGCATTCTTTATTAAGAATGCAATTATTTTCCCTTATAACCATGTTATAAGGGAAAATAATGAAGATCGGGTCCGGACGCTTAGCAACCATGCGGGAAAATCGCACAGCATCCGCACTTGCTTGCGGATGCTTGCGATTTTCCCGCAGCCCCATTCACTTCTATGGGGCCTGCGTTGCGTAAAAAACGCAGAATATAGAACATGCTGCGATTTTCACGCAACGCAGAAGTGATGCGTGAAAATCACCGCTCATGTGCACAGCCCCATAGAAATGAATGGGTCTGATTCAGTGCGGGAGCAATGCGTCCTCCTCACGCATTGCACCCGTGCGGAAAACTCGCCCGTGTGAAAGGAGCCTTAGACTGTGAGCTCCATTGCCAGCAAGCAATAATAATATATGTAAAGTGCTGCAGAATATGTCAGCGCTATATAAGTAAGTAAAATAAATAATCATGGGTTTGATAGGATATAGCAACAGGAAATGCTACATACAGGATGTAAACCTGAGAGAGTCAGGGGAGATGTACATGAGGTAAGTAACTACATGAGCTTTTCTGTTAATCTTTGTAAGGGTACTTTCACACTTGCGGCATGGCTATCGCCAGACTAAAAGTACTGCAGGTACGACTTTTTAGTCTGGCGATCACTACCGTGCTGCGCCGTAGCTCCGCACCCCACCCCCATTATAGTCAATAGGGACGGAGCGTCAGCACACGGGTACTTGCGGCATGGCGGATCCGGCGGACTGTTCACCCACCGGAACAGCCTGCCGGATAGCCATGTCGCAAGTGTGAAAGTAGCCTAATCCTGGAAAACCCATTTTAAACTGTGTTTATGCTATGGGCATATGTCTTACTGAAACAGAGGGTCCTCAGCTTGGGAGCCTTTAACGCTATCAGGACCAGGCGATTTTAAATTTTTTTCATTTTAGTTTTTTTTCCCAAAGCCATAACTTTTTTATTTTTCTATTCACATAGTCGTATGAGAGCATGTTTTTGGCTGGACAAGTTGTACTTTTTAATAGCACCAACTTATGGTTTCATACAATTTAGTGGGAAGCAGTAAAAAAAAAAATTCTAATGGGGTGTAATTATACAAAAAAAATATACACAATTCTGCCATAGTTTTATAGGTTTTGTTTTTACAGCGTGGAAAAAATAATCTATTAGTTTCATTTTCCGGGTCAGTATGATTACAACAATACCAGACGCTCCCAGTTTTTGACCTCCCAGATACCGTGATCACATTTGACCATGGCATCTGAGGGGAACATTATTGTTGATCGCATACATTAGTCTCAGGTGCCTGCTGTTTAAAACCGGGACTAATATATCTACCCCCACCCACCGACGTAATTTTACGGTGGAACAGCAGGAAGGAGTTAATATGTCAGAGCAGAATTATACTGCATATAAAAGCTCTCACTTATTTACTTCAGTGGGTGGTGTATAATATTACATTAGAATATGCCAGACGCTTCCCTTATTACTAGGACTTCCAGGATCGGGACACTTTTTAATTGACTTTCCACCAGGGGAATCTTCCTTAGGCCTTTCGCACACGACTGTATGGCTTTTTCAGTATTTTGCGGTCCGCAAAAAATACGGATGACGTCCGTGTGCATTCCGTTTTTTGCAGAACGGAACAGCTGGCCCCTGATAGAACAGTACTATCCTTGTCCGTTATGCGGACAATAATAGTACATGTTCTATCTTTGAACTGAGCAGAGAAACAGAAATACGGAAACAGAAGGCATATGGAGTACCTTCCGTTTTTTTTGTGGATCCATTGAAATGAATGGTTCCGTATACGAAACACACGGTACGTAAACAGATAAAAAACCGTTCATGTGCAAGAGGCCTTAAAGAGGAGCTGTCACCTCTCCTGACGTGGCTGGTTTAGTAAATAATTGTATTCTCCAAGTAATAATGATTTTATAATTGAATCTTACCAGTTGTGGGAGGGGGTCCCTCTACAGTCTAACATTGGCAGCAGTGATTGGACAGTGCAAGACTGTGCAGGGACACGCCCCCACCTGGTGACACCATGTTGCAGATTTATTAACAAAGATCTGGTAGCAATTACTGAGGAACAGACATGTCATGAGTGGAGAAGGTAAGCAATCGTGTTTTGCATAAAATACTGTACAAACAAGATAGTTCTTTGTAAGTTACACTTTATTTGTTGGGTTACAATTCTTCTCCTGTAAAACTACAAACTGTTAAATTATTATTTTACTCGTGACAGCAGATCATTTCTCGTCTCCCAGCTGGTGTCACAGTGTAACTGGTCTCTCGCTCCCGTAGGTCTCATATTCTGTTTCATACATCTTAGGAACAGACATGATCTCTGGCAATGGTCCCTGTCTTGGTTTGGTCCAGGGGCATTCCAGAGGGAAGTAAACATCTTGGGACCTCTTGGCATCCAGTGGCCATTGGTAGCTCTCCTGTACTAAGGTTTTAAAGCCTCTGTGTGGGACAGATTTTGCACGTGGTGGTATCCTTGGCAATTTAGTGGCAGTGGGGAACTGAAGGGCGTCCCGCATCGGAGGTGGTCGTCGGAGTGTTGGCTGACTCTCCTTTGGTAGGGGGTTTTCCTTCAAGCCATGTCCCCAGGCCTTAGGGTAATCCTCAGCCTGCCAATATGTCAAAATATCTTTTTTGGGATATCCTTCAAGTTCTTTCCTGGGTTGGAAGTAAGAAACCAATATAAATACTGCTGTACACCGGTTTTGATAAACGTCTCCCATTATGTATACATTCATTTCTGACACATTTACCATAAAAGAGTGAAATAGGAATGTTAGTGAATGAACACCCAGTCTGCCTACAGCACAATTTGACTTCTCATAGGACAAATGGTCATAGATAGTGAGATGTCTCTGTAATACCTGTCCTGAGCCTCCTGCCATGTTGGCACTGCCAATAACACGGTGGGAGACCAATGACTAATGGCTCTGTGCATCTATGGTAACCGATCAAGTGTTTTCGATCGGCTGGAAAGTTTGATGATTGTCTCAGTATGAATGGCACTAGAGCCCAGGGGCGGACCGGCCAGAGACCTCACAGGGAAATGTCCCATGAGCCGATGCCCAGGGGCGGACCGGCTGCCCCTGGCTGGGTAAATAATGACCTGATGATCTCAGCATTAATTAATATTGGTAGTATCAGGTACTTATGCACTGGTCCAGGGGCAGAGATGAGTACTGTGGCGAGGGTGGCAGTATTTTGTGCTGCACTGTGATATTCAGTTCTGCTATGGAGGTATGTTGTGCTGATATCCGCCTGCTTCTGTTATTCCTGCCTACTTGTGTCACTCCTTTTGTCAGTTTGGACCTGCCTACAACATGGGGCCACTTTTAGTTTAATTTTTTCCAGGGCCACTTTAAGTTCCTGGCTGCCCCTGCTGGAGTGATCACTTTTTAAAATAGGTTGTACATGTATACAATTGGAACAGATAGGGAAAATCATTCACATTGCACCAAAGCTTGTCCCCACCCTCATGATGCTTGGGGGTTTACCATAACTTGCTCAACAAAGAGAAGTCATAGTGAACAGTCCCTTTAAGTTAATATGTACCTGTCAGACGTTTGTCAAAAGGATAGGTATCACCTGTAGTAAATCAGAAGTGCAGATAAGAAAACCCTGGTTTTTAGTACCAATTATGCTTGTTTTACTTACGCTGTAAACGCTCGGAAGTCCCGAGCTGTAGTGGATGCATATATATCATTCAAGCTCAAGACCCCCTTGTCTCTTATGTAGAAAGGTTCTCCGGATAGCGTCCTGTTTTCTGTAGTTGCTACTATAGCCTAGAAGGAGACACATCACCATTATACATAGTTTTTAGAAATACTGTATTTTCAGATACTAGATACAAATAGGAGCTGATGAAAATGTGGTGGAGGCAGCTCAGGGAGGGTTCCATACTCAATAGACAGATCAGTGTCAATTTATTATTGGTATTTATCTTCTTCGCAATTTTTTGAACTGATCGTTTTTGTACATACTGTACAGTAGTGATTAGACGGTGTGAATTTTTAGCCCTCAGAATTTCATTACAATTTTACTTACTGGTGAGCTTGAGATTATCAGGGGGTTGTCCACTCCATTACAAGCGATGAGCTATACTCAGGATAGCCATCACTGTCTAATTGACGGGAATCTAACACCTCTCACTCCTACAGAGGACAGAGCTGTGTCGTTCCAGCTGATCAGCACGGGTGTGGGTTGTCGGACCAATGCTATTTGAAGATAGGCCATCGCTTGTAAAGGTGTGGACAACCACTTTCACACCTACCTACAACTCACTATATTCAATATTTACTGTACATAAAGAATGTTGTATATACAGTAGTAACACTAACCTGGGATGGCCCTCTATGTATGTGATTTTCCAAGGAGAAGGGTTGCGGACCTGCATGGAAGTTGGAGGTGGTGGGCTGAGCTGGACGTCCCTTGAATTCTGCTTTCATCTCACTGCTCTGGTTTCCTGGATCTAGTGGAGTCCTCCATGCTCTTAGTTTCAACTGCAAAGGATATCGTAAAAGTAATATCTTTTATTATAGATCGATGAACACCTAGCGCAGTAGAGGGTGTGGAATATGATATATTGATGGAAGAAGAGTATAGAGCAAGCCCTTCACAGTCATACACTACAGAGCTCAACCCAAAAAGCCTCCTAAACCGTCCATAAAACCCAGAACTTGGTGCCCACATGTCTAGATTTAGCTTTTAGCATACTTCAGACACATATATGCTTTCTTCCAGCAAGAAAAATCATAGACTTTGTCAAGCCTCATCTATCCACGCTGCTCTAGTTGCACTTTTAGCACTAGTGTAGAATATATTATCTTCATGACCTTCATCATCTTTAAGGGTAGGTTCACACTACTCTAACTGATCTGGTAGGCTGTTCTGGCAGAGAACAGCCTACCAGAGTTCACTGGATCCATTTTAGCCAGATCTAGCACTCTCGCACCCCTCCAATCTATCCTCAACTCTGCTGCCTGACTAATCCCACACGCAATCTCCGATCCTCACAGGACCTCCTTCTCTCCTCTTATCATCTCTTCCTACAGTCGCCCCCAAGATTTCTCCCGTGCATCCCCAATACTCTGGAACTCGCTACCCCAACATATCAGACTCTCACCTACAGTGGAATCCTTCAAAAGAGACCTGAAAACTCACCTCTTCAGACAAGCCTACAACCAGTGACCCCGCTGCCTCTATACCGCCATGACCAGCTTCACCCTCGCCTACTGTCTCCTTCTCCCATACCTTGTAGATTGTAAGCCCTCACGGGCAGGGTCCTCTCTCCTTCTGTACCAGTTTGTAACCCGTCTTGTTCATGCTTAGTGCAATTGCCTGTATTATGTATGTGCACCGCCTATCATATGTAAAGTGCTATGGAATGTATGGCACTTTAATAGTAAATAATAATAATAATACTGCCATTCACCGCTGGACCCCATTGACTATATTGGTATCTAGCGGGGATCTGGCAGTGAGCGCTGCATCCTCTTCAGAGTTTACCTGCACACCGTCTTGTGTGTAGTGGCGGTACAATGTAATTATAATTGCTCGTCCCATTCATTAGGAGTAATATTAATAAGTCATGAATATTACTTCACTGCACAAGCCCTTTAAGTACAACTCGGGTCCAATTGTTTTCAGTTATCTCTCTCCACAGGTGTCTAAGGGATGTGTCCAGTATTGTACCTGAGCTCCATTAAAATGCATGGGATTGACCTGTAATACCACATACAACCTGTGCATGGGGATGGCACTATTTTTGGATACCTCTTTAATGCACAAACGGAGCACATGGTTAAATGAGTCACCCTTCTTACCTTATCCCATAAATCCTTATTATAATGAACCTTCCAATGAGGTGGAGGAAGAGGGTGACTGGGCTGTGATAGGACACCCGCGCAGTATTTCCGGTTATGAGTGCTTCCAGTGGTTGTCTCAAATGTATTTAATAGTTCATCATATGCTGTGGCTTCACTTAGTTCCCTCAGTGTTGCTGGAAGAGGCTCTGAGATGGTTGACTGGAAAGAGATGCAAAAACTGTCAGCCATCATAATTAGGAATGCTCCGTACAGTATTAGAACAAAGTTTTATGCAAATCAACTTCGGATGTCGCTCATGCCTAATCATAATATATAGAACAAGACAATGTATGGTTACTGTCAATCTCTGTCTGTACTGGTGGCCCTCAGCTGTTTGAAGGGAAGGCGCGCTCAGGGCGCATGTTTGTCGTATCCCTTCTCTCTTCCTGCTCCCCATAGACATAACCAACTCCAACCAGTATTTATACAAAATTTGGGGGATAATCAAATATTCCAATTCCAACAAAGTCAATCCCCTTAAAACATAACCTTTAATATTATTAATAAAATATGGGGCCAATACCCCTTTTATTGCAATGACAGGGGAACACTCACTGCACTCCACTGATCCTTGGCACCTGCGTCCGATATGACCTGTAAATGGGTGTTTGTACCAATAGTAGATGATACGTGGGTGTAATGCTATATAGGAGACATGGATGTCTGTCCCTGGTTAAGCCCTCAGCTACACCTCAGCCCAGGGATCTCCCCTGATGGTGGGGACTCCCTGTCCTCGTACCTCGTCTATATATCCCTATTAGTCCCTATCAGGACCACTCAGGCTACATACAGGACGCAAGTGGCAAGTACCAGGTTAGCAGAACCTGGTGCAAATTCACATATTCTGTCAACAGTATTCAAGGATGGACTGAATTACATCAGTCTCATATGGTTCCTACTGTGACACTGAGACACCAGATTTATCACATAAAATCACCCCTGTGGTGATATACCATCTAGGGTGGGTTCGGCATATATGATGACAGCCCAAGGCTCAATGAGCCCGTGTATATTACAGAAAAAAATACTCGAAACCTCAAATGAGGTACTGAAAAGCCTCAAAGCGTTTCTCCCTTGTGATCAAACAACAGTTCATCAGGAGGACAAAATTCTGTTATATGGTGTCAAACAGATCAGGCACGCTTAGTGCGGAGTGCTGTACAGTGGCGTGCTGTCGATAGGGCACATCTCACATTGCCAGCACAGGAGGAAGCATGAATGGATATACACCGCAGTTTGATTTCATGATAAGACTTTGTCAATGTCCAATAGCGCTTTAAACCAGTAGCTCATACGATACATGGCTTAAGATGTACAGATGTAGCGGTTACCCCATTCACATAGTCCTATGTTCCTCCCCATAGACATAGCAGCAGCGAGCAGGAAGAGATATGGGACACGGCACGTGCGCACTCCCTTCACACAGCTGATCAGTGGGGGTGCCGGGTGCCAGACCCCGCCAATCTGATATTGACGACCTATCCTGAGGATAGGTCATCATATTAAAAGCCTGGAGAACTCCTTTAACTAATGTGCTGGCAGATTAACATGGCAGCAATAATATCGTGCATGCGCCGTAACTGCCAGTATCAGCATACGTCCAAATGACAGGTCTAGTTAAACGAATCAGTGATGGTGGACACAAAACTAAAATTCTTTTAGTGGTGCATGCATATTCTTTGATGCCGATTCGTTTAAATATTTTAACGCATGAGCCGATACTCACAGTGAGGGTGCAAGCATGAGATATACAAGACTGCGCAAAATGGGTGGCCATATTAACCTGCTGGCAGAGAGTGCGTCCTGAGCGGGGACGGGATGCTTCTTAAAATGTAAGTTTGTTTGGAAGAACTAATCAATTCACTGATCCCTAATGCAAATCTTTCTCTTATGACTCATCTCTGTGTAATTTCCACTCCTGGTCTTGGCTCACAATCACTGATGGAAATGACTGATCAAACACTGAGGCCTCGTTCACACTTCAGTGTTTGGTCAGTGATTTCCATCAGTGATTTCTAAGCCAAACTCATAGTGAAGCCTCAGAGATAAGGTATAAGGGAAAGATCTGCATCTGTTCTGTGGTTCTGACCCGCACCTGGTTTTGGCTCACAAATCACTGATGGAAATCACTGACCAAACACTGAAGTGTGAACAATGCCTGACTGTGTAAAGCTGTCCTCATGTAAAATGATCTCCTGATCCATCATCCAGTTCAATAAAATTGGGAGCAATGGAAATAATTTTACATGGGGACAATAGGTGCCATTTCTGGATCTACAATATTATCACTTTGGTGCTATCTTCTAAAAGCTGAAGCTTGTCTGATAAAGGCCCTGTGGTATCAAAACTAGTCAGATCACATTCACATTGCTAACAATGTTGCCACATCTATGGTCTGCTCAGCAGATAAATTACAACCACAGCACATAAATCTCATGGTCAAACACATAAGATACTTCCATCAACCCTTACATAACCCCGGCTTCTTATCTAGGACGTACTCGCGTTACCTTGATATTTGCAGGTAGGAATGACACTGGAGCCTTGTAATCATGGCCAACGCCAGTACTTGTGAGATGCCAGTCCTGCTTCCTCTCTACCCCCATTATTGTACAGTGTAGCCCTAGCTGATGTGCAGCCGGCACAGCTCCTGTATAGAGCCTGTGGAATGTTGTGTTTCCCGGTCGTCATGGAGACAGAACACACCTCATTGATGTAAGCACAGGATGTAACCGAGAAACTGGAGACCTGCGGCTAATGACAATGATGATGATAGTAGTACATTGCACCTGTGACTCTCTTGTATCATTAAAAATTCAGCTCCCAGCCTCCTGAATGAGGAGTGGTCTTCAATCAGAGGTTCATGATAGTAGCTGCCCGGAGTAATGAGCAGCCTCATACTAAAGCCTCATTCACACAGCGCCAAAAACATTGAAACTGCCTCCCATGGTTTTCAATGGGAATTACACTGCCGCCGTGGATTATTTCTGTGCAGTTTGCTGGACCACGCCAAAAAAGACATGTCCATTCCAGCAGACTCTACTGGAAACCATGGAGGGTGTCCAAGCACATCAGCCACATTGAATAAGGGCTATAGCTGTGGGTGGATCCGACACATGTAAAATACACGGCCGAAATCTTGAGTTTCTGCTGCGACTCCTGCTGTAGATTACACCCTGCACCGCGTTTCCTACAATAAGAAAAAGCAATCTGGTTATAGCAATGGTAGTGTGCCATGACCTAAATGATCAAATGCTATAGCACGCTGCATCAAAGCAAGCAAATGGCATGATAAGGTAGTTTTAGGAGCCAATGTACCATGACATGTCCTCCTCCCTCTGCTTGTGACACTTGACCATTAGGCACATCTAGCAATATGGTTGTTTTACGTAACAGACCCAGAGTGAAGGACCAACAAGTTGTGGTCACATGGCCATTTTGTCAACAGACTATAATGGACCCCCTTCCTTTCCTGGTTTAGGGGTATATTACACAAGGCGACCAAACAGACGATTGTCAGGAAGGAAGGGTTTCTTCCCGATCACCTGCTCGTTTGTGGAAGAGACCTCTGCTATTGTATGCAGTGATCTTCTCCACTGTATGAGAAGGAGCGATCACTAATGCCATCGCTCGTCCCCATACCGAATCATTGTTTGCCGGCAGCAGATCGTGATTAGACCGTATGATCTGCTGCCGGCAAGCAATGATTTTTAAACCTGCTGAAAGATTGCCATTCACAATTGCTCATTTATCGGGTAATTGGAGGCGGTATTACACAGGCAAGTCATCACACAGGCACCATTGCACCTAAATCTAGCGGAAAGTGGCATTCCTATGCTGCTCGCCTCTTTCCTCAAGCATGTATGGTAAGGAAGGGGGTAGGGCCAGTGAGCCCAGCACATTTATCTTCACTTACGACTATTTTTGGCGTGTAAATGAAGACATATTTATAGCTGTTCCGAGCTGCTGTACATTTCTGTTTAGGCGCAAGGACTCCCGGAGGCAGGGCCGGTGCAAGGATTTTTGCCGTCTGAGGCAAGATAAAGATTGCCCCCCCCCCCCATCAGATGTTCTGCCCTTACAGTACTGTAGTGGCGGCACGAAGCGCACGGCGTCATAGCAACCAATGACCCTATAATAATAGTACAGAGGCGGCCATTATAATAATAATAATAGTACAGAGGCGGCCTTATAACAATAATATTAGCCCCCCTTATGTGCCAGTAGCCCCATATGTGCGGTAGTCCCCCTTATGTTACTTCCCCCTTATGTGCCAGTGGCCCCCTTATGTGTAGTATTCCCATATGTGCCAGTAGTCCCTTGTGCCAGTAGCCCCCTTATGTGCCAAAGTAGCCCCCTTATGTGCCAGTAAACCCCACTTATGTGCCAGTAAACCCCCACTTATGTGTGCCAGTGACCCCCACTTATGTGCCAGTGGGCCCCCACTTATGTGCCAACAAGCCCCCTTATGTGCCAGCAGTCGCCCCTTATGTGCCAGTAGCCTGTGTGCCAGTGGCTATATGTGCCAGTATTCCCCCTTATGTACCAGTAGTCCCACTTATGTGCGGTAGCCCCTTAATGTGCGGTAGCCCCCTTAATGTGCCAGCAAGCCCCCTTATGTGCCTTAGTCCCCTTATGTGCCAGCAGCCCCTCACTTATGTGCCAGCAGCCCCCTCACTTATGTGCCAGTAGCCCCTTATGTATAGCAAGCCCCTTATGTGCCATGATGTCGCCCCTTATGCAGTAGCCCCCTTAGCTATTGCCAGTAGCTCCCTTGTGTGCTGTGCCCCCCACCCCCTTATGTGCTCTACACTGGCTCCAGTTTGTTTTACAAAAAAACTTGCCCACTTACCTTCATGGCAGCGATGCGATGCAGGCCTCTTCCAGCCTGTGTCCCACGCGCTGTATGGCTCAGGCTGGCGATGACGTCATCACGCCTCCTGGACCGGCCTCTGATAGGCTGCCGGCCTAGTGCTGGCAGCCTTTTGGGGCGAACAGGGGGCGGGACACGGCTCAGCCCCCTTCTCCTGCAGCTCGCTGCCGCGTCTGCTCGCTGCAGGCTCCCAGCATTGGCTGGGGGCATAATGCCCATTGCCCACAATTTGGAGCCTGGGGGCGGGGCGAGCGCACCAGGTGTCACCCGGTACGGTCCGCACCCCCCTCAGGCGGCACAGCTTGAGAGCGGGGTGCCGCGCCGGCCACCACGTTCCCTTCTAACCAGGTTTGGGGTTTTTTATCACAGGGTTCTGGCGGCACCCCCTGCTAAATTGCGCCCTAGGCGATTGCCTAGGTCGCCTTACAGGTGGCGCCGGCCCTGCCCGGAGTATAACCCTAATTTATGATGAGACCTTACTACCCTAGCCCCAGCCAGGGTCTGAAAGATCACCAAATGGAGCCAGGGCACAGAATCGGAGCGGTGGGGAGCAGGAGAGTATGATTCTTTCATTACTAGGTCAAACATGCTATAGAGTCTAACTAAAAAGCAAGCAAATCCTGGAAAACCCTATTAGGTCTACTGTCAACTTACATTTTATGTTCTGTTTTAACTATTGTTTTCCCAATTATGTGTAATTAACCTTACATTTGTCAGTGTTAAACCTCATCGGCCACTTCTCTGCCCAAGCCTCCAATCTATCCAGATCCCTCTGTAGCAGTATATTGTCTTCTTCAGTGTTAATTACTTTACACAGTTTAGTGTCATCTGCAAAAATTAGATATTTTACTGTGCAGGCCTTCTACAAGATCATTAATAAATATATTGAAGAGAATGTGTAATAGTATGTAATAATAGGCTATCATGGAGTTTCCTAAAATTCATTTTGGTTTCGATTCTATTGATTAGGCCATCATATTCAATTCGGTCTGAATAAGTTCAAATCAAATGTGGCCCAGTATCCCTGAAAAGTCAATGTATGACACTCTGGGGTCTCCTAGGACTGGATTCAAACCCTTCCCAGCTCTTGAACGCCAAGACAGCATTAGTAAGTTCCGAGTGACAGCAACATATAAGGGTACTTTCACACTAGCGTTGGTGCGGATCCGTCTGTTTATTTGTACAGACGGATCCGCACCTCTAATGCAAACGTTTGTATCCGTTCAGAACGGATCCGTTTGCATTAGCTTTAAAGAAAAATGACAAAGTCCAAAACGGATCCGTTTTGACTTACATTGAAAGTCAATGGGGAACGGATCCGTTTTCAAATGCACCATATTGTGTCACTGACAACGGTTCCGTCCCCATTCACTCACATTGTAAAAAAAAACGGATCCGATAGGCTCCGCCTCTTCAGACGGATACCAAAATGCTGCATGCTGCGTTTTGGTGTCCGCCTCCAAAACGGAATAGAGGCGGAACGGAGCCGAACTGATGCATTCTGAACGGATCCTTATCCATTCAGAATGCATTGGGGCTGAACTGATCCGTTTTGGACCGTTTGTGAGAGCCCTGAAACGGATCTCACAAACGGAATCCAAAACGCTAGTGTGAAAGTACCCTAACACAGACTTTCAAGTTATTTTCCATTACTCAGTGTGAAATTACCTCTCTGACCCTAACTGTATCCTGTGTTTTAAGATCTATTTCCTGTGATAAATGTGCCTCCAGTGTACAAACATGGTAGATCATGGTTGGGATCTTATATCGTGCCTATGGCATGTCCACTAACATCACAGCTGTAGTCCCTCATGATTGGAGTTGAGGCAAGGCATTATGGGCAAGTGTAACGCCCCAGAGTGGCATTACCAGTACTGCACCCCACAACTGTCTTTATTAGTTAACATCATGTCATCATATGTATCTATTGCAGGTCCTTCACAATGTGTATTATCTAATGTTTGAAACTGATTATGTTAAAATGTAATGTACCTGGTTTACCAGTAGGTGGCAGCAAGCATGACAGAGCTATAGTTTTGCAGAATGGAACCTTCTTTACCTTCTTTTCTATTCTAGACCCCCTCTGTGGTGTGGTGGGTGTGTTCCACCTGCTGCAGGGAGGGTGGAGTTCTAGTTAAAGTCAGTGTTTTTAGCTCACTCCCTGCTAAGGGAGGTTGTGTAGGAGCACATCCCTGCTGGACGTGCCCTGTCTAAGCCAGCTAGAGCACCTTTAGCTCTGCTGGACATGGAGGCCACAACTTAAAGCCTCAGAAGCCAGGAGGAGTTTTCCCTGGAAATATCTAGAGACACACCAGACTACCAAGTGAAGTACAGCATAACGAAGAAGCTGAGTTCTATAGCCAGCCTGTCAGTACAGCAGAGCCAGAGAGCAACAGATGTAGCAGAGACGAGTTTGCCTGCCAGCGTTTTAATGCCAAAGCCTGCTGGAACCAAAATATAGTCTGTAAACCGTTTGGAGAAATGTTTATGTAAACTAAAGCTGCTTTTCAACTTCATCACAAGGTCAGGACTCAATTTATTCTTCTTCCCCAAGTTAACTTTTGCCCTTTTTCTGCTTCGGAGCCAACGCCTGGGGTCCAGCGTGTCCAGGTAGGTGCACCGTGAGACAACATTACTCAAAGTGACATTGTAGGCCACCCTATACCACGCTGGCATTCCTATACCTCAGTGGCGTTGCGAAGGGGGTGCGGCGGGTGCGTGCCGCACCGGGTGACACCAGTGATGGGGTGACACCACCAGGAGATGAGCGCTTGCATTATGGAAGCACTCATCTCCCTACATTCATCTGTATTGCTGTCCTCAGGATGGCGATACAGATGAACACTGCAGCAGGGCAAGGGAGAGGCGTCTCCCTTCTCTGTTTCTTTGATAGGCTACCAGGCCGACGCAGGCGGCGCAATTGTAGTGTACGGGAGCTGTAATGCCCGTCACTACAGTAGGGTCACTTGTGTGCTGTCGTTCCTCTCAAATATGGGGAGGTTGGTATAAAATTATCTTCAATGTAATGTAATGCTGTATACTTCCCTGTTAGGCCCCATGCACACGACCGTTGTTTGTTTCCGCGTCCGTTCCGTTTTTTTTCACGGATAGGATGCTTCCCCATTTATTTCAATGGGTCCGTCAAAAAATGCGGATGGTCAACCGTTTTTGTTCCGCATCTGTGATCCGTGTTTTCATTCCGTCAAAAAAATAGTGCATGTCCTATTTTTTTCACGTTTGCGGACAAGGATAGGCATTTTTACAATGGATCTGCCATAAAAATCGGATCCGTCAAAAAAAACGGTCCGTCATCCGTTTTTTTTGACGGACGCAAAATTTCAAGGAGGAGCGGAGGCAGGCAACGGTTGTGTGCATGTAGCCTTACTGTGATATTGCCATGTGCAGGCCTGCTAGGGATGTCATTCCAGCTCCAGGTCAGTAGAGGGAGCTAGGGAGCCCTAGTTTATATATAGGCCCAGTCAGGGAAGGGAAAGGCAGTTAAGCCCAGGTCATGAGCCTGTGAAGTCTAAGGCCAGGCCTTGCGCCTGTTGAAGTCAGCCCAGGCCCTATAGCCTGAGAGGGTCCAGCCTGGGAAGATTAATTCCCTAGGAGGAGCAGTCCAGACCCTAGAACTAATGGAGAAGTGTTGCCTCCTTAGTCGAGCTGCATACAGGACAAGTACCCCTGCAGAGAGAATAGTTGCCTGAAGTGTATTGCTACATAGAGAGTAAGAGGAAAGCCCTGATCCTAGGAGGCCTGTCTTAAAGATAGCTTTTGCGACTGTGATTAATAGCCTGAACCACTGCTGTGACTGTATTGTAACGTGTGGAATATTCTGGAACTGTACTTACTGACTGTTCATCTATCTTCAACTACGTTCAGTAAAGTTATCCTGTTATTCAAGTATATCAAGATTCCTCAATTATTCCACCTGTCACTACACGGTGTGCCACAGTTCAATTAGAACTGGCGTCACGACATTCATCACCTGCCTGTTCCAGTGCTGTCCCGATTGAAGACGACAGTCAGTCCCAGGTTAGTGGGTTGCCCTGCACTACAAAGCCCAGCATACCTAAAGCTACACTACTGACCCCCTGGGACACTGCACAATAACGTCATCGTGCCGCCTGAGCCGTACAGCTCGGGACACAGGCCAGAAGAGGCCTGCATCGCATCGCTGCCATGGAGGTAAGAGTTTTTTGTCTTTTTTTGTTTTTTTCTGTGACACGCTGGGCTGGGGGGCATTGCTGGCATAAGGGGGACACTTTGTGGCATTATTGCTGGCACATGGGGGACACTATGGGGCAATGCCTGGCACATGGGGGACACTGTGGGGCATGGGGGCATTGCCTGGGACATGGAGGACACTATGGAGCAATGCCTGGCACAAGGGGGACACTATGGGGGCATCTACTGGCACATGGGGGGCTGTTGGGGGTGCTATAATTTGAACCCAAGCGATAACAGGGATGGGGGTTTGGATAGTAAACAGACAGCTGATGTGGGGGGGGGGGGGCTAAGCAGACAGATCGCCGATGGGGGCGGCGTTGCTTGGGGGGTGATGACACCATTTTCTATCACACCGGGTGGCACGAGCCCTAGCAACGCCACTGCTATACCTGGGTACCAACAGTACCACCACCATCACCTGGTGAAGGATCCTCTGTTGTTGCTTCATTGCAACTGGCGTCACGAAACACTATACGCAACCTCCCGCAATGACAGGGCCCCAGGAGGAGGCGGCTGGTCGCACAAGCCTGTAGGGACAGGGACATGTGATGCTCTTGCTTTATATTCTCATCTTCCATGTATTCTGAGATGTAAAATAGTGGATGTCATTTTGATCAATTTGTGTGGGATGAAACCCAAAAACTTTCGATATGTTGGAACCAGAAGTTGCTGAGAAATTTTAAACAAATTTGATTCCTTTAGAATTGTTTCGTTCATCCCTATTAATAACCACCCTCTGTTTCCTGATCAGTCTTCAACATGCTTTCACTGTTACCATGGCAGCCAGGACGCTACTGGAGTCCTGGCTGCCATGGTACTCAGCAGCAGTGTACTTACCTGCGCTGCGACGCGGGCGCTCCTTAATGGCGTCACAGGTCCGGGCAGCGCATGGATCAATGCGCCGCCCGGACCTGTGATGTCATAATGGAGCGCCCGGCGGCCGCAGCGCAGTTAAGTACACTGCTGCGTTAGTACTACCATGGCAGCCAGGACTCCAGTAGCGTCCTGGCTGCCATGGCTGATCGAGCCCCAGCTTACACTGGGGCGCCCGATCGGAAGCGGCTGCTGCGCATGCGCAGCGCTAAGCGTCGGATCCGGCGATGCGCCGAATAGACGTCTAGCTATGCGGATCCGAATAATGCTCTTCAATGGGCATTAATTCCGGATCCGGCATTGCGGCATGTCTTCCGGCTTTTTGGACGGAGACAAATCCGCAGCCTGCTGCGCTTTTGTCAACGTCCAAAAAACGTTCACATACTGAACAGAAGACATCCTGATGCATCCTGAACGGATTTATCTCCATTCAGAATGCATTAGGATTATCCTGATCAGTTTCTTTCCGTCCTAGAGCCCCGAGGACGGAACTCTAGGACAGAAAGCAAAAACGCAGATGTGAAAGAGGCCTTACCCACATGCACACATTTTCTCCCAGTCCAGGCATTCTGATTTTATGTTACTAACCTTTTATGTACTAAAATCAAGATATATGACATTTAGTGACTCACACCAGGCCAGGGCCGGTGCTACCATATGGGCAAGGGGGGCAATTTCCCCTGGGTCCCCGAGTTCTTAGGGGCCCACCACCCGCCCGGCGCCAGCCCGAGTCCATAGTCATCTGTATAGCCGTCCTCAGGACAGCGATACAGATGGCTGTGCTGTGGGGCAGGGGAGGGAGATGCGTCTCCCTTCCCTGTTCCTCTGATGCCAGCAGCCTATCAGAGGCCAGTGCAGGCGGCGCGATGACGTCATCGCACCGCCTGAGCAGTACAGCGCGGGACACAGGTCTGCATCGCATCGCTGCCATGGAGGTAAGTCTATGGACACCTCTAGGGGCATTTTTTTATTATTGCATTTCACCTATTTTGGAATAAAATTTATTTTTCAATTTGTCTTCATTAAAAATGTTCAACAGTTTGTCTTTTACAGCTTTCAGTTTCGCTGCATCTGCAGTCTTCTGCAGTGCTTCTCAGTGAAATCCATCTGCAGTCTTTATCTCTGAACTCCTGACAACTTATAAACACTTATACTAGAGTTAGACAAAAGTGTCAATTCATGCACCCCATTAATCATCCAGCCTGAGCCACTGTGAGAAATTTGGTGCAGACCTAGACAGCCTGTCTAAGCTCATGCCATTTATAGGATTAGTAAATCTGGGCCAAAGTATATTACACATTTGTAGAACATTTTATTTATACCTAGGAACTTCCTGGAAATACGATGTTGGATGCCTTAGAGTCTTGTACTGCATAGAAAAGCACACTAGGTGGCACTATGTCCCATGAGTTTGAACATCAGTGTAGTAATGAAAATATTTTGCCATAAAATCAAGGCAACGCTTTATGCAATAACCGCTGATCCAAAAACGACACAATTTGCGAATGTAGACATATGTGTACAGTTAAATTAGGTGTAAACTTCCAGCCCGATTCACCTAATTTCTTCTCAAACATGTAAGTTTGTATTGCTGGAAATGGTTGTATAAATCAGTTCTACCAGTTTATAAACTTATCTCTGTAGTTTGAGCCCAATTTTTATACCAAAATCAGGACTGTGTTCGAAAGAGAGGTGCAACTTTACACTATTCACCTCTTTAGAACTCTAGTGTAGGTTCAGGGGCGTAGCTATAGGGGTAGCAGGGTAAGCGGGTGCTTTGGGGCCTGACCTCGGAAGGGGCCCACACAGGAGGAAGACTAAAAGATTTTATTTTCAGGGCCCCCACAACAGTATTATACAATGACATTATATACAGTGACAGTATATACAGTGACATGCTTAGGGTGCTGTCACATGTTGCCACCCTGTTGTTTTTTGGATGAGGCAAAAAAAAATGCGTAAAACAACGTGTATATAAAAAAAATGCACGCAGTTTTTGCAACAACATACCTGTGGTTATGGAGCGTTTTCTTCCAGCAAGGAAAAACACACAGTTGACTTAAAGGGCATCTTTCAGCAGATTTGTTCCTATGAAACTGGCTGACCTGTTACATGCTACAATTTTTTTTAGACAAGAACATTCATAGTCGCAGGTGCACATCCATAAAGCTAGCATGCAGGCAGCACAGCATCTCACATACAAACAATAGAACTGAGAAATAGGGATTATTCTAGATTAAACTGGTGTTATACCTACTATAAATGAAAAAAATAGAAGCTCTTTGTGGACATTTTTGATCAAACGTGCGTCTGGTCCATCTACCAGGCGTCAAGGTGGCTTCTGCAGATGGGTCCCTAACACTAAGGCCTCTTGCACACGAACGTTGGGCATCCGTTCCGTGCATTGGGCCACCAGGACTGATCGAGACCCTTTCAACTTAAATAGGTCCGTGATCCGGCCACATTGAAAAAAAGTTCTATTTTTTTTTTTGCGGTGCGGAGGCACGGACAGAAACACCACGGAAGCACTCCGTAGTGCTTCCATGGGGTTCTGATCCATGCTTCCGTTATGCATCTCCGCGATTGCTGACCTATTCAAGTAATACAGAATACGGCTATGGGCACACAACGTTCATGTGCAAGAGGCCTAACAGAACTGCCTCTCCTGGGCTTGACTAAGCCTACAATGTTCAGGGCGGTGTAGGAACCAGCTACATTTCTACTCTGCTCAGAAGCCTCAGGCAGATGGATGGGAAGAGCTCAATCTAAAAGAGGTAGCTACCCTCAATCTATACTATGTAGCACACCCGTGGGTGTGCCTTAGAAGTGGAATAGATGGTTCAGATCTCTCTTTGCTCTGGTGAACTCCCTTTTTCTTCCCCAATGTTTAGACACAGTTTATATGAACAATGGGCCCGTTTATTTTCAACCAATGTGACCCTAAACAAAATAATGGTAAGCAGTCAAACTTGCACAGAATATCTCTAGTTATAAAATTAATGCAGTAATACATGTAATGCGCGGTCAAACAGCTTCTTACACAAAAATTTCAATCAATTGCACTTTTCTCCACAAGGTGTCTCTATAACAAGTTTCACTGCAAAGATAAACTATGGTGAGAACACAATAAAAGTTAGATATTGACTCTAATCAAATGAAAATACAACAGCTGAGTATATTAAACCCTGTAGAAGGCTTCCAACGCTTAAATATACCCAAAGGAAACACAAATATAGTCCCGGCGTTAGCAGAAAAGAAAATGGACAATAGTTGGCAGCTGCATGCGTTAGGCCCGTCTTCTCAGTTAAATATTTATAACAATGGCGGACAGTGTAGCTCACTTGTGCAGGAAAAATCCTTAACTGGTGTCCAAGTCCAGAACCTATGATTCCCTGCACTTTACTAAGCTATATGATTCAGAACGGGGTCCTTAGGCTCTAAGCATTTGCCTTGTGAAGATTTCAATATCAGCATGAGAAATATACACTAGGAGAGTCCACACAGTGTCTTCCAGACAAACAGCTTGTATCAATGCAGCTGGAGGGGAATGCAGGGTATTAGTTTGTGTTGATCTCACACTCTCCTGGATGCAATGTTCATAACACTTTAGTATGGTGTGCAGATCTGTTACCTCTGAGAGCAGAAAATGCCAGCAACTCACTACAATTTAGTCTTACTCCTTCCAAGAAACAATTCACTCTCTCTCTGGTCCCAGTGCAGTATACAGCTTGATCTTCTGTCTGGCCAGACAATCCAGTAACTGTATCTTGAACAGCATACACAGCATCCTTTCTCCAGCCTTCATCGCACACCCCAAAAAACTCTCCCCCTCAGGAACTGTCCTCTCCAAACTTGGTTCCTAGTGTGACACAGCAATCTTTTCTAAGTACACCCCTAGTGGGCAGAACTGTGTACTGCAACTAATTAGGGAAAGAAAAAAAAAGGTTTAGCATTAAACATCATCATTACACAAAAAGCTATGGGGTGTTACAACTACAAGAAAGTTTAGACTAGCACATTCATAGTTGCAGGTGCACATCCATAAAGCTAGCATGCAGGAAGCAAACAAAAAAAGGTATGGCAGCATAATATGACCTGTTATATGTGCACTTGGCAGCTGAAGACATCTGTGTTGGTCTCATGTTCATATGTGCCCACATTGCTGCGAAAAATTATGTTTTCTGAAGAGCCGAGAAAAGGAACAGTGCTTAACGGGAGTAGGGGTGGGCTCATTCTGCCCTCTGCATTTACTATAACTTTCTCCAGAAAGTGGCATAAGTTGTAGTTGAAGTCTTCGCCAGCCTATAACTGGCATAGACTTCAGTATCTGGAGCATGACAGGGCAAAGATGCGCCTAATTTATTAAGAGCATCTGCCTCTTAATAAATTAGGAGCATCTCACCCCAGTGCAGGGAGATTAAAACTGCAGTAAGGGCATGCCTGTTTTCATAAATCTCCACCATTGTGCCCAGTTTAACAGTGAATATCCTGGTGATAGATTCCCTTTAAGAATAAGCCTATTAGTTTCACTTAAAGGGGTTATACGAGTTAACTTAATCTTATCTATATGGCTTTATATATGCTATATTTTAGTTTTCCTAATTCACTTACTGTACCTATCTTGCGCCGTTTCCCTGCTACACTAAACCGTCACGTGACCGCCCACGTCATCAGCTGTGACGCTTCGCTGACATGGAGCTCCCTGCTTGTTGGAGTGACTAAGCGATGTCAACGAACGTCATCAGCCTTGGCCCCGCCCCCACCTCTCTGCATTATCGTCCGTGCGGCAGTGAGTTGATCGCGCATGCGCGATCCTCACTTGTGCCGCGGCTCCCTCCAACTTTCTAACTGCGGCTAATAGCTTACCGAGCCGTGCAGACAGAATCATTAGCGTCCAGGCTTAGGTGCCCGCCCTTCTCTGTCTCTTCTCAATGAGCACGGCTCTGGTAAGGATCGCGCATGCGCGATCCTTACCAGACCCGTGCTGAATGAAGACCGAGAGGCAGAAGGGGCGGGCACCAAATCCAGTGACGTCTCGTTTACAGGCGGGGCCACTCGCTCAAGCAGGGAGCAGCATGTAAACAAACGGAGCAGGGAGGGTGACGTCAGTGGTCCAATGACCACATTCTGTAATATCTAAATGGCGCATTATTTATAAAGCAAGTCATTTACAAAAATGTTTTATACAGATATACAAAGAAGTTTAGATTAACTTTATAGAACTTGGATAACCCCTTTAACCACTTCAGCCCCCCTAGCTTAAACACCCTTAAAGACCAGGCCACTTTTTACAATTCCGCACTACACTACTTTACCCGTTTATTGCTCCGTCATGTAACTTACCACCCAAATGAATTTTACCTCCTTTTCTTCTCACTAATAGAGCTTTCATTTGGTGGTATTTGATTGCTGCTGACATTTTTACTTTTTTTGCTATTAATCAAAAATGACCGAAATTTTTACAAAAAAATGACATTTTTCACTTTCTGTTGTAAATTTTTTTAAAAACTACATTTCTATATAAATTTTTCTCTAAATTTATTGTTCTACATGTCTTTGATAAAAAAAAGTCCAATAAGTGTATATTTATTGGTTTGGGTAAAAGTTATAGCGTTTACAAACTATGGTGCAAAAAGTGAATTTCGGCATTTTGAAGCAGCTCTGACTTTCTGAGCGCCTGTCATGTTTCTTCAGGTGCTAGAATGCCAGGATAGTATAAATACCCCCAAATCACACCATTTTAGAAAGAAGACACCCCAAAGTATTCGCGGAGGGGCATGGTGAGTTCATGTATCATTTCATTTTTTTCACAAGTTAGCGGAAAATGACACTTTCTGAGAAAAAAAAATAAAAAGTTTCAATTTCTGCTAACTTCTGGCAAAAAAGAAATCTCAGACGGACTCACTATGCCCCTCAGTGAATACCTCGGGTGTCTACTTTCCGAAAAGGGGTCAATTGTGGGGTGTGTTTACTGTTCTGGCATTTTGGGCGGGCTAACTGTGAGTCGCCATGTAAAACCTAAAGGTACTGTTGAATTTGGGCCCTTTGCGCACCCAGGCTGCAAAAGTGTCACACATGTGGTATCGCTGTACTCAGGAGAAGTAGGGCAATGTGTTTTAGGGTGTATTTTACATATACCCATGTTGGGTGAGAGAAATATCTCTGTAAACTGACAACTTTGTATAAAATTTTTAAAAGTTGTAGTTTACAGAGATATTTTTCACACACAGTATAGGTATATATAAAAATACACCCCAAAACACATTGCCCTACTTCTCCTGAGTACGGCGATACCACATGTGTGCCACTTTTTGCAGCCTGGGTGCAAGCAAGGCCCTAAACCAATGAGTACCTTTAGGATTTCACAGGGCATTTTTACGCATTTGGATTTCAGACTTCTTCTCACGCTTTAGGGGCCCCTAAAATGCCAGGACAGTATAAATACCCCACATGTGACCCCATTTTGAAAGAAGACACCCCAAGGTATTCTGTGAGGGTATGGTGAGTTCATGTAAAATTTTATTTTTGTCACAAGTTAGTGGAATAGGAGACTTTGTAAAAACAAAATTAAAAAAAAAAAAAACTATTTCCGCTGACTTGTGGCAAAAATAAAAATTCTGTGGACTCACCATGCCCCTCACGGAATACCTTGGGTGTCTTCTTTCCAAAATGGGGTCACATGTGGGGTATTTATACTCACCTGGCATTTTAGGGGCCCTAAAGTGTGAGAATCCAAATGCATAAAAATGCCCTGTGAAATCCTAAAGGTACTCATTGGTTTAGGGCCTTTGCGCATTTGCTGCAAAAGTGTCACTCATGGGTATCGCCGCATTCAGGAGAAGTAGGCAGAGTGTTTGGGTGTATTTTACATATACCCATGTTGCGTGTGAGAAATATCGCTGTAAACGACAACTTTTACATTTTTTATTCAAAGTTGTCAGTTTACAGAGATATTTCTCTCACCCAGCATGGGTATATGTAAAAATACACCCCAAAACACATTGCCCTACTGCTCCTGAGTACGGCGATACCACATGTGTGACACTTTTTGCAGCCAAGATGCGCAAAGGGGCCCAAATTCCAATGAGTACCTTTTAGGAGGGCATTTTTACGCATTTTTCTTCTCACGCTTTAGGGCTCCTAAAATGCCAGGGCAGTAAAATACCCACATGTGACCCCATTTTGGAAAGAAGACACCCCAAGGTATTCCATGAGGGGCATGGCGAGTTCATAGAATATTTTTTTTTTGGCACAAGTTAGTGGAAATTGATTTTTTATAGTTTTTCTCACAAAGTCTCCCTTTCCGCTAACTTTTGACAAAAAGTTTAATTTTTCATGAACTCATTATGCCCCTCAGCGAATACCTTGGGGTGTCTTCTTCCAAAATGGGGTCACATGTGGGGTATTTATACTGCCCTGGCATTTTAGGGGCCCTAAAGCGTGAGAAGAAAATGCGTAAAATACCCTCCTAAAAGGTACTCGTTAATTTAGCCCTTTGCATCTTGGCTGCAAAAGTGACACATGTGGTATCGCCGTACTCAGGAGAAGTAGGGCGATGTGTTTGGGGTGTATTTACATATACCCATGCTGGTGAGAGAAATATCTCTGTATATTGACA
The DNA here is from genome assembly GCA_033119425.1 of Bufotes viridis. Lineage (NCBI taxonomy): Eukaryota > Metazoa > Chordata > Amphibia > Anura > Bufonidae > Bufotes > Bufotes viridis. The sequence continues at coordinate 476,310,482 of CM065590.1, read as the reverse complement.
ACTTTGAATAAAAAATGTAAAAAGTTGTCGTTTACAGCGATATTTCTCACACTCCAGCATGGGTATATGTAAAAATACACCCCAAAACACATTGCCCTACTTCTCCTGAGTACGGCGATACCACATGAGTGACACTTTTTTGCAGCCAAGATGCGCAAAGGGGCCCTAAAACCAATGAGTACCTTTAGGATTTCACAGGGCATTTTTACGCATTTGGATTCTCACGCTTTAGCACTCCTAAAATGCCAGGGCAGTATAAATACTCCACAAGTGACCTCATTGTGGAAAGAAGACACCCCAAGGTATTCTGTGAGGGGTATGGCGAGTTCACAGAAAAAAAAATTTGGCACAAGTTAGCGGAAATTGTTTTTTTTTTTTTTTTTACAGTCTCATATTCCACTAACTTGTGACAAAAATAAAATTTTGCATGAACTCACCATACCCCTCACGGAATACCTTGGGGTGTCTTCTTTCTAAAATGGGGTCACATGTGGGGTTTTGTACTGCCCTGGCATTTGAGGGTCTCCGCAATCATTACACGATGGCCAGCATTAGGAGTTTCTGCGATTCTCCGTATATTGAGCATACGGGTAATGAGATTTTTTTTCCGCTCAGCCTCTGCGCTGAAAAAAAAATGAACGGCACAGATTTCTTCATTCGCATCGATCAATGTGGATGAATAAATCTCTGCCAAAATCAGTGACTGCGGTGCGGTGGGCTGGGCGCCAGCTACCTAACAAGTAGCTAACTAACTGGCGGTGATAGGGGACCCTTATGCCCCATTCACACGTCCGCAATTCTGTTTGCGGAACGGAATTGCGGACCCATTCATTTCTATGGGGACAGACTTTGTCCCGCTCGGATCCGGAATTACGGATCCGCGCTTCCGGTCTGCACTTCCGCTCGCAAAAATATAGAACATGTCTCTATTCTTGTCCGCAACTGCGGACAAGAAAAAGCATTTTCTATATAGTTCTGGCAATGTGCGGATCTGCAAAATGCGGAAAGCACATTGCCGGTGTCCGTGTTTTGAGGATCTCGCGGATCGGATCCGCGGATCTGGATCCGCGGATCCGTGAATCCACGGATCCGCAAAACACATATGGACGTCTGAATGGAGCCTTACAAGGGGTGTGATCAATGACAGGGGGTGATCAGGGGTCTAGATGGGGTGATCAAGGGGTTAATAGGTGAGGGGGGTGGGGGGTTAGTGTAGTGTTTGGTGCAACTTTATTGTAGTTACCTGGTCCTCTGGTGGTCGATCCCAGCAAATGGGACCACCAGAGGACCAGGTAGCAGCTATATCAGACGCTGTTCATAAAACAGCGTCTGATATAGCTGTTTGATGCGATTTATATCGCATCTACAGCCTGCCAGCGATTGATCATCGCTGGCAGGCTGTAGTCCAACTCTTGAGACGCTGACGCTAGTGAGCGCACGCCAGGCGCGCTGCTCACAGGAAGTCTCGCGTCTCGCGAGATGACGCCCCGGCGCGTCCGATCAGAAGAACAGGACCGCCCGCAGGACGCAATCCTGCGTACGGCGGTCCTGAAGCGGTTAATGATTATTATTGAAAGTGAAATGTCCTAAGGGTGCTGCCACATGTTGCGGCTGTGCTGCATTTTGATTGTTACAAAAAAATCACATCAAGAAACTTGGTGAGTTGTGAGAAAGGAGATACCACAACCCAGAAGTGCAGCGTAAAAGAGACAGATTGGCCAGTAGGCTTCTACTGTATGTGGAGAGATAGCCGTGGTGATTACTGCAGATACAGCTATCTTCTCTGAGGACACCAGAGACACCAGAGTGTTGACCGCCAGGAAGTTGAGAGCAATACAAGCCACAGGGAAAGTGAGATGTTGCCTCTTAGGTTAGGTAGGTTGGCCATTCACTTCTATGGGAATTAGCTGCACCTAGGCCACGTGACCAATAAAAGTTTTGTCACTGGACCTAGGAAAAGCTGAGAGAAGGCTGCAGGGCTACTGCGAATGCTACTGCCTTCTTGAACAGCTGATCGGCGGTGGTCCCGGGTGTCAGACCCCACCAACTTTTCTTGACATGACCACAAGAGTAAAATTGATAAAAAATTGAAGAGACGGGTGAATGGCAACCAAAGAGCCCAGAACAACTTCCAAAGAGATTAGAGGTGAACTTTAAGGTCAAGGTACATCAGTGTCCGATCGCACCATCCGGCACTGTGTTAGCCAAAGTGGAAGATGATCAAGGAGAAAACCATTGTTGAAACCAAATCATAAAAAACAAAGACTAGAATTGGTCAAAATGCATATTGACAAGCCACAAAGATTCTGGGAGAATATCATTTGGACAGATGAGACCAAGCTTAAGCTTTTTGGAAGTCATATCAACTCTATCAGATTACCCCAATTTTTGGCATATATTTATTGCAGATTCGGTTGCAAAGGGGATTTGCGGCCAAATCAGTGACTTTTCCCCACTCATTCCAAAAGTACCTACTGTAAAACATGGAGGAGGCCTGGTTATGTTTGGCACAGGGTATATTGAACCTGTGCAGGGTACAATTAATTATCAAACTATCAAGGCTTTCTGGAGCAAAATGTGCTGCCCAGTGTCAGAAAGTATGGTCTCTGTTGCAGGCAGGGCTGGGACAAGGTCCACCACCAACAGAGGCTGAGCTGTCCAAGTGCGCCCCCTCCAACTTGTGGATGACACTGCTATGGGGGATCTGTAATGGATGATACTGTTATTGGGGAATCTGTGGATGACACATATGTGTCATCCACAGATCCCCCCTCCCCATAACAGGGTCCATGTAGGAATGACCCCCAATACAAGGGGTGAGGCTGTGGGGTTGTATCTGCTTTTTTGATGACAGCGCTAGCACGAGGCCCGTGCAGTGTGACTGTATTCTACTACCTCTCTCTCACACTGTATATAATCTTAACTATATAACTGTAGTGATTTACTACAGTTATATAGTTAATAAGATTATATCCAGTGAGCGGGGGATGGGAGTGTAGTAGAATACAGTCACTGCACGGGCCCTGCTGTCATTATGAAATAGCATATGTGACCCCACCTCTTTTATTGGTGGTCATTCAGTAAATTAACCCTGTTTTGGGGGAGGGGGTGTCTGTGGGACAAATATGTGTCATCCACAGATTCTCCCCATAACAGGGTTCATTTAGTGATTGACCACCCAAATTGTGGTGACCCAATACATGGGAGTTGCATCTGCAGAGCTTTTGTATAATGCCACCCCACACTGTAGTGTCCCCACACAGTAATGTCCGCCACACTGCCCCCGCACAGTAATGTCCGCCACACTGCCCCCACACAGTAATGTCCGCCACACTGCCCCCGCACAGTAATGTCCGCCACACTGCCCCCACACAGTAATGTCCGCCACACTGCCCCCACACAGTAATGTCCGCCACACTGCCCCCACACAGTAATGTCCGCCACACTGCCCCCACACAGTAATGTCCGCCACACTGTCCCCCACACAGTAATGTCCGCCACACTGCCCCCACACAGTAATGTCCGCCACACTGCCCCCACACAGTAATGTCCGCCACACTGCCCCCACACAGTAATGTCCGCCACACTGCCCCCACACAGTAATGTCCGCCACACTGCCCCCCACACAGTAATGTCCGCCACACTGCCCCCACACAGTAATGTCCGCCACACTGCCCCCCGCACAGTAATGTCCGCCACACTGCCCCCACACAGTAATGTCCGCCACACTGCCCCCACACAGTAATGTCCGCCACACTGCCCCCACACAGTAATGTCCGCCACACTGCCCCCACACAGTAATGTCCGCCACACTGCCCCCCACACAGTAATGTCCGCCACACTGCCCCCCACACAGTAATGTCCGCCACACTGCCCCCACACAGTAATGTCCGCCACACTGCTCCCCCCACACAGTAATGTCCGCCACACTGCCCCCCCACACAGTAATGTCCGCCACACTGCCCCCCACACAGTAATGTCCGCCACACTGCCCCCCACACAGTAATGTCCACCACACTGCCCCCACACAGTAATGTCCGCCACACTGCCCCCACACAGTAATGTCCGCCACACTGCCCCCACACACAGTAATGTCCGCCACACTGCCCCCCACACAGTAATGTCCGCCACACTGCCCCCGCACAGTAATGTCCGCCACACTGCCCCCCACACAGTAATGTCCACCACACTGCCCCCCACACAGTAATGTCCGCCACACTGCCCCCACACAGTAATGTCCGCCACACTGCCCCCACAAAGTAATGTCCGCCACACTGCCCCCACACAGTAATGTCTGCCACACTGCCCCCACACAGTAATGTCCGCCACACTGCCCCCACACAGTAATGTCCGCCACACTGCCCCCACACAGTAATGTCCGCCACACTGCCCCCACACAGTAATGTCCGCCACACTGCCCCCACACAGTAATGTCCGCCACACTGCCCCCACACAGTAATGTCCGCCACACTGCCCCCACACAGTAATGTCCGCCACACTGCCCCCCCACACAGTAATGTCCGCCACACTGCTCCCCACACAGTAATGTCCGCCACACTGCCCCCCACACAGTAATGTCCCCACACCCCCTCAACCACACAGCAGTGCCCCCACATAGTAATTTGTCATGCCCCTCTCTTCTCATTCTCCCCCTTCTTGTCATGCTTTTTCTGCCCCCTGTCATTCTCCCCCATCTTTTCATGCTCTTTTTACCCCCCATGTTGTCATGCACTTTCTGCCCCCCATGTTGTCACAGACTTAATGAAAGGGGGCCCGGCATTTTCACTGTACTTAATGCCGGGCCTCATCAGAGCGCTCCTCTCACCTCCATTATGGTCACTTCTCCAGGCTTCCAGGATCAGGCCCCAGCGCTGCTCACATTAAGCAGGTGGGCGGAGCCTAACGGAGGTCCGTTAGGCTCCGCCCACCTGCTTACTCTGTTTCTAGTTAGAGCCAGAGGCAGCGGGGCCTGATGCTGGAGGCCTGAAGCAGCATAATGGAGGTGAGAGGAGCGCTCTGACAGCGCCCGGCTCAGGGAATGACAGGAGGGAGCGCTGAGCGGTTCCCCCCTGTCAGTCCCTCTCCCTCTCGCCGGCCCCTGCCTGCGCCCTGAGGCTGGAGCGCCCTGAGGCTGGAGCCTCCCCAGCCTCTGTGTCGGCCCGGCCCTGGTTGCAGGTCATGGGTTCTCCAACAGATAATGACCCAAATCACACAGCTAAAAATCTCCAAGAACAGCTAAGAGCAAAGCATTGGACTATTCTGAAGTGGTCTACATCGTATTAAACATCTGTGGAAGGAGCTGAAACATGCAGTCTAAAGGAAGCACTCATCTAAGGGTGCATTCACATCACCGTTTAGCTTTCCGTTCTTCTGATCCGTCAGAAGAAGAGAGAGAGAGAGAGAGAAAAAAATGGATACTGTTGCATCAGTTGTCATCCGTTTGAGCAATTTCCGTCTGAGATCAGTTTTTTTAGACGGAAACAGATGGTACTGCATACAGTACTTTTTTTCCTGTCTAAAAAAACGGATCTCAGATGCAAATGGCTCAAACGGATGACAACTGGTGCAACAGGTGAATGCACCCTTACCTGAGGCAGCTGAAGCATTTTGATCACGAGGAGTGGGCCAGAATAACTGTGGACAAGTGCAGAAGTCTTACTGAAATCGCTTGATTGCAGTGATTGCCTCAAAATGTGGTACAAGAAAATATTAACTTAAAGGGGTTGTCTCACTTCAAAAAACTCGCATTTATCATGTAGTGAAAGTTAATACAAGCCACTTATTTATGTATTATCATCCATCCATATTGCTTCCTTTGCTGCAGGATTCATTTTTCCATTACATTTTACACTGGTCGTTTCCAGAGGTTATGACCACCCTGTTATCCACCTATCACTGATTATAACCAAAGACGCTAGAATATAACTTTTGTTCATTTAAACTAAAACCAGGGTGCTTTGTTGCCAATTGTACATGTGTGTATCTCCTCAACAGACGGTGAGCGCAAATTTTGTGCCATGCACAATCCTACCATCCTATAATTTGGAGTCACATCCAATATCCCACCCAGGGTGTAGACTATGGATGCAAGTCTGAATGTGTATAATTGAGGGTAAAATACAAGTAGGCACTATCTTCAGTGCACGTGAGGGTCAAGGAAGCATGCGCCAGTCATATGTTTTAAGCGACCCTTGCAAGAAACTTGGTGAGTTGTGAGGAAGGAGATACCACGACCCAGAAGTGCAGCCTAAAAGAGACAGATTGGCCAGTAGTATGCTATCTGGAGAGACAGTTGTGGTGATTACCGCAATACGGCTATCTTCTCTGAGGACACCAGAGACAGAGTGTTGACCGCCAGGAAGTTGAGAGCAATACAAGCCGCAGGGAAAGTGAGATGTTGCCTCAGGTTAGGTAGGTTGGCCATTCACTTCTATGGGACTTAGCTGCATCTAGGCCACGTGACCAATAAAAGTGTTGTCACTGTACCTAGGAAAAGCTAAGAGAAGGCTGCAGGGCTACTGCGAGTGCTACTGCCTTCTTGAACAGCTGATGGGCGGTGGTCCCGGGTGTCAGACCCCACCAACCTTTCTTGACATGACCACAAGAGTAAAATTGATAAAAAATTGAAGAGACGGGTGAATGGCAACCAAAGAGCCCAGAACAACTTCCAAGGAGATTAGAGGTGAACTTTAAGGTCAAGGTACATCAGTGTCCGATCGCACCATCTGGCACTGTGTTAGCCAAAGTGGAAGATGATCAAGGAGAAAACCATTGTTGAAACCAAATCATAACAAACAAAGACTAGAATTGGTCAAAATGCATATTGACAAGCCACAAAGATTCTGGGAGAATATCATTTGGACAGATGAGACCAAGCTTGAGCTTTTTGGAAGTCATATCAGCTCTAGCAGATTACCCCAATTTTTGGCATATATCTATTGCAGATTCGGTTGCAAAGGGGATTTGCGGCCAAATCAGTGACTTTTCCCCGCTCGTTCCAAATGTACCTACTGTGAAACATGGAGGAGGCCTGGTTATGTTTGGCACAGGGTATATTGAACCTGTGCAGGGTACAATGAATTATAAAACTATCAAGGCTTTCTGGAGCAAAATGTGCTGCCCAGTGTCAGAAAGTATGGTCTCTGTTGCAGGTCATGGGTTCTACAACAGATAATGACCCAAATCACACAGCTAAAAATATCCAAGAACAGCTAAGAGCAAAGCTTTGGACCATTCTGAAGTGGTCTACATTGTATTAAACATCTGTGGAAGGAGCTGAAACATGCAGTCTGGAGGAGGCACTCATCTAAGAGTGCATTCACCGTTTAGCTTTCCGTTCTTCTGATCCGTCAGAAGAAGAGAGAGAGAGAGAGAGAGAGAAAATGGATACTGTTGCATCAGTTGTCATCCGTTTGAGCAATTTCTGTCTGAGATCAGTTTTTTTAGACGGAAACAGACGGTACTTAGACGGTACTGCATACAGTACATTTTTTCCTGTCTAAAAAAACGGATCTCAGATGCAAATGGCTCAAACGGATGACAACTGGTGCAACAGGATGCGTGAATGCACCCTTACCTGAGGCAGCTGAAGCATTTTGATCACGAGGAGTGGGCCAGAATAACTGTGGACAAGTGCAGAAGTCTTACTGAAATCGCTTGATTGCAGTGATTGCCTCAAAATGTGGTACAAGAAAATATTAACTTAAAGGGGTTGTCTCACTTCAAAAAACTCGCATTTATCATGTAGTGAAAGTTAATACAAGCCACTTATTTATGTATTATCATCCATCCATATTGCTTCCTTTGCTGCAGGATTCATTTTTCCATTACATTTTACACTGGTCGCTTTCCAGAGGTTATGACCACCCTGTTATTCACCTATCACTGATTATAACTAAAGACGCTAGAATATAACTTTTGTTCATTTAAACTAAAACCAGGGTGCTTTGTTGCCAATTGTACATGTGTGTATCTCCTCAACAGACGGTGAGCGCAAATTTTGTGCCATGCACAATCCTACCATCCTATAATTTGGAGTCACATCCAATATCCCACCCAGGGTGTAGACTATGGATGCAAGTCTGAATGTGTATAATTGAGGGTAAAATACAAGTAGGCACTATCTTCAGTGCACGTGAGGGTCAAGGAAGCATGCGCCAGTCATATGTTTTAAGCGACCCCTTGCTGCTCCTAAAGAGGTACTTTAACAATCTAGCAGAAATGGTGCTGCCTACTGGCTGTTCATTAAACCTAAATGTGCTTGTAAAAAGTACCTCTATATCATCCCCACATATAAAGTCATTCGTTTAGGCGGGTCTCCTGTCTCATTACACGCCTCACGCGTTTCATCTTATAAAGAATCATCAGGAGCCACAAACATTAGAGATACCTGCCTAAACGCTGTCACACTAACATACTGTGGCGGCGTCCTCCGCTGTAATGGCCGTGAAGCGGCTGCGCCAAATCCTGCTTTAAATAGCTAAGGCCACACCCCTAAGGGGCGGATCAAGGGGCAGGGACCGGCCACTGAGCGCCCGCAACAACGTCGGCACTATGACAACGCCGGACGCTCAGTGCCGCACATTCAATCCTGCTCCTCCTTCCTGTAACGATTAGTGGGATCTATTATGACAGGTTTCTCCTCAGAGGATACAATACGAAGAGAGACATCACCATAACCAGACCTGGTATATACATGAGCCTATTCTCAATATGTAATGGAGTCACGACTCCTTTATTAGGCAATTCCAGCTCATGATTCACCAGGATTTAAAAAGAAATGTATTTTGATTATTAGAGTGTCTTAACCTACGACACTATCAATGGATTTTATAATTTAGCAGTGCAGATACATTGAGGTATATGTCTATTTAGCAACCCAAGCATACCACATGACGTCATTTCTATAGGGGATACCTGACAAGGGTCTTGAAGAAATTATGGACTTTCCTAGGGGAAGGATCCAAGGAGACAGACTCCCCTTAGTCAATGAAACAGGCGTAAGAAATCCGATCATTCAGACCCCCTGGTTGGACTGTATCCAACCTAAAGGTCCAATCTTCTTCTTTACGCAATACCCGTTGGTCGAAATCTCCACCCCTAGGTAATGGTCTTACAATTTCAATTCCCTGAAACGAGATCGACCTCATTTCTCCTGCATGACAAAGGTTTACATGTCTAGCAATATTTGTATCCTCCTTTTTGCAGATGTCAGCCACATGTTCTCCTATCCTGCGACGAAACTCGCGCGTGGTTTTGCCCATGTATTGTAGGCCGCACGAGCAAGTCGCAAGATAGACCAACCCCGAGGATCTACAATTTATAAAGCACCGTATCTGATATAGCTGTGCAGTGGCCGTGCTAGTGAAAGTATTGCCCGTTTTGATAAAACGACATGCAACACACCCACTGCATCGGAAGGTGCCTTTGCTGGGGTTGACAAACCAGGTACTCGGTGTGTACTCCTGGAAGAGGCTATGGACCAGCCGGTCCTTAAGATTCCTCCCTCTTCGGTAGGTCACCGAAGGCTTATCCGAAATATATTCTGCCACATCTGGGTCCATCTTTAAGATATGCCAATGTTTTTTCAGAATCCGAGTAACTTGATCATTTGCACTATCAAATGTCCCGATAAGGCGAATGGAGTTGTCATCCCCAGCATTTTCTCTTGGGTTCAATAGTGATTCTCTCATGCATGTGGCAGCATGTTGGTAAGCTGGTGCCAAAACCACCTGTGGGTAACCCTGTCTCAAAAATCTCCTTTGGAGATCACAGGCCTTGCATCGGAAGTCCGAGATGGACGAACAATTCCTCCTAACTCGAAGGTATTGTCCTCTCGGTATGCCCCGCTTAAGGGGGCCCGGATGCCAACTACCCCAGTGAAGTAAACTATTGGTAGCGGTTGATTTCCGATGCAGACTGGTGGTTATCTGCCCCTCACTATCTTTCGAGATCACCAAATCCAAAAAGGTGATTTTATTGGGATTGATCTCAAATGTGAAATATAGACCACAATTGTTGATGTTAAGGGACCGAACAAATTCCCTGAACTCAGATTCCGAGTCTGTCCAGAAGATCAAAATATAATCTATAAATCTTAGCCACAATGTGACACATGAGGACAACCTCTGGTTTTGGTCACCAAAGACAATCTCCCTCTCCCACCAGCCCAGGTAAAGGTTGGCATAGGATGGCGCACAGGGACTTCCCATGGCCACCCCTCTGAGCTGGCGGAAGAGGCGGTGATCAAATGTGAACACATTGTGGCACAAGACGAAATTCAGGAACTCAATCATAAACTCATTATGTGCACCGTATTCACTACCCCTTTGCTGAAGGAAGTAGCGTACCGCATTCATGCCCCCTCATGTGGAATGGAGCTATATAAGTCCTCCACATCGAGGCTGGCCAACATGACCGTGTCCTCGAAATGGAGGCCATCCAATTTGTTGACTATCTCCATTGAATCTCTCACATGGGATGGCAGAGACTGTCCGAACGGTTTCAATATGATTTCTACATAATTACTCGGTCCCTGAGTAAGATTACTCGCTCCCTGAGTAAGGCTATTCGTACCAGAAACAATTGTCCTGCCTCTAAGGGGAATAAGCCCCTTATGCACTTTAGGGAGACTGTAGAAGCAGGCCAATTGCGGGTACTTAGGTATCAAAGCCTCATATTCCGTCTTTACCCTGTTATCCAGCAGCAAACTATAATAAAAAGCGCCAGCCTAGGTGCACTACTGCTTTCTCCTATAGTGTGCAAGCATGACCACCACTGCTGGATTACAGATGGTCGTAACCATAGAAATGAGTAGTGTATAATGTGATGGAAAAATTAATACAGCCAGAAAAGGGGGCAATATGGACCCCCACCCCCACCCCCCCGAGTTAATAAAAGTTAGGGCTTATGCACACGGCCATTGCCCATGCCCAACCATGGCCGTATTGCAGCCCTCATACAGGGGGTCCGCAATACAAGGGCATCGGCCGTGTGCACCCCGCACCACAGATCGCGGACCCATTCACTTGAATGGGTCCGCAATCACGGAGATGCAGAACGGAGGCACGGATAAGAACCCCACAGAAGCACTACGGAGTGCTTCCGTGGTGTATGCACTACTTTTTTGCGGTGCTGACCGTTGGATGCAGATCGCGGACCCTATTCAAGGGACCCTATTTGCAGTCCGCAGCACTGGCCCAGCCGGCACACGGCTGTGTGCTCAAGCCCTTAATCAGAAAGTTATGTGTACCCCAAAATGGCACCATTAAAAACTACAACTTTTCCCACAAAAACTAACCGATATATGACAGAAAAATAAATAAGTTATAGCTTTTGGAAGGTGACGATGAAAAAAATCTCTTGGTCATTAAAGCCCAAAACAGGCTGGTCACTAAAGGGTTAATGGGATTATGTTATATTTGCCTGTTGTGACTGACTTACAATGTGAAAACGAAAACAAAATTGATCAGCACATCCTAGAGAATGAAAATATGAAAAATGACTAAGAAGCTGCACACACTGAGAGCCTCTGAAACCACCAAGCTCATTGTATGTTTTAAGGCTGTAACCCCTAAGCTTGTTGTCCCACGTGAAACCAGTGACAGTGCTTTGTTTAGCGATGCCTTTTCTTCCGCCATCCTAGATTGGGGCGCCACACATACCAGTTAAGGGCTCTTTCACACTTGCGTTTTTGTTTTCCGGCATAGAGTTCCGTCGTCGGATCCTGATCAGTCTTCTAATGCTTTCAGGCGACTTGCGTTCTGACGGATCCGGCGGGACGGAAGTGCCTGCCGGATCCTCAGAACGCAAGTGTGAAAGAGGCTTAAGACCAAAAAGAACCTTCTGTATGGATTAAGCCTCTCACACATGTCTCATGATCAAGGTTTAATATGTTGGAAAACATAAACCAAGGCATTACGATCTATCTTGGCTTAGCGACTAGGACATTAAAGGCCGACTTGTAGCTGTGATACGCTTGGTTTTGGTTACTAATTTGCATCTGAGTGTAAGGTGTGTCCACCTTAGTGCACAACTTCTTTTTAGATAGTTGCAGTGCAGTCTGATCATTAGGTGGTGCTGCTGCACCAAGATGAAGAAACTGCTGCTGCTGTAGAGGAGTGGTGTTAGGATCACCAGCTCAGAAGATTATTCTCTGGCCTATTAGAAAGGTACATGATGTATGTATATTGTAGTGAAGGTAGTCTTTTTACCGGTGGCTGTATTTGTGTGTTATCCACTCCCTCCTGGTCCTCAGCTGTGTCATGCGACCGACGACATTCTGACAGAAGACTTATGTGTGGACACACTCACATCGAGGCTTATGAAGATATGAACAGAGAAACCAACTTCCTGTCCACACATAAATCCTGTGTCAGTTGGAGAGTCAGAGTATCGGTCACATGACACAGCTGAGCATCAGAAGGGAGAGGATAAATCACAAATATAGCCACCATTAAGAAGATTATCTTCACAACTATTTGCATATAGAGAATAAAAATTTTGGTGGAAGTGCTTTTTTAAGGAGTTCAGCAATGCAACCACATGGTGTGTTCGCTCCCCTTCCCTCATGTGGGGGTTGCGTGCCAGTGTAAATGCCTGCTGCAGCAGGAAGGTATTAGAGTGTCAGAGCACAAAAATAGAGGGAGTCTCCCTGCTGCACATTTGCCATGGTGTATAAGGCCGAAGCAGACAAGGCCGAAACAGTCTAGGCTTCACACAGATGTAAACTAATGTCCTCGGCTAAGGACAAGGAGTGGCGTTCTCCACAGGTGTGGTGTCTAGGCAATGGCTGCTGCTGCCGAGAACATTTGTCCTACAGAGACAGCCTGTGTATTGAGATGAATAGCAAGGGAGGTGAGGGAGGATCCTTCCCGGAAGAAATTAATTGTGAAAGAGCTGGGTACACACAGGCTGCAGACCAAACCAAAGGGACCAGAGAAGCCACAGCTACTGTGCCATTGTCAGTAACCATTAAATTTCATTTGTGGTCGGGGCTACATGACACTTAATCGTCTACCTGCCTAACTAACTAATCTAAGCGGCTTGAATTGTGCCATAACCGCTGCGTAGGAGGAATGCCTGAAAGGGGGCATACCCTGCAAGGTGTTTATAAAAAGAAGGGCGGGTTGGGAGGGTACGCAGCACCGTCGCCACACCCCTAAATGTGCTACTAACGCCCCTCCCACAAATGCAGGCCAATAAATCGGCCTTCAAACTTGTGGTCGGGGCTACATAACACTAAACGGTCTACCTGCCTGACTAACTAATCTAAGCGGCTTGAATTGTGCCATAACCGCTGTGTAGGAGGAATGCCTGAAAGGGGGCAAAAAACCCACATCTAAATGATACACAATAGTTTATAGCAACAACACTAACATGACCAACCTCTGGGATGCAAGAACATCTCTCGACTAGGTTGAGGTATAAACCTATTGAAACATGCAGAGCGCCTAATTTCCAGATAACATGGGCCAGAACTTTGTTCCCAGAGGCAGCACATGCTGCACCTGACCTGAAGGAAAGGCCCGGTAGCTGTCGGTTTCAACCCTAAAATTGGACACACGGACATGCCGCATAACTGAGAGGTGGTGAGTGGTGCCGTGAGGACCGTAACAGAGTACTCTCAAGGTCTTGGTCTGTTACTGCTGCCAGTAATTGCTGAAAGATACGAAGCCGGGCACCCTGAATGGAATGTCGGAAAGAAAATGATTATATTGGGGGCCAAAAAATGGCAACAAAACCAGTGCCAGCAACAACACTAACACGACCAACCTCCGGAATGCAAGAACATCTCTCGACTAGACTGAGGTATGAACCTATTGAACATGCAGAGCGCCACCGATCTAGCTTCCGGATAATATGGCCCAACAACAGTGGCAAATGGTGCCGTGGGAACCGCAACAGAGTACTTTCAAGGCCTTGGTCTGTTACTGATGCCAGTAATTGCTGACAGACACGAACCGGGCACCCTTAATGGAAAGTCGGAAAGAAAATGATTATATTGGGGGCCAAGAAATGGCAACAAAACCAGTGCCGGCAGAAGCACCAGAAAAACCAAATAGTTGAAACCGCCGTGACTGATGAACTGATGAAAACGTGACTTACCCAACACTCTGAACCTATAGCAACCTTTGAAGAAACGTCAAGTAGCGAGTTTGTAAGCTGATAAATTTTCATATATATATATTTTTTTGTAGGATTTTTTTTTTTTCCCCTTTTCCTCCTACATGAGCCAAAGACTTAATAGAGCACACCAACAGAGAATGGAGAGCTGTGACAGGACTTGAACAGCAAAAATGACATGCAATGATGACCCTGGCTGTGGTAGTGTGCTAACACTGACACGAGGCATGCAGGCATCAGAAACCAACGAAATGGTCGAAACCGCCGAGGCCTGAGTGACGGGTCAGGTCTGATGTGACACCGCAAACCGATGAAAATGTGACTTACCCAACATTCTGTAACTATAACAACCTTAAAATAAAACGTCCTTAGCAAAAGATGTGATTGACCACATCAACTGAGAATGGCGAGCTGTGACGTGACCTAAAAGGCAAAAAATGACATGTAAAGACAATCCTGACTGTGGAAATATACTGACACTAACACGAGGCATGCAGTAATATAAACCACCTGCACCACACCACACTGCTACAGGTGAGTACATACAAACGTTGCCACCATCAGCACATGCGCCCTGTTGAGATGTGGGTGTATATGCTATAAAAACAAACTAAACTCAGTTCTTGGCGAAAGCCAAGCTCATAACAAAATAAATGGTCCTCATGGGTCTCTGCAATTACCTTTGTAGCAAGTAGCTCCCCCAGTGTCCAGTTAACACTTTGAACTGAAGATGGATCCCCAGCACCTTGCACAGGTGCTTTTTAAATACACAAACTCAGGTTCACCACCTTAAAGTGGCACACACAAATTTTATATTTCCAAAACAAATGAAACAAGACAAAGGAAGATACCTCAACACAGAGGAGCTTACCGTCTACTCAATAAACATATCGCAAAATAGCATTTATACTAAAAAAACAATAACACTTTGTAAACAGCAACTCTGCTCCACCTGGATTAATCAGCTGCCTTACCCTCTATAATGCAAGTAAGGGGATAATGCTGGATGTCAGTGTGAACAAGGCTTTACTCTGTCTGCAGAAATAATAGCGGATAGCGAGAGAGGTTTGCTGGGAACAGTGAAGTGAAAGCAGACAAGAAAGACATATAAATATACACAGACAAACTAAGCAAGATGACCTGTGCAAGACATAGAAACCTGCGAGAAAACGAGACGGAGTCACGCTGACCCCTGCTGCCTAACCGTACTGCCGCGTGGGCACCAAGCGTGGGCTGGCAGGCAGAATCGCTCCGGTGCAGTGCTGCTGCTCCTCACCAAAGGAGCCGACACATCGCCAGCTGGACTGTAACGGGACGATGCTGCACGAGCAAGCAGCAAACCCTCACCTGACCGGAACGACCTCAACTGGGATCCTGAACGCCGACTGGGTATGGAAGCTGCTGATTCAGCCCATGTGCTGCATCAGGTGGCTCAGACTGCACACAACTATGCAGCACCGTCGTCACACCCAAGGGAGGCGCCTGCCTGGTATAAATGTGCTACTAACGCCCCTCCCACAAATACAGGCCAATAAATCGGCCTTCAAACCTGTCAGCATGATCAATCCTATTAAACCAGGCATACTGCAAGGTAGGGCTGATCATGCTGAATGATACCTTTCTTTTGTCGGTATGCTGAACTGTTGCAGACATATCTGTGTTTTTATCTATATGCAAATGTGCAACTGGAGCACAAGGGGCCAGCCAGAGCCCTTGGAACACTGCTTTAGTAATGCCCCTCTGTTGCACACAAAGGGGAGGGGGGGAGCGTGCAGAGCACAGGAGTGTTACAAAAGCAGTGCTCCAGGAGCTCTGGTCAGCCCCCTGGTGCTCGAACTTGCTCTTTGCATATAACTAAAAACACAGATATCTCTGCAGTAGTTCAACATACAAACAAAAGAAATATATTGTTTTAATCCGCATGAACAATGATCATGCCGACAGATGCTTTTTAAGCTAAGTGTTTTTGCATTGAGGGACTGTAGCCACCAAAATCATATTGACTATATAATTTGTTTTATGCAACCGCCACGATTATTGTAGCTGAGACTGCATATGTACAGTAAAGTTTTAAGCTGTGCTGCAAAACTGAACCACCTTCCTCTGACTGTCATTTATTTCCACACCAACCCGCAACCTTCAATATTACATGAGGAGCACTTATCACTGGCACATTGGTTTATTGCAGGCCCTGTCCATGGAGCTGTAACTGACTAACGTTGTCCATATATTTTCAAACGCTGTCGTGCATATGGGCAGTTATTCTTTCAGACTTTATGTGTTTTCATTGTGGAGAGGGGAGTATGCAGCTTTTAGACGGCTCTTATCTTCTTTAAGAACAAAGGATGGGGCATGTTGGGAGAAAATTTTAAAAATTTTCCCCCAATGCGCTTGCCCATTTTAAGGAACCACAGGCCGTTTTTACTTTCAATTCATTAAAATATAACCCAACTATGCCCTTTAACACTACCCACAATAAGCCTAAGGCCCCATGCACACGACCGTTGTTTGTTTCCGCGTCCGTTCCGTTTTTTTTCACGGATTGGATGCTTCCCCATTTATTTCAATGGGTCCGTCAAAAAATGCGGATGGTCAACCGTTTGTGTTCCGCATCCGTGATCCGTGTTTTCATTCCGTCAAAAAAATAGTGCATGTCCTATTTTTTTCACGTTTGCGGACAAGGATAGGCATTTTTACAATGGATCCGTCAAAAAAAACGGTCCGTCAAAAAAAACGGTCCGTCATCCGTTTTTTTTGACGGACGCAAAATTTCAAGGAGGAGCGGACGCGGAGGCAGGCAACGGTCGTGTGCATGTAGCCTAATATTGTTAAACAGGAAGTTTATCTGAAAAGTTTGGCTCCCCACACCTTGCTTAGTCTGAAACCCCCTTTAAGAAATCAGACTCTCACCCAACTCCATACATAAATAATCTGTGTGGAGATCCACAAGTCATCAAAGAGGGTCTACGAGGCAGCCGAGCCTTGTGCTGGGCGGGGCGCAATTTATTCTTAGCTCAACCAGCTGTCGTCTGGAATGCAGTTAGTGTAGGAACAAGACTTCGTAAAGCCAGGACCATGCCAACAGATCCAGAGTCACACACGCAGTATCAACCTGGGCTCCCATGAAGTGCTTCTCCTTAATAACAGCAGTGGACACACAGTGGATATAACTGCAGATTTGCCCCGGATTTCACCTTCTCGATTACAAAGGTGAAATCTGCATAATGCTGTGGATTTAAAATCAGGTTAAGTTATGTGCATATTCCACTATGGAAAAAAATCTCATCCACTTTGCTGCTGAATAGATGCTAAGGCTTGCAATTCCACTGTGAAAATTCTGTAGCATATCCACCATGTGTGGCTGCACCCTATCTGTTTGTAGTTCTTGTGCTCATGTGGAGACCAGGCCAGTCACCCACCATTTTTGCAGAACCTCTGGTGACACAAATGGATGATCCACATTTCTCCTAGCAAGATGGTCACCATTTCACAAGAACCTTAGAAATGTAAGATAGAAGAGAGGTAAAAAAAAAAAAGCATTGTATCTCATAAATTCCCATTTCTTTGAGTAACATTGCTTGGCTACTAAACACTTTCAGGAATGTATAAAGCGGCAGTGGTATTTGTCTACTGACTAAAACCTTACCCCAGGCTATCCAGCTGCCGAACCCCCCAGGAACTAGTTGTAATCTGTGGGGGGAACCCAACAGCATGTTTTCAATTTCCCTACAGTGCCACCTCAGGAGAGATCCAGCATTACAAGGCTCCTGTTAAAATCAATGGGCTATCTGTGTAGTACAGGTTTCTGGGTCCTCCAGGTTGGGAGACGCTCTTTGTAGCTGCTCTCGAATCTGGTTAATAGACAAAAGTCTAGATCAAAGAGGCTGAGATCTTTTATTTTTAGAAGGATCCACTGACAACAAGCTTATCATAAACTATCCTGCCGCTAAAATCTACAGCAACTAGTTCTAATTTCTGGAGGAACCGAACGGCAATGGTTCAATTTCCCTGCAGTGCCAGGAGAAATTAAGTATTGCAGTGTTCCCACTAAAATCAATGAGCTATCTATGTAATACACTTGGCGAGTCCTCCGAGGTGGGAGACTCTCTTTGTAGCTGCTCTCCAATCTGGATGATAGATAAGGGTCTTGATCAGAGAACCCCTCTATAATAATTCCCTTAGAGGGTAATAGAAAGTGTGTATTCTAAACCAGACTACCACTTTAACACCACATAAGCTGGCAGCACATGTTGGCATTGTGCTGGCATTCCAGCTGTGCTTCACTCAATACCACAACAGCTGCAGAACAGCGCTGCGCCAGTCAGTGATACAGCACAGTTCTCTCTACTGTTTCTTCTTGGAGTCAGTTACTCATGTGGCTCCACGTGATCCTGCCACAGCAGCAAAGTCGTGATGTGCCAGTATCTGGATAATGCTTTGAAAAGTTTATAGACCGAGGAATGGAGCAATGCTGAGTTCCCTGTTCACGCCCTTCTCAGCAACAAATGGTCCATGGAATGATCGGGTCAGTGCCAACTTTTTTGTATGAGGGATTATGCCACCTACACACTTATTAATGTCATTTTCCTCCCTAAAGGGGGCATGTAGCCTACTGTCTGCTAGACACAACCCCCATCATTTATCAGTGAATGATAAGAAGACACAGATGCTTATGCTTGCTGTATGAGAGAGGTTTACCAGCACGACTAAGAGAGCAAAACCAGGACTTGTATTCTGAACAGGTAGCTGTAGCCCCAGGGTTGGAGATGATGTGTAAACTCTCCTGACATGTCTGTGTTAGTAAATGTTTGCATTTCCCATGAAATAACAATTCTGGAGCATCGTTTCTTAAAACTCTCTGTTCTCCCATTCTTCTGCTACTTCTCTTGGAAATGTATGAATACATTGGCCATTGCCTTTTTTTTGTTGTTGCAAAAACACTGTCTTATACATAGGGCCAGAGTCAGTATGGAAATGCCCCTCTAAGCGGGAGGAGTGGTAACACCCAGTTATTAAATTATTCATACATTTCCAGGAGGCATAACAGAGGAGTGGCACAACCATTGTTATTTTAGGGAGAATTAAAGCATTTACTAAAACAGGCATGTCAGGAAAGCTGTGTGGCCATCTTTAAAGTTATATCCCTTTTTAAAAAATAAAAATGATAGCTTCAAAAGGGAATATTCAATTGATCTGCAGTTGCCATGTACTGTCAGTAGGTGCAGTAGGGTTATACCATCATAGTGCTGTATCTTTACTAGCAATGAAAATAAATTTGCCTAGAAATATCTGTAGTTAATGTCTTAATTCATACACTTGTAGGAGACCCAGCAAGCGAATTTCATGTGGTACCGGGATGGAAAGAAGATTGGACAAGAAAGCATTGACCACTCATTTTATACACCGTACGGTTTCTTTCACACTCGCGATATAGTCTCTGCCAGAACAGCCTGCTGGAGCTTTGGATCTGCAACTGTCAGGTGTTACCGCAATGCCCATCAGCCCAATTGACTATAATGGGGTCTGGCAGAGATCCAGCCATTAGCCGGCAAATATGGCAGGATTCAGCCAGACAAAAAACGATGCCATGCCGGATCCAGAGAGCTCTGGCAGGCTGCTCTTTGCCGGAACAGCCTGCCGGACCTATCCTGCGAGTGTGAAACTAGCCTTAACGTAAATATCCCCAACCTTTTGTATGTTGTGACCCACATTCAACTTTCAGTGATGGTCGGAAGCAACAGGCAATTCAAAAACAGAGGAGGGAAATTTTGAATGTGGAGAAACAAAAACCATGAATTTGCAAACACTTGCTGATACATATTTCAGTGTGAAATGTAACACTAGTATTATACCATCTAGATTGGCACTGTTTGGTGGTAAATCTAAGATAGGTCTGCAACAATGTCAATTGCCAGTATACAGTATATGGTCATAACTCAGGACTACATGACGAGCCACACAGCAGGGGGTCGTAAGCAACATGCGAACCACTCGTTGGAGATCACTGCCTTAGGCCTCATGCACACGCTGTTGTTTTGGGCTTTTGCGGCTCGGGCACAGCCAATTCACTTCAATGGGGCCGCAAAAGATGCTGTCAGCACTCCGTGTGCTGTCCGCATCCGTTGCTCCACTCCGTGGCCCCGCAACAAAAATAAAGCATGTCCTATGCTTGTCCGTTTTGCGGACAAGAATAGGCATTTTTACAATGGGCCGCGTTCCGTTCCGCAAAACACATACGGTCATGTGCATGAGGCCTTATGCCTCATTCACACATCAGTGTTTCCCGGACGTGTGCTGTACGTGTTCTCCGCGGACAGCACCTGTCCTCATTCATTTGAATGCGTGTATTCACATATCAGTGTTTTAGCATGGTCTGCGGGTCCATGTTTTTCCGTGTTCCCGGATCCCTCACGCCCATTATAGTCAATGAGTCAGTGAAAACCACGTGTTTCACGGATCATTAAAAAGAGATTGTTTGAAAATTATTTTCCAGCTGCTCAGTGTCAGTGAAAAACGGATGGCACACGGTCAGCAAAAAACGGACCCACGGACCCAACACGGATCTGTCAAGGGAGGAAACACGGATTGAACACTGTCCGTGTTACCACTGATCCAAAACTGACACTGATGTGTGCATGAGGCATTAGAGGAGGGAGTGATAAATGTAGGGTAGCCAGATGTCCATTTTTAGGCTGGACAGTCGAGTTTTCTTGCTCCCTGTCCTCTTGGGTGTCCTTCTCTTCTGTGACTCAGACAGCAGCATTGCACTGTAGAGTGCGGTACAACTACAAACTGACTGACAGGCTCTCTCTCATCCCCAGTCAGTCACTAGAGACGGTCGACATGTTACTCTGTGACTGACTGAAGGTAAGAGAAGCACTCCGTCCTTAGTGTAGCCCACCTTATGGTCCCCCTTCTTTTTTTCCCCTTCTTATCATGTTACTAGGAGAGAGGAGTGGCTTAGCAGATTTGGAGGCATGGCTTAGTGATGTTGGGGCGTGGTCTCGGGTGTCTTGCTTTTTGGGGTTAACCAAGTGGCCACCCTAGATATATGACTGATGAATGAATACAGCAATATTACTGATGTAAGGATATATATTTCCAATAAATCTGATACATGTTCATCTGTAAGTGCTGGAACATTTCTTATACTTTCAATGGGTTATGTATTTGTACATGAGCAGATGGGACAGAGGTCTGTCTTCTTGGCCCTTAGAATTTTAAAAGTATTCTATCATTTTTCTTATTTTACCACTTGGGTAAACTAATGGCAGCCTGTGAAGGGGTTGCCACTCATCTTTCCCGAGACCTTGAATGGATCTTGCTATTCTGTCTGCAGAACAATTAGTCATTCTGTACATTTTATCATTCTAATAATGCACCAGGAGGATCAGGATGAATGTTCTACTCAATTACAGATTTATCTTCAGGTAAGTAAGATTTTTTTTATATAACCGTGGGAATTGTAATATTACTGCAGCTGCTGCACGTCCACAACCGTCTGTCTCTGGTTTGTACTATAGGAACATTGCATAGATGCAGAATTGAGTTAATACTAAGACCTCTGAGAGTTGCTGCTCAGACATTACATAAGCAGTGCTGTGCGCGTAGCTAAGTGGCTGCCCATTGATTTCTAGAACAGAAAGGATGATAAATATTATATTACATTGGTAGCACCGACCATTTCTGTGTATAATGGCTGCAGTTATATCAAGAGTACAGTAGAAGATAATGACTTTTATAAGCTGACACATGCACCCACAAACACTGATACGTAATCAGCACCAATCCCATGGCCATATTCCAAATAGCCTTTCAAGAACAAGCACATAAAAGGTATCAGACTTGGGTATTGGGTATTTGGATCAGAGAGAATTATCTAGACTGGCTGTAACTGTAGCAAAGAATGTTTCCATTCACTGGCAGCAAACAGAGATATTGAAAAATATCCATCCAAGTAATACTGGAAATAGCAAAGCTATTGCAAAGCCTGGATAAGTAACAACTGCCACCGGCAGCAACACCTGGTGGTGCAGGGTGTTGAAAGGGTCATTGATAATATCTGTGGTGGAATGGGCTCATGTTGCCATCCATAGTGGAGTAAAGCTGGCTGTTAGATGAACGGTGGCCGAACCTATCGATATCAGCCAGACCGGTCAACCATGTAATGTGTATGGAACTCTCCAGACTCACCTACAACTGCCGATGTCAAGAGAAAGAAGAGTTGGTCATGTTGAGTTTCAACATGACAGATCCTTTTGTCCTTGGGTAGATAAGGGTACTTTCACACTAGCGTTATTCTTTTCCGGTATTGAAATCCGGTAAAGGGTCTCAATACCGGAAAAAAACATATCAGTTTTGTCCTAATGCATTCTGAATGGAAAGGGTGTCAGGATGTCTTCCATTCCATCCATTGTACGGTATTTGGCCAGAACACTACCGCACTTGCCAGATCCGGCATTAATTTCAATAGAGATGTATTAATGCCGGATCCGGTACCAAGTGTTCCGGAAATTGCCACTTTGCCTGATCCGGCTTTCCAGTGTGCGCCTGCGCCGGGCCATAGGAGGAGCTATTTTTGCTTTTGATCTTTAAAAAAAATTAAATACCGGATCCGTCTCATCCGGAATAACGGATCCAGTATTTAATTCGGTATCAGATCCGTCTAGCGGATTCAGAAAAAACTGATTTCCGTTTGCATACGGTTTGCCGGATCCAGCAGGCAGTTCCGTTGCAAGAATCTGCCTGCCGGATCCGAACAATGCTAGTGCGAAAGTACCCTAAGCCGCCACCAGAGGGGTTTGGCAGTGGATTGCCTACCTTTTCCCATAAAGAACACATTCATGCTCAGCCAAGCTGAGCATGCATGTGTGTGAGGAGTCAGGAGCCTTTAGAACTGATGACCTATCCACCCAACACCCCCGCCGATCAGCTGTTTGAGAAGGCACAGATGCTTGCAGTAGCGCCGCGTTCTTCTCGCTGCTTTTCCTAGGCCAGTGACGACACGTTCATTGGTCACATAGCCTCGGCACAGCTCAGTCCCATAGAAGTGAATGGAGCTGAGCGAGATACCAAGCACAGTCGCTATACTATGTGTAGTACTGTGCTTAGTACGCACAAAGAAGGCTGCGGCGCTCACAGGTGCACCTGTGCCTTCTCACACAGTTGATCTGCGGGGGTCCCGGGTGTCAAACCCCCACCGATCAGATACTGATTACCTATACTGAGCATAGGTAATCAGTTCTAAAGTCTTGCAAAACCCTTTTAAGGCAATGAAGGGTTACTTTTACCATCACGTCATTACTTTTGTTGTAGGATAGTAAAGAGGTTAATATGAGCATCCCTGGTGGTCTAGGGCATTGAAAGGGTTAATGCTGCATAACTGGTATCCAGTAGGTATCATAGAGATCATGGCAGGAAAGGGTTATGGAGGACTGTGCTGCAGTGACTTTCTCTTTGATGAAGAAGTGCATCCAATGAACATTATGGTGGCCATATACATTTAAAGGGGCTCTCCAGTGTGAGCAACGGGTATCTTAAACAAGTTATTAGCTTCAACACGTAAAAAAGAATATCCCCCTTCACTGATAGTTTACCACAATGTATCAGTGGGCATCAAGGTATCAGACTCGGATCCAGGTTATTTGGATCACAGAGAATTATCAAGACTGGATACAGTTGTAGTAAATAATGCTTCCATTCACTGACAACAGATATTGAAAAGAGGAGTTGAAACGTAAAGTATTAGAAAGTTGCAGAACATATGATGATTATAGTGTATGGACATAATACAAACCCCCTCTGAAGGGTAATATCAAGCCTTATATAATCTGTCTCCTGGCAGTTGCATCCTTGGGACCCTATTCACAGAGGTAGAAATGCACAGCTCAAGCATATGGTTAGAATATGCTAAACATAGTCTGAAAAGTGAGAAAAGTTACTTGGAGGAATTCTCTTTTTGGATTCATGTAACATTAAAATTAAAGCTGCCAACTGCACACAGAGAGCCAGATGCACACGTCAAAGGGAGTGCCTGGAAAAGAGAGCGTCCGGAAAAGAGAGCGTCCAGCGGAGAGGCTGCGAGCAGTGCTCAGCACTAACCATTCTTCAGTCTCAGTTTTTAGAATATCCCCATTATTTACTAATTTACTATTATTTAGTACATATTTAGTATGGGCTCAGTTTTACTGTGTGTTCTTGATACATTTTAATTCACCCAGTGAAAACCAGAGGTACTACTTGGGGTGGGAGGTTCAAGCTGTGCTAGAATAGGATGATCTAGCCCTTATGAGAGGGATGTCAGTAAAAGGACTCTTGCACAGGAATTTGCCGCTTTTGCCATCCGCAAAGCACGGATGCCACCCGTGTGCCTTCTGCAATTTGCGGAACGGAACAGACGGCCCATTATAGAAATGCCTATTCTTGTCTGCAAAACGGACAAGAATAGGACATAATCTATAATGTGCTGTCCGCATCTTTTGCGGCCCCATTGAAGGGAATGGGTCTGCACCCGAGCTGCAAAAAATGCGGCTCGGATGAAGAACCAAACCACAGTCATGTGCAAGAGGCCAAAGGTAGGTCTTCAGTCACCCTCTTATTGATCCTCATTTTTATAATACATTTTTTTTACTTTTAGTGGTTGTATTTTATAACCATTCTGTACAGTAAGCCCTCTTGCACATGGCCATTGTGCTCCCGCGGCCATATTGCAGGGCCGCATACGGCGGCTCCACAGTGCACGAGGCACAGACGGTGTGCACTCCGCATCACGGATGCGGAACCATTCACTTGAATGGGCCCGCAAATCCGTAGACGCGGTGTGGAACGGAAGCATGGAATGGAACCCCACGGAAGCACTACGGATTGCTTCCGTGGGGTTCCGATCCATGTTTACGTTCCGCAAAAAAATAGAATTTGTTCTATTTTCTTGTGGAACGGACGAATCATGAATCCATTCAAGTCAAATGAGTCTGGATCCGTCCCCGCCCCACAGACGTTGCCCGTGCATTGGGGACCACAAATTGCGGTCCCCAATTCACGGAACGGAACCACAACGGCCATGTGCAAGAGGCCTAACCCTGGGTTCAGACCTGAGCGTTCTTGAAACGCGCGTTTTTTGCAAATAGGAAACGCGCGTTCGTACGCGCGTTCTTGTGATTGACTACTGTGGTGTCAATCACAAAACGCGCGACAAACGCCCCCAAAAAAGCTCAAGTACTTGTTTATGCGTATGGTGAGAACTCAGGTGAGAACCATGCCCATAGAGAAGCATTGGTTTGCATGTGTTGAGCGTTTTACAGCGCGTTTGAACGCGCTGTAAAACGCGCAGGTGTGAACCCAGGGTAATGGAGATGAGACATCCATTCACTGGCTTGGCGAGCTTGTACCTATACTCAACAGCCACAGCAAACAACAGGAGTTGCAGTGTAAAGCATAGGGGAGGGACACAACAGGAACTTGAGCTTCTAGGAACATAAATAGATTTTAAACTACCATGAGCAGGCTCCATATAGACACTGTAGTAAGATGTAGTCAATGGTCTTAACTTTGTGCTAATGGAGAAGAGATAAGCAACCAACACTGAATGGCAGGTTAACGTCAGCCAAAGACATTGGACATACTCTGACAATGAGCTGATCACTGGGCGTCCCTCTGTAGAATCTCCCAGTGTTCAGCTAAAATATATGATGGAACTCTACAGCAAGTGCTCAGTTTCCCTATAGCGCCACCACAGGGGAAAATAAACATTACACGGTTGTAAGTGAAATTAAAGGAAACCTGTCACCTGTACTAGGCTACTCTCACTGAGAGCAGCAACGTATAGTGAAAGGCCCACTGATTTCAGCAGTCTGTCATTTTTATCATAGTAGTCAGTACTTTTAGAGTACTGACCTGTTGAGCCCCGCACTACGCCCCAGCACTGCCAGGGAGATGAATCTGATGAGCTTGCTCCACCTCCAGAGGATGACTGACAGGTTAATTTCCTGTTGTGCAGAGGAAAGAAACCTGTCAGCAACTATCCAGTGGGGGAGTGTGGGGACAGCTGGCATCACTGGACTCGTCTCCCTCTCAGCGCTGGTTCGCACTGCAAGGCTCAGAAGGTCAGCACTGACACAGTGCTAAAATCACTGGGCCTTTTACTACACTATGATGCATTTAGTGAGGGCAGTATAGTGAAATTTCCCTTTAAGATGCAGTATAATGCCTCAATCACACAGTCAGGCCTCATGCACACGACCGTATGTATTTTGCGGTCCTCAAAAAATACGGATGACGTCCGTGTGCATTCCGTGTTTTGCGGAACGGAACAGCTGGCCCGTAATAGAACAGTCCTATCCTTGTCCGTAATGAGGACAATAATAGGACATGTTCTATTTTTTTGTGGAATGAAAAAAATGGGCATACGGAAACGGAATGCACACGGAGTACCTTCCATTTTTTTTGTGGACCTATTGAAATGAATGGTTTTGCATATGGTCCACAAAACTAAAAGGAACGGACACGGAAAGAAAATACGTTCATGTGCATGAGGCCTCAGTGTTTCAGTTCAGTCAGTGATTTCCAACATCCTACCACACATTTAAGTCTAATTACCCTCGCTTTCTGAAATGTTCCTGCTTGGATTTGAACTCACAACCTTCTACATTAAAGGCAAAAACCTTAATCACTGAGCTATTGATCTCAATGCTAAGCTGTGACAGAAAAACCTCAGTTTCTCATGTATTAGGTATTCCTATACAGCAGAAGTATCTTTTTTTGTAACTGTAAAAAAATGTATGGCACAAAATAAATGTGTAATTATAAAAAAATTATAAAATCATACCTCTGATATATATGAATGCATAATATGTGGGAACATACTACTGAGGTTTTTAGCCATAAAAACTGACTCTTAGACTGTGTAGATACAAAAAATTTTTTATTTTGTTTCAAATAGGATAGATAATATAGTGTTAGACCTAACTAAATTTAAAAAAAGTAGATAAATTATGTATCGCCGCGTCCGTAATAATCTGCTCTATAAAAATACCCCATGACCTAAACGCTTAGATTAACGAGGTAGAAAATAAATAAAAAAACGGTGCAAAAAGGAATTTTTTTGTCACCTTACATAACAAAAAGTTTCATAGCAAGCGATCAAAAAGTCATATGCCCCCCAAAATAGTGCCAATAAAACCGTCCTCTAATCCCGCAAAAAATGAGCCCCTAGCTAAGACAATCAGATAAAAACTTTAAAAAAAACGGACTCTTAGACTGTGTAGATAAAAAAAATTATTTTGTTTCAAATAGGATAATATAGTGTTAAACCTAAATAAATTTAAAAAAAGTAGACAAATTAGGTATCGCCGCGTCTGTAATAATCTGCTCTTTAAAAATACCCCATGACCTAACCCTTCAGATTAACATGGTCAAAAAAATAAAATAAAACCTGTGCCAAAACAGCTATTTTTTGCCAAATTTTCCATTTTAATCCATTTTTTCCAGTAACAAAGCTAAGGGTTAACAGCCAAATAAAACTTAAAATGTATTGCCCTGATTCTGCAGTTTTTAAGAAACACCCCAGATGTGGTGGTAAACTGCTGTACGGGCACATGGCAAGGAACGCCATATGGTTTCTGGAAGGCAGATTTGAAGAACCCCTGATGCCCCCCTAGAGTATAAACTCCATAAAGGTGACCCCATCTAATAAACTACACCCCTCAAGGTATTCAAAACTTATTTTACAAACTTTGTTAACCCTTTAGGTGTTCCTCAAGAGTTTATGGCAAATGGAGATGAATTTCAGAATTTCTATTTTTGGTAACCTTGCGTCACAAAAATGTAATATAGAGCAACCAAAAATCATATATACCCTAAAAATAGTCCCAACAAAACTGCCTCCTCATCCCGTAGTTTCTAAAATGGGGTCACTTTTATGGAGTTTCAAACTACAGAATCAGGGCAATTAATATCGAGTTTTGCTTGGCTGTTAACCCTTGCTTAGTTACTGGAAAAATGGATTAAAATGGAAAATTTGCCAACAAATTGCAATTCTGAAATTTCATTTTCATTTGCCAATAACTCTTGTGAAACACCTAAAGGGTTAACGACCTTTGTAAAATCAGTTTTGAATACCTTGAGGGGTGTAGTTTCTTAGATGGGGTCACTTTTATGGAGTTTCTACCCCAGGGGAGCATCAGGGGGACTTCAAATGGAACATGGTGTAGATTAACCATTCCAGCAAAATCTGCATTCCAAAAACCACACGGCGCTCCTTTCCCTCGACGGCCTGCTGCGTGGCCATACAGTAGTTTACGACCACATATGGGGTGTTTCTGCAAACTACAGAATCAGGGTAATTAATATTGAGCTTTGTTTGGCTTTTAACCCTTGCTTTGTTACTGGAAAAAATGGATTAAAATGGAAAATATTGCCAAAATTCTGAAATTTTATCTCCATTTGCCATAAACTCTTGTGGAACACCTAAAGGGTTAACAACGTAAAAATCAGTAAAATCAGTTTTGAATACCTTGAGGGGTGTAGTTTCTAGAATGGGGTCATAATTTTGGGTGGCATTCCCAAAATGATCCAAACATGAAGTAGACATATGGGGAATGTACATTAATAACTTTTTTGGCGGCATTACTATGTATTATAGAAGTAGAGAAATTGAAACTTGAAAAATTGCTAATTTTTCGAAATTTTTGGTAAATATGGTATTTTTTAATAAATAAAAAGGAATTATTTTTACTCCATTTTACCAGTGTCATCAAGTACAATATGTGACGAAAAAACAATCTCAGAATGGCCTGCATAAGTAAAAGTGTTTTAAAGTTATGCACACATAAAGTGGCACTGGTCAGATTTGCAAAAAATGGCCGGGTCCTTAAGGTGAAAATGAGCCCGGTCCATAAGGGGTTAAGGGTACAACCACCAGAGCAGCCTACACAGTAGTGGCAAATGGATCTCATTTACATACTTTGAAAAATCTCCTCTTCAATATATGTTATGGATTTCATCTTCGGTTTAACCCCTTTCAATGCCAAGGGTGGAATCCACTGAAAAGTTTTCACACCAAAATATGTCAGATGTGGACTTCCAATTACTATTACAGTACCACCAGGAAAGGTCCACCATGACAACATTATTCATTAACAAAAAGCAGCGTAAGTTACACCTTGTACCCAGTCTCCTAACACATCCCAGTCAGCAAGAAGAATCAGAAGAGCTGGTTTACTGCACGTTCCAGCGTCTTCTGAAATTCTGACCCCCCTCCGTCTGACACTGTCTAAGGTTACCCCTCCTACTCCCATCCAAGCCTCCTCCTCTCCTGGCCATAGTTAGCCCTAGCGAGCTGGCAGGGAACAAGTCATCATCTGCAAGGGAAAGTCAGGGAGCAGGACTGCAGGCAGACACTCCTCGGGTAAGTCCGCTCTCCTCACTTCTATTCTATACCTCCCATTATGTGGAGATGACCCCTCGTTAGAGTTTACGCTCATGTCGGGGGCAGACCACTTAGTGAATTCTCATAAGGTCCTGGGCAACTCGAAGATATGGAAATAATCTGGGAAGAGCACAAAAGCAGAAGTGGAGAAGTGCACTGGAAGAATTATAGCAGCACAGGCTGTATGGGGGCGGTGAACTGTCCCTTTCTGCACCCAGAAATAGCATATAGAAGGCTGTGGTCTAAAAGGTTTGCTCCTTTATAGTGGCGACCTATTCCAAGGCGCAGTACACCGAATGTGATCACAACAATAGCTGTGTCAGTGGAGCTTACAATCTAGTATAGCACAGATGTGAACCAACACAATCTAGGGGTAAATCTGAATATGGGTGGGATACATTAGTGACTATTGATAGACAAACCCAATATCAGCAAGTACCTTGTCACCCAAAAGTAATGGATAATATGATAGTCTATTCAATTCCTTTTCATTTTCAGTATCACTGCTTGATGTCATGTATATACTTAAAGGAAATCACACAATGCCCAACCAGCCAGCAGCTGATATATACGGAAGTGGGCAACAATCCAATAGAACTGATAAATTATTCATTTATATTCCTGCTCACTCTGGGCTTCGGAGTCCAGTGGGCGGGACCACCGACTGAATGACAGCTATCTCTGCATGCACACTTATAGAGGACAGACTGTCAATCATTCAGTAGGACCGCCCAGAATGAACGGGAATATCAATGAATAGTTTATAAGTTCTGCTGGATCTTTTCCCACAAAACCATATATCAATCGCTCTATAACATGAGGTTGAGCAGATCAGACGCCTTGTACAATAGCTCTTATAGATTGTAAGCTCTTGCGGACAGGGTCCTCTACCCCTCTGTACCAGACTGTTAATAGTTTTTTATTTATTGTATTTTTAAATTTATGTAACCCCGTCTGGATGTATAGCGCCATAGAATTAATGGCGCTTTAAAGTAAATAATAATAATAATCATAATAGCTCAGTTTCCCTTTAAAAAGTAAAACCCCTCTAAATTATAGGTAGGAGATCTAATTTTCTACAGTATGTTGTTAGCCACTCTGCAGAAGACTGGCTGCTGTTTATGGCAGCCTGTTCTGTCTGAACTAGGGTCTAGGGCCCAGGCTGACAGTACTGTGGAGGGAATTTTTGCTATAGGAGTACACCTTATATAGTTATGAATAACTTGCTTCATTCAGATCATTGTAAAGAAGATGGCTTATAGTCACCATCTTCTGAGTCTCTGTGGATGATACACAACAGGAATTTGAGACCACATCCACCGAGGGCAAAAAGGTTGCGGATTTCGTCTGGATTTGCGAATGGAAAATCTGCAGCCGAATACAGTATCAAATCTCATCCACACACTGTGGAGATTTACCAAGTATAAATTGGTGCAAATTCGCAGCCCGCAAAACGGATATGATCGCGTGAATGGGCCCTATTTGGAAGCAATGGTCTGCAGATGCAATTAAAGTGAAAGGTATAGAACAGGGATCAGCAACCTCCAGCACTCCAGCTGTTCTGAAACTACAACTCCCAGCATCCTCCTTTCAGTTCTATGGGAGTTACAATAACAGCCAAGAAAGTGTGCATGCTGAAAGTTGTAGTTTCACAGCACATGGAGTGCCAAAGGTTGTTGATCCCTGGTGTAGAAGAAAAACTGTTGACATTTTTTAATAAAGAACAACTGAAACAAAAAAAATTTTAGCCCAAAATTAGTAAAACGCAATGATAAAAAATTGTCCTCAAAGGAGTCCATACCTAAAGCCATAAGTGGATCCAGTAGAAAGAAGTATGAACCCTTCCATTATATTTCTCATTCCCTTCCAGCTCACTTCTAGCTTTGACTAAAAATTGCCATAAAAAGCTATGTGTGTACACAACCGCGCCGTGTTTTACAGTCCACAAATTGCGGATCAGCAAAACACGGATGCTGCCCGTGTGCGAACGGGTCACCCATAATAGAAATGCCTATTGTTGTCCGCAAATAGGACAAGAATAGGAGATGTTCTATTTTTTTGCGGCCCCTCGGAATGGAGCAACGGATGCGGACACATGGGGGGGTTGGCATCAGGGGCGTAACTAGAATAGTGGCAGACCATGCGACTGCTATGGGGCCCAGGGCAAGAAGGGGCCCAGTTGGGGTCATTGCCTCTTCCATTGGGGGTGAAAACTTGATCAGGACTCTTCCCTCCAAAGGAACAACTTTTAGCAAATGAGGAAGTGGAAAAATGGCCCAAGGGTCATTAAAAGGGGTTTAGGGAGAAACCCTTCTGTCCTGTCTGGGGGGCCCGTTTTGATCCTTGCTATGGGGCCCTTACTTCTCTATGTACGCCACTGGTTGGCATCCTGTTTTCTTAACTGTAGTGTAAGGTGTTATATACTGTAGTTGTAAATGAAATTGATTTTCATTGATACATTTACCACCAATCCTCTTTTCTACCATTTCTGCTGTTTTTTATTGTACTCGTGGCCTTGTGTTGTTGCTCATAGTAACCATTTCAGTTTTCAAATTATGAAAAAAAATGTAAGCAAAAATCTAATTGGTTGTCATAGGCTACACAAGGGTGTTCTTTTATCAAAGCTGTCTACAGTAAGGGCTTATTCAGATGGCCTAGGTGTTTTACGGTCCGCAAATTGCGATCTGCAAAACACATATACCGGCCATGTGCCTTCCGCAGAGCCACCACAACATGTATATTCTTTTCCTTGATTGCGGGACACTGAAACGGATCTACGCACGGGGACACCAAACAGCTGTCAGCATCTTTTGCGGCCCTATTGAAATGAATGGGTCACAAAGTTGCGAAACAGATGCGGACCTATGGCCGTCTGAATGAGCCCTAAGGCTGTCTTTGTTGCCCACAGCCACCAATCAGAATTCAGCCTTCTTGTTTCTAGAGCTGTTTAAGAAATGGAAGCTGAGTTCTGATTGGTTGCTATGGGCAACGGAGATGGCTTCACAGACTGTTTTGATAAATGAGGGCATTTCTTTTTATCTACAATCCCTACAATCCTCCTGGTGTTTCTCATAGTCCGACACCTCGTGATATGAAGTCATGACAAGGGTCAAAACTTTTAGATTAGGAGAGTCTGCTCATTCGTTGCCCTGTTTATAGTGAAGGGTTAAGCTGTTTTCACCCACTGGAAACTAGGCCTTTCATGCCTGTGGGCTCTTGGCAGATATGGGAATTCCATGTGCAGTAGTTGTCCTGTCACACAGTTAGCATTTTAGTCGGTGTACAGTAGTCAGACAAAGGGCTGTATTCTCCTGAGTCCAAATATGAAAAAAAGGGTCTGTGAAGGGTGAATAAAAGACATAAACAGGGCGCCACGCTTCATTTTGAAAAAATCCTCCAAGGAAATTAATGGAGGTAGAAGGCCAAAATTCACCAGAATCCCCTGAAGAGCTTGCTGTATGGGAATTGCAGGATCTTCAGATATTCCAGTGCCGGTTTGTGCCTAAGCAAGTGAATGGAGGCAATGTCTGGGTACACGCCAAAAAGGGGTTTTCTAGTTTTATGTAAATGAAACATAGCCACTGTATAAATTAAAATTTCTGATATCCACTTTGGCCCGGATTGACTAGACAACTTTTAGCTGTCTGAATTCTCTTCAGATTTATATGCCAAAAATGTTGGTGTCTTGCACAATTTTTTTTGCTACTTTTTGAAATTTAGGTGGAAATGTGGACATGGTTAGCTATGTTAGGGTACTCTGTCGCCGGAACTGCCTGCAAATGGAAAGCATTTGATCCGTCTTACAAATGCATTACAAGAACGGATCCGTCTCTCCGCTTGTCATGCGGAGAGACAGATCCATTATATATTTTTTTCACATTTAAACCGGTCTGCAAATTGCTGTATTTTGAATGCCGGATCCGGCACTAATACATTCCTATTGGAAAAAATGTGTGCAAGTGTTCCGGAATTTTGGACAGAGATTAAACCGCACCAAGCTGCGGTATTATCTCCGTCCTGAAATGTCAAAAAGACTGAACTGATGATATCCTGATGCATCCTGAACGGATTTTTCTCAATTTAGATGCATGGGGATAAAACTGATCAGTTCTTTTCTGGTATAGAGCCCCTACGACGGAACTCTATGCCGGAAAAGAAAACCGCAAGTGTGAAAGTACCCTTAGGCCTATTGCACACAAACGTTTTTTTTGCGAGTGTACGGGCCGTTTTTTTATGTTTCGTATACGGTCCGTATACGGACCCATTGATTTCAATGGGTCCACAAAAAAAACTGAAGTGTTTCCGTGTGCATTCCGTTTCTGTGTTTCCGTTTTTCCGTTCCGTTAAAAGGTAGAACTTGTCCTATTCTTGTCCGCATCACGGACAAGGATAGTACTGTTCTATTAGGGGCCAGATGTTCAGTTCCGCAAAAAACGGAATGCACAAGGATGTCATCTGTTTTTTTTGCAGATCCGTTTTTTGTGGACCGCAAAACCATACGTTGGTGTGCAATAAGCCTTAGGCTACTTTTACACTAGCGTTTTTCCTGGGTCCGGCAGGGTTCAGCAAAAACACTTTCATTACTGATAATACAACCATCTGCATCTGTTATGAACGCATTCAGTTGTATTATCTCTAATATAGCCAAGACGGATCTGTCATGAATTCCATTGAAAGTCAATGGGGGACAGATCCGTTTTCTATTGTGTCAGATTGTGTCAGAGAAAACAGATTCGTCCCCATTGACTTGTAGCCTTAATTAGACTCACTTCAGATTTATGACTGGGAATTTTTAAATAAAATCACCCCCAAAAAGCTCCAAAGTCACTCCAGGAGGGAGGTGGTGCAGAAAACTGGAGTAGCATTTTTAGACAAAAGTGTTAGGTTTAGGCCCCATGACACAACCATATCCGTTTTGCAGCCCGCAAATTGCAGATCCGCAAAATACAAATGCGGTCCATGTGCTGTTCACATTTTATGTGCAGACCTATTGGGGCACCTTTGACTGGTGTTTGAGACTTTGGTCTTAATAAAGGCCCATAGCTGGTGGAGGATCCGCCGAAGTTATGAAGAGGCACTGGCTTCTCCATAACTTCAGCGCATCCACCACTGCTTATAAATGTAAGACAGCTTCCATGCGTAGAAAATGGTGAATGAGACAAGCCTGCCGGCCTGTCCTCTTCCCCGCCCACTTCACACGCACAAAAAAGACAGTAAAAAAGTACATTACACAAATCTTATCTGCTGAAAAGTGGATATAATTAAATCCAGTCATAGGAAAAGAAGTTCCAGCTCACCCAGTCATATGCCGTGCACGGAGATGGCTCTAGCAGGCCAGTGAAAATGCAGAAATTTGAAAGGTACTCCAGCAGCAGGCGTCTTTTCATCGCAACTTAATTTCAATCCATAGAAAAACAGCTCCAAACAGCAAAACACCTTCTTCCACCGCACCGGTGGTCTACATGTTTCGAACCTTCTGGTTCTTAATCATAACCTCCAGTTTTTTGTTTTTTTTGTGGGCAACTGTCTTATGTAGGGGCTTATTTTTTGCGGGATCAGATGTCGGTTTGATTGGCACTATTTTGGGGTGCATATGACATTTTGGTCGCTTGCTATTACACTTTTTGTG
This sequence comes from Bufotes viridis, assembly GCA_033119425.1. Taxonomy (NCBI): domain Eukaryota; kingdom Metazoa; phylum Chordata; class Amphibia; order Anura; family Bufonidae; genus Bufotes; species Bufotes viridis. The sequence continues at coordinate 476,275,305 of CM065590.1, read as the reverse complement.
ATGTAAGGTGACAAAAATGGCTTTTGACACCATATTTATATAATTTTTTTTGCTATGTTCACCTGAGGGGTTAGGTCATGTGTTAGTTTTATAGAGCAGGTTGTTACGGACGTGGCGATACATAATATGTATACTTTTTATTTATTTATGTTTTACACAATGATATCATTTTTGAAACAAAAAGAATCATGTTTTAATGTCTCCATAGTCTGAGAGCCATATTATTATTTTTTTTGGGGCGATTGGGGCATATAACTTTTTGATCGCTTGCTATTACACTTTTTGTGATATGAGGTGACAAAAAATATTTTTTTGACATTATTTTTATTTAATCTTTTTTACGGTATTTACCTGAGAGGTTAGATCATGACCCACTTGGTTCTTGAAGATCTAGACTTGGTTCTTGAAGATCTAGTGGGTCTGAAGACTGTATAATACAATACAGTACACTATATAGTGTACTGTACTGTATTTTTTACTTTACAAAGTCTGATCAGATCAGTGGGTGATGGTTACCTGCTGCCATGGTAACCATCACCCACTGCCAGAACAGAGCAGCGGATGATGGGGAGGGAGGGGAGCCCCCTCCTTCTGTGCTCCAATCAAGAATCGAGGGCTGCAAGGGCACAGCGGCCCCCGATGGGAGAGGGAGGGAGCTCCCTCCGTGTTAACCCCTTCCATATAGCGGTCCGTACGGACTACGGTATGGAAGGGGTTAAATGGCTGGCATCTGTACAAGCACAAATGTCAGCCGTTTTTAGCAGAGTGTCAGCAATGTGCTGACACTCTGCTAAAACCACTGGAACACCATGGATTTTTAGAGAGGAGGCAGGCGGGGGATCACCCGCCGTACCGCCTCCCTCACCTACCGCCGCTCTGCCGGCGACGGGGGGGGGGGGAATTAAAAAGTATAAAAAACCCGCATAATAAAGTTTCTGATCCCCACGGTCACAGACCGCAGGGATCAGAAATGTCAGAAAGCGCTGCAAACCGCAGGTCTGAATTGACCTGCCGTTTGCGGTGATCGCCGATACGGGGGGGTCACAGGACCCCCCTGGGCATTTTGCCAAGGTGCCCGCTAAATGATTTTAGCGGGCACCTTGTTTTTCCGATCACCGCCACCTGCGCAGCGGTGATCGTAAATTCGCAGGGCGTACAGGTACGCCTTCGGTCCTTGAGTACTAGGACGCTAGGGCGAACCTGTACGCCCTGCGTCCGTAAGAAGTTAAAGAATTTTTGGTGATTATTTTTAATTTTCCATGTCACTAACTACATTAAATAAAGTAAAAAAAAATTCTGCAGTTTTTGTACTGGCCAATAAGCGCCACTTCTTGGTCTCTACAGATCACTTTACTGTTGTTTACTGCTTATCATTACAGGCAGGATTACAATGACAGATTATATATATATATATAACACAGGACCCACCATTTACAATAGGTGATATCGCAGATTATCTACTCCCTCCTGACCTTTGCACAGGTTACAGACCATGCCTTCAAAACTCTCCCAAAAAAGTAAATGACGTCCTCTCCTGATGGCTGCTGTAATTCATACCTCAACAGCTCAGGAAAAAAGACACCCCCAATAATCATTTTCAAGAAAAAGATAATAAAAAATCTGCTTTTAAATCTGGTTTTAACTGGCAGAAAAAAATTGTTTTTAAATGAGACAACCCCTTTAAGGGGGCACCTGTAGCTGGGGCACTTATGGATGCCACTGAGAATGGGGCACACTTTTATGGGAACATTTGGCAGCCAAAATGCAGTCTTCTCGTCAAGATTGTGTTTACTCTCATTTTATAGCCACCACTAGGCGGCACTATACACACAGGGCAGAAGGGGGCTACTGGCCATCATCCATGGGCCCTATAGAGATAGTCTGGTAATGGTAGTAAGTAAAATGTGTTCCAGACAGGCAGTGATGAGAAAACTACTACAATATGCAATGCAGTCTAAGTGGAGAGGCCACTGCTTGGATACGGCTCCAGACAACATAGCCTAAGGCATGTAATTAGAAAGATATCACGCGGAGAGCTCTTTGACTCTATTTGAATAGCTCTGAAGAAGTGTCTCAGAGATACAGTACCCAGTGTACGGAAGTAACTCTGTGCCTGTTCTGCCTATATTATAGCCAGGAAAACAATGTGATTTCTGTACAGTCAATTCAAAATAACTTGTCTGGATTCTTTTCAAGAGCCCTTCAGCTCCCCCCCTCCCCCCCCACCCCCTAAGCATGTTAATATCCAGGAACCCTTAGGCTAGACTCCTGGCTTTGTGTAGAGGAAAAAGTCGATTTTATTGGGAAAAGCCATTCTTTTCACACCTCCTCGCTGCTGGGCTGCAGTGTGTTTCGGGGGATGTGTCAGAATTTCTATTCTCCATCTACCTTTCTGCGCGGCTCCTCTCACTCTGTGCCCCTAAGAACGCACGAAAAGATAGAGCCGAAGGCCTAATATAGTCATAAAACGTGCTGGTTGATTTTTCGGTATTTCTGCACAGCTGTGAGAATAAATGGGACGATAGATGAAGTGCTGGAGGGGGAGGTGGGGTTAATGGAAAAAATAGGCTTGGGAAAAGTTAGCAAACTATGACAAAGAGTAGTTAACATTGTGAAAAGGAAAATCTGAAAAAGCTACTTAGACTCTTACATTAAGTACTGATATCTGAAAAGCATCCTCCGAGATTTCAGCCTTAGGTTCTAAGCACTACACGCAACCATCCATAAATGGTTTGAGAGATGCATATTTCTTCCACCTTACTTATAATAAAGATACAGCAGGTTCTCGTTATTTCTTATTTGCTTTTTTTTTTCAAATGGAGTAAAGGTAACATGCGGCAGTACGTGCAAACGTTTTCGGCAGACACTGTGCTGCAGTTGAATTGAAGGATAGGAAGGAAAAAGTCACACCGCTTGGTATAGGAGGTGACAAGCTCCGTTGATTCAGGTGATTTAGTATGGGGACAAGCGATGGCATAACTATCGCTCCTCTCTATACTGAGGAGGAGATTGCTGCATGTAATAGCTCTAACGTGTATTTAATAGGGAGAGGGGGGAAAGCTGCTACCAGACACTTCTGGCGGCGGCCTACCTCCACAAATGTTTCACCCAAACCTTCTCTCCCCTGACATCATCTATCAGGGGACAGGCAGGAGCTCCCTACACACATTAGCTGAGAACGGCAGGTGCAGACGATGATACAGTAATGTGTATGGGGCCTTAAAGTGGCACTCCCACAAAAAAAGCCTGATAAAAAATGCTGCTCCCATATGTGAAAAAAAGAAGACGGCTAAAAACGCCATGAAAACATGTGACATGAAAATACATGCGTTTTTATTGGTCTTTTTTAAAATGGAAAACCAAATTCATGTGTGAAGGAGCCCTAACATAGTTTTACACTAACCTCAATATCCTTTTCCTCCTATAGATCACACATAGGGCTCATTCAAACTGCTGTGTTCAAGATTAGTGTTGAGCGAATCAAAATTAACGAAGTGGAATTCGATCCGAATTTCAGAAAAAATGTGATTCGCACAAATCCAAATTTCTTGGTGCTTCATGGTAATGAATCAATCTTTCCTGAAATGGCGGTAAAAATAAAAACAAAAAATACCAAAAACATACTCACCTTATCCATTTGATCAAGGAGAGGCCATTTTGATTGAAGAAAACTCGCCAATTCTCTCGCGTGCTAACTTGTAACGTCGCCACGTGTGAGAACTGGTGTGTTTTCTTCAATCAAGATGGCCGCAACGGCTTCTCCCCGATCAAATGGATAAGGTAAAATTGTATTTTTTTGTTTTAACTCCTGCTTAACCCCTTGATAGGCTGTATGTTACTCTTAGATGCTGCAATCAGTATTGAACATGGCATCTAAGGGGTTAAATGACGTTCCCCGCCATTGCGCCCGCTTCATACAATGGAATGCGATTCACTATGAAGCCATTCGTAAATTGAATTTCTTGTCGAAGTTCGCCGAAGCAGCCAAATGGAATTTTTGAGAACTTCGCTCATCATCGCTATTCAGGATCATAAGCCATGATTTCTCGGTCCGTGTGAAGTGATGCATTTTTTTGGATGTCTTTTTTATCAATCTCCTACTGCACGCTCACTAAGGGCCCATGCACATAGTTGTATGATGGCTCTGTATTGCGGAGGGCTCTGTAGATGGCTATTGTACCTCCTTATGTCACCAGTTTCCATACATTTGGACCCTGATGGGGCCTCGTGGCAGAGATATGTAGCAGTGTGGAGACGTACATAAATTAGGTCAACTGCCCTTTGTGACAAGCGTGATGGTGCAGTTGTTACGGGCAGGTCATCTGAGGCTAGCAAGTAATAAAGACATGCCATTCCATATGTGATGTAATATGGATTTACTGTACTCTCTGCCCTTCTCTCCAGGGCTTGGGGTTTTCATACTGAACTTCATATTTAACCAGAGATCTCCCTCTAGTATTTCTAGGCGGCATAAAAGTGTCGATTTCATATTTTGCCATAATTGCTTTGAATTGCATGATACGCAAAAAAAAAAACTCTATCAAAATGTGCAGCAATCTAATGACCTAATGACCATAGTAGTGCAAGATTCCTGACATTTTCTTCACAACCACAATAACTTAAATATTGAATGGCCAAGGGGTTGTTAGAGATGGTTCCAGGAACAGTCACTTTTCTTCACGAGCTGCATCTGGTAGCACACCTCCGATATTTGCATACATTTCATGGTTGAATAACAGAGGAATTACACAATGCAGAATTATAAGAATAGATACTCAAGAATTGTAGTTGGTAACTATTAACCCATCCATACAGGGCGACAGGTCCACTTTAACCATAGATGGCTTAGTGATCGGCTACAAGATAATCGATCTTACAATACTTTATGTTTTTTGTGATGCTTTTGGGTGTTTTATTTTCAGCTAAAACTAGTATAGGAGCTTCTTCCTTTAGCATCTGTTCCCTACTATAGCTAAGAAAAAGGGAGCGTGATAAAGGTCCAGGATGAAAAAAGATGAGACACACTGCTTTAAAAGTGGCACTATACTTTGATTAAGCTTTTGATATGTTATAGGTTCATATCAAATGGTGGGGGTCTGAGACCCAAACTGATCTCTAGAAAGAGGGGAGAGAAGCAAGGTCTCTCTCCTTGCTATGCAAGACGGGCCCCATAGACTTTCTATAGAGCCTCGTTTCCCGCCCAGCAGGGGGGAGAGAGAATGCGCTAAGCGTGAGCTTCTCTCTCCTCATTATAGAGATTGTAGGGGTCACAAAGCTAAGACCCCCCCCCCCAACATAAACTATAGGGATCATTTATCAAATTGGTGTAAAGTAGAACTGACTTAGTTGCCTATAGCAACCAATCATATTCCACCTTTCATTTTTGACAGCTCCTTTGGAAAATGAAAGGCGATATCTGATTGGTTGCTATAGGAAACTAAGCCAGTTCTACTTTACACCAGTTTGATAGATCTCTCCCTATGTGCCAATAAAATATAAAAAGTTCAGTGAAAGTACAGTGCTACTTTAAGGTTGCAGTCCAGACGGATGCTACGCTTCGGTTCTCCTGGTCGGGCACTTCATTTCTCCCAGCTGCAGCAGTGACATCACGTTGACAACATGTGACTGCTGCAGTCACTTACTGGACTCTTAGGTAAACCAGAGAGGCGATGTATGATCTGTCAAGAAATGATCTAGTCTTTATTCCAGGTGGATCGCATGTGTTGTCCTGAAACTAGACAACCCCCTTAAAGGGAATCTGTCACCTGCCTATCACCATTTTTGTTTTTCCTTTAGCCATGTGTAATAAAGTACCTTATATCCGGATCTGTTCTTCTTTTTGCTTTGTCTCTTGTCATTTTCCTTAAAAACCGATTTTTCCATTATGCAAATAAGGATCCAAGGAGCCCAGAGGGGCGTTTTTTCTCTGCCAAGGAGTCCAGGAACACCCTCCTGATGTGCCCAGCCCGCCTAAATTTGAATCCACAAGAACGCCTCCAGCAGCAAAAATCGCCTCCCAGAAGCGAGGCTATCAGCTCCTCTCCCCCGGCTAACTCCGCTTTCAGGCAGGAATAAAGCCCCGATCTACATCTCGCAGGCCGCCGGAATTCTCACACAGGCGCAGTGCCGGCGATTGCCTGCGCCTGTGCGATGCTACGCCAACTGAGGGCAACAGCCTCAATAGTGGCACTGCGCATGCACGAAAATTACCGTGGCCGGCGAGATGAAGATCGGCTTTATTTCTGCCTGAAAGCGGAGGTAGCCGGGGGGCAGAGCCGTTAGATTTCTGCTGCTGGAGGCTTTCTTGTGGATTCAAATTTAGGCGGGCTGGGCACATCAGGGGGGCGTTCCTGGGCTCCTTTGCAGAGAAAAAACGCCCCTCTGGGCTCCTTGGATCCTAATTTGCATAATGGAAAAATCCGTTTTTAAGGAAAATGACAAGAGACAAAGCAAAAAGAAGAACAGATCCGTATATAAGGTACTTTATTACACATGGCTAAAAGGGGGAAAAAATGGTGATAGGCAGGTGACAGATTCCCTTTAAGCTTCTGGGCCCCTATCTAAATGCTCTAGATAAAAGTCCAGTAACCTACCGCTTGTATAGTGAAGCTGCTCCACCTGTCACTAGTAGAACATGTGTAGGCAGTCAATGGTATTCACTCAGTAGCGTGTGTTCTGCTCTATGTATTAATAGATATTTCTAGTCTACTCAGGATTGTATGCTTGGTCTGACTACATACCAGGGTCCCGCTTTATCCTCCTGTGCAGTAGGATATACATAGCATGCTACTATGTGGCATTCACTGCGCCTCTCGTTTTACACTACAACCACCAGTACATGAATAGAACTGAGAGAGATGGAGTAAGGAGTGAAAGAGAAGAAGGCTAGGGTCAAGAGAGCGAAGGAGGGTGCAAGTGAAAATGTCTTCAAATTCTAATTTCCTAAAGTTAAAATGCAATAAGGTATATAAACTTTTGCAACTCCAGAGCATCAAAAGAGATAACTGAAGTAACTTTGAAAATAGTCTTCATTATACAAACCTAAGTATTTTGGTGACTACAGCTCCGAGGCAGATTTATATGACTACATGGTAACAGACTACAAACAATCCATGTGTAGTCTGTTACTACTCTACTACTGTCGGTAGGTTGGCCGTCATCTCCTGTGTTACCCAATGATTTCAATGCCCTTTCTTCAGGGCCAGAAAGCATTTTTAAAGCATCGCTTGGTGTACTACAGTGAAAATGAAACTGTTCTGCCATTTGTAAACCTTCACACTTTGGGGAATTTCCTCCTTTCATGTTTGCTAATGTTGCAACTTGACTTTAGCCAACTTGAACTGAACCCCTTCACACAAGTGACCCGTAGCAACCACATGGACTTCCATTATGGTTTCCAAACCTTTGCTTAGATGGTTAAGACCAAGTAAAATGTTCTATATAATTTGGTTCTGTCTTCAATAATAATATAAGCAAAGGGTTGATATGTTTAACCCTTCTTCAGTAATGATGAAAAGGGAAGAAGTCTGATGACTGCAGCTTGTCGGGGCATGATGGGAGTTATAGTTTTGCAACAGCTGGAGAGCCACAGGTTCGTAAAGATAGGTCTACAGTATTATGAGAACCACTGTAGTAAAATAAAAGTAAAATAAAAGCTGTGCTGTGATTGGCTGATATTGGTAACAAATAGTTTGTCTTTTAGACAGCACATGCACAGAGATAAGAGGCTCAGTGGAGATTTATAATCCTACAGACTCCAAGCAAACGGGCACTCCCTAAACAGGTTCACATTCAGTAGCGGTTGGCCAAACGATCAGCTTCTTCCCGGCTCTCCCATACACGATCAGCATGGCCAAATGTGTATGAGGAGAAACCTCTGGCAGAGACTTTTGGTGGTGGCTTATCTCCTGGGAGAACAAAAGGATCAGGCAAAAATATTCATTTCATCTGATCCTTCTCTCCCCCAACATCATCTGTCAGGGAAGAGTCGGGAGCTTCCCATACACATTAATCTGTTGCCCGAAACTGCCGAGAATAGTGGATGTGGCCAACAATACAATATATAATGAGTATAAGGAGCTTTAACCTCTGAATATGACACCTAGTTTGGCCATAAGAAAGAAGCCCCATTTTTCAAATCTGAAATAGTGTCTGACATAGTTTTTTTGTGACATATTATATTTTATGTTAGTGACAAATTTTGGTTGCTATGTTTTGTATTTTTGTCTAAAAGAATCTTAAATTTAAATTTGTAAAAATAAATTTTTGGGCATTTTCATTTTTCACTCCCAGCCTTTCCAGAGGCCATAACTTTTTTTCATTTTTCCCTACACGTAGCTGTATAAGGGCTTGTTTTTTTAGGGACAAGTTGTACTTTCTAAGTGCACCATTTAATACTGCATACAATGTAGTGGAGAGCTGGAAAAAAATTCTAAATGGATTGGAATTGGAAAAAAAATGTAAGGGTTTTGTTTGTACGTTGTTCGCTATGTGGTAAAACTGACCTTATACTTTAATTCAACGGGTCAGTACGAATATGGCGATATCACATTTGTATAATTCTTCTAGCGTTTTAATACTGAAAAAAAATAAAAACCTTGGAAAAAGTTAATTCCTTCTTTTCATCCCCATATTGTAATCCCTACTTTTTTGTAGTTATGTGTACGGAGCTGTGTGAGGGCTCATTTTTTTGTGGGGCGATTTGTCCCTTTCATTGATATGTTTTTTACTTTTTATTGCTTATCTATTTTGATTTTGGGGAAAGAGGCTGATTTGAATTTTCATATTTTTTTAAATAGTTCCCATAGGAAACCTGAATAAGCAATAATCAGATTTATTCTGTCATAGACCCCAGTGCTTATGCAGACGATTTTACTGGAATGGGTTTGGGTGCTATATTGAACTTACTGCACCCCTAAGTACAGTACAGTACAATGGAAACCCCAAGAAATAAACCAAATTGACCAATTTTTGAAATTACACTCTCAAGGAATTCAGCTTGGAGTTGGTTGATGGTTTCAATCCCGTGGACGTTTTATAGAATTATTAGTATGAAAATTATTCAATTTTTTTCTAATAGTACCCTGCTTTAGCCCCAATTTTTATTTTTTTTGCAGGGGTTAAAAGTAGAAAAAGCATCACACAATTTGGTACACAATACCCCATATGTGGTCATGTGTGGAAATGCAGCACTCAGAAGGGAAGCAGCAGCATCTGAACTGTGTAATATGGAATTTGCTAAAATATTTTTTGAGCCTATAACTTTTTTTGTGTGATTGGTTGTCTTTTTCCAGTTTTTATTGGTACCAATTTTTGGTACCTCAGGCTTTTTGATTGCTTTTTATTTCATTTTTTGGGAGGTGAGGTAAGCAAAAAATGCAATTCTGTCAGTGCTTTTTTAATTTTATGAGGTTCCTCATGTGGTATATATGATAATTCTTCAGGTTGATACGAATATGGCGATACCACATTTTTATAGGTTTATTTCATATTTTACTCCTTTTTCAGCATAAAATAATTTTTTGATTAAAAATAATTTTTTACTTTTCGTCGCCATATCTAAGAGTCATAACTTTTCACTTTAACGTAGCTGTATGAGGGCTTTTTTTTTTTAGAGGATGGCCTTTAGTTTTTATTGGTACCATTTTGGGACATGTGACTTTTTGATTGCTTTTTATCCATTTTTTTAGTGAGGGGAAGTGACAAAAACAGCAATTCCTTAATTGTTTATTTTTTGTAATGGCGTTCACCTCGCTGGAGAAGTAACATGATCCTTTTATAGATCAGATTGTTTCGGATACTTTGATGACAACTATGTGTACTTTATTTATTTATTTATTTATTTTCAAACCAGTTATAACTAAGTTGGACAATGAGAAAAGGGCAATTTTTTTTACTTTTTTAATTCTTTTTTTAATTTGTTTCACTTGGGTACTTAAACATTGTATCTGATCACTGGTACAATGCACTGCAATAGTCATCTTTTGCAGTGTATTGTACAGTTAGTTTTACACTGACATTTGATCTGATCAAACCCTGCCTCATGCAGGGCCTGGCAGGCTTCCGTATATTTTTTTTTAATCACCGTGAAGGAGTCACTAAAACATAACTTTTATTTCAATATTAAGAAAGGGGACATATAGTGAATTCAACACCTCCAGTAGAGATAGGGGGAATAAGCTTAGGGGCAGAAGGGTGCTATCCCTATTTCTGGCCCTGTTGACTAATATGCCCTGCCTATCAAAACGGAATAGCCGCCCCGATAGGGGCGATCCCGTGTCAGGAACCTCCTGGTGGCCCTACCTGGCCCCTGACGCAGGATAGTACCCACCACCAAGTGTGTGAAAACAATAGTCAATTGTAGTCCGTCAGTCCAATACTAGTCCATCTCTATATTAGATCAGTATGTATACTGTATAGATATCAATAGATATATACAAGTTAAATATAGGAGGACATAATTATCAACCATCAGGTCCTGATATTTGTACCATATTACCAGGATCAAGGCCATAGATTGGCAAACAACCCATACGCTAGGGTTATTCCTTCTCCATATATATGTACTATGATGAGCTATATAGGTAGAGGTCTAGTTGGTATATAAATGGACGACGGTACAACTGATACACATTTGTATCCAATATCATATAATTACTCACATTGGTACCATAAAAAATTCTAAACTATCAATAATGATGTCTACTATCAAGCTCATCAATGAAACAGAGAGCCAAATCCCAATCCCAACGCGTTTCACCACCGGATTTGACCGGTCGGATCATCAGGGGATTTATGGTAAAAATGGGTGCAATAACCCTCAGTACCCGGTTTAGAACCAAAAAATGTCAGGTGAAGAACTTACATATTGTAGTATAGAAGACAGATCAGCACTAAATTACTGCATCAAAGTAATAACTTCATCTGGTTATGAAGTGGCCATGAGATATAAGCCACTAGATACATTCTTTGATGTCCCAAGAAGAAGGAAAACTCTCATGTAACCAGTTTAATCCTCAATAAATAGGCAGAGTACTGTTAATTATTAAATTGGTCACTCATTCAAAGGGTCTGAGGACCAATACTTGCGTGTGCCCCGAAAGGCATGCCGGTCTGTGCCGATAGACAGGGTCGCGCTAATGCTCCGTCCACGTGTCGATGCAGGCCTTGAGGCTTTTTTTAAGTCCTCCTGCTTCCATGTTAACTGTCCGGACCCTGCAATCGCAAGGAGAGAGGAGATTGTTTCCTCTCTAAACCCCTTAGATAAAGACCACAGCATCTAAGGAGGTTAAATCGCACTAGCACCTATTTCGGCCATTGTAGCAGAGTATCCTCTGTATGTTATTATTTATCTATGTCGTGATCGCTAACATGTGCCTCTCCAGCTGTTGCAACACTGTCTTGCAGCCAAGAGCATAGCTAACGGCTCATGGGCCCTGGTGCAAGAGTTCAGCTTGGGCCCCCTTCCCTTAGTGCTTTGTGTGTCTTCCTATGCGGCACAAAGGTCTTTGGGCCCCCTTAGGCTCCTGGGCCCGGTAGCGACTGCTACCTCTGCACCCCCTATAGCTACGCCCATGCTTGCAGCACGACCTAAAACCCATGAGGAAAGCTAACCTTTTGCAAAAGCTGGAAAACAACATATTGGAGATTACTGGCATATATAACATCTTATCATATTATGGAGATATAATACAAATACATTCATTCAGTACTGAGAAAGCTGGAAGACAACCCATGATGGAGTTGTAATGGCATTTTCTTTGAAACAAAAAGAGAATTTTGGTTGCCCAATTTTTCTAAGAAATAAGAATATTGCACACACAATGCACTGGAAGAATTGCTTTCCTCTAGGATACATATGTGTAACAGATTTCTGTGGTCATAGTTTAGGCAGGATGGTGGCAGTATTATAACAGAACAGTGGAGGATTGCGGTAGTATTTGGCCCCCTTCCATAGTTACTGAAAGCTTCCACCCATGGGATATCACACTAACTGGAGAAGTGTCAGAGAGAGAATTAATCTCTCAAACAGAACAGCTAAAACAGCTCTATCTATACTTTTCAGAAGTTTCCATGATCATCTGCCAGCTTGCCCAGCTCCCTTTAACTCTATGCATCCTGTTCTCTTCGTGCTATACTGAGGGAACTGCATAAATAACAATTAATTTATGTCTTCTTATTGTAACAATGCATAGGTATGTCTGTGAAGGTTCTCATTTATCCAGGTCATGGTATATCTGTAAAGAATAAATCAAGGCAACTGGACTTGCTGTAGATTTCTTGAAAACGTCCAACGAGCTTTCTCAATTCTGAGTGATTTGTCCAAGAATTATCTGTAATAAATATGTAACTGAATCAACATCTGGTAATTAGGTCATTATACCCAGCATGGGGTCAAAGGTGTTGATTCCATAGTCCTAATTGGAGTCAGTGAGTGATAATGACCTCCTATAAAAAAGGTGCCAAGACAGCATTGTAAGTGGCAGACAATAGATGTCTAACCCCCCCATCTCTATTCAAGCTTGGCTTCTCCATTTTTACATAGATGGCCTCCTTCCCACCTCGTTTGTACCAATCGGCCTCCTTATCCAAAACACGTACTTGACTGTCTTCAAAGGTGTGACCTGTTTCTTTTAGATCTAAGTACACGACTGAATCTTGACCAGAGGTTTTGGCTCTTTTATGCTGTACCATACGCTGATGTAGTTGTTGTTTTGTTTCGCCGATATACAGTTCTGCGCATTTCTCATTGCACTGGACTGTGTACACAATGTTGTCCATCTTGTGTTTAGGCGTTCGGTCTTTTGGGTGAACCAGTTGTTGTCTCAGTGTGTTGCTGGGTTTAAAGCAGACAGGGATGTTATGTTTATTAAAAATCCTTTTGAGTTTCTCAGACACCCCAGCTACGTGTACTTACATCTAAAAGAAACAGGTCACTTTTGAAGACAGTCAAGTACGTGTTTTGGATAAGGAGGACGATTGGTACAAACGAGGTGTGAAGGAGGCCATCTATGTAAAAATGGAGAAGCCAAGCTTGAATAGAGGCGGGGGGTTTAGACATCTATTGTCTGCCACTTACAATGCTGTCTTGACACCTTTCTGGGAGGTCATTATCACCTACTGGCTCCAATTAAGACTGTGGAATCAACACCTTTGACCCCATGCCGGGTATAATGACCTAATTACCAAATGTTGATTCAGTTCATATTTATTCCCAGAGAATTCTTGTACAAGTCGCTCAGAATTGAGAAAGCTTGTTGGAAGAACGAGTGAAACATTTTCAAGAAATCTACAGCAAGTCCAGTTGCGTTGATTTATTCTTTACAGATAATGCATAGGTAGAAGAGTAAGAGGGAGGCTGCAGTAAATGTATATTTGCCTGATGTTTCCCTGTCAGCCTAGTTCTAAGCTATTGCTCTATTTGCAGAATACAGGCTTTTATGCAGACAGTAGGCCTAACTTGTACCTTAATGTCATGATTCTGCAGCAAAATCAGCAGTTGCCCTAGATTTTACCCTATGCATTGCAAAGGGTAAATTCCACAATGGAAATGCTGAAGATTTGAAAATTCCCCTCACATGTCAATTGACACGTGGAAAATGTCTGCAATGTGTAGATGAGATCTTTAGGGTTTCACCTACTTAGCTGTTCATACTATATATTACATTGTAGATTTTCCAAATACAAATCCATGCAGAAAGTCTGCCTAAAAATGTGTTCTAACCTAGTGTTGCACAGCAACTCACAGGGGGAGGTATGAGGGTGGAGAGAATGGGAATGATACCTGCAGCAATGAGGGTGGTTGTAGTTCTAGCGGTGGATAATTCCTGCTCCAGCCCTCTCTTAGGTCATGCATGCAGAGGATGGACGGGCGCAATCCTTCTTCCCCTGGGATTTTCTGCCTGTCTTGGCTAGGTGCCCTTAATGTTAGGTGAACAGATAGCAGGGTGCAAGGCAGGAGAACAGAGGCACATGATTGGAATGGGGAGATCAATGACCGAGCCATCTTGATTATAATAAATAAAGTCTTTCCTCACAGAATAAGTGATGGGGGTTGCAGTACAAATAAAAGCAGTAGTCACAGGTCTCCAAAATTTCACAGTGCAGGCTCTTCCCAATGACTTTGTATAGGAGATGGCACTTAGGATTGTGGTCCTCCCTGAATCTCTCTCTATAGGCACTAGCAATCCTCCTAAATGACAAAGATGTTCAATTCCTCAATATCTCTTTCTGCAGTACCCAATTGCAGGGTGCAGTCCTAGATTGGGTCGATAGAATTTAACCATAACCACGTTCATTAAGGTCTAAAGCTGTATGCGTGCGTTACCTTTACTGTCTCAGACATCGCACAACCTTTAAGGTCCCAAATCTTCTCCAAAAATTCAAGACTTCCCTCCCTCAGAGGTTAAAAGGGTTTTCTGAGATGTTAATACCGATGACCTATCCACCTGGATAGGTCATCAGTATCTGATCGGTGAGGTTTCAACACCTGGGACCCCCGCCAATCAGCTATGAGCGCTACGGCTTTCTCTGTGCTTACCAAGCACAGGGCCATACATTGTATAGCAGCTGTGCTTCGTATCGCAGCTTCCCCTAGGCCACGTGACTGATGAACATGTCGGCACTCGGCCTACTACGAGCACTGCTGCCTTCACGAACAGCTGAGTGGCGTGGGTCTCGGGTGTCTGTCCCCCACCGATTAGATACTGATGACCTATCCAGAGTATTAATATCTTGGAAAACCCCTTTAATTCTTAATAAAGTTGCTTTTCTGGCAGTTTTCACTCTCAGGAATGGTGAATCCTGAAGAAGGCTTCTGTCTTAGCAGCAGCACACAGCAAACAGGTCGTCACTGTAGCTTGTACAGCAGCAGACTCTTAACTAACTAACCAGGGGAAAAAAGGGACCAGTCCATTACCTGGAGACTAAAACTAAAGACTGCTAGGTAACTATTTTCTACCCATATATAGTCTTTTGGAACACATAATGCATAGTTAACATCAAAGTTAAGACTTTATCAGCTATGGTAATGCAGATAACATTATAGCATTAACCCTTTAGCAGTGAACCATTGCATCATAGCATGAACCCTTTAGAAGCACTAGATTGTGGTAACCTACCATAGTCTAGTTACCTCAGGACTTCCATGCTAAAGTGCTCAGGACTTCTACCTTCAGCCTACCTCTTCCAACACCTGTGGTGCCATGACCTGCTCCTTCCTTTGTAAAAATAAATGACCTGTCTCATACATATTACATACAATATATCCATTTGGGCTTTGGTTCCAGAAAATACAAAATCACCTGTATATATAAAATGTTTAAGAGAACCTGCCACAATGTTTCCAGAATCTTTTCCCACAAAACCATAAATCAATCTGCTCAGCTCTTTTTGCCGGTTGACAACCAATATGGCCATTGTTACAGCTCAACATGGTCACCATTTCTGTTCTGACACAGTTTACCACCCACTTTTTAGAGACTGCCACCATGCAGTGAGACATTCTGACTCCATATTGTAGAATAACAAGGTGGATGTGGCATTCAGGTCTCTAGGAAGGCTTGGAGACAATTCCTGAAGGAGCTGAATATAATTGTATACCTAAACTACGGAGCAATGCCGCCTGCAGAAACAAGCACAATCTATAGTGAGTAAAAAATCCTTTACATAAAGTAGTGTTGGAACTTCTAACATTTACATAGGAGGTAAACATATTGTTAGGGCTGGAATTGTTTGTGTAAGTGAAGGCTGAAGCCCAGGATAGGCTCCAAAACAAATCTATAATGATAATATCATAAGATGTCTGCAGAATGTCAAATATGACAGTGGCAATACAGGAAGAGTACATCTTGCCTCATAGTGAAGCTTTACAATTGGATTCCCTTGAAGTAATATACCAGGAAATTGCTTAAAGGGGTTCTCCGGACCTGTACCTAATAGTCTCTTTCAGCTAATCTGTGGGCAGAAGATAATTTCAGCAGTACTTACCTTTCTGTTGCTCTTCCAGACAGGATCACAGACCACGCATCGGATCACATGTCTGCCAAATGTCTAAGAGCCTTCCTCTGATGTTGCAACCGGATGTGCTCCTCTTTCTTCCTGTTCAGATACATATGGCTGACAGTAACATTAAAAATTAAGCCATGTTCGCCATCAGCAATCCCTCACCACTGCCATGCTGAACCTCTCAATGTATGATACAGCAGTGGGAAGTGGCCAGGGGCGGACTGGGAACTTAAAGTGGCCCTGGAAGAAATATTAAAAGTGGCCCGTTTTGTAGTTGAGTCCAAATTGATGGATGGCAGGGCCAGCGATACCATATTGTGGCACATTATACCACCCCAACAGAGCCAAATACCACAGTCCATCACAAAATACTGCCGCCAGCTGCACAAAATACATCCCCAAAAACTTCCACTGGCCGGCTGTGAGGAGGGCCCAGGTGGCCCCCTGGGCATCGGCCAACAAGGAAATTTCCCTTTAAGATCTATGGCCAATCCGCCCCTGGAAGTGGCATTGGAGAGTAGTAGGGACCAAAGCAGTATTGGAAGGGCAGTGGTGGAGGATCGGTGGGGGTGACTACAGAGAGCCATGTATAAAAATAAAAACAGCTAGATAATCTATTTAAATAATATGATTTTGAGGGTTTACGAAAACCCTTTAAATAGACTATATGTTACATCATAAAGAATTTATTTTCTCCGTAGAAAAAATATTTTTCAAATTGCATGGCGCCAAAACTGTTATCATTTTGTAGAGAAAGATGACATTTTCGTGTAAATGTGACATCTCTGTATATGAATCCTTAGTTAAATATTTGCTTTATGTCATTCTGTAAAGGCAACAACTTCATCCCAAGGGCAACACATAGGAAAAATGGCTGTATACATCACCATCCAATAAAAAATTCATACATTGTGTTACATACATATTAATACATGTAGTGTGATACACACATAGTAATACATGTACTGTAGATGATACATATGTAGTGATACATACATTGTGTTACATACGTAGTAATACATGTAGTGTGATACATACATAGTAATACATGTACTGTGAATGATACATATGTAGTGATTCATGCAGTACATTGTGTTACATACATAGTAATACATGTAGAGTGATACATACATAGTAATACATGTACTGTGAATAATACATACGTAGTGATACATACATTGTGTTAAAAACATAGTAATACATGTACTGCGTAATATACACAGTGTCATGTATGCACCGTTCCAGCACATGACATGAGTACGACTACAAGGGGTTGATCACTTGATCTATCTTCACTCAGTCTTTCACTCACCTTCCACTGCAGGCTGCAAACTGAGCATAAATTACAACCCAAACACAGTCCACACACCCCAAACCCACGTTGGTTCTACCCATTGTTATGGGTACTGAGATGGTGATCCATTAGCACACAAGTACACACGGACACACAGTTTTCAGTAAAACAATATATTTTTTTCCTCTCTAGGGTTAATAAGTGCAGACATATATTCACTTTTATATTTATGTAAATTAGCAAGTAAAGTATGAAGCTCAGGAAAGGCTTAAAAACAAATCTATAATCACGATTACCATCACAGAATGTCTGCAGAATGTCAGATGTGACAGCTATAATACAGGAAGAGTACATCTTGCCTCATAGTGAAGCTCTAGATTTGGATCCCCTTAAAGTAATATAACAGAAAATTGCTTGATTAGTTATTTGGAGCACCAGGGGCTGGTCATAGTGCTAGGAGAACTGCTAGCGGAATGTTCCCTGTGCTGTCTGTACTGCTCCCTCCTCATGTATCTTGTCCAGCCCTATGTTCTCGCTGCAGCACTGACGGCTCAGTGACTCGGTGCTTGCGCAGTGGATCTGATGACCGCTGCTGTCTAAGCTCACCAGAGCAAGCGCTGAGTCACTGAGCCTCCCCATTGTTGTGACAGCACAAGGCTGGAGGACATGTCCCGCCCTGTCACTTAAAGGGGAGGCGGTAGTACAGAGAGAGCAGGGGGCGTTACACTGCTGGTGCTCTTAGCGCTACAGCCAGCACCATGGTGCTTCAAATACCTAATTTACGTAAATATAAAAATTAATATATGTCTGCACTTATTAACCCTAGAGAGAAAATAAATATATTGTTTTACTCAGCATGATCAACCCTATCAGGCTATATATGCCTGGTTTAATAGAGCTGGTCATATAGAGACCTTCTCACAGGATTGCAGGCTAGGGTAATTGCCACCGAAAAAGCCTATGTAGATGACCCGACGGTTCGGAACAAATTGACTTGGACGGAGGCCCAACAATCTTATAAGAATCATTTACTAGATAGAGTAGAAAGTAAGCGTTATTTTTGGAAGCAAAAATACTTCGAAGGGGGGGAGGCGGTTGGGCATATGTTGGCGACTGTGGTCAGGGCTCAGCGGGGAACGTCAAACGTGGGAAATATCCTAGACACAGAGGGACACAGCGTTACTGAAGATCAGGGTATCTTAGGGGTTTTTAAAACCTATTTTGCATCTCTTTATTTCTCCAAATTAGGACGCAGTAATACCAAAATACAGTCACTACTTACATCTTTAGATCTGCCCAGGCTATCACAGGAGCAAAGGGCCAGTTTAGAGGAACCGTTTACGCTGGAAGAACTTGAGGTGGCAGTGAAAGGGCTCCTTAATGAGAAGGCTCCCGGAGCAGATGGGATCCCTGGGGAATTTTTCAAAAAATATCAAAAATATCTGCTGCCCCAACTCCTTAGAATATTTGAGCAAGCAGCCCTGACAGGAGCTCTGCTGCCCTCAATGAATGAGGCAATTATAATTGTATTGCTCAAACCGGGTAAGGATTCATCTGACCCAGACTCATATAGGCCCATATCATTGTTGTGCTCAGATTGTTAAACTGCTGGCCAAGGTTCTAGCGAACAGATTGACAAAAGTGATTCTAAATCTGGTCCATGGAGACCAGACTGGTTTCATGCCAGGTAAATCTACAGCCATTAATATTAGAAGATTATATTTGAACCTACAGATGTCAGGGTCGGCAGGAAGCGGTCGTGCGGTTCTGTCACTCGACGCGGCGAAAGCATTCAACAGCGTCGAGTGGCAGTTCTTATGAGGAACAATGGAAGCAATGGGCTTTGGGCCCATATATATGTCCTGGGTCAAGCTTCTATATGTAAAACCTAGCGCCAGAATTCGCGTAAATGGCTTATTATCGGAACCATTTGCACTGGGGAGGGGCACAAGGCAGGGATGCCCCCTATCACCTATGCTTTTCGCACTGGCCATTGAGCCACTGGCTCATATGATTAGAAGGGACCCCAGGGTTACCGGCATGGTGCATGGGGCGGTGGAGGAGAAGATAGCGTTATACGCTGATGATATGCTGCTGTTTCTGGAAAATGTCTCCGCTTCCGTACCATGTGTCATGCAACTTATAGAACATTTTGGTTCCTACTCAGGTCTCACTATCAATTGGTGCAAATCGGTGGTTTTGCCTTTAGACCCAATGCCACAGGATATCTGGGACAGGATAGCGCCCCTGAGAGTAGACTCCTCCTTTAAATATCTGGGGGTGCAGGTCTCCCCAAGAGTGAAGGATTATATTGCCCTAAATCTAGACCCTCTAATGGATCGGTCTTTACAAAAAATATCTGCCTGGTGCAAATTGCCGCTTTCGGTGGTGAGGAGGGCCAATCTGATTAAAATGGTGCTTATGCCACAGTTTCTATATATCCTGCATAATAGTCCAATCTGGATTCCGATGCGATATTTTTACAAAATGCAAGGTGCATTCCGTGCTCTGGTGTGGAACAAGAAATCGCCTAGGATTAGGCTAGAAACTCTGCAAAGGGAAAAATTTGATGGGGGTTTAGCGATCCCTAATCCGTGGTTGTACTTCTTGGCTTCCCAAGCTCAACATTTTAAGTCATGGGGAACGGGGGGGAGCAGTAGCTCAACTGGTTTACTAGTCTCACACATGCTGGGGGGCAGACCACCGAGTTACATTCTAGAGCTCAGCTCAGATACCCGCCCGCCAGACAGTCTCCCCACGATTTTTCTATTCCGGAAGGTTTGGCAAAAATTGAAAGAGATTACAAAAATTACCGGCTACATAGCCCTTACCCCTTTGTGGAACCATGATGGCCTGCAGGAGGTGAGGAGTCTAGAGGGATTCGGTCTGTGGCGGAACAAGGGTATTTATTGGCTATCGCAGTTATACACGTCGGGGACTCTTAAGAGCTATGACCAGCTGAAGGAAGAGTTTGGTCTGCCTAATTCTTCTTTTTACCGCTACCTTCATCTGCGCCATGCTTTGGAGACACAAGGGAGAGAAACAAGTCTAACTATAGGTGCCTCCTGGATTGCTGACCAAATTAGAAAAGGGGGGGGGACACAAAAGGTGTTATATCAACCTTCTATAGGACCCTATTGTCCTTTTACCAGGACAAATTCCCCCTCACAGTTAAAAACAAATGGGAAGAAGACCTGGGCCAGATTGATAAAACTCAGTGGACTGAAGTGTTGGAGTCTGGTCCATTACTGTCATTATGCGAATCACATGGACTCTCACATTTATATCTGATACACAGAGTTTATAGAACTCCCTCGTTCCTCCATAAAATAGGGGTACGCGATACGTCTAACTGTCCTAAATGTGACACTCCGAATGCTCATATTATGCACATGTTCTGGGAGTGTGTGAATCTGGGGGACTTTTGGAAGGACGTGTTGGGTATTATTCATAGGGTTTATAATATTCAATTGAGATGTGAACCACTAACATGTATCCTGGGTCTCCTACAGGATGAGGCGGAGGGAGGAGTGTGCATAGGTATACGCAGGATACTATATAATGCTAGGAAAATGATCGCTAGATATTGGATCAGTCCGGAAGTACCTACTAAGGCAGAATTTATCATTCGTATGAACGAGTTAATACAATTGGAACGGGGAATCTACATGAAGAGGGGCACGATCCGGAAATTTGACTCTATTTGGGGTTCGTGGCTCATGACACCGGGCTACCATCAGGACGCCTCTTACTTCAGGATCTCAACAGCAGGTTGAGGATGCGATAGATGACTTAGGCATACAATACGCGTGCAGTCGAATGTTTAATCGCTTCAGGATTGGTGCAGGTTCACCTGTGTGGTGCGACCTCAGGGGTGGGGGGGTAATGTTTACATGTTTATCATATCTTTAAACATTCCAACCGCAACCGGAGTGCACTGTGTTATGGATGATGTCTTCTAAAATACTGACTGTTATATATATGTAACGCATGTGATATATTCTGTACGAACTGGATTCTTGAGTTATGTACTCCGTGTTTATTCATTGCTTCTTTTTGTAAAGAAAATTCCATAATAAAAAAGATTTGATTTAAAAAAAAAATAGAGCTGGTCATGCTGACGGAGGCTCTTTAAAGTTTTACTATAGTGCTTACAAAAATATAAAAAGAGACCAAATGAAATGACATCCAACTGTAAAAACAGTGGAGACCCAGCACTTACAAGTTTTTTGCACTTTGAGGGTAGGCTAAACGAATGGATTCAACATCAGTGTTGTCTGCCCTCAGAAAATGTTGTATGAATTCCAATTTGTGGTTTCAAACATACATTATAACTTCATTCTTTGGTTCAGGTTTCAAAACCTTCCAGTAATTTATTAGTCAAAAGTGTGGGTTTTTAGTGGACAATAGGTAATGGGGGGATCTGAGATATTAAAGGGGTTTTCTGGGATGTTGACCCCACTGATCTCATATTGATGACATATCATGCATAGTGGTACATGTCTGTAATGCATATACAGTGATATATACATTGTGCTACACATAACATGTACTATGATACATACACTGTGATGAATACATAATGATACATACACTGGGATCGATACATATAGATATAATACATAGAGTACATAGCATATTGTGTATTGTATATCTGAGCTTTTGAGTAATTGTACTTGTATAGGATGCATGTTTATTGGGAGGTCAGAGATGATAGATATAGGTTGAAATCAAAGCTGTTATTTATATGGCCAGCAGAAGATGATGATCAAGTAACAGATATAAAATATTATAGAGACACCTTATTATTTAGGCATAGTCATTAGTGTACTAGAGGATCTTCTCAAGGTTACAAGCTTTTAAATGGCTGGGAGTCACGCTATTTGGAGGTGACAATCAGTTACTTTAATGACAGTGCCTTATAACCTGACAGCACATATTCTGTATACATGGGAGTAGGCTCTCAATGGCCACAAAGAAGCTCAGTCATTCTTGGCTGCAGCAGACATAAGTGAAACCATCAGCATTTCCATGATGCAAATCTTCACATTTTGAGGTTTTATCCACTTAGTCATAGGTAATTTATTTGCTATAAAATCCCTCTTTGGGATACAAAAATATTTGGTGAACTGGAACTTGTGACATCAATGAGGTATAAGGCAGATATTCCCTAGTTTTTATCTATATTGATGGTCTAGCATTGAGTTAATTTGCTTTTTCCCACAAGTCTTCTTAGTGATGTGTTTTCATCAAACAGGAGCATTAAATAATCTGCTTTATTGCCTAAAAAACACTTCATTGCATAACAATCAATACCGCAGACTCTGTGCCTTCACTTAATTGGCAATTTCCAAATATGACATCATCTCCCTAAATATTTTTTTAGCACTAACACATTCCACTTTTCGCTTAAAGGGCTCCTTATTACCCTAACAATAAATTGACCACCAGTCAGCAAATAATATGTGGTCAAACCTGGCAGTGTTGATGCTCCTTATAGCCACTCTCCGATCTGGCTTATAGATAAGGGGGAATGTCACACGTAAATTCGCAGCTATTGCATGGATCACGATAAGTCCGCCAGTCATTGACACTTCTGATCGCAGCCATCCAGCACCTAAGATGTTCAGTAGAGACCACGGCAACTAAGGTGTTTGACAGAGGGAATGGGCTCACTCTGTCAGTCAGTCAGGGCTTCATAACATGATTGTGGGGCACCAATGCATTGGTATGGCACCCGGGGCATAACAAAAGCCAGTGGCGTACCTTCATAGAAGCAGACCACCAGGGGCAAAGAGGGCCTGGCACAGAACTTCTCTTCCTGGCTTGAAAACACAGCATTTTAATGCAGATGCCACTAGTGGGAGCTCAATGAAAATAGATTATTACAGCTTCCATTGTAGTTGTATTAACTCCTATTCACTAAGCTCCCCCTAGTGGTGGCTGCAAGCAGCCAGGTAGCTTTGTACTAGAATAGAAGCAGGAGATTTATCAGTTTTCTGGTGTAAATACATTGAGAAGTATGGTGTTCAGAATGTGCGCCATATATTTGAAGAACCTGTTCCACTTTTTCCTACATAAAAGTCAGATAAAGTGGCTGTGTACAGATGGGAGAAACTTCCAGAAGGCCAAACATCACTAACCAATACCATCATCATCTGTCCAATACCATTCCTACAGTGAAACATTGTGGTGGCAGCATGATCTGGGGGGTGTTTTTCAGTGGCGGAGACAGGTTGACTGAGAGTCAGGGTTGAAAGAAAACTGAATGGAGCAAGGTACAGAAATATCCCTAATGAAAACCTGATTCAGAGTGCTCTGGACCTAAGACTGGACCGAAGGTTTGATTTCCAACAAGGCAATGACCCTAAACACACATAAAACACATGAGTGGCTTAGGAACAACTCTGTGAATGTCCTCGAGTGGCCCAGCAAGACTCGTGACTTGAACCCAATAGAACATCTCTGGAGAGAACTGAAAATAGTTGTCCACCGATGGTCACCATCCAAAAAACTCTTCAGGCATCTCCTGGCATCATACCGAATAAGACTAGAGGCTGTAATCTCTACCAAAGGTGCTTCAACTAAGTCCTGTGTTAAGGATCTGAATACTTATGTCAATACAAGATTTTAGTTTTTCCTTTTCAATAAATTACGGTAATAAAGATTTCTAACATTCTGTTTTCACTTTCTCATTATGGAGTACTGAGTGCAGAATGATAGAGGAAGTACGTTTTTTATTTTAGCACAAGTCTGCAACATAACAAAATGTGAAAAAAGTGGAAGTGTCTGAAGACTTTCCAAATGCACCTTATATACAGGGGGCTTTTCATTTACAAAAAATCTATTTAGTTTACCATTTCTGGACAACTCAACATAATGGTTCCAGACTGACAGAGTTTTGGGTCTTGTTTTTACATTGTTCACTGTGCTCCAAAAATGACATATTAATCTTATGCTGCTGGTCAGTAGACACCAAGTTTATATAGTTTTTTTATTGTTTTACTACATTTAAAAAAATGGAAACCTTTGGAAAAAATATCTTTGTGTCACCAGTTCAGCCATTTGGGTTTTTTCCCATTACATCATTTATTGTAAGATATAAATACTTTTATAATTTGAGTTTGGACATTTTTGCACTTTGCAATACCAATTATGGTTATTATTTTGCTTATTTATTTTTATATGTAAAATTGGAAAAGGGAAGTAATTTGAATTTGTTATATTTTTGTGTTTTTTATATTTTTAGAAACATATTCTATTACTTTACTTTTTTGCCCCCTTAGGGGACTTGAGCCTGTGATTGGTCAATTTCTTATAACATAGACAGCAATAATATACTATTACAATCAGAATTTTCTGCAATGCCTGTTAAGTCCAGCCTGAGGCTATGACTTCATAGAGAAGGCCGGAAGTGTCAAGGTCGGCCTATGGATACTCAGGATCGCCACTCTCATGGGATCCAGTGGACAGGGAATAAGTGGATTTCATGGCACAAGCCCTTTAACCTCATTGGTCAGTGTGATTCAAACAAGCAAGACTGGTTCTAATTAAGTGATGTGTTTTATGACAGAGCAGATGTGAGAGGAATGTGTTGTCCTATGGATGACTGTGCCTCTGACCAACTCCAGTATTCTTGCCTCGGTGCACATTGTACAGATGTTTCCGAGCAGCCAATGTAAAAGAATATGCTGTACGCTCTGTCATTGAGGCGACATTGTCCACAATAGAGCAGCATTCCATGAATTCTCTCCGAGTAAAGATTACGGTAACTTAGTTATAGATGAAAACATTCCTGTACAGTTCAGCTTTCTTCCTGACAGCAGTCTTCTTTTCCTTTTGTAATCATTCAATTAAATGTGTAGTGTCAATGCGCAGACGCAGACTCACGTGGGCAAGCGCTTCAAAGAACAGTACCCTGCATCTGTGTGAGTCACGGGATACGGGATAAAGGAGCGCTTGCGCATTGACTAGCTGAAGGGGAATCTTGGGCAGATTGAGCCTACAGGGAAATTTCCTGGTGGGTTGGCCTGGTGGGTCGATGCCACGTAAAGGGGTTGTCCGGGTTCAGAGTTGAACCCGGACATACCATAATTTTCACCCAGGTAGACCCCCTAAATCGCGCAAGGCAAAGGCATTTTCCGGTGACGAACCGGGCTCTTAATGGGGCTGCCAGGAAGCCCAGTGACGTCACCAGCACTGATGGGCGGGCTTTAGCGCTGCCCTAGCCTGTAAAACGGCTGAGGCACCGCTAAAGCACGCTCATCAGAGCCGGTGATGTCACCAAACACACTCCCAGGTGGAAACTTCTGCCCGGCAGTGTGTTATTGTAAACAAAAGAGCCCTTACCCTGCGCAATCTAGTTCAGGGCAAGGGAGCGCATCGGAGCATTAGATCAGGGGTGCTGCCTGGGTGAAATTATGGGTATGTCCGGGTTCAGCTCTGAACCCGGACAACCCCTTTAATCCCTCCTCTTGGCCATCAGCAACATTACATAAAAACCTATTGCCCTCTGCATTAATTAATGTAGGAGCATCAGGCACTTATGCACCTGGCCAATGGCTGCAGGTGCCCTCCCGAATTTAATGATATTACCATCCTCAGGACGATGATACAGCTTCGCACTGTGGGGCAGGTGGCAGTGTTTTGTCCTGCACTGTGGTATTTGGTTTCCCTGAGGAGGAATTTTGTGCTGCACTGTGGTATTTGGTTCTGTTGATGCAGTACTTGGGGGCGAGGTGGAGTTTCGGTGAGAGGCTGCCGGAATAAAACTACGACATATCCGACATTTATTCCAGCAGCCTCTGCGCTGCTGTGCATCTGCCGGAACTCAACCTCGCCACAATTATAGTCAATAGGGCCGGAGCGGTAGTCCGGGGGCACACGTTCACTAGCGGCAGGACGGATCCGACAGGCTGTTCCGTCAGGTAAACAGCCTGTCAGATCCGTCCTGCCGCTAGTGTGAAACTAGCCTAAATTTGGTGTTATCGCTCTCACACTCTCTCATACTGGTCACTGGAAGTTCAACATGGCACCTCATGGCAAAGAACTCTCTGAGGATCTGAAAAAAAAAGAATTGTTGCTCTACATAAAGATAGTCTAGGCTATAAGAAGATTGCCAACACCCTGAAACTAAGCTGCAGCATGGTGGCCAAGACTATACAGTGGTTTAACAAGACAGGTTCCACTCAGAACAGGCCTCTTCATGGTCGACCAAAGAAGTTGAGTGAACATGCTTAGCTTCATATCCAGAGGTTGTGTTTTCAAAATAGACATATGAGTGCTGCCAGCATTGCCGCTGAGGTTAAAAGGGTGAGGGTCAGCCTGTCAGTGCTCAGACCATACGCCACACTGCATCAAATTGGTCTGCATGGCTGTAGTTCCAGTAGGAAGCCTCTTCTAAACATAATGCACAAGAAAGCCCGCAAACAGTTTGCTGAAGACAAGCAGACTAAGAACATGCAGGACTGGCCAAGCATGTCTCCAGACCTAAACCCTATTGAGCATCTGTGGGGCATCCACAAATGGAAGGTGGAGGAGCGCAGGGTCTCTAACATCCACCAGCTCTGTGATGACGTCATGGAGGAGTGTAAGAGGATTCCAGTGGCAACCTATGAAGCTCTAGTGAACTCCCTTCCCCAAGAGAGTAAGGCAATGCTGAAAATAATGGTGGCCACACAAAATATTGACACTTTGGGCACAATTTGGTCATTTTTACTTAGGGGTGTACTCACTTTTGTTGCCAGCGGTTTAAACATTAATGGCTGTGTGTTGAGTTGTTTTGAGGGCACACCAAATTTACACTGTCATACAAGCTGTACACTGACTACTTTACGTTGTATCAAAGTGTCATATCTTTAGCGTTGTCCCATGAAAAGATTGAATAAAATATTAGCAAAAATGTGAGGGGTGTACTCACTTTTGTGAGATACTGTATGTATTTAGACCTGCCGACAACATGAGGCCACTTTGAGTTTTTTTCCAGGGCTACTTTAAGTTCCCAGTCCACCCCTGATGGGGATCAATGTGCAGGCATAGAAAACAACGGCGCATGCACAAAATCTCAGGGTGAAATCGCGCCTGAAAAAATCCTAAATCCCATCAATCTAATGAGAAGGAATGGAAAAGGGGCGCGGTGAGCTTGAGTGAAAGCCACGATCCCCTTGACTTCAAGAACATAATTTACAAATTTACTGCAGGGGAATAAAAGTTGTTTTACAGCAGGGGTGCACAACCTGCGGCCCGGGGGCCACATGCGGTCCTCGATACCATTCTGTGCGGCCCCCATACATCTGGTAAAAGACATGTAGGTCTATGTCTTATGGCTTCTTACATGTATATTTCATGTATTCTCCTAGTAGATGGGAGTCCTAGAAGTGTAACTAGACATTTATAGTATATACTGTATGTTCAATATGCCAAAAAAAACCTGTGTTTCAGTTGGTAATACCCCTTTAAGTTTTTTTTTCGGCCCTTGGAATTGGTTCAGGCTGACAATGTGGCCCCCAACCAGAAAAGGTTGTGCACCCCTGTTTTACAGTGATCATGCGCCTCGGACATCTTACAAAAGAACATCATTAGAAACCTGATGTCAACACCTTTAAGGTACTGATGGCGGTTTATGGTCCCTTTTGGTGCTGACAGGTTCCCTTTAAATGTCTTTATAGTAATTCTGGGGTGTAAATTTTCGGGGTGTAGATTTAGCAGTTGCACCCATGTGCAACCCATGAATAGATACCCATTACAAAATACAAGTGGCAATCTAATGATTTTGGGGGACTTAAAAAAAAGTGAAAAAACGTTTTTAAAAATATAAAAAGATGACTCTATACCCACCAAGGAGTGTCCTGATACCATGTAGTGTACATGAACAGCTTACATATATTTTACTGTAGAGGCCCAACAACAGATACTAAGTATGTGGGATCCTGCAGAACAGGTCATAGTGAAAACATCTGCCAAGGCAATTAGTTGCAGACCTCATGCTTCATGACTATTATTTTTGTGTGGAAAATAAGTAAGCAGCCAACGTTCTACCTGCCAACATAAAGCAAATTGTTAAAGTGACACGGTTGGATGTGCTGTATTGGCAGGTTGGGAATACTGCATACAGCCAGGAGATTTTCTGTTCCAGGAATCTGCCACTTGATGCTGGAAATTATCCCAGATCCAGGATTCATGAGCCTCTTGTTACCAATCAAAAGCATAGCCTGGATATGCAGCTTCCCAGAAGTGCACAGACCTTAGATGCTGAATTAAAGATGCAAAAATAACGGTAAAAGAGGCTGTCACCTGTCCATAGACCAAAAGATCTTCTCCACAATCTTCACATCAAACACCAAAACATGCTACATCAGGCCTCCTGCACACGAGAGCATTTTTGGTCCACATCCGATCTGCATTTTTTGTGGATCGGATGTGGACATGTTCAAATCAATGGGGCCACAAGAAATGCTGACAGCACGCATCCATTTGTCCGTTCTGCCGTCCTTCAAAAAAGATTGTCCATTTTGCGGACAATAATAGGCATTTTTAACATAGGGCAGGATGTGGAGAATGGGAAAATGCAGAACACACACAGTTGGTATCTGTGTTTTGCGGATCCACAATTTGCGGACTGCAAAATGGATAAAGTAGTTTGCTTGAGGCCTTAAGCTGGAGAGATGAGAAAATATTCCTATGGTGTATGATTACTGATGACCAACTAGCAGTCTGATAGACAGATGGCAGATAGATAGATAAATGCATAGATAGATCGATAAATACATAGATATATAGGTAGATATGAGATAGATAGATAGGAGATAGATAGATAGGAGATAGATAGATAGATAGAGTAGATAGATAGATAGATAGATAGATAGATAGATAGATAGATATGAGATAGATAGATAGATAGATAGATAGATAGATAGATAGATAGGAGATAGATAGATAGGATAGATAGATAGATAGATAGATAGATAGATAGATAGATAGATAGATAGATATTAGACAGGCAGATAGACAGACGTAATAATGTAATAATTAGCTGTATTTGGCGGTAGAATCCCACCCGGCTTTGATGGCTTCATATAAACTATTTGTTTTCATTGATTCATGCTTGGATCCGGACAGCAGATGTGCACGCACATACAGAGGGAACATATGTATTTGTTTTAGGCTTTCATCTGCATAATCTAATATGTATCTGGCTGGTCTGCTGAGTTGGGATATTGAAGAGAGCCTCGGGATGTGACACTGCGATCATGTGCTTCCCTAGAAGCATGTCTGCTGCCTGTGTACAATCTCCCCTCTGTTAGCGATTCCTCCCGTCATCTGCACATATACTGCACTTAGAACAAGGGGTCACTTTTTGGGTTGTCCTCTTGTGTGAGTCCTAGTATTCGGCCTTCAACAGACAAACACTAAGGGCTCATTCGCAGGGCAGATTTTGTGATTCCTGTATGGATTTCCGAACAGTGTCAAGAAGGAACATGCCCCTTCTAGGCACGGGTTCCAATGCAAAAATCACCGGAAACTTTGGTGGGTTACAACTGTGGGCGAATGCAAAATAGTGGCAGATTTCTGTCACGGATTCCCCTGCAGAATATTCTAGTGGAAAAATCTGCTGTAAACATAAGATCCCCTATAACAGCGCTTATGTAGGCTATCACTCCGTTTTTTATAGACCCTGAACGGCAAATAAACATACAAAATATTTCACGTGTTAACAACAATAGGGCATATTTATCAAGACTCTCGCTTTCTGTACCGGTCTTGATATCCCCTGCACTGCTGGAGGATGCACCACATTTATGACGAGGCATAGGCCTCCTCATAAATTAGGCAGTCCATGCGCCTGAACAGAAATCTATGACCGCTCACAGCTGCCGTAGATTTCTGGCTTCATATGCATCAGAAAACTGCTGTACATGAAGATAAATTTGTCGCAGCTGTTGGTCACGCCCCTTTCTCATCCTTGCCACGTCCACCTTTGGAAAAGTAGTAAGGGCGGTGCAAAAGAGGCACTTGCGACTTTGTTTTTCTTCAAAAATTCGCATTTAAAAAAATCGCAAACACACAGCTTGTGACTTTTTAAAGTCACTTTTCTGGTGCAAGGGAGATTAAAAATCTTGCATCTATACTTGAACTAATCTGAGATTAGTTGCTATGGAGAACCAGCAATCAGCGTATCCCTGGCAACCAGTCTGCCTCAGGGGGAGATTTATCAAACTGGTGTAATGAAAAGCTGACTTAGTTGACCTTAACAACCAATCAGCTTCCACCTTTTATTTTTCAGAGCTCCTTTGGAAAATGAAAGGTGGAATCTGATTGGTTCCTATGGCCCACTAAGCCAGCTTTCCATTACACCAGTTTGGATAAATCTCCCCCTATATCTATACAGGGCTAGGTGGTGAAGGACGTCTGCTGCTTTTGTAATGTGGTGTACCGCATTTAAAAATGTCTAACCAAATACAGTCCAGGGTTTTATTCAATATAATCCGGAGAGTGAAATTCCGGAGAAAAAATATTTGTCTTTATTAAATGTAGGAAATCCATCCAACGGCTTCTACTGTGACAGAGGAATTTTTTTTTTTTTTTTTTTTTTTTTTAAGTGGATACTTGGAAGATCAATTTTCCACAAACTAATTTATAACAGACTTAGAAAACCACTTGAGAAGAAGCAGCTTGGATAGGCCAGGCAGGATATTTCTGCTGAGCTGGGCTTAGACCAGGCTTGTTGGAAGGGCGGGTTATATACAATAAAGGGTTGTCCCAGGGTAGACTTTGACAACATATCTTATTGGTGGAGGTCTGAACGCCTTGATCCCTGGCTCATTTGCTCATTGAAGTTGGTTCTTCTGTTGGCTCTGTTTAGCTTTTTCCATTGGCCACATTGCTGGCCATTGATATTAATAGTCCAACCATGCAGGCTCCTTAAAAAACCTGCGAAGAGCGAACCGGAGATTGGCACTACTATTTGTTCCATCAGTCAGCTAGAGTTGTTTCGGTACCAAAATTTTGATTCGGTATCGATACTATAAAAAAGTATTGCGATACTCGATACCACGCGGAAAAAAAAAAACGCCCAAAAAATCTGCGTGCATTCCACATTTTATAGAACCGCCGGCTCATAATACAACAGTCCTATCCTACTTTTTTACGGCGACTAAAAGAAAATGGCGAATCGTGCGGCACCTGAGGGGTTAATTGCCGCAGATCGCAGTGCTGGGTCACAGGCAGGTGCCGGCAGCCTGTGTCTTCTGCCTACATTTATATATGAAACGGTACTTGGCATTGCTGGCCAGTGCTCCCGTCCCCAGCTCCGCCCCTTCCCCTCTATTGGTTGCAGCGGCAGCACAGGGGGAGGGAGAGACCGCCTCCTTCTCCCTGTGCTGCCGAGGAGAACATGGCCGCGCTGAGAGCGGCGCAGCCACGTTCTCTGATACTGGGCTGTGCAGTAGCGCAGCCCAGTATCGATAAAATACTAATCCTGGTATCGAGCTCGATACTAGAGAAAAGTATCGATTGGGTATCGAAAGTTCGATACCCGAAACAACCCTACAGTCAGCAGAGAAAGGCAGGCAAACCTCCACCAATTGGACATTGGTGGTATAAGCTAGAGAAGCAGCGCCAATGTCTCTACTGAGTCATCCCCTCTAAATCCCGGGAATCTAAAGGGGTTTGCAGGATAGGAAAGGAGGGGAAAATTGAATGGGTGGTCGCGCTAAAGCTACTAGGAGACCTAGAGACAGTACAACACTCTAAGAGACGCTCCGGAGAAAGATTCCAGTAATAAAGGCTCTTAAAAGCACTCCAGTGCATAATACAACGGGCGAGGGAGAGGAACTCCGCACAGCCAGAACAGTGACTACTGGCCAGGAGAGAGTAAAAGAGGAGAGGGCAGCAGATAGAATCTAGAAAGGTCAGCAAACCTACGGGCTTGCCTCAGCCTGAAAGCCCCTATAAGTTGTCCAGGGGAGCCAACCTAATCTAAAGTACGAAAAAAATTCAATATATGGCAAAGACCCAAAAGCAAGCAGCAGATCCCTAGATGGAGTAGGTTCAGTCCTCCTAGATATCCAAAGTCAAAATATAATCTAAAGTAGCAGGGACTCATGAAGTCCCATCTGGCCAATTCCTCCAAATGGAATATGTAATCAGCTCTGTCTAGCCATGTAGTCCTCTTCTATTAACATTCTGTTCAGCCATTTCTGACACATGGTCTGTATGGGTATGAAATGTTTGGTGACGAGCATTAAATGCAGCCATTATAGCACCCATATGTTCTGTGAACCAGCTTATATTGAAATCTAAATCTATACTCTTATGCTTATATATGATCTATTTTCCTGCTTGCTCTCATGTGTGTCAGTTTTTACTGTAGTTCCGGAATTCTAGTCAAAATTTACAGCACTGAGATCCCAGAAGGCTGGTAGAGCTGTGCCCCTAGGGAGTAAATGATTTACCGTAACTACAGACAAAAACAAAGAATGGCTGTCAATATTGAGATTAAAAACAAAGGAGTAAAAACTTACAATGTAGCAATTGTGGGGGCTCGATTCCTTGGCGGTGGTCGGTACTTCATCTTTGAGATCTAGAGCTACAACTCCCATCTATAGACAGGAATAAAATGATACAATTCTGACTGCTACAGCCACCACTAGAAGGAGCTCGGTAGGTCATAGAACATTATTATATTGATATAATACAGCAGTGTGCAGTAAGCACCCGCTAGTGACTTCTGCCAGCAGCCATTATTTTAAGGGGTTTCATTCAAAATTAATTGAGGGCCGGAATGTGTTTACAACACAGAAAACAAGACACTCAAGCAGCTCTGTTCCATCGCCAATGGTCCTATTCCCGCAGCTCTAGGTACCCTGTGGATTAGAAGTGTGACGTCCCATTGATTGGTTCAGCGGCGTGTCCCCAAGTGGCATAATGCACTAAGACCACATTCTAACAAAAACATTAGCAGATTGCAGCACAGGAAGCAGAAATATAGTTCCTTTCTCCCAGATAACTAATACAGAAAAAGCAAGTCCTTACATATAAAAGTCTAAAAAGAGCTGCTGGAAGCTGTATATCACTATCTATGTTGAGGTCAGGAGCTTCTTCAGGTTCTTTGCCAATTTTCTTTTTATTAAGCAAATGAGCATATAAGAAACGACCATGAAGCATACCAAATGCATGTCGGCAGTTACAAGCAAAGAAGAATAATAACACATATGTTGGGAACATAAGACATGAAATCTATAGCATTCTCAAATAAAGGTAACATCGTCGTACCGGAGGTGTCTCAGACTCATCATCAAAAAGGTGTTGCTCAAATCAGCGACCAAGGCCGCACAGTACAGAGAACCGCGGGTATACGCATATAAACATAGTACACATATTATTGATAGAACGGGTCTAAAGTTATAACATCAAACCAAAAGACAGATAAGGACAGAACAATACAGGGGTGACAATGTAGAAGAAGACAGCGAGGACACAGAAGGGGGAAGGAGGGGGAAGGGAGAGGGTGGCACTTCATAGCGCTTAGACGAATCCTCGATATGACATCCATGGCCTCCAGATAGTCAGAAATCGGGCTCTACAATTGGCTTCCCATGCAGATAGCTCCTCTAGCCTCATAAGGTGGTCTACCTTAGCCTTCCATTCTTCTATCGTAGGTGCTACATCTGATTTCCATTTAAGTGGTATAAGCAGCCGAGCCGCTGCCAACAAAATGGAGGGTAGGTTATGTTTCGACGGAGTAAAAGTGGGGTTTGGACACCACAACAGAACCAGTTTTGGGTCCAAACTTAAGACCCTGTCCTGGCCCCCCATTCTATTGATAACACCCTCGATCTGGGCCCAGAAAGGTTTGATAGCAGGGCAATGCCACCAGATGTGGGACAAGGTTCCCAGGTCTCCTCCACACCTCCAGCACTCAGCTGGTACTGACGGATTGAGTCTATGCAAAAAAGCTGGCGTCTTGTACCATCGAGTGGTTAATTTGAATGAATTTTCCTGCAATAAAACACACCTGGAAAATCCATGTGAGTTAGACATAATCGCCATTTTCTCTGGTTCCGAGAACTCAACCCCGAGCTCAGATTCCCAGGCAGATAAGTACTGTGTATTAGGAGGCATAGAGGAGAGGAGAGGAGCTTCTTCAGGTTCTTGTACAGTACATACATTACATAGTGAAGCTGTGAGATATAATTGAACCGTCTTCATCAACTAGAGGGCAGTACAGAAGTGGAACCACACTGTATTGTACGGTAGAGAAGCTCCACTAGACAGCCAATCAATAAATGCACTTTATAGTATACAGGTGTTATGATGGTGAAATGTCCATGCTCGTTGGCTGGATCTTCTAGCCAGTCATACATGTTGCAGATATGGTGGCATTGTATGTTGAATTTTATTTCGAGTGATAATGATTAAACAATGTCATTTGGAATTGTAATTTGGAGGACTACTGCTGAACCTGGTCCTGTTCCTCAGAAACCTGGATGTTTGGAGGTCTTCAGAGGCTTATGTAACTTTTGTTTTGGACTTACCTTTAAATTATTTTTTTTAAGGCTGAAAACAAAATATATCCCCTCTGAAGTGAAGTGATGACCCTTTCCTGAAGGTTCTCCAGTGAAGCTACAGCTTAGAAGAGAACACAATCATGTCAGTGATATACAGTGAAGTTGCAGTTGATGAACCAACCAATGAAAGCTTCTGGATGGTGAGGGTAAATTCTTTTATCACCAGCCTTCCCTCTGTGTTTCTTATACTTTTTAATAAGATGGTTTTTTAAAACAAAAAGGAAATTATTCATCATTTGAAAGTAAAATCCTCAGTAAATAGTTATATGTCAGCATGTACAAGTACCTTTCATTACCTAAAGCAGTGTTCCTCAACTCCAGTCCTCGGGGCCAACCTACTGGTCATGTTTTCAGGATTTCCTTAGTATTGAGCAGGTGATATAATTGGTGTCAATGCATCAGAATTTACCACAGGTATTCATTCTGTGGGATATTCTCAAAACATGACCAGAAGGTGAGCCCTGAGGACTGGAGTTGAGGAACACTGACCTAAAGGCTTTGTGAATTTCTGTAACCATTTTACAAAACGTCTTTGCGATATTCTACCCTTTTGTGTCTTCAGGTGCTAAGGCTACAAACTAAAGACATATCTTGCGTAGTCTCATCCTGCCACCTCAGACTACAAAGGGTATATATGTGGTCTGTAACCACAGAAACACGGAGGGCTGTATAGGCACTTTACACTTACGAGTTAGTCACTCATAAATGACATAGGCATTTATCGGGAACAAAGTGAATGTTACTGATACTTGCCTGACCGTCAGCAGAGATGAGAACTGCATTCAGCAATTATCTCCTCAGTATGAGGACAATCGATTACTACTGTTATTACTTCTCTATACACAATTATTATTTCTGATCAGCAGATCACTGTTTACACAGGACAATCTGCTGCTCAGAAATTATGATTTTTTTTGTGCCGTATCAGTGATTCTTTCACCTAAGGAACGATTGTTTGCTTGTTCATAGGGTGATCAGTGGTACATTTACACTGGGCAATTATTGGGAAGGATTGTTTGCATAAAAGTTTATTCACATTAATCAGCCCAATATTTTTCTCCTGTAAAAGGGCCTTTATTGGTGCAGGGCACTAGACAAATTTGACCGATACCCGGCTCCACTCACTGGGTTAGGGTGAGCGTATGGTATTCATAAATAAACATAGTCTACGGTTGTCTATCTGTGGGGTGGACACAGGGGCTAATTGTGATGATGCTGCACAAAGGCCATCATACACCTGGAGCCAGGCCTCAGTGATGGAATAGATATACGTTCAGGCAATGCTTAAAGGCTATGTACAACTTTGGGGGCATTTTTTCTTTTTTATTATTCCATTGTTTTCATTTTGAACTAAAACTTTCTTTTAAATTGGTTATTATTAAAAATATTGCATCCTTTTTTCTGTACAGAGCTGACATGCTCTATTAGCACCCTGTGGATTTTCTGTTGTTTCTGTCAGACCAGGAGCAGACGGACTCCTTATCTCTGCTCTCTGACCTTATAAACACTTATTATAGCTCAGTTCTTATCTTATTGATAAAAATTTGACTTAAATAAGTGTTTATGACCTCTTAGTAGTTTAGAGGTATTGTTGATTACCACAGAGTGAAAGAACCAGTCACATGGCTAAAGAAAAAAACAGCTAACCCTTTGTGACAAAACAGCTCAATATTTTTAATGAAGGCCAATTGAAAAAAATATTTTTAACCAAAAATTAGAAACATACAATCATAAAGAAAACTGCCTCTAAAGGTGTACATAGCCTTTAAAATTAATTGAAGATTTTTCTCTCAATGTTCACATAATCTGATTGCCAAGTGACAATATTTTACATAATGAATCAGAAAACTGAACCAGTACATCAGCCTTTTTACCTTTCAGTTTACAAATATAATAAAATTATCACAAAATAAAAATAACACTTTCACTGATTCTTTGTATCAAAGCCAAACAATTACAGCAGCACCGTAAAGCGGATGGAAGATGGGTATCGGCTGTGTGATGATATTATAGCATGTTTCCAGGACAGAGCCAAGATAGAGAAGCAGTATTCACTACAGATGGAAGAATGGGTACGCAAATGGAAACCAATAGTGGACACCAGTGAGTATTATAAATGTTACAGACATGGAAGCATATATTTTTTTTGTTAGATGCAAAGAACATGAGCTAATGAGACTGAAAGAATCCCATAAACTAATACAATCCCCAGGAGGAGAAACCCTTACAGAACAGAATAATGAGGAGTCACTGCTAACCATATTTAAATTTAAACCCCAGCAGTAACAGCAAGCCTTTCATTCTGTCGTTATAGCGCCCACTTTTAGTGATCTTGAGATGACTATATGGATAACATTTAACCTGCACAGCACTGCTGAAAAGAGATGTCAATATAGAGATTTTCATCTGACAGGGTTCCCTCTAGTGGCCAATAGAAAAACTAATATTTCAGATTTTTGTTATTTAGCAAATGTACAAGTTAGTTTTTAGGCTGTAGCAAAAAATCTAATTTCTCACATGAAATCCAAACAAAGATGTTGCCACTTAAAGGGCTTGTCTCACTTCAGCAAATAGCATTTATCATGTAGAGAAAGTTAATACAAGGCACTTCCTAATGTATTGTGACTGTCCATATTGCCTTCTTTGCTGGCTTGATTTATTTTTCCATTATATTGTACACTGTTAGTTTCCATAGTTACGACCACCCTGAAATCCAGCATCGGTGGCCGTGCTGTACACTGTAAGAAAAGG
Organism: Bufotes viridis; assembly: GCA_033119425.1. NCBI lineage: Eukaryota > Metazoa > Chordata > Amphibia > Anura > Bufonidae > Bufotes > Bufotes viridis. Next base: position 476,237,688 of record CM065590.1, on the reverse strand, counting down.
AGCCGACCTCTCTAGTGCACTTGAGTGCACATAGGCTGGAAATTTTTCCTATAGTATGCAAGCATGACTACCACTGCTGGATTGGAGGGTGGTCGTATCCATGCAAATGAGAAGTATAATGTGATGGAAAAAAGAATCAAGCCAGCAAAGGAGGCAATATGGACAATCACAATACATTAGTAAGTGCCTTGTATTAACTTTCTCTACATGATAAATACCATTTGCTGAAGTGAGACAACCCCTTTAAATTTAACCATAGGTCCCATGTATGGCTCCCTCTTACGTGCCTGGCAGTCCTTCATGACAGCTACTGAGCGGCTCAGCGAGTTACATGTACAGATCCAGAAGACCCTGATGACAGATGACACTGATAAAATCCGCAACTGGCAAAAGGAGACGTATCACCGCAAGATCTTTGGTGGATTCAAGGAATCCTGTGAGATTGAAAATGGTTTTCACAAAGCGCAAAAGCCATGGGCTAAAAAATTCAAAAAGGTAATTGACAAACTATGAACTATTGTTGTTTATCATATATGGAATGAAAACTCAGGGACACCTCACAATTCTTACAATCTCCATGTCTGGACTTGTCCAGAGATTCCTCCAATGGAGTCCAATCCTGGCTCAAAACTAGTCCCACAACAGGGCCTATGAAGTTCTGCAGCAGACAACCACATTTGATGCCAATAGGTGAAGCACACTACTAACCCTATCAAATCTCTGTGTAATAGTAACCAGAAAGTTTATGGCATAACTGAAGGCAGTCATGTACTGCATCCTTCAAAAGAGGTCCCACATGGCAGTTTAATGGGAATATTTGGCAATAATGACTAGTTCCTGAGAGTTATTTACTGTATACTTATATTCTCTTCAATTAGTTGGATGTGGTCATGGCAATACATGACATATATGCCCATACTTATCACCATTCGCTCAAACCATTAATAATTAACATTAAAGGGGTTCTGCAGTTTGTTTAAACTGATGATCTATCCTCTGGATAGATCATCAGCATCTGAACGGCGGGAGTCGGACACCCGGGACCCCCGCCGATCAGCTATTTCTCACTGTTTACTGCAGGACCAGTGATGTCACGACTAGTATCGCTGGCCTGGGCGCGGCTAAACTCTGTTCAAATGAATGGACTTAGTATCTAGGACGTAAAGTCACACTTGGTATGAAGATGAAAGTTCCAGCAGTAGTGTACGGGTATAACAGTAGTGAGAGCCAAATTTGGACGTCCGAAAACCGCACACCAGCCGCATACCGAACAAGTGCTGTCTCAATTATATCGAGACCAGCAGCTCCATTGCAGGAGAAGCTGAACCAAGCTTAACCAATCAGCGCTTGAGACGCGCGTCACGTGGGACGCCACGGTGTATGACGCGGAGGACCACGTGGGACGCCGCGAAAGGTCCTGGAAGAACAAACACACCATATGCCCATACTTACCACCATTCGCTCAAACCATTAATAATTAACATTAAAGGGGTTCTGCAGTTTGTTTAAAATGATGATCTATCCTCTGGATAGATCATCAGCATCTGAACGGCGGGAGTCGGACACCCGGGACCCCCGCCGATCAGCTATTTCTCACTGTTTACTGCAGGACCAGTGATGTCACGACTAGTATCGCTGGCCTGGGCGCGGCTAAACTCTGTTCAAATGAATGGACTTAGTATCTAGGACGTAAAGTCACACTTGGTATGAAGATGAAAGTTCCAGCAGTAGTGTACGGGTATAACAGTAGTGAGAGCCAAATTTGGACGTCCGAAAACCGCACACCAGCCGCATACCGAACAAGTGCTGTCTCAATTATATCGAGACCAGCAGCTCCATTGCAGGAGAAGCTGAACCAAGCTTAACCAATCAGCGCTTGAGACGCGCGTCACGTGGGACGCCACGGTGTATGACGCGGAGGACCACGTGGGACGCCGCGAAAGGTCCTGGAAGAACAAACACACCAGCGCATGAGCGGCCGGCGGCATCTCAAGAATCGGTAAAGTACCGTATATGCAATTTTTGAATGTGGTAGTAATACTTACACTACTGCTGGAACTTTCATCTTCATACCAAGTGTGACTTTACGTCCTAGATACTAAGTGTGACTTTACGCCCTAAATATCTCCAGCGGGCTCTGGAGTAAAGGACGAAGTAATTGGCATCACTTATTAAGTGGATCAACAATACAATAGGGGTCCATGTGGACTTAAACAGATGGCCCAATTGCACCCATTGTTAACAAGTTTTATTTGCGTACCATTACTGTTTATGCTTACAGTTTTTATTATTTGTATTTTTAAGCATTTGTCTGTTTTATCATAGCTATTAAATACTATATCTGAACATTTGGCTTAGATATTTGAGTGCCCCTCTTTCCATATATCTAAGTAATGCCATGTGTTCCCCTCCTTAATGTCCGGGGTCCCTCTATTCTATCACCAGACAAGCATCAGTAATCACCACGACCATTTCTCCAAACTATTGATGTCCTCATGGAGACCACTTCAGTGTTTGTAACTCTCTTCACAGCTTGAGAAAGCTAAATCTGCGTATCACAAAGCCTGCAAGAAGGAACATTTAGCAAGTGTCAGAGAAAACAATGGAAAGATCAATCCAGAATTCTCTTTAGAAAAGCAGAAGAAACTCACAGAAGATCGTGAAAAATGTAAACAGGATAAAGAAAAGGTGAGGTGAACCTAGACGTAGGGAACACAAGCACTATATGTACAAGCAGAGCTTCAACTTTAACTGAAGTAATTAGGTCTTCTCTTCATAAAGGATTTATAAAAAATAGAATTTGTAGACTCTGGGGGAGATTTAGCAAACTGGTATAAAATAAAACTGGCTTAGTTGCCAATAGCAACCAATCAGATTCCTCCTTACTTTTTCAGAGCTGCCCCAAGAAATGAAAGATGGAATCTGATTGGTTGCTATAGGCAACTAAGCCAGTTTTATTTTACACCAGTTTTGATAAATCTTGTATGTCTTCTGGAATCTATAATTTGTCAGGCAATTATAAAACCGGAGGCCATGATCTGCATATATATTAGTTCTAGTTACCTAAAAACTATTTGTATTCATGTCTGAGTGATGGCCAATTCAATATTTGTATAAGGTTACTTTCACACTAGCGGTTTTGATGGATCCGGCAGGGTTCAGCAAAAACGCTTCCATTCTGATAATACAACCATCTGCATCCGTTATGTATTATCTTTAACATAGTCAAGACGGATCCGTCATGAACTCCATTGAAAGTCAATTGGGGACGGATCCGTTTCTATTGTGTCAGAGAAAACGGATCTGTGCCCATTGACTTGCATTGTGGTTCATGACGGATCCATCTTGCTCTGCATCTTTCCATGATGGAAAGAAAATCGCAGCATGCTGCTGTTTGCTCTCCGGTATGAAAACGGAACAGAATGCATTTTGAAGCACTCCGTTCTGTTCAGTTACGTTTTGTCCCCATTGACAATGAATGAGGACAAAACGGAAGCGTTTTTTTCCGGTATTGAGACCCTATGATGGACCTCAATACTGGAAAACATTAACGCTAGTGTGAAAGTAGCCTAAGAAGTAGTTATGGAAGGTCCGTTTTGCTGTACAAGAGACTTTCTTTCGATGCAACACAGACATTAAGTGCTCTCTCCTCAAAGACAATCCCTTCACAGTTTTGAGCAGCCATTGTGCTCAGTGGATGGTTGCAGGTAAGACTCCTGGCATCCCTAGCGAACAGCTCATTTTCTTCGGGGAAGCCATGGATAGCTAGACATTTCCTCTGCAGTGGCTTTAGGGGAAGTGTTATCTTACATGGCAGCCATTCAGATAAATGGCTGTCCATGTAATACATGGATGGCTCAAGTCAGCTAGAGCTGTTCTAGTTCACAGATGGGAGATCTGACCAGGGGACCCCAGGCTATGATGTACATATGCTCTAATAGGGCACCATGAGGGAATGACTTTCAGAAATTAAGCCAATGGGAAAGATCTCATTCATAATTTTAGGTAGGTTATCCCTCTCCAGGGACAAAAAAATCTGTGGTGCTACTAGCGTGCGGTATACAGGGAAGACAGCCAGAGAATGAAGCTTCCCTTCCAGAGAGAGTCTCCACATCCTTGTTATTTGCCACCTCTGGGTCTAGGAAAGCCATCCAGAAAAGTGTCTCCACAAGAGCAGTCCACTGCTCCGTCTAGATCTAGGAAAGTTCACACAGAGAGGGCCTCCACACCCCATGTAGAAAAGGTCAAGGAGTAGTCCTTGCCGACCAGGGGATGGGAGTCATGACAGGCTCGGGATTGGGCATCCTGAAAGAAAGAGGTTTTATTGGGTCAGAGGATGAAAGCAGTGCTACTGTCTGTGATCACTGGAATTGTGATGGTCTTTAGATTCCGATTACTGCAATAGCACCAAATCAGTCTGCTGCCGTAGCCATGTATCTAATCTCCTAGCCAAAGCATAATGGCTTATTGGCATCCCTCTTGCACACACTCACCCGGGGCACCTGTGCCACCAGCAATTACTTATCTATATCCCTCATACTGACCCAGGATTACTAAGGAATCTGAAAATGTAGCTTTTGCATCAGGTAATTCATTTCCTCACATAGAAATAATTGCACCATGTGACAAAAACCAAAGACTGGGAAACGTCACTGGCTTTATAAATTACAGTAGAAGTCGTCCATTAGGAGCACCATGCCATAAGCCATTTCATGTATCAACTGCAGGTAAAGCAAAAATATGAGAAATCCTTACAAGAACTCAATAAATATAATCCCAAGTACATGGAAGAAATGGAGACTGTGTTCGACCAAAGCCAGCAACAGGAACAGAAGAAAATTCTCTTCGTCAAACAGGCCCTTCACTCTATACACAAACACCTTGATATCACCAATAATGAGAGGTAAGTGACCAGGAAGATCTCTGCCTAAACTAGGGTTGCCACTATTCTTGCCAGGAGACACTGGCTGCATAATACGGGGTGTGACCTTGGGGGGCATGCCTTTGTGTTAAGACCATGTTATTATCTAATTATATAGTGAAATATTTAATATCAGCTTCCTTGGTGTCAGACAGTGGAGGGGTTATTGCATCCATGATGTCTTTGGAAAGAAAAGGGGTTAATGCCCAAATCCCCAGTGCAGTGAAAGGGTTAATTATGCATCCCTGATGATCTAGGGCACCAACTTCATAGTATCAGTTAGCAGGCAGTGTGGTCAATTACTGTCCCAGTGGCGACCTCAACCTAAGGGTCCATTTACACGTCCGTGAATGTGTCCGCACCCGTTCCGCAATTCTGCGGAACGGGTGCAGACCCATTCACTGTCTATGGGGCAGGAATGGATGCGGAGAGCACACTATGTGCTCTCCGCATCCACATTTCTGGAGCACGGCCCCAAACTTCCGGTCCGCGGCTCCGGAAAAAAAATAGAACATGTCCTATTCTTGTCCTCAATTGCAGACAAGAATAGGCAGTTCAATGGGTTTAAAAAATCTGATTTATAGTGCAAGAGGTAATGAGAAATGTCGAGACACAACTGATGTCACGCTGCTTTTCCTGATTTAGTAATTTATGATCTGAACTACAGTTTTAGATAAATGCCACGGATACAGCGTTTCACTTGGGTTGTCAGCTTGGACATGCCTAGCAACCAGTCTGCTTCAGGTCTTCTTCTTGAAGCTGAAATGGCAACGAGCTGATGGCATAAAAGGGGTACAGAGTTTTTAATCAGGGGTGCTTGTTTTTAATTAGAGGCATCACTTGAAGGTCCTTGGCCCCAGTGTGACATCTGTTACAGCCTCCCATCTATGATGTTCCATTTATACTTCTGTGGCCTTTAATCCACCTGAAGCACCAAGGTCCAGATGTGACTGCTATATCTGTATATCTTACAGCTACACCTCAGTCTATCCTATTAGATTATTGCAACATTTGGAATTACTGACCATAATAAGAACATACTCACTAATATTGAAAGTACCAAATTTGGGTATACAGGCCTGCTGCCAGGAACGTCCGGGAATGTCCCCAATACCACTATGCCAACTTTTGGGCAGACTTTGCATAAACCTTTTTCTTTTTGTGATCCAGTTGGGCCTGCCTGCAGGTATTTTAGAAAACTCTTGACACAGACTGTACATGTGGAGATTGCATTAATAAAGTCTTTCTTTTTTTTGCTATACATGTAGTATAATGATAGTATATGGCGACCTGAACCAGGCCATTTTGAATGTCAGTGACCAGGATGATTTGAAGTGGTGGAGGAATAAACATGGCCCTGGGATGTTAATGAACTGGCCCCAACTGGAGGTGAGATGTAATTTGAGTTCATATTTGTTTTTAAGTGTAAAAATGTAACCTGGGTCTCTAAAAATGTAGTCCTATCTGAGGGCAGAATGTCACAGGGCGGGAGGAGCTGAGCAGATTGATATATAGTTATAGTGGGAAAAGATTCTGTATAAATTCCTGATCACTCAGGGCTTATGAGTCCAGTGGGCGGTCCTACTCAGCATGAAGAGTCACACAGGGAAGGCTGTCAATCATTGAATAGGACTGTCCACAGTGAACAGCGATTTACACCAATAGATTACAAGTAGTGTTCAGAGGATTGTAGTCCACAATGTGGACTTCGAACCGAATTTCAGGATAAATTTGATTCGCTACAAAACCAAATTTTCTTGTGCTTCGTGTTAGCAAATTGATTTTACCTGAAATAGTGTAAAAAAAACTATACTATACTTGCGACGAGCCAGCCGCTTCCATCTTGGTTAAAGACCGGACATGAAATCCCAAGCACGGTGATGTATGTCGTCACCACACCGGCAGGTACTAGATTTTGCGCCAGATCCTCAAGCAAGATGGTGGCGGACGGCCTATCGCGAGCAAATGGATGAGGTAATGGTAATGGAGGCAAGTATGATTTTTTTTAGTTTAATTTTTTTTCAGTTTTATACTCTGTTATTTATATCAGATGCCGCAATCATGTATGAACTCGGCATCTGAGGGGTACAATGAGGGGGGGCGGTGCAATTACTGCTCCCTGTCATTGCACCAACTACTTACAAAGAAATGCGCTTCGTGATGAAGTCAATCGTCACAAAGCAAAAATTTTTGAAATTCGGTGAAGCAGCTGAATCAATTTTAATTTGCCAATCTCTAAAACAAGTTTTACTGATTATTTTTTAATCTTTTTCCAAAAAACGACAGTATATATATCAATCTGCTCAGCTCCTCCTGCCCTATCACATGCTGCTGACCGATTCTTAATAAAAAGTACAGGATCAAATAATCACTGCTAGCACAGCAGGGGTCCGAGATAAGTGCTAACATACATGGTAATCAATTAGTTTATCAATTTGTGCAGTACCAAAGAAGCAGTTGTACAGTCCTCCATTGTCTGTAAAAAACATAATATATCCATGAATTGTATAGGTTATTATCATTGTAATTTTCCTCATTTAATATTTGCCAGCAGATGCTGCCAATGTGCTCATATCTGAATTCTAAGTTGTAGACAGATACCATTTGATCTTTATCATCCATTATGGTTTTCCAGTGTGTCTATAAAAAATAGTTGTCCAAATGAAAAACAAATCTGGTTGACAGCGTTGGTTGTAGGGGCATTTCCTTGCACTAACACCTAAAAAAACAGTAGCAAAAGTGCTATAAAACAATATGCATTTACAATGCAGTGTTACTGCGGTTTTTGCTGATGCGGCAATGGTGCTACTTCTTGCCAGACTATCACCTCTACATCTTTCCTGTGGTTACAAGGTTTCTTTGTTTTAAACTGTCTGAAAATCAAGAAGAGTTCAATGATGATATCTTTGAGACAGGAAGTAGCTAGCTTCTGCTCTTATTTGGGTATGGGCAGCTCAAGACAGAACTGCAAGAAGGGTAACATCAGATATGGCAGTTTCGTTGAATCCCTCACAGACATGGCCACCTATGGAAAAACACTTTAAAGAAAGTGACAATATTTTGTGTGACCCAAAGCAGTTACCAACTCCCGTTCACCCTACAACAGGAAAGTAAATGAACCTTCAGCAAAGTATGTTGTATTCTTTAGAGCAGGGGTGGGGAATCTTTTTGCTGCCGAGGGCCATTTGTAATAATTGTTCGGGGGCCATACAAAATTCTCAACTTAAAAATTTGACTGCTATATTTGGTCAAACATATAATTGACTTAGGGTTAAGTTACAGAAATTGCGCTTCAATTAAAAAAAATCTAGAGCGCTGTATTCTTGCAGCACAAATTGGCACTATATATATTACATATAGTACAGGTGCCATTTTGGTCAAATATAGCAGTCTAATTTTTAAGTTGAGAATATTATATATTTAGTTCTTTATTTGGCATTAATGGCAGCCAAGCTCGTCCCAGAGGGGTTCAGACAGGGGTTCACCCAGCTTCCACTCTCTATGCCTCTGCCTTCCCAAATACATAAGCCTCAGGTCACCCCCATCAGAGCTCTCCAGTCTTAGATAAGACCCTTTCTAGCCTCCATTATCCTCAGATCATCCCCCATCAGCCTCAGATCAGACCCTCCCCAGCCTTCATTAGCCTAAGATCAGCCTCCCATCAGACTACCCAGCCTACATCATCCTTAGATCAGACCCCATTAGACCCCCCCATCCTCGGATCAGACCCCCATCAGCTCCCCCCCCCCCAGCCTCAATAAGCCCCCCCGGGACTCCAATCAGACCCCCCAGCCCCCGGCCTTCAGATTGGACCCCAATGAGACATCAGACCAAGTGTTTAAAAAAATAAAAAAAATAAACTTAACACTCCAGCTCCGGAAGCGCTGCCACTTGGCAGATTCACTCAACCTCCCTGGTCTTCTTCCCGCTGCTCTGGACTTGACAGCGCACGGTGTCAGGTCATAGTGCGCACCTACCTGCACTACGTCCTGTCGCTGTACATGTCAGGACACAGATCGGGAAGTTGAGTACAGAGTAGGATTGTTCTCACCTTCCCGTCCATCCCGCATGCTAATGACCACTTATGGTAGTGGTCATTAGCATTTGCATTATATGCTGTGGCAGTGGGGCAGGGATTCGGGGTTCACATGAAATGATCCCCCGCCCCTGCTTTAGAGGAATCTTCATTTCACTTTCAATCTTCATCTGCAGGAGTGGGATCCGGATGCTGAACAACAGATAGTAAAAAAGAAAAAAGTGAAAGAGGAAAAAGTGAAGTTATATAGTGTGACGCCCACCGAAAGCAGGTGAGATTATATACCCTGCAAAAAATGAATCCGAAATATTATATTGGTCTTAACATGCCACTGTGCTCTATACACACTACCAAATATTCATAAAACACGGCTGATTTTCTACAAATAGGGGCTATTAAATTAACATTCACCACAATTTCCTAATATATCTTTGAAGGATGGAACTGAGAATGTATGTCAACCTCAGTGAGCTGGACAGAAAATTTAGAGAAAGAGCAAACAGCAGGAGGCGCTATACAGATAGATTTCTGTAAATAACAGCCGCTATGCAACATTTTTAATTGCATCCAATTACAAAAGTACTCAGATCCAGATGTTGGTTTGAAAAATGTTGAATATTTTTCCTGAGACAACCCCCTTTGATATGAAAGTTTATTTATGAACATGCACAAAAATATAAATTAGTCTGTGGACATTGGATAACCTAAGTCTGGAGGACGGCACCATTCACTGATCTATAGACACATAATCATAAAGCTATAGCAGTCACTGACTGAGCCCACGCTCCGGACTCATAAACCCACAGTGGGCAGAGAGTAAAAAAAATACATATCAAACTATACAGTATCTATATATATTGCTCTGTGCAGCATCTTCTGCATTATTACATACTGTTCAAAGGGACAGAAGGGACAAATGACATTGCCTAATTTAAGCTTGGGCTCCAATGGGGACTCTAAACGCGATACACGTTGCATGTCGCATTGAGTGAATGGGGTCGCATTGAGACTAGCCAGTTGCCACAACCACTGTCGGAGGTGGCAACTGCTCAGTTGTAACACTCCGTTCACTTCCATTGTGCAGTGATTACAGTAGGCTAGTATCGCAACGCTACGATCTTTGGCTGTGTGACGTGTATCATGGGTAAAGTACCTTTGTAGTGCCAGCCTTAAAAATACCATATTCAAATACCCTATTAGGGAATTATGAGGTAACTAAGGGAGAGTCTACTCCTCATCTATTAGGCAGAGTGGTGGCTAGCACCCTTTCCTGGAGGACCCATCACGTCCAGAGAGGCTTCCTTTTTTAAGTACTTTTATCTGTTTTACAGTATGAATAAACCACCAGTAAATGTCCCTGGAGTGCGGGTACGAGCCGTCTATGATTATTCTGGACAGGAGTCCGATGAGCTCAGTTTTAAAGCAGGTAAGGACTTTTCACCTTACAACTTAAAGGGGTTGGCCAGTGGGTACTTGTGACCAATGTGTTTGTAAGATAACTATATGACACTTACTAATATACTGTAGCATTCGTTTATATTCTGTGTCGTTTGATATATTTCATAAGCCATGTCTGCATGTTGGAAAAATCATCTGTGCCACCCACAATGATGTCCTATCCATAAGATGGCCGCTGATGGTGGGTCATGTGACCAGGCACATCACTCAGCCTTCTCCATTATCATACACTGCACCTGCACAAAACTTCCAACAGCAGATGGCAGGTGCAATGTATCTGAATGGAGGAGGCAGTGTGTGGTGTCTAGAGTTATTTTTGCCTGGTCACATTACCCTCAAACAAACAACTTTATGGACAAGACTGCCACGTGTACAGCACAAAAAGACGGCCAACTAGGGGGCATACCTCATAAATTTAGAAAATAGCATAGACTATCAACAAAGACTATATTAGAAAGCGCCATATAGTAATCTTACAAACACACTGGTTATTTGTAACCAGAAAGTGGCCAACCCCTTTAAAATGATATCCATACTGTATTGTCTTAACCACATACTATAAAAGCATCTGAATCCCCATCTGCGAGACCCTTAAAGCCCCGACCCTGATCTGCCCAGGAACACCCACTAAAGTGAAAAATTCCCAACTTAGAGTCTCCATGTGGAACTTTTTTTCTAGGCAATCCGGCTAAAAACTGGATGGTTGGGAGTTGTGAGAGTAAAAGATTGGGTCACAGTGGGCCAGATACTAATGTATCTGAGGTCTGGTTTCCTGTCCATATTTTATTTAGCTAAAAAACAAAAGCAGAGGTAAAAAAAAAATTGAATATTGACCTCTATATGGTCATATAAACGAGTCCTACAGGACAAGGATATACGCAACATTTGTAATAGGGAGATACTTACAATTCCTAGATGACTTCTAATTTCTTGTTTTATTTCATTAGCACCCAGCAGAAAAGGATAACATTACTTACTATTGTGGCTGTTCCTAATTTCTGGTGTAAATTGCACCAACATTTTCCATATTTTTGGAGCAACTTGAGACATATTTATGAAGCATGAAATCCAAAAAGGATCTTCCAGTGTGGCTCGCCAGCAAAAGAGGTGTAGCTTTGTAAGGGAATCCGTCACCAGTTTTACGGTGTCCTAACGAAGGGCAACAAACTAGTGATACCCTTAACAAAATGCTGGGTCACGTTAATTGACCCAGCCATTTTGCTAAAATCTTGTGTTAAACTTCTCTAACGCATGCCGAAAGAGTCCCCATATTCATGAGCTTACGACTCCTCGCCCACCTGCCCCTGATTGACAGTTTTTTTTCCATATGAATCAGCAGCATGTGAACAGGGAGAGCCAGGAGCTCATGCATATGGGGAGTCGTTCTGCAAATACGCTAAAAAATAAACATGCACTGGACATGATTTTAGCAAAATGGCTGGCTAGCTTCACATGTGCAAACTTCACATCTTTCGAGAAAAGCCTGCTGGAATGAACCGGATCTGGCGCCGCCTGGATGCGAACAGTATGTGCGCCGGCCCCATTAAAGTATAATAGGGTCCGGCAGACATTCTGTTCGCATCCGTCTAACAGTCTAAAAACCCGCCAGACACAAACTGCTGCATGCTGTAGTTTGTGTTGGAACGATCCTCCGCTTGCCTGCCAGAACAGGCTACCGAAACGCTACTACTGCGGATGTGAAGGTAGCATAAACAAAGTGACCCATTTTGCTAAGAGGACCTGTCACTGGTTAATGTTACCCTTAGAAAGCCAACCAATAGTCGTATGAAGTTAGACAACAGTGTCTAGTCATGACCACATTGACCGCCCACTCTGAGCCAGTGATAAATCTGTTGTCTCTCTAGGCTGCTTGTCTATGTTTACACGTTCTACATTTTAGACAGGATTTCTCCCACTTCTTGTCACTCATCTAGTATCAGCCAGTCCTTATGCAGTCTGAAAGGAGTACTTGTTGTAGTACCTGTAGGTCTAGTGTCCTGCTGGAGCTAGAGTCAACTATTGGTCACCTTGTAGTCAAAGAAAGACCACACTGAGTGAACAGATCCTTAACATTTATATAAAAGCTTGGACGCAATTTACAGCTGCATATCCCAGAATGGGAAAAAGGCACAAAAAGTACTAAAATGGTAAATACATGCAGTAATTTATTGATGATTTATAGGTGATCACATGCCAATCTGAACATACTAAAAAAAAACTAGACTTTTTTGATCGGTGTGCCTGGATTTCTAATTTGATGATGTCCCTTTGGGTTTTCAAGTGCAACAAATATTTGTGGCATCGGGGTTAAAGTGGCTTAAAAACATAAAAGAACTGATACTCACCTCCACCCTCTACTTCCAGCTTGACAAGCAGGAAACGCTTTGAAATGTCCTCTCAACCAATCACTGGCAGCACCATTGACCCACGTCTGCCAGTGATTGACCGATTGGGCAATTTAAGGCATTTGCCTGCATGTCAAGACAGGAGCCAGAAATGAGCAGCTTCAGCAACAGTAGCGTGGGAATGGTGGAGGTATTGCTTAGTTTACATTTTTAAAGAGCCACTGTACTTTCCCATAATTTAATTTTTTTTAAATAGAGAATGTTCTAACTAGCAAATTTATAAATCGCTTAAAGGGAATCTGTCACCCCGATTTTGGATCACTATCTACAGTAATACCTGAGTAGTAGTGCAGATAAGGAGTCCACTATTTTTATTTTCCTACCTACTCCCATTCCCTCACTGTCAAAGCTCAGAACTGTGTTAAAATACATTGTCAGGACTGCTGCGCATTTGCACGAGCCCTCTCCATGTTACAACAGCAATCTGGACTGTGTATTTAATTGCAGCTTTGAGAGATGACAGAGGGGGAACCAAGGTCAGTCAAAATATAAAAAATATTGATGTGGACTCCTTATATGCTGTAATACGCATGTATATTGCTGTAGATAAAAGTCCAATATCAGGATGACTGATTCCCTTTAATTTAAAAATATGGCTGGATCCACCTGAAAAAAGCTGTAAAGTCATGGCCACTAGGGGTCTCACTTGCAGTCCACTTCCTGCTGTCAGGCAAGATCCGTCCCTGGTAACAGAGAAACAAAAGATGGCTGAGAGGAAGTGGGAAAACATACATAGTGGCAAGTAAGGGAAAGGACGTCACAACAGTACAGTGCTGGCACAATGACACAGAAGGGAGATGCCCATTTGCTTCTGAGTGAAATGCATCAAGCTGTGCCGCTGAAATGGAATAATATGGCTGAAAAAAAACATTAGGGAAACCTAAAAATAACTGTTCCTGTATGATTGTACAAAGACACACAGCCCTTATGCAAACTTCTTTTGAAAACTCGGGTATGCTTTAAGACAACCTAATCCAGCTGCCAATATTTTTGCACTGAAATCTCCCCTAACCAATTTAAACTTGCACAATTAAGTACAACACATCTCTAACTAAACTGTCGTAACCAGGTGACGAACTGACAAAGATTGAAGATGAGGACGAACAAGGCTGGTGTAAAGGAGTGACTGATCATGGTCAAGTGGGCCTCTATCCTGCCAACTATGTTGAAGTTATTACTGGATAGTGGCTGAAAAGTATCAGGAATTTAGTATTTGGTATATGACAATCAGCTCTACAGGAATTGTACTCCTCATTTGTTCCGATCCTGAGCTGGGGTTAGTAAGTGACTGGGGCGTGAAAGTTTTTGGGCTGTTACTGATTAAAGAAGACAAGTTTGGATAATTATAAAGTTTCCTTCAAATGCTGTTACCTAAAATTCGTCCTTCCCAAGGGATTACCACTGCCTGGGTATTATTAGCACCAGTCTGTCAAGCATTCGTCTGTTTCTTTTATATCAGCAATAAGAATAAGAATTCTTCACTCTGAACTGTAAAACTGCACACAGATTTCAGGAAATGTCCTGTCTGGACCATCGTCATACCCAGTGTGATTCACAGTCCCATGGATGCTGCAGTGTAATGTTGTGTGTTGCCTTTTAAAGCATAGGTCTTTTTGGAGAAATCAGCCGTATACCTTATGAGACCCCCCCCCCCCCCCCTCCTGAAGGAATGTTATGTTTTCTTTTCTTTTTTAAAGAAACGCTAAAGCAATAGAAAAAACAATAAACCACACCGAATTGAACAAATTGTCTGTGTTTACTTCTAGATATGTGCGAATTTATTCTTATTTTGAAATTCGTTCACGCTTCGTTTGGTGGTAAAAGCAGAATTGCGTTTTGGATTCCGTTACCACAGACCATAACGCAATTCTATAACGGAATGCTTTTAGAGGCATTCTATTATTCATTCTGTCATAATAAGTCTATGGGCTGCAAAACGGATCTGTCCCGTTTCCGTTATGTAGGCCATAGACTTCTATTATGATGGAATGAATAACGGAATGCCTAAAAGCATTCCGTTATAGAATTGCGTTATGGAATCCATAACGCAATTCTGCTTTAACAAACGAAGCGTGAATGAGTTTCATAACATAAAATTCGCTCATCTCTATTTATGTCAACAAGTCACCAATCCTATGATCCTCTATGTAAGTTGCAAAAATATTCAAACATGTTAGGTGTAAAAAAAAAAAAAACATAAGGGAGATTTATCAAAAGAAGTGTGAAAGGAAATGGGCTTCCACTTTTCATTTTTCAGAAGTCCTTTGGAAAATGAAAGGTGGATCCTGATTGGTTGCTATAGGCAACTAAGCCAGTTTTCCTTTACATCAGTTTTCATAAATCTCCCCCATAATTCTCACATGTAGATCAAACTCGAGGCTTCACATCACAAATATGCTGAAAAGTACACGTCTTACAATCCCTATCAAAATCCAAAGGCAAGACATGCAGATTTTGTGGCAAATTTTTTCATGGTGTAAAATTTGTTCTTAAGAACAGATTTTTTATAAAATATGGATTTGAAATGAGTGCAAGTCTCATCTTTGGGCGCGATTTCTGCACAACTCGTCAGCCACACTGACCAGCAGGTCAAACACAGCAGAGTTGTGTGTGAAGCAAAACTTCCATTAAAGGTGTTGTCCCATCATAGACAATGGGGGGCATATCGCTAGGATATGCCTCCAATAGTCTTATAGGGACACGCAACTACGCCTAGATTGGAGCGGGCACAATGGTGGGTGGCTGGAGGACCCGGGGTTTCCCACCGCCAAGCACTTTTCCCATACAAATGAATGGGAGCGTTCCGTTCTGGGTGTAGATGTTGGTCCCAGAGGTGGGACCCGCTCCTATCAGACAAGGGGGCATACCCTAGCGATATGCACCCATTGTCTGTGAGGGGACAACCTCTTTAAAGTCAATGGATAGAAAGTTGAGCATGAGTTGCAACACAAAATTTTTCATGTCTAGATGTTTGCAACTGCCGCAGTTGCCATGTGTTGCATTATGACACCACTAAGAGAAAATACATGAAATGTTGCCGTGTATGGGTTGTCCAAGTTGAATAAAAATTAGGACAATCCCTGTAAATGGTCTAAAATGGCAAAATAAGTCATACTTACCCTTTTTTTTTTCAATACTCACCATCTGCATCTTCCTGCCTAGTGCTCTGGTCGTCCATGCTGCCGTTTGTTTTTCTGGCTGCAGTGGTGATGTTCCATGCGCACAAGTCAGCACTGCAGCCAATCACTGGTCTCAGTAGGGACACCATGTATACTGCTGAGGCCAGTGATTGGATACAACTATGTGCACAGAACACTGCTGCAGCCTAGAAGATGATGGCAGCTGCAGAAGGAATGAAGCGCAGGAATGGAAGAAGAAGGGGGCGAGTATAGAGTCGTTTGTTATGTTAGACCATTTACAGGCGCTGTCCAGATTTGTATTTAACTCAGATAACCCCTTTAATGAACCAAATTATTGACATCATTGTTTGTTCGGTGGGCATGCAACCCCTGCCGATCATCAAAACAAAGGACCATGGCACCAGCCATTTTCCAGGTAGTGTTTTATACAGGTGCAGCTGTCTCGTACTGCAGTTCAGTCATTTACTGGGGCTTGGACCCCCGACCATCAAGGTTTAAAACCTAAATATGTTGCTTTGAGTATTCATTTATTATACTGCTGCTTAAAATATGTTTGAACTGATGGCTGCTACTGGAAACAGCCGGCAAGACATCTCCATTGTGCTGTCCTAGACTTTAGATCGCTAACAGTGTGCATGATTAAGACATGGGCAGAAGAGGGGAAAGCTGCCAGACACTGGGGGCCACGTTAATCTACAGTATAAGAAAGATTCAGGCTTACAGAAATCCAATCTGTCCGATCCTTGTTGTCAATGACAGACATTGGGGGAGTGACCACCATATCTTGATGTAACTGTGTAATTTATATGGCCTGCCTCACTGTAACCTAAAAAAAACATTATAACACAAAAGCAGTTGAATCAAAGAACACACAAACCATATATATTCTAAAATAATTATTTTAATACTTTACTATCAAGCCCATGATTGTGTCTAATGCCATGAGGAAACCAAAAATGCTACTTGTTATGAGACGTTTTTATTTACCGGAGTTATAAAAATTGGTTAAATAACCTTCATCTGCAAAAAACTGCATATTTCATGTACATCCATGGCAAATCGCTGAAAATTGTAATAGGACAAAAATAGAACCTGGCCGAGTGCTGCCCCACAGTGGAGGGAGATGGGAGTGCACACAGAATCTGTGCGGGAGAATCCTAAGCGTTATGGAGTAGACTGCCGGAGGAATCCGCCAGATTTTGGAAGTGATGTAGTAGAAGAATGCCAAAGTTTCTCTAGTAGTATTAAAGGTAGGTTCAAATGTGTTCTGAATTCCGGTAGCCTGATCCGGCTGCCGTATACTGTCGTTCACTGCCAGACTCCATTGACTATAATGGAATCTGGCGGTAATCCGAACACTTTATGGCATAAATATCAGGTTTCGGCCCGACAAATGCCGCTGCAGGCAGCGGCTTTTGTCTGGCCGACAGCCGGCATTTGTGCAGGAATGCTACCAGATCTAGCGCTAGTGGGAACATAGCATGATTGAAGTTGACTGAGGGAGTGATTCATAGTTCAAAACAGATGTAAGCCCAACTTCTATTTTCAGATAAGGTCCATTAAAATATCCTCTTCCATGACACTTTGCGCCTGCACTTGTTGTAATCCTGGTTGAGGGACGGGTCCCCGAGGCCCTGCATTCATCATGACTCCTGCAATTGCAAATCAGAAACATTAACAGAAGGCATATCATATTAAAAGGGGTTATCTGGCAAATTATATGGATGACCTATGCTCAGGATAGGTCACTAATTTCAGATCGGAAGGGGTCTGACAGCCGGGACCCCTGCTGGTCAGCAGTTAGAAGACCCTGGCGCTCTGTAAGTGCCGAAGCCTCTTCCTAGCCCATGTGACATCACATTGCCCAGCTGCAGCTCAGCCCCATAGAAGTGAATAGGGCTGAGCTGCAATACCCAGCACAGCCGCTATACTATATGGGCGCTGTGCTAGATAAACTGCTTGGAGTCCACGGCGCTCACCAGAGGCTCCCGAAAGCAGCTGAACGCAGGGGATGCTGGGACTGGGACCCTTGCTGTGTTGATAATGATAACCTAATCTGTGGATAGGTCATCATTATGTTTTTCCTAGATAACCCCTTTAAAGTAGATTTCAACACGTGGCCAATAATCTACATAATGTCATCTGTAAACCACAGATTAGAATGGATTAGGCCATGCGCACGTAGAATGAAATCTCTTTGAGACAACCATCCAAAATTTCACAGAAAATGTTTTATGGGGGTGGTTTTCACAAGCGAAAACGTATCCAGAACAGTGTTAAAAGCGTTTACTTGTGTAGTTACGTGCTGACTGCTGTGAGCCCTTAAAGGGTTATTCCTATCTGGGCATTTGTGGCCCGCATATGCATGTCTCTCTCTATTCACTACTGTTGGAGTTCTGAAAGCAGCTCCGCTTTTTCGGAACTCCCACAGCAATGAAGAGAGACAGCCAGGCTTGCCTATGCACCCCTCCCGATCTCTGGGGTCCGCACCTATTGGAGATTTATGGCATATACTGTGAATAAGCCCTTCATGTCTAGATGACAATAACCCTTTAACAAACACTGTGTATTTCTAAGCATTATAGAAGACAGTGCTGTTTCAAGCCCCCTAGGGGGACTTCATTACTGGAGTGTTTACCCTCCCTTCCTTACTAGATGACAGATATTTATAAAAACTGAAAATTATGAAAAAAAAATGTTTTCTAACTGTTACAAAATATTTCAAGACAAAACATTTCTAAAACAATTACCGTATGTTTGCACTGTGCAAATGTACACTATTAGTGTAATTTATCTAACTGCCAGTACAGATGTTGTAGTATCAAAATATTAGAAACGCCCTCAAAGTGACTTTTTTATGTTATCCCCCAAGGTGTTCATTTTCAACTTTTAATAATTTTTTTTTTTACATTTTTTTTATGAATTAAAAAATCTGTGTGCATTTGTATATCTTACACACAAAAATCCTGCTATACAAAATATAGCTAAAACAAATACCTGTATTTAATTTTTTTTATATGAAAGCAAAAATATTTTACACACAGTCTAAATTATATATATATATTTTTTTTATGATTGAATTAGGTGGAAAGAATGTATGTATGTAGTCTGCTATACTATTGCTAAAGAAAGTAACTATAGCAATAACTTTTTCAATTTCACTTTTTTTTTTAATTAACAAATTCTTTTTTTTTTTTTATTTCTATTTTATTTATTTAAAAAATTGAACGAACCCATTATTGCCACAGTCAGGAAAGGAAGGGGTTGATTCACAAACTGCAGACCCACAATTAATTTTACAACCAGCAGGAGGTGCTCTCACATCAAGAAGAGCGCTCCCCTGCCAACTTTTTTACTTTTCACTGTGATGGATCATTGTAGCACTCTGCTACAACAATCCCACGCAGGGAGTCCGATTTGGCTGGTCTCTGTGATACTTACTGTGACTGCAGTTGTCTAGTGACAGCGCAGTCACAGAGATTGGCAGCACCACAGGGCGCCTGCGGATCATAATGTAGCAAAATAAATTATCCAGCTCACCTTTGTACGCATGTGAAATTGCATTATCCCATAAAGGTCAGGTCAGTGCACGGACTGATGAGATGAGATTCCAAGCATATCCAAGACAATAAACACGTCCAGCAGACCCACATTAGGAGGTTTGGATTTTCTTGTTGCACAAATGAGTTTTTTGTACCGTACTCAATAAAGGAACCAAGGAAAAATGTTTTTAACCCAAAAGTGCTGGACGTGTTCACTGTCTTGGATCATAATGCAACCTGTTAAATCCCGGCAAGGTATGGAGATCTTTATAGGCTGAATTTTGCCCCCCTTATATCTGATATTAAGAGGGACCTGGATGTTTGGAGGCATCTACCTATATCTTGGTTTGGGAGGATACACACGATTAAAATGAACATCCTGCCTAGGATTTTGTATTTGTTCCGAACTTTACCCGTTCCGTTGCCGTGTGTATTCTTCAAAACCATTCGCACGATGCTTCTTAATTTTATCTGGGCTGGTTCCTCCCCCAGATTGGGGATTAAGTTTCTTATGCGGTCTAGAATGCGAGGGGGGGCGGGTGTCCCTGACATTACGTTATATCACAAGGCGGCGATACTGACATACATTTTAGATTGGTTCCACGGAGATCCCCTTAAAAGGTGGGTTACTTTTGAGAGACACGTTGTTGGGAAACCCCCACAACACTTTCTATGGATTGCCAAGTCCTCCCGAGGGTCAGCGCTCCCGCCCATGACGGCTGGAGTCCTGCAAGTATGGGACAGATGTGCGGTACCTTTGGGATGCACGACCGTGCCGGGTCCATTGACGCCCCTATTTGATAACCCAGACTTCCCGTTGGGTGTGGGTAGTGAGGAGATCTTAGGTTTACGTAAAGAGGATGCGGTGCGGGTCCACCAACTGTTCCATAGATCTTCCATTAGGGCTTTGGACTCCTTCCCAGGTTGTACTGGTGGAGGAGCGTGGATTCAATATAATGGAATCAAGACTTTTCTCCATTCACTAGGCCCGCTTTCTACTCTATCCAGGGAGCTCACCTCCTTTGAGGCTATGTGTATGCAAAAATCCCATCCTGTTCATGTGGTGTCTCTGTTGTATGGAGTGCTCCAGGGGACCGGAGGAGCTCCTGCCACCCTACCCTTTGTGCGGGCATGGGAGAGAGAGCTTGGTAAGGAGTTTCCGGAGGAGCAGTGGCATAAGTCATTCATGTTGTCCGCTAAGTCCTCTATTTGCTGTGGAGTTCAAGAAAAGAACTATAAGATCCTTTCTAGATGGTACCGGACCCCGGCTGTTCTGCATTCCTTTTATCCCACCTGCCCGGCTGTATGTTGGAGGTGTGGATCAGAGGTGGGTACGATGTCTCATATTTGGTGGCGATGCCCGAAAATTGTTCCTTTTTGGAAGGCCATTAATGATTTATACAATCAGGTCTCGGGTTCTGCGTCCACTTGGACCGAGGAAGGGGCATTATTGTCAATGCTCCCTGGTGATATGCGTGTTCTGAAGCGCGGACTCCTGAGATTCTTTGTTCAAGCGGCCCGGTTGGTGATACCTAGACATTGGAAGTCTCAGGAGCCCCCGCATGTAGGGGAATGGCTGAAAACCTTTGAATACATCTGCCGGATGGAAGAATTGGTGGCTGAAGATGAGGGCTGGGTTCAGAAGTACGTTAGGATTTGGACACCATGGTTCCTCTTTAAGGGCTCTCAGGCCTTTCAGGACTGGTTACTGCAAACTCCTAACGCCTCTACTATATTCCACTCCCCCCCCCCCCCCCCCTCTTGTTTCTTGTTCGTCCTGTTCGTCCTGTCTGTCGGGTCTTTCTTACCTAGTGGGCATATATCTAGGCTGCTTAGCAGTGTCTATTCAAGCTCTGTCTACATTGTGTATGATGTACCTGTGGCCTTTAAGACCATGTTTTCCTTTTTTTGCATCAGCATTACTTGTTTTTGATGTCTGTCCAATGATGTCAATTTTTGTGCTTCTTTAATAAAACTTATTTGAACCACAACCTGTTGATTTTATATGTCAGGTTACACATAAGACCTTACCACCACAACGTATACAGTCATGCAGCAGTAAGCAAAAGGTTAAGTTAATTATACCACAAAATAATACCAATAAAAACACGTTCTCAGATGACAATGTTGAACATAGTGACACAGTAACATGGTTTAAAAAGCTGAAAAGACATCTGTCCATCTAGTTCAGCCTGTTATCCTGCAAGTTGATCCAGAGTAATGATGCCCCTTATTTCCTCTCTGACAGTATGATGCTCTTGAACTTTTTATTCTCCAGGCAGAATTGCCCCCTTGTCTTTTGAGGGCATTTCACATGTACATATTTTCACCATATTTTTTGTATGTGCCATTTATATAAATTAATCATGTCCCCCTTACACACCTCTTCTCAAGACTAAATAAATCTTTCCTAATAACTAAGACCCTCCATGCCCCTTATCAGTTTAGTTGCTGTTTGTTGTACTTTTTCCAGCTCCAGGACATCCTTTCTATGAACTTGTGCATATTCCAGATAGTGCCGCACCGAAGTTTAGTAAAGTGGCAATATAACGGCTCTGTCCCGCGAGTCCATGCCTCATTCAGAACATGACAATATTCTCCTAACCTTAGAAGCAGCTGATGGACTAAATAACAGCATGCAATATCAATGATGTAAAAGTACATCTAGTGTTATTTCAGTGTTTGTGACTAAAAGTCTCAACTAAGCAGAACCATGAGGTAACTGGAGGAAGGCTGTAAGAGGAGCCTGACAAACGAGTGACACTCAATGACTAAGTTGCAAGGAAACAGAGGGAGCCCAATTCCCCTGTCTAACCGCTTAGATGCCATGATCACTTTTAACTGATGGGTTAAACAGCTGGGATTGGATTTCTCAGATCCCAGGCTGAGTAACACAGTTGGCACCGGCCGTGCATTGAGTGGACTCCGCTCCTGAGCCTACTCCCTACACACCATTGTGACCAATGACATATATTAGTATTATTGGTCTTTAAAGGTGTTGTGTTGCCCCATCTCACCTCTTCAGGGCTCCCGCTGGTGTGCAGCTCTGCACTTTCTGCCTCTTCTGGGGGAATATAGTTCACATCAACAGCATAGGCAAGCAGTGCTTTAAATGATGTCACTGCACACTGTATTTTCATTAGCCACATCAGCATAGCTCCGGGGTTAATGTGCATGTCCTGGAGCTGTTCTACTGAAACTTTAGAGGCTGGTGCGAGCTGGCACCACAGAAGCTGTAAATGTTCCCTGCGCTGCACAAGTGCAGCCAACACCGCTATACTGCAGTTGTTGCCGTATCAATGGATTGAACATTATAAAGGGAGGTACAAGAAAGAAGAAAGTAGCTAAAAGGTGGTACTTCCACTTAGACAAGGTAATTGGTGAGCTTACTTTCATTTAGGCTACAGGATGGGACCTAATCAGTAAGATAGTAATATCCCTTTAAGAGGTTAATAGCAAATTAAGCTCAGATTTTGTTAGGATTTGGAAATCATCTGCACGTACACAGATCTTAAAACATAACATGCTGGCTGCTTACATGAACTAGTAGAAGGTGCTAAGGAGCCTACTGCATACTGTTCTAACTATTCAGTGCAATGTACAACATTATACGGTTCCCTCCCTCTAATGGTGGCTACAGGTACTTATGACTTAGGCAAGCAAATGAATCCTAGCAAAGAAACATTTACAGAAATGTAAAGCCATATTTGACTTGCACCTCATGCAAACTAAATGGATTATCAGAGAAAGAAAGAAAGAAAGAAAGAAAGAAAGAAAAAAAGAAAGAAAGAAAGAAAAAAAAAGAAAGAAAGAAAGAAAAAAAAAGAAAGAAAAAGAAAGAAAGAAAGAAAGAAAGAAAAGAAAAGGAATGAAACAACAACAGAATGCAAACTTATCTGTTCAAACCCTCGCAGCTTCAGCATCACTACACTGATCCTCCCATCCAGGGTTTGATTGCAGTCAATCACTGGCCTCAGCAGTCTTGTGACGTATACCACTAAGGCCATTGTCTGGCTATACCAATCACATGCAGTGCACGTCACCGATGCAGGCATGTAAACCAAGCACAGCCAGGAGGATTGGAGGGGCAGGGGTAAGTATGTATTCTTTTAACATCTTCCTTGATTTTTTTTTTTTACACTCAGACAACCCCTTTATTTATAAAATATAAATGGCTACTTTAGCACTATTAAAGGGGTTGTGTCATCTGCTATACTGGTGGCATATCTTTAGAATATTCCACCAATGTCATATATTGTAGGTAGGGGTCCCACCTATTTCTAGAACGGGGACCCCAAAGTGAGAGAGAGTGGAGGGGAAGGAAAATGAAAAAATGAGTTATGGCTCTCAGCATGTGGTCATACAAAAATGAATGTTATCCATAAAACATGTTTCATTGTGCAAAAATGGTGGCTTGCTCCTGTGCTACATTTAATTAGGGGTGCAGCAGCGCTCCTAGGAAGAAGCAATGGAAACGGTAAGCTCCCACCTGCTTTGCTCCCCTGTGCTACATTAAATCAGGGATGGATCACCAGTCGAAATGAGGAAGAAAAAATAAATTAAAAGCTTGACAGCTGCCTCCCCTCCTCCGGTTGACCCCGCTGTCCCATGCGTCTTTTCATTTTATAGGGGACAGCAGTAGGAAACAAAAAGAGCAAAAAAAACGTGCATGTGGTCTTTACAAAGAAGGTCTGCTGGCTTTGTTTTGACATACCTGGCATGGGTGCCCGTTGTGCCATTTGACTTCCCCACTGCTGTGCTGGGGCCTGATGCATAAGAGACTGCCCTGAGATCTGCAACTGTGGCTGGCCAGGGGCCTGGTGTGACATTTGTTGCCCCAGTGCTTGGTGAGGAAGCATGCCTTGCGTTGCCTGCTGCATGTGATGCATGGGCTGCTGTGCTTGAGGAACTGTAGCCTGCGGCTGTAAGAAAATATAAAAAAATTATTATTAATTATTAAGGCACCATTCATTCCATAGCGCTGTACATATGATAGGCGGTGCACATACACAATACAGACAATTGCACTAAGCATGAACAAGACAAAATATTGTTAACATCTTGGACCTGACACTACAAATCTGATCCAAAGATATTCCGTTTTAGCTATACCTTTAGGAGGCCCAGTATTAAAATAAACATTGCAGCTTTGTAGCTATTGTGGTGCGAAATCAGAATGCGAGGAATAGAACGAGGCGCAAAGTGTATTACAAAGTTGGGTACATTCAGTGCTCTGTTAAAAAAGACATCACTTGGTCCACGAGAATCCCTTTAGTTTATTAGCTGAGCAGAGATGTGTGATGTCAAACTTGGAGAAGGCTCCCCTTTCCTGAGAAGGTCAGGCTAGCGCAGGTTATGCTGAGCCGCCATCTGGCACACAAGGTGTCCAACACCCTCTGGTGACATCACTCACATCTGGTCTCCATCAGCCTCATGCACTCATTTAGTTATCGGAATAGAAATCATTTCCACTCTGACGCTCCAGTTTTTAAGAAAGGATTAGCTTCAGATTGACAAGTGAAGATAAGTATTGGCAGAAGGGGCAGAGTAGGCCTGAAAGCGGCCACTCGAAAATCTACTGCATGTATCAGCTACTTTATATAGCCATCCCTGGAAAGTAGAGTTTATCCAGTTCTCTATTAATAAAGCTTAAAGGGAATGTGTCATCGAAAAATGACCCATTGTTTAAATCAAGTTTTTAAGTTAAACATATTCTTTTTAAATGTTTTGGTTATTTATTTATTTTTTTTACATTGTCCATCTCTATCTAAAAAGTTCTTAAATCACGCAGTTTTCACACGGACCACAAGGCCTAAAATGTCAAGACTTCTTGTTCTTTGACAGAAGCCACATGTGCCCTAGACATAATAAACTGGAGACTTTGTACGTTTAGACCGGCTCCAGATCTATCACAGGGGCTCAGGCTGGATAATAAATGTGGTGCAGGGAGAGACACTGACTCTATACAAACTATTGGTTGGCTTACACCGAGATAGAATTTTACGTCAGAATAGTGCCGCAAAATGGTGCATGTTGGAGACAAAGGGGGTCATTTATGATTAGATATACACAACTTACATCTGTCGCAGATTTTGGCTAAGAGGTTATTTGCGGCAAAATCTGTGACCTTTGACCACTATACCCTGCTCAAGCCAGTGCCAAAAAAGCGGTCGTGGTTTTGGTGTAGAAAATTACTTAAATCTACGCTAGCAAGGGAGATGTTGTAGATTTAAGCTTGCTGTATGCCGCCGGATCATGTACCGAAGTTATGTAGAGGCCTGCGCCAATATACAACTTTGGCACATCTGCCGACAGTGCAAAGATATTAAGACCAGTGTCTAAATCGCCACTCTTAATAAATGACCCCAAAAGTCTCCAAACAAAACAATTCTCCATCAAACAGCCTGGACTTGGAGACAAACAAAAGTGTGACATCATCAGAAAAGAACACAACCAGGGAATAACGACAAACTACTGCAACATCCCCTGAATAGAGTACAGCCGAGGAATAAGACAAGTACTACTGCAACATCATCCTAACAGGACACCCTCTACTGTGGCATCATCTAGCAGCGTCCGTGGAATATAGACAAACAGTGCTATGAGATCATCACCAAAGAACAAAGCCAAAGAATACGGTTAAATACTATTGTGACCTTCTGACCATCACACTGGTAATTCCAATGCTGAATCCGTACGCGGAATCAGCATTAGGAAAGGACAGGTCACTTCTTTTTCCACAGTTTGGCTTTTTAAACAGCAAGCGGAAAAAAAGGACAGTATGAATTCACATATGGATTCTCTATTGACATCAAAGGGGAAGATCTAAAAGCGCGTTTGTAGCTTTTTTAGTGTTGAATCTGCACCAAAAAAAACTCTGTGTGAACAGACGCTAGGAATAAAGACAAACACTGGTGACGTCATTATAATGGGACACAGTACAGGAATAAAGACAAACACTGGTGATGTCATTATAATGGGACACAGTACAGGAATAAAGACAAACACTGGTGACGTCATTATAATGGGACACAGTACAGGAATAAAGACAAACACTGATGATGTCATTATAATGGGACACAGCACAGGAATAAAGACAAACACTGGTGACGTCATTATAATGGGACACAGCACAGGAATAAAGACAGACACTGGTGATGTCATTATAACGGGACACAGTACAGGACTAAAGACAAACACTGGTGATGTCATTATAATGGGACACAGCACAGGAATAAAGACAAACACTGGTGACGTCATTATAATGGGACACAGCATAGGAATAAAGACAAACACTGGTGATGTCATTATAATGGGACACAGCACAGGAATAAAGACAAACACTGATGATGTCATTATAATGGGACACAGCACAGGAATAAAGACAAACACTGGTGACATCATTATAATGGGACACAGCACAGGAATAAAGACAGACACTGGTGATGTCATTATAACGGGACAAAGCACAGGAATAAAGACAAACACTGGTGATGTCATTATAATGGGACACAGCACAGGAATAAAGACAAACACTGATGATGTCATTATAATGCCTCCCCTCCTCCGGTTGACCCCGCTGTCCCATGCGTCTTTTTATTTTATAGGGGACAGCAGTAGGAAACAAAGAGCAAAAAAAACGTGCATGGTCTTTACAAAGAAGGTCTGCTGGCTTTGTTTGGCTCATACCTGGCATGGGTGCCCGTTGTGCCATTTGACTTCCCCACTGCTGTGCTGGGGCCTGATGCATAAGAGACTGCCTGAGATCTGCAACTGTGGCTGGCCAGGGCCTGGTGTGACATTTGTTGCCCAGTGCTTGGTGAGGAAGCATGCGCTTGGTTGCCTGCTGCATGTGATGCATGGGCTGCTGTGCTTGAGGGACTGTAGCCTGCGGCTGTAAAAAAATATAAAAAAATTATTATTAATTATTAAGGCGCCATTCATTCCATAGCGCTGTACATATGATAGGCGGTGCACATACACAATACAGACAATTGCACTAAGCATGAACAAGACAAAATATTGTTAACATCTTGGATCTGACACTGCAAATCTGATCCAAAGATATTCCGTTTTAGCTATACCTTTAGGAGGCCCAGTATTAAAATAAACATTGCAGCCTTGTAGCTATTGTGGTGCGAAATCAGAGCGCGAGGAATAGAACGAGGCGCAAAGTGTATTACAAAGTTGGGTACATTCAGTGCTCTGTTAAAAAAGACATCACTTGGTCCACGAGAATCCCTTTAATTCATTAGCTGAGCAGAGATGTGTGATGTCAAACTTGGAGAAGGCTTCCCTCTCCGGAGAAGGTCAGGCTAGCGCAGGTTATGCTGAGCCGCCATCTGGCACACAAGGTGTCCAACGCCCTCTGGTGACATCACTCACATCTGGTCTCCATCAGCCTCATGCACTCATTTAGTTATCGGAATAGAAATCATTTCCACGCTCCAGTTTTTAAGAAAGGATTAGCTTCAGATTGACAAGTGAAGATAAGTATTGGCAGAAGGGGCAGAGTAGGCCTGAAAGCGGCCACTCGAAAATCTACTGCATGTATCAGCTACTTTATATAGCCATCCCTGTGACGTATGTTGGCCGCGGCGGTCGGTATCGTCACATATGTACTTTACCGGGTCAGTGTCCATTAGCTGTTGGAGGGCCTGCTGCATCATAGGGTCCGTATAAATAGATAGTCCGTTACTGGCCGGTTCCAGGCAAGTACGTGAAGACAAATTAGGATCCGTACTGAAATACTGCTCTGGGGCTAGCTAGGGCCCGCAGGATGTTCCCCCTCCGTGTGGTTAGGACTCTCAGTCTCCGGTTCCTCAGGACTCGAGTCCGATGGGCCGGTGTCTTCCGCAGTAGACACATCCAACCGCCGCAGTTGTTGGCTATCCCATCGGAACAAGTCTTTTATCAGGTCGGTTTTTGCTCTGCGGACCGACTTCAATGCCCCGTTCTTGGCACAGATTTTCCAGATCTGCCAAAGCCATTTTCTTGTATTCCCTGGACATTTTCACTAAAATAAAAGATAGATAAAGAAAACAAGATTTCGGGAGGGTACTGGACTACACAATCTCTTTGTACACACCAATAAATGTATTGCACTCAGCCACACCACCACCTAAATTGGTTTGGTTCTGACAGAGGTAAAATTAATTCAACTCTGTTGCGGATGTTCTCAACCATGCAAAAGAATCCCACCGCTGCCACCAATATGTGACGATACCGACCGCGCGGCCAACATACGTCACAACACCGTCACAGCACCCCTAGTGGTCGATCCGCAAAACAGGCCTCCCAGCCGCTTTCAGCTCGCCGACAGTCTAACTTGAGTCCGTAAAGTCGGTAGGCTGAAAGTACGAGGATTGGACCGTAGATTGACCACAAGTGAGCGTGTGACCGACCGGATCAGAACCACACTCAGGGTAGTTAAACTGCCACCACCTTGCGATCACTGGGAGCAAGGAACCCACTATCTGGATAGCACAGAACCGAGTAGCTTTCTCTTCGGAGAGACTAGAGTACGTTTTTGCAGTGTTTGGAACAGGCATATGACTAGAGAAATGACTTGAAGGTCATTTATTATATATACAATACAGGTTATCGATATGTACAGTGATTATTAAAACAATAATTAAGGAAAGTATAGTCCTAGAAACCAAAGGGAGAAAAGAAAGAAAATACTTATTTTCTGTAGGAAAAGATGTCCGTTGGTGAAATAGTCCGTTGCAGGGATAAGTCCAAGAAATCTTTGTCCAGAGGGTAATAAATCCAAATATGCCTACAGCCCAATGGTTCTCTGGCCGAGGCTCTCTTCAGGTGATGTTAAAATGGAGAACTCCCCTGCAGATCCTAGCTCAGGGCTATATGGATTCTCAGGATCAGGGCGGGGACTTGAGAATCCGCCTGTTGGGGGCAGGCTGTATCTCTGAGCGAATGCAAGTTCTGAAATATGGCATGAGCCATATTTCGGGATGCCTCCGCTGTATATAATTAGCAAGCGCAGATTCACATTCCCCACAAAATATGGAGTTCAGGGATATCAAACAAGATTATCTAAAATTATTTATTATTGATAAACCCCATAACTTCACCTGGACACCTATTAAAGTCATGTGTGACCTATGGAAATGTCAAGTAAATTCTGAGGGACACGATTATGTAAGTTGCATGTCCGTGAGATGCATGGTCTGTCTTAAAAGGTAAAAATAATATCTTACATACATGTTTCAATGTGAGAATACGGCGCCAAGGAGTCTGGCTGCTAGCTTACCTACTTCTATATGCAAGTGACCCACCAAAGGTTTCTTTTGAAGGGCTTTCACACCTACCTGTGAAATCTCTAAGGGGCAGGAAGCTTTAGTTATGTGTAGGGACTCCAGGAAACAGGCTGTGATCATGTTTATTGACCAAAAGGACCCTTTGTTCTCTGGGCATACAAGAGTAGCCGCTCTGACTAATCATATTGTAATCTGTAGGCCCAAATACTGTTTAATAGACTGATTGATCCATATGGGATAGTAATACTGGTAATATTGGGAGGATTGATCAATATTCTCGCGGATTATCCGTGACACCTCCCCCGCGTCTGCGGCTAGGCGTCGTCCACAAGGCGGGTGGCGTCGCCGCTAACCTGCGCTGATCGGTTTGGACCGGCATTGCATCGGGATAAGCCATCTGCATTTTGATGTCTGCTGCCTGCCCTGTGCTGGATGGTAAAATCGTACTGCTGCAGCGACAAGCTCCAACGTAGGAGCTTCCCGTTGGACCCACGCAGTACGGTTCAGCCAACTGAGAGGATTATGGTCCGTAATGATTGTGAAGGAGCGGCCGTACAGATAGGATTGAAGCTTCTGTAGGGCCCACACAATCGCCAGACACTCCTTTTCTGTAGTTGAGTAGGAGACTTCTCGGGAAGAAGCTTCCGGCTCAGGTACAGAAGAGGATGCTCGTCCCCCTTTCCATCCACCTGGCTTAAAACAGCGCCAAGACCGTAATCGGAGGCGTCGGTTTGCACTATGAACCGACGGCTGAAATCTGGAGCTTGAAGCACCGGGGCACTAGCTAGCGCCTGCTTCAAGACCCGGAAGGCGTTCTCACACGCAGGGGTCCACGTAACCACTTTTGGGTGCTTCTTGCCAGTGGCATCCGTTAGGGGCTTCGCGATGGCACTGTAGGCCGGTACAAACTTCCTATAGTAGCCCGCGGTCCCCAGGAATGCCTGAACCTGTCGCTTGGTGATAGGCCGAGGCCACGCTAAGATGGCGTCAACCTTTCCCGTGTCCGGCTTCAGGGTGTTCCCTCCCACTCGGTGCCCTAAATACTGGACTTCCCCATGCCGATTTGACACTTACTGGGCTTAATGGTCAAATTGGCGGCAGCCAGCCGTTGCAGTACCTGGGACAGATGTTTGAGGTGTTCTTCCCATGTGGGGCTAAACACCGCTATATCGTCCAAATAGGCTGCAGCGAATGGTTGCAGTTCCTCCAGCAGGTCGTTCATAGCCCGCTGGAGCGTGGCAGGCGCGTTTTTCATCCCGAAGGGCATCGTCGTGAATTCGAAGAGCCCGAAGGGAGTGATAAAGGCCGACTTCTGCCGCGCGTCTGGGGCAAGAGGGATCTGCCAGTACCCCGGCTCAGATCCATGATGGATAGATAGCTGGCAGCCGCCAGCTTATCTAGCATCTCATCGATGCGAGGCATGGGGTAGGCGTCTGTAGTGGTTACGGCGTTCAACTTCCGGTAGTCCACGCAAAACCGCGTTGTCTTGTCTTTCTTGGGTACCAAGGCGACGGGTGCTGCCCATGGACTACAGGACCGCTGAATGACCCCCAGTTCTAGCATCTCCCCACCTCGCGCTGCATGTCCGCCTGCACCTCTGGAGAGATCCGGTAGGCGGATTGTTTGATGAGGGGATGTGTTCCGGTATCTACACGGTGAGCGACCAGAGTGGTCCGTCCGGGATACCTGAGAAGGTCGGTGGTACCGACCTAACACCTCCTGTAACTGCTCTCTCTGGGATGGGGAGAGCTGCGGGTTGACATTTAGGTCTCCGTCCGTTTCCTGGGTGTCAGCCAGCAGATCTACCAGAGGATCTGTCTCGCCCTGTTCTAACCGGCTGCACACTGGGAGTGCATACTGGGTTCTATCGTGGTGGGCCTTCAGCATGTTAATGTGAAAGGCCTTCTGCTTTCTACCCCCATATTCACCAAGTATGTCAGGGGTTCAAACGCTTCTCTATGGTGTATGGCCCCTCCCATGCTGCCTGTAACTTATTGTGCCGTATGGGAAGAAGGGCATAGACCTTGTCTCCTATTTCGAATGCCCGGTCTCCTGCGGTGCGGTCATACCATAGTTTCTGTTTGGCCTGGGCCTGAGCCAGGTTCTCTGTTACCATGGCAGAGAGTGACTCCATTTATCTCTGAACTTCAGGACATACTCCACTACAGAGACATCCGTGGGATCACCTTTGCCTTCCCACGTTTCTCGCATCAGCTGTAATGGTCCTCGCACGTTCCTACCATACAG
Source organism: Bufotes viridis (assembly GCA_033119425.1). Taxonomy (NCBI): domain Eukaryota; kingdom Metazoa; phylum Chordata; class Amphibia; order Anura; family Bufonidae; genus Bufotes; species Bufotes viridis. The sequence continues at coordinate 476,205,659 of CM065590.1, read as the reverse complement.
GAGTTCAAGCGGGGAGAACCCGGTGGACTCCTGCGGTACTTCCCTGTAGGCAAACAGCAGATGAGGCAAGTATCGTTCCCAGTCCCCACCCTGCGACTCAACGAACGTGGCCAGCATCTGCTTTAACGACGCGTTAAAGCGCTCACAGAGCCCGTTGGTTTGCGGGTGGTACGGACTGGAGACGAGGTGCGTCATCTGGATCTTTGCCGCCAGGGCGTCCATCAGTTCAGACATAAACTGGGGTCCCTGATCTGTGAGCATCTCCGCAGGGAACCCTACACGCGAAAATATGGCAAGTAGTGCGTCTGCTACTTTGTCTGCCCTCAGGGAAGAGGGCGACCGCATCCGGGTAGCGAGTCGCATAATCCACCAGCGTCAAGATGTACTTCTTGCCGCTGTGGCTGAGAATGGGCAGAGGTCCAATTATGTCCCACGGCCACTCGGTGAAAGGGCTCACTTATGATTGGCAGTGGACACAAGGGAGCCTTGCGCGGAGTCCCAGCTCGCTTCACCTTCTGACACACAGTACAGGAGCGACAATAATTGGTGACGTCTATCCTCATTCTAGGCCAGTAGAAATGCCCCTGAATACGGTCAAGTGTCCTGCGAATCCCTAAGTGTCCTGCCAAGGGGATGTCATGTGCGGATTTCAGCACATGCCCCGGAAGGCACTAGGTACCACAAGCAATCTGGTACTCGCGGTCATTCCACCTTCGGTGGGTTGTATCGCCTCACTATACAACTTCCCACCTTCCCAGTACACTTTGAACCCGGCCCCGTCCGTGAGAGGCTCAGAAGCCTGTCTTCTGAGATCCTCGAGGCTAGGATCGGTTTGGAGTGCGTGCTCGAAGGCAGCACGATCTGTTTCAGCTAGCTGGCCCGTGGCATACGAGGCCTGCTGCTGACAGTCACCCTCCCTGTTGTCAGAGGAGTGGGAGGAGGCCGGAGCCACTTCCCCTGTTCTGAGCTCAGGTTCTGGGTAGCCCGACTCCGAGTCACGGCTAGGACAGGTCTGACCTCGGAGCAAGGCAGCTTAGCATTTCCCCGTCACTTATAGAATTCACATTAGCAGGTACGTCATGCATTTTATCGACATTAACACTGGATACATTCAACCCCCTCCCCACACTTTTGTCCCTGGGTGCCGAGCACCTGGGTGGGGGCAGAGAGCGGACCCCTTCCTGGGATCCCGAGGGATTCGTGGCGGGTTCATAATATGACACCAGCTTGCCTAAATCGGACCCCAACAAAACAGGCACTGGTAGCTGGTCTAGAACACCCACTACCTTTTCTTGAACACCCACCCCCAGTCGATGGAAACCCGGGCTTGGGGAATGTGAGATAGAGTGCCCCCACTCCGGTGAGGGTGAGATACTTGTCTGGGATGATATCCTTTGTTGGCACAAGGTGCGGACGCACCAGGGTGACATCAGCTCCCGTGTCCCGGAAACCGGTGGCGAGCTGGTCATTCACCGTAACAAGCTGGTGATTGCTGGTGATGGGGTGAACCTCCTCTCCCCTAAGAACAAAACAGTTGAAGAGGATGGTTCACGCTGGGGTGCGCTGGCTGGCTGTGTCTGTCGTGGGCGAGGTACAGGGGTCCAGATGCTGGCGGTGACTGTCTTCGCTCAGGACAGTTGAATTTCATATGTCAGGCTTGCGGCAGTAGTGACAGGTGATTCCATAAGGTGCCCCAGGTCTGAAAGCAGCAGATGCACTTGGGGGTCTCGGTGGTGGACGGCCCACAGAGGCAGGGGGTCTGCCCGGCCATAGGGCGGACCTCCTCTCCCGTTAGATGGTGCAGACTTGCGCAGCTCGGGCACCCGGGTTGTTACAAAAGTCTCCGCTAACTCTGCGGCAGCGGTTGCTGGCGCAGAGCTTCCGTTCTAGCACAAATTGTCTCACATCCGCAGGGCAAATACAAAGAAGCTGATCAAGCACCATCAAGTCCTCCAAGGCATCATAGGACCCTTTTGTTAGGCCTAAAGTCCACTGGCGGAATGTGGTGCGTAAGCTGCTGACCACATCCGGATAAGAGTCCGTACGATCCTTTTGTAAGGACCTAAACCTTTTCCTATAGACTTCAGGGGTCAGCTGGTACTTAGCAACAATAGCGTCTTTTATAGCAGAATAATCGTCATCCTGCTCCGTGGATAACTCCGCAAACACATCCAGCGCTTTGTAGCGCAACAAGAGCGTCAGATGTCTGGCCCACTGCTCTTGGGGCAGACGATACTGACGGCAGGCTTTCTCAAAGGATCGCAAAAACAAGTCTATGTCAGTGTCCTTTTCCATATGAGCAAATTTAAATTTTGCACTCACGTGTGATTCTGCTCCTCCAGCTGGAAAGTTGGGTGATGAGCTTCGGCTGGATTGGTATATTCTGGCCATGCTCAGTTCATGCTGGCGTTTCCGCTCTGCGGCCTCCCTCTCAGCTCGGCTTTCTGCAGCAGCGGCCTCCCTCTCAGCTCGGCGTTCTTCCGCCATGTACTGCAGGTACTTTACCGGGTCAGTGTCCATTAGCTGTTGGAGGGCCTGCTGCATCATAGGGTCCGTATAAATAGATAGTCCGTTACTGGCCGGTTCCAGGCAAGTGCGTGAAGACAAATTAGGATCCGTACTGAAATACTGCTCTGGGGGCTAACAGGGCCCGCAGGATGTTCCCCCTCCGTGTGGTTAGGACTCTCAGTCTCCGGTTCCTCAGGACTCGAGTCCGATGGGCGGTGTCTTCCGCAGTAGACACATCCAACCCCCGCAGTTGTTGGCTATCCCATCGGAACAAGTCTTTTATCAGGTCGGTTTTTGTTCTGCGACCGACTTCAATACCCGTTCTTGGCACAGATTTTCCAGATCTGCCAAAGCCATTTTCTTGTATTCCCTGGACATTTTCACGCAAAATAAAAGATAGATAAAGAAAACAAGATTTCGGGAGGGTACTGGACTACACAATCTCTTTGTACACACCAATAAATGTATTGCACTCAGCCACACCACCACCAAATTGGTTTGGTTCTGACAGAGGTAAAATTAATTCAACTCTGTTCAGATGTTCTCAACACATGCAAAAAGAATCCCAGTAGCTGCCAACCAATATGTGACGATACCGACCGCCGCGGCCAACATACGTCACAACACCGTCACAGCACCCCTAGTGGTCGATCCGCAAAACAGGCCTCCCAGCCGCTTTCAGCTCGCCGACAGTCTAACTTGAGTCCGTAAAGTCGGTAGGCTGAAAGTACGAGGATTGGACCGCAGATTGACCACAAGTGAGCGTGTGACCGACCGGATCAGAACCACACTCAGGGTAGTTAAACTGCCACCACCTTGCGATCACTGGGAGCAAGGAACCCACTATCTGGATAGCACAGAACCGAGTAGCTTTCTCTTCGGAGAGACTAGAGTACGTTTTTGCAGTGTTTGGAACAGGCATATGACTAGAGAAATGACTTGAAGGTCATTTATTATATATACAATACAGGTTATCGATATGTACAGTGATTATTAAAACAATAATTAAGGAAAGTATAGTCCTAGAAACCAAAGGGAGAAAAGAAAGAAAATACTTATTTTCTGTAGGAAAAGATGTCCGTTGGTGAAATAGTCCGTTGCAGGGATAAGTCCAAGAAATCTTTGTCCAGAGGGTAATAAATCCAAATATGCCTACAGCCCAATGGTTCTCTGGCCGAGGCTCTCTTCAGGTGATGTTAAAATGGAGAACTCCCCTGCAGATCCTAGCTCAGGGCTATATGGATTCTCAGGATCAGGGCGGGGACTTGAGAATCCGCCTGTTGGGGGCAGGCTGTATCTCTGAGCGAATGCAAGTTCTGAAATATGGCATGAGCCATATTTCGGGATGCCTCCGCTGTATATAATTAGCAGCGCAGATTCACATTCCCCACAAAATATGGAGTTCAGGGATATCAAACAAGATTATCTAAAATTATTTATTATTGATAAACCCCATAACTTCACCTGGACACCTATTAAAGTCATGTGTGACCTATGGAAATGTCAAGTAAATTCTGAGGGACACGATTATGTAAGTTGCATGTCCGTGAGATGCATGGTCTGTCTTAAAAGGTAAAAATAATATCTTACATACATGTTTCAATGTGAGAATACGGCGCCAAGGAGTCTGGCTGCTAGCTTACCTACTTCTATATGCAAGTGACCCACCAAAAGGTTTCTTTTGAAGGGCTTTCACACCTACCTGTGAAATCTCTAAGGGGCAGGAAGCTTTAGTTATGTGTAGGGACTCCAGGAAACAGGCTGTGATCATGTTTATTGACCAAAAGGACCCTTTGTTCTCTGGGCATACAAGAGTAGCCGCTCTGACTAATCATATTGTAATCTGTAGGCCCAAATACTGTTTAATAGACTGATTGATCCATATGGGATAGTAATACTGGTAATATTGGGAGGATTGATCAATATTCTCGCGGATTATCCGTGACAATCCCTGGCTGTAGACTTTATCCAGTTCTCTATTAATAAAGCTTAAAGGGAATGTGTCATCGAAAAATGACCCATTGTTTAAATCAAGTTTTTAAGTTAAACATATTCTTTTTAAATGTTTTGGTTATTTATTTATTTTTTTTACATTGTCCATCTCTATCTAAAAAGTTCTTAAATCACGCAGTTTTCACACGGACCACAAGGCCTAAAATGTCAAGACTTCTTGTTCTTTGACAGAAGCCACATGTGCCCTAGACATAATAAACTGGAGACTTTGTACGTTTAGACCGGCTCCAGATCTATCACAGGGGCTCAGGCTGGATAATAAATGTGGTGCAGGGAGAGACACGGACTCTATACAAACTATTGGTTGGCTTACACCGAGATAGAATTTTACGTCAGAATAGTGCCGCAAAATGGTGCATGTTGGAGACAAAGGGGGTCATTTATGATTAGATATACACAACTTACATCTGTCGCAGATTTTGGCTAAGAGGTTATTTGCGGCAAAATCTGTGACCTTTGACCACTATACCCTGCTCAAGCCAGTGCCAAAAAAGCGGTCGTGGTTTTGGTGTAGAAAATTACTTAAATCTACGCTAGCAAGGGAGATGTTGTAGATTTAAGCTTGCTGTATGCCGCCGGATCATGTACCGAAGTTATGTAGAGGCCTGCGCCAATATACAACTTTGGCACATCTGCCGACAGTGCAAAGATATTAAGACCAGTGTCTAAATCGCCACTCTTAATAAATGACCCCAAAAGTCTCCAAACAAAACAATTCTCCATCAAACAGCCTGGACTTGGAGACAAACAAAAGTGTGACATCATCAGAAAAGAACACAACCAGGGAATAACGACAAACTACTGCAACATCCCCTGAATAGAGTACAGCCGAGGAATAAGACAAGTACTACTGCAACATCATCCTAACAGGACACCCTCTACTGTGGCATCATCACAACGCGTCCGTGGAATATAGACAAACAGTGCTATGAGATCATCACCAAAGAACAAAGCCAAAGAATACGGTTAAATACTATTGTGACCTTCTGACCATCACACTGGTAATTCCAATGCTGAATCCGTACGCGGAATCAGCATTAGGAAAGGACAGGTCACTTCTTTTTCCACAGTTTGGCTTTTTAAACAGCAAGCGGAAAAAAAAGGACAGTATGAATTCACATATGGATTCTCTATTGACATCAAAGGGGAAGATCTAAAAGCGAGTTTGTAGCTTTTTTAGTGTTGAATCTGCACCAAAAAAAACTCTGTGTGAACAGACGCTAGGAATAAAGACAAACACTGGTGATGTCATTATAATGGGACACAGTACAGGAATAAAGACAAACACTGATGATGTCATTATAATGGGACACAGTACAGGACTAAAGACAAACACTGGTGATGTCATTATAATGGGACACAGTACAGGAATAAAGACAAACACTGATGATGTCATTATAATAGGACACAGTACAGGAATAAAGACAAACACTGGTGACATCATTATAATAGGACACAGTACAGGAATAAAGACAAACACTGGTGACATCATTATAATAGGACACAGTACAGGAATAAAGACAAACACTGATGATGTCATTATAATGGGACACAGTACAGGACTAAAGACAAACACTGGTGATGTCATTATAATGGGACACAGTACAGGAATAAAGACAAACACTGATGATGTCATTATAATGGGACACAGTACAGGACTAAAGACAAACACTGGTGATGTCATTATAATGGTACACAGTACAGGAATAAAGACAAACACTGATGACGTCATTATAATAGGACACAGCACAGGAATAAAGACAAACACTGGTGATGTCATTATAATGGGACACAGTACAGGAATAAAGACAAACACTGGTGACATCATTATAATAGGACACAGCATAGGACTAAAGACAAACACTGGTGATGTCATTATAATGGGACACAGTACAGGAATAAAGACAAACACTGATGACGTCATTATAATAGGACACAGCATAGGACTAAAGACAAACACTGGTGATGTCATTATAATGGGACACAGCATAGGAATAAAGACAAACACTGGTGATGTCATTATAATGGGACACAGCACAGGAATAGACAGACACTGGTGACATCATTATAATAGGACACAGCACAGGACTAAAGACAAACACTGGTGATGTCATTATAATGGGACACAGCATAGGACTAAAGACAAACACTGGTGATGTCATTATAATGGGACACAGCACAGGAATAAAGACAAACACTGGTGATGTCATTATAATGGGACACAGCACAGGAATAAAGACAAACACTGGTGATGTCATTATAATGGGACACAGCATAGGACTAAAGACAAACACTGGTGATGTCATTATACTGGGACACACTACAGGACTAAAGACAAACACTGGTGATGTCATTATAATGGGACACAGTACAGGAATAAAGACAGACACTGGTGATGTCATTATAATGGGACACAGCACAGGAATAAAGACAAACACTGGTGATGTCATTATAATGGGACACAGTACAGGAATAAAGACAAACACTGGTGACGTCATTATAATGGGACACAGCATAGGACTAAAGACAAACACTGGTGATGTCATTATAATAGGACACAGTACAGGAATAAAGACAAACACTGGTGATGTCATTATAATGGGACACAGTACAGGAATAAAGACAAACACTGGTGACGTCATTATAATGGGACACAGTACAGGAATAAAGACAAACACTGGTGACGTCATTATAATGGGACACAGTACAGGACTAAAGACAAACATTGGTGATGTCATTATAATGGGACACAGTACAGGAATAAAGACAGACACTGGTGACGTCATTATAATGGGACACAGTACAGGAATAAAGACAAACACTGGTGATGTCATTATAATGGGACACAGTACAGGACTAAAGACAAACATTGGTGATGTCATTATAATGGGACACAGTACAGGACTAAAGACAAACATTGGTGATGTCATTATAATGGGACACAGTACAGGAATAAAGACAAACACTGGTGACGTCATTATAATGGGACACAGTACAGGAATAAAGACAAACACTGGTGACGTCATTATAATGGGACACAGTACAGGAATAAAGACAAACACTGGTGATGTCATTATAATGGGACACAGTACAGGAATAAAGACAAACACTGGTGACGTCATTATAATGGGACACAGTACAGGAATAAAGACAAACACTGGTGACGTCATTATAATGGGACACAGTACAGGAATAAAGACAAACACTGGTGATGTCATTATAATAGGACACAGCATAGGAATAAAGACAAACACTGGTGATGTCATTATAATGGGACACAGTACAGGAATAAAGACAAACACTGGTGATGTCATTATAATAGGACACAGTACAGGAATAAAGACAGACACTGGTGACGTCATTATAATGGGACACAGTACAGGACTAAAGACAAACACTGGTGATGTCATTATAATAGGACACAGTACAGGAATAAAGACAAACACTGATGATATCATTATAATGGGACACAGTACAGGAATAAAGACAAACACTGGTGATGTCATTATAATAGGACACGGTACAGGACTAAAGACAAACACTGGTGACGTCATTATAATGGGACACAGTACAGGAATAAAGACAAACACTGGTGATGTCATTATAATGGGACACAGTACAGGACTAAAGACAAACACTGGTGATGTCATTATAATAGGACACAGCATAGGACTAAAGACAAACACTGGTGATGTCAATATAATGGGACACAGTACAGGAATAAAGACAAACACTGATGATGTCATTATAATGGGACACAGTACAGGAATAAAGACAAACACTGGTGATGTCATTATAATAGGACACAGCATAGGACTAAAGACAAACACTGGTGATGTCAATACAATGGGACACAGTACAGGAATAAAGACAAACACTGGTGACGTCATTATAATAGGACACAGTACAGGAATAAAGACAAACACTGATGATGTCATTATAATGGGACACAGTACAGGACTAAAGACAAACACTGGTGACGTCATTATAATGGGACACAGTACAGGACTAAAGACAAACACTGGTGATGTCATTATAATGGGACACAGCACAGGAATAAAGACAGACACTGATGACGTCATTATAATGGGACACAGTACAGGAATAAAGACAAACACTGGTGACGTCATTATAATGGGACACAGTACAGGAATAAAGACAAACACTGGTGATGTCATTATAATAGGACACAGCATAGGAATAAAGACAAACACTGGTGATGTCATTATAATAGGACACAGCATAGGAATAAAGACAAACACTGGTGATGTCATTATAATGGGACACAGTACAGGAATAAAGACAAACACTGGTGATGTCATTATAATAGGACACAGTACAGGAATAAAGACAGACAATGGTGACGTCATTATAATGAGACACAGTATAGGACTAAAGACAAACACTGGTGATGTCATTATAATAGGACACAGTACAGGAATAAAGACAAACACTGATGATGTCATTATAATGGGACACAGTACAGGAATAAAGACAAACACTGGTGATGTCATTATAATGGGACACAGTACAGGACTAAAGACAAACACTGGTGATGTCATTATAATGGGACACAGCATAGGACTAAAGACAGACACTGGTGATGTCATTATAATAGGACACGGTACAGGACTAAAGACAAACACTGATGACGTCATTATAATGGGACACAGTACAGGAATAAAGACAAACACTGGTGATGTCATTATAATATGACACAGTAAAGGAATAAAGACAAACACTGGTGATGTCATTATAATGGGACACAGTACAGGACTAAAGACAAACACTGGTGATGTCATTATAATAGGACACAGCATAGGACTAAAGACAAACACTGATGATGTCATTATAATAGGACACAGCATAGGACTAAAGACAAACACTGGTGATGTCAATACAATGGGACACAGTACAGGAATAAAGACAAACACTGGTGACGTCATTATAATAGGACACAGTACAGGAATAAAGACAAACACTGATGATGTCATTATAATGGGACACAGTACAGGACTAAAGACAAACACTGGTGACGTCATTATAATGGGACACAGTACAGGACTAAAGACAAACACTGGTGATGTCATTATAATGGGACACAGTACAGGAATAAAGACAAACACTGGTGATGTCATTATAATAGGACACAGCACAGGACTAAAGACAAACACTGGTGATGTCATTATAATGGGACACAGTACAGGAATAAAGACAAACACTGGTGACGTCATTATAATGGGACACAGCACAGGACTAAAGACAAACACTGGTGATGTCATTATAATGTAACACAGTACAGGAATAAAGACAAACACTGGTGATGTCATTATAATGGGACACAGCATAGGACTAAAGACAAACACTGGTGATGTCATTATACTGGGACACACTACAGGACTAAAGACAAACACTGGTGATGTCATTATAATGGGACACACTACAGGACTAAAGACAGACACTGGTGACGTCATTATAATGGGACACAGTACAGGACTAAAGACAAACACTGGTGACGTCATTATAATGGGACACAGTACAGGAATAAAGACAGACACTGGTGACGTCATTATAATGGGACACAGTACAGGACTAAAGACAAACACTGGTGACGTCATTATAATAGGACACAGTACAGGAATAAAGACAAACACTGATGATGTCATTATAATAGGACACAGTACAGGACTAAAGACAAACACTGGTGACGTCATTATAATGGGACACAGTACAGGAATAAAGACAAACACTGATGATGTCATTATAATGGGACACAGTACAGGACTAAAGACAGACACTGGTGACGTCATTATAATAGGACACAGCACAGGACTAAAGACAAACACTGGTGATGTCATTATAATGGGACACAGTACAGGAATAAAGACAGACACTGGTGACGTCATTATAATGGGACACAGTACAGGACTAAAGACAAACACTGGTGACGTCATTATAATAGGACACAGTACAGGAATAAAGACAAACACTGATGATGTCATTATAATAGGACACAGTACAGGACTAAAGACAAACACTGGTGACGTCATTATAATGGGACACAGTACAGGAATAAAGACAAACACTGATGACGTCATTATAATGGGACACAGTACAGGAATAAAGACAAACACTGATGACGTCATTATAATGGGACACAGTACAGGAATAAAGACAAACACTGGTGATGTCATTATAATAGGACACAGCATAGGACTAAAGACAAACACTGGTGATGTCATTATAATGGGACACAGCACAGGACTAAAGACAAACACTGGTGATGTCATTATAATAGGACACAGCATAGGACTAAAGACAAACACTGGTGATGTCAATACAATGGGACACAGTACAGGAATAAAGACAAACACTGGTGACGTCATTATAATAGGACACAGTACAGGAATAAAGACAAACACTGATGATGTCATTATAATGGGACACAGTACAGGACTAAAGACAAACACTGGTGACGTCATTATAATGGGACACAGTACAGGACTAAAGACAAACACTGGTGATGTCATTATAATAGGACACAGCACAGGAATAAAGACAAACACTGGTGATGTCATTATAATGGGACACAGTACAGGAATAAAGACAAACACTGATGATGTCATTATAATGGGACACAGTACAGGACTAAAGACAAACACTGGTGACGTCATTATAATGGGACACAGTACAGGACTAAAGACAAACACTGGTGATGTCATTATAATGGGACACAGCACAGGAATAAAGACAGACACTGATGACGTCATTATAATGGGACACAGTACAGGAATAAAGACAAACACTGGTGACGTCATTATAATGGGACACAGTACAGGAATAAAGACAAACACTGGTGATGTCATTATAATAGGACACAGCATAGGAATAAAGACAAACACTGGTGATGTCATTATAATAGGACACAGCATAGGAATAAAGACAAACACTGGTGATGTCATTATAATGGGACACAGTACAGGAATAAAGACAAACACTGGTGATGTCATTATAATAGGACACAGTACAGGAATAAAGACAGACACTGGTGACGTCATTATAATGGGACACAGTACAGGACTAAAGACAAACACTGGTGATGTCATTATAATAGGACACAGTACAGGAATAAAGACAAACACTGATGATGTCATTATAATGGGACACAGTACAGGAATAAAGACAAACACTGGTGATGTCATTATAATGGGACACAGCACAGGACTAAAGACAAACACTGGTGATGTCATTATAATGGGACACAGCATAGGACTAAAGACAGACACTGGTGATGTCATTATAATAGGACACGGTACAGGACTAAAGACAAACACTGATGACGTCATTATAATGGGACACAGTACAGGAATAAAGACAAACACTGGTGATGTCATTATAATATGACACAGTAAAGGAATAAAGACAAACACTGGTGATGTCATTATAATGGGACACAGTACAGGACTAAAGACAAACACTGGTGATGTCATTATAATAGGACACAGCATAGGACTAAAGACAAACACTGATGATGTCATTATAATAGGACACAGCACAGGACTAAAGACAAACACTGGTGATGTCATTATAATGGGACACAGTACAGGAATAAAGACAAACACTGGTGATGTCATTATAATAGGACACAGTACAGGAATAAAGACAAACACTGATGATGTCATTATAATGGGACACAGCACAGGACTAAAGACAAACACTGGTGATGTCATTATAATGGGACACAGTACAGGACTAAAGACAAACACTGGTGATGTCATTATAATGGGACACAGTACAGGAATAAAGACAAACACTGGTGATGTCATTATAATAGGACACAGCACAGGACTAAAGACAAACACTGGTGATGTCATTATAATGGGACACAGCACAGGAATAAAGACAAACACTGGTGATGTCATTATAATAGGACACAGTACAGGAATAAAGACAAACACTGGTGACGTCATTATAATGGGACACAGCACAGGACTAAAGACAAACACTGGTGATGTCATTATAATGTAACACAGTACAGGAATAAAGACAAACACTGATGATGTCATTATAATGGGACACAGTACAGGAATAAAGACAAACACTGGTAATGTCATTATAATGGGACACAGCATAGGACTAAAGACAAACACTGGTGATGTCATTATACTGGGACACACTACAGGACTAAAGACAAACACTGGTGATGTCATTATAATGGGACACACTACAGGACTAAAGACAAACACTGGTGACGTCATTATAATGGGACACAGTACAGGAATAAAGACAGACACTGGTGACGTCATTATAATGGGACACAGTACAGGACTAAAGACAAACACTGGTGACGTCATTATAATAGGACACAGTACAGGAATAAAGACAAACACTGATGATGTCATTATAATAGGACACAGTACAGGACTAAAGACAAACACTGGTGACGTCATTATAATGGGACACAGTACAGGAATAAAGACAAACACTGATGACGTCATTATAATGGGACACAGTACAGGAATAAAGACAAACACTGATGACGTCATTATAATGGGACACAGTACAGGAATAAAGACAAACACTGGTGATGTCATTATAATAGGACACAGCATAGGACTAAAGACAAACACTGGTGATGTCATTATAATGGGTCACAGCATAGGACTAAAGACAAACACTGGTGATGTCATTATAATAGGACACAGCATAGGACTAAAGACAAACACTGGTGATGTCAATACAATGGGACACAGTACAGGAATAAAGACAAACACTGGTGACGTCATTATAATAGGACACAGTACAGGAATAAAGACAAACACTGATGATGTCATTATAATGGGACACAGTACAGGACTAAAGACAAACACTGGTGATGTCATTATAATGGGACACAGTACAGGACTAAAGACAAACACTGGTGATGTCATTATAATAGGACACAGCACAGGAATAAAGACAAACACTGGTGATGTCATTATAATGGGACACAGTACAGGAATAAAGACAAACACTGATGATGTCATTATAATGGGACACAGTACAGGACTAAAGACAAACACTGGTGATGTCATTATAATGGGACACAGTACAGGACTAAAGACAAACACTGGTGACGTCATTATAATGGGACACAGTACAGGACTAAAGACAAACACTGGTGATGTCATTATAATAGGACACAGCACAGGAATAAAGACAAACACTGGTGATGTCATTATAATAGGACACAGCATAGGACTAAAGACAAACACTGGTGATGTCATTATAAGGGGACACAGTACAGGAATAAAGACAAACACTGGTGACGTCATTATAATGGGACACAGCACAGGAATAAAGACAAACACTGGTGATGTCATTATAATGGGACACAGCATAGGAATAAAGACAAACACTGGTGATGTCATTATAATGGGACACAGCACAGGACTAAAGACAAACACTACTTACCGATTTTATTCCATGCGATTAGCATGGTGACAAAGCGGTCCCTATTAGCACAGTGGCTGCAGCCTACATGTCCTACCAAGGAATCTCTGATACAAAGTTTGAAAGATCTACTGTTTTGGGAACGGAGGGATGTGGAGAAACATAAGGAGAGGAAAGTGGGAAAGTTTGTGAAAAGGTGGCGTGGTTTTATGTTACATATCCTGTCGGACAGGGAAATTGAAAATGTTATGAGACCTTTCACTCTGACGAAATGGTACCTGACAGAACGACTTAAGAATTCTTTGGGTAGACTGCAACAAAGACCATAAAATATTAGTCTTATTGTTATAAAGAGTCAGGCGATCTAAATAGGTTTTGTATCACAATTAATATACCATGCAGGTTTAATCATAAGGATCGTCTACATGTGTGATCTATGGGTGGGAATGCTCTATGTGGACAGCCAATTGTATTGTTAGTTATTTCTGACAAATTTGATTTTTGTTTGGAAAATGTTCATTGGATGTATCATGTGATCATTTTATGTAAAACTGTACACTTGCTTGTCTCATGAACAAATAAAAATGTTTTGGAAAAAAAAAAAAGACAAACACTGGTGATGTCATTATAATGGGACACAGTACAGGACTAAAGACAAACACTGATGATGTCATTATAATGGGACACAGCACAGGAATAAAGACAAACACTGGTGATGTCATTATAATGGGACACAGCACAGGAATAAAGACAAACACTGGTGATGTCATTATAATATGACACAGTACAGGAATAAAGACAGACACTGGTGATGTCATTATAATAGGACACAGTACAGGACTAAAGACAAACACTGGTGATGTCATTATAATAGGACACAGCATAGGACTAAAGACAAACACTGGTGATGTCATTATAATGGGACACAGCATAGGACTAAAGACAAACACTGGTGATGTCATTATAATAGGACACAGCATAGGACTAAAGACAAACACTGGTGATGTCATTATAATAGGACACAGTACAGGAATAAAGACAAACACTGATGATGTCATTATAATGGGACACAGTACAGGACTAAAGACAAACACTGGTGACGTCATTATAATAGGACACAGCACAGGACTAAAGACAAACACTGGTGATGTCATTATAATGGGACACAGTACAGGAATAAAGACAAACACTGGTGATGTCATTATAATGGGACACAGCACAGGAATAAAGACAAACACTGGTGATGTCATTATAATGGGACACAGTACAGGAATAAAGACAAACACTGGTGATGTCATTATAATGGGACACAGCACAGGAATAAAGACAAACACTGGTGATGTCATCATAATGGGACACAGCATAGGACTAAAGACAAACACTGGTGATGTCATTATAATGGGACACAGTACAGGAATAAAGACAGACACTGGTGATGTCATTATAATGGGACACAGCACAGGAATAAAGACAAACACTGGTGATGTCATTATAATAGGACACAGTACAGGACTAAAGACAAACACTGGTGATGTCATTATAATAGGACACAGCATAGGACTAAAGACAAACACTGGTGATGTCATTATAATGGGACACAGTACAGGAATAAAAACAAACACTGGTGACGTCATTATAATGGGACACAGTACAGGAATAAAGACAGACACTGGTGACGTCATTATAATGGGACACAGTACAGGAATAAAGACAAACACTGGTGATGTCATTATAATGGGACACAGTACAGGACTAAAGACAAACACTGGTGATGTCATTATAATGGGACACAGTACAGGACTAAAGACAAACACTGGTGATGTCATTATAATAGGACACAGTACAGGAATAAAGACAAACACTGATGATGTCATTATAATAGGACACAGCACAGGACTAAAGACAAACACTGGTGACGTCATTATAATAGGACACAGTACAGGACTAAAGACAAACACTGGTGATGTCATTATAATGGGACACAGTACAGGAATAAAGACAAACACTGATGATGTCATTATAATGGGACACAGTACAGGACTAAAGACAAACACTGGTGATGTCATTATAATGGGACACAGCACAGGACTAAAGACAAACACTGGTGATGTCATTATAATGGGACACAGTACAGGAATAAAGACAAACACTGGTGACGTCATTATAATGGGACACAGTACAGGAATAAAGACAAACACTGGTGATGTCATTATAATGGGACACAGTACAGGAATAAAGACAAACACTGGTGATGTCATTATAATGGGACACAGCATAGGAATAAAGACAAACACTGGTGATGTCATTATAATGGGACACAGTACAGGAATAAAGACAAACACTGGTGATGTCATTATAATGGGACACAGCACAGGAATAAAGACAAACACTGGTGATGTCATTATAATGGGACACAGCACAGGACTAAAGACAAACACTGGTGATGTCATTATAATGGGACACAGTACAGGAATAAAGACAAACACTGGTGATGTCATTATAATAGGACACAGTACAGGAATAAAGACAAACACTGGTGATGTCATTATAATGGGACACAGCATAGGAATAAAGACAAACACTGGTGATGTCATTATACTGGGACACACTACAGGACTAAAGACAAACACTGGTGACGTCATTATAATGGGACACAGTACAGGAATAAAGACAAACACAGGTGATGTCATTATAATAGGACACAGCATAGGACTAAAGACAAACACTGGTGATGTCATTATAATGGGTCACAGCATAGGACTAAAGACAAACACTGGTGATGTCATTATAATAGGACACAGCATAGGACTAAAGACAAACACTGGTGATGTCAATACAATGGGACACAGTACAGGAATAAAGACAAACACTGGTGACGTCATTATAATGGGACACAGTACAGGACTAAAGACAAACACTGGTGATGTCATTATAATGGGACACAGTACAGGACTAAAGACAAACACTGGTGATGTCATTATAATAGGACACAGCACAGGAATAAAGACAAACACTGGTGATGTCATTATAATGGGACACAGTACAGGAATAAAGACAAACACTGAAGATGTCATTATAATGGGACACAGTACAGGACTAAAGACAAACACTGGTGACGTCATTATAATGGGACACAGTACAGGACTAAAGACAAACACTGGTGATGTCATTATAATAGGACACAGCACAGGAATAAAGACAAACACTGGTGATGTCATTATAATGGGACACAGTACAGGACTAAAGACAAACACTGGTGACGTCATTATAATAGGACACAGCACAGGACTAAAGACAAACACTGGTGATGTCATTATAATGGGACACAGCATAGGACTAAAGACAAACACTGGTGATGTCATTATAAGGGGACACAGTACAGGAATAAAGACAAACACTGGTGACGTCATTATAATGGGACACAGCACAGGACTAAAGACAAACACTGGTGATGTCATTATAATGGGACACAGCACAGGAATAAAGACAAACACTGGTGATGTCATTATAATAGGACACAGTACAGGACTAAAGACAAACACTGGTGATGTCATTATAATAGGACACAGTACAGGACTAAAGACAAACACTACTTACCGATTTTATTCCATGCGATTAGCATGGTGACAAAGCGGTCCCTATTAGCACAGTGGCTGCAGCCTACATGTCCTACCAAGGAATCTCTGATACAAAGTTTGAAAGATCTACTGTTTTTGGAGACGGAGGGATGTGGAGAAACATAAGGAGAGGAAAGTGGAAAGTTTGTGAAAAGGTGGCGTGGTTTTATGTTACATATCCTGTCGGACAGGAAATTGAAAATGTTATGAGACCTTTCACTCTGACGAAATGGTACCTGACAGAACGACTTAAGAATTCTTTGGGTAGACTGCAACAAAGACCATAAAATATTAGTCTTATTGTTATAAAGAGTCAGAGCGATCTAAATAGGTTTTGTATCACAATTGTTATACCATGCAGGTTTAATCATAAGGATCGTCTACATGTGTGATCTATGGGTGGGAATGCTCTATGTGGACAGCCAATTGTATTGTTAGTTATTTCTGACAAATTTGATTTTTGTTTGGAAAATGTTCATTGGATGTATCATGTGATCATTTTATGTAAAACTGTACACTTGCTTGTCTCATGAACAAATAAAAATGTTTTGGAAAAAAAAAAAAAGACAAACACTGGTGATGTCATTATAATGGGACACAGTACAGGACTAAAGACAAACACTGGTGATGTCATTATAATGGGACACAGCACAGGAATAAAGACAAACACTGGTGATGTCATTATAATGGGACACAGCACAGGAATAAAGACAAACACTGGTGATGTCATTATAATGGGACACAGCACAGGAATAAAGACAAACACTGGTGATGTCATTATAATAGGACACAGTACAGGACTAAAGACAAACACTGGTGATGTCATTATAATGGGACACAGTACAGGAATAAAGACAAACACTGGTGATGTCATTATAATATGACACAGTACAGGACTAAAGACAAACACTGATGATGTCATTATAATGGGACACAGTACAGGACTAAAGACAAACACTGATGATGTCATTATAATAGGACACAGTACAGGAATAAAGACAAACACTGATGATGTCATTATAATGGGACACAGTACAGGACTAAAGACAAACACTGGTGATGTCATTATAATGGGACACAGCACAGGAATAAAGACAAACACTGGTGATGTCATTATAATGGGACACAGCACAGGACTAAAGACAAACACTGGTGATGTCATTATAATGGGACACAGCACAGGACTAAAGACAAACACTGGTGATGTCATTATAATGGGACACAGCACAGGAATAAAGACAAACACTGGTGATGTCATTATAATAGGACACAGTACAGGAATAAAGACAAACACTGGTGATGTCATTATAATGGGACACAGCACAGGACTAAAGACAAACACTGGTGATGTCATTATAATGGGACACAGCACAGGAATAAAGACAAACACTGGTGATGTCATTATAATGGGACACAGCACAGGAATAAAGACAAACACTGGTGATGTCATTATAATGGGACACAGCACAGGAATAAAGACAAACACTGGTGATGTCATTATAATGGGACACAGCACAGGAATAAAGACAAACACTGGTGATGTCATTATAATGGGACACAGCACAGGACTAAAGACAAACACTGGTGATGTCATTATAATGGGACACAGTACAGGAATAAAGACAAACACTGGTGATGTCATTATAATGGGACACAGCACAGGAATAAAGACAAACACTGGTGATGTCATTATAATAGGACACAGCACAGGAATAAAGACAAACACTGGTGATGTCATTATAATGGGACACAGCACAGGACTAAAGACAAACACTGGTGATGTCATTATAATGGGACACAGCACAGGAATAAAGACAAACACTGGTGATGTCATTATAATGGGACACAGCACAGGAATAAAGACAAACACTGGTGATGTCATTATAATGGGACACAGCACAGGACTAAAGACAAACACTGGTGATGTCATTATAATGGGACACAGCACAGGAATAAAGACAAACACTGGTGATGTCATTATAATGGGACACAGCACAGGAATAAAGACAAACACTGGTGATGTCATTATAATGGGACACAGCACAGGAATAAAGACAAACACTGGTGATGTCATTATAATGGGACACAGCACAGGAATAAAGACAAACACTGGTGATGTCATTATAATGGGACACAGCACAGGACTAAAGACAAACACTGGTGATGTCATTATAATGGGACACAGCACAGGAATAAAGACAAACACTGGTGATGTCATTATAATGGGACACAGTACAGGAATAAAGACAAACACTGGTGATGTCATTATAATGGGACACAGCACAGGAATAAAGACAAACACTGGTGATGTCATTATAATGGGACACAGCACAGGACTAAAGACAAACACTGGTGATGTCATTATAATGGGACACAGTACAGGACTAAAGACAAACACTGGTGATGTCATTATAATGGGACACAGCACAGGACTAAAGACAAACACTGGTGATGTCATTATAATGGGACACAGTACAGGAATAAAGACAAACACTGGTGATGTCATTATAATGGGACACAGTACAGGAATAAAGACAAACACTGGTGATGTCATTATAATGGGACACAGCACAGGACTAAAGACAAACACTGGTGATGTCATTATAATGGGACACAGCACAGGACTAAAGACAAACACTGGTGATGTCATTATAATGGGACACAGCACAGGAATAAAGACAGACACTGGTGATGTCATTATAACGGGACAAAGCACAGGAATAAAGACAAACACTGGTGATGTCATTATAATGGGACACAGCACAGGAATAAAGACAAACACTGATGATGTCATTATAATAGGACACAGCATAGGAATAAAGACAAACACTGGTGATGTCATTATAATGGGACACAGCACAGGAATAAAGAGAAACACTGGTGATGTCATTATAATGGGACACAGCACAGGAATAAAGACAAACACTGGTGATATCATTATAATAGGACACAGCACAGGACTAAAGACAAACACTGGTGACGTCATTATAATGGGACACAGTACAGGAATAAAGACAAACACTGGTGACGTCATTATAATAGGACACAGCACAGGACTAAAGACAAACACTGATGATGTCATTATAATGGGACACAGTACAGGAATAAAGACAAACACTGGTGATGTCATTATAATGGGACACAGTACAGGAATAAAGACAAACACTGGTGATGTCATTATAATGGGACACAGCACAGGAATAAAGACAAACACTGGTGATGTCATTATAAGGGGACACAGTACAGGAATAAAGACAAACACTGGTGATGTCATTATAATGGGACACAGCACAGGAATAAAGACAAACACTGGTGATGTCATTATAATGGGACACAGCACAGGAATAAAGACAAACACTGGTGATGTCATTATAATGGGACACAGTACAGGAATAAAGACAAACACTGGTGATGTCATTATAATAGGACACAGCACAGGAATAAAGACAAACACTGGTGATGTCATTATAATAGGACACAGCATAGGACTAAAGACAAACACTGGTGATGTCATTATAATAGGACACAGCACAGGACTAAAGACAAACACTGGTGATGTCATTATAATGGGACACAGCACAGGAATAAAGACAAACACTGGTGACGTCATTATAACGGGACACAGTACAGGAATAAAGACAAACACTGGTGATGTCATTATAATGGGACACAGTACAGGAATAAAGACAAACACTGGTGATGTCATTATAATAGGACACAGTACAGGAATAAAGAAACACTGGTGATGTCATTATAATAGGACACAGCATAGGACTAAAGACAAACACTGGTGATGTCATTATAATGGGACACAGCATAGGACTAAAGACAAACACTGGTGATGTCATTATAATAGGACACAGCATAGGACTAAAGACAAACACTGGTGATGTCATTATAATGGGACACAGCACAGGAATAAAGACAAACACTGGTGATGTCATTATAATGGGACACAGCACAGGAATAAAGACAAACACTGGTGATGTCATTATAATGGGACACAGTACAGGAATAAAGACAAACACTGGTGATGTCATTATAATGGGACACAGCACAGGAATAAAGACAAACACTGGTGATGTCATTATAATGGGACACAGCACAGGAATAAAGACAAACACTGGTGATGTCATTATAAGGGGACACAGTACAGGAATAAAGACAAACACTGGTGACGTCATTATAATAGGACACAGCACAGGAATAAAGACAAACACTGATGATGTCATTATAATGGGACACAGTACAGGACTAAAGACAAACACTGGTGATGTCATTATAATAGGACACAGCACAGGAATAAAGACAAACACTGGTGATGTCATTATAATAGGACACAGCACAGGAATAAAGACAAACACTGGTGATGTCATTATAATAGGACACAGTACAGGAATAAAGACAAACACTGTTGATGTCATTATAATAGGACACAGCACAGGAATAAAGACAAACACTGGTGATGTCATTATAATAGGACACAGCACAGGACTAAAGACAAACACTGGTGATGTCATTATAATAGGACACAGCACAGGAATAAAGACAAACACTGGTGATGTCATTATAATAGGACACAGTACAGGAATAAAGACAAACACTGTTGATGTCATTATAATAGGACACAGCACAGGAATAAAGACAAACACTGGTGATGTCATTATAATGGGACACAGTACAGGAATGGCGGACTACAAACAGGCATACTGCTCTAATACAGACAGACCTATCCGCCCACAGGGCCATAGAGCCCCCCTACACGCCACTGAGGCCATCCCTTCACACACAGTGCGGCTCATCCAGTTTCCTGATGAAGGCTACGGCCGAAACGTCACTGAAACTATATGTTTACAAACTGGCATAACGCACATTGTATATCAAGCTTTAATAAATCACGAAGCATCAAGTGTTGTCCAGGAACCCTATTTCTTATATACTCATCCTGGTGTGGGAACCTTTTCCTGTGATCCACAAGTAAAAGTGGAGTGTTACCCAACCCATACAGAAGTCATTATAATGGGACACAGTACAGGAATAAAGACAAACACTGGTGACGTCATTATAATAGGACACAGCATAGGTACATAGACGATATTATTATAGTGTGGAATGGGGATAAGGATTCCGTGGTATCTTTTATAGAATCTCTCAATAGAAACGATAGGAACATACGCTTTTCATCGAATATATATGTTAAAAATAGAGTTTTTGGATCTAAATATTTATATTGAGGGCAAAAATGTAATTTGTAATACATTCCAGAAAGATGTAGCCAAAAATGGTTTCATCCCCTACACTAGTGGCCACCTACCAAGATAGCTGCTTAATATACCTAATGGACGCAATTGTACCAGAGATGAAAAATTTGAAGAAGAGGCTTGTAGGATGAAAGAACAATTTCTGTCTAAGAAATACCCCCAAACCCTTGTAGATGTGTCTTTAGAGAAAGTACGACAACTAGATAGACAATCCTTTTTCAAACCAATACAATCTAAGAGAGTAAGTAAGGACGAAGAAATATTAAGAATAGTATTACCATTTAATACACAGTACTGAAAGATCCAACAAATAATTAAGAAGCATTGGCATTTTCTGAAGGGAGATAAGGTGATAGGCCCACTTATCCCTACTATACCACAAATAGTATACAAAAAAGCACCCAATCTGGGATTAAAGATAGCTCCCACAATCAAAGCAAAACCTACTAATACATAAAATGGTGTGGATCCAAGGTTTCTATAGGTGCGGTACATGCATAAATTGCCGGTCGACATGTTTCTCGAGAAAACCTTTAGAAATAATATCTCCGGTGAACCAACTTACATGTAGCACTACAAGTGTTATCTACATGATAAGATGCCCTTGTTATAAAATGTATGTGGGAAGGACTAAAAGGATGTTAAAGAAAAGTATTGCAGAACACCTCAATAATATTAGGAAAGGTTATATGGATCATCCACTCTTAAGACACTTTAAGGAACATTATGAGCAACAAATCAAAGATTTGAGTTTTGCAGCCATAGAGAAGATAGAAAAGGACTGGAGAGGTGGGAATCACATTGACAGAATGTCTAGGGCTGAGTCGAGGTGGATTTTTGAGTTAAATACTCTTATCCCATATGAATTAAATGCGGAGTTAGAAATTTTTGGATTTTTATAAATCGTTTAATTTCTGGGGTGGATGCCCCCCATCGATGCGGTCAGATGGTATTCTCTACGTACGTCTGACGGCTCCTTGGTGGATGGCACCTGTCCCTGATTCAGCCACAACCTCATATTCTTCATGATTTTTGAGTTGGTTTCACAATTTTTTGAGTTGGAATGAGAACTGAAAATGGAATTATAAAATTTGATGTGTTTTTTTTTTAAATTAACATGGAATGTAGATTACACCGTTTGCCAGATTTGGTTGGTAATATTAATTAAACCAAGAGTAAAATATATTAAGGATATAAAAAAGAAAAAATAGTATAGATCGAAATAGAATATGAGTATGCAAAAATCCTTCATTCCAATTGTTAATTATTGGATTTTAGCAGCATTAAAATGAAAAACGCATTGGAAAAGAAAAAAACGCATGGAAACCGCATTGATACCGCAATTAGTGATCTATCAATCTGAGAATAAGATGGTAATGAGATGTATCTCTATGGAATCTCAATGCAGTTATATGATGTGAATAGAGTTAATAATCCCAAAAATGGCGTTATAATGCTGATTATTTTGCCACTAGATTGCTCTGTGATTTTTAGCCGGGCTGGGACTTTGTTACAACTGGTATCACAATCCGGGTCTGGATTTGGCTCCAACTGGATCCAATGAGGAAATAGGGTATAAAAAGGTGTTGCAATACGAGCTAGATTACCACTGAGGGAAAAAGTCAGTAATTTACAGGACTTCGAAACACGTCTGGGAGGAATCTGGACTTTGTAACACCATTGGATTTTACGTACGCTGGAAATTGCCCTTCTTATTCGCCATCTGCCGATTGGGAAAGTGATTTGTGAATGAATGATCACTCCACAACTACTGGGAGGTGACAGTCACATACTAATGACTATTGAGTACTTCAAGTCTTACCACTGTTCTGAGCAGACGATTGAAAGTAAATCCATATAGCCCAGTGGATTCATTCCCACATGATCGGAGTGAACCGAAGCTGGAGCACGAGGGACGCCGAGACAGCGGGAGCCAGAAAAATTAAGTCGCTCAATGATACGGAGGTAAAGGAATAATATAGCTCTAAAGAGGTGAGGTGGGACGCCACCTAGAGCTTATTTTCCCTACCATCAAGCGTCTCACCATTACTGCAATTGTTCTGTGAGTATGCTCTTACACTAAAAGCTAACAATGATAATATGAGCAATCATGAGTGCGATCATACCGGCTATTATATGAGCAATTATTCGCAGAGTGCGATTATAATCGCTATTGGAACTGACTGTTTGAATGCGATCTGAAGTAGGAGATTTGGAGTAGAGATAATGTGCAATACCAGCAAGTGAAGAACTCTGCATATTGATTATATTCTTGGTGGATATTACCCATCACTTTTGGAGATACCAGTCATTTGACATTATAATCAGAGATTGGATTACCTATCACGTCATTTTTGGTTTTGTAATTTATGTTATTTTATTGTATGTTTTTATTGATGGGTTATGTACTATCACTTATAAATATTAGTAGTTACATGAACTAATAAATTGACATTTTAAACAAAATAGATTCTCCAGATATATGAGTGCCATATCATTTGTTTTTACTACAGAATTTACTTTTTGGTGTTTTGAGCTTACACCATTTTAATATTGAGCACCATCTCAACCTACTGGAAAGTAGAGCCACCCCATTCAATTATTAAAATACGGATACTGTCCATAATGCATCGGCATTTTTTGCAGACCCAGTGACTTCATTGGGTACATGATCATCATTTTATGGTACAGGGCATGTTCTATCTTTTTGCAAAACAGACATATGGATGCAGAAAGCACACAGATCAGCCATATCCATTGCGCAAAAAGGCAGAATATGTCCACAAAATGAGGACCATGTACCAACTGAAGTCAATAGGTCCATAAAAAAAAAATGCAGGAGGTACAGACTCCTCCATATTGTGTAGATCCTTGATTTGCAAACCTCAAAACAGATCCGGTCATGTTCCTGAGGCCTTAAGAATAAAGACAAACTCTACTGTGACATAACTACAAAGAAACCCTGGCTAACAATAAACCACAGGGGAAAATTTATCAAAACTGGTGTAAATTAAATCTGGCCTAATTGCACACAGCAACCAATCAGATTCCACCTTTCATTTTTTCAGAGCTCTTTTGGAAAATGAAAGATGGGAGTTTTCTGTTACACCAGTTTTGATAAATCTGAAAGCCAGTTTGGATATTATTGTGACACCATCATAATGGAACGCAGTCACCAAGTTTTAGCTGGGTCCTAATTTGGCACTGGTCGTCCATAACTAAAGTCTGCTTTATCTGCTTTGTAAACGATCAGGACTATGACTGTTCACCTCTATACACTTTGCATTACATTGGTGGTGCATATCTTGTTAAACGGCGAGTTGTGCTGCTGACCGGTGAACGTTTTTTTTGCGCATCTAAAAAAATTTGTGACAAACGGGCATTCCTACAAATGTCTGTTTCTAATCATCAGCCTGTGTAAGAGGCTCCTTAAGGAGTGAAGACATCTCCATGCAGATGTGGCCCTTGCCTGGATTCCCTCTCAGTATCCCAGTGCTGCAGGGTAACAATGCGAATAACTGGGCCAGTGTGCTGCCCACTAGTGCAGACTAAGCATCACTGCGGACAGGGACTTACGTGAGGGATGTTAATCTCTGACCAGCGCTCTGGAATATCTTGGTGCAAGATACATAAAATATGGAGGATTGTCTGTACTGGATAAGACCTGGAGATGTGAACAGCTGACTGGAGAATTGACATACTGGTCAACCAAATGAATGGCTCTTCAAGTAATGCACGGACGCCCTGGGCCTGCCACAGTGGGCAGCCCCATGTCTAAAGTGATTGAAGTGCTGAGACATACCCTTTAAAGGGGAAATCTCTCTATAAAAAGGTAACACATTAGAACAGGCATCCTCAAACTGCGGCCCTCCAGCTGTTGTAAAACTACAACTCCCACAATGCCCTGCTGTAGGCTGATACCTGTAGGCTGTTCGGGCATGCTGGGAGTTGTAGTTTTGCAACAGCTGGAGGGCCGCAGTTTGAGGATGCCTGCATTAGAAGATGCCATTACAGCAATTTCTAAACCAGAGGATCCTTTCAGAATTCATACATGACTGGAAATGTCTGACATAATTCTTCTCTCAAAGATGCTCATTAAAGAGGACCTGTCACCTCTCCTGACATGTCTGTTCTAATAGCTACATGCATTCCCATGTAATAACAATTCTGGAGCAGTCTGCAGTAAGGGTACAGAGAGGTGTTAAACACTTGGGGGTCTCACTTTACCCAATCAGCGCTGCCATTGTCAGACTGTGCAGGTATACACCACTAATTGGTTACAGACCCTCTGTATCCTTAGGCTCCATTCAGACATCCGTGTGTGTTTAGCGCATTTTGCGGACCGCACATCGCCGGGAAAATGCCTTTTGTTGTCCGCAATTGCGGACAAGAATAGGACATGTTCTATTTTTTTTACGGAACAGAAGTGCGGACCCGGAAGTGCGGATCCGTGCGGGACATAGTGTGTCCCCATAGAAATGAATGGGTTCGCAATTCCGTTCCGCAAAATGCGGAACAGAATTGCAGACGTATGAATGGAGCCTTATTGCAGACTGCTAGCAACTCATTCATAACTTCTAGTAAAAGAATAAAGGAATGGCACAACATAGAGCCATAAGAATGGATGCTCCAGAATTGTTATTACACGGGGAATACATGTAGCTATTAAAACAGGCAAGTCAGGAGCGGTGACAGGTCCTCCTTAAGTGTGTCAAAGATGTCCAACAAAAGGACTAAAGTGCTTTACATGACACCACAGCCACTTAGAGGGGTTGTTTCACTTCTGCAAGTGCCATTTATCATGTAGAGAAAGTTAATACAAGCCACTTACTAATGTATTGTGATTGTCCATATTACCTCCTTGGCTGGCTGGATTAATTTTTCCATCACATTATACCCTGCTCGTTTCCATGGTTACGACCACCCTGTAATCCAGCGGTGGTGGTCGTGCTTGCACACTATAGGAAAAGTGTCGGCCTCTCTTGTGGCTGGGAGCGTGGAAGCTCACATAGGCTGGTGCTTTTTTTGTATAGTGTACAAGCACACCCACCGCTGATGGATTGCAGGATGGTCGTAACCATGGAAACGAGCTGTGTATAATGTGATGAAAAAAATGAATCCAGCCAGCAAAGGAAGCAATATGGACAATCACAATACATTAGTAAGTGCCTTGTATTAACTTTCTCTACATGATAAAGGCCACTTGCTGAAGTGAGACAACCCCTTTAAGCTTACAGACCAGTGGTGTCCCCAATCTCATGGATCCAGCTCCCCCAGGCATGTCCCTTTTAGATGATGTGAAGTTCTACTTACAGGCTGCTGGCTGAGCAGTAGGTTTCTGAGTTGGGGGTTGGCACCAGGGTTCTGTGGTCTCAGCATGGTTCCTGCCTGGGGGTTCTGAGGTTGACCGGGGGCTTGCACCGTAGCTTGTGTTGCCTGCTGAGGTGCCTGGTTGGGACCCTGAGGTGCCTGTTGTTGCTGCATTCTGATTTGTAACTGTAAGGGATGATTGAAGGTCAGTGAAGTCTCACTTCTAGTAAAGTGTAAGGACAGTGAATAGCACCTAAAGAGATGGTTTAGGTTTGTGGCATGTTAAAACAACTGCTTGCTGTAACGGTAATGGGCACTCGATACACTGACTTTTTGAGGAGCTTGTGGTCGGCTGGTGCCTATGCACAGCAGCCAACTAAATAAGCAGAGATAGTAAGTATATTACATAGCTTTTTGCTCTCACCCCAGTATACCTTGGTCCAGTAAAGCTGCAGTAATGTTTCTTTCATAGTGACTGGTCCAGCTGAGGGAAGTTACACTGCTATATAATACGTCATTACAGCCTACCCAAAACACTGGATGAACTTAGAGGGTATTTTAGACACTAGTTTTTTCAATAGGTTCCCATTGTTTTAAATTGCTGGGCAGACCCTTTACATTCTCTACCATTGCTGTGCATATGTCTGCAGAATGTAAGCTGTAAACCAGGCATGCTCAAACTGCAGCCCTCCAGCTGTTGTAAAACTACAACTCCCACAATGCCCTGCTGTAGGCTGTTCGGGCATGCTGGGAGTTGTAGTTTTGCAACAGCTGGAGGGCCGCAGTTTGAGGATGCCTGCTGTAGACTGTGGCTAAATACATATGCAGGTTAATACACATGGACGTGGTGTGTGAGATTACTGTGGAAGCTCACCAGATTCTGGGATCTCTGCTGTTCATCCATCATAGTTACCTGGTTTACTGATGTCATGCCTTGTGTTACCTGCTGCCCGGGCATCTACAAGATGGTGCAGATAAAATGAATTTTTATTCATAAGAAATAAAGTATCACACACAGTAAGGGGCACTAGTGAATGACTTACTTGCTGTGGTACGGTCTGTGTCACCGGCAGAGATCCAGGTTTATTGGACAAGAAGGCCTGAGGGTTGGGCTGGACAGACCCAGCGCCCATAGACTGACCTGCCCCCATCTAAAAGAGCAAAAAGGAATTAAAACAGCAGGCTTCATAGCGAGCGCTCGGACAAGATGCTGCTCTCAGTGCTGTTTGAGAGCAGGATATAATCAGATTGACTTGGTTTATTAAGTGATATCATTATTTAGCGCACCTTAGTCAGTGGCCAGCCAATAGGTAAGAGGAGAACCTTAAGGTACGTTTGAATATCCAACAGGCTATTCCGGTTACCTGCTCTGGCACAAATGGCAGCTGTCAGCTGCACAAAAACTGTTGCATGGAACGGTTTTTGTCCGGCCGAAACCCGGCATTTAAGCCAGAACATGCAACCGGATCGCCACCGGACTCCATTATAGTCAATGGGGATCAGGTGGAGAATCTGGAAATTACGGATCTGACAAAATATGGCAGGCTGCTCTCTGCTGGAACAGCGTGTCGGATCCACTGCTGCAGATGTGAACGTGCTCTAAACAAGCTGAATTGTTAAGAAAATTCTTCTTTTTTGGCAGACAATAATTTAGCACAGGATTGCAAGATAATTAGAATTTCACAGGGTTAGAAGCAGAAGACTGAGGTTTATCAGTTTATGGGGGAGATTTATCATAACTTGAAAATTGGCCCAGTTGTCCATAACAACCAATAAGAGTCCACCTTTTATTTTCAAAATTTTCTGAAAAATCTGGAATCTAGGGGTTGCAAAGGGCAATCAAGTCAGATTTCCTTTGCATTAATTTTCATAAATCTCCCCCTGTATGTTGACATTTTGGAGGATATTAACCCCTGCAGGTACATTTTATAAACCCACATATGTCCAATAATCCATAATATTTGATAACCTGTCAGACAAAGAAATGCTTTAAAAAAAGACCTTCAAACGAATCATTTTGTTCCAGCATATATATTACCGAATGTTCTCCTGTACAGCAGGGACTTTCAGACAGCCATACTGAAAGGCTTCTATGGGGATCCAAATCAGTTCAGTTGAACAGTGGCAAGTTCGGATATTGAAGCCGTATAATGGACACTAAAATGCGTCTGCAACATGGACGCCTGAAGGTGACACAGTCATAAGACTCTACCTTCCTGATACTATACAGCACATTAAAGTCTGTGCTGGTTACACTAAGTGCAAGTGACAGGGAAAGTAAGGGTCAGAAGGCATCAGGATTCAGATACAGTAAAAGTTCCTTCTTACATTTCGGTTCTGGAGCTGAACTTGTTTGTGATTGGTGATCACTTGTCGGATACCGTTGACAAAGCCGCTCTGATCATATGGAATCAAACCCATAAAGATCTTCTTCTTGGAGGAGTACAACAGCATAAGAACCCTGACTTCACATGGGGTGGTGTGAGGAAAATGCACACAACCGGCCTAAAACAGGGACAAAAAGAAGAAATAATAAAACTGCAATGCCAAAGATTACGAGTCTGTGCTTTAGGTTTTGTTGAGATGAGAAACTCTGAGACACGTATAAGGCTAATAACATGATGTATACTTACAAAACCGTTCCCCATGATACGGTAGAGACCCTTAAGAGATTCCAGGTCCTTGTTGGTGAAGTGGAATTGCACCATACGAGAGTTCCTGAATAACGGTCCTAATGTTGTCTGCAATAAGATAACTGCAGTTCTTTACTGCTCTCTATACATTAGGTCTTTTTTTACTTTTAGGGCCGGTGTACGCAGCTACTGTACTGCAGTCAAAGCAGCAATAGGGGATGACAAACAGATTATGGCTCCTGATACAGCCTATATAGCCTGGACACCATATATTTCCATTAGGGTTTACCGTCTTAAATGGAATCTCTCAGCAGTTATGACCCTTTACAACTGCTCACATTGCCATATAGGCGACAGGGCCAGCAGTGTAGGCATACCTGGGTGACAACTTTTAATGCCCCCAGCATTGCAATCGCAACTACTATGGAGGGAGTGCCGACCTGTTCAGGGCCCTTACGTCTCAGCATTGAACATTTCCGCAGGCCCTCCCCTCTTCTGAGCGATGGCTGTAGGGCTGTAGCACCCAATCTGGAGAAATGTTCAGTGCAGAGAGCTGGTTGGCTTCTCTGGCCATGAAATCTGCATGGCCATCACAATAGGTGTGCACACACTACATATAACGATACACACATATCCGATATATTTTTTCTACATTAATACGCATAAATAACTTAGAGAGGATTATATACCAATAACTGTTGAGGGATCAGCTGCATAATTAACTTCTGAGGCCACTGATCAGTTTTCCTGGAATAAAATAAATAATTGACTTAATTATTGATGAATTGCAGTTCACATCTCAATAAAGGATACACACATTAGACACAATTACATAAGAATATGTAAACATGCCGTGTAGGGGCGGACTGACCATTAGGGCACTCGGGCATAGACCGAGGGCCCGTGGCCAGTAGGGGGCCCGTCCCCAGGGCAGACGCGGCGGCAGGGGACATCAGGAGATGAGCGCTTCCATTGCGCTCATCTCCGTGCAGCTGCAGGGGAGGGAGAGGCGTGTCCTCTCCTGTTCCTCCTGATAGGCTGCCAGCACTGGGCCGGCAGCCTATCAGAGGCCGGTGCAGGCGGCGCGATGACGCCATCGCGCCGCTGGAGCGGTACAGCTTGAGACACAGGCCGGAAGATGCCTGCATCGCATCGCTGGAGGTAAGTATAAGTGTTTTTTTTTTTTTCTGGGGCTACTGGCACTTAAGGGGACTAATGGCACATAAGGGGGACAGCTACTGGCACATAAGGGGGCTACTGGCACAAAAGGGGGCTACTGGCACATAAGGGGCTACTGGCACATAAGGGGCTACTGACACATAAAGGGGACGGCTACTGGCACATGAGGGGGGATTAATAACACATGAGGGAGGCCTAATGGCACATAAGGGGGACTACTGGCACATAAGGGGGACTACTGGCACATAAGGGGCACTACTGGCACATAAGGGGGACTACTGGCACATATGGGGGGCTACTGGCACATAATAAGGGGGCTACTGGCACATAATAAGGGGCTACTGGCACATAATATAGGGGCTACTGGCACATAATAAGGGGGCTACTGGCACATAATAAGGGGGCTACTGGCACACAATAAGGAGGCTACTGGCACACAATAAGGGGGCTACTGGCACACATAGGGGGCTACTGGCACCATGGGTGAAGCACAAGAGAGGCACTTATTACTGGCACATGGGGGAGAGGCACAAGAGAGGCACTTATTACTGGCACATGTGGTGGCATGGAGAGGCACGTGTTACTGGCACATTATTATGGGGCACTATGGGGGCTTCTACTGAGGCCACAAAGAAGGGGTATTTCATATGGGGGGGCTCTGTGTGGTACTAGTATTATCAGGGGTATTATCTGTTTCTGCAGTGTAGTATTGGGGAGCACAGCGGCACAGTATTGGGGGTAGTAGGATGATTTGTCCAGACGATGGGAGGATGATGGAAAAGTAGTAAACTAAGATTTTTTTTTTGTTAAACTGCAGAGATGGAAAATGGCGACAACATGGCGGTCTGGTCTGAAGGTCTGAAAGGAGAAGACGAGGACAGAAAATATCTACATCAAAGAAGACGTCACTGGACGTAATGGGTAAGTGCCCTGTATCTCTGTCGGGATGGGATCAGAGGCATAACGATGGCGATGTGACCAGGTAGTGGAGGCGGGATATAGGTGTGGCTGGAGGTATAACATGGGCGTGGCTGGAGGTAGGGCATGGGTGGGGGCTGGAAGGGGGCCCTTGATTTATTTTGCCCGGGGGCCCTGAGGGTTCTCAGTCCGCCCCTGATGCCGTGCAGCAGAAGTTGTCACCAAAACGCCCCCTTCCTGCTCTGCAGCTAGTGGCTGAAGCTACCTGCTATGCCGGCCCCATGCAAGCACTCTGTGCATAAGGGCTCATTCACACGGCCGTCCTCCGCATTAGAGGCAGCAATTTGCGGTCCCCAATGCACGGTCACCATCCGTGCAGCTGCCGCGATGGGTCCGTGATCAGTCTACACCACAAAAAAATAGAACATGTTCTATTTTTTTGCGGTGCGGAGACACGGACATCAACAGAAGAACTCCGTAGTGCTTCAGTGGGGTTCTGTGCCTCCATTCCACACCGACC
This sequence comes from Bufotes viridis, assembly GCA_033119425.1. Classification (NCBI taxonomy): domain Eukaryota; kingdom Metazoa; phylum Chordata; class Amphibia; order Anura; family Bufonidae; genus Bufotes; species Bufotes viridis. Next base: position 476,172,268 of record CM065590.1, on the reverse strand, counting down.
TTCTGGATTGCGGACCCATTCAAGTGATTGGGTCCGCATCCGTGATGCGGGGTGCATACAGCCCGTGTCTGCATATTGCCGACCCACTGTTTGTGGGAACAATACTGATACGGACAACCAACGGTCGTGTGAATGAGCCCTAAAACTGCTAATACAGATATTTCTCTTCTTGAATTCAGCCACTTCCCCCTGCAGTCTATGACAAAACTAGATTTTTGTACTTACCGTAAAATCTGTTTCTCTTTCGTTCATTGGGGGACACAGGCTTGACCATGTGTATAGCTGTTGTCGCTAGGAGTCGGACACTAAGCACACAGCGTGTAAGTTTCTCCCCTTCAGCTATATCCTTCCTACAGGGACTAAGCTAAATCCGTAAGAGCAAAACCAGGAGAAGCCAAACAAAAAAACCACACTATGTACCAACCCAGAACCACACAGGCCAGAAAAGGCCCGTAAACAAAAGAACGGGTGGGAGCTGTGTCCCCCATGAACGGAAGAGAAACAGATTTTATGGTAAGTGCAAAAATCTAGTTTTCTCATCCATATCATTGATGGACACAGGCTTGACCATGGGACGTTACAGAGCAGTCCCCAAAGGTGGGAAGAACAAACAACCCTCCCGTCAATCAGAGAACCGCCATCTGCAAAACTCTACAACCCAGAGAAGCGTTAGCCAGCGCAAAGATGCGTACTCTATAAAACTTGGAAAAAATATGCAAAGACGACCAGGTAGCCGCCTTGCACACCTGAAGGGCCAAAGCCCTGTGATGCACCGCCCAAGAGGCCCCCACTGCCCGAGCCGAATGAGCAGTCACCCGGAAGGGTGGGGATTGGCCATTAACTCGGTACGCTTCCGCCAATGGCCAAATGTATCCATCAGGAAATGGAAGTCTTCGACGCTGCCAGTCCTCGTCTCGGCCCCTCTGGGGGGGGGGGGGCGCACTGAAAGGGGGCACTTCGGGGCCAAATTCCTTTCCTTTTTAATACTCACCTGTACTCAAACTGATTTAGCTTAGTCCCTGTAGGAAGGATATAGCTGAAGGGGAGGAGTTTACACTTTTTGTGCTTAGTGTCCGCCTCTTAGCGGCAACAGCTATACCCATCATCAAGCTTGTGTCCCCAAATGATACGGATGAGAAATCTTCATTTCCACCGAGTGAAGGCTGAGAGAGGTGACTAGTAGCTGAATGATCACAAAGCTCTTCTAATAACTGGTAGGGGCCACAGCAGGCAGATGTCAGTCCGGCGAATGAAACAATGCCGTTTAGACACTTACAGATTTTCTCCAGGGTTGACATACACTTGGCATGGAAGGGAACGTGTCAGCTTGGCATTTGTGTCCACAGATGGAGGTTTAGGCTTCTACATGGAAAACAGATAATACACTTATACCGAGACCGTTTAATACGAAGAAAAGAGGTCACCGGACATAACTCACCTCTTGCCACTCGAGCACACCACTCCAGGCCAGCATTTTGTTGGCGACAGACTGCTGTGTGTTGGCCAGCTGTGGTGCACCAATCTGAGGCGCAGTTGATTGTTGAGCTGGTACACCAGGCGGTGCTCCTGTACCAGGCTGTAGGGACACAAAAATCTGAATTATTGGACCTGATAACATACTTGGTGCCATGTTTAAACATAATACTGCCATCTATCTCAAACAATTCAGGTCTTAGAATTACCTCTCAATCTGTCAAATTTTTTATGGAAAGTTTATTAGGTTTATCTTTTTTCTGGAGTAAATAACCAATACGTTATCGATTACAGGGTTGTCATAGATTTTTTTCTATAGCATTAAAAAACACGCCTGCTAGATATGCAGTAATAATAGAGGAACGGGGCAGACATGAACACAGAAATCCCACAAGATAAAAGGTGTACACATTCATTTTCTCTAACAATAGTAAACTATATTATCGCAGCATTTAACCAGGAGTTGCGAGTAAGGGCTCATGCACACAGCCGTTGCCCCATTGCTCCGCAATACACAGAGCACGGGCCGTGTGCATTCTGCATCACAGATGCGGACCCATTCACCTGAATGGTTCCGCAAATCCTGAGATGCGGTGCGGAATGGAACCACGGAACGGAAGCACTACGGAGTGCTTCCGAGGTGTTCCATTCCGCAAAAAAGTAGTGCAGTGCGGACCATCGGACGGGTCCGCGATCCGCATGCGGCTGGCCCACAGTCGTGCTTGTGCATTGCAGACCGCCGTGGGCATGAGCCCTTAGTCTGGGTCATTAAAGGGGTTGTCTCACTTCAGCAAATGGCATTTATCATGTAGATTAAGTTAATAAAAGGCACTTACTAGTGTATTTTAACTGTCCATAATGTCTCCTTTGCTGGCTTGATTCATTTGTCCACCTCATTATCCACTGCTCGTTTCCATGGTTATGACCTGCAATCCAGCAATGGTGGCCGTGCTTGCACACTATAGGAAAAAGCGCCAGAGAGGCCGGTGGCTTTTCCTAGATTGTGCAAACACGGCCACCGCTGATGGATTGCAGGGTGGTTGTAACCCCTGGATATGAGCAGTGTATAATGTGATGGAAAAATGAATCCAGCCAGCAAAGGAGGCAATATGGAGAATCACAATACATTAGTAAGTGGCTTGTATTAACTTTCTGTACATGATAAATGCCATTTGCTGAAGTGAGACAATCCCTTTAAATCTATGGCCAGCTTAATACTTATTGTAGCCATTGGATATCAGGGGAAAGGAAGTAAGATTATATTGTCAATCTCCTTAGAGGGTGCCTAACCTTTCCATATACTTTATTAACACTTATTGTAAATGCAATAAAATGTATTTTTCTAATCTACTTTATTTTTTAACGTTTTCCCCAAGAAACAGGCCTCAAGCTCAGGTGCACATTGAGCTTTAGAATCCGTACTCCCATACAGCTCTGTGTATGGAAGTATGGACTCCCCTGTGGACGCACTAAGCACTGTACAGGCCAGAGCATGGCTGGAATGAGCGAGCACAGGGAAGGAGCTCACATAAGACATTGCTCCTCTGCTAAAACCTGACATAGCCCATCTATGACAGGCTATAGGAGAGCAGCGCTTGTACAGGCAGGAACAGCAATGCTCTGGCCTGTGGAGCGCTCAGTGTGGCCGCAGGAGAGTCTGCACTCCCATATACACACCTGTACGAAAGTACAGATTCTGAAGCGCAACAGGCACCTGAAGTTCAGGTGCCTATTTTACTGTGGAAACGTTAAAAATTCTAAAGTATATTTGAAAATGTAATTTTATAGCATTTACAATAAGTTTTAATAAGGTATATAGAAAGATTTAGACACACTTAAAGCTTTTCAGAATGAGCAGTGGAGTCAAGCAAAACTAAATGTGTCTGAAATGCAGGACAATACCATCGTCTGTGGGACCGGTGGTTGTGGAGCCGTCTGTTGGGTCATCATTCCCTGAGTTGGTCCAGGCCCTGTGGTTACAGTGGAAACTAAACTTGGCTGAGGAGAAGACGTTATTAAAGAAGGAGTAGAGGTAACCATTTTGGATGCTTGCCCTTGAGGCATTGTGGGAGCTGGTGGTTGGTTGAATGGTGGGCCAACAGTCGATGCAGACGGCATGGCTCCAAGTCCAGGAACTGAAAGAAAAAAATGCAATAAAGACAGACTGAAAAGAACCAGAACTAAGGAAAAAGTAAACTGGTATCAAAATGCATCAAGAAAACGCCCCAGAAACGCAAGTATATCTCCTGACAGTCACTTTAAAATTGGGAAAACCCTCCCAAAAATGTCACTTTTTTAATGGAGACAAACATAAATAAAGAACTTAAACAACAAAAATGTCACTTTTTTATTGTAGATTTTATTGTGTGTCTGCAGTAAATCTTGTTGGCAGGGGACACTATTGCATTTTAACCCATTAGTGCCATAATTAATTTTAGCCTTAAGGGCCAATAATATTTTACCCCTTTGTGTTCTAGCAGTCATAACTTTTTAATTTTTTCTTCTAAATTTTTCTTAAATGAATTGTAGGTTTTTTAGGAACCATTTTGAGGTTTATATATAGTGTAGTAAATAACTTATTTTATTTTTAGGAGGAAAGATTTAAAAAATAGCAATTTACATTATTTTGTGGAATTTTTTATGGCATTCCCTGTGTGGTAAAAATAATATACCGTAATTTTATTATGTGGGTCGCTACAATGATGATAATGTCACATTTCTATATATTTTTACTTTTTTTCTTCCCTCCTGCAGCCTGTCAGCTCTGCAGCTGCTCCCTCATTCTCCTCCAGACTGACAGGGAGGGGGGACTGCTATAACTGCCCATATCTCTGGTTTGGTACTTTGTATTGTTTGAAAGCTGGCATTTCAAGCTTTCAGACAATACCAGAATGACAGCAATCAGTTCAGTACAGGTAAAGATATCGCTGTTAGAAATCGGGATGCAGGCAATATAGCTAAAAGTCATGCCAGCTTTCAAACACGACCAGTTGCATGTTTCTCTATTCAGGAGATAGCAGCATCTAAAGCAGCCCTCCCCAGGGACGTAACGATCACGGTCACAGAGGGTGCGATCGTGACCGGGCCCGGCGCGGGGAAGGCTCGCAGCCCCGCAAGTGCTTATTTTAAGTGCGGTGGCCGTGGGCCCTCCCTATATTTTAACTAAGTGCCGCGGCTGCCAGTGTTCCCTATTTATGCCTTTTGGGTAGGTCCATCAGGACCTCCGCTCAGGCCCGCTCTACTTCTGTGTCAAACAAGAAGAGAGGGACACCAGGGAATGTGAAGGAGAGCAGGCATGTCTGCTCGGCGATCTCCTGTGTAGGTCTGCCGGTTCCCGTGCACTGCAGCAGTGATGGCCCCCAGGAGCAGCACTCCACATCTCCAGCAGGTACATCTAGACTAGCCCTATACCCAGCCAGTGTCGGGACACGTACAGTGCTGATCGGTTTACCGTCTCCCGGGGCAAGGCTTTCTCTCTGCCTGTGGTGAGCTCTGGGCTCTGCCATAGTTACTGATCCCCACTGCTGGGTTGTGACCGTCCTGTATGTCACACAGGACACTGCAGAGCCTATTAGCTGTCTATTTGTCCAATTACAAATCTATCTACATATCTATTATAGCACTCACCTATGCTGCAGCGTAGTACAGGGGCACACACTGGCTTCATACCGGGAGGGCATGGATGATCAGTGGTGCGATAGTGGCACTAATGTCCGACAGTGGGCGGAGGCTCGCAGGGGGGGGGGGGGGCCCAATTCAAAGTTTGCCCTGGGACCCATAGAACTCTAGTTACGCCACTGGCCCTCCCCCCTCGGGCAGAACAGTTAACTACTTTCCCACTGCCAAAGCTGCACCCCTTTAGGATGCCTGCCCTACCCACCACCCCAAAAAAAAAAATCACATTAACTAGAGAATGAACAGAACACTGCAGATTAGCCAAATTCCTGGGCTACTCTTCTGCCATCAAGATGGCCGCACAGCTTTTCAGACTGGTGAGCAGTGGTGGCCAAGCAGGAAGAGTCATATGGACTACTGATGCACGCTGTGCATGAAGTAGTCCGAGAAGTGGTGCGGCCATTCTGGAGACCAGGAATTGGCAGATCTGCAGATGAAAAGATAAACAGGAGGTCACCAGGTAAGTGTTCTGGTCATTACCCAGTTAAGGTGAATTTTTTTTCTTGGGCTGGAGGATCACTTTAAATGGGAAATACACTGAAAATGTGTGTCTGACATATCAGAAAATCATGAAAAGATGATACTGGTAATATCTGTGATCTTGGATCACCACTAAGGAGAGATTAAGCCTTATTGGCACTGCTCATAGATTTCTGTTAACAAAAATGTCACAAAACATCCTCAGGAAAGGCTCAAAGTTCCCGTAAAGTAAATCAATGTGCAGTGCCAAAGGGGTTTGAGTGATCTGATCTGTCTTTGAGAAGTGTCCTTTTATTCTGGAAATCAGTGGTGGGAGATGACTGGGATATTGAAGACTCAGACTTCACCAGTGAGTTACGTGTATCTATAACACATTAGACAATCATTTTGACTATATTTAATCATGAACTGTACAGGAGCAGTAAGAAATACTTACACCGATTCTGGTTATTGCTCTTCTGCATCTCGGCAGCTTTAACTGCAGACTGGGCAGCGAGCTGTGCGGGTGTCAGGTTGTTTGTCTGAGAAGGATGCTGAAAAAATAAGATCACCACGGGTGAGATGCTGAGACACTGGATTAGTAGCAGAGCTGGAGCGGAACTAGCACAATGTACGAGCAGCGTTTAATGTGATGGAAAAATGAATCCAGCCAGCAAAGGAAGAAATATGGACAATCACAACACATTAGGAAGTTCCTGGTATTAACTTCCTCTACATGATAAAGGCCACTTGCTGAAGTGAGACAACCCCTTTAAGGGTAGGGTCACATAGGGTTTTGTGGCAGGTTTTTCTGCCAAAACAAGAAGTGGATCCAGCAGGAAGGAGACATGTCCCTTTCCTTCATATTTCCCATTCCTTTCAAATCCACTTCTGGCTTTGGCTCAAAACCTCCTGTAAAAACTCCATGTGAACCTTCCCTAATAAGTGGCACTTGGAATGCACCTCAGAGTTTTTGCCTTCCTCCGAATCAACACTGTAGGATTATAGGTTGGACTTGACGAACCTCTGTCTTTTCCAGTCTTCCCAACTATATAACTAGGGAAGGTAAGAGGTAACAACTATTTGCTGACAGTCTTGTGAGCTACATCATCAATTCTGTTTTTTTTTCCAATATACTGTCTGTATGAATTCTTCCCGTTACAGGATCTCCGCTTGCTGTCATGTAATAGGAATGCTCATTGTTTATTCCCGGGGTGTATGAATCTGCTCTGCTCATGTGATGGACACATTGGTCAAGGCAATGTGCACACACTAAGGATTCTAGATGGCTAGAGGTGCGAATTCTGCTCTGCTAACAGAACACCATCAATGCATGTTAAAAGTCTAATTTATACCAGATTTTCAAAATCTTGAGTCCAGCAGCAACTCACAGAATGTTAAAATATGCAGTTTGTTCCCTATTATGGATTTCATGCAGAAAGTCCCGGATGGGGCCAATCTATGTGCCAATCCAGATTTAGGCTGCAGATTTCTACCAATGATTATTCAAAAATCCTTGGCAGATTTGCCTAGGTCAAACCCTTGATCACTCCGGCATCTCTGTGTCCATCCCAAGACCAGGACAGATTCTTATCTCCTGGAAGTAACCAATGAAGATTCCCTATGGAATTCCATGAAGCAGAAATCTTGAAATCCACCCAGAACTGATAGGATATGCAAGTTTGTATACAGAAAATCCACAGCATAATACAGTGCTAAACAGATTAGACTGTATGTGCAAAATGACTTGTGCAGCAGAATTTCGCTGTGGATTTTACCCTTTGCAATGAACAATGTGAAATCTGGGGGCAAATACGAAACAAAATCTGGAAATGCAGAGAAATCTGCATTCGAATCTGCAAAAAATACACTGCAGTGTGCATGTGGATTTATAGGGCTAAACAGAATAGCCCTTTAAGCTCACCTTCAGCTAACCTGAACTCGTTTACTAAACTGGCAAAGTTACATCCCCATGAGCCCTCTCTCTAGACGCAGAGGGTCCATTCAGTGTCATAGGTGTAGCAGGCGGGAAAACAAACACTGGAGGATCCCGAGCACCCAAAGGCTATATCTCATAGATGCCCTTCATCAAGACGCCAGTCTTGATCTCGGGTGCAGTGGTACAAGATGTGCCAAAATTACTGATTGATGCATGCCATAAAACAATTCTGGCGCAACCTGGCTGGTGCTTAGGTTTCAGGCATTACTTGCACCAGAAAACTAAAGTAAGTAATGGTAAGTGTGTTGTGCTGCGGAGGGCTACCCTCCAGCAATGCTCCACCACTTTTAACAAGAGGAGAAGCAAAAAGTTTCACATTTTTTGCACAAACCAATACTTGCGCAAAAATTTTTAAAACTTTTTGAAGCCTCACTTCTGGAGCAGGGAATATGATCACAAACAAGTCAGCCCCTTAAAAACTGAGGCACATTGCTACAAATTAAACGCATAACAACAAAGAAACATACAAAATATATAAATCATTGATAACATATGCTAAGGACACCACATTGATGAGCATACCATGTACGGAGCCTGGACTTGTGGAAGCTGGTGAGGAGGGGCACTGGGAAGCTGGGAGGGCACCACAGGGAACTGTGGCTGGGGAAGAGGCTGTTTTGATGCAATGGCTCCCCCTACTGTAAAGGAAACACAAGATGTAACTACTGTATCATCAGTGCACATCAGAGACTATGGGAAACAGGCAGACATACACACAGCCAGGGTGGGCTCCAGGTTCATGTGGGCCCCCTTGAGGCATTTTTTTTTTTACATTAACATGACCCCCAGTGGTCCCATACAGCATAATGACCTCTGGCCCTTAACATAGTATAATGAGGCCCCCCCCCCCCCCCCAGACACACATAGTATAATGACCCCACAGTGGCCCCCACACTGGGTGTTATACTGTATGAGGGCTCAGGGGGTCATTATACTGAATGGAGGGTCATTGGGGATCAGTATACTAAATGGGGGGCATTATACTGTGCAAAGGGCCCTCCCAGTGGCCCCTTCCCATACCTATCGTTGCTGGAGCGCAGGGGAGTCGGGGGTCCTGTCATTCACTAACCGCAGCTCCCTGCGCTCCTTCTCTCCTCAGGCCCGCTGCAGCAGTGAGACACACATCATGACGTCACCGCTGGGCCGGGCCTGGATGAGAGAAGAAGCTGTGCAGGGATGTAGCTAGAATTGAATGGGCCCCAAAGCAAATTTTAGTACCTCCCCCCCTTCACGAGTGGGTTCACATCACGCTTTTTTCTTTCGGTCTGATGTGTACAAATGTGCAGCACTCCATGTTTTTGCATCCTGCAGAGTCCAGTAAAAAATACATACGTTAACGTATTATTATTTTTTTACAATGGTACTGTATGGTGAACAGACGCCACTGTACGGCATCAGTCTGAGGCATCTGTTAATGTATACATTTTTGGTATACATTAAACGGATGGCAAAAATGTCATGTGAACCCAGCCTTAGTGTCAGAATAAGCACCAGTACACAGCGGAGCGGAGAGGGGAGGCTGCCATGTACTGACAGAGCGCTACCTGGTCCTGGTGGTCAGGGGTGAGGACTGGGAAATACAGGGCACAGTATATTATACTAGAATCTATATACTATAAAGATATTAGCCCGACCCTGGAATAATAATACAATTAGGGGGTCATTTATTAAATAACAATATGTCTATATTAGGCTAGTGTTGTTGGATTCCGGCAGGCAGGCAAATACCGTAAAAGTGACTGAACTGAAGACATCCTGATGCATACTGAACGGATTGCTTTCCATTCAGAATGCATTGGGACAAAAATGATGCTTTTTTTCCCGGTATTGCACCCCTAGGACGGAACTCAATACCGGAAAACTGTAACTCTGGTGTGAAAGTACCCTTGGGCGCATTTCTGACACAGATTGTGGTGCAAAGGTCCTTACCACCACAATCTGCATTTTTTCCCCACTCATGCCAGGTCTAAAAAAGGTGGTGTGGGCAGGGAAAGTATACAGTTATTGCCATACAGTTATTGGATACCACCGACATACAGTGACCGGATAATACCTCTATACAGTGACCCGATAACACCGCCATACATTGACTGAATAGCACCACCATACTGTGACCGGATAAAAGGGTATAAGAGGGCACAGTACAGGGAATGACTAGGGGCACAGTACAGGGTACGGTAAGAGAGCACAATGCAGGGTATAAGGGGGCACAGTACGGGGTGGGGAGCACAGTCACATGACTGAGAGGTTAGAAGGTCCTTATGGTAAATGTGGTTCAGACACCACCATAATGAGAGGCAGATAAGTGAGACAGGGGCCCAGGGCACTGGATGGACAAAAGGGGTGGACACAGAAAGTAGGTGGAGGGGGCTTCATACCAGAAGTAGTGGCAGGAGGTCTGTGCAGGGCAGCAATAGGAGATAGGAGGGTGAGACAGGAGCTCTGGGTACATGAGAGAGGAAAGGAGACAGCAGGGGCTCCATGAGGATGAGATAGGACAGGATATGGGGGGGGGGGGGGAAAGGTGTCATAGAGGCAAACTGCTTAATGAGGCAGGCATCCAGCAGCAGCTTAAAGAGTTCCCTGACCCCCCCTCCTCCTGTCCCACAGAGAAGAGACAGTCACAGTGCAGCAGACTCACTCACAGACTGTCTTCACACTTCTGCTCCAGCCGCTGGGGTCTCGCTCCTCCTCAGGCAGCACGTCCTGTGTAGAGGGGGCGTGTCTGAAGCTGGTAAGGCAACATGTCTTCTCTGCTGGAGTGAAGAGGAGGCGTGTCTCAAGCTCTGCAGCACAGGAGCTTGTAAGGAGGACAGCAGCAGCCGGCCTCGTGTGACTATCAGAAGGCCCACCAGAGGATGCTCCCTTGCTCCAGTCTGAAGCTACGTAAGCGGAAGGACTGCAGCTCCCTGCGCTCCAGCAATGAGCGCTTCCATCTGTATTGATGAAAGCACTCATAGCAGCGCAGTGGGCCCTGGTACTTGCCCGGGTATGCCGGGTGCGGATGCCAGCCCTGCACACAGCAATACGGTCCACAACAGTAGACATTCTCTGCTTTTCAGAAATGTTCTGAAGACTATCCCCCTTAAAAAGGAGGTTCCACTAAAGCACATTTAAAGGGAGTCTACTAGCAGTCTGACCAAAACACTCCTGAGATCACTAGGTTGGGGCTGGGGACAGTAGCACAAACATGCCTTTCTGGGAGCTTTTATTATCAGTAATAGTGTGAATATGAAATGTTATTCTGCCTATAGTGAACAGTGAAGCTCCACCTGCACTTAAAGAACACAATCTGGCAGAATAAAACTTCATATTCAAACTTCCTAAAAATAAAAGTTTCACAAAAGGTATGTTTATCCTGCTCTCCTGGGCCCAGACCTAGCGTTGTAAGGCTAAGTTCACATGGCAAAATCAGCAGCAGAAAAATCAGTAGTAGATTACTAGCCAAAAACAGGTTGTTTTTCGTAGCAGATTTCTAATTTTGTGGAGGTTTTAGATGCATTTTTACAAGAGTATTAAAAGAGTATTTGGTTGAGGTTTCTCTGCTTCCCCATTGCCTTCTATGTAATCCACAACCAAATCTGCTTCCAAGAAGTAACGGGCCAATTAGCGATTGAAAAAACCTCTGTCATTTTACACTGTGTGCACAAGGTGGAGTTTTTAACATTAAAGGGATTATCCAATGTCTCCAACAGCCCCCCACATGCCGGGCCCCTCACAAGTAATATACTTACCGCACTCCTGGCGCCGGTCCCAGTCCCTGCTTTTCCCTGTACATGGATGAAAACATCCGGTGTCGCCTCACCCGCGACGCTAGGGAGGCTCGTCCCCGCTGGCCATTAGCTGCTCCCCCCCAACACCAGATGTTTTCATCCGTGTACAGGGAACAGCAGCAGCGGCGGTGCAGGGACCAGCAAAAACGCTAGTGTGAAAGTACCCTAAGTATATTACCTGTGAGGGGCCCGACACATGTGGGTGGCTGTTGGAGACGTTGGATAACCCCTTAAAGTCAATGGGAAAACTATTGATCAGAATTGCTTGTGGATTTGGCGGGTGAAAATGTCCCGTTTTCCACTGCTTAATCAGTGGCAGATTTTAGCCATGCGAGTATACCCTAAGCAGTTTTGCATGGTCAAAACTGATGGCAGACTCCTTATCAAAAGAAAATGACACCTCCATAATGCCCCCTCCCCACAAAGGTTTTTATGACTTATCCTCAGGATAGGTTATCAGTATCGGGTCACATGGTCTAGGTGTGACTTAGCCCCATTCAAGTCAAAGGGGCTAAGCTGCAATACCAAGTGCTGCCACTATACAATGTACGGTGCTCTCTTTGGAAAGCTGTTGGGAGCCTGTGTTGCTCACCAGAACTCCGGTGAGCGCAGCGGCTCCCTGAAAAAGCTGATCAGCGGGGATGCCGGGACTTGGACCCTCGCTGATCTGGTAATGATGACCTATCCTGAGCATAAGTTATCATTATCTTTAGCATGATAACCCCTTTAATGGGGTATACCATTCATTTTTTTACTGCCAAGGAAATAAGCAGCACATCAGGACTTCTCACATGGCCAGCAGTTGGCCAGACATGAGGCAGTTTTCTGCGGCCAGTGATATCTTACCAATAAGCACTTCCAAGACAATTAGTGCAGGATAGAATGCCCAGGAGTGGAGAGTATGGCACTGCCAGCGCTGCGATTACACACTGCTCCCTGGTCCTCTTCACCCTGGGCTAGCACTGCCCTATGTCCGGAAAGTATACAGGGCATAGAATGCGTAGGGAAGCACTATGACCTGATGCTGCGCGACATCAGGACCCAGTTCAGCGTTAGTGTCAGGACACAATGCTGCACTGCATGGAAAGCATTTGTGGTGGCGGCACCCAGAGGAGAAGAGTAGAGTTGTTGTTTTTTCTAACTGCTCTTAGGTCTGAATTTTGGGAACTAAAGGGTTGCGTTTTCAGTCTGATCTGGGGCCTGTATGAATTTGGGGGCAGATTTGGACTGGGCCCATCTGAGGTGAAGCTCAGGGGCGGTGAGTGTGACACACATGTATTGTATCATATTTGAAATGCATGTGTCACGTCATTTTAAAGCTCCGTATCTTTCTACTATAGCAGTGAGAATGCAAATGTTTACTGGTATCTGGATCACTGAGATCTTAGGTCTCTTCAGTTCTGGTGAATATGTGAAGATTTGTGCACCCAGACATAGCACAAGTGCCAAACATGAAGTGCGCACATCCTGAAGTTCTATCTTTAGAAGGCGCTGTGTGTCTTAGGCTCTGCACAAACATGAATACTTATACATTTTTAAAAAGCAACAGGCCTTAAATTATTGCAAATTCGCATGAAGGACCCCATAAGTCAAAAACATGAAAATCCCCATATATCTGAAAAGTGAGCATCTCCTGATCCTCACTGGGCAAGATAAGACAGCCACAGTGGATATACCGCAAATGTCCAAGGTGAGAAAACTGCTTTAATGGCAATTCCCTGGTACAACTTTTGGTAGCGACAGTCTCTCTCCACAAAGATAAGCCACACAACTAACCTGGAAGGACCATTCCTCGAATAAGTATCATGTGTCGAGGGTCCTGGCTGTAGTCCTTGGGCTGTGGCTCCATCATACTACCTACTGGCATGGCTTTCTCAAAAAGCGTCCTCAGGGCTGGCAGCTTCCGAGGAGAAATAATGGAGAAATGGATTCCCCTCTGGCAAGATAATCAAACTGCATGAGAAATTCTACTGGCAATATCATTCAAATAAATGGTAGCAAATTGTCATTTTTTTCTAAACTTATTAAACGTATAGATCCTTTCTAGCTACAGCAATGCAAACATAGAAAATATAAGCTATCAAACAACATCTACCTCCCCAATCTTCTGGACCAGGTTCTCCGTTGTGTATCCAGAGTAGGTTGTGCTCTCTACAGCAGGAAGCAAGTATGGCGGAGAGTTGCAAATCAGGATGCAAACTTTGTGTGTCTGCCCACTACGAGAGACAAATGACGAGTATTAGTACCAAAGCACAAGATCCTTGTCATGTAACAAGCAAGGGAAAGACGGGGACAGATTTCTATGATCACGTGTGATCTGCTGCTCTGTTCTGTCTCCTGTAGATGACATGCGGCTACTGCCATACAGTAATCCATCTCAAGCATTTTCACTGCCCTGATGTGTCCTGCCATAAGAGACCAGTCTGATTTCTGCAAGCAATATGGGAACCAAATGCAGGGCCAGGACATTCAAAGCAGCTTCATCTACGGTGATCCAGCCTCTAATACCACCAGCGATATGAAATGAATAGCTGACCATGTAATCTGTTTATGACCCGAGTAAAGGTTCCAAACAACTGGTTGAGGTTAGTTACTCAGAAGGCACTTACATCTGTTCCCTCATCTTCTTGAAGTCGTCGAAGAGTTGCAGGGCAGTGCTAAGTCCTTCAGCGATGAGGCTACAGCTCTCCCCTCCACCTCCCATAAACCTGCACAGAATGAATGACAGAGGATTGTAACATTAGGGTCCTTAGGCTAGTTTCACGCCAGCGCCTAAGAGCTCCGTCAGGCTGTTTCGGCAGCGAACAGCCTGCAGGAGCTCTCTGGATCTGGCATTTCCGGAAGCTACCTGAATGCACGCGGGTTCCATTGACTATAATGGGAACGGCAGAGATTGCAACCTGCAAATACGCTGAGAATCGACTGGACTAAAACCGATACGTGCTAACACGCAAACGCTAGTGTACAACTAGCCTTAGCATTAAACATGACCAGAGATCCTGCTGTGGTGGGGGATTAAAATGATATCATAAGCAGGCCGACATAAATTTTACCTCTTGATGATTATCCTATGTTATGCCTTAAAGACCATTTCTTTAAGGTTTTTTTATTGTTGCATTCCAAGAGGCATTTTTTATTTAGTTTTTAATATACAGCACCATGTGCTACTATATATATATTTTTTTGATTAATTCCCCTTTCCATAACAGTCATTTTGCTATATGGGATGTATGGGTTATGGTCACCAGGGAGACCTAGAAGCTGCGGTGTGGCGACATTTTTTCATAAATTTTTTTTATTTTCTGAGGGACATTTAACCTTAAATTTTTTTATTTATACCCGATTTCTCCTGTAACTGGGGCTGACATAGTAAGCCTAGTTACAGGGGGAGTACAGCCCCCGGAAAAGTTGTATAGAGCTGTACAACCTCACTGCAGAGCTCATCCGGGCCTGATATGTGATACATAACATGCTCATTTTATAATACAAGTTAATACAGATGCTGTGATATCAATTATTGTGTAGTTTTTTTTATATAGTTTTTTTTCCCCACAACATTTCAACAAACTTTTTTTTTTTCCTTTTAACAATATTCATTAGTCCTACAAGGAGACTTGAACATGCAATCATTGTATCGCTTACATAATACAGGGTACTACGTCTGTTGGTATGGCCTAATAGGGGGATGTCAATGGCAGCCATGGGGACCTCTGACTGCCATGGGAATCAAACACCACCTCATGATTGCATTGAGGGGATGCTGATGGGTTACAGAGGGACCTGGCATGGGACACCCATAAAAGGGGGTACTGGTGGCCACTGAAGTGTTAATCTGCTGTAAATTTTAGAATTTAAAAATAAAAATACATATAAATTCAGACATAAATTCATATATTCAGAAAAAACAAACAAACAAAAAAAACTCTTACACGATGCTGTCCAGCCACTGAACAAATTCATAAGCACTGCTGGTGGGAGCGTGACACTGGACATAGGACTCCGGGGCACAGTCCACAGTGTTGAAGACCACAAGACTATACTGTGTGCCGCCATACTGAAACACAAGACATTACCAGTCAGAATGTGGATATCAGTATAATGACCAGTGACTATTTACAGCTAACATCTGTAACTTACATCTCCTCCAAAGTCAGTTTCTGCTGGAGGGCCACCGTTGAAATATCTGCATAAAAAAATATAATTATTATAATGGTAATGTTTAAAATATGCAAAAAAATTAGATTTTTTGTGCTTACTTGTAAAATCCTTTTCTCGCTGAGTTCATTGGGGGACACAGAGGACTGTGGGTATAGCCGCTGCCACTAGGAGGCGACACTAAGCAAAAAAGTGCTAGCTCCTCCTCTCAGCTATACCCCTCCTGCAGACACTGAGCTAATCAGTTTGTACAATAGCAGTAGGAGCAGCCCGGAGAAGCCAACAGAAATCAATGAGGCTACATGCACACGACAGTCGTTTTTCTCGGCTTCCGTTTCAGAGGTTTTTTTTGCGAATAGAACAGGAACCCATTCATTTCAATGGGTCAGCCAAAAAATGCTAACAGTTCATCCGTCTGTGTTTTGCGTCCGTTGTCCGCGTTTCCCTTCAGCAAAAAAAGTAGTGCATGTCCTACTTTTTTCACATTTGCGGACGAGGATAGGCATTTATTACAAGGGATCTGTGAAAACAAAGGAATCCTCCAAAAAAAAACTGATGGACCATCAGTTTTTTTTTGCGGATCCGGATTTGCAGACAGTGTGCATGTAGCCTAAAATGAATTAAAGCCGGAGACGGTCAGAATCAAGAACCAGAGGGACCCATCAAGGAGAGCCAGCAATGTACTTATGGGGTGGGAGCTGTGTCCCCCAATGAACTCGCGAGAACAGGATTTTACAGGTAAGCACAAAAAAGAGACAACGCAGCAGGACTCTGCAAACACAAGTACAATAATTCCATAATTATAGAAAACATTCTGGTACTAATGCTACGCTTATTTTGCAAATTTGAGATTCTTGGCAAAAACATTTTGTACAAAATTATTTAGGCCCCTCTGCCACACGTCAAGGTGATCTCTATAAGACGGGAACCTAACACTAAGTCCCCTATCACACGGGCGTGATGTGAACGCATTGCACCCGCACTGAATCCGGACCCATTCATTTCTATGGGGCTGTGCACATGAGCAGTGATTTTCACGCATCACTTGAGCGTTGTGTGAAAATCGCAGCATGCTCTATTTTGTGCGTTTTTTACGCAACGCAGGCCCCATAGAAGTGAATGGGTCTGCGTGAAAATCGCAAGCATCCGCAAGCAAGTGCAGATGCGGTGCGATTTTCCCGCATGGTTGCTAAGAGACGATCGGGATGGGGACCCGATCTTTATTATTTTCCCTTATAACATGGTCATAAGGGAAAATAATAGCATTCTTTAATACAGAATGCTTAGTAAAAGGACAATTGAGGGTTAAAAATAACAAAAAATTAACTCACCTCCTCCAATTGATCGCGTAGGTGCCGGTCTCCTGTTCTCTCTTCAGCTGTGGGTAAAGGACCTGTGGTGATGTCACTGAGCTCATCACCTGGTCCATGTGATGGATCATGTAATGGACCATTTGATGAGCTTAGTGACATTATCACAGGTCCTTTACCCACTCGCGAAGAAAAATCGAGCATTTTTCCGCAAAGCACCAGCATCCTATCCGGGTGTCACACATGACGCCCGTGTGAAAGAGGCCTAAGGCTCCATTCACACGTGTGTGGTGTGTCACAGGGACTCAAGCCACAAGGATAGGTATGGTGTGCCAACACCCTGTAAAAAAATTCCAAGGACTTTTAGGTCTTAGTCCAATAGTGGGTATCGAATCCTAGGATACTGCATGAGAGCCAGACACCCTATCAGTGAGCCACAGGCTGACCAGGAAAACAGATGCTGCCACGTAGGCGCCCGACACCAATCCATACAATGACTACCTGAGGAAGGGCATAGAGTAAAGTAGTCACAGTATCCAGTAGTAGTGCCAGAAGACCACCTATGACGGGGGATAAGGCGATTATAGGTACTGTGTCTAGCAAATATATAGGCCACCTCTGGAACGGGATACAATGCGACAAGGAAGAATTGAGAGTAGTCGCGGTAGTCAATGTTCAAGCCATTACTCCACCTAAGAAAGACGGATAATGCATCAGGATGGACAGTTTCCAGTGGTAGTGGAATTACTCCGCCTACGGAAAGAGGGGAACCTGACAAGATGTACAGGGTCCACTGGTAGTGCAAGCACTAGTGGTTGTGCAACTACTCCGCCTATGGAAGGAGGGTAATGCTACAGGGAGTGTGATATCCAGCTGTAGTGCGAGTACTCCGCCTATGGAAGGAGGGTAGTGCTACAGGACGTATGTATCCAACTGTAGTGGCAAAGAAACTCTGCCTACAGAATGGCGGTGGGAACTAGGCCCAGAATAGCACCAGATAGCTGCAAGGTTAATAAGTTATATATGAAAACAGAACTAGGGGATGTGAACCCACGGCCGTCCACACTAATGACCAGTACCCTAACCACTCAGCAAGAGCCCAGCACCTATTTTCCCCCAGCCACAGAGTTCTGAGGCAAGGAAGGGGTTAAGTAGTAGATAGGGGCGAAGACATAGGCGCGAAATTTTCGCGCCCAGAAAGTACAGTTTCCATCCTCCCAAACACTCTGGAAGATGCGGCCTAGTAGTGCGCAGAGCAGGGGCCTCGAGTACAGGCGGGGCCGACTGGAAGAACTTTCAGTTGGGACGGCAATGCAGGGAGGGAGTGGGAGTGCCAATGGGGAACAAGGGAGGTCGGGAACGGGCATACCGATGCCCAGAGGAGAAAAGCAGCGGCCGCTAAAGGAGACATGCGACTGCCGGAGAATGCAACACATGGCCTAGACAAAAGTGAGGGGGCTAGGGACCAGAGGTGGGACCAAGGGCTGGTGAGTCACCAGTTACAGGGAAAGGGCCAAGGTTTTGAGAAAAAAAAATCTTATATTCCTGTCTTTAGTTAGAGACCACAGGAGAGGGGGAATTAGGCACAGGGGAGGCCAGCAGGGGAAGTAGGTAATATACTTACCCAGGCGGTTTCTGCCCACTCTGTCTCCATCAGTGTCACCTTCATCAGTGTGCTGCCCCTTGGGGAGGGCGGCTACACCGGTAACAGGGGGGAACTTCCAGGAGTAGCAGAAAAGGTGACACTGTAGCTGGCGGGTAACAGCGGATTTGAGATCCACTGTTCCTTCTTGTCTTCCAGAGATGGGGAACGAGCAGTGGGCTTGAGAACACACTTGTCTCCCCCCTCAAGTGTGGGAAAACAGGTGGTTAGAGCCCGCTTGTAGCTCGAACCTGAAAAAAAAAAAAAAAAAGATCTTTGGCTTTGGCAGACCTGCAGAAAAAAATGTCGGCCTCCTACGGACACTAAGCTAAAACTGATTAGCTCAGTGTCTGCAGGAGGGGTATAGCTGAAAGGAGAAGCTAAGACTTTATAGCTTAGTGTCGCCTCCTAGTGGCAACAGCTATACCCATGGTCTTCAGTGTCGCCCAATGACACGAGCGAGAAAAAAAAAAATTAACCACAGCCGTAATGATAAACTTTTGAGTTGTCCGTCCCTTATCAAATGGAAGTTGATCTGGTCCAGGTTTACTAGCCAATTCTGGTCAGACATCTAAATGTAATATTTTATGGTGCACAAAACCCCACTCACACACACAGCTGAAAGATCTGTTCTGAGAACTCAGGTCCCTCAGTCCCCTATTTGAGTAGAGCGATAGTGCATATGTGTGACAGACACTTCAGTCACTTCTAGGAGACTGCTGGAGATAGCCGACCTCTGTGCTTCATAGTCCCATAGGCAGTGAGTGGAGCCATAGACACATATAATAACTACCCCACTTATTAGGGCTATTTTCACACTGTTGTTAATTCCGGTATTTAGATCCAGTAGATGCTCTCAATACCGGAATTAAAAGGATCCGTTTTGGAGGAATACGGATAGAACGGAAGACATTCTTTCTGAACAGATCCCTTTCCGTTCAGATGGCATGAGGACTAAACGGAAACGTTTTTTTTTTCTGCTATTGAGATCCGCTGTCGGATCTTAATACCGGAAAACAACAACCCAAGTATCCAAGTAGCCCAACACAGGGACTTGGGGACCACCATGAAAGCTCCTGTGATCACACATGTATCACCTATCCTATGGATGGGGGATTGGATGCAGTCACTTTTTGCCTCGTGTGGGGTGCTGTAGTAGATTTCCTTTAACACACACAATACATAACTTACTCTATCGCTGGAAGAAGATAATGCTTCCTCAAAGACTCAAAGTAAGGTCCCAAATTAGCTGTTCCTTCTATGACAAAGACAACGTCAGATACTATGCCTCCATTTCCCTGGGTAGATGCGTCCATTGCTCGAACCGTTCTCTATGATCTGCAGGAGACAAATATCAGGACTGGTTAATAGCTGCATCGTATGCATGCTGCAACATAGCAATAAACTAATGTCTACACTTCAAGAGGCGGTTTTCTTTGACACACAAAATAGAGGGCCTTTACGGTTCCGTGTCACTTGCAGTAAAACGAGGAGACGCCAGCAAAAAGTTCTGGTAAGTCCTAGCAGCAGAAACACTAATTGTCCCAGCAATAACATCTCCCATTGGCCAAGAACATCCCAAAAATGGAGGCACTAACAGCAGCGTCTTGGTGTATTGACTACCTGATTTCTGGGATTTGTGCATGGCCATGTTTTGGTTTTTTTTTTGCAAACCCCCCCTTCGTGGCTGGACGTACCAAAGGGAAGCATACTCACTTGCTGCCTGTCGCTACATCCTGGCTCATTTGCTTTCTCCGCTGTAAATATCTGCTCTGACGTGGATGCAGCCAAAGACTATCCCAGCAGTGACCTTCCCCTCTTGCGTCATGTCTTGGGTCACGTGACCCAGGGGGTCTCTGCCGCAACGGTGTCAAATCAGCTGGGGGAGGGGGGCGGGGGCACGGGCAAGGCAGCCAAAGCCAATGGCGGAGAGCAAATAAGTATGCTTTCCATTTACAGGTCTGGCCATGAAGAGGTTTTGCCAAAAAAAAAAAAAAAAAGGTGGCCAACCCCTTTAAAAAGGTCTTCTCACTAGAACAAGCTACTCACAAAGAATGGCTACAAGTGGGAAGGTCCAAAAATATGGCAGGATATTCATTAGACCCAATGAGATCCAATTAGACCCCAACTATTACAGAGGACAGGAACAGTACAAAGCAGCCGGAGGACTGTGGCCATATATTATACGTCGTCCTGAAGTAACGGTCTGCGATTCGCCCAGCAATAACCGCTAACGGTCAGGGAATGGGGGGTGACGTAGCGTTACATGGCATATGATCAAATGAAAGGTCAGCAATGTGAAACGTGGACAGGTCAGGTCCACCAGGGCGACTGTCACTTATCAGCTCGTCACTCTGGCTCACAGAGGGGGGGCCAAAGCAAGAAACCCCCACCCCTCTTTGTAAGGCTACTTTCACACTTGGGTTGTTGTTTTCCGGTATTGAGATTGAGCCAAGGATCTCATTACCGGAACAAAAAGGTTTCCGTTTAGTCCTCATGCATTCTGAATGAAAAGAATCCGTTCAGGTTGTCTTCCGTTCCGGCAGCATTACGTTTTGTGACCGGACACAAAATTGCTGCAACGGCAAAAAACGGATGCGTCACTGAAAACAATGTAAGTCAATGGTGACGGATCCATTTTTTTAAGGAGCCTAAAAAAAAACGCATCTGTCACCCATTGCCTTTCAATGTATTTAGTGTCGGATCCATTTTTTTCCGTTTTGATTTCACACAACTTCATCCTAACAGGACAGATGCATCCTGATGTGTAATCAAAATGGATCCGTTTAATTCCGGTATTGAGGTCCTCTGGCGAATCTCAATACCGGAATTAACAACGCAAGTGTGAAAGCAGCCTTAATCATAATCACACAACTCCCTCACAGCTTGGACTCCACACTGATAAAGGGGGTGGGTCTCTGCTGTGGACAATCTCTAGTTGATAAAAGGATAAGGATCCTGAACGGGGTCCACACTCTGAAACCCCTAATGGGGTGTATGAGAATAGGTAACCCCTAATGCCGGATCCGCCATGCCGCAAGTACCCGTGTGCTGCCGCTCCGTCCCCATTGACTATAATAGGGCGGCGGCGCTACGGCACAGCATGTCTGTGCACGGGCGGAGATCGCCGGACTAAAAGTACTGCATGTCCGACCTTTTAGTCCGGCGATCTCTGCCGTGCACGGCAGCACACGGGTACTTGCGGCATGGCGGATGCGGCAGGCTGTTCACCCGCCGGAACAGCCTGCCGGATAGCCATGCCACAAGTGTGAAAGCACCCTTTACAGACAGAGCGCACGGCGTCATTGGTTGCTATGACGCCATGCTCTTCCTGCATTACAGTAATACACTGGTATGATCTATACCAGTGTATTACTATCCTGCAGCGGCAGCAGGGAGCGCACTGCGTCATAACAACCAATCACGCCGTGCGCTCCGGCTGTAAAGAACAAATCCAGCCTGCATTACCACAGACTGCTGACATCCGGGTTTAACGGACGCCTGCATCTAGCCTTATGGGGGATACTGTTGATATCTTTTAATGACACACAGAAACATTAAATGAAATAGATGAAATATACCCGTGCGAAGCCGGATCCTTCTGCTAGTGTTATATATATATATATACATACACACACACATACACACAGACACACACACTGATAAAAAGCGATCAGATCCGCCGGGTGTAGCAGACTGTCAGTACTGCATATGTACATGTTTTCAGTCTCTAAATGTAAAGAAATGTCAGATTCACTGACAGCAAACAGAGATCTTGAACTGGATCAAGCTTTACTCATAGAAAATCCTACAGAACAGTGTGACCTCCTGGAGCTACAGCAGTGCACCCAGAACAGCTTACATATCTGCCCCCGAATCACAGCAAGCAAATAAAGCCATCCAGTCCTGCTGAATGGGTAAGGCACGCTGGGCACTGTAGTTCTCCAGCAGCCGGCCATACGCTACAGTTGGTCTTGTACCTTTCTAGAGCACACCCGTCCCATATACGCCTCCCACAAATACCTCGACTCTGCCAGGAGCTGTTTTCCTGGGCGGAGGGTGTGTGCCCCCTCTACCCGGGCACAAGGTCTGGCAGATGCTGTGCCCCAGTCTTCGTCCCGGAAGCTCCCTCTCTCCACACCAGTTCACTACCAGCGACACGCCGGCGCAGGGCGGCTAGAGGAGCACCGCTTTGTATACAGGCTAAGGCTTACACCTCTTGGATGGATTAGTAATGTCTGGCTCACTGCACTCTGACAGAACTCACACCGCAGCACTGGCTGTATCTTTGGTGCCACCTAGAGGCTTGTAATGACATGACAACAACAATAGAACTTCCATCACTTTCGGTTCTGTATAGCTGGAATATGATCACGTTTTTAGATGTATTGCAATTTATAAAAGTAACGTAAGATTATAATAACAATGCAATGGAGTTTGTGATTCTGTACCACGGATATAACAATTGTTAGAATACTCCAGTTCCCCGTCTCATACCTCCCAACTTTTGAAAAGAAGGAAAAGGGACACTATGGCACACTGTGGCAATTTTTTTCAGCACTAGGCCACGCCTCTAACGCTGCCAAAAACATAACTAAACACATAGTAATTATTCACCCCTTTATGCCACCACACAGTAGTTATGCCAGCATTGTGCCCCTTTCACAGATTATGCCCAGATATGTGCCACCTGACAGTAGCCACACCCAGATATGTGCCCCCTCACAGTAGTTATGCCATATATGTGCCCAGGGCCGGCGCTTCCATATAGGCACATATGTGCGGCTGCCACTGGCCCATACAGGGGTAGAAATGTGCCATTCGTGGGGGGGTGGATGTGGCGGGAAGTATGCTGCCATGGAAGGGGCGGGGAGAAATAATGTGACGCGAAGGGGGTGATTTAACCACCTCAGCCCCCCTAGCTTAAACCCCCTTAATGACCAGGCCACTTTTTACAATTCTGCACTACACTACTTTCACCGTTTATTGCTCCGTCATGCAACTTACCACCCAAATGAATTTTACCTCCTTTTCTTCTCACTAATAGAGCTTTCATTTAGTGGTATTTCATTGCTGCTGACATTTTTACTTTTTTTGCTATTAATCAAAAATGACCGAATTTTTTACAAAAAAATGACATTTTTCACTTTCTGTTGTAATTTTTTTTTAAAAAAACTACATTTCTATATAAATTTTTCTCTAAATTTATTGTTCTACATGTCTTTGATAAAAAAAGTCCAATAAGTGTATATTTATTGGTTTGGGTAAAAGTTATAGCGTTTACAAACTATGGTGCAAAAAAGTGAATTTCGGCATTTTGAAGCAGCTCTGACTTTCTGAGCACCTGTCATGCTTCTTCAGGTGCTAGAATGTCAGGATGGTATAAATACCCCCCAAATGACACCATTTTAGAAAGAAGACACCCCAAAGTATTCGCTGAGGGGCATGGTGAGTTCATGTATCATTTCATTTTTTTTCACAAGTTAGCGGAAAATGACACTTTCTGAGAAAAAAAAAAAAAAAGTTTCAATTTCTGCTAACTTCTGGCAAAAAAAGAAATCTCAGACAGACTCACTATGCCCCTCAGTGAATACCTCGGGGTGTCTACTTTCCGAAAAGGGGTCATTTGTGGGGTGTGTTTACTGTTCTGGCATTTTGGGCGGGGCTAAATTGTGAGCCGCCATGTAAAACCTAAAGGTACTCGTTGGAATTTGGGCCCCTTTGCGCACCCAGGCTGCAAAAAAGTGTCACTTATGTGGTATCGCCGTACTCAGGAGAAGTAGGGCAATGTGTTTTGGGGTGTATTTTTACATATACCCATACTTTGTGTGAGAGAAATATCTCTGTAAATTGTCAACTTTGTATAAAAATTTTTAAAAGTTGTCGTTTACAGAGATATTTTTCACACACAGTATAGGTACAGTGATACCTCGGTTCACGAACGCTTCTGTTCATGAACAACTCGGTTCACGAACAGAAAAGTTCGTAAAAATATGCTCCGGTTCACGAACTCCGCCTCGGTTCACGAACGCAAGCCGCGGCCATTTTAATGCTAATTTCAGGCTGTCACATGGTCGGGACTTCCTGTAGGAAGACCGTGGAGAGAAGAAGCAAGAATAAGAGACACAGAAAGAAGTACTCTGCAAGCATTATAAGTGATTATACTGTATTTTATCACATACAGTACATACTGTACACAGAAAGAAGTACTCTGCAAGCATTATACAGTACAGTAAGTGATTATACTGTATTTTATCACATACAGTACATACAGTACACAGAAAGAAGTACTGTACTCTGCAAGCATTATAAGTGATTATACTGTATTTTATCCCATACAGTACATACTGTACAGTTCACTGGACACCCAATATGGCTCCCAAGAAGCATAGTGGAAAGAAGAAAGTGCGGAGCAGCAATAAAGGTGACAAGAACAGCAATGCAGGTGACAATGTGCAAAGTGGAAATGCAAGTGACAATGTGCAAAGTGGAAATGCAAGTGACAATGTGCAAAGTGGAAATGCAGTTGACAATGTGCAAAGTGGAAATGCAAGTGACAATGTGCAAAGTGGAAATGCAAGTGACAATGTGCAAAGTGGAAATGCAAGTGACAATGTGCGAAGTGGAAATGCAGGTGACAATGTGCAAAGTGGAAATGCAAGTGACAAGAATGTGCAGCGCAAGCATGGTGGCAAAAAGAAAGTGCACAGCAGTAGTAAAGGTGACAGCAAGGTTGTGAAGAAAATAACCATTGAGCTGAAGAAGGAAATTATAGAAAAGCATGACCGTGGTATTCGTGTGACTGATCTGGCTTCGGAGTACAAGATGGCAAAGTCAACAATTTCGACTATTCTGAAAAACAAAGCCGCCATCAAAGGAGCTGATGTTGCAAAAGGAGTAACAATGTTAACCAAGCAGAGGACACAAGTGCTGGAAGAGGTGGAAAAACTTTTGTTGGTGTGGTTGAATGAGAAACAGCTGGCAGGTGATAGTGTAAGTGAAGCTATGATCTGTGAGAAAGCCAGGAAATTGCACAGTGATTTACAGCAAAGAAGCCCCTCTACAAGTGCAGCAAGTGACGAATTTAAAGCCAGTAGAGGGTGGTTTGAAAAATTCCGCAGGAGAACTGGCATCCACAGTGTGATTAGACATGGTGAGGCTTCCAGTTCTGACAAGGCCGCAGCAGAAGCTTACAAGTTAGAATTTGCAGAATTCATGAAGACAGAAGGATACGTCCCTCAACAAGTGTTCAACTGTGATGAAACAGGGCTCTTCTGGAAAAAATGCCGAACAGAACCTATATCACACAGGAGGAAAAGGCCCTACCAGGGCACAAGCCCATGAAGGACAGATTGACCCTTTTGCTGTGTGCCAACGCATAGCGCCGATCTGAAAATTAAACCACTACTGGTGTACCATTCTCAGACCCCTCGTGCATTTAGGGAACAAAATGTGAACAAGGCCAGACTGCCCGTCATGTGGAGAGCCAATGCCAAAGCTTGGGTCACAAGGCAATTGTTTATGGAATGGCTGCACGAGGTGTTTGCACCCACCGTCAGAAAATATCTTTCTGATAACCAGCTGCCTGAAAGGTGCCTTCTTCTGATGGACAATGCCCCAGCACACCCTCCAGCCTTGGTGGATGATATGGATGCTGAGTATGACTTCATCAAGGTAAAGTTCCTCCCCCAACACAACACCACTTCTGCAGCCCATGGACCAGCAAGTCATCTGCAACTTTAAGAAGCTGTACACAAAGGCGCTCTTCACTAGGTGTTTTAATGTCACTGAAGAGACATCCTTGACTTTGAAAGAATTCTGGAAGAAACATTTCAATGTTGTCCACTGCATTAACCTCATTGACAAAGCCTGGGAAGAGGTCACTTCCCGAACCCTAAATTCAGCCTGGAGGAAACTGTGGCCAGAATGTGTCGCTGAGCGTGAACATGACTTAGAAGGGTCTGATGCAGAGGTAGTGGAGGAAATTGTGTCCATGGGCAAGAATATGGGTCTGGACGTTGATGGTGCTGATGTGGAAGAGCTTGTTGAGGAACATAGGGAGGAGCTGACCACGGAAGAACTTTATGAACTCCACAGTGAGCAGCAGAAGGCACTTCTTGAGGAGCATTCCACTGAGGAGGAAGAAGAAAGGGAGGAGGTTAGCAGTGATGCCATAAAATCCATTATGCAAAAATGGAATGAGTGCCATGATTTCTTTGAAAAGCACCACCCCAACATTACTGTCACAAACAGAGTGTTAAATCTCATGAATGATAATGTGGTCTCTCATTTCCGGAGGGTTATGCAGCGCAGAAAGAGACAAGTGACATTGGACAGATTTTTCAGACAAACTGAGCCTGCAGCTAGGAGACAAAGGAGAGAGAAACCCCTGAAGAAGATCTCCCTGATGTCCTTATGGAGGGACTCTCCCCCAAACAATAACTGCCTCCCACCTTACTGTCCTCTCTTAATAAATAACTACAGTATACTGTACTTTACTAATGTGTATTGTCATTTGTTTCATATTTTTGGGCTTCAAAAACCCCCCAAAAAAAGTCAGCACGGATTAACCGGATTTACATTGAACCCTATGGGAAAATGTGCCTCGGTTCACGACCAATTCGGTTCGCGACCAGAGTCAGTTCACGAATTAAGTTCGTGAACCGAGGTATCACTGTATATATAAAAATACACCCCAAAACACATTGCCCTACTTCTCCTGAGTACGGCGATACCACATGTGTGACACTTTTTTGCAGCCTGGGTGCGCAAAGGGGCCCTAAAACCAATGAGTACCTTTAGGATTTCACAGGGCATTTTTACGCATTTGGATTCCAGACTTCTTCTCACGCTTTAGGGGCCCCTAAAATGCCAGGACAGTATAAATACCCCACATGTGACCCCATTTTAGAAAGAAGACACCTCAAGGTATTCCGTGAGGGGTATGGTGAGTTCATGTAAAATTTTATTTTTTGTCACAAGTTAGTGGAATATGAGACTTTGTAAAAAACAAAATAAAAAAAAAAAAATATATCAATTTCCGCTAACTTGTGCCAAAAAATAAAAATTCTGTGAACTCGCCATGCCCCTCACGGAATACCTTGGGGTGTCTTCTTTCCACAATGGGGTCACATGTGGGGTATTTATACTGCCCTGGCATTTTAGGGGCCCCTAAAGTGTGAGAATCCAAATGCGTAAAATGCCCTGTGAAATCCTAAAGGTACTCATTGTTTTAGGTCCCCTTGCATCTTGGCTGCAAAAAGTGTCACTCATGTGGTATCGCCGAACTCAGGAGAAGTAGGGCAATGTGTTTGGGGTGTATTTTTACATATACCCATGCTGCGTGTGAGAAATATCGCTGTAAACGACAACTTTTTACATTTTTTTATTCAAAGTTGTCAATTTACAGAGATATTTCTCACACAAAGTATGGGTATATGTAAAAATACACCCCAAAACACATTGCCCTACTTCTCCTGAGTACGGCGATACCACATGTGTGACACTTTTTGCAGCCAAGATGCGCAAAGGGGCCCTAAAACCAATGAGTACCTTTAGGATTTCACATGGCATTTTTACGCATTTGGATTCTCACACTTTAGGACCCCTAAAATGCCAGGGCAGTATAAATACCCCACAAGTGACCCCATTGTGGAAAGAAGACACCCCAAGGTAATCCGTGAGGGGTATGGCGAGTTCACAGAAAAAAAATTTGGCACAAGTTAGCGGAAATTGATTTTTTTTTTTTTACAGTCTCATATTCCACTAACTTGTGACAAAAATAAAATTTTACATGAACTCCCCATACCCCTCACGGAATACCTTGGGGTGTCTTCTTTCTAAAATGGGGTCACATGTGAGGTTTTGTACTGCCCTGGCATTTGAGGGTCTCCATAATCATTACACGTATGGCCAGCATTAGGAGTTTCTGCGATTCTCCTTATATTGAGCATACGGGTAATGAGATTTTTCCCGTTCAGCCTCTGGGCTGAAAAGAAAAAAAATGAACGGCACAGATTTTTTCATTCGCATCAATCAATGTGGATGAATAAATCTCTGCCAAAAAATGTGCAAAAAAAAAAGTAGTAAGGCCCCATTCACACGTCCGCAAAAATGTCCGCATCTATTCCGCAATTCTGCGGAATAGATGCGGACCCATTCAGTGTGAATGGGGCTGGCGGTAATGCGGAGAGCACACTATGTGCTCGCCGCATCAGCATTTGCGGAGCTGCGGCCGCAAACTTCCGGGTTTCGGCCCCCAAACATCTGGCCGCAGCTCCGCAAAAGATAGAGCATGTCCTATTCTTGTCCATAGGACAAGAAAAGGCATTTTCTATATAGTTCTGGCAATGTGCGGATCCGCAAAATGCGGAAAGCACATTGCTGGTGTCCGTGTTTTGCGGATCCGTGGATCCATGGATCCGCAAAACACATACGGACGTCTGGATGAGCCTTACAGGGGGGTAATTAGTGTCAGGGGGTGACATGGGGTGATCGGGGGTTAATCAGGGGTTAATCAGGGGTTAATCAGTGACGGGGTGGGGGGTGGATGGGTGGGGGGTCGTGTGGTGATTTGGTGCACTTATAAAAGTTTCTTTGGTGGTCCCAAGCAAAAGGGACCACCAAAGGAACGATCAGCAAGCATATCAGACGCTGTTAACAAAACAGCGTCTGATATGCCATTTTTTTAACTTCTACAGCCTGCCAGCGCACGATCAGCGCTGGCAGGCTGTAGTTTACCTTGTCCCCGACGTGATCCTGTGAACGCGCGCACACGCGCGCGCACGTTCACAGGAAATCTCGCCTCTCGCGACGCAATCCTGCGTGAGGCGGTCGGCAAGAAGTTAAAAAGGAGGAGGTGAGGATGTGACATGGATGGAGCTGGAGGGGTGACATTGAGGGGGAGAAATGTGACATTGAGGCTGGGGGCACCACTTTTTACTGGCACATTATTGGGGGCACCACTTTTTGGTGGCACTATGGGGTCACTTCTTACTGGCACATTATTGGGGGGCACTATAGGAGGACCTCTTACTGGCACATTATTGGGGGCACTTCTTACTGGCACATTATTTGAGGCCACAAAGAAGGGGTATTTTATATGGGGGAAGGGGGGAGAGGAACACTATGGGGGCTTCTACTGAGGCCACAAAGAAGGGGTATTTATATGGGGGGCTCTGTGTGGTACTAGTATTATCAGGGGTATTATCTGTTTCTGCAGTATAGTATTGGGGAGCACAGCGGTACAGTATTGGGGGTAGTACGATGATTTGTCCAGAAGATGGGAGGATGATGGAAAAGTAGTAAACTAAGATTCTTTTTGTTGTCAAACTGCAGAGATGGAAAATGGCGACAAAGTAGAAGACGAGAACAGAGAACATCTACATCAAAGGAGATGTCACTGGTTGTAAGAGGTATGGGGAGATGTATTTCTGTATGCTGCCATGGATGGGGGGGGGGGGAATAATGTGACGCGAAGGGGGTGATGTAAAAAAAGAGACGGTGATGACATGAAGGGGGGGCCCCTTATTGTTTTTCGCCCCCGGGCCCCATTTCACCTAGAACCAGCCCTGTATGTGCCCGTTCACAGTAGTTATGCCAGATTATGTGCCTCCCTCACAGTAGTTATGACAGATTATGTGCCCCCTTCACAGTAGTTATGCCAGATATGTGCCCCCTCACAGTAGTTATGCCATATATGTGCCCCTTCACAGTAGTTATACCAGATTATGTGCCTCCTCACAGTAGTTTTGACAGATTATGTGCCTCCCTCACAGTAGTTATGACAGATTATGTGCCCCTTCACAGTAGTTATGCCAGATTATGTGCCTCCCTCACAGTAGTTTTGACAGATTATGTGCCCCCTCACAGTAGTTATGCCAGATTATGTGCCTCCCTCACAGTAGTTTTGACAGATTATGTGCCCCCTCACAGTAGTTATGCCAGATATGTGCCCCCTCACAGTAGTTATGCCAGATATGTGTGTAGTGTCCCACTCCGTGATGGTGGGCACTACAAAAGGGTCACGTTGTTCCCCCCCACCTGTGGGGAGATTGGTATGTCTTTTTATTATAGAAAAATAATAGAAAAATAAATGTCTGGGCACTCTATATATCCGGGACACTTAAATTTATTAATAAATAAACAATCATTAAAAATACTTGATAAAAACCCTTAATATGAAACCCGAATTGAGAATGAACAATGATTGTAGGCGCCAAACTGCTATAAAAAATATGAAGTTAGTGCAAAAACCTGTGCAGATGCATATATAAAGTGCATAAAGTGCATAAAAGAAATACAAAAATTACAAAAAATGCAAAAAAGGAACAATGTGCTAATAAAACTAAGTTTCATGTATAAAGTGAACTTCCTGTGTCAGTGTCCGTCTTGGTAAATACCGCAAGTGTGAATGCGCCAATGCGTTAATGAAAATCCACAGTCTTTTTGTGAAAACGCTGGTTATGAATGCGTCGGTGCGTTGATAATAAAAATGTGCACTAAGCAAAACCGCAAAGTTGTGTTGCTAGATGATGAGTCACCAAAGTCCCTGCACACACATGTGTACAAAAATTTATACTACCTCACTCCACTTGGGAGCTTGCAGTCATTCATGCGCTTCTGAGAATACTTCTCAGTATCTGCAGCGGCGTCCCGCTGACACTCTCAGCCGGCGGCGTCCCGCTGGCTGTAGATAACCACGTGGTAACCTTATGTATTATGGTGCACTGCACCCTTACCGCGGACCCTGGTTTTCTCCTGCTCCCACTCCTATCTATACATGCGGTCCTCACAGTACCACGCTGGTGGGGCGCTCCACCGGAGTTCTCTTTGTAAATCACGGTCCTCTCTCCGTCAGCCACCACCTGTATTTCGCGCGGGGAGTCCGTCCGGTGCTAGGAGTATATGGATGGTCCCGGTCTTCACAGACGCAACTTGGGGGCCTGACCAGACGGGGCTTTTGTCCCCTTCCTCAGTGGTAATGGGGCCCCTTCCATTGCTGGTTTATATAGCTATAAGCACCTCCTTACAATCCCGGTATGGATCCCGGGATGGCTTGAAAACAGTACATTGGAAAAGCTGGAGTGGATTAGTGGATTATACATGTGGGATTCTTGTATATTTCAACTGACACCTTATTCTAAGTGCCAAACTTGTATCCACATTTATATCTCATATTCAATTGCGGTATGTATACCAATGCATTGTAATCTCCACTTTGCGGTTGTGTTAAATAACCTTGCGGTTTTGTTAAAAAACTAATGCGGTTTTATTGAAAAAACAGAGGTGATTTTGTGATGAAAAAACTAATATAGTCTTTAAAAAAGGACTGTGCGGTTTTGTTATATTTCAAACTAATACTGCAATCTTAATAAGAGCTTGTAGTTAATTCATTCTATTACAATGATTCCTAGACGTACCAATATGACAATACCATATGGGCCCCTCAGGGTCCGTACGGAGTCTTCCACATACCGGGACTGAGATGACAAAGATGACAAAAGGCTGATCCCCTGTCGGGGGCACACCCCCCAGAAGTTTAAAACCTGGGAGGACGTGTCCCCGGCAGGGGGCCAGCCCATCACAGAAACCCAAATAATTCGAACTCCGCATTCAGGCCCTTCGGAGCCAATGTGTCAAATTCGAAGATATACTTCGTTTCTCTCCGTGACATTTTCCCTATATGAAACCCTCCTCTCCAATCGATTTTCACTTTGTCAATAGCTGCAAATTTCATCTCCTTGCAGTTTTTCCCATGTACACTTTTAAAATGATGCGACAGTGAATGTGTCTCTAAACCTTTTTGATATTTGCTACATGTTCTGCTATCCTTTTTTCAGAGATCTTTTCGTCCTACCTATGTACTGTAGTTTGCAAGTACATTCAACCAAATATATTACATTCTCTGTATTGCATGATAGAAACTCCCCAATAGGATGCCGTAACCCATTAGAGGTCGATACTACCTCATTTACTCTGCGTGGGGATGTTGTATTTTTACAACCCGTGCATCGACCACATCTGTAAAAGCCAGTTAGATGACTCCAGCTTTGTATAGAAACACCTTCTTTCTCGTTCATTTTAATCGTGGGTGCTATTTTATTAGCTAGATTGGTGGCTTTCGTAAATGTTATTAAAGGATTGGGGGTAAACTTGCTCCGATTATTTTATCTTGTTTGACCACATGCCAGTGTTTATTAATTATCTTTTTATTAATTTATGATCATTACTGTATGGGAGAATGATTCTAATTAAGTCTTTTTCTCTGTTCTATCCCCTTTCTCTTTAAAAAATTCTTCTCTATCCAGCTGTCTGACTTTACTTAATGCTGTTTCTAATACTTCCTCTGGGTAATTTTTTTCTAAAAATTCACTTTTCATTCTACTTGCTTCCACCTCAAATTGATTGTTCATTGTACAGTTTCTTTTCAACCTGCGAAATTGTCCCTGTGGGATATTGATGAGCCAATTTGGCAGATGACAACTGTCATACAGAATATAACTGTTTCTTGATGTTGGTTTAACAAATGTTTTACTCCTGAGTTTGGACCCTTCCACATATATTTCTATATCTAAAAATTCAATACTTTGCTTACTAGTAATTGAAAATTAAAAATAAGATGAAATTTAGGAAGGGTAACCTCACCAAAGGTGAAAATGAAGCTTTGAAAAATTTACAGAAAGAAAACAAGATAATAATACGTCCAGCAGATAAGGGGGGCGCTATAGTTATACAAAATTTGGACAAATATAACGTGGAGTGCTATAGGCAGCTAACAGACCCCACTACTTATCAGAAGTTAACCAGCGATCCAACCTCCCAATACTCTGAAGAATTAAGTAAACTTTGTGAAAAAGGGAGAGATATGAAAATCCTAAATGAAGAAGAGCATAAATTTATTCTCAATAAATTCCCAAAAATTCCGGTATTTTATTGTATACCGAAGGTGCATAAAAACCTAGAAAACCCCCCGGGCCGACCTATAGTGTCAGGGATAGAATCCTTGACAGCCAACTTATCTAAATTTATAGATGTCCTGCTCCAACCATCAGTCAAAAAAATCCCCTCCTATGTTAAAGACACAACACAGGTGATTAAAATGATTGAGGGGATACAATGGCAGGACCATTACATTATGGGCTCTCTAGATGTACAATCCCTGTACACCATTATTGCTCATGACCAAGGGAAAAAATCAGTTATGTCTCAATTACAGAAAGAGGGTAGACTTTCGAATACACAAATTGACTTTTTAATTGAAAATATTGGTTTTATATTATCCCACAATTATTTCTATTTTAATGGCGACTTTTATCTACAGACACAGGGTACCGCCATGGGCACCAGGTTCGCCCCCAGTTATGCGAATCTATTTATGGCAGAGTGGGAAGCTCACGTCATTGCTCCCAGGCTGGGGGAGGACCTGGTGCTCTGGCAACGGTACATTGATGATGTACTTTTTATATGGCAAACAGGTAGGGTACGCCTAGATGATTTTTTTAAAAATATTAACACAAATGATTTGAACTTGAAATTTTCATCAATTACTAGTAAGCAAAGTATTGAATTTTCAGATATAGAAATATATGTGGAAGGGTCCAAACTCAGGAGTAAAACATTTGTTAAACCAACATCAAGAAATAGTTATATTCTGTATGACAGTTGTCATCTGCCAAATTGGCTCATCAATATCCCACAGGGACAATTTCGCAGGTTGAAAAGAAACTGTACAATGAACAATCAATTTGAGGTGGAAGCAAGTAGAATGAAAAGTGAATTTTTAGAAAAAAATTACCCAGAGGAAGTATTAGAAACAGCATTAAGTAAAGTCAGACAGCTGGATAGAGAAGAATTTTTTAAAGAGAAAGGGGATAGAACAGAGAAAAAAGACTTAATTAGAATCATTCTCCCATACAGTAATGATCATAAATTAATAAAAAAGATAATTAATAAACACTGGCATGTGGTCAAACAAGATAAAATAATCGGAGCAAGTTTACCCCCCAATCCTTTAATAACATTTACGAAAGCCACCAATCAAGCTAATAAAATAGCACCCACGATTAAAATGAACGAGAAAGAAGGTGTTTCTATACAAAGCTGGAGTCATCTAACTGGCTTTTACAGATGTGGTCGATGCACGGGTTGTAAAAATACAACATCCCCACGCAGAGTAAATGAGGTAGTATCGACCTCTAATGGGTTACGGCATCCTATTGGGGAGTTTCTATCATGCAATACAGAGAATGTAATATATTTGGTTGAATGTACTTGCAAACTACAGTACATAGGTAGGACGAAAAGATCTCTGAAAAAAGGATAGCAGAACATGTAGCAAATATCAAAAAAGGTTTAGAGACACATTCACTGTCGCACCATTTTAAAAGTGTACATGGGAAAAACTGCAAGGAGATGAAATTTGCAGCTATTGACAAAGTGAAAATCGATTGGAGAGGAGGGTTTCATATAGGGAAAATGTCACGGAGAGAAACGAAGTATATCTTCGAATTTGACACATTGGCTCCGAAGGGCCTGAATGCGGAGTTCGAATTATTTGGGTTTCTGTGATGGGCTGGCCCCCTGCCGGGGACACGCCCTCCCAGGTTTTAACTTCTGGGGGGTGTGCCCCCGACGGGGGATCAGCCTTTTGTCATCTTTGTCATCTCAGTCCCGGTATGTGGAAGACTCCGTACGGACCCTGAGGGGCCCATATGGTATTGTCATATTGGTACGTCTAGGAATCATTGTAATAGAATGAATTAACTACAAGCTCTTATTAAGATTGCAGTATTAGTTTGAAATATAACAAAACCGCACAGTCCTTTTTTAACCACTTCAGCCCCCCTAGCTTAAACACCCTTAAAGACCAGGCCACTTTTTACAATTCTGCACTACGCTACTTTCACCGTTTATTGCTCCGTCATACAACTTACCACCCAAATGAATTTTACCTCCTTTTCTTCTCACTAATAGAGCTTTCATTTGGTGCTATTTCATTGCTGCTGACATTTTTACTTTTTGCTATTAATCAAAAATTACCGACATTTTGCAAAAAAATGATATTTTCACTTTATGTTGGAAAATTTGTCAAATAAAACTACATTTCTCTAAAAAATTTTCTCTAAATTTATTGTTCTACATGTCTTTGATAAAAAAAAATGCAATAAGTGTATATTTATTGGTTTGGGTAAAAGTTATAGCGTTTACAAACTATGGTGCAAAAAGTGAATTTCCGCACTTTGACTTTCTGAGCACCTGTCCTGTTTCCTGACGTACTACAATGCCCAGACAGTAGAAATACCCCATAAATGACCCCATTTCGAAAGTAGACACCCTAAGGTATTCACTGAGGGGCATAGTGAGTTCATGGAAGTTTTTATTTTTGTCACAAGTTAGCGGAAATGGATTTTTTTTTTTTTTTACAAAGTCTCATATTCTACTAACTTGTGCCAAAAATACAATTTTACATGAACTCACCATACCCCTCACAGAATACCTTGGTGTGTCTTCTTTCCGAAATGGGGTCACTTGTGGGGTATTTATACTGCCCTGGCATTTTAGGGGCCCCTAAAGCGTGAGAATCCAAATGCGTAAAAATGCCCTGTAAAATCCTAAAGGTACTCATTGGATTTAGGGCCCATTTGCGCATCTTGGATGCAAAAAAGTGGCACACATGGGGTATCGCCGTACTCAGGAGAAGTAGAGCAATGTGTTTTGGGGTGTATTTTTACATTTACCCCTACTGGGTGTGAAAAATATCTCTGTAAATGACAACTTTGTATAAATTTTTTTAAAAGTTGTCATTTACAGAGATATTTCTCACACCCTGCATAGTATATGTAAAAATACACCCCAAAACTTGCCTACTCTCTGAGTACGGCGATACCATGTGTGCCACTTTGCATCCAAGATGCGCAAATGAACCTAAATCAATGATTACTGTAGATTTTACAGAGCATTTACGCATTTAATTCCAAACTGCTTTTGACGTTTAGGGGCCCCTAAAATGCCAGGGCAGTAAAATACCACACAAGTGACCCCATTTCAGAAAGTAGACACCCAAGGTATTCGCTGATGGGCATAGTGAGTTCATGGAAGTTTTATTTTTGGCACAAGTTCTTGAGAAATTGATTTTTTTTTTTTTTTTTTTTTTACAAAGTCTCATATTCCACTAACTTGTGCCAAAAAATAAAATTTTACATGAACTCACCATACCCCTCACGGAATACCTTGGGGTGTCTTCTTTCCGAAATGGGGTCACTTGTGGGGTATTTATACTGCCCTGGCATTTGAGGGGCCCCTAAGCGTCAGAAGCAGTTTGGAATCCAAATGCGTAAAAAATGTCCTGTGAAATCCTAAAGGTACTCATTGGATTTAGGGCCCCTTTGCGCATCTTGGCTGCAAAAAGTGGCACACATGGGGTATCGCCGTACTCGGGAGAAGTAGGGCAATGAGTTTTGGGGTGTCTTTTTACATATACCCCTACTGGGTGTGAAAAATATCTCTGTAAATGACAACTTTGTATAAAATTTTTTAAAAAGTTGTCATTTACAGAGATATTTCTCTCACCCAGCATGGGTATATGTAAAATACACCCAAAACACGTGCCCTACTTCTCCTGAGTGCGGCGATACCATGTGTGCCACTTTGCAGCCAAGATGCAAGAGCCTAAATCAATGATGCTAGATTTCTGGACATTTTACGCATTTGGATTCAAGCTGCTTCTGACGTTAGAGGCCCTAAAATGCCAGGGCAGTAAATACCACACAAGTGACCCCATTTCGAAAGTAGACACCCAAGGTGTTGCTGATGGGCATAGTGAGTTCATGGAAGTTTTATTTTTGGCACAAGTTAGCGGAAATGGATATTTTTTTTTTTTTTTTTTTTTTTACAAAGTCTCATATTCCACTAACTTGTGCCAAAAATAAAATTTTACATGAACTCACCATACCCCTCACGGAATACCTTGGGGTGTCTTCTTTATAATATGGGGTCACTTGTGTGGTATTTTTACTGCCCTGGCATTTTAGGGGCCCCTAAGCGTCAGAAGCAGTTTGGAATCCAAATGCGTAAAAAATGTCCTGTGAAATCCTATAAGGTACTCATTGG
The DNA here is from genome assembly GCA_033119425.1 of Bufotes viridis. NCBI lineage: Eukaryota > Metazoa > Chordata > Amphibia > Anura > Bufonidae > Bufotes > Bufotes viridis. The sequence continues at coordinate 476,134,672 of CM065590.1, read as the reverse complement.
ATTTAGGGCCCCTTTGCGCATCTTGGCTGCAAAAAGTGGCACACATGGGGTATCGACGTATTCGGGAGAAGTAGGGCAATGTGTTTTGGGGCGTATTTTTACCTATACCCCTACTGGGTGTGAAAAATATCTCTGTAAATGACAACTTTGTATAATTTTTTTTAAAAGTTGTCATTTACAGAGATATTTCACACCCAGTATGAGTATATGTAAAGTACACCCCAAAACACATTGCCCTACTTCTCCTGAGTACAGAGATACCACATGTGTGACACTTTTGCAGCCAAGTGCGCAATTCGACCCTAAATCCAATGAGTACCTTCTAGAGATGGCATTTTTACGCATTTTTCTTCTCACGCTTCAGGGCCCCTAAAATGCCAGGGCAGTATAAATACCCCACATGTGACCCCATTTTGGAAAGAAGACACCCCAAGGTATTCTGTGAGGGTATGGTGAGTTCATAGAAGATTTTTTTTTGCCCAAGTTAGCGGAATTTGATTTTTTGTTTTTTTCACAAAGTCTCCCTTTCCGCTAACTTGTGACAAAAGTTCAATCTTTCATGGACTCAATATGCCCCTCAGCGAATACCTTGGGGCGTCTTCTTTCCGAAATGGGGTCACATGTGAGGTTTTTGTACTGCTCTGGCATTTGAGGGTCTCCGCAATCATTACACGTATGGCCAGCATTAGGAGTTTCTGCTATTCTCCTTATATGGAGCATACAGGTAATGAGATTTTTTCCGTTCAGCCTCTGGGCTGAAAGAAAAAATGAGCGGCACAGATTTCCTCATTCGCATCGATCGATGTGGATGAAAAAATCTCTGCCAAAAAATATGCAAGAAAAAAAGAGGGGCCTGGCGATTGCCAGGACATAGGAGCTCCGCCCAAACATCCATACCCACTCAGCTCCTATGTCCTGGCAAGCGTGATTTCTCCATTCACATCGATCAATCCATCGGTGTGGAGGAAGATATCTTTGCCAGATTTTTGATACAAAGTGTTTGCCAAAGCATATGAACTCCAACACCTCTCCTCAGCTCACATGCCAGGGCAAGCGTACCTGTCCTGCAGAGGAGAAATCTCGTCTTGCAGCGCCGCATACACTGACTTCACGTGTCTTCTGACAGCAGCGCAGTGCTTCTCTCAGAATTCACATCAGTGCTGCGGCGTTTTACGTCGGTTGGTCCGTTGGTCTGTTGGTATACCTGGAAAATAAAGGGTGGTTATGGGGAAAAAAAAAAAAAAGAAGAAAAAACAGGCAGCAGGCACATGACTTGAACGTTGCAAACTTTATAAAACCAGAACATTTTAAAACTTTTATAAAACATGAACATAAAAACCTGAACTAACTCAAGATTTTTTTTTCTTGCTACCTGTTTAATTTTTTATTTTTTTTTACCATTTCACTCTTTATTTTCCTAGCAGAAACCTCTCCTTTCCCATGGGACAATGTGTAAAGTGTAAATCACACAGAGATGGTGCGAAGTACATTATACGCGTTATCCCAAGTGAAAGGAGAGGTTTCTACCGTTTCACACTTCTGCTGTAGCACACCAGCACCGTCCCTATGTGTTAGGGTCTCTCAAAACCTAGTGTCCTGAGAGACCCTAGAGCCTCAGTGGAAAAAAAACTACCTGTGTAGTGCTGTCCCTAGGTCCCTAAGTGTACCTGAGTGTGGTACTTTCGGAAACACTCTCCAAGGCATAGGGCAGGGTGGTCAGGACAGTCAGGACAGAAATAGCGGGTGTCACGCCTTATTCCACTCCTGCTACAGACACGACATTTTTTCGGGGTGGCGGTTGGTTTGAGGTACCCGGCACAACGCTAGGGAAGTGCCGCTCGTGTAGACGGCTAACTACACTGGTGGATGGGGCCACGGAACCTCCTGGATACAGGAGGTTCTCGGCGATCTCTTCCTGGAATTTTAGGAAAGATCCAGTTCTCCCAGCCTTACTGTAGAGAACGTAACTATTATATAGAGCCAATTGAATCAGATAAACAGACACCTTTTTATACCAGCGTCTGGTCTTTCGGGAAACCAAATAAGGGGGCCAACATCTGGTCGTTGAAGTCCACCCCTCCCATGTGGAGGTTATAGTCGTGGAC